>CM046342.1:19146779-20440182 GCA_025403435.1 Artocarpus heterophyllus
TTCATCTCATGATTAAGATACAATATAAATGATTGTCTAAAGTGAATCGATTTGCCGAGACAGAATTATTACTCCAAATCAATTCACTTTATGTCGCGATCCAATACATCATCACCTATGACAACGTACCAATGTTTCTATCACAGAGTCCACCTCCGATGGCCAAGGCAAACCATCTCCCAATAGGGATATAGACAACATAACAATCTTTACATGAATAAAGCGCCCAATTTTATTTCCTCGATTGTGGATCATATGATTTAGACCGTCACCTTAAGAATTGTGTCTTCCGCATAATCTGTCCATCATATGCCCAATTCTTAAAGGTTTGGACCGACAGTCTCAGACTTTTGTTTGCTTAACATACATTCAACAAATATGAACGTAAAGAGGATAAGGTTTGGTATATAAACAATAAATAAATTCTTTATTGATAAAAAATATCTCCAAAAACTTATTACATTTTTACTCCTTAGGGTATGCATGTCTAACATGAACTACCTCATTAAGTTCAGCAATTAATTATTATTATAAAATTGAAATTCAACACAATAATTCAAATATTTTAAAAATATCCTTAATTATATAGTAAATATTTTAATTGATATCATAATTATAAAGTATCTTATGATTAATTAGTCGAGAATCTCTTAATTAACCAATCACTTAAATTGGATAATATGCTTAAACACCGATTCCAAGATCTCTATCTAGAATCAAGTAATTAAACTTTCATTAAGTTCTAGTTCTTTTAATGACTACAAAGGAACTATAAATCTCCCCATCTTATAGTCGCTTAGGTTGCATTTTCCACAATTCATATATGCAATTTCCCTCTCTCAAGCATCAAACTCTACGTACTAGAATCATCTACTTCATTGGCCAAGTACACTAGAAGCATTAAGAGTGGGACAACACAAAAAAAAAAATCATAAAAATGTACTAAACATAAATCAACACTTCATGACAAGGCAAAAACAAAACTCTAGGAAAACAAGTATTCTATAACTAAAACTAAACAAACCAACAACAATGGTTTAACATTTGCAAATCACAAAGATTAAAAAGATGAAAACAGGAATAAAAAACCCATTTTGGAATTGTCACAAGCTCCAAGTTCTTCTTCTTCTTCTTCTTCTCCTCTTTAACTTCTTGATCTCCAAAATGTTTCTCCATGATGATTTATTGGAAAGAAAACCTAAATCTAAAACAAGAAATAAAAATCCTAAACTAGAAACATATGATTTTTTTTTCTTTTTCCCCATTTTCTTCTTTAAATTCAGCTCAAAATCCTTTTAGAAAAACCTATCTCCTCCTCCCAAAATGGAGACTTCTTTTGGTCCTTAAGGTTTTTAAAGGCATTTTGGCTTTGTTTCAGAATGAATTTCGACCGTTGGATCAACAAACAAGCACAAAGTGGTAAAAAAATAATAAAAAAAACCATTTAGCATGCGAGTAGCCCTTAGGGGCGTGCTAGGTGCGCATTAGCATGCACGACTGTGCTGCAGGCATGCACTGGCATGCACGGGCCATGGGTGGCCTACTGCTGTGCATAGCACATGTACGCGGGTGCACATGAAGGCCTGCACGATCGTGCGAAGGTCGTGCGAGGCCCTTACTATACACAACCCTCAACCGAGGCATGATGTGAAGGCTTGAAAATGAAAGAGCTTATGAAAAGTTTATGTAAGACTTTAAGACTTTTATTTGAGTTAGAATAAACATAATTAAATAACCATCTTATTATTATTTTCCTACACCAATATTTTTTATGATTAATATGAATTATACAAATTATTCAACTTAAATCAGAACACCTTATATTTATTAAAATAAATCAAACAAAATATTTAGTTTAAATTGGAAAATCTTAGCTAAAACCAAAATAAATATTTTAAATAAAACTTAGAATGTTCAATGGCTTAAATTTCATAGCAGTTCATTAATTTACAACCTTTACTAAAAAGTACAACATAGGGATAGTGCCAAACCATACATCTTTATCCATATATAATTAAATTACAACAGGAAAACAATATAAGCACAATTAGTACAAATCGTTATAAAACTCTGACTCATGTTACAAGCTCAATTGGAGGCATCACAAAACACATATTGGCGATTCGTCTTTATTATCTTAGTACTTACTTTGTACCATTCTTTACACTGCCTAAAGGAGTAAGTAAAATAAAGAAAAATGAGCAAAAGACCCAATAGGATTTCTTTTAACAACTTTAGCATTTAAAAGAAAATAACAAGGTAAACAATTATGAAAGTGTTTAATTAAAAAACAAAATATTTAGAACATAACATAGGGAAGAACAAGTAGGACAGAGAGATAAGCTAATTGATGCAGTTCTCAGTTTTTAGATCATTACATAACATATAGGAATATACTCACAGTGCTTTAGATGTTGCCCATGCTGCAAAGAGCCCCGATCAAGGTTTAGTCCTACCCCTAGGGTTACACTTTACATATCCCAATCTCTATGGGTACTTAAAACCGACAACTGGGAGTTATGCACATCCTCGGTGGTGTCTGAAAGCGATAGGTGCTCAGAAGTATTTATTCCGAGTCTAAATCATAATTTAAAATTCATTTATAAAATATGAAACCAATCATATTTACATATAATATACTTTTCACAATTATAACAATATGCTGCAAAAACATATTTATAAATCATTTATTGAACATGCTCATCTTAAATAATACAATTTAGACCAAAACAAAACAACATATGATTCAAAGCATAGCTGCCAAAAAGTGAGGGATTAGAAACGTTATACACAGGGGATTTCTAAATCTTCAAAATCTAATCCCATGATCACATAAGCTCCTATCGTTTGTCCAAACCTACAGCGACTAGTCAATAAAATAGAACTTGGACCATAATTCACATTATGTGTAAACTAACCATTAGTGTCCCTTTTAGTAAGAAAAAAATTATAAGATGCTAATACGATTTTCCAAGGTTTTAAGTCTCCAAAACACAGCCTTTATGAGCATTTTCAAGTCTCAAAATAGCAAGAAACCAAACCAACACAAGACGGGGACTCCATTGGACTCGGAGGAGCCCTTAGCTACATATGGCCAATCGATCAGCCTCCAAAGGGGCGGTTGACCGCCCTTCCTCCAGGACTGGCAAAAGCCAGTTTCCTCCTTTCACGACCACCCTTCCTTCAAGACTGGCAAAAGCTAGTTTCCTCCTTTTAGGACCTGATGTGTTCCTCCTCCAATTTTTCATTCCAAATTAGTTTCAAATGCACCAAAATGAGTTCTAAAACTAAGATAAACATGCATAGACATAAATGAAAGTTTTTCTTTGAATTTCTATGCTTCAAAGCACAACTAAGTCATCAATTTTAGAATTTTAACAAAACATGTAAAACATAAAAAAGTTTGGATTTTTAAGTATAAAATCATATGAACATCAATCATAAGGTTGTGAAACCTAATTCTAAACATTTTACACATATTTCTAACAAATCAAAATAACACTCTATTCTCTATTTTACAAAATATCAATTTAGATTTTTGGCTCATCACCACTCTAGTGTCATATGTGTTCATATTCCACAAAACCCAGTTTCTTGCTCTAAGATTCATGCAAGAAATTGATAATAAAATTCTAAAAAAGATTGTGAAGAAAATCATATTCATTTTTGTAAAAGAATCTGACCCAAAGCCTTTGAAAAATGTTTAAAACCTCAGCCATTACTTGAATATTGAAGCTTCCACGGAGTTTAGCTATGGAGTTAGGGTTTTCTTTTTAGGGCTAGAAAGGAGGGGCCAATCAAACTTTGAAATAGAGAGAGAAGTAAAGAGTTAAGTGTTCTGATCAAAGGGAGAGTAGACCCTTTGCATGAAGGGGTGATATGAGTTATTCAAACATGGGAAAAAGGTAAAGCATGATGTCTAAGTTTTGGGGAAGAGGAATACCATGTAAAATAACATCTAGGAAGTGTTGAGTGGCATAATAGTAATTATGGAAAAAATGCTAGTGTTGTTTTTGGAAATTAATAAAAAATAGGATAATTTTGAAATGTAATATTTTAAATTAGAAATTAGTTTTTGTTTTAAAAAGGAAATAGAATTATGTGGAAATTTTTAATTGAACTAATTTATAGAAATTTAAATTATGGCACACTAATTTATTAAATTTACACATAATAACCAAAATAAAATTATGATTATTACAAGTTGGGCCCCTGATGCGTGCACCATGTGCCCATGGGTGTTAGACATGTATGCCCTAAGGAGTAAAAATGTAATACGTTTTTGAAGACATTTTTATCAATAAAGAATTTATTCATTTATACATATACCAAATCTTGTTCTCTTTACGTTCATATTTGTTGAATGTATGATAAGCAAACAGTAGTCTGAGACTGTCAGTCTAAACCTTAAGAATTGGGCATATGATGGGATGATTATGTGGTAGACACGATTCTTAAGGTGATGGTCTAAAACATATGATCCGCAATCAAGGGAATAAAGTTGGGTGCTTTATTCATGTAAAGATTGTTATGTTGTCTATATCCCTTTTGGGAGATGGTTTGTCTTGGCCATCGGAGTTGGACTCCGTGAATAGAAACATTGGCACTGTTGTCATAGGTGACGATGTGTTGGATCGGGACATAACGTGAGTTGATTTGGATTAATAATTCTGTCTTAGCAAATTGATTCACTTTAGACAGTCATTTGTATTGTATCTTAATCCTGAGATGAATAGTGCACCCGTTGTCTCGACTTGTGTCTTTTGATGTACCAATGGGTGACTCCCACATCTCTATAGTGGTATGCATGCCGGTATGTTGGAGGCATGACTCTTGATAGCGTAGACTTATTATTCATAGATATGGAATCCATAGCTTCTCTTTAGGAGTAATGATATCCTCTTATATGCGTTGTCCTGTAATTGGAAAACTGGAGCACTCAACCATTTGGATACATAGGTGTAACCGAATGGTATACTATCTTTGGATGGTAAGTTTTCTAATGGTAAGACAATGGAACATAAGATAAAAATAATCAGGAAGGTAAGACAGAACTTGTCCTTAAGCCGATTATGGATTATCATATGGGGATACCATACACTATGATATGTCATGGAGACTTAGCTACACGAGCTTCGTAATTCTATAAAGTTCAAGAGTGCAGCTCCAAGCTTTTAGTGGAATAGCGTTGGAGTTGATAATTGTGAAATGTATATCTGAGATATTGGGTTTCATAATTATCATGAGCTTGAACTTTATAGGTCCATTTTGGTCCCCTTTGCTAGCTCACAAAGTCCTGTAACGACACGATGTGCTTTTGTAATAATTGGTGACTTATGTCGAATTTATCAGATTGGTTTAAAATTTGTAAGAATCAAATAATTCATGTCTGTTTATCGGTTGAATTAATTTTGTAAGAAATTAGTTCAAGATAAACTTGTTGAATTATTGGATCAGATAATTCTTGTTTGTTTATCGGTTGATTTAATTTTTGGACAAATTAGATCTAGATAAACTTGTAGAATTATTGTGAATTGATTTATTTTCTTAGAGATTATCTTGATAAAGTTTGTTTTGATCAGATCTTCTCTATTGGGTTATTTGAATCAAAACTGAGACTTTATCCTTTAGAATCTCGGGTGGAAAATAAAAGATTTGTAGAGATTTTTTCTAGGGAGTTTGGCCTGTCGAATGACGTGGTCGGCCTGCCGAACTAGCCAATTCGGCCTACCGATCAACGGTAGATAAGATTACAAGTTTTCACGCGAATCTTATCAGATATTGATCTGAAGTTGATTCTGTTTCGAGTTTTTGAGACCTAATCTGATACGGACTGACCCCAGGACCAATAGCTATATAAAGGGAGTGAGTCTCATGATTTACTCAGATCAATTTGAGAGATTAAGAGTGATACTCTTTTAGTGAGCATCTGAAAACTTCTTGAGAGCTTTTGTTCACAAATCACGAGCATTAGCTTTGGGTTCTCTCTATTGGTTGGAAGGAGAGTCACCGGTGGAAGAGCTGTACGTGTGAGCCCACACTCACTCCGGTTGTGGATAGAGAATAGCAAAGAAGACCAGTTGGTTGAGGCTCTTCTGGAACGTTACTTCTCTACACAAGTTGTGGAGGTTCTTCGGCACACTGAGGTTAGTAAGATCTGTCTAATTTATACATATAACATGTCAAACTTGTGTTTTGGAAATTACTCTGATGAAAAATTTTTAAAATTCCGCTGCGCACTTTGTTTCCAACAATTGGTATCAAAGCCGAGGTTTTTACATAAATTTGCAAGTTTATGATCATGTTATATGCATAAATTTTGTGATCTTAATCTCTCCTATGCTTGAATTGAATTTTATAGAGAGATGGCACTCTAGGTTTCTATATAATATATATGTTGTTATGGATTATGTGGTGAATGTTTAGTAATTAATTATGCTTGATTAAATCATTGTTTAATTAATTATTAATTAATTAATTCATATCAGTTATGGTTCCTTAGACGTTAGAATATGTATTTTGGGTTTCATGTAATTAGATGGCGGACTATCATCTCCGTCTAGGAATTGTTATTTAATTTTTAATTTGTAAGAATTTTGTAATTAAATAATTATTCGGAGAAGACGGATCTAGAAGACGAATCTAGAAGACGGATCTAGAAGATTGATAATGGCGCCTCCAGGCATTTCCTGAGTCTCTAATCTTATGTTTTTGAATTGTTAAAAATAAAATTGATAAATTGCATTAAAGTTGTATTTTTTGGAACAAGTGATTACTGCTCGGTCGGCAAGCCGAACGTCACAGTTCGACAAACCGAAGGTCACAGATCGGCAGGCCAGACGTGTGGTCCGGCAGGCCGACAGTGGGGTAGAAATTTTGGTGCCCTGCCGGCAGGCCGAACTATCATGATCGGCAGGCCGATCATCCAAATCGGCCTGCCAACCGAGAGCTGCCAAGTGTCCAGAAAAAGGTGCAATTTTTCCGATGCAGTTTTAATTTTATTATGGGGATGATTCTGAGAAACATTAAATTTAGATATGATCGAAAATATGAAGTATTCGATTCATACGGGATTGAAGACTTGAAGATGGATATTACATGAAGAAGGATACCGCTTGAGGATTCAAGGATGAAGAATCGATAAATGTCTCGATTATTCTCTTGTAATCTTAGTTTTCTATTCTCTAGGGTGGAACCATAATATTACGGTTATTATTATTTTGCTTGTAGCTTTGCTTGATTGCTTTGCTTGTCTGCATTATAATATGATTTACCATGCATATTGATAACATGTCATATAGGATAGGGAGTGCCGCTCATATTAAAATTGTTCATGCATAATTTTAAAATAAAACCTTGACTTCAAAAGATTGAGTGGGAGAAGGTTTTCGAAGAGAGGGCCTAAGGCCTCCATCGTTGGTCCATAGGAAGAACATGGTGGTCCTGACCCCTAAGAAGGGATTTCTATCATGTACCATATTGGATCTCTAAAAGGATAAGGTATTTTAGTATGATTTATGGTTGCACACCCCTAGGTGGTGATTATAAATCATGGATAAAATATTGAAATGGTGGTTATACACTCACGTTAATTTTATTATTAACCTCCCCTAGGAGCTCTGTTAATAAAATTAATGGCCAAAGAAACGATTATTAGTGTATGCTGGATCATGAGAGTCCTGGATGGCATATATTAATCAAGAGGGGATCCATGTTACTGATTGAATTTGGCATGACTCCCCTAGGAGCTTGTTGAATTCTGAGTTGGGAATTATCGTTGTAAGGTTGTGATATTTTCAAGGTTTTGACACATAAACACATTTGTATGATTTTACATGATTGTGTTATCTTACTAAATTATTATATATGTTTGCTTATGTTTGGTATATGATTCTTTGTTGTAGATTGAAAATGTCTAAAAACGCTTTATCATCGATACTTGACAAAAACCAATTAACCGGTAAGAACTATAACGATTGAAAAAGGAACCTGGACATCGTCCTTGCCTTTGAGAAACTGAAATATGTTCTGACAACTCCTTGTCCTCCCGAGCCTACGGGAGACTCAAGTAATGAGCAATTGCAAGCGTACGACTGCTGGAAACATGCTAATGATCAGGCCCGCTGCTATGTTATGGCTAGAATGAACAACGTGCTGCAGGCTCAACATCAGGATTATGAGACTGCGAAGCAGATCTTGGATAATCTTGAGGACATGTTTGGAGGCCAGGCCATAACAAAGCAGCCAGGGGCGCTTCGGAAACTCTTAAACTGTAGACAGAGACTGGGGACATCTGTAAAGGAGCACATGATGTTGGTCATGGGTTACCTCGCTGAGGCTCAAACCAATGGAGCCGACATCGATGCTGAAACTCAGATGACTATGGTCTTTGAGACTCTGTCTAAGGAATTTATTCTGTTTAGAGCTACTTTTAATTTAAGCAATAGACGGGATATGACCTTGACAGAACTAATGAAACAGTTACAGGAGTTTGAACTGCTGATCAGGGAGTCTCCTGCTGGTGGTGAGGCCAATATGGTAGCTGCTTCTGGCTCCAATCCTAACTCTGGGAATGGAAAGAAGCAACGGGCGAAGAGTGGGAAGTCTTATATTCCTGCTGCTACTAAGAGCAAGAAGAAGAAGAAGAAGAACCCAAAGAAGCTTAAGTGCTTCTTCTGTGGTAAGGTCGGCATATAAAGAAGCATTGCAAGGACTTCCTTTCCAAGGGAGGTAGGTGTGATCTTCTATATTTAGAAACTTGTTTGGTTGAGGAATCTAGTGACATCCGGGTCATAGATTCTGGTGCAACTAATCATGTTTGTGTTTCTTTGCAGGGATTCAAAGAAACGAGAAGTCTACTTTGTGAAGACTTATTGCTTTGGATGGGCGATGGATCCTTGGTCTCAGCGAAAGCAGTGGAAGATGTCCATCTTTACTTTGATAATTATAGGAATTTAATTTTGCGAGATTGTTTTTATGTTCCTAAATTTAAAAGGAATTTAATTTCTGTATCTTCTTTATTTAAAGACTCCTATGTGGTATCTTTTAATGAAAAAGTGGTGATTCATAAAAATAAATCTTTTATCTGTTCTGGATGGATGCAAAATAATCTATACTTTATCAAACCTAAGATGGTCTTATTGCTTAATGCTGAGATAAATGATAATGACTCAAAAAGACGTAAAACTTCTCACTCTAATAAGACTTATCTTTGGCATTTGCGCCTTGGCCATATTAACCTGAATAGGATTCAAAGGTTGGTAAGGGATGGACCTTTAAGTCACTTAAAGGTGGAATCTATACCTTAATGTGAATCTTGTTTAGAGGGTAAAATGACCAAAAGACCATACGAGTCTAAGGGCAATAGGGCCGAAGGGGTTCTAGAACTTGTGCATAGTGATGTTTGCGGACCAATGAACATCCGGGCATGAGGAGGGTATGAGTATTTCGTCACTTTTATTGACGATTACTCAAGATATGGGTATGTGTACCTGATGCACCACAAAAGCGAAACTTATGATAAGTTCAGGGAGTTTCGGGCTGAAGTGGGAAAGCAATTGGGTAGACCCATAAAGGCACTTCGATCTGATTGAGGTAGGGAATACCTTTCTGATGAGTTCTTGGGACACTTGTTAGAGAATGAGATTTTATCCCATTTGACTGCGCCGTGCACTCTGTAGCAGAATGTTATAGCAGAGAGAAGGAATAGGACTTTGTTGGACATGATTCGGTCCATGATGAGTTATTCATCATTGCCTTTATCCTTTTGGGGATATGCACTACAAACCGCATGTTATCTTTTGAACAATGTGCCTTCGAAATCGGTCCCTAAAACTCCTCATGAGTTGTGGACAAGACGGAAGACATCCTTAAACCATATTCGCATATGGGGATGTCCAACTCATGTCCTGTTTAAGGATCTGAATAAGTTGGAAGCACGTTCGGAAGTTTGCGTGTTCGTTGGATATCCAAAAGGGACTAAAGGGGGTTATTTTTATAACCCAAAGGAAAATAAAGTTGTGGTTTCAACTAATGCAACTTTCCTTGAGGAGAGTTACATGGGTGACTTTAAACCTCGAAGCAAAGTGGTGCTTGACGAGTTAAGGGGTGATCTGTTCACTCCAGAGGTTCCGAACGAAACCATTCCGATCTGTGTAGAAAAACCAAACAAACCTGAACAACAACCTCAGGGGCTTCGGAGTAGTCGGAGGATCGGTCCTCAACCTGAGAGGTATATGTTCAATGGGGAGGTCTTTTTGGCTGAACCAGATAAACATGACAGGGATCCTTATACTTACGCAGAAACTATGGAGGATGTTGATTTAAGACTCTGGACATAGGCCATGAATATAGAGATGAAGTCTATGGAGACTAATCAAGTCTGGGAGATTGTGAATCTTCCCGAAGGGGTAAAACCCATAGGGTGTAAGTGGATCTACAAGAGAAAAAGAGGAGTGGATGGAAAGGGCGAAACCTTTAAGGCTAGACTGGTAGCTAAGGGTTATACACAAAAGGAAGGAATCAATTATGAGGAAACCTTTTTGCCTGTAGCCATGCTTAAGTCCATCTGAATTCTCTTGTCCATAGCTGCCGCTCTTGATTACGAGATTTGGTAGATGGATGTCAAGACGGCTTTTCTGAATGGTTATCTTGATGAGTCCATTTATATGGAACAACCAGACGGGTTCAAGGTCGCGGGTCAAGAGGGTAAGGTTTGTAAGCAGTAAAAGTCAATTTATGGACTTAAGCAGGCATCCCGTTCTTGGAACATAAGATTTGATCAAGTGATCAAGACTTATGGGTTCTCACAAAACGTGGATGAACTATGTGTTTATAAACACATAAAGGATGGGAAGGTGGTTTTTCTACTGCTCTATGTAGATGACATTCTGCTAATTGGCAATGACGTTGGGGCATTGTCATCGGTCAAATTATGGTTGACCAAGCAGTTTGACATGAAGGACTTGGGTGAGGCTAATTTTGTTCTAGGTATCCAGATCTTTCGGGTTTGGAAGAACAAAATGATAGCTTTGTCACAGGCAGGCTACATAGATAAAATTCTCAGGAGGTTTGCAATAAAGGATTCCAAGAAAGGTGGACAACCAACTAGGTTGGAATTACTCCTTCTAAGAAAGACTATGGATTAAGCCGATTATGATATGTCCTTAAGCCGATTATGGATTATCATATAGGGATACGATACACTATGATATGTCATAGAGACTTAGCTACACGAGCTTCGTAATTCTATAAAGTTCGAGAGTGCAGCTCCAAGCTTTTAGTGGAATAGCGTTGGAGTTGATAATTGTGAAATGTATATCTGGGATATTGGGTTTCATAATTATCATGAGCTTGAAATTTATAGGTCCATTTTGGTCCCCTTTGCTAGCTCACAAAGTCCTGTAACGACACGATGTGCTTTTCCAATAATTGGTGACTTATGTCGGATTTATCAGATTGGTTTAAAATTTGTAAGAATCAAATAATTCATGTCTGTTTATCAGTTGAATTAATTTTGTAAGAAATTAGTTCAAGATAAACTTGTTGAATTATTGGATCAGATAATTCTTGTCTGTTTATCGGTTGATTTAATTTTTGGACAAATTAATCAAGATAAACTTGTAGAATTATTGTGAATTGATTTGTTTTCTTAGAGATTATCTTGGTAAAGTTTGTTTTGATCAGATATCTTCTCTATTGGGTTATTTGAATCAAAACTGCGACTTTATCCTTTAGAATCTCGGGTGGAAAATAAAATATTCGCGAAGATTTTTTCTCGGGTGTTCGGCCTGCCGAATGACGTGGTCAACCTGCCCAACTGGCCTGTTCGGCCTGCCGATCGGTGGTAGATAAGATTACGCGTTTTCACGTGAATCTTATCAGATATTGATCCGAACTTAATTCTGTTTCGAGTTTTTGAGACCTAATCTGATACGGACTGACCCTAGGACCAATAGCTATATAAAGGGAGTGAGTCTCATGATTTACTCAGATCAATTTGAGAGATTAAAAGTGATACTCTTCTAGTGAGCATCTGAAAACTCCCTGAGAGCTTTTGTTCACAAATCACGAGCACTAGCTTTGGGTTCTCTCTATTGGTTGGAAGGAGAGTTACTGGTGGAAGAGCTGTACGTGTGAGCCCACACTCACTCCGGTTGTGGATAGAGAATAGCAAAGAAGACCAGTTGGTTGAGGCTCTTCTGGAACGTTACTTCTCTACACAGGTTGCGGAGGTTCTTCGGCACACTGAGGTTAGTAAGATCTGTCTAATTTATACATATAACATGTCAAACTTGTATTTTAGAAATTACTCTGATGAAAAATTTTTAAAATTCCGCTGCGCACTTTGTTTCTAACAATGAGCGCGCAGCGTGCCTGGTTCCCCTTGAAATTCGCCTTTAAAGCTCATTTCTTAAGCTGAAAAATCTTTTAATCCCTATTTTATTAATTCTCTATCCAATAACACAAAAAAATCAAAGTAACCAAAATGCTTGAGGATTTGTTGAAGCTTAAGAATAACTGATCTATAAGTAAAATACTCACTCATTAATTATTTCATGGTTATATGCTTAATTATATGTTTGAATGATTAAAAATTAGATCTTACACTTAGAGGTCAAATTTGTAATGACTGAGAAAATCTTAGAATTAATATTATAATTAAATATTTAAGTCAAGGATTTTTCTAGAATATTTCATATATTGTTTTTGTGATTGAATGATTTATGGGATTAATATATTTGTATATATTCCAAAATTCTTCAGTGAATATTAAAGTTAAATTTATTAACTTTTTGCAAACAAATAATTTAGTTGATAATTTTTCATTACAAATTAAGTTTGAGGAAAATTCAAACCATAAATAATGTTAGACATGTATGCCTTAAGGAGTAAAAATGTAATATGTTTTTGGAGACATTTTATCAATAAAGAATTTATTTATTATTTATATTCCAAATCTTGTCCTCTTTACGTTCATATTTGTTGAATGTATGTTACGTAAACAATAGTCTGAGACTATCGATCTAAACCTTTAAGAATTGGGCATATGATGGACAAATTATGCGAAAGACATAATTCTTAAGGTGACAGCCTAAATCATAAGATCCGCAATCGAGGGAATAAAGTTGGGCGCTTTAGTTATGTAAAGATTGTTATGTTATCTATATCTTTGATAGGGATGGTTTGTCTTGACCATCGGAGGTGGAGTTCGTGAATAGAAACATTGACACATTGTCATAGGTGACAATGACGATGTGTTAGATTGGGACATAAAGTGAATTGATTTGGATTAATAATTCTGTCTTAGCAAATCGATTCACTTTTGACAATCATTTGTATTGTATTTTAATCTTAAGATGAATAGTAGATCTGTTGTTTTGACTTATGTCTTTTTGATGTACTAAAGGGTGACATCCATATTTTAATAGTGGTATGCATGCCGATACATTGGAGGCATGACTCTTGATAGCATAGACCTGTTATACATAGATATGTAATCCATAGCTCTTCTTTAGGAGTAGTGATATCCTCTTATATACGTTATCCTGTAATTAAAAAACTAGAACGCCCAACTATTCAGATACATACGTGTAACCAAATGGTATATTGTCTTTAGATGGTAAGTTTTTCGATGGTAAGACAGTGGAATATAAGATAAAAATAATCAGGAAGGTAAGACAGAAATTGTCCTTAAGCCAATTATGTATAATCTTATGGGGATATGATACATCATGATATGTCATGGAGACTTAGCTATTTAAGCTTCATAATTCTATATAGTTTGAGAGTGCAACTTTAAGCTTTTAGTGGAGTAGCATTAGAGTTGATAATTATGAAATGTATATTTGGGATATTGGGTTTCATAATTATCAAGAGCTTAAACTATGTAGGTCCATTTGGTCCCTTTTGTTAGCTCACAAAAATCTTGTAACGATATGGCGTGCTTTTCCAATAATTGGTGACTTATTTCAGATTTATCAGATTGGCTAAAATTCGATAAAATCAAATAATTCATGTTTGTTTATCGGTTGAATTAATTTTGAGATAAAATTAATTCAAGATAAACTTGTTGAATTATTGGGATTAGATAATTCATGTCTGTTTATTAGTTGGATTAATTTTGAATAAATTAATTCAAGATGAACTTGTTGAATTGTCAAGAATTTTTATTTTCCTAGAGATTATCTAGATATGACTATTTTAATCAGATAACTTCTCTATTGGGTTATTTGAATTAAAACTGAGGCTCTATCCGAAGAATCTCGGGTGGAAAATAAAGATTCGTATGGATCTTTTATCGAATGTTTGGCAGGCCGATCTTTAAGTTTGGCTTGCCAATTGAGGAGGTTCGGCAGACCAATCTGCCAGTTCGGCCTGCCAACCAGGGAATAAAAGGATCACGTGTTTTTACATGAATTTTATTAGATATTGATTCTGATTTGATTTTGATTTAAATTTTTGAGGCCTTATCTGATAACGACTAACTCCTAGGCCTAACCTCTATAAAAAGGGAGTGAATCTCTTTATTATTTAGATCAGTTGAGAAATCTAGGGTGAGACTGAAAGTGAGACTCTAAAACTCCCTAGAGAGCTATTATTCACAAATCACAAATTATAGCTTTGGGTATTTCTCTATTGGTTGGAAAGAGAGTTACCTAGTGGGCGCCCACACCTACTCCGATCGTGGATAAAGAATAGCAAAGAAGACCAGTTGGTTAAGGTCATTCTAGAATGTTACTTCTCTTCACTTATTACGGCAGCTTTTTGGCATATACAAGGTTAGTAAAATCTGGTTAATTTATGCATATAGTGTGTCAAGCTTGTGTTTTAGAAAATACTTTGATATAAAATTTTTAAAATTCCGTTGCGTACTTTTTTCCAACAAATAACTTAAGACTTATAAGAATTTCAAGAGCAGTATGATGTTAGCAGTGCACCGAAAAATAATCATTGTGAAAAATATCGTTAATTGTCTTATATCTAAAATAACATTTATGCTAGTATTATTTTTGGAAAAACGTTATCTGGGCTCGAGAATTCATACTATTAAAGACTCTGTCATGCCCGAGATAAGTGCAAGAAATGTTAACTTTAGGTTTTATTATGTTAAAAAAGTAGTTTAAATTTGATGACAATTTAATTTTATTATGCGATTTAGAAATAACATCATTACTGATTGAATTAGAGATTAATTTTTGATTGAGATTTAAGCAATACAACTAGCTAGAACTATACAAATTTAGACTGCATAGAGATATAAGGACACCAAATTCAAAGAAACACCCTTAAAAGGTTCATATTGTCTTGTAAGAGGGCCGTACATACAACATATCATGAATAGTAAGTTAAAGTAAAGATGTGACTAGTTTAGTGAGGAAAAATATTTTCTTTCCCTTACCTTAGGTGTGGCTGTTATAAAACAATACACATCAGAATTTTAAAAAATTTTAAATCATAGTATTTTCCAAATAACAAGTTTGACATCATAAGTACATAAATTAACGATAGATCTTACATACCTCTTTTGTATACTAAAGTCTGCAAAAATTGAGAAGAGAAGAATGTTCTAGAAAAGCCTCAACTAATTGGTTTTCTTTCCTATTCTCTATCCATGATCGGAGTGCAGGTGGCCGTACATTGTACAGCCTTTCTTTCAGTGACTCTCCTTCCAACCATGTGAAAAAAACCAAAAGCTAAGATTTGAAATGTTGAACAATAACTCTCCAAGAGTTTTAAAGTTTCTCTCACTAGAATACTCACTCTCTACTTCTCAAAATGATCAGAGTAACAATAAAAATAACTCCCTTTTTATAGTGGTTGGAACTAAGGTTAGTCCTTATCAGATTAGGCTTTAAAATTTGAGTTTGGATCAGTTTTTGATTAAAAAACACGTGAATACGTTTTCTATTACTAGCCATAGTTGACAGCGCCTTTGTATTGTGGCCGACCACGCCGTCATGATCTAGGAGTTCGAATTGAATTTGAACTCCTCAAGTTGATCTGATTAACCTAATCTTATCCAATTGGATAAATCCTATCTTATTTGACTCAGGTATCCTTTATAGAGCCTCAATTTTAATTCAAATCACCTAGTAAAAAAGTTGTCTAATTAAAATTGTCATATACAGATAAACCCATACAAATGAAATATTATCCAAATAATTCAACATATTTATCTTGAATTAATTCACAAAATTAATTTAACCATTAAACGAATCATGAATTATTAAATCCAATCAACTCAAAATTTGACCAATCCAATAATTAACGTAAGTGACCAATATGTAGAAAAACATGCCGTATCATTACAGGAATTATTATAACCTAACAAAGGGGACCCGATGGACATATATAAATCAAGCTACTATAATTATAAAATAACATATCCCAGATATATATTTTATAATTATTGACTCTAAGCTACTCCATTAAAAGCTTAGAGCTACACTCTCGAACTATAGGAAATTACAAAGCTCCAATAAATTAATCGTCTATGACATTTCATAATATGTAACATACTCATAGGATATTCATAATCGGCTTAAGGGTAAATTTCGTTTTACCTTCCTGATTATTTTTTATCTTATGTTCCATTATCTCACCATTAGAATACTTGCTATTCATAAATAGTATATCATTCGGTTACTTCTTTGAATCCAAATGGTTGGGCACTCCAAGCTTTCAATTACAATATAATGCCTACAAGAGAATATCATTAACTCTTTAAAAAGAGCTATGGATTCCATATCCATGAATAACGAGTCTACGTCAATCAAGATTCATGTCTCCAATATACTGGTATGTATACCATCATCAAATCAGGGAGTCACCCTTTAGTACATCAAAAGACACAAGTTAAGAATATAGGCTTATTATTCATTTCAGGATTAAGAAATAATACATATGATTGTCTAAAGTGAATTGATTTAAACAAATAGAATTATTAATTAAATCAATTTAACTTTTTGTCTTGATCCAATGTATCGTCACCTATGACAATATACTAATGTTTCTACTCACAGAGTCCCACTCTGATGATCAAGACAAGTCATCTTCCATTAGAGATGTAGACAACATAAAATCTTAACATGAATAAAGCACCCAACTTTATTCTCTCGATTGTGGATCTTATCATTTAGACTATGTCCTTTAAGATTCATGTCTTCCACATAATCTGTTAGACATGCATGCCCTAAGGAGTAAAAATGTAATACGTTTTTGGAGACATTTTTATCAATAAAGAATTTATTCATTTATATATATACCAAATCTTGTCCTCTTTACATTCATATTTGTTGAATGTATGTTAAGCAAATAGTAGTCTGAGACTGTCGGTCTAAACCTTAAGAATTGGGCATATGATGGACTAATTAGGCGGAAGACACAATTCTTAAGGTGATGGTCTAAAACATAAGATCCGCAATCGAGGGAATAAAGTTGGGTGCTTTATTCATGCAAAGATTGTTATGTTGTCTAGATCCCTATTGGGAGGGAGATGGTTTGTCTTGACCATCGGAGTTGGACTCCGTGAATAGAAACATTGGCAGGTTGTCATAGGTGACGATGTGTTGGATCGGGACACAAAGTGAATTGATTTGGATTAATAATTCTGTCTTGGCAAATCGATTCACTATAGACAATCACTTGTATTGTATCTTAATCCTGAGATGGATAGTGGGCCCGTTGTCTTGACTTGTGTCTTTTGATGTACCAAAGGGTGACTCCCACATCTCAATAGTGGTATGCATGCCAATATGTTGGAGGCATGACTCTTGATAGCGTAGACTTGTTATTCATAGATATGGAATCCATAGCTCCTCTTTAGGAGTAATGATATCCTCTTATATGCGTTATCCTGTAATTGAAAAACTGGAGCGCTCAACCATTTGGATACATAGGTGTAACTGAATGGTATACTATCTTTGGATGGTAAGTTTTCTAATGGTGAGATAATGGAATGTAAGATAAAAATAATCGGGAAGGTAAGACAGAACTTGTCCTTAAGCTGATTATGGATTATCATATGGGGACACGATACACTTTAATATGTCATGGAGACTTAGCTATACGGGCTTCGTAATTCTATAAAGTTTGAGAGTGCAGCTCCAAGCTTTTAGTGGAGTAGCGTTGGAGTTGATAATTGTGAAATGTATATCTGGGATATTGGGTTTCATAATTATCATGAGCTTGAACTTTATAGGTCCATTTTGGTTCCCTTTGTTAGCTCACAAAATCCTGCAACGATACAGCTTGCTTTTTTTCAATAATTGGTGACTTATGTCGGATTTATCAGATTGGTTTAAAATTTGTAAGAATCAAATAATTCATGTCTGTTTATTGGTTGAATTAATTTTTGCAATAAAATTAATTTAAGATAAACTTGTTGAATTATTCGGATCGGAAAATTCTTGTCTGTTTATCGGTTGATTTAATTGGATAAATTAAATCAAGAAAAACTTGTAGAATTATTGTGAATTGATTTATTTTCTTAAAGATTATCTTGATAAAGTTTGTTTTGATCATATAACTTCTCTAGTGGGTTATTTGAATCAAAATTGAGACTTTATCCTATAGAATCTCGGGTGGAAAATAAAAAATTTGCAGAGATATTTACGCGACAGTTTGGCCTGTCGATCTATGTGTTCGGCCTGTCGATGGGGCCTGTTTGGCCTGCCAATCAGGCTGTTCGGCCTACCGATCAGCAAGCGATAAGATTACGGGTTTTCACACGGATCTTATCAGATATTGATCCGAACTTGATTCTGTTTCGAGTTTTTGAGACCTAATTTGATAAGGACTGACCCCATGACCAATCGCTATATAAAGGGAGTAAGTCTCATGAGTTACTCAGATTAATTGAGAGATTAAGAGTGATACTCTTTTGGTGAGCATCTGAAAACTCCCTGAGAGCTTTTGTTCTCAAATCACGAACACTAGCTTTGGGTTCTCTCGATTGGTTGGAAGGAGAGTCACCGGTGGAAGAGCTGTATATGTGAGCCCACACTCACTCTGATCGTGGATAGAGAATAGCAAAGAAGACTGGTTGGTTGAGGCTCTTCTGGAACGTTACTTCTCTTCACAGGTTGCGGAGGTTCTTTGATACACAAAGGTTAGTAAGATCTGTTTAATTTATACATATAGCATGTCAAACTTGTGTTTTGGAAAGATACTCTGATGTTAAAATTTTTAAAATTCCCGCTGCGTACTTCACATTGTTTTTCCAACAATTGGTATTAGAGCCAGGTTTTTACATAAATTTACAAGTTTGTGATCATACTATATGTATAAATTTGTGATCTTAATCTCTTCTATGCTTGAATTTAATTTTATAGAGAGTTGGCACTCTAGGTTTCTATATAATTATATGTTGTTATGGATTATGTGGTGAATGTTTATTAATTAATTATGGTTGATTAAATTGTTATTTAATTAATTATTAATTAATTAATTTATGCTGGTTATGGTTTCTTAGAGGTTAGAATATGTATCTAGGTTTTTCATGTAATTAGATGGCAGACTATCATCTCCATCTAAGAATTGTTATTTAATTTTAAATTTGTGAGAATTTTGTAATTAAATAATTATTCAGAAAAGACAGATCTAGAAGACGGATCTAGAAGATGGATGATGGCGTATCCAGGTATTTCCTGAGTCTCTAATTTTATGTTTTTGAATTGTGTTAAAATTGTATTTTCTAGAATGAGAGATTTCTGCTCGGTCGGCATGCCGAACCTGCCAGTTCGGCAGACCGATGGTCGCAGATTGGCAGGCCAGACGTGTGGTTCGGCAGACCATCAGTGGGGCAGAAATCCGCTGGCTCTGCCGGTAGGACGAACTGTTAGACATGTATGCCCTAAGGAGTAAAAATGTAATACATTTTTGGAGACATTTTTATCAATAAAGAATTTATTCATTTATATATACCAAATCTTGTCCTCCTTATGTTCATATTTGTTGAATGTATGATAAGCAAACAGTAGTCTGAGACTGTCAATCTAAACCTTAAGAATTGGGCATATGATGGGATGATTATGCGGAAGACACGATTCTTAAGGTGACGGTCTAAAACATATGATCCGCAATCGAGGGAATAAAGTTGGGCGCTTTATTCATGTAAAGATTGTTATGTTGTCTATATCCCTTATGGGAGATGGTTTGTCTTGGCCATCGAAGTTGGACTCCGTGAATAGAAACATTGGCACGTTGTCATAGGTGACGATGTGTTGGATCGGGACATAAAGTGAATTGGTTTGGATTAATAATTCTGTCTTGGCAAATTGATTCACTTTAGACAGTCATTTGTATTGTATCTTAATCCTGAGATGAATAGTGGGCCCGTTATCTCGACTTGTGTCTTTTGATGTACCAATGGGTGACTCCCATATCTCTATAGTGGTATGCATGCCGGTACGTTTGAGGCATGACTCTTGATAGCGTAGACTTGTTATTCATAGATATGGAATCCATAGTTCCTCTTTAGGAGTAATGATATCCTCTTATATGTGTTGTCCTGTAATTGGAAAACTGGAGCGCTCAACCATTTGGATACATTGGTGTAACCGAATGGTATACTATCTTTGGATGGTGAGTTTTCTAATGGTGAGACAATGGAACGTAAGATAAAAATAATCGGGAAGGTAAGACAGAACTTGTCCTTAAGCCGATTATGGATTATCATATGGGGATAAGATGCACTATGATATGTCATGGAGACTTAGCTACACGAGCTTCGTAATTCTATAAAGTTCGAGAGTGCAGCTCCAAGCTTTTAGTGGAGTAGCGTTGGAGTTGATAATTGTGAAATGTATATCTGGGATATTGGGTTTCATAATTATCATGAGCTTGAACTTTATAGGTCCATTTTGGTCCCCTTTGCTAGCTCACAAAATCCTGTAACGCCACGGCGTACTTTTCCAATCATTGGTGACTTATGTCGGATTTATTAGATTGGTTTAAAATTTGTAAGAATCAAATAATTCATGTCTGTTTATCGGTTGAATAATTTTGTAAGAAATTAGTTCAAGATAAACTTGTTGAATTATTGCGATAAGATAATTCTTGTCTGTTTATCGGTTGTTTTAATTTTGGACAAAATTAGAACAAGAGAAACTTGTAGAATTATTGTGAATTGATTTATTTTCTTAGAGATTATCTTGATAAAGTTTTTTTTGATCAGATAACTTCTCTATTGGGTTATTTGAATCAAAACTGAGACTTTATCCTTTAGAATCTTGAGTGGAAAATAAAAGATTCGCGGAGATTTTTTCTCGGGAGATCGGCCTACAGGATGACGTGTTCGGCCTGCCGAACTGGCCTATTCGGCTTGCCGATCAGAGTGTTCGGCCTACCGATCAGCGGAGATAAGATTACGTGATATTATTAGATATTGATCCGAACTTGATTCTGTTTCGAGTTTTTGAGACCTAATCTGATATGGACTGACCCCAGGACCAATAACTATATAAAGGGAGCGAGTCTCATGATTTACTCAGATCAATATAGATCAATTTGAGAGATTAAGAGTGATACTCTTCTAGTGAGCATCTGAAAACTCCCTGAGAGCTTTTGTTCACAAATCACGAGCACTAGCTTTGGGTTCTCTCTGTTGGTTGGAAGGAGAGTCATCGGTGGAAGAGCTGTACGTGTGAGCCCACACTCACTCCGGTTGTGGATAGAGAATAGCAAAGAAGACCAGTTGGTTGAGGCTCTTCTGGAACGTTACTTCTCTACACGGATTGCGGAGGTTCTTCGGCACACTGAGGTTAGTAAGATCTGTCTAATTTATACATATAACATGTCAAACTTGTGTTTTGAAAATTACTCTGATGAAAAAAAATTTTAAAAATTCCATTGCGCACTTTGTTTCCAAAAATTGGTATCAGAGCCGAGGTTTTTACATAAATTTGCAAGTTTGTGGTCATGTTATATGCATAAATTTTGTGATCTTAATCTCTCCTTTGCTTGAATTGAATTTTATAGAGAGATGGCACTCTAGGTTTTTATATAATATATATGTTGTCGTGGATTATGTGGTGAATGTTTATTAATTAATTATGGTTGATTAAGTCGTTGTTTAATTATTTATTAATTAATTAATACCGGTTATGGTTCCTTAGAAGTTAGAATGTGTATCTAGGTTTTTCATGTAATTAGATGGCGGACTATCATCTCTGTCAAGGAATTGTTATTTAATTTTTAATTTGTAATTAAATAATTATCCGGAGAAGACGGATCGAGAAGTCGGATCTAGAAGATTGATGATGGCGCCTCCAGGTACTTCCTAAGTCTCTAATTTTATGTTTTTGAATTGTTGAAAATAAAATTGATGAATTGCATTAAAATTGTATTTTCTGGATTAAGGGTTTTCTGCTCGATCGGCATGCCGGACGTCACAGTTCGGCAGGCCGAAGATCACGGATCGGCAGGCCGGACGTATGGTCCGGCAGGCCGACAGTGGGGCAGAAAATTTGGTGCTCTGTCGGCAGGCCGAAGTTTCAGTTCGGCAGGCCGAACTTGCATAGATCGACAAGCCGATGTTTCAGATCGACAGGCCCATGGAGCAAGACCGGGTGATCGGCCTGCCGACCGAGAGCTACCGAGTGTCCAGAAAAGGTGCAATTTTTCTGGTGTAGTTTTAATTTTATTTTTGAGATGATTCTAAGAAACATTAAATTTGGATATGACCAGAAATATGAAGTATTCGATTCATACGGGATTGAAGACTTGAAGATGGATATTACATGAAGAAGGATACAGCTTGAGGATTCAATGATGAAGAATCGATAAATGTCTCGATTATTCTATTATAATCTTAGTTTTTTCTATTTTCTAGGGTGGAACCATAATATTACGATTATTATTATTTTGCTTGTAGCTTTGCTTGATTGCTTTGCTTGTCTGCATTATAATATTATTTACCATCTATATTGATAACATGTCATATAGAATAGGGAGTGCCGCTCATATTAAAATTGTTCATGCATAATTTTAAAATAAAACCTTGACTTCAAAAGATTGAGAGGGAGAAGGTTTTCGTAGAGAGGGCCTAAGGCCTCCATCGTTGGTCCATAGGAAGAACATGGTGGTCCCAACCCCTAGGAAGGGATTTCTATCATGTACCAGATTAGATCTCTGAAAGGATAAGGTATTTTTGTATGATTTATGGTTGCACACCCCTAGGTGGTGATTATAAATCATGGATAAAATATTGAAACGGTGGTTATACACTCACGTTAATTTTATTATTAACCTCCCCTAGGAGCTCTGTTAATAAAATTAATGGCCAAAGAAACGATTATTAGTATATGCTGGATCATACAGGTCCTGGATGGCATATATTAATCAGGAGGGGATCCGTGTTCCTGATTGAATTTGGCATGACTCCCCTAGGAGCTTGTTGAATTATGAGTTGGGAATTATCGTTGTAAGGTTGTGATATTTTCAAGGTTTTGACACATAAACGCATTTGAATTATTTTACATGATTGTGTTATCTTACTAAATTATTATATATGTTTGCTTATGTTTGGTATATGATTCTTTATTGTAGATTGAAAATGTCTAAAAATGCTTTATCATCGATACTTGACAAAAACCAATTAACCGGCGAGAACTATAACGATTGGAAACCGAACCTGGACATCGTCCTTTCCTTTGAGAAACTGAAATATGTTCAGACAACTCCTTGTCCTCCCGAGCCTACGGGAGACTCAAGTAATGAGCAATTCCAAGCGTACGATCGCTGGAAAGATGCTAATGATCAGGCCCGCTGCTATGTTATGGCTAGCATGAACAACGTGTTGCAGGCTCAACATCAGGATTATGAGACTGTGAAGCAGATCTTGGATAATCTTGACGACATGTTTGGAGGCCAGGCCATAACAAAGCTGCAAGGGGCACTTCAGAAACTCTTAAACTGTAGACAGAGACTGAGGACATCTGTAAAGGAGCATATGATGTTGGTCATGGGTTACCTCGCTGAGGCTCAAACCAGTGGAGCCGACATCAATGCTGAAACTCAGATGACTATGGTCTTTGAGACTCTGTCTAAGGAATTTATTCCATTTAGGGCTACTTTTAATTTAAGCAATAGACAGGATATGACCTTAACAGAACTGATGAAACAGTTACAGGAGTTTGAACTGTTGATCAGGGAGTCTCCTGCTGGTGGTGAGGCCAATATGGTCGCTGCTTCTGGTTCCAATCCTAACTCTGGGAATGGACAGAAGCAACGGGCCAAGAGTGGGAAGTCTTCTATTCCTGCTGCTAACAAGAGCAAGAAGAAGAAGAACCCAAAGAAGCTTAAGTGCTTCTTCTGTGGTAAGGTCGGGCATATAAAGAAGCATTGCAAGGACTTCCTTTCCAAGGGAGGTAGGTGCGATCTTCTATATTTAGAAACTTGTTTGATTGAGGAATCCAGTGACATCTGGGTCATAGATTCCGGTGCAACTAATCATGTTTGTGTTTCTCTGCAGGGATTCAAAGAAACGAGAATACCTTTCTAATGAGTTCTTGGGACACTTGTTAGAGAATGGGATTTTATCCCATTTGACTGCGCCGGGCACTCCGCAGCAGAATGGCGTAGCAGAGAGAAGGAATAGGACTTTGTTGGACATGATTCGGTCCACGATGAGTTCTTCATCATTGCCTTTATCTTTTTGGGGATATGCACTGCAAACCGCATGTTATCTTTTGAACAATGTGCCTTCAAAATCGGACCCTAAAACTCCTCACGAGTTGTGGACAAGACGGAAGACATCCTTAAACCATATTCGCATATGGGGATGTCTAGCTCATGTCCTGTTTAAGGATCCGAATAAGTTGGAAGCACGTTTGGAAGTTTGCGTGTTTATAGGATATCCAAAAGGGACTAAAGGGGGTTATTTTTATAACCCTAAGGAAAATAAAGTCGTGGTTTCTACTAATGCAACTTCTCTTGAGGAGAGTTACATGGACGACTTTAAACCTCGAAGCAAAGTGGTGCTTGAGGAGTTAAGGGGTGATTCGTTCACTCCGGAGGTTCCGAACGAAACCATTCCGATCGGTGTAGAAAAACCAAACAAACCTGAACAACAGTTTCAAGGGCTTCGGCGTAGTGGGAGTACCGGGCGTCAACCTGAAAGGTATATGTTCAATGGGGAGGCCTTTTTGCCTGAACCGGCTTAACATGACAGGGATCCTTATACTTACGCAGAAGCTATGGAGGATGTTGATTCAAGACTCTGGACAGAGGCCATGAACATAGAGATGAAGTCTATGGAGACTAATCGGGTCTAGGAGCTTGTGGATCTTCCCGAAGGGGTAAAACCCATAGGGTGTAAGTGGATCTACAAGAGGAAAAGAGGAGTGGATGGAAAGGTCGAAACCTTTAAGGCTAGACTAGTAGCTAAGTGTTATACATAAAAGGAAGGAATCGATTATGAGGAAACCTTTTCGCCTGTAGCCATGCTTAAGTCCATCCGGATTCTCTTGTCCATAGCTGCCTCTCACAATTACGAGATTTGGCAGATGGATGTCAAGACGGCTTTTCTGAATAGCTATCTTGATGAGTCCATTTATATGGAACAACCAGACGGGTTCAAGGTCGCGGGTCAAGAGGGTAACGTTTGTAAGCTGCTAAAGTCAATTTATGGACTTAAGCAGGCATCCCGTTCTTGGAACATAAGATTTGATCAACTGATCAAGACTTATGGGTTCTCACAAAATATGGATGAACCATGTATTTACAAACACATAAAGGTTGGGAAGGTGGTTTTTCTACTGCTCTATGTAGATGACATTCTACTAATTGGCAATGACGTTGGGGCGTTGTCATCGGTCAAATTATGGTTGACCAAGCAGTTTGACATGAAGGACTTAGGTAAGGCTAATTTTGTTCTCGGTATCCAGATCATTCGGGATAGGAAGGACAAAATGATAGCTTTGTCACAGGCCGGCTACATAGATAAAATTCTCAGGAGGTTTGCAATGCAGGATTCCAAGAAAGGTGGGCAACCATCTACGTCTGGAATTACTCTTTCTAAGAAAGACTCTCCAAAGTCTTATGAAGAAAGAGAATACATGAAGAAGGTGCCTTATGCTTCGGCAGTGGGTAGTCTCATGTATGCCATGCTTTGCACTCGACTGGATATTAGCTATGCGGTTGGGATTGTAAGTCGATTTCAGGCGGATCCAGGACCGAACCATTGGGTTACGGTAAAGCATATTTTCAAGTACCTGAGAAGGACTCGAGGGTATATGCTTGTGTATTCGGGTGAGGACTTGACTCCTCTAGGATACACTGATTCGGATTTTCAATCCTGTCTGGATTCTAGGAAATCGACTTCAGGGTTTGTGTTTACTCTGGGTGGCGATGCCATCAGTTGGAGAAGTGCGAAGCAATATTGCACTTCGGATTCAACGATGGAGGCCGATTATGTGGCGGCTAGTAAGGCTTCGAAAGAAGCAGTGTGGCTCCGCAAGTTCCTTGGGGATCTTGAGAGATTAAGAGTGATACTCTTCTAGTGAGCATCTGAAAACTCCCTGAGAGCTTTTGTTCACAAATCACGAACATTAGCTTCGGGTTCTATCTATTGGTTGGAAGGAGAGTCACTAGTGGAAGAGCTGTACGTGTGAGCCCACGCTCACTCCAGTTGTGGATAGAGAATAGCAAAGAAGACCAGTTGGTTGAGGCTCTTCTGGAACGTTACTTCTCTACACAGGTTGCGGAGGTTCTTCGGCACACAGAGGTTAGTAAGATCTGTCTAATTTATACATATAACATGTCAAACTTGTGTTTTGGAAAATACTCTGATCAAAAATTTTAAAATTTCCGCTGTGCAACATCTTTCCAACAACATTCAACAAATATGAACGTAAATAGGACAAGATTTGGTATATATATATAAATTAATAAATTCTTTATTGATAAAAATGTCTCCAAAAAACTTATTACATTTTTACTCCTTAGGGCATACATATCTAACATAATGTGCTGCAGGCTCAACATCAGGATTATGAGACTGCGAAGCAGATATTGGATAATCTTGAGGATATGTTTGGAGGCTATAACAAAGTGGCAAGGGGTGCTTCAGAAACTCTTAAATTGTAGACAAAGACCAGGGACATCTGTAAAGGAGCATATGATGTTGGTCATGGGTTACTTCACTGAGGCTCAAACCAATGGAACCGATATCAATGCTAAAACTCAGATGACTATGGTCTTTGAGACTCTGTCTATGGAATTTATTCCATTTAGAGCTACATTTAATTTGAGCAATAGACGGGATAAAACCTTGACAGAATTAATGAAACAGTTATAGGAGTTTGAACTGCTGATCAGGGAGTCTCCTGTGTGTGGTGAGGCCAACATGGTAGCTGCTTCTGGTTCCAATTCTAACTCTGAGAATGGAAAGAAGCCACGGGCCAAGAATGGAAGTCTTCTGTTCCTGCTAGCACCAAGAGCAAGAAGAAGAAGAAGAAGAACCCAAAGAAGCTTAAGTGCTTCTTCTGTGGAAAGGTCGGGCATATTAAGAAGCATTGCAAGGACTTCCTTTCCAAAGGAGGTAGGTGTGATCTTCTGTATTTAGAAACTTGTTTGGTTGAGAAATCCAGTGACATTTGGGTCATAGATTCCGGTGCAACTAATCATGTTTGTGTTTCTCTACAGGGGTTCAAAGAAATAAGAAGTCAGCTACATGAAGACTTCACGCTTTGGATGGGCGATGGATCCTTGGTCTCAACGGAAGCAGTTGGAGATGTCCATCTTTACTTTGATAAATATAGGAATTTATTTTTGCAAGATTGTTTTTATGTTTCTAAATTTAAAAGGAATTTAATTTCTGTATCTTGTTTATTTAAAGACTCCTACGTGGTATCTTTTAATGAAAAAGTGGTGATTCGTAAAAACAAATCTTTTATCTGTTATGGATGGATGCAAAATAATCTATATTTTATCAATCCTAAGATGGACTTATTGCTTAATGCTGAGATGAATGATAATAACTCTAAAAGACTTAAAACTTCTCACTCTAATAAGACTTATCTTTGGCATTTGCGCCTTGGTCACATTAACCTGAATAGGATTCAAAGGTTGGTAAAGGATAGACCTTTAAGTCACTTAAAGGTGGAATCTATACCGCAATGTGAATCTTGTTTGGAGGGTAAAATGACCAAAAGACCATACGGTCTATAGGCAATAGGGCCGAAGGGGTTATAGAACTTGTGCATAGTGATGTTTGCAGACCGATGAACATCTGGGCACGAGGAGGGTATGAGTACTTCGTCACTTTCATTGACGATTACTCAAGATATGGGTATGTGTGCCTGATGCACCACAAAAGCAAAACTTTTGACAAGTTTAGGGAGTTTCGGACTGAAGTGGAAAAGCAATTGGGTAGACCCATAAACGCACTTCGATCTGATCGAGGTAGGGAATACCTTTCTAATGAGTTCTTGGGACACTTATTAGGGAATGGGATTTTATCCCATTTGACTGCTCCAAGTACTCCGTAGCAGAATGGAGTAGCGAAGAGAAGAAATATGACTTTATTGGACATGGTCAGGTCCATGATGAGTTATTCATCATTACCTTTATCCTTTTGGGGATATGCACTACAAATTGCATGTTATCTTTTGAACAATGTGCTTTCAAAATCGGTCCCTAAAACTCCTCACGAGTTGTGGACAAGAAGGAAGACATCCTTAAACCATATTCACATATGGGGATGTCCGGCTCATGTCCTGTTTAAGGATCCGAATAAGTTGGAAGCACGTTCGAAAGTTTGCGTGTTTGTAGGATATCCAAAAGGGACTAAAGGGAGTTATTGTTATAACCCGAAGGAAAATAAAGTCATGGTTTCTGCTAATGCAACTTTCCTTGAAGAGAGTTACATGGATGACTTTAAACCTCAAAGCAAAGTGGTGCTTGAGGAGTTAAGGAGTGATCAGATCACTCCGGAGGTTCCGAATAAAGCTGTTTCGATCAGTGTAGAAAAACCAAACAAACTTGAACAACAATCTTAGGGGCTTTGGCGTAGTGGGAGGATCGAGCGTCAACCTGAAAGGTATATGTTCAATGGGGAGGTCTTCTTGGCTAAACCGGATCAACATGACAGGGATCCTTATACTTACGCAGAAGCTATGAAGGATGTTGATTCAAAACTTTGGACAGAGGCCATAAACGTAGATATGAAGTCTATGGAGACTAATCATGTCTGGGAGCTTGTGGATCTTCCCGAAGGGGTAAAACCCATAGGGTGTAAGTGGATCTACAAGAGGAAAAGAGGAGTGGATGGAAAGGTTGATACCTTTAAGGCTAGATTGGTAGCTAAGGGTTATACGCAAAAGGAAGGAATCGATTATGAGGAAACCTTTTTGCCTATAGCCATGCTTAAGTCCATCCGGATTCTCTTATCCATAGCTGCAACTCTCGACTACGTGATTTGGTAGATGGATGTCAAGACGGCTTTTCTAAATGGCTATCTTGATGAGTCTATTTATATGGAACAACCAGACAGGTTCAAGGTCACGGGTCATGAGGGTAAGGTTTGTAGGCTGCTAAAGTTAATTTATGGACTTAAGCAGGCTTCTCGTTCTTGGAACATAAGATTTGATCAGGTGATCAAGACTTATGGGTTCTCACAAAATGTGGATGAACCATGTGTTTACAAACACATTAAGGATGGGAAGGTGGTTTTTCTACTGCTCTATGTAGATGACATTCTGTTAATTGGCAATGATGTTGGGGCATTGTCATTGGTCAAATTATGGTTGACCAAGCAGTTTGACATGTAGGACTTGGGTGAGGCTAATTTTGTGCTCAGTATCCAGATCTTTCAGGATAGGAAGAACAAAATGATAGCTTTGTCACAGGCTGGCTACATAGATAAAATTCTCAGGAGATTTGCAATGCAGGATTCCAAGAAAGGTGGGCAACCATATAGGTCTGGAATTACTCTTTCTAAGAAAGACTCTCCAAAGTCTTATGAAGAAAGAGAATACATGAAGAAGGTGCCTTATGCTTCAGCAGTGGGTAGTCTCATGTATGCCATGTTGCACATGATCGGATATTAGCTATGTGGTCGGGATTGTAAGTTGATTTCAGGCGGATCTAGGACCGAACCATTAGGTTGCGGTAAAGCATATTTTCAAGTACCTGAGAATGACTCAAGGGTATATGATTGTATATTCGGGTGAGGACCTGACTCCTCCAGGATACACTGACTCAAATTTTCAATCCTGTTTGGATTCTAGGAAATCGACTTTGGGATTTGTGTTTACTATGGGTGGCGGTGCCATCAGTTGGAGAAGTACGAAGCAAGATTACACGTCGGATTCAACGATGGAGGCCGAGTATGTGGCAGCTAGTGATGCTTCGAAAGAAGCAGTGTGGCTCCGTAAGTTCCTTGGGGATCTTGAGGTAGTTCCTAGTATGGATAAGGCGGTATCACTATACTGTGATAACATTGCGGTGGTAGCTAATGCTAAGGAACCAAGATTTCACAAGAAGAGAAAGCATATTGATCGAAAGTATCATGTGATAAAGGACTTCGTTGAAGGCGGGCATGTCACGGTGTGCAAGATCGCGTCAGAGGACAATTTAGCTGATCCATTTACGAAGACACTTACTGGGAGAGTCTTCGAGAAACATGTGGGAGCTATGGGGATGCGAAATTTGCTGTATTTACTCACTTAGTGCAAGTGGGAGATTGTTAGACATGTATGCCCTAAGGAGTAAAAATGTAATACGTTTTTGGAGACATTTTTATCAATAAAGAATTTATTCATTTATATATATATCAAATCTTGTCCTCTTTACATTCATATTTGTTGAATGTATGTTAAGCAAACAGTAGTCTGAGACTGTTGGTCTAAACCTTAAGAATTGGACATATGATGGACTAATTATATGGAAGACACGATTCTTAAGGTGACGGTCTAAAACATATGATCCGTAATCGAGGGAATAAAGTTGGGAGCTTTATTCATGCAAAGATTGTTATGTTGTCTATATCCCTATTGGGAGATGGTTTTTCTTGACCATCGGAGTTGGACTCCAAGAATAGAAACATTGGCACGTTGTCATAGGTAACGATGTGTTGGATTAGGACACAAACTGAATTGATTTGGATTAATAATTCTGTCTTGGCAAATCGATTCACTTTAGACAATCATTTGTATTGTATCTTAATTCTGAGATGGATAGTGGGCCCCTTGTCTCGACTTGTGTCTTTTGATGTACCAAAAGGTTACTCCCACATCTCAATAGTGGTATGCATGCCGGTACGTTGGAGGCATGACTCTTGATAGCGTAGGCTTGTTATTCATAGATATGGAATCCATAGCTCCTCTTTAGGAGTAATGATATCCTCTTATATGCGTTATCCTGTAATTGGAAAACTGGAGCGCTTAACCATTTGGATACATAGGTGTAACCGAATGGTATACTATCTTTGAATGGTAAGTTTTCTAATGATGAGATAATGGAACGTAAGATAAAAATAATCGGGAAGGTAAGACAGAACTTGTCCTTAAGCTGATTATGGATTATCATATGGAGATACGATACACTTTGATATGTCATGGAGACTTAGTTATACGGGCTTCGTAATTCTATAAAGTTTGAGAGTACAGCTCCAAGCTTTTAGTGGAGTAGCGTTGGAGTTGATAATTGTGAAATGTATATCTGGGATATTGAGTTTCATAATTATCGTGAGATTGAACTTTATAGGTCCATTTTGGTCCCCTTTGCTAGCTCACAAAATCTTATATGGTTTTAAGATAATGCCATGTTTGTTTATGTTTTGTTATGATTAAAGTATGAATGTTCAGGATTTAGAAGTGGTTGGTTAGATTAAAAATTTCATGCGCTCTTTAGGTCCAAAAAGTACCATTTGCAAGTCGATTTCATGGGTTTTAAAACATAGAATCTTTAAATATCGTTGTTTTAAACAAATTCTTATGAAAGAGTTACCTCAAGATTTTGAATGCTACGACAGAGTTCTGGACCCTTTTTAAAAACTGTTCAATTTGTACAAAACAAACTGTTTTCAATAAAGGGTAGCCATTGTTTTTGGAAAAAATGGGCCTCTTCGAGGCCGAATCATAAATTTCACCACAAAAGACAAAGTTTTAGATCTAATCAAAACAAAGAACTTTTGTAAAGACATTTTTTTTACCATTTTGGCCCTAACGTAGTTTAAAACAAATTTATAAAGTAGTCCAAACTTTTTATAAAAACAGTTTAATTTGGTAAAGTTTTGAAAAATCATTGAATATAGATATGTTAACAAAAAAAAAAAGGATTTTGAAACACATAAGTTTTAGATATCGTTGAAATGAAGAACTTTCATGAAGAAAATTTTTAAGCAAACATCTCTAATATACAGTTACATATTGATTTTCAAAACTGTTGTAAAACTACCGCTATGATATGAATTTTAAACAATAACATTGTCTAGCGGCAAAATCTTATTTTAGAAACAACAGAAAAGTTTTATAGCTTAAAAAACTGCATAAGTTTATTGTTCACGGTTTTGTTAAATTTGGATTCTATTTTAAGATGCAATTTTTGACACAAAATTTTGGTATACGAAATGCAAATTTTTTCAATAACTATAATAATATTTATATCCAAAATAAAATATTTTTATATATTTTTATTCAAATTATGAAATGCATATATACGCCTTATGTTTTATAAAACATGTGCTATGTAGTAACATGTCATACTACATACTCACTAATAAGTTAAGTGAAATCTATAAGAATAAGTTAAGTTTAGGTGTCATATAAACCTCCCGAACTATAGGGAGGATAACCTCTCGACCTGTAAGGAGGATTATGTCAAAATGAATAATTTAGATCATAGTAACTTTTGGATCTTGCAAACCTTAACTTCTTGATGATCACACGCAATCGATACGAACACTTAGGCCCATAAGAATAATATAAATATATTCATAAGAAAGCATAACCAACTCATGCATAATTTATTATATGTTTTGTGAGATGAAGTTCCTACTTGCTGAGCAAAAGCTCATCCAAGTGTTTTCATGTTGTAAGTAAGCAACCTACTCGCAATGTTTGATAAATGGTGGAATAGTGGTGGACAAACAATGGAAATAGGGAATAGATATCGTACATTTAATATTTTTGCATTAGTTTTGTTATTCGTGACACTTTAATTAAGTATTAATAGTACTTTGGATCTATGTAAGTATGTTTTTGGAGACCAAAGCTGTAGACATGCAGCCTTAGTGCGAATGACATTAAAATTAATATGTCACAATAATTACTTTCATATGTTGCAGTATTTATTGCAACAAATATAGGCATATCTTATTAAGTTAATTAGTAATGTTACTTAAATTGAATGGATTTAAAAAAATAAGAAAAAAACAATTTGCAAATTCAAGTAATCATATTAAGTATATGTTTAAAAATATATTTAAGTAGTTTAATTAATGGTCATATAAGTAAGGTCTTACATAACTAGTTTTAGGAGTTAACATGAGACATATTAGAAACGTCAAAGATAAATAACTTTCATGAGAAAACGTTCCTCAAATTCCAATTGGATGAAGCCAGAAACCATAATTTCTTATTCAGGCCATACATAATATTAACTAAAACACCTTCGAGACACTTAATTTTGAAAAAGGTTTTTATACAAAATTTGTAGATCCCGTTGAAACTATTAACTTTTGTGAAATGAAATTTTCCTATATTCCACATAGATTTTCAATTATTGATTTTACGAGGTTTAATAAAAAAAAGGTAAAAGAAGAAAATGTTTTGAAATTGTATGAATCTCATCAATGACTTTTTGAAGGTTTGAATCTTTGCGAAAAACTAAAAGTTACGATATGAAACAATTCTTTTCAGTTTCAAGGGCAAAACTGTTAAGGTTTTTGTATTTTGGACCAAAATTATAAAACCTTGTGAAACAAAATTTTGTACCAATTATGGCTGATTTTATACACTGCTATGGACATGACTAGCCATAAAGATTAGCCACAATTTATAATAAGTACAAGACTAAGAAGATGAATAGACATTTATAATAAAGCTTAATTGGAATCATGCATTGTGTTGTTGTTAGTAATCCTTTGAAATGTTTTGTGAGATATGTTTGGACTTGTTTAGTGAAAGCTCATCTAGTTATTTTATGCTATAAGTAATCTTACCAAGGGGTGGGTATCAATGTTTGATGGGCTAGGCATGGCAGTGGAATAGATAGCTGGTTAGGTTATGGATACCACTACAATTTATTTATGCTTTTTAAAAGACTTTTAATTATTGCATATGTGGCCATCTAGTTGTATAGTAGTATCACTTTTGACAAAGGAGCTTAAGAGTGTTTGGGAGTTTACATTGTAGCTCATTTTTCTGATTATTTTAGCATATGAGAACTTTACACTTTAGTAACTAAAAATTTTGGTTAGGATTGATCTTGCCGAACACCATGTAAATGTGTGTTTTGTAATTTTAAGTAAAACATATATGTTTAATATATTTTCGATGATCGTTTAAGAAACATAACTATGTATTTTTTTAAAAAAAAATCATTTTGCATTGTTACGAGTATGAAAGTAAGATTAAGAATAAGAAATCATTACTAAGTAACGACTCAAATAATCAGGTCGTTACAAAATATATAAAGGGCTATTAGCTCTATTGGACCTGAACTTTGAGGACTACGTCGATTTAGTCCCCTTAACCTTCTAATTTTTGAAATATTACTCGATGAACTTTTAGCCTTTTAATAGGTTTGGTCCTTAACACCAAAATTAACCAACGACTTATAAAATTTAATGGCAATAATTATGTGCCATTGTTTGATAACTTGAAAATTAATATATATATATATATACATATATGAATATAATGTTCAAGTGTAATCTTCTCAACTGTTAAAACCTGTTGAGAATTAGAAAATTTTGCATTTAATATGAGTATTTATGATGATTTTGTGATTATTATGTGTCATGAATGTGTGATTATCGATGTTTAATTTTAGAAATCTTTTGTTACTTTTAAAGTTGGTGACTAAAATTAAAAAAAAAACAGAAGTTTTGGAAACTAACCCATCAAAGTTTAAAGTTCACTGACCAAACTATTATAATGCTCAAACTTAGGGACTAATAATCTTTTTCGAAAGATTTGATTTTTCAATTATGCCCTTCATTAATGGGTATGTTCCTTCTGGAGTTGTTATTGATTGACTAGCCACTAGAGTAACTAAGAATTTAATTCTTGTAAATATAGGAGATACCAATAAGAGATCTCCTACACTATCAATGCTTTCTTTTTAATCTTATTGGGTCCTCGCTTCCTTGGCATCAAATAGTCGCAAAGTCGTCTCAAAATTAAAGAGGGACCAAATGACTGAGAGGAATCCGTTTGCCGATTGGCCCAAGTAAAATGGATATCTTCAGCTACACTGAAAAAGAAAAGAGCCTGAATTTGTCATTTCCTTGGCGGAATAGAAAACTACAAGGTGCTGGGAGCAATGGTAAAAATTAATTTAAGTTAATAATATTGTAGAATGAGAGAGTTTTATACTATAGTAATAACATATTTTTTTGATACTATAATATGTGAGAACTTTACACTATAGCAATTAAAAGTTTTGGCTTTAACTCGCATTGCCCAATACTGTTGGAAAAATAGTATGCAACGGAAATTTTAAAAAATTTTATATTAGAGTATTTTCCAAAACACAAGTTTGACATGCTATATGTATAAATTAACCAGATCTTACTAACCTTTGTGTGCCGAAAAGCTCCTGCAATCAGTGAAGAGAAGTAATGTTCCAGAAGGACCTCAACCAACTGGCCTTCTTTGCTATTCTCTATCCACGATTGGAGTGAGTGTGGGCTCACACGTACAAGTCTTCCTCTAGGTGACTCTCCTTCCAACCAATTGAGAGAACCCAAAGCTAGTGTTCATGATTTGTGAACAAGAGCTCTCAGGGAGTTTTCAAATTCTCACCAGTAGAGTATCACTCTTAATCTCTCAATTGATCTGAATAACTTTTAAGACTTACTCTCTATTGATAAAGGTTGGGTATGGGGTTAGTCCTTATCAGATTAGGTCTTAAAAATTTGAATCAAAATCAAATTCGGATCAATATCTAATAAAATCTGTGTAAAACGCGTGATCTTATCCTTTGCACATCGGCAGGCCGATCTGCCTAATCGGTAGGCCTAACTTGTCCATCGGTAGGCCGAACTAGAGGATCGATATGCTGAAGTGCCAAAAAAAAACTCCGCGAATCTTTATTTTTCACCCGAGATTCTATAGGATAAAGTCTCAGTTTTAATTCAAATAACCCAATAGAAAAGTTATCTAATTAAAACAACTTTATCTAGATAATCTCTAGGAAAATAAATGAATTTCTAATAATTCTAAAAATTTATCTTGATTTAATTTATTCAAAATTAAATCAACCGATAAACAGACAAGAATTATCCGATCCTAATAATTCAACAAGTTTATCTTGAATTAATTTTATCACAAAATTAATTCAACTGATAAACAGAAATGAATTATTTGATTCTTTTGAATTTCAACCAATCTAATAAATTGACATAAGTCACCTATTATTAGAAAAACGCGCCGTATTGTTATAGGATTTTGTAAGCTAGCAAAGGGGACCAAATGGACCTATATAGTTTAAGCTCTTGATAATTATGAAACCCAATATCCCAGATTTACATTTTATAATTATCAACTCCAACGCTACTCCACTAAAAGCTTGAAGCTGCACTCTCAAACTACATAGAATTACGAAGCCCGTATAGCTAAGTTTCCAAGACAAATCATAGTGTATCGTATCCCCAAAGGATTATCCATAATCGGCTTAACGAGAAGTTCTGCCTTACCTTTCTGATTATTTTTATCTTACGTTCCATTATCTTACCATCGAAAAACTTACCATCCAAGGACAATATACCATTCGGCTACACCTATGTATCCAAATGGTTGAGCGCTCTAGTTTTTCAATTACAGGATAACGCATATAAGAGGATATCACTACTCCTAAAGAGGAGCTATAGATTCCATATCTATGAATAACAGGTTTATGCTATCAAGAGTCAAGCCTCCAATGTACCGGCATGCAAACCACTATTAAGATGTGGGTGTCACCTTTTGGTACATCAAAAGACACAAGTTAAGACAACGGGCCCACTATTCATATCAGAATTAAGATACAATACAAATGATTGCCTAAAGTGAATCGATTTGCCGAGACAAAATTATTAATCCAAATCAATTCACTATATGTCTCAATCCAACACATCGTCACCTATGACACTGTACCAATGTTTCTATTTACGAAGTCCACCTCCGATGGTTAAGACAAACTATCTCGTAATAGGGATATAGATAACATAACAATCTTTACATGAATAAAGTGCCCAATTTTATTCCCTTGATTGCGGATCTTATGATTTAGACCGTCACCTTAAGAATCGTGTCTTCCACATAATCTGTCCATCATATGCCCAATTCTTAAAGGTTTAGACTAACAGTGTCAGACTATTGTTTGCTTAACATACATTCAACAAATATGAACGTAAAGAGGACAAGATTTGGTATATAATAATAAATAAATTCTTTATTGATAAAAATGTCTCCAAAAACTTATTACATTTTTACTCCTTAGGGCATACATGTATAACAAATACGACATAAGAGTGTGTTTGAGAATGTAGAAATTTGAAGTTAGAACTTAAATACTTTAGTATGTAAAAGTTGTATACTATAGCATACTTTTGTTTTATATTGTAGCATGTAGAGCTTTACAATGTAGCAGTTAGAACTAATAAGTACTAACTTCAATGTCAAGCCTGTCCTTTGGCAATACTATACTTTAAATTAAGTTCATTCTCAAATTTTAGAGGAGAAAACATTATGATAAATTTGCTTTCAAATTCATGTGTCTATTAGGATATTTGAAAAAGTGGTTGAAACTATGTAGTGAAAACTACACACTATAGCATATGAAAGCTTTACACTGTAGCAAACTTTATCTTTACATTATAATATATGAAAGTTTTATACTATTTATGGTTAAAACTATGTAGTTGGAACCACCCTCTAAAATACTACATATACATATATATATATATTATATTCATCTCCTTTGACTGATTGCACATTAAATGATCGATAAAGTCCTTGTACTTTTGAGTTTCAGGTGAGTTCACTACTGCTCTTCTTCTTTTACTCATAGGGTGTTTGGCTAGTGGTGGGAATCATTGTGTGAACCATTTTTAATGTAGCATATAAGAGCTTTATACTGTAACAACTTTTTTTTCTTTTTATTGTAGCATATGAGAGCTTTACACCGTTCATAACTGAGTTTGTGGTATGAACCACCTTTAGCTAAACACTCTCTTAGTTTCCGGTTTGGTTTCTTTTTCCCCTTTTTCTTTGCTCATTTGGTGATTATATTCACAGGTAAAGATCATTTCTCTGCTTAATTTGTTCATTTATATGCGTGCGTAATGTTAGGGAAAAAAAGGTAGGTCAGATTTCATTATTAGGCTAACTTTACTATTTTTTTTAACGTATAGTGCTTAAGTTTTTACTCTTTAAGAATTGTCTCCAAACTAATATCTTTTTGAGTTGTTTTATTTGCAACCAAAAAAATTGTAACGTCCCAAAATTAATTAAGTGGTTTTTAGTGCATAAGATCATAGATTAGTGTGCCATGATGTATTTTAAACTTAATTTGACTATTTTGTGATATTTCTAAATTAATGTTATTTCTAATTTTTTTAATCATTTTAATTACATTTGATTATTTTTATTTTGTCATTTTGAATTTTGGAACAAAACAATTTGTCAAATGCCAAATACATCCCATTTTGCAAAACTATGGGTGGCACACGATTTCCACACAGTGAAACCACTCATCATTTTCTTTTATTTAATCTCTCTCCCTCTCTCAGCTTACTCTCTCTCCCTCTTTTTCTTTCCCACGTTCTCTCTCTCTCTCATCCCTCTCACTATCTCTCTCTTTCTCTCTTCTCTCTCTTTTAATTCAAAGTCTTTTGAGTTCAAACTTCAATCCTCTGTTGAATTGGAAGCTTGGGGACGTGATTGAGCAACCCTAAACTAGAATCAAGGATTAAATCAAGGTTAGTTTTCAAATTCCAAACTTTTTCTAAATTTTTCAATTTTCTTAGCATTTTGAAATCAGGGCCTTTTTGAGCTTAGAAAGCCTTGAATCTAAGTTAAAGGAACCTAAAATATTTAGAATCTAAGCTTAGTTTGATGACAAATGATTTCGAATCAAGTTTTTTCATTTTTGGATTTTCTTGAATTTTTTCTATGCAAATCTTGTTTAAAGTAGTTTAAAGGTGTTCTATTATGTTTTTCTATTATCTATGAGTGTTTTTCATGCCTGGGAATTAAGAAAAATAGGTGAAAATGAGAATTAGGCTCGGGGAGGCCGAGACCCGATTCTGAAAAATTTCAAAATTTTTCAGTTCGACAGGCGAATTCATGAGTCAGCAGGCTGGACTTATACGTCCAGCAGGCCGAACCTGGAGAATTTTGGCAAGCTGGTCCTGTACGGTCGGTAGGCTAAACTGTGTAGTTTGGTAGGCCGATACAGACAGTTCGGCAGGCTGACCAGGCTTTATGAAAATTTTTCATTTTTCACCCGTTTTTACTATTTGGAACCCCTATAGAGATTTTAATCTTACAGTATGATTTTATAAACTTAAATGGCACACTAGGATACCATGGGATAGTTTAGCAACATAGAATATCTTAAGCTAGATACTGATAAACTTAGTTTATATTTAAGGTTGTTCATAGTTCCATGGAGCTAACGTATAGTGGATCGGGACTATGGTATTGGATATTGGCACGAATATTGAGGTAGGACTTCTAACCCCTTCCTTCAATAGCCATGTTTTTAAAAAAATGGTTTTGGCCTTAAAGGTTCTTTCAAGATGATTTCAATAGATGACAAATGTTTTAAATATTTTCAAAGGAGACCTTTGGCCACAAAAATATTTCTTGACAAATAATTTCTTTAAATTTGATTTTTAAGGAATAATTTAAAATGAATTTCTTAGTATTTTTCATTACTTGACTAAGAATGGATTCATAAAGAACCAAATAATGAATGTAATTAAGAATACTTGGTAAAATGAGATTTAATAACTATAGAATTGCATAGATGGACATGATGCTATACTCAGAGATTGGGTCGTGTAGAGTGCAACTTTAGTGGTAGGTCTCGAAATTCAGCTGGGCCACTACGGTGGTGAATATTATGGTTTGCCCAAGATGAAATAATGAAATCATTTCTAGACGAAGAATGAACCGTTTTGGGTAAGGGTGATTTAAATAAATTTATTTATTTAACTTTGGTCTCTAATTATTTTTCTTGAATGATAAATTTTATATTCAAAATTAAATAATTTGAAACTTTAGTCTTACTAAGCCTTTCGGTCACATTTTATTTGTTTTAAAACCTTTCCCACGAGGTGGATTGCAACGTGGGGATGTCTAGGAGGCTTGGACGAACTCGTGGATCCTAGGAACACTTTCTAACTAGGTTATTTGGTTATTGAACAAGGCATGTCACTCTTAAACTTTCCTTTCTCATATTGGACTGTGGTTGTAATTTAAATTATTATCGATACTATATGTGTGTACAAATTGTAGGACTGGTAGGACTCAACTCGTATCCTTCCCTCTCTTTTCATTACTTCACTTTAATTCCTCTCACCTATTTAATTATCTTAATAATCGATAATTGTGTAAAAGTTTAAAATTTATCACCTTTTTAATAACTAGTAAAATTAATTTAATTTTATTAAAACTTGATTTAATTAACTTAATAAATTGATTTAAGTAGCCTAACTAATCCGTCACGCCACCTCCCTTACTTCGAGGCGTGACGCAAACATGAAAAGAGGTTAGAACCCTTTTCTTTCTCTGTCATTCTCCTTTGAATTGCAGTAACCACAACACATATGGATCCTTCGTGCCTTGGTTTTTTGCGATGTTTTTGGCTGCTGCCAAGATGAGATTGATGATTCTTACTAGGTGATATTGGAACAACCCAATCTAATGTTGGAAGAACCATCTGAAACCCTTTCAGAAAAACAAGTTCTCATTCTCCTCCTCACACCTATCAAGTTCGCGAAACCAATATTTCCCCTTCAGTTCCGCGTAATAACACCGCGAGTGACAGGTCTTCTTATGTACAGAGATGGTTGCAAAACGATAATCGAGCAAGAAGAGACTTAGAAGCCGAACTGCTTGTCACGCTTTTACAAAGATCACAATCACAATTACCATCACCTTCTAGACCACCTCAACGCACATCCTCTCCTAAAACCTGAATATCTTCATCTAAAGGGCCGCAATCTTCTTCTGTTAGTTCATCTTCAACCCCTCCAAAGCCTGCAAAGTCTGCACCTTTGTACAAGTCACCCGGGTCCTTGATTGATTCTCCATCTCCTTCTCAATCTGACTTGTCATCCGAGAAGCAACACCCGATCCTGAAGCCTGCTCTTATAAGGGAAGGCATATTATTTGTTAACTGAGAATGATTCATTGCCTTTGTACTTGATTCCTGATGATGTCAAGGATTTGATCAAGAAAGACATTGTACCAGATGTTCTGAAGAAGCCTTTATCTCCCTCCACATGCAAGGATTTCTTTCCTGCTCTGTTATATGCTGAGGATAATATTATGAGGTACGCTTGATTTTGCCCTTTTATATTGCTCAAGAATATTTCTGCATGGTACACTCGAAGGAAGCTTGCTGTCTGGTTCTAGAATCTTGAAGGGGAATTACTTAATTTCTTTTCATTTGGCCACAATAAGTTTACTATTTTGTTAAATTTTCTAATTAGGCTCAGCTATTCGGCTTTGACTTGTGTTTTGGTGAAAAGATATTAGGTTCGTAATTAGGGTCTGTCCTGTCGCTGTGGAGAATTATTTAGGTGGAAAATAATTAAAAATAGCATATTGCTTTGGAAACATGACATTGATTGACGGCAAAAATGAACAATTTTTAAGACACCCACAGAAACGCAAATCAAATTCATGTGATAAGACAGATCATGAATTCAAAATGAAATTAAGGATTTGATATAGTTTTTAGAGGTCTTTTATGTCATGATTTTTTTCATTTGAATCAATTTGTTGCATGATGTACATAATTTGATATGTTTTCGATTAATTTTCTTTTTTCTTTCTGTAATGACAAATTTTTACGGAATTTTCGATAGAGAAGGCACTGCCTATTTTCTCCACAATGTGCTACTTAATTGTAATATACAAAAGTTGATTTATTTTGTTTGAATTAGAAATGGAGCAAATATAAACTCCAGAATGTGAGATTGGAGTTGCAAAAAAAAGCAGTCTATAAGAAATCAGACAGGCAAAAAGGTATTGATCAAAAAGAAGAAAAGGATGATATCATCTTTGTGGCATTCAGGCTCGATGCTGTTCGTGAGAGACGGCCATTTCCTTTGTCAAGGGACTTAGCTTACGCACGACCTTCAGGAAGTGAAGCTGAACCCTTTCAGGTAATCTTTCTTAACTGCAAATAATTGTATTAATAAAGCAAATTGGAATAGTGCTGCTGATTTTATATTACTAGGTTAATTTTTTTTTTTTTTAACTAATGCTTCATCTTTAATTTGAATTTTCAAGAAGAAACAATAATATAATGAGAAAATTCCCCAGCAAAAATTATTTACAACACAGCTTTGACAGCAAAAAAAAAAAAAAAAAAAAAAAACCAGCTTTGAGTCTTTAATTAAGCATACCTTGATGAGGTTAGCCATGAAGCTCAATACATTTGTTTGACAAACTAAATTGCTGAAGACATGCATTACCTCTCAATCTAACGACCCTGTCTGCAAATTTGAGTCCAATGAGGGAATTTATGGATTGTTACGTAACAAGTAATTTATTTCCTTTCAATATATGCTTCACATTTCTTTTGTTTTTATTTCTTACCAGTGAATTAGAGTTGGAAGTTAGGTACAAGATTAGGTGTTTAGCATGTGGCAATCTAATGTCCCTGATGTCAATTTCCCTCTCCTTTTTTACATTAAAAAAAAGAGTATTTACACAAAAATAATTCTGTTGTACATAGTAAGCAAGAGCACTCTATGTGTAAGTCCGCAGCTTTAATACATTTGTTCAATAACAAGACTATTATGCTGTCCAATTCGTTTGACCAAAACGTTGTAAATAAACAGAACTATGAACTTGTTATTCTATGAGTAACTTATACCGGATTATCTGATACTACCACATTGTTAGGTTGTAGAGCCTAATCTAATGCCCTAATGAATTGTTTCTAGACATAGAGGATTATGAGGATTGACCAAAATTTCATTAAGATTAGTTTGGAGATTTTATGACTGTAAATTTGGTTGTCTTAGTTTTTCTATATATAAAGAGGGGCACTAAATAGGGTATTATTATAGAGATAAGAAAAAATATAGAGTTGCGAATGGTGTGTAATTTTCTCTTATAAACTTCATTATTATAATAAATTTTTTATAATTGTTGAAAGTAGATGTAACTCTCACACTAAGGGTGAACCACTGTAAATTTTGTATTTTTTACTTATTTCCTTCTTGCGTTTTTGCTCTTGATAGAATTAGGCGTCTAATTCGTGACACATCGAAGAGAGTCATTTATATAGGAGCACAATGCAAGAGAGCTACATATTTGTCCACTTTCGGCGGATGTCAAGTGCACAATTCACGCACGAACATTTGTTCATATAGAATACAAAAATGATTTTCGAAAATTATAATTCTTGTGAACTTAATTTGAAGGAACTGTTTTATTACTTGGACTTTCAATTTTTCTAGCATATCAATCCCGAAAAATGCTTAACTACATGTATTAATTATTAGAAATCTTATCTCTTCATACCCTCTATTTGTAATGTAATAAATTTCCTAAATGTCACGCAGGGCATAATCCATCGTGTGGTGAACAGCAATCTTGTATTAGTCAAGTTCGATGACGACTTCCATGTTGGGTTTTGTTGGATTTTCCAATTCAAATAAGCAGCGGAAAATCAAAATTAATTCTCACAAAACCCTCGCAGGATCCATGCAATTCGATTAGATTGATAAGAAAAGTCATAGAATCTTACCAGGATGACAAAAGGGGCAAGATTTCTGGAAGGAAGAGAGTGGGTTCACTCCGATGATACCCTAACTTGAGCTTTTCGTATTCGGGATCGGATTTAGACGTTGTTACTTAGAGCAACGCCCTCTGTAGGTATCCACATGAATAGACTCTCTCAAAAACCGAATTGGTGTGCTAGCACCCTCTTCTTGCGTTAAATGACTCTCTCTAATTTTTACGGTTTTAATGTTTTTTGCCTTTTAGAATAAGAGAACGCATTTTCTCATCTAATTCGGCCAGAAACCCTAAAACAGATATATATATATATATATTTTGACTTCGAGATAGAGTCAGATTTTAACTAGGGTAAACTATAGTTCAAATATGATTCATAGAATCTAGATAATGTCAAATTCAATGAACCTAGACATATCTAGTACATCGAATCTGGACATTATCAGGTTCATTGAACCTAGACACAGTAAACCCAAAATTTATTTTTGATCTGTTCTAAGTGTGTGACCCTGTAGGTTGACATAACGTTGGTAGTGGGCTTGAAATTCTGTCTCTAGCCCACAAATCATAAGCGGCCTCTAGAAAGACATTATGATTACCCAAGTTATGCAAATGTCAATAATTTGACATAACCTAATTGACAATAAGTATTAAGTCCTTTTGTCACTAGATACCTCGATTGAACATAAGGCATGGTTTATGTAATCTTTATACTATTCAATCATATTATTTCTTGATCTTAAGTAGACTGATATTGATAACCCTTATCAATTTATTCTAGCATGGTCATACATTTTTCTTCAGTCTAACTTATCGAGGGACCCATAGATATCTTTCTCATAATAAATGAGGGACAAATTTCTTCCTAATCACTCACGTACCTCACATGATTCACTCTATATCCAACAACATTCCATTCCATTATCCTGCTAAAGATAATGTTAGAATGTGTCAAAATATAGAACTCATCATGTAGAAAACAATGGTGATTTCAGGTCAAAGGACTAGGATAATACTATTGTGATGTGAATCACTTATGACAATTATCTATGCAGTATTCTTATAGCGGGTTGATCCAATACATCATTTATCAAAATATGTATCTATGAGTTTATTTAGTATCTCATACACATGATTAGTAAAACATAATCATTAGTCAAACTTCATACTAGTCTTCATTCATTATTATCCCAATAATAATGACCGACTAGGGATAATTTAGAATAGAATTCAATTTTCACCTAAGAGTTTTACTATCAAGGTCAGATACTTGATGACCTTAAACAGAATTAGCTATTCATAGAATTAGATTCAAAAACAATAATGAAAATGCCTCTTTATTAATAAAATGCAAATGTAACGAAGTCAAAATGTGGTCATTACATAATTGGCCTATGACACATCACTAACAATCTCCCACTTGCACTAGGCCCAATCAATATTGTATCTAATACCCATTGACCTAGTATGACTCTAATGCTTAGGCTATGGAAGAAGCTTAGTGAGTGGATCAGCAACATTGTTATTTGAAGGTACTCTGTATATCTTCAAGTCTCTTCTCTCAATGATTTCTTGAATGAGATGATAACGCCTAAGTATGTGTTTGGATCGCTGATGTGATCTAGGTTCCTTAGCCTATGCTATGGCCCCGTTATTATCACAATACAAGTCTACTGGATCTGATATACTAGGAAAAATACCCAATCTAGTAATAAACTTTTTGATCCAAACTACTTCCTTAGTTGCTTCTGAGGCGGCTATATACTTAGCTTCTGTTGTAGAATCAACAACGGTGTCTTGCTTTGAACTTCTCCAGCTCACTACACCTCCATTCAAATAGAACACATAACCTGACTATGATCAAAAGTCATCCTTGTCAGATTGGAAGCTATTATCTGTGTAACCACTTACAACAAGCTCATCTTCCTTTCCTCCATATAGTAAGAATGCATCCTTAGTTCTTCTCAAATATTTAAGGATATTCTTAACTGCTATCCAGTGACTTTCACTGGATTTGATTGGTATCTGCTGGTTATGCTTAAGGCATATGAGACATCAAGTCGAGTACATAACATTGTATACATGATAGATCCAATGGCAGAAGCATATGGAATCTTATTCATGCGGTCTCGCTCATCTTGTGTCATTGGACACTGAGTCTTGCTAAGACTAATTCCATGTGACATTGGCAAGAATCCCCTCTTGGAATCTTGCATAATAAACCTATTCAATACCTTATCAATGTATGTACTATGACTTAGGCCAATAAGCCTCTTAGATCTATCCCTATAGATCTTGATGCCTAGAATATAGGCAGCTTTACCTAAGTCTTTCATTGAGAAACAATTCCCTAAGCATGATTTAACATTTTGTAGAGTAGGGATATCATTTCCAATGAGTAATATGTCATCAACATATAGCACTAGAAAGACTAGTGCGCTCCCACTAACCTTCTTGTAAACACAAGGCTCATCTTCATTTTTGATGAAACCAAACTCTTTGATTGCTTCATCAAAATGAAGATTCCAACTCCGAGATGCTTGCTTAAATCCAAAAATGGATCTTTGAACCTTGTAAACCTTTCCAGAATTCTCAGGACTAACAAAACCCTCGGGTTGTGTCATATACACATCCTCAAGTAGGTTTCCATTAAGAAACGCTGTTTTGACATCCATTTGCCAAATCTCATAATCATAGTATGTAGCTATGGCAAGGAGAATCTGAATGGATTTAAGCATAGCAACTGGTGAAAAAGTTTCATAATAGTCTATACCATGTGTTTACTTGAAACCTTTTGCAACCAGTCTTGCCTTAAAGGTATACATATTGCCATCCATGTCTGTGTTTTTTTTTGAAAACCCATTTGCACCCAATAGTCTTTAAACCATCAGGCAGATCAATCAAAGTCTATACTTGATTATCATACATGGATTGCATCTCTGACTTCATGGCTTCTAGCCACTTATCACAGTCAGGGCTATTCATGGCCTCTTGGTAGGATGTGGGCTCATTTTGATCTAGAATCATCACATCATTATTATCAGTTAAGAGAAATCCATATCTCTTAGGGCTCTGACGTGTCCTACCAGACCTCCTCGGGCCTTGTACTACTTGTGTGGGCTCAACAACTACTTGTTGATCTAGTTGAGATTCCACAGGTGGTTCAATGCTATTTTGTGGTTCTTGAATTTCTTCAAATTGAATTTTACTCCCACTGATTCCTTTAGAAATGAATTCTCTTTCTAAAAAGAAAGCATTCCGAGCAACAAACACTTTGTTCACAGAAGCATTGTAGAAGTAATATCCTTTAGTTTCTTTACGATATCCCACAAAAAGGCATTTGTCTGATTTGAGTGCCAATTTATCTAAAATTTGACGCCTTACATAAGCCTCACATCCCTAAATCTTAAGAAAAGACAAACTAGGCGACTTCCCAGTCCACATCTCATATGGTGTCTTTTGAACCGCCTTTGATGGAACTCTGTTTAGTATCAACGCAGTAGTTTCCAGAGCATATCCCCAAAAGGATATTGGAAGATCTAACTAACTCATCATAGATTGAACCATATCCAATAAAGTTTGTTTTCTCTGTTCAGACACACCATTCCATTGTGGTGTTCCTGGTGGAGTTAATTCTGAGACTATCCCACAATCTCTAAGATGATCAATGAATTCTTGGTTTAAGTATTCACCATCTCGATTTGATCGAAGTGCATTAATACTTTTACCAAGTTGATTTTGTACTTCATTTTCAAAAATTTTGAACTTTTCAAAAGATTCAGATTTTGTTTCATTAGATAGACATAGCCATATCTACTGAAATCATCTGTGAAAGTAATGAAGTATTGAAAACCTCCTCTGGCAATGGAACTTAATAGTCCACATACATCAGAATGTACAAGGGCTAATAAGTCATTAGCCCTTTCACTATGTCCAGTAAAAGGTGTCTTAGTCATTTTGCCTAATAAACAAGACTCACATACTTCAAATGATTCAAAAGCCCATGTTGATGGAGTTTTGAAATGCGTTTCTCATTTATATGGCCCAAACGATAGTGCCAAAGATAGGAAGGGTTTAAATCTTTAGATTTAAACTTCTTTGTATTAACATTATAGATGGACTTTTCATTTTTGTTTTCAATATTCAGAACATAAAGGCCATTCGTTCGTGGAGCATATCCATAGAAAATGTTATCACGGTAAATGGAGCATTTATTATTCCTAATAATGAACTCAAAATTTTCCTTGTCCAAACAAGAAACAGAAATAATATTCCTACTCATAGCAGGTGTATAATAACAATTTCCTAAACTTAAAACAAGTCCACTAGGCAAAGTCAACTCATATGTTCCTACAGCTAAAGTAACAACTCTTGCTCCATTTCCAACTCGTAGGTCCACTTCGCCTTTAGCCAAGATTCTACTCCTCTTAAGACCCTACACATTAGTACAAATAAGAGATCCAGATTCAGTATCTAACACCCAAGAATCAGAAGTAGACAAATTGACTTCTATAACATAAATACATGAAGGAGTAATCGCACTACTCTTCTTCTTCTTCAGATCATCCAAATAGAGCTTGTAGTTTATTTTCCAATGACCAGGCTCATTGCAGAAAAAACATACTCCCTCCTTTGGTGGTTTAGCCTTAGGTTTAGGATTGGGCTTGGGGTTAGGCTTGGGCTTCTTAAAGTCCTTGGGAGCCTTATTCTTGCTCTTACCCTTTCCTTTCCTTTTTATACCTTTCCCTTTATTAACCATCAAAACATTTTCGGTATTCTTGATGTTCTGCTCAGCAGTCTTAAGCATCCCATGCAACTCAGAAATAGTCTTCTTCATATTATACATGTTGTAGTTCATAACGAACCCATCATAAGCATCCAGCAAAGATTGGAGAATAATGTCAATAGCCAACTCTTGGCTAATGTCAAGACCAAGTTTCTACAAATGATCAAGATGACCCTTCATCTTTAGAACATGAGGACTCACTGAACTGCCAGCAGTCAACTTGCACGAGAGTAATGCCTTTAAGGTGGCAAACTTCTTAATTCTATCTTTCTCTTGGAACATTTCCTTGAGTGGCCTATCATGGTATAAGCCTCCATTTCAATCGGTTGCTTCTAAAGCTCTAATTCCATGCTTCCAAGCATGAGGTAAGTGACATCAACAGAGTCATTGAAATGCTTATTGTGAGCATCCTTTTGAGCTCTAGGAGCATTAGCAGCTGGTTCATCAGTGATAGGTTGATCAATGACATATTCCTTCCTCTCTTGCTAGAGAATAATTCTCAAGTTTCTGTACCAGTCAAGGAAGTTAATCCCTTTGAGCTTATCCTTCTCAAGGATCGTTCGTAGTGACAAGTTAGATGTGGTGATTGATGCCATTATCTACAACAAATATATACACAGAGTACTTAGCATTTTGTTAAACAATTTTTAACGAGGCATAATTTAAATCCCACTAATTTTATCAAATTAATAACCCTCAATATTAATTTGGTAATCACAACAATTGTAATTTTAGTGGGCCAAGATCCTTATTTCACCTCACTTTAAGTAAGCTTTGGCTTATCACCTAAAGTGTGGTTATTTAGGCAGGTAACACATTACCAATTACATCTTATGTAACTCTTGGATAAATATGGGATTTGACATCACATGTCCTGGCTAATTAAAATCCCATCTAATACCCTAGGTCCAAAACCCTTTTGATAACCTAGTTAAGTCTAACCATTTCAAACGTATGGATATCACTATTATTCATCTTGTCTTACCTAGATGGCTTAACACACCTGCTTTGGCAGAACCTATGTTTAGCAATCCAAGTCTTGACAAGTGTTGAATTATGGGAGGCATTTTAACGACTTAATATTAAGTGAGGGTTCTACTTTATATTTTATTTTATTTTATTGTTTATTATTATGTCGCATCACATACATAGCATCATATACACATCATCGCATACATAGCATAATAATAACACAATAAGCGTGTCATAGCAAAGCCCAAATCTAGATTAAATAAAATTAAATAAAACCTACCAATCCAATTGGTATAAAAAGGCCATGCTATGCACCATGCAATTCACACTAAACACATAAACATAATAATATAATTGCATTATAGTTAAATTTTTATTATGACCAAAACGATATATGTGACGAATCAATTCGGGGTCAAGGGGTAGCGCCTCCTGCGGGGTCCCAGGGGTAGCACTCCTGGCGGGGTCCAAGGGGCAGCACCCCTGGCGGTGGTCTCGCTAGCCAGTTAAGGGGGTCAAGGGGGCAGCGCCCCCGAAAGGTAAATGATTTACCTTACTCGTTTGAATGAGTTGCTACCTAAATCCATTGATTTTAATTAATCAGATTACCTAATCTGTTTATAACAGAATTAATTAATCTCTGTTTAATACTTAAATGGATTCATGAAATTTATTGATCTGTTTTAAATCGATCATCCTAGTTTAACAATGAAACAAACCCTATGATATATATTAATCTGTTCAAAATATATTATCACTGTTTAACATTTAAACAGTCCACCACCTAAAGAAAACCAAAACCAAATTTACAGTATATCATTTAATCATCTCAAAATAGATTACTAGATTCTTGTTAAATTGTAATATTAATCAAATTAACAACAATAGGTTACAAGAAATAGTAACTGTATTAATCAAATTAACACGGTAAAAATGTTTAATTAATTAAAACCTCAAACACATTAATCTAATCAATGTAGAAATCGTATCCATGCATATCACATATACACAAAACCATATAAAATCAATTTAATCTAATTCACAAGTTGCTCTAATACCATTGTTGGGTTTTGTTGGATTTTGTGATTCAAATAAGCAGTATAAAATCAGAATTACAAAACCCTTGCAGGATCTATGCAATTCGATTAGATTGATAAGAAAAGTCATAGAATCTTACCAGGATGAAAAAAAGGGGCAAGATTTCTGGAATGAAGAGAACGGGTTCACTCCGGTGACACCCTAACTCATGCTTTTCGTATTCGGGATCGGATTCAGACGTTGTTACTTAGAGCAATGCCCTCTACAGGTATCCACATGAACAGACTCTCTCAAAAACTGAATTGGTGTGCTAGCACCCTCTCCTTACGTTAAATGACTCTCTCTAATTTTTAGGGTTTTAATGTTTTTCGCCTTTTAGAATAAGAGAATGCCTTTTCTCATCTAATTCGACTAGAAACCCTAAATATATATATATATATATTGACTTCAAGATAGAGTCAGATTTTAACTAGGGTAAACTATAATTCAAATATGATTTATAGAATTTAGATAATGTCAGATTCAATGAACCTAGACATATCTAGTACATCGAATTTGGACATTATCAGGTTCATTGAACCTAGACACAGTAAACCCCAAATTTGTTTTTGGTCTGTTTTAAGTGTGCGACTCTGTAGGTTCACATAACGTTGGTAGCGGGCTTGAAATTCTGTCTCTGGCCCATAAATCATAAGTAGCCTCTACCAAGACATTAAGATTACCCAAGTTATGCGAATGTCAATAATCCAACATAACCTAATCCACAATAAGTATTAAAGTCCTTTTGTCACTAGATACCTCGTTGAACATAAGGCATGGTTTATGTCATCCTTATACTATTCAATCATATTATTTCTTGATCTTAAGTAGACTGATATTGATAACCCTTATCAATTTATTCCAATATGGCCATACATTTTTCTTCAGTCTAACATATCAAGGGGCCCATAGATATCTTTCTCATAATAAATGAGGGACAAATTCTTCTTAATCATTCACATTCCTCACATGATTCATTCTATATCCAACAACAATCCATTCCATCATCCTGTTAAAGATAATATTAGAATGTGTCAAAATATAGAACTTGTCATGTAGAAAACAATGGTGATTTCAAGTCAAAGGACTAGGATAATACTATTGTGATGAGAATCACTTATGACAATTATCCATGCAGTATTCTCATAGCGGGTTGATCCAATGCATCAGTTCTCAAATATGTATCTATGAGTTGACTTAGTATCTCATACACATGATTAGTAAAACATAATCATCAGTCAAACTTCATACTAGTCTTCATTCATTATTATCCCAATAATAATAACTGACTAGGGATAATTTAGAATAGAATTCAATTTTCACCTAAGAGTTTTATTATCAAGTCACATACTTGATGACCTTAGGCAGAATTAACTCTTCATGAAATTAGATTAAAAAACAATAATGAAAATGCCTCTTTATTAATAAAATGCAAATGTAACAAAGTCAAAATGTGGTCATTACATAATTGGTCTTGGGGACATCACTAATATTCCAATCTCAACACTATCCAAGTTGTAGATATGATAACAGTTTCTCATTGGACAGAGTCTATCTGAAAAGAGGCCACCAAGCAGTTAACTCCTACTACAACAAATTTTTTATTATACAACCTTTATTTAACGACCGTTTCTTAAAAACCATCATGGTAAGGAGGAAAAAGCGCGACGAGTTACGCCTGTGAAGATGAAAACCGTCGTGGAATGGAGCTACAGCTACCACGATGGTTTTATTAAAACATTGTCGTGGAATTGACTGTCTACCATGACGGTGTAAAAAACCGTCATGGTAACTTTCCTATTCCACAATGGTTTTTTAAAAAACCGTCATGGATTAGAAAGATATCACAACGATTTTATTAAAAACCTGTCATGGTAGCTGCGGTACATTCCACGATAGTTTTTTGATAAAACCATCGTGATGGCTTACTTAAAACCTTTTTTTCCCACCTCGACATTCAGACACAATTCAAAAACTCACTTCTCAAATACAAACACAGACTCGTCTAAATCAGCTGCCGTCGTCCCTCTCTGCCTCCACACTCCTTAATCTCAGCCCAAATTGTAAGTTTTTGTTAGAAATTGATAAATTGTTGTTGATTGTATTGTATAATTAATCCAAAATTGATAAATAGTTGTTGATTTTGTTGTTTATTCTATGAAATTTGTATTGTGGATCATGGGTATGATTTATTTGTTTTATAATGAGTATGTATAACTTGTTTTACGATGGGTGATGTTTTGTTTTATGATTAATTAATATATATAGGTGGGTATATATATAAATTGTGAAATTAATTTTAATTGAATATTTGCTATTTATTATTTTGATTTAGGAATTGCAAAATAGATAGGAAATGGATATGAGATTTTTGATTGTTTAGAGAGTATGTGAATGGTGTGGAAAAGTCCTTGGATTTTGCCAAAAGTCATGCCAATGGTGATAAAATTTGGTGTCCTTGTGTTCAATGTGGAAACCATAGATTGCATCCAATTTCAATTGTTAGAGGAAATTTATTTTGAAATGGAATTATAAGTAGTTATTGTTAGAAATGTATGCCCTAAGGAGTAAAAATGTAATACGTTTTTGGAGACATTTTTATCAATAAAGAATTTATTCATTTACATATACCAAATCTTGTCATCTTTACGTTCATATTTGTTGAATGTATGATAACCAAATAATAGTCTGAGACTGTCAGTTTAAACCTTAAGAATTGGGCATATGATGGACTGATTATGCGAAAGACACGATTCTTAAGGTGACGGTCTAAAGCATATGATCCACAATCGAGGGAATAAAAGTTGGGCGCTTTATTCACATAAAGATTGTTATGTTGTCTATATCCCTTTTGGGAGATGGTTTGTCTTGACCATCGAAGTTGGACTCTGTGAATAGAAACATTGGCACGTTGTCATAGGTGACGATGTGTTGGATCGGGACATAAAGTGAATTGATTTGGATTAATAATTCTGTCTTGGTAAATTGATTCACTTTAGACAGTCATTTGTATTGTATCTTAATCCTGAGATGAATAGTGGGCCTATTATCTCGACTTGTGTCTTTTGATGCACCAAAGGGTGACACCCACATCTCATTAGTGGTATGCATGCCGGTACGTTGGAGGTATGACTCTTGATAGCATAGACTTGTTATTCATAGATATGGAATCCATAGCTCCTCTTTAGGAGTAATGATATCCTCTTATATGCGTTGTACTGTAATTGGAAAACTAGAGCGCTCATTCATTTGGATACATAGGTCTAACCGAATGGTATACTATATTTGGATGGTAAGTTTTCTAATGGTGAGACAATGGAACGTAAGATAAAAATAATCGGGAAGGTAAGACAGAACTTGTCCTTAAGCCGATTATGGATGATCATATAGGGATACGATACACTATGATATGTCATAGAGACTTAGCTACACGAGCTTCGTAATTCTATAAAGTTTGAGAGTGCAGCTCCAAGCTTTTAGTGGAGTAGCATTGGAGTTGATAATTGTGAAATGTATATCTGGGATATTGGGTTTCATAATTATCATGAGCTTAAACTCTATAGGTCCATTTTGGTCCCCTTTGCTAGCTCACAAAGTCCTGTAACGACACGGCATACTTTTCCAATAATTGGTGACTTATGTCAGATTTATCAGATTGGTTTAAAATTTGAAAGAATTAAATAATTCATGTTTGTTTAATAGTTGAATTAATTTTGTAAGAAATTAGTTCAAGATAAACTTGATAAATTATTGCGATCAGATAATTCTTGTTTGTTTATCGGTTGTTTTAATTTTAGACAAATTAGATCAAGATAAACTTGTAGAATTATCGTGAATTTATTTATTTTCTTAGAGATTATCTTGATAAATTTTTGTTTTGATCAGATAACTTCTCTATTGGGTTATTTGAATCAAAACTGAGACTTTATCCTTTAGAATCTCGGGTGAGAAATAAAAGATTCGCAGAGATTTTTTCTCGAGAGTTCGGCCTGTCGAATGACGTGTTCAGCCTGTCGATGGGGCCTGTTCGGCTTGTCGATCAGGCTGTTCGGCCTGCCGATCAGCGAGAGATAAGATTACACGTTTTCATGCGGATCTTATCAGATATTGATCCGAACTTGATTCTGTTTCGAGTTTTTGAGACCTGATATGATAAGGACTGACCCCAAGACCAATAGCTATAAAAAGGGAGTGAGTCTTATGATTTACTCAGATCAATTGAGAGATTAAGAAGTGATACTCTTCAAGTGAGCATCTGAAAACTCCCTGAGAGCTTTTGTTCTCAAATTACGAACACTAGCTTTGGGTTCTCTCTATTGGTTGGAAGGAGAGTCACCAGTGGAAGAGCTGTACATGTGAGCCCACACTCACTCCGGTTGTGGATAGAGAATAGCAAAGAAGACCAATTGGTTGAGGCTCTTCTGGAATGTTACTTCTCTTCACAGGTTGCGGAGGTTCTTCGACACACAGAGGTTAGTAAGATCTGTCTAATTTATACATATAACATGTCAAACTTATGTTTTGAAAAATACTCTGATTAAAATTTAAAAATTCTACTGCGCACCACGTTTCCAATAATTGGTATCAGAGACATGGTTTTTACATAAATTTATAAGTTTGTGATCATGATATATGCATAAATTATGTGATCTTTATCTCTCTTATGCTTGAATTGAATTTTATAGAGAGATGGCACTCTAGGTTTCTATATAATATATATGTTGTCATGGATTATGTGGTGAATGTTTATTAATTAATTATGGTTGATTAAATCGTTGTTTAATTATTTATTAATTAATTATTCATACCGGTTATGGTTTTCTTAGAGGTTAGAATATGTATCTAAGTTTTTCATGTAAATAGATGGCAGACTATCATCTCCGTCTAGGAATTGTTATTTAATTTGAAATTTGTAAGAATTTTGTAATTAAATGATTATTCAGAGAAGACGGAACGAGAAGTCGGATCTTGAAGAATGATGATGGCGCCCCCAGGTATTTCTTGAGTCTCTAAGTTTATGTTTTTTGAATTGTTGAAAATAAAATTGATAAATTGCATTAAAGTTGTATTTTCTGGAATAAATTTTTTTTTCTGCTCGGTCGGCATGCTGGACGTCACAATTCGACAGGCCGAAGGTTACAAATTGGCAGGCCAGACGTGTGGTCTGGGAGGCCGACAGTGGGGCAGAAAGTGGGGTGCTCTGTCGGTAGGACAAACTTTTAGTTCGGCAGGCTGAACCTTCATGGATCGGCAGGCCGATGAAGCATGACCGGCAGGCCGATCACCCATATCGGCCTGCAGAGCGAGAGCTGCCAAGTGCCCAAAAAAGGTGCAATTTTTTAGGTGCAGTTTTAATTTTATTTTTGAGATGATTCTGAGAAACATTAAATTTGGATATGGTCAAAAATATGAAGTATTTGATTCATACGAGATTGAAGACTTGAAGATGGGTATTACATGAAGAAAGATACGGCTTGAGGATCCAAGGATGAAGAATCAATAAATGTCTCGATTATTCTCTTGTAATCTTAGTTTTCTATTCTCTAAGGTGGAACCATAATATTACGGTTATTATTATTTTGCTTGTAGCTTTGCTTGATTGCTTTGCTTGTCTGCATTATAATATGATTTACCATGTATATTGATAACATGTCATATAGGATAGGGAGCGCCGCTCATATTAAAATTGTTCATGCATAATTTTAAAATAAAACCTTGACTTCAAAAGAGTGAGTGGGAGAAGGTTTTCGAAGAGAGGACCTAAGGCCTCCATCGTTGGTTCATAGGAAGAACATGGTGGTCTCGACCCCTAGGAAGGGATTTCAATCTTGTACCAGATTGGATCTTTGAAAGGATAAGATATTTTAGTATGATTTATGATTGCACACCCCTAGATGGTGATTATAAATCATGGATAAAATATTGAAACGGTGGTTATACACTCACGTTAATTTTATTATTAACCTCCCCTAGGAGCTCTGTTAATAAAATTAATGGCCAAAGGAACGATTATTAGTATATGCTAGATCATACGGGTCCTGGATGGCATATATTAATCAGGAGGGGATCTGTGTTCCTGATTGAATTTAGCATGACTCCCCTAGGAGTTTGTTGAATTCTGAGTTGGGAATTATCGTTGTAAGGTTGTGATATTTTCAAGGTTTTGACACATAAACGCATTTGTATGATTTTACATGATTGTGTTTTCTTACTAAATTATTATATATGTTTGCTTATATTTGGTATATGATTCTTTATTGCAGATTGAAAAGGTCTAAAAATGCTTTATCATCGATACTTGACAAAAACCAATTAACTGGTGAGAATTATAATGATTGGAAACAGAACCTGGACATCGTCCTATCCTTTAAGAAACTGAAATATGTACTGACAACCCCTTGTCCTCCCGAGCCTACGGGAGACTCAAGTAATGAGCAATTCCAAACGTACGACCGCTGGAAAGATGCTAATGATCAGGCCCGCTGCTATGTTATGGCTAGCATGAACAACGTGCTACAGGCTCAACATCAGGATTATGAGACTACGAAGCAGATCTTGGATAATCTTGAGGATATGTTTGGAGGCCAGGCCATAACAAAGCGGCAAGGGGCACTTTGGAAACTCTTAAACTATAGACAGAGACCGGGGACATCTGTAAAGGAGCACATGATGTTGGTCATGGGTTACCGTGCTGAGGCTCAAACCAATGGAGCCGACATCGATGCTAAAACTCAGATGACTATGGTTTTTGAGACTCTATCTAAGGAATTTATTCCGTTTAGAGCTACTTTTAATTTAAGCAATAGACGGGATATGACCTTGACAGAACTTATGAAACAGTTACAGGAGTTCGAACTATTGATCACGGAGTCTCCTGCTGGTGGTGAGGCCAACATGGTAGCTGCTTCTGGTTCCAATCCTCACTCAGGGAATGGAAAGAAGCAACGGGCCAAGAATGGGAAGTCTTCTATTCCTACTGCTACCAAGAGCAAGAAGAAGAAGAAGAAAAACCCAAAGAAGCTTAAGTGCTTCTTCTATGGTAAGGTCGGGCATATAAAGAAGCATTGCAAGGACTTCCTTTCCAAGGGAGGTAGGTGTGATCTTCTATATTTAGAAACTTGTTTAGTTGAGGAATCTAGTGACATCTATGTCATAGATTCCGGTGCAACTAATCATGTTTTTGTTTCTCTGCAGGGATTCAAAGAAACGAGAAGTCTGCTACATGAAGACTTAATGCTTCGGATGGGCGATGGATCCTTGGTCCCAGCGGAAGCAGTGGGAGATGTCCATCTTTACTTTGATAATTATAGGAATTTAATTTTGCAAGATTGTTTTTATGTTCCTAAATTTAAAAGGAATTTAATTTCTGTATCTTCTTTATTTAAGGACTCCTACGTGGTATCTTTTAATGAAAAAGTGGTAATTCGTAAAAACAAATCTTTTATCTGTTCTGGATGGATGCAAAATAATCTATATTTTATCAAACCTAAGATGGACTTATTGTTTAATGCTGAGATAAATGATAATGACTCAAAAAGACTTAAAACTTCTCACTCTAATAAGACTTATCTTTGGCATTTACACCTTGGCCATATTAACCTGAATAGGATTCAAAGGTTGGTAAGGGATGGACCTTTAAGTCACTTAAATGTGGAATCTATACCTCAATGTGAGTCTTGTTTGGAGGGTAAAATGACCAAAAGACCATACGGGTCTAAGGGCAATAGGGCCGAAGGGGTTCTAGAACTTGTGCATAGTGATGTTTTTTGGACCGATGAACATCCGGGCACGAGAAGGGTATGAGTACTTCGTCACTTTTATTGACGATTACTCAAGATATGCGTATGTGTACCTAATGCACCATAAAAGCGAAACTTATGATAAGTTCAGGGAGTTTCGGGCTGAAGTGGAAAAGCAATTAGGTAGACCCATAAAGGCACTTTGATTTGATCGAGGTGGGGAATACCTTTCTGATGAGTTCTTGGGACACTTGTTAGAGAATGGGATTTTATCCCGTTTGACTGCGTCGGGCACTCCGCAGTAGAATGGCATAGCGGAGAGAAGGAATAGGAATTTGTTGGACATGATTAGGTCCATGATGAGTTATTCATCATTACCTTTATCCTTTTGGGGATATGCACTACAAACTGCATGTTATCTTTTGAACAATGTGCCTTCAAAATCGGTCCCTAAAATTTCTCACGAGTTGTGGACAAAAAGGAAGACATCCTTAAACCATATTCGCATATGGGGATGTCCAGCTCATGTCCTGTTTAAGGATCTGAATAAGTTGGAAGCATGTTCGGAAGTTTGCGTGTTTGTAGGATATCCAAAAGGGACTAAAGGGGGTTATTTTTATAACCCAAATTACGAACACTGAGAGCTTTTGTTCACAAATTACGAACACTGGCTTTGGGTTCTCTCTATTGGTTGGAAGGAGAGTCACCAGTGGAAGAGCTGTACATGTGAGCCCACACTCACTCTGGTTGTGGGTAGAGAATAGCAAAGAAGACCAGTTGGTTGAGGCTCTTCTGGAATGTTACTTCTCTTCACAGGTTGCGGAGGTTCTTTGGCACACAGAGGTTAGTAAGATCTGTCTAATTTATACATGTAACATGTCAAACTTTACAAATTTTAAAAATTCTGCTGCGCACCGCGTTTCCAACAGTTATCAAACGTGGCATTTTCATGAAGAGTTAAATTTCAATCCAACTTTACTAAGAAAAGAAAAGGAAGCTATTGTGGAGGATAATATGGATGATCAAGACAATATGATTGGCATGGTCAATGATTTAGAAGAACACTTTGTGCGATGTACAAATTTATTTGAGACAATGATGAATGATGCCGAGACACCCGCGTATGAGGGGTGTACCAATTTCACTAAATTGTCTGCTTTAGTTGGATTATGGAATTTGAAAGCATCGGGTGGGTGGTCAAATTTTAGTTTCACAAAGCTGTTAGAATTTTTAGGATGGTTTCTACCAGAGGGTAATAAATTACGAACTAGTATGTATGAGGCTAAGAAGACTTTAAGCACTTTGGGAACCGATTATGAGAAAATTCATGCTTGTGAAAATGATTATTGTGTTCTCTATAGGAATGAGTATGAGGACAAGAATTATTGTCCAATTTGTCAACAAGCAAGGTGAAAGAAAGGAAAGGAGCCAAAAGACAGCAAGAATGAAGTGCCAAAGAAAGTGTTATGGTACATTCCATTGGTACCACGTTTGAGGTATTTATTTGGAAACCCAAAACATGCCAAGAATTTGACATGGCATCATGACAAATGAGTGGATGATGGTATGCTTAGACATCAAGTGGATTCACCACAATGGAAGACTTTTGAAGTCGATCATCCCAACTTTAGTGCGGATCCAAGAAACATACATTTTGCTTTGTCGACGGATGGAATGAACCCACATGGTAACATGAGTAGTAGGCATAGCACTTGCCCCGTAATACTTGTTAACTATAATCTCCCTCCAAAGACGTGCATGAAGCGGAAGTTTTTAATGTTGTCTTTATTGATTTTGGGTCCTCACCAACTAGGCAATGACATTGATGTATACATGGCACCATTAATTGATGACCTAAAATAGTTGGGGAAAATGGAGTTAAGGTTAGAGATGCTTACCGAACAGACACGTTCACACTCCGTGTAATGTTGATATGGACAATTAACGACTTCCCCGCATATGGCAATTTATCTGGTTATTCGGTGAAGAGTTCTATTGGTTGTCCTATATGCATGACAGAAATGTCTCACAAACGGTTGAAGAATGGTAAGAAAACCATTTTTCTTGGTCATAGAAGATGGTTGCAAAGAGATCATCGCTACCGCAAACAAAAGAAAGCCTTTGATGGCAACAGCGAAGAAAGAGACCCTCCTCGCCCTTTGACAGGTGAACAAGTATTTGAAATGGTAAAAGATATAAGAGTTCTATTTTGTAAGAGAAAGCAAGGTAAGGACGAGCCGACAATTGATGGACTATGGAAAAAAAGATCAATCTTCTTTGATCTTTCGTACTGGGAAGACACTTTTTTTTTGTCATTGCTTGGATGTTATGCATATTGAGAAAAAATGTTTGTGAATCTGTAGTCGACACGTTGCTTGACATTCTGGGCAAGACTAAGGATGGTGAAAAAGCTTGCTTGGATCTCATGGAAATGGAGATTAGGCCTAATTTGTTTCCCGAGAAAAGAGGGAACCACACTTACTTACCTTCGACAAAGCATACGTTATCCAAAGCGGAAAAAAGAAAGCTTTGTGAATGCCTTGCTTCATTAAAAATGCCAGATGGGTATTCTTCGAACTTCAAAAAGTTAGTGTTGGTGAAAGATTTGAAACTTATTGGCATGAAAACACACGATTGTCATGTGTTAATGTAGTAATTACTACCACTTGCTTTGCTAGGAATTTTAACAAAGGATGAGAGATTTGCAATTTCCAAGTTATGCTCGTTCTTGAATTCAATATGCTCAAAGGTAATTGATCCACTTGTGCTAGATTCACTGCAATTGGTGTTGGTGCAAACCTTATGCATGCTTGACAAGTATTTTCCACTGGCATTTTTTGACATCATGATTCATTTAACGGTGCACTTAGTACGTGAAGTTAAGTTATGTGGACCGGTGTACTTGAGATGGATGTACCCATTTGAAAGATATATGAAGGTTTTGAAGGGCTATGTGAAGAATCGAAATAGGCTGGAGGGATGTATTGTAGAAAGTTACATAGCTGAGGAATCGGTTGAATTTTGCTCCAAGTACCTATCTAATGCGGACACAATTGGGGTGCCAAAGACTATAAACATTGAGGCTAGGGAACTATGTACTGGCAATCCTTCGTCAGAAAATCGAGAGGAGTGGGAGCAAGCTTGTCTTTATGTCTTGCATAATGCTAATGAAGTGGAGCCTTTCATTGAGGTGCACATGAATGAATTAAAAAAAGCATACCCAAAAAGAGCAAGAAAGGAGAAGTGGTTGTAAAATGAACACAACCGGACCTTTCGGTTACGGATTAGAGCACAAATCTATAGCAAGTACTCCACTTCACAAGATGGAGGCATGTCATAGGAGTTGAAGAACCTAGCTAGAGGACCGTGTAGTCACAACGTATACGTCATATTCCATAAATGGTTACACTTTCTACACTTGCGAAAGAGATGAGAAGCATCTGGTGCAAAATAGCGGTGTGACTCTCCGTGCTGAGGCTATGCATATTGCCTTTGCCAAGAACAAGAATCCAGTATATGGGATCATGAACTACTTTGGTTTCATTGAAGATATTTAGGAACTTGATTATGGGGGATTACGCATAGCACTTTTTAAGTGCAAGTGGGCCGACAATAACTATGTTAAGAACGATGACGACGACATCACGGTGGTTGACTTTACAAGATTGGGACAGGAATGATCCCTTCATTATGGCATCACAAGCAATCCAAGTTTTTTATACTACAGATCCCTAAGACATGGAGTTGTCTCTAGTCATCCCGACAAAGCCAAGAATAGTTATCGACGGTGAAGAAGTTTTCAAGGATTGCACAGAAATCCCTTCATTCACAAAGGGATTACCACCGATTGAAGAGATAGATAATTTTGAAGATGATGTTTCACACTTCTTCGTGAAGATATGGAATGGATATGTATTAAGGAACCAATCAAAAAAAGATAAAAAGATGAGCATCTATAAACCAATTTATGTTAATTTATTTTAACATTTTTCTTTAATTTCTTTCCTTTTTCATCTTTTTTTAAGGGTTTTGTACGTATATCTATCTATAGTTATATTTGTGGTGAAAACAGAGAAAAAGTATACATTCTAGGCCATTGGATGCTTAACACATGGGCTGGGCAGCAAAGAAAATCAAGTGTAAGAAATATTTTAGACAATTTTTTACGATGCTTTTTGCAAAAACTATCGTGGAATGCAATACTATGATAGGATTCAATGACGGTTTTTGCAAAAACCATCGCAAAAAATAATGCTGCTTATCACAACATTTTTTATGCTGTGACAGAAAATCGTCATAGAATGTAGTCTTCCACGACGGTTTTTTGCAAAAACTGTTGTGGAATGACAACATAAAAATGCTATGATAAGCAGCAGTGTTTTCCATGACGGTTTTTAGAAAAACCATAGTGGAAAGCTTATCACAACATTCGTAATGCGGTGATGGCTTCCACGACGGTTTTTGCAAAAACCGTCGTGGAAGCATCATTTTCCCCTTTAAATTTTTGAAATTTGCGCCTACCCCCCATTTTGAGTGCATGCCCTCTCTCTCCAAAATTTGTCACTCTCTCTCTAAAATCCCTCTTTCTCTCTCTCTAAAATACTTATCTCTCTCTGCCGCCATCACCTCCACCGTCGTCGCTTTCGCTGCCATCGCTCTTGCTGCCATCGCCTACTCGCTGTCGGTAAGCACCCCCTCCCTCTCTCTCCTCTTCCCCCTCCCTCTCTCTCTCTCCTCGCCCTCGCCCCCCCCATTGCGACCTTACCCACCTACCCCCTCGCCTCACCCACCATCCCCCCCACCCACCCCCTTGCCCCCACCCACCCCCTTGTCCCTCGCCCTAGCGCCCCCCCCCCCCCCTAACCTACGGCCCCCAAGCACCACCCTAGCCCCTTGCCCCAGCCCCCCACCTGCCCCATCTCCCCCACCCACCCCCCTCACCCCTCGCCCCAGCCCCCCCACCCACCCGCTCGCCCCTACCCAACCCCCTCGTCCCTCACCCCACCCCTCCACCCGCCCCTTTGCCCCCACCCACGTCCCCCACCGACCCCCTCTGCCCTCGCCCCACCCAGCCCCCCACACCCCCTCGGCCCTCGGTCCTTACATGTGTAATATGTGAAATTATGTAATTGAAATTGTAAATTTGTAAATATGTGTAATCTGTGAAATTGTGTAATTGAAATTGTAAATTTGTGAATATGTGTAATGTGTGAAATTGTGTAATTGAAATTGTAGATTTGTGAATATATGTAATATGTGAAATTATATGAATATGTGAAATATGTGTAATTTACGAAGTTATATATGTAATATATGAAATTGTGTAATTGAAAATGTATGAAGTGGAATATGTGAAGATGTGAATATGTATAATATGTGATTTAATATTACAATGTATGTGTTAGTTTCTACTTACTTTGCACAAGTACAATGTCTCGCGAGATCGATAGTGACCAGTACAAGGACGGGTACGAAAACTGCAGTCGATCTTCATCACAATATAGCAAGGGAAACCAACGTAGTAAGCCATGAAGGCGAACCAAATTTGATCCAAAAGTAGACTTTGAGCGAAGGGCTACGTTAATGAAAAAATTCATCGGATAAGAAAGAAAGGTTTAAGAATTGAAGTGACTTTTGATTCAAAAGGCCAACCAAAAGGCTTACCCGGCCATGAATTAAGGAGTTGGATCGGAGTCCTCAGTCGAGAGCACGTTCTAATATGGACAAAAGATTAGAGGTCTAAGGATGTGGATAAAGTAAAAGATGTGATTTGGAGTCCATAAATGATGACGATTGGGAAGCTTTTTTGAGGTATCGACATTCCACCGAATTCCAACTGCTATCATCAAATGCAAGAAAAATAACAGCAAAAAATGAACACTACTTTATGGTTGGCCGAGTCGGATATAGAGAGCTCGAGCAATCCTTGGTATGTTAATATTTTACTCATATTTTATATATCAATTATTCTATCATTACTATGTTACTAACATAGTGTAATATAGTTTGCTAAAACGAGCGTGCTACCAACATGGGAGGAGTTGTGGGTAAAATCACATCAAGGTCCCGATGGCCAGTTTAAAAATCTAAATGTGGCAAAAATTGGGAACTTGATTGTTAGTTTATTGAACACAAACAATTAATTAATAATTTAATATCAGATGAAGGATGATTTGAATAACATAGTTGTGTTGTTGTTTTACAGGATGAATACACGAAGCAACAAAGTCAAGGGAGCTTCCAATCGGTCGGTAACGATGACATTTTGACGAGGGCACTAGGGAAACCGAAACATTTAGGACGTGTTCGCGGTCAATCGAAGTATGTGAAGTAGTCTCAATACTTTGACCTCCAATCAGGTACTTTGAAATTGAATTCCCAAATGTCAAAGATGTAGATGAAGATTGTAGAGTTGCAAGGTCTTGTGACCGAGCTCATTTCCCAAGGAAATGCCAAGTCGACAGATGATAGCATCTCACAATGCAATAGCTTCAAGGCTAGTTGTAACCCTCCCAATAATGTAGCAGAAGCTCCGAAAGCTCCAGAAGTCCAATTGTCACCTCCTCGTCAAGAGCCCGAACAATGCAGGCTCTTTGTTGAGGATAAAATTAATGGTGGGTGTGCACTCGTTGCGCTTGAGAAGGTGTGGATGGAGAGTCTTCTAATTGATATAGTTCATGGATGACTATTAGGGGAAGAAAACGTGCACATTAGCATCACTACCATTAGAGTTAGAATAGCTAAATTACCTGTTCCAACACTTGAAGCAACAACTGTGGGTGAAGCAGTTGAAAGCTTCATCGCATGGCCCAAGAGGTTAGTTAAAGTCATCGCATTGACAAAGACGAGTCAAGCACCTAACCACGTTCCACAAGATCTAAGCATAAAGAAACACCAAAAGAAGAAAAGCTCTACAAAACCAAGACAATCACAACCTGAGGTAGAACAAGAACAAGAACAACCCGTTGCTAATGAGCAACAACCTGCATTTAACTTCGCTTCAGTACCTCAAGAATTTATGCAGTTGGCTCTATAAGAACATTCTTTCATGAGCAATAGGTCAACGATTCAGTGCCCGTTACTGGTAAGTGTCTCTAGCAATGAATTGCCTATCTATGTAGGGTATGAAGACATTCACTACTTCATCAACTTTGATAAAATCGGGGTGAACTATATCCTGGTATACCTCAAGTAATAACTCCATCCTTATTTCATATTTTTAAAATATTGGTAGAGTTGTAAGGTGCTTTCAAATAATTGACTGTATTATTTTTTATTGTTGTTTTTTGATAGAATACTGTGAACTTTAAGGCTTGGCACAAAATTTCGGCTTCATATCTCCGATGATTGTTTCAAGTGCTACAAGAGATCTACAGCGTGATCGTAGAGAACGCGCCACATCACTCCTCCACCTATTAGCTCAAGCACTGAGGAGGAAATTATTCTTCCTGCCATACAATATTGGAGAACATTGATGTTGGCACTTATTTTTCCATGGGAGGACCAAATATATTGGTTTGACCCCCTCGGACACCCACCACGTGAGGATTTCGTATCAGTCACGAGATTGTAATTATTAATGTTCTCTTATAAAATTAACTGTTTTTAGTCCTACATAATTGTATTGTCTATTAATTCATTTAAACATGACACATTGTTGGGGCGCTTAATGATTGGAAGCTTCAAGTGAGAAGCGATGTCACAAACTGACCGAACAGAATGCTACATTCCAAACGTAAGTGTCCAAGACAACTAAGGAAACATAGAATGTGGTTTTTTTATTCTGCATTTCATGTGGAATATAATTACAAGTGGTATACAAGCCTTAGGAAAAAAAGATTTTTATATACATATGGATATACATGAAGTTAGATTAGAGTGGGTACAATTTGTAAATAGGTACGTGCTCTATAGATAGATAGATGGAGATAGTAGATAAACAATTGCTCAAAATAACTCAAATGTAAATGATCTTGTAAATACCTTGTAATTTCAATCTACACCAATTTTTTATGCAATTAGGGCCTTGCTGTAATGGATAATGCATGGGACTAGCCATCCCGTGAGAAATCAAAAATTTCTAGAGTTTTTTTTTTGTGACGATACTAATTTTTCATGACAGTTTTTCAAAAAACTGTTGTGAAATAGAGGCTTCCACAACGGTTTTTTGAAAAACTGTCGTGGAATCTTAATTATTCCACGATTCTACGATGATTTTTTAGAAAACCATCATGGAATACTCTTCCAAGATTCTGCAATGGTTTTTTAGAAAATCGTCGTGGAATACTCTTCCACGACGGTTTTTTAAAAAAACATCGTAAAATAATTAAGATTCCATGAGAGTTTTTTAAAAAACCGCCATGGAAGGCTCTATTCCATGACGGTTTTTTGAAAAACCATCGTGGAAAATTTTTACCCACATCCTCCTTTCAGCTCCATTTTTCCTATTACACGATGGTAAAAAATAGTCATGAAAACTCCATTTTGTACCATGACGGAAGTTTTCACGATGGTTTTTTAACCATCGTGAAATTTTTCTACGACAGTTGGAATCCTCAGTTTGTAGTAAAGTTGTCAGATTCTTTATTCGAGAATTTCCTCTTTCCAAGTTGTATATCCCAGAATAGTAGCATTCCCATGCCCTCTCTCACTTCAAGCACTTGCAGATTCGATGCAGAAATATTCTTGCATTTTGTCAGATTTCAAGCATTCAAAGCTCACTGCCTTATCTCATAGCCATTTCAATGTGTGCCTCTGAAGCTAAAGCAGCAGCACACTTAAGAGAACCATCAAGGACTGGGGTGGTCATTCAATAAGTAGTGATCCAAACCAACGAAACCTATAAAACCTCCCCACTTTGTCGAATTCTCATCTGTTTGCCTTCAAACAGCGCTTATGATGTCCTAATGAGAGGTCTATAGAAAGCAATCCCCAAGTCACACATGTTTCAAGCAAACGCTGCATTCAGAGAGAAAGAAGACGTGCTTCCAGACATCCTCTCCTCATCCTTTTACAAAGAGAAGTGTTTTATCAGTCCACCACTTGAGACACTTTATGAATTAAGGTGATCTTTTCGACCTTTGTGAGTTGTTTCTCTCTACACAACGAAGGCTTACATGTTGGACACTTCAGTCATATATGCATGGTGGATGCTTCCTTTTCCATTGAGCCAGAGGCAATTGTGCCTTTGGCTAACTTTGTTGATAAAAATACAGTTGTTGTTGTTACTAGTGAAGTGGGCTCTTCTTCAGGTTGGGTAAGATCTGGCATTGGTAGAAGAAATGGCTTAAAGATTTTGTATTTTGAGAGACTGCGCAAGTGCGGGCCATGTCATAGCCTCAGCCCGTGTTTCATCATACAGTTGGAGTTGAATCAAGATGCCTGCCTTTTGTGATTCTCTTGAATCTTGACTCATTTCTATATATAGTTTGGAAAAGAAAAAAAATGGTTACTCTACTGATATTATGGTTCTCTCTTTCATCTGGCATTTTGTTTGTTAATCTCTTAGTTATATGCAGGTTCTACAGCTTGACAATGCTGGTTAAACAGTATGTAAAGGAATTTGTTGATTTATGTTGGGTTTGGTGCCCTAAAAGCTGTACCATTTTACATATTGTTAATAAATAAATAAAGTGATATTTATTATTATTTTGGTTGCTTATATGTGTTATGAACACATTTATAAACACCGAGAAAATTCTATGATTATTTATGTGACTATAAATTTAACATTAAGTGCTATATGCTTAGGGATAAAATTTATAGATAATAATCTAAATAGTTCATAATAATTAATTAAAGTTTGGGATCTTTAATTAAATATTACAAGTACGGTCTAATCTCATTTAGAATGAAATAGTCATTATCCAGACTATTAATGTAGAGACATTGGATTGGAGGTACTTTATATAATGAGATTATATAGGACTAGACCAGATAAATTATGAATCTTTAATAATCATCCGTTATAAATAGTGTATTCAAATTTATCACTATGATGATTATATATTTGACAGTCTTAATCCTGAGTATTTATTAGACTCTTGTTTATGATATTATGTTTTTTGATTTGCTTGGTAAGATTTGTTTTAGCATAGATCATAACTTAGCATCTTGGAATTATAATGTAATAAACGGCTGGGAGTAATATTATACAGATATGGAATCCATTCCTTCCCTATGAAAGTTAGAAAAATAGTTCTCTTGAGTGATAATTCGAGGTTTAAATAGTAGAGTGCTTGTTCATAATAAGATTATAAATTAACTGTTCATTAGAGGATTATCGGAACTCAAGGATTAAGATATAATAAGAGAGGTAAACGAAAATTGAACCTAGCTCTTATTATGAACTATTTATGGAGGACTGACTTATATGTAATGATTATATCAATGGACTATTCGCTTACTTTCTTTGAGTAATTTCTCCATAATCTCAAGAGTTTAGTTTCAGGTTTTTAGTGGAATAATACTAAAACTAATAAATTTGGCACATTAATCAAAGAGTTTAATTAATTGTCAAATTTATTGGAGTTTGGGTTATAGGTCCATAGGTCCCTAATACCACATCTATAACACTATATTGGATTTATGCATTGAATGAATTATACATATTTAATTTAGAATTATTGAATTCTGAATTAATTATTTCACACTTGAATTATTAATGTGACACAGAAAAATGTTCTATATGACACATAATATAATGTGATGAATGTTGTCACCTTTAACTGAGCATTAGTTAATTAATTAATTGATTGATTTTAAAATCTATTATTAAATACATTTGATTTATTTTTGAATTTAGATTTAGTCTATATATATATAAATATGGTTTATATATTAGATTTTATTATTTATTAATATATATATATATATTACATAAAGTTTACTTTTCATTTTACTTTATATATATATATATATATATGAATCACGTTAAAGTGATTCGTTTAAAAAAAAAAAAGGAAGGAAGTTTACATTTTTCCAACGTAACTTCTATACATATATATTAAAAAAGTTAAACGTTTGATTTGTTGTTAGAATAAAAAAAAGGAAGGAAAAGGTTAGAATCATGCAATATATATCCTTTCCCCATATATCTGATATGGTGGTTATTTCAAATTTAAAATTAATTGAAAAATTACTAATGGCTCAGATATAAAAAGGGAGAGATAACAGTTATCTCAAGACAATTTTGATTCACGTAACTTTTGTAGAATACTCAGAGAGAAAACTGAGAGTTCTTCTCTAAAAAAGAAAAAGAGGTCTGCTATCTTATGTGTTGAGTACATAGCAGATTTAGAAAAGTGTGAGGAAAATTTATTCTTGCAGTTTAACGCCCACTCGTCTTTCCATTAGTGTGGAGGCTTGGATTGGAAGATCGTGGTGTCAAAGAGGAAAGCTAGGATACCCTGATAGTCTTCAAAAGGTTAGTAAAATTCCCAAAGCTTTCTATTATTAATTAAAATTATATATCTATTCCCGATAAACAAAGTTTTCAGAAAATTTTTGTTTGTCAACGATCCATTCTTTCCGCTGTGTTTCATATTTTAATTCCAACAATTGGCATCAGAGCGGGTTATAGCATATATAATTTTAATTAACATGATTTTATTTTGATAATATCATATTTTTGATGCATGTTTGTAGGCACTTTGCATCTTTGTATTTTTATTTATGTGATGAATGGCTATTTAATGAATGGATTTTTGGTCGTTAAGTATGATGCTGATTGGACAACTGACTTGGATTGATAAGAGGCTTATATTTGTCTACTTTGTCTACTTTGGACCAAACTTGAACTCTTGGAATTCAAAGAAACAACACACAATTTCTAGAACACCCACTAAAGTTGAATTCAGAATTTTAGCTATGTTGATTGAAAAGATTTCTTGGTTACAATCATTGATTTGAAAACCAAAGGTGAGCCTTGTTGGAAACAAAGTGCGCTAGCGGAATTTCTTAAAATTTTTTCCATCAGAGTAATTTCTAAAACACAAGTTTGACATGTTATATGTATAAATTAAAAAGATCTTACTAACCTTAGTATGCCGAAGAACCTCCGCAACCTGTGTAGAGAAGTAACGTTCCAGAAGAGCCTCAACCAACTGGTCTTCTTTGCTATTCTCTATCCACAACTGAAGTGAGTGTGGGCTCACACGTACAGCTCTTCCACCGGTGACTCTCCTTCCAACCAACAGAGAGAACCCGAAGCTAGTGCTCTTGATTTATGAACAAAAGCTTTCAGGGAGTTTTCAGATGCTCACTAGAAGAGTATCACTCTTAATCTCTCAAATTGATCTCTATTGATCTGAGTAAATCATGAGACTCACTCCCTTTATATAGCTATTGGTCCTGGGGTCAGTCCATATCAGATTAGGTCTTAAAAACTCGAAACAGAATCAAATTCAGATCAGTATCTGATAAGATCCGCGTGAAAACGCGTAATCTTATCTCCTGTTGATCGGCAGGCCGATCAGGCCAGTTCGGCAGGCCGAACACGTCATCCAGTAGGCCGAACTCCCGAGAAAAAATCTCCGCGAATCTTTTATTTTCCACTCGAGATTCTAAAGGATAAAGTCTCAGTTTTGATTCAAATAACCCAATAGAGAAGTTATCTGATCAAAACAAACTTTATCAAGATAATCTCTAAGAAAATAAATCAATTCACAATAATTCTACAAGTTTATCTTGAACTAATTTCTTACAAAATTAATTCAACCAATAAACAGACATGAATTATTTGATTCTTACAAATTTTAAACCAATCTGATAAATCCGACATAAGTTACCAATTATTGGAAAAGCACGCCGTGTTGTTACAGGATTTTGTGAGCTAGCAAAGCGGACCAAAATGGACCTATAAAGTTCAAGCTCATGATAATTGTGAAACCCAATATCCCAGATATACATTTCACAATTATCAACTCCAACGCTACTCCACTAAAAGCTTGGAGCTGCACTCTCGAACTTTATAGAATTACGAAGCTCGTGTAGCTAAGTCTCCATGACATATCATAGTGTATCGTATCCCCATATGATCATCCATAATCGGCTTAAGGACAAGTTCTGTCTTACCTTCCCGATTATTTTTATCTTACGTTCCATTGTCTCACCATTAGAAAACTTACCATCCAAAAATAGTATACCATTCGGTTACACCTATGTATCCAAATGGTTGACCGCTCCAGTTTTCCAATTACAGGACAACGCATATAAGAGGATATCATTACTCCTAAATAGGAGCTATGGATTCCATATCTATGAATAACAAGTCTACGCTATCAAGAGTCATGCCTCCAATGTACTGGCATGCATACCAATATAGAGATATGGGAGTCACCCATTGGTACATCAAAAGACACAAGTCGAGACAACGTGCCCACTATTCATCTCAGGATTAAGATTCAATACAAATGACTGTCTAAAGTGAATCGATTTGTCAAGATAGAATTATTAATCCAAACCAATTCACTTTATGTCCTAATCCAACACATCGTCACCTATGACAACGTGCCAATGTTTCTATTCACAGAGTCCAACTTCGATGGTCAAGACAAACCATCTCCCAAAAGGGATATAGACAACATAACAATCTTTATATGAATAAAGCGCCCAACTTTTATTCCCTCGATTGTGGATCATATGCTTTAGACCGTCACCTTAAGAATCGTGTCTTTCGCATAATCAGTCCATCATATGCCCAATTCTTAAGGTTTAAACTGACAGTCTCAGACTATTATTTGGTTATCATACATTCAACAAATATGAACGTAAAGAGGACAAGATTTGGTATATATAAATGAATAAATTCTTTATTGATAAAAATGTCTCCAAAAACGTATTACATTTTCACTCCTTAGGGCATACATGTCTAACAATCTCCCACTTGCACTAAGTGAGTAAATACAGCAAATTTCGCATTGCCATAGCTTCCACATGCCTCTCGAAGACTCTCCCAGTAAGTGTCTTCGTAAATGGATCAGCTAAATTGTCCTCTGATGCGATCTTGCACACCGTGACATGCCCACCCTCAACGAAGTCCTTTATCACATGATACTTTCGATCAATATGCTTACTCTTCTTGTGAAATCTTGGTTCCTTAGCATTAGCTACCGCCGCACTGTTATCACAGTACAGTGATACCGCTTTATCCATACTAGGAACTACCTCAAGATCCCCAAGGAACTTGCGGAGCCACACTGCTTCTTTCGAAGCATCACTAGCTGCCACATACTCGGCCTCCATCGTTGAATCCGAAGTGCAATCTTGCTTCGCACTTCTCCAACTGATGGCACCGCCACCTAGAGTAAACACAAACCCCGAAGTCGATTTCCTAGAATCCAGACAGGATTGAAAATCCGAATCAGTGTATCCTAGAGGAGTCAAGTCCTCACCCGAATACACCAGCATATACCCTCGAGTCCTTCTCAGGTACTTGAAAATATGCTTTACCGTAACCCAATGGTTCGGTCCTGGATCCGCCTGAAATCGACTTACAATCCCGACCGCATAGCTAATATCTGGTCGAGTGCAAAGCATGGCATACATAAGACTACCCACTGCCGAAGCATAAGGTACCTTCTTCATGTATTCTCTTTCTTCATAAGACTTTGGAGAGTCTTTCTTAGAAAGAGTAATTCCAGACCTAGATGGTTGTCCACCTTTCTTGGAATCCTGCATTACAAACCTCCTAAGAATTTTATCTATGTAGCCGGCCTGTGACAAAGCTATCATTTTGTTCTTCCTATCCCGAATGATCAGGATACCGAGAACAAAATTAGCCTCACCTAAGTCCTTCATGTCAAACTGCTTGGTCAACCATAATTTGACCGATGACAACGCCCCAACGTCATTGCCAATTAGCAGAATGTCATCTACACAGACTAGTAGAAAAACCACATTCCCATCCTTTATGTGTTTGTAAACACATGGTTCATCCACATTTTGTGAGAACCCATAAGTCTTGATCACTTGATCAAATCTTATGGTCCAAGAACGGGATGCCTGCTTAAGTCCATAAATTGACTTTAGCAGCTTACAAACCTTCCCCTCTTGACCCGCGACCTTGAACCCGTCTGGTTGTTCCATATAAATGGACTCATCAAGATAGCCATTCAGAAAAGCCGTCTTGACATCCATTTGCCAAATCTCATAATCGAGAGCGACAGCTATGGACAAGAGAATCCGGATGGACTTAAGCATGGCTACAGGCGAAAAGGTTTCCTCATAATCGATTCCTTCCTTTTGCATATAACCCTTAGCTACCAGTCTAGCCTTAAAGGTTTCGACCTTTCCATCCACTCCTCTTTTCCTCTTGTAGATCCACTTACACCCTATGGGTTTTACCCCTTCGGGAAGATCCACAAGCTCCCAGACCCGATTAGTCTCCATAGACTTCATCTCTATGTTCATGGCCTCTGTCCAAAGTTTTGAATCAACATCCTCCATAGCTTCTGCGTAAGTATAAGGATCCTGTCATGTTCATCCCATTCAGCCAAGAAGACCTCCCCATTGAACATATACCTCTTAGATTGACGCCCGATCCTCCCACTACGCTGAAGCCCCTGAGGTTGTTGTTCAGGTTCATTTGATTTTTCCACACCGATCGGAATGGTTTCGTTCGGAACCTCCGGAGTGAACGAATCACCCCTTAACTCCTCAAGCACCACTTTGCTTCGAGGTTTAAAGTCGTCCATGTAACTCTCCTCAAGAAAAGTTGCATTAGTAGAAACCACGACTTTATTTTCCTTTGGGTTATAAAAATAACCCCCTTTAGTCCCTTTTGGATATCCTATAAACATGCAAACTTCCGAACGTGCTTCCAACTTATTTGGATCCTTAAACAAGACATGAGCTAGACATCGCCATATACGAATATGGTTTAAGGATGTCTTCCGTCTTGTCCACAACTCATGAGGAGTTTTAGGGACCGATTTTGAAGGCACATTGTTCAAAAGATAACATGCAATTTGTAGTGTATATCCCCAAAAGGATAAAGGCAATGATGAATAACTCATCATGGGCTGAATCATGTCCAACAAAGTCCTATTCCTTCTCTTCGCTACGCCATTCTGCTGCGGAGTGCCCGGCGTAGTCAAATGGGATAAAATCCCATTCTCTAAGAAGTGTCCCAAGAACTCATCAGAAAGGTATTCCCCACCTCGATCAGATCGAAGTGCCTTTATGGGTCTACCCAATTACTTTTCCACTTCAGCCCGAAACTCCCTGAACTTATCATAAGTTTCGCTTTTGTGGTGCATTAGGTACACATACCCATATCTTGAGTAATCGTCAATAAAAGTGACAAAGTACTCATACCCTCCTCGTGCCCGGATGTTCATTGGTCCGCAAACATCACTATGCACAAGTTCTAGAACCCCTTCGGCCCTATTGCCCTTAGACCCGTATGGTCTTTTGGTCATTTTACCCTCCAAACAAGATTCACACCGAGGTATAGATTCCACCTTTAACTGACTTAAAGGTCCATCCCTTACCAACCTTTGAATCCTATTCAGGTTAATATGACCAAGGCACAAATGCCAAAGATAAGTCTTATTAGAGTGAGAAGTTTTAAGTCTTTTTGAGTTATTGTCATTTATCTCAGTATTAAGCAATAAGCCCATCTTAGGTTTGATAAAATATAGATTATTTTGCATCCATCCAGAACAGATAAAAGATTTATTTTTACGAATCACCACTTTTTCATTAAAAGATACCACGTAGGAGTCTTTAAATAAAGAAGATACAGAAATTAAATTCCTTTTAAATTTAGGAACATAAAAACAATCTCGCAAAATTAAATTCCTATAATTATCAAAATAAAGATGGACATCTCCCACTACTTTCGCTGAGACCAAGGATCCATCGCCCATCCGAAGCGTTAAGTCTTCACGAAGTAGACTTCTCGTTTCTTTGAATCCCTGCAAAGAAACACAAACATGATTAGTTGCAACGGAATCTATGACCCAGATGTCATTGGATTCCTCAACCAAACAAGTTTCTAAATATAGAAGATCACACTTACCTCCCTTGGAAAGGAAGTCCTTGCAATGCTTCTTAATATGCCCGACCTTACCACAGAAGAAGCACTTAAGCTTCTTTGGGTTCTTCTTCTTCTTCTTCTTGCTCTTGGTAGCCGGAGGAATAGAAGACTTCCCACTCTTGGCCCGTTGCTTCTTTCCATTCCCAGAGTTAGGATTGGAACCAGAAGCAGCTACCATATTGGCCTTACCACCAGCAGGAGACTCCCTGATCAGCAGTTCAAACTCCTGTAACTGTTTCATTAGTTCTGTTAAGGTCATATCCTGTCTATCGCTTAAATTAAAAGTACCTCTAAAAGGAATAAATTCCTTAGACAGAGTCTCAAAACCATAGTCATCTGAGTTTCAACATCGATGTCGGCTCCATTAGTTTGAGCCTTAGCGAGGTAACCCATGACCAACATCATATGCTCCTTTACAGATGTCCCCAGTCTCTGTCTATAGTTTAAGAGTTTTTGAAGCGCCCCTTGCCGCTTTGTTATGGCCTGGCCTCCAAACATGTCCTAAAGATTATCCAAGATCTGCTTCGCAGTCTCATAATCCTGATGTTGAGCCTGCAGCACGTTGTTCATGCTAGCCATAACATAGCAGCGGGCCTGATCATTAGCATCTTTCCAGCGATCGTACGCTTGGAATTGCTCATTACTTGAGTCTCCCGTAGGCTCGGGAGGACAAGGAGTTGTCAGAACATATTTCAGTTTCTCAAAGGAAAGGACGATGTCCAGGTTTCGTTTCCAATCGTTATAGTTCTCACCGGTTAATTGGTTTTTGTCAAGTATCGACGATAAAGCGTTTTTAGACATTTTCAATCTACAATAACGAATCATATACCAAACATAAGCAAACATATATAATAATTTAGTAAGATAACACAATCATGTAAAATCATACAAATTTGTTTATGTGTCAAAACCTTGAAAATATCACAACCTTACAACGATAATTCCCAACTTAGAATTCAACAAGCTCCTAGGGGAGTCATGCCAAATTCAATCAGGAACACGGATCCCCTCCTGATTAATATATGCCATCCAGGACCCGTATGATCCAGCATATACTAATAATCGTTTCTTTGGCCATTAATTTTATTAACAGAGCTCCTAGGGGAGGTTAATAATAAAATTAACGTGAGTGTATAACCACCGTTTCAATATTTTATCCATGATTTATAATCACCACCTAGGGTTGTGCAACCATAAATCATACTAAAATACCTTATCCTTTCAGAGATCCAATCTGGTACATGATGAAATACCTTCCTAGGGGTTGGGACCACCATGTTCTTCCTATGGACCAACGATGGAGGCCTTAGGTTCTCTCTTTGAAAACCTTCTCCCACTCAATCTTTTGAAGTCAAGGTTTTATTTTAAAATTATGCATGAACAATTTTAATATGAGCGGCACTCCCTATTCTATATGACATGTTATCAATATAGATGGTAAATTATATTATAATGCAGACAAGCAAAGCTACAAGCAAAATAATAATAACCGTAATATTATGGTTCCACCCTAGAGAATAGAAAAAACTAAGATTACAAGAGAAAAATCGAGACATTTATCGATTCTTCATCCTTGAATCCTCAAGCTGTATCCTTCTTCATGTAATATCCATCTTCAAGTCTTCAATCCCGTATGAATCGAATACTTCATATTTTCGGTCATATCCAAATTTAATGTTTCCAAGAATCGTCTCAAAAATAAAATTAAAACTGCACCTTTTCTGGACACTCGGCAGCTCTCAGTCGGCAGGCCGATCTGGGTGATCAGCCTGCCGGTCTTGCTCCATCGGCCTGCCGATCTATGCAGGTTGGGCCTGCCGAACTGAAACTTCGGCCAGCCGACAGAGCACCAAATTTTTTTTTTTGCCCCACTGTCGGCCTGCCATACCATACGTCTAGCCTGCCGATCCGTGATCTTCGGCCTGCCGAACTGTGACGTCCGGCATGCCGACCGAGCAAAAAACCCTTAATCCATAAAATACAATTTTAATGCAATTCATCAATTTTATTTTCAACAATTCAAAAACATAAAATTAGAGACTCAGGAAATACCTGGAGGTGCCGTCATCAATCTTCTAGATCCGACTTCTCGATCCGTCTTCTCCGGATAATTATTTAATTACAAAATTCTTACAAATTAAAAATTAAATAACAATTCCTAGAAAGAGATGATAGTCCACCATCTAATTACATGAAAAACCTAGATACACATTCTAACCTCTAAGGAACCATAACCTGTATTAATTAATTAATAAATAATTAAACAACGATTTAATCAACCATAATTAGTTAATAAACATTCACCACATAATCCATGACAACATATATATTATATAGAAACCTAGAGTGCCATCTCTCTATAAAATTCAATTCAAGCATAGGAGAGATTAAGATCACAAAATTTATGCATATAACATGATCACAAACTTGCAAAATTTATGTAAAAACCTCGTCTTTGATACCAATTGTTGGAAACAAAGTACGTAGTGGAATTTTTTAAAATTTTTTCCATCAGAGTAATTTCCAAAACACAAGTTTGACATGTTATATGTATAAATTAAACAGATCTTACTAACCTCAGTGTGCCGAAGAACCTCCGCAACCTGTGTAGAGAAGTAAGGTTCCAGAAGAGCCTCAACCAACTGGTCTTCTTTGCTATTCTCTATCCACAACTGGAGTGAGTGTGGGCTCACACGTACAGCTCTTCCACCGGTACCTCTCCTTCCAACCAACAGAGAGAACCCAAAGCTAGTGCTCGTGATTTATGAACAAAAGCTCTCAGGGAGTTTTCAGATGCTCACTAGAAGAGTATCACTCTTAATCTCTCAAATTGATCTCTATTGATATGAGTAAATCACGAGACTCACTCCCTTTATATAGCTATTGGTCCTGGGGTCAGTCCATATCAGATTAGGTCTCAAAAACTCGAAATAGAATCAAAATCGAATCAGTATCTAATAAGATCCGCGTGAAAAAGCGTAATCTTATCTCCCGCTGATCGCCAGGCCGAACATTCTGATCGGCAGACCAATCAAGCCAGTTCGGCAGGCCAAACACGTCATCCGACAGGCCGAACTCTCGAGAAAAAATCTCCGCGAATCTTTTATTTTCCACACGAGATTCTAAAGGATAAAGTCTTAGTTTTGATTCAAATAACCCAATAGAGAAGTTATCTGATCAAAACAAACTTTATCAAGATAATCTCTAAGAAAATAAATCAATTCACAATAATTCTACAAGTTTATCTTGTTCTAATTTTGTCCAAAATTAAAACAACCGATAAATAGACAAGAATTATCTGATCGCAATAATTCAACAAGTTTATCTTGAACTAATTTCTTACAAAATTAATTCAACCAATAAACAGACATGAATTATTTGATTCTTACAAATTTTAAACCAATCTGATAAATCCGACATAAGTCACCAATTATTGGAAAAGCATGCCGTGTTGTTATAGGATTTTGTGAGCTAGCAAAAGGGGCCAAAATGGACCTATAAAGTTCAAGCTTATGATAATTATGAAACCCAATATCCCAGATATATATTTCACAATTATCAACTCCAACGCTACTCCACTAAAAGCTTGGAGCTGCACTCTCAAACTTTATAGAATTATGAAGCTCGTGTAGCTAAGTCTCCTTGACATATCATAATTATGAATCGAATATTTTTTATCTTACGTTCCATTGTCTTACCATTAGAAAACTTACCATCCAAAGATAGTATACCATTCGGTTACACCTACGTATCCAAATGGTTTAGCGCTCCAGTTTTTCAATTACAGGACAACGCATATAAGAGGATATCATTACTCCTAAATAGGAGCTATGGATTCCATATCTATGAATAACAAGTCTACGCTATCAAGAGTCATGCCTCTAATGTACCGTCATGCATACCACTATAGAGATGTGGGAGTCACCCATTGGTACATCAAAAGACACAAGTCGAGACAATGTGCCCACTATTCATCTCAGGATTAAGATACAATACAAATGACTGTCTAAGGTGAATCGATTTGCCAAGATAGAATTATTAATCCAAACCACTTCACTTTATGTCCCGATCCAACACATCATCACCTATGACAACGTGCCAATGTTTCTATTCACAGAGTCCAACTCTGATGGCCAAGACAAACCATCTCCCATAAGGGATATAGACAACATAACAATCTTTACATGAATAAAGCGCCCAACTTTATTCCCTCGATTGCGGATCATATGTTTTAGACCGTCACCTTAAGAATCGTGTCTTCCACATAATCATCCCATCATATGCCCAATTCTTAAGGTTTAAATTGACAATCTCAGACTACTGTTTGCTTATCATACATTCAACAAATATGAACATAAAGAGGACAAGATTTGGTATATAGAAATGAATAAATCCTTTATTGACAAAAATGTCTCCAAAAATGTATTACATTTTTACTCCTTAGGGCATACATGTCTAACAAGCCTAACCAAGTTACCAGTAATATGATGTGATAACTTGAAAACAGTTATGTTTGCTGCAAACCCATTTCTCCATGCAAGGAAAAAGCATGTAAAACTTAATCTTTATCTTGTTAGAGAGTGTGTGTTGCAGTAGAGGTAATAAGTCAAGTATGGGCCTTCACGACAACAACTTGTTGATCTGTTCACTAATCAAGTTCTCTGTAGAAGCATACTCACTGTGGGAAGTCTTTCCACTCTTTAGGGGGCTCTTAGGACTAATAATCAGGTGTAACTAGTAGTGTGATTAGTTGTAATCTGTTGAAACAAGTAGAGTCTGATAGATCAGTTGTTCATGTGGTTAACAGTGATTAGTTCCCTATGAGTTAGTTATGTTACTAGGATAGCATTTAAAGAACACTGGTCAACAATGAAGAGCTCATCATTTCCTCCTATCTCACTCTTTAGATTTCTCTCTTTATTCAATAAAGATGTTTCACTTTGTTTAGCTTCTAATTAAAAAAAAAGGAATCTTTTACCCATCAGGACATTGTCGAATCAAATGTTTTAAGAACATACATACCTCAACAAGTTTATCAAGATTCGACTTGAGCAAGTTGATCTTCTACTCACAATAATCTTTACTTCAGCCATTGTTTTCTAATGAACGAAAAAAAAAGATTTAACCCTAATACGACTTGAAAGTTGTACAGAGAAAATCAAAACAATTCGAAACAAGACCTTGATGAAGTAGTCGGTGCCGACGTCGATGAGGATGTGATCGGCATTGTCTAGAGTGCCAGAGACTTAGAGAGAGGTGGTGAGAGGGACTAGGATGGGCTTGCCCTTGGAGCAGAGGGAGAGGTCATGGAGGGCGGCAGAGGCAAGGTCGAGGCGGGAGGTGGTGGTGCGGATGTTGTTGAGGCTATCTTGGAGCAAGTTCACCTCTAGATCCGTCTGCTCCTTTACCGCCTTCAGCTGTTCCATGCTCAGCTTCTCCATTCCTCCACTTCCACTTCTGCTGCCTTTTGATGACGCCATTCTCTTTTTTCTTCTCCTCCTCCTCCTATCTTTCTCTCTCTCTATAAAGTCGTGATATTTTACAACGAAGATATGATAGATAATGGCCCATTTGGTTTTGTTCTTAGAATTTTTGAAAATATTTTCATATGTTTTTTGAGACAAAAATTTTCATTTTTCAAAACAAAAACATTTTCACCTATTTTGAAAACAATACCAAACGGCCCCAATATGTTGTCTAACAAGTTGAACCATCAACAACAGCCCCCACAGCTCAGTGGTAGAGCATTAGTTCAATCCTGCATGGGGGCAACTGTTGCTTTATGGTTTTAGTCCTTTTGCATTATTGGTTCTTTTATGGTACTTTTTTTAAATCTAGTCTGAATCGACTTCCCAAATATTGTCTTAGAAAGTATTTCAATCGAAAAACCAACTCACATAATAAGAAATTGTTGACATTTTTGGTTTTGTTTGGTGAAGTGTTAATTTGAATAAGATAAACAGAATTTATATTTGGATATATAGTGAAAGTTTTTAAATTTATTAACAAAACTAATAAAATCTTACTATCTATGATCTTAAAAAATATACAATATGGATCTTGATTTATTTATCTCTTCATTAAGAATGCAATAAAAGAAGAATCGTCTCAATTAGATATCAAATGAAAAAGTTATGATTCTCTTCCCTAAATATAAGGAGAGTATTTTAGGTTTTATTGTAACAAATATATTCGAGTTGAAAGAATTCAAGGGGGGATAGAACTCTCAAAACTTAGATTCTTAGATTCAAAGGATTCTTTTAATTTGAATTTCGTGGGAAACAAATATGTATTCAAAGGACTCTAAAGATCTGAATTGAGAAAGTTAGCTGAATATGTGAAACAAATGACCCCTTAGTGTATGATTAACCTAATAGCTCATTTTTATGAAGTTATAAAAAAATAAAAGGAGAAGTAATTAATTTTCATTTCCAAAATTTATTAAGATTTTTTAATGGGTAAGTCTATGGTGGAGAACCTTAAAATTCTCCATCGGTGGAGAACGTTCCAACGGTAGAGAATTTTAGTTAAATTTGAATCCATGGCTAAAGAAGAGAGAACACTGAATAAGAAAAAGACCTATTACATGCAATTAAAACCTAATTATAACTTTTATTCTAAAAATAAAATTGAAAAACAATCATATATTTTTTTTTTAAAAAAAGAGCAACAATGATTTCTGTCTACCTCTTCCTCCTTTCTCCACCATTAGGCCCAAGGCATCGGCGAGCCCAGCCCATCTCCAACAAGATTCACGAAATCTTGTCCAGTCACCATCATGAAGCCCGACCTTGGTGTGAGTTTGGGAATGAGGAGAAAATTGTCGAAGAATGTCATTTTCCCTTTCACTTTCTTTCTTCATTTTTTTCCTTTGTTTGGGCAATGTTGAGAGAATTGATGTAAAATCCTAAGGATTTTTTGTTTCTCTTTTTAAACAGAAATTCTAGAGTATGGTTCTATTTTCTTTCTTTCTATTATTCATTCCCATCAGAGGCCAAATCTTTGTCATAAGATCTAATCACTAATCCTAGAAAAATAAATTCCCCAAACATGGTAAGAGGATTCGTAGTCGGAGTTGTCCCCTTCAACCTAGATGGCTAAGGCCCACCAAAATTACAGTCACTACTCAGATCTTTGAGTATGTTTCAAATTTAAGAAGATGAAATTTTGGGAAAGTTCATGGACAGTAGGTCATGGTTGGTTTGTCTCAAAAAAAAAAGTTAGGTATTTTTAAGCATAATTTTTTAACTTTCTTCCATAGAGGTTGGTCACTTAGGCTTGATAGCGAATGGCGGCCATTGACGGTAGACGAGAAAAGGATGAAGAAGAGGGCAAAAACCTATCTTTCTCACTCTAACCATGCCTAGTCCTAAACTGCCTGTAACGCCCTAAAATTTAATTAAGTGATATTAGTGTATAAAATGGTGAATTAGTGTGCCATGATGCATTTTTAAACATAATTTGACTATTTTGAAATATTTCTAAATTAATGGTATTCTTGATTATTTTAATAATTCTTAACCACTATTAATTATTTTTATTTTTATTTGTTATTTTGAATTTTGAAATAAAATAATTTGTCAAATACCAACCATGTCCTTTTTCAAAACCGTGAGTGGTACACGGTTTTTTCTCTTGGTTTTACTCACCTCTCCTCTCTATTTATTTCTCTCTTCCTTCCTCTCCCTCACTCTATCACTTAGCTCTCCCTTTCTCTCCTCATTCTTTCGTCTCTCACCTCCTCTCTCACTGTCTTACTTTCTCTCTCCCTTCTCCCAAATTTTGATTCCAAATCAAGCTCAAGCTTTGGTTTTCAATGGATTAGGAGCTCGGGAATATGTTTGAGCAACTACAACTTCAAATCAAACCTTAAATTCAAGGTTAGTTTTCAAATTCTAAATTTTTCAATTTTCTTTGTATTTTCAAATCCAAGCTTCCTTAAGCTTAGAAAACCTTTAATCTAAGTTAGAGAAACTTAAAACATCTAGAATCTAAGCTTAGTTTGATGAAAAACCGGATTGGATCAAGATTTCTATTTTTCTCCATTTTTCTCCATTTTCAGATTTATTCAAAAATCTTTGTGTAAATCTTGTTTAAATGTGTTAAAAATAATCTACTCTATTTTTCTACCAATTATGATCATTATGTATGCCTGGAAATTGAGAAAAATAGGTGAAAATGAGAATTGGGCTCAGGAAGGCCGAGACCTGGTTTTGGAAAATTCTAGAATTTTTCCAGTTTGGTAGGCCAAACTTCATGTTCGAAAGGCCAGATTCATGAATCTGGTAGACCGAAGGTATGCCGGACTCATACCTTTGGTAGGCCGAACCTAGAGAAGTTTGGCCGACCGGACCCAGATTATCGATAGGCCAAACTGCACAGTTCAGTAGGTTGGACCAGGGAAACCAGCAGGCCGATTGGGCATAGTAAAAATTTGTCGTTTTTCATCTATTTTCACTGTTTTGAACTCTGATTGAGATTTTCATCTTGCAGTATGATTTTATAAACACAAATGGCACACTAGGACACCATGGAATAGTTTAGCAACATAGGATATCTTAAACTAGATAATGATAAACCTAGTTTATATTTAAGGTTATTTGTGGTTCTATGGAGCTAACATATAGCGGAGCAGGACTGCGGTGCTGAGTTATGATGCTGGATATTAATGTAGGACTTCTACCCCTTTCTTGGGTAGCCAAGTTTTTAAATGATTTTGGCCTCAAAAGGATTTTTATCAAAATGTTTTCAATGATTCATTTAAAAAGGATTTTTATTGGTTATTTTCACAAACAGTGGGTTGAGGTAAATTTCATAATGAACCACATAATGAATGTTAATGAAAATATTAGGTAAAAAAATGAGATTTTAATAATTATAGAAATATATAGATGGGCATGATGCCATATGGGAGATCAGGTCGTGTAGTGTTCGACCTTGGAGGCAGGTCCTAAAACCCAGCTGGGCCACTTCTGTGGTGATAACTATGGTTTGCTCAAGAAAGATAAAAAGGTACTTTCTAGACGAACTGTTTTTAATAAGATTAAATTAAAATGAATTTATTTATTTAACTCTGTTTTCTAATTATTTCTTTGAAAAGTAAATTTGTATTTAAATTATTTATCTATTTTAAAACATAGTCCTACTGAGCCTTTCGCTCATATTCTATTCGTTCTTAAAATCTTTCCCCCAAGGTGAAATTCGGCTTAGGATTGACAAAGGGTCCACAGACCGGACTTGCGACCACTAGAAGACTCGAGTGGGTTGTTGTATAAATTAATCAAGGCATGTATTATTTTAACTACTCTCTCTGTTTTGGACTGCGGTTGTTTTTAAATATTATCGATACTATGTGTGTGCACAAGTTGTGGGTCGGTGGGACCTAATACGTGTTTCTCTTTCTTCATTATTTTATTTCATTTTGTTTTGTTCCTTGTTTAATTATTATAAATGGTTGTTTAAAAAGGGTTTTAAATCATCACATTCTTCAAACTTAATTGAACTTTTAAACTTGCGTTTCAATTAAGTTTTGGCTTAATTAACTTAATTAACCTGCCATGTACCTCCCGTATTCCGGGACATGACAGAATGGTATTAGAGCCCTAAGTTATGAATCTTGGGAATTGTGCACACATAGGTACAATAATGAAATGCTATTGATAGTCTAAATTTTGTTTTCAAAAGTAAGAGAATGGCACCTAGACGTCATTCAACAGCTGACACTAACTCTGGAAATAATGAGGGCATGATGAGGGCCATGTTTGCTGCATTTCGACAGATGGTAGTAAGGGCAAGAACGTAGGATTTCAAGGCTAGTCATTGGCACATGTATTTTAAGAATTTCGGTGTGCATCTGTTTCAACCTTCAATAGAAATGGGGACCCATAAGTGGCCGAATATTGGTTAGATTTAATCGTGAAACACCTAGATACCCTTGACATGCCAGCAGAGTATCTTGTAGAGTTTGTAGCCTATAAATTCGAAGGTGGTGCTAATACTTAGTGGAAGCAAGCTAAACACTTGGAGAACAACAAGAACATTAGCTAGGACAGGTTTGAAGAGCTGTTCTATGACTGTTACTTTCCGCAAGGATTAGAGACCAGAAGGCTATTGATTTCCATAGATTGCAACAGGGTAATATGTCAGTTCAGGAGTACGAGGTAAAGTTTACTGAGTTGGCTAGGTTTGCTCCATCAGCAGTGGCATAGGAGCGTGAGAAGTGTATCAAATTTCAAGAAGGGCTTAAATCTTCTATTCGACGATAGGTGGTTGCCCTGCGACTAAGGAATTTTGGTGAGCTTGTATAGTCAGCTATATCTATGGAAAGTGATTACATGCAATACTATGAGGATCGAGCAAGGATGTCAGGAGGACCATAAAGGAGCGGCAAGAGAAGCACCAGTAGCTGTCCAACTCAAGGGAAGAGTCAACAGGGTAACGTGAACAGCAGGAGCAGCAGTTCATCTAGCAGGGGGCACAACAATCCCTATAGTTTCCACTACCATTATTGCCTGCAGCTGGAACATATCAAGAGGAACTATCCAATCAAGAGTGCTCATTTAGGACTTGAGGTTAGAGAAGGTACCAGTCATTATTGCCCCCTGTTCATCTAGCAGGGGGCACAATAATCCCTATAGTTTCCACTACCATTATTGCCTGCAGCCGGAACATATCAAGAGGAACTGTCCAATCAAGAGTGCTCGTTTAGGACTTGAGGTTAGAGAAGGTGCCAGTCGTTAACCTCAGCCAGACTCTACTCAACCTCTTCAATTCCCTCAGCTCCAGTTCCATCAATTCTCTCCCTAGCAATTGCCATACCCAGCGCAAGGACAACAACCATAAAACATCCAACACAATGCCCCTCAGTATCGACGGCCGAGTACCGCTAGCGTGTAGTCACCTTTACCGTAGCAATATCGGTCGGCTAATCTAGGACCTAGCAATGTTGGTAGAGGAAAAGGGAAAGCCCTAGTTCAGGTTCACACTATGACATCAGGGAGTTCGGATGCCTAAACCAGCAACACGATCGTCGATGGTACGATACTAGTTTCTCAGTCCTTAGCCCATGTCTTATTTGATACTGGTGCCACTCATTCTCTCATTTCAAGCTCTTTTGTACATGCCTTAGGATTAGAGATAGAAAAATTTGATGAGCCTTTAGTTATAGCCTCACCCTTGGGGCAGGTGTGTGTGAACTGTATATGTAAATCTTGTAAAATAAAGATTAGGGATGAGATTCTAAAGTGTGATTTGATTGTAATCCCCATGAGTTCATAGAGTGTAATCCTAGGGATAAACTGGTTGTCCAGGTACAATGCAATTGTAGACTGTCAACTTAGAAGGTTGAATTTAGTGTCCAATAGGGGAACGATGATCACTTTCCAAGGTGGTAATGATTGAATAGTGAGTAAGCATCTTATGAGAACATGTCTTGGAGGACAGAAGAATCTAGCTTGCTATGCCTTCCATATAAACCCAGAAGGAGAGCCCAGTGCATCGAGAAGAAATACAACAATTTTGGTAGTCAATGAGTTTGAAGATGTCTTTCCCGACGAGTTGCCAAGATTACCACCACATCAAAAGATTGAGTTTGCGTTGCGTTACTTTCGGGAACAACACTGATTTCTATAGCACCTTATCGGATGGCTCTAGCAAAGATGAAGGAATTAAAAAAGCAGCTTCAGGAGCTTGTTGACAAGGGATATATCCAGAATAGCATGTCGCCATGGGGAGCATTGGTTTTATCGCTAAGAAGCATGATAGAACCCTCAGGTTGTGCAAAGATTACCGGCAGCTAAATCGAGTCACCGTGAAGAACAAGTATCCTTTGCCCATGATTGATGAATTGTTTGATCAATTGGGAGGTTCGTGGTACATTTTGAAAATAGATTTGCATTCAGGATGCCACCAACTCAGGTTTAAAGAAGAAGACATCCCTAAAATAGCTTTCAAGACCCGGTATGGACACTTTGAGTTTCTGGTGATGCCATTTGGATTGACAAATGCTCTGGTAGCTTTCATGGACCTAATGAACAAGATTTTCAGGCCTTATCTGGACTAGTTTATGATCGTGTTCATTGACGATATCTTGGTCTATTTTAAGACTTGAGAGGAGCATGAGCAGCACCTTAGGGTCATGCTTCAAACTCCACGGGAGCACCAGTTGTATGCTAAGAAAGAAAAGTGTGAATTTTGGTTGACAGAAGTCAAATTTCTAGGACACGCCATCTCCGGCGAGGCATCTCAGTGGATCCGTCTAAGATAGAAGCCATAGTGGAGTGGGAATGACTGAGGAATGTAGTGGAAATCCATAGTTTCTTAGAACTCACAAGATACTACAGAAAATTTGTAAAAGACTTCTCAAAGATAGCAGCACCACTAATAAGACTGATCAGGAAGAATGATAGATTTGAGTGGGATGAAGAATGCAAATCTGCCTTCCAAGAATTAAAGAATCGGTTAACCACAGCTCCAGTGTTGATTATCCCGAATAGCAATGGGCCGCACATAGTTTACACAGATGCTTCGGGACGCAGACTTGGATGCGTATTGATGCAACATGGATGCATGGTGGCATATGGATCAAGACAGCTACGACCTCACGAGCGGAACTATCCTAGTCATGACTTAGAGCTCGTAGTAGTGATTCATGCACTAAAAATTTGGAGATGCTATCTGTATCGGGTGAGATTTCAGGTTTTCTTCAACCACAAGAGTTTGAAGTATCTGTTCACTTAAAGGGATCTAAAATTGAGGCAGCAAAGGTCTTGGGAAAGCTAATGTAGTAGCGGATACGCTCAGCCGAAAGTCTTCAAGGATTCTCGCTTGTTTGACTCTTGAGGATTGGAAGAGGGATGCAACAGTGAGTAAGTACGGGCTGCAGTATTAGGAAGATTACGATGAGTTTTGGTGTGCCATATGGAGACGACCCCAACTTTCGTTCAAATGGTGAAACAGAATTAGTGGTGAGAACAACCCTTCAAGGAATATGGACACAAATTCAAAACGAAGAGTAATTTGAGGAATGGAGGATACATGCCGATGGATTGCTGTATTTTAGGGAGCGTTTAGCACTTCCAGCAATTGCAGAAGTAACAAAGGCCATGATGGATAAAGCCCACAAGTCTCAGTTCGCCATTCATCCAGGAAGCATGAACATGTACTATGATCTGAAGAGGCAATACTAGTGGAGAGGTATGAAGAAAGGTGTTCGAGAATACGTGGCCAAGTGTGCGACTTATCTTTAGGTAAAAGCCGAGCACTAGAAGCCAACACGTCAGCTTCAAATGCTTCCTATTCCAAGGTGAAAATGGGAGTATATCACGATGGATTTTCTTACCGATTTGTCGAGGACAGAGCAAAGGCATGATGCAATTTGGGTCGTGGTTGATAGGTTAACAAAATCAACGCATTTCATTCCCTTCAGGTCGACATGCTCGAGGAGAGTTCTTGGAGAATTCTACCCGTAGAACATAGTGCGGTTGCATAGAGTTTCTTTATCCATCACATCTAATAGAGACATCAGATTCAATGCCAAGTACTGGAAGAGTTTTTAGGAGGCTTTGCGTACAGATTTGAACTTCAGCACGGCATTTCATCCTCATACTGATGGGCAATCTGAGCTGGTCATTCCAATTCTCAAATATATGTTACGTGCGTGTGTGTTAGACTTCAGTGGAAATTGAAAGAAGTACTTGCATCTGGCAGAGTTTGCATACAACAACAGCTACCAAGCGAACATTAGCATGGCCTCGTTTGAAGCGTTGTATGGACGATCGTGTCGATCACTAGTATGTTGGGCAGAACCGAAAGACAGGATTATTCTTGGGCAAGATGAGATTCGTGATAGCAATGAGAAGATCGCCATGATACGAGAACAATTGAAGGCAGCTCATAGTCGGTAGAAGAGTTACGCGGATAGAAGACATCGACCCTTAGAATTCGAGATAGGAGATTTTGTTCTCCTAAAGGTATCACCTCGTAAAGGTATCACGCGATTTAGTGTAAGAGGTAAACTTGCGCCAAGGTACGTTGGACCGTTCGAGATTACTTAAAGCATGGGTGTGGTTGCCTATCGCCTAGATCTTCTTCCTGAGCTTTCTCTGTTGGAAACAAAGTACGTAGTGGAATTTTTTAAAATTTTTTCCATCAGAGTAATTTCCAAAACACAAGTTTGACATGTTATAGGTATAAATTAGACAGATCTTACTAACCTCAGTGTGCCGAAGAACCTTCGTAACCTGTGTAGAGAAGTAACGTTCCAGAAAAGCCTCAACCAGCTAATCTTCTTTGTTATTCTCTATCCACAACCGAAGTGAGTGTGGGCTCACACGTACAGCTCTTCCACCGGTGACTCTCCTTCCAACCAATAGAGAGAACCCAAAGCTAGTGCTCGTGATTTGTGAACAAAAGCTCTCAGGAAGTTTTCAGATGCTCACTGGAAGAGTATCACTCTTAATCTCTCAAATTGATCTATATTGATCTGAGTAAATCATAAGACTCACTCCCTTTTTATATCTATTGTTCGTGGGGTCAATCCATATCAGATTAGGTCTAAAAAACTCGAAACAGAATCAAGTTCGGATCAATATCTGATAAGATCCGCATGAAAACGCATAATCTTATCTCCCGCTGATCGGCAGGCCGAACCTTCTAATCAGCAGGCCGAACACGTCATCTGGCAGGCCGAACTCCCGAGAAAAAATCTCCGCGAATCTTTTATTTTCCACCCAAGATTCTAAAGGATAAAGTCTCAATTTTGATTCAAATAACTCAAGAGAGAAGTTATCTGATCAAAACAAACTTTATCAAGATAATCTCTAAGAAAATAAATCAATTCACAATAATTCTACAAGTTTATCTTGTTCTAATTTGTCCAAAATTAAAACAACCGATAAACAGACAAGAATTATCTTATCGCAATAATTCAACAAGTTTATCTTGAACTAATTTCTTACATAATTAATTCAACTGATAAACAGACATGAATTATTTGATTCTTACAAATTTTAAACCAATCTGATAAATCCGACATAAGTCACCAATTATTAGAAAAGCACGCCGTGTCGTTACAGGACTTTGTGAGCTAGCAAAGGGGACCAAAATGGACCTATAAAGTTCAAGCTCATGATAATTATGAAACCCAATATCCCAGATATACATTTCACAATTATCAACTCCAACACTACTCCACTAAAAGCTTGGAGCTACACTCTCAAACTTTATAGAATTACGAAGCTCGTGTAGCTAAGTCTCCATGACATATCAAAGTGTATCGTATCCCCATATGAAAATCCATAATCGGCTTAAGGACAAGTTCTGTCTTACATTCCCAATTATTTGTATCTTACGTTCCATTGTCTCACCATTAGAAAACTTACCATCCAAAGATAGTATACCATTCGGTTACACCTATGAATCCAAATGGTTGAGCGCTCTAGTTTTCCAATTACAGGACAACGCATATAAGAGGATATCATTACTCCTAAAGAGGAGCTATGGATTCCATATCTATGAATAACAAGTCTACGCTATCAAGAGTCATGCCTCCAACGTACCGGCATGCATACCACTATAGAGATGTGGGAGTCACCCATTGGTACATCAAAAGACACAAGTCGAGACAACAGGTCCACTATTCATCTCAGGATTAAGATACAATACAAATGACTGTCTAAAGTGAATCGATTTGCTGAGAAAGAATTATTAATCCAAATCAATTCACTTTATGTCCCGATCCAACACATCGTCACCTATGACAACGTGCCAATGTTTCTATTCACGGAGTCCAACTCCGATGGTCAAGACAAACCATCTCCCATAAGGGATATAGACAACATAACAATCTTTACATGAATAAAGCGCCCAACTTTATTCCCTCGATTGCGGATCATATGTTTTAGACCATCACCTTAAGAATCGTGTCTACCGCATAATCATCCCATCATATGCCCAATTCTTAAGGTTTAGATTGATAGTCTCAGACTACCGTTTGCTTATCATACATTCAACAAATATGAACGTAAAGAGGACAAGATTTGGTATATATAAATAAATAAATTCTTTATTGATAAAAATGTCTCCAAAAACGTATTACATTTTTACTCCTTAGGGCATACATGTCTAACAATCTCCCACTTGCACTAAGTGAGTAAATACAGCAAATTTCGCATCCCCATAGCTTCCACATGCCTCTCGAAGACTCTCCCAGTAAGTGTCTTCATAAATGTATCAGCTAAATTATCCTCTGACGCGATGTTGCACACCGTGACATGCCCGCCCTCAATGAAGTCCTTTATCACAAAATACTTCCTATCAATATGCTTACTCTTCTTGTGAAATCTTGGTTACTTAGCATTAGCTACCGCCACACTGTTATCACAGTACATTGATACTGCCTTATCCATACCAGGAACTACCTCAAGATCCCCAAGGAACTTGCGGAGCCACACTGCTTCTTTCGAAGCATCACTAGCCGCCACATACTCGGCCTCCATCGTTGAATCCAAAGTGCAATCTTGCTTCGCACTTCTCCAACTGATGGCACCGCCACCCAGAGTAAACACAAACCCCAAAGTCGATTTCCTAGAATCCAGACAAGATTGAAAATCGGAATCAGTGTATCCTAGAGGAGTCAAGTCCTCACCCGAATACACAAGCACATACCCTCGAGTCCTTCTCAGGTACTTGAAAATATGCTTCACCGTAACCCAATGGTTCGGTCCTGGATCCGCCTAAAATCGATTTACAATCCCGACCGCATAGCTAATATCCGGCCGTGTGCAAAGCATGGCATACATGAGACAACCCACTGCCGAAGCATAAGGCGCCTTCTTCATGTATTCTCTTTCTTCATAAGACTTTGGAGAGTCTTTCTTAGAAAGAGTAATTCCAGACCTAGATGGTTGCCCACCTTTCTTGGAATCCTGCATTGCAAACCTCCTGAGAATTTTATCTATGTAGCCGGCCTAAGACAAAGCTATCATTTTGTTCTTCCTATCCCGAAAGATCTGGATACCGAGAACAAAATTAGCCTCACCTAAGTCCTTCATGTCAAACTGCTTGGTCAACCATAATTTGACCGATGACAATGCCCCAACGTCATTGCCAATTAGCAAAATGTCATCTACATAGAGCAGTAGAATAACCACCTTCCCATCCTTTATGTGTTTATAAACACATGGTTCATCCACATTTTGTGAGAACCCATAAGTCTTGATCACTTGATCAAATCTTATGTTCCAAGAACGAGATGCCTGCTTAAGTCCATAAATTGACTTAAGCAGCTTACAAACCTTACCCTCTTGACCCGCGACCTTGAACCCGTCTGGTTGTTCCATATAAATGGACTCATCAAGATAGCCATTCCAAAAAGCCATCTTGACATCCATCTGTCAAATCTCGTAGTCGAGAGCGGCAGCTATGGACAAGAGAATCCGGATGGACTTAAGCATGGCTACAGACGAAAAGGTTTCCTCATAATCGATTCCTTCCTTTTGCGTATAACCCTTAGCTACCAGTCTAGCCTTAAAGGTTTCAACCTTTCCATCTACACCTCTTTTCCTCTTGTAGATCCACTTACACCCTATGGGTTTTACCCCTTCGGGAAGATCCACAAGCTCCCAGACCCGATTAGTCTCCATAGACTTCATCTCAATGTTCATGGCCTCTATCCAGAGTCTTGAATCAACATCCTCCATAGCTTCTATGTAAGTATAAGGATCCCTATCATGTTCATCCGATTCAGCCAAGAAGACCTCCCCATTGAACATATACCTTTCAGGTTGATGCCCGATCCTCCCACTACTCCGAAGCCCCTGAGATTGTTGTTCAGGTTTGTTTTGTTTTTCTACACCGATCGGAATGGTTTCGTTCGGAACCTCCAGAGTGAATGGATCACCCCTTATCTCCTCAAGCACCACTTTGCTTCGAGGTTTAAAGTCATCCATGTAACTCTCCTCAAGGAAAGTTGCATTAGTTGAAACCACAACTTTATTTTCCTTCGGGTTATAAAAATAACCCCCTTTAGTCCCTTTTGGATATCCTACAAACACGCAAACTTCCGAACGTACTTCCAACTTATTCGGATCCTTAAACAGGACATGAACTGGACATCCCCATATACGAATATGGTTTAAGGATGTCTTCCGTCTTGTCCACAACTCGTGAGGAGTTTTAGGGACCGATTTTGAAGGCACATTGTTCAAAAGATAACATGCGGTTTGTAGTGCATATCCCCAAAAGGATAAAGGCAATGATGAATAACTCATCATGGACCGAATCATGTCTAACAAAGTCCTATTCCTTCTCTCCGCTACGTCATTCTGCTGCGGAGTGCCCGGCGCAGTCAAATAGGATAAAATCCCATTCTCTAACAAGTGTCCCAAGAACTCATCAGAAAGGTATTCCCCACCTCGATCAGATCGAAGTGCCTTTATGGGTCTACCCAATTGCTTTTCCACTTCAGCCTGAAACTCCCTGAACTTATCATAAGTTTCGCTTTTGTGGTGCATTAGGTACACATACCCATATCTTGAGTAATCGTCAATAAAAGTTACGAAGTACTCATACCCTCCTCGTGCCTGGATGTTCATCGGTCTGCAAACATCACTATGCACAAGTTCTAGAACCCCTTCGACCCTATTGCCCTTAGACCCGTATGGTCTTTTGGTCATTTTACCCTCCAAACAAGATTCACATTGAGGTATAGATTCCACCTTTAAGTGACTTAAAGGTCCATCCCTTACCAACCTTTGAATCGTATTCAGGTTAATATGGCCAAGGCGCAAATGCCAAATATAAGTCTTATTAGAGTGAGAAGTTTTAAGCCTTTTTGTGTCATTATCATTTATCTCAGCATTAAGCAATAAGTCCATCTTAGGTTTGATAAAATACAGATTATTTTGCATCCATCCAGAACAGATAAAAGATTTTTTTTTACGAATCACCACTTTTTCATTAAAAGATACCACATAGGAGTCTTTAAATAAAGAAGATACAGAAATTAAATTCCTTTTAAATTTAGGAACATAAAAACAATCTCGCAAAATTAAATTCCTATAATTATCAAAATAAAGACAGACATCTCCCTCTGCTTCCGCTGAGACCAAGGATCCATCGCCCATCCGAAGCGTTAAGTCTTCACGTAGTAGACTTCTCGTTTCTTTGAATCCCTGTAGAGAAACACAAACATGATTAGTTGCACCTGAATCTATGACCCAGATGTCACTGGATTCCTCAACCAAACAAGTTTCTAAATATAGAAGATCACACCTACCTCCTTTAGAAAGGAAGTCCTTGCAATGCTTCTTTATATGCCCGACCTTACCACAGAAGAAGCACTTAAGCTTCTTTGGGTTCTTCTTCTTCTTCTTCTTGCTCTTGGTAGCAGCATGAATAGAAGACTTCCCACTCTTGGCCCGTTGCTTCTTTCCATTCCCAGAGTTAGGATTGGAACTAGAAGCAGCTACCATATTGGCCTCACCACCAGCAGGAGACTCCCTGATCAGCAGTTCAAACTCCTGTAACTGTTTCATCAGTTCTGTCAAGGTCATATCCCGTCTATTGCTTAAATTAAAAGTAGCTCTAAACGGAATAAATTCCTTAGATAGAGTCTCAAAGACCATAGCCATCTGAGTTTCAGCATCGATGTCGGCTCCATTGGTTTGAGCCTTAGCGAGGTAACCCATGACCAACATCATGTGCACCTTTACAAATGTCCCCGGTCTCTGTCTACAGTTTAAGAGTTTTCGAAGCACCCCTTGCCGCTTCGTTATGGCCTAGCTTCCGAACATATCCTCAAGATTATCCAAGATCTGCTTCGCAGTCTCATAATCCTGATGTTGAGCCTGCAGCACGTTGTTCATGCTAGCCATAACATAGCAGCGGGCCTGATCATTAGCATCTTTCCAGCGGTCGTATGCTTGGAATTGCTCATTACTTGAGTCTCCCGTAGGCTCGGGAGGACAAGGAGTTGTCAGAATATATTTCAGTTTCTAAAAGGAAAGGACGATATCTAGGTTTCGTTTCCAATCATTATAGTTCTCACCGGTTAATTGGTTTTTGTCAAGTATCGATGATAAAGCATTTTTAGACATTTTCAATCTACAATAAAGAATCATATACCAAACATAAGCAAACATATATAATAATTTAGTAAGATAACACAATCATGTAAAAACATATAAATGTGTTTATGTGTCAAAACCTTAAAAATATCACAACCTTACAACGATAATTCCCAACTCAGAATTCAACAAGCTCCTAGGGGAGTCATGCTAAATTCAATTAGGTACACGGATCCCCTCCTGATTAATATATGCCATCCAGGACCCGTATGATCCAACATATACTAATAATTGTTTCTTTGGCCATTAATTTTATTAACAGAGCTCCTAGGGGAGGTTAATAATAAAATTAACGTGAGTGTATAACCATCATTTCAATATTTTATTTATGATTTATAATCACCACCTAGGGTTGTGCAAGCATAAATCATACTAAAATACCTTATCCTTTCATAGATCCAATCTGGTACATGATAGAAATCCCTTCCTAGGGGTCGGGACCACCATGTTCTTCCTATGGACCAACGATGGAGGCCTTAGGTCCTCTCTTTGAAAACCTTCTCCCACTCAATCTTTGGAAGTCAAGGTTTTATTTCAAAATTATGCATGAACAATTTTAATATGAGCGGCACTCCCTATCCTATATGACATGTTATCAATATACATGGTAAATCATATTATAATGCAGACACGCAAAGCAATTAAGCAAAGCTACAAGCAAAATAATAATAACCGTAATATTATGGTTCCACCCTAGAGAATAGAAAAATAAGATTACAAGAGAATAATCGAGACATTTTTCGATTCTTCATCCTTGAATCCTCAAGCTGTATCCTTCTTCATGTAATATCTATCTTCAAGTCTTCAATCACGTATGAATCGAATACTTCATATTTCTGGTCTTATCCAAATTTAATGTTTCTCATAATCGTCCCAAAAATAAAATTAAAACTGCACCTGGAAAAATTGCACCTTTTCTGGATACCCGGTAGCTCTCTGTAGGCAGGCCGATCTGGGTGATCGGCCTGCCGGCAGAGCACCAAAAATTTCTGCCCCACTATCAGCCTGCCGGACCACACGTCCGACCTATCGATCTGTGACCTTCGGCCTGCCGAACTGTGGGTCCGGCATGCCGACCGAGCAGAAAACCCTCAATCCAGAAAATACAATTTTTAATGCAATTCATCAATTTTATTTTCAACAATTCAAAAACATAAAATTAGAGACTCAGGAAATACCTGGAGGCGCCATCATCAATCTTCTAGATTCGTCTTCTAGATCCGTCTTCTCCGAATAATTATTTAATTACAAAATTCTTACAAATTAAAAAATTAAATAACAATCCCTAGACGGAGATGATAGTCCGCCAACTAATTACATGAAAAACCTAGATACACATTCTAACCTCTAAGGAACCATAACCGGTATTAATTAATTAATAAATAATTAAACAATGATTTAATCAACCATAATTAATTAATAAGCATTCACCACATAATCCCTGACAACATATATATTATATAGAAACCTAGAGTGCCACCTCTCTATAAAATTCAATTCAATCATAGGAGAGATTAAGATCACAAAATTTATGCATATAACATGATCACAAACTTGCAAATTTATGTAAAAACCTCAGCTCTGATACCAATTGTTGGAAACAAAGTGCGCAGCAGGATTTTAAAAAATTTTCATCAGAGTAATTTTCAAAACACAAGTTTGACATGTTATATGTATAAATTAGACAAATCTTACTAACCTCAGTGTGCCGAAGAACCTTCGCAACCTGTGTAGAGAAGTAACGTTCTAAAAGAGACTCAACCAGCTAGTCTTCTTTGCTATTCTCTATCCACAACCGGAGTGAGTGTGGGTTCACACGTACAGCTCTTCCACCGGTGACTCTCCTTCCAACCAATAGAGAGAACCCAAAGCTAGTGCTCGTGATTTGTGAACAAAAGCTCTCAGGGAGTTTTCAGATGCTCACTAGAAGAGTATCACTCTTAATCTCTCAAATTGATCTATATTGATCTGAGTAAATCATAAGACTCACTCCCTTTTTATACCTATTGGTCTTGGGGTCTGTCCATATCAGATTAGGTCTCAAAAACTTGAAAAAGAACCAAGTTCGGATCAATATCTGATAAGATCCGCGTGAAAACACGTAATCTTATCTCCCGTTGATCGGCAGGCCGAACATTCTAATCGACAGGCCGAACAGGCTAGTTCGGCAGAACGAACACGTCATCTGGTAGGCCGAACTCCCGAGAAAAAATCACCGCGAATCTTTTATTTTCCACCCGAGATTCTAAAGGATAAAGTCTCAATTTTGATTCAAATAACCCAATAGAGAAGTTATCTGATCAAAAAAAACTTTATCAAGATAATCTCTAAGAAAATAAATCAATTCACAATAAGTCTACAAGTTTATCTTGTTCTAATTTGTCCAAAATTAAAACAACCGATAAACAGACAAGAATTATCTGATCGCAATAATTCAACAAGTTTATCTTGAACTAATTTCTTACATAATTAATTCAACTCATAAACAGACATGAATTATTTGATTCTTACAAATTTTAAACCAATCTGATAAATCTGACATAAGTCACCAATTATTGGAAAAGCACGCCGTGTCGTTACAAGACTTTGTGAGCTAGCAAAGGGGACCAAAATGGACCTATAAAGTTCAAGCTCATGATAATTATGAAACCCAATATCCCAGATATACATTTCACAATTATCAACTCCAACGCTACTCCACTAAAAGCTTGGAGCTGCACTCTCGAACTTTATAGAATTACGAAGCTTGTGTAGCTAAGTCTTCATGACATATCAAAGTGTATCGTATCCCCATATGAAAATCCATAATCGGCTTAAGGACAAGTTCTATCTTACCTTCCCGATTATTTTTATCTTACGTTCCATTGTCTCACCATTAGAAAACTTACCATCCAAAGATAGTATACCATTCGGTTATACCTATGTATCCAAATGGTTGAGCGCTCCAGTTTTCCAATTACAGGAAAACGCATATAAGAGGATATATTACTCCTAAAGAGGAGCTATGGATTCCATATCTATGAATAACAAGTCTACGCTATCAAGAGTCATGCCTCCAACGTACCGGCATGCATACCACTATAGAGATGTGGGAGTCACCCATTGGTACATCAAAAGACACAAGTCGAGACAACGGGTCTACTATTCATCTCAGGATTAAGATACAATACAAATGACTGTCTAAAGTGAATCAATTTATCGAGACAGAATTATTAATTCAAATCAATTTACTTTATGTCCCGATCCAACACATCGTCACCTATGACAACATGCCAATGTTTCTATTCACGGAGTCCAACTCCTATGGTCAAGACAAACCATCTCCCATAAGGGATATAGACAACATAGCAATCTTTACATGAATAAAGCGCCCAACTTTATTCCCTCGATTGCGGATCATATGTTTTAGACCATCACCTTAAGAATCGTGTCTACCGCATAATCATCCCATCATATGCCCAATTCTTAAGGTTTAGATTGACAGTCTCAGACTACTGTTTGCTTATCATACATTCAACAAATATGAACGTAAAGAGGACAAGATTTGGTATATATAAATAAATAAATTCTTTATTGATAAAAATGTCTCCAAAAACGTATTACATTTTTACTCCTTAGGGCTTACATGTCTAACATTCTCATGTTCACGATGTGTTCCATGTGTCGATGCTTCAGAAGTGGCCACCTGAGTAGAACAAGATAGTTTCATTCCACGAATTGTAGATCCAAGAAGACACGACATACGAGGAAGTGTCATTTCAGATTATCGATCGAAAGGTTATCAACTTACGACGTCGCGAATATACCGTTAGTGAAGGTTGTGTGGCAACATCACGGGGATAATGAAGCCACTTGGGAATTAGAATCGAATATGTAGGATTGGATATGCTTTTGTTTTGTTTTTCAAATTGATTTGTAAATTTTTAGGGCAAAATTTCTTTTAGGGGTGGAGTACTATAACATCTTGAAATATAATTAAGTGATATTAGTATATAAAATAGTGAATTAGTCTGCCATGATGTATTTTTAAACTTAATTTGACTATTTTGAGATATTTCTAAACTAATGCTATTCTTGACTATTTTAATAATTCTTAACCACTTTTAATTATTTTTATTTTATTTGTTATTTTGAATTTTGAAACAAAACAATTTGTCAAATACTAACCACATCTCTCTTGGTTTTGCTCACCTCTTCTCTCTATTTATTTCTTTCTTCCTTCCTCTCTCTCACTCTCTCACTCAGCTTTCTCTCTCTTTCTCTCCTCACTCTCTCGTCTCTCTCCTTCTCTCTCACTGTCTCTCTTTCTCTCTCCCTTCTCTCAAATTTTGATTCCAAATCAAGCCAGGCTTCAGTTTTTAGTGGATTAGAAGCTCAGGAACACGTTTGAGCAACTACAACTTCAAATCAAAGCTTAAATTCAAGGTTAGTTTTCAAATTCTAAATTTTTTCTAAATTTTTCAATTTCTTCCTTAAGCTTAGAAAACCTTTAATCTAAGTTAGAGAAACTTAAAACATCTAGAATATAAGCTTAGTTTTAATGAGAACCTGGATTAGATCAAGATTTTCTATTTTTCTCCATTTTTGGATTTATTCAAAAATCCTTGTGTAAATCTTGTTTAAATGTGTTCAAAAGTAATCTACTATGTTTTTTTTATTAATTATGATCATTATGTACGCCTGGGAATTGAGAAAAACAAGTGAAAATGAGAATTGTGCTTGAGGAGGCCGAGACCCGGTTTTGAAAAATTCTAGATTTTTCCCAGTTCGGTAGGTCGGATTCATAAATCTGGCAGGCCAGACTCATACCTTCTGCAGGCCGGACCTAGAGAAGTTTGGCCGACCGGACCCATATTGTCGGTAGGCCGAACTGTATAGTTTGGTAGGCTGGACTAGGGAAACCGACAGGCCGATTGGGCATAGTAAAAATTTGTTGTTTTTTGTCTATTTTCATTGTTTTGAACTCTGATTGAGATTTTAATCTTGCAGTATGATTTTATAAATACAACTGGCACACTAGAACACCATGGAATAGTTTAGCAACATAGGATATCTTAAACTAGATAATGATAAACCTAGTTTATATTTAAGGTTGTTCGTGATTCTACGGAGCTAACATATAGCGGAGCGGGACTGCGGTGCTGAGTCATGGCGCTGGATATTAAGGTAGGACTTTTACCCCTTTCTTTGGTAGCCAAGTTTTTAAATGATTTTGGCCTCAAAAGGATTTTTATCAAAATGTTTTCAATGATTGATTTAAAAAGGATTTTTATCGGTTATTTTCACAAATAGTGGATTGAGGTGAATTTCATAATGAACCACATAATGAATGTTAATGAAAATACTTGGTAAAAAAATGAGATTTTAATAATTATAGAAATATATAGATGGGCATGATGACATATGAGAGATCAGGTCGTGTAGTGTGTGACCTTCGAGGCAGGTCCTAAAACCCAGCTGGGCCATTTCTGTGGTGATAACTATGGTTTGCCCAAGAAAGATAAAAAGGTACTTTCTGAACGAACTGTTTTTAATAAGATTAAATTAAAATGAATTTATTTATTTAACTCTATTTTCTAATTATTTCTTTGAAAAGTTACTTTGTATTTAAATTATTTATCTGTTTTTAAAACGCAGTCCTACTGAGCCTTTCGCTCACATTTTATTTGTTCTTAAAATCTTTCCCCCATAGGTGGAATTTGGTTAGGATTGACTAAGGGTCCACAGGCCTGACTTACGACCACTAGAAGACTTGAGTAGGTTGTTGTAAAAATTAATCAAAGCATGTATTATTTTAACTTCTCTCTCTATTTTGGACTGCAGTTGTAATTTAAATATTATGGATACTATATGTGTGCACAAGTTGTGGGTCGGTGGGACCCAACATGTGTTTTCTCTTTCTTCATTATTTTATTTCGTTTTGTTTTGTTCCTTGTTTAATTATTATAAATGGTTGTTTAAAACGGGGTTTGAATCATCACATTCTTCATAGTTAATTGAACTCTTAAACTTGTGTTTCAATTAACTTTTTGCTTAATTAACTTAATTAACCTGCCATGTCACCTCCTGTACTCTAGGGCGTGACATAGCCGCAAACCCATCACTCCGTCCAACCGCAAACCCATCTCCAAAGCAAACCGCCAACGATAGCCCAGGACGACTCAATTTTTTTCCCTGATGAAACCAATTTTATGATTTTTGGGTTTATTAGTTTTTTTTTAATGAAGGGCATAAATTATGAGTTTTATGAAATCAAGGCTTAGATTTTTTGGTGTGTAAAAATTGATATAATGTACGATTTGATATGGTAGGTTTTATTTTAGTGTATACAAGTAACACAATTATGAAACATTGATTTATAATGGGATGGTCTATATCACATTCTCCACCGGTGGAGAATTTTCCTATCCTTCACTACAATTTTTTCCTTTTTTAATTTATTTTTCTAAATAATTCATTTTTTAAAGTAAATCAACTTTTAACTTTAGGTCAGCTTCAAACACAATAGATTTACCAAAATTAGTCCTTTATTATGCATCGCATGTCTATCATGTAATAATTTGAGTTAACAATATTAACGTAAGGAGTTTTTTTGTTAATATATTATAGATTGGGAAGAGGGGAATCAAATGTTACGTTTTGAAAATTAGTGTGTACATTCTTACAACGGCCTCAATTGAAGGGTGATTTTTTATAATTTATCCAAAAAATATATATAATGTTATGAGAAATCATATTTATATTTCTAGCTCAAATTTATTTGACTTGAATTGATCCAAATTTATCAAAATTAAATAAATACATCTTTTTAATCAAACATTTATATTTCTATAATAAAAGTTAAATTAACTACAAAAATATCCATTTAAAATAAAAAATAAAAAATTTTAAGAAAAAAAATTAAAACAAAAAAAAGGCAAATCCATAGTTGTTGCGAGATCTCTTGATCGCCCATGCAATTCAACCATGGAGATCATGTGGTCCACTATGGGAGCTCATCTCATGTAGATCTTAACCGTTGAATTTCTTCTAGTAGAAATACTCACTCCATATAGTCATGGGCACACTGCAAGCTACATCTAGTGACAAAGATGTTGAAGAAGACGAATCAACGAAAATGAGGATGGTCAACTTTTAGAAGGCTGCTAGCAAGATTCCATGGTAGGAAGGCTGCCAGCAAAATTAAGGGGTGAGATTAATTTGTAAATGAATAACTCAAACTTTGTAGACATAATAATTGCTGGAAGTGTTAACTTATATATATGGAATCCATAACTTTGTAATGATGACTAATGGTATCTACATTAACTTGATATTTTTAATAGAGTCATCAAAATTCTTGTCTCATGCGTCTTTCACATATGATTCTAAAATTATGATATGAAGTTAGTAAAAGATCATGTGTGTGATTGTCGGGGAAAAGAAAACTTTTGGATGTATGTTCAATGGTAAATTATACTAACACATTTATATTTTGCCTAAATTATAGAGACATCCGATTAACCAAAACTAATCACACTAATGCCCCCTAAGCTTAAATTTGTTAACTTTGAGTATGAAATTAAAAAAAAAAACCTCTTTGGATTATAACTATTGATTTTAAAACACCATATCACAACCATTTATTTGATTTTTACTAAAAAAATTCAAAATCAGCAAAAAAAGGAAAAAAAAATTCTACCTCTTAAAAGGCCTCCCTCCCCAGTTGTGCACCACCCTCTCTCACATTGGAGACCCCACCTCCGTGCCCAACCACCCTAACCCCCGCTGGCAACCTACCTTCAAGCCTAACCACTATACCCCCATACGTTGTCGTAGTCAAGGCCCTTCACTGTCGCACCCAACCAATGTGGACCCTTCTTCCCCGTCTAGCCTAGAGAGAAAGAGTGGATTTTTTTTTGGTTTTTGGTTCTCTTAAAATTTTTTAAATTTTATATATGTTTTTTTATTTTTTCTCAAAAAATATCTTTTTTTTTTTAATTTATGTTTATAATTTTTAAAGTTTAATGAAAGAATAAACGATATATTTTTATAATTGAATTAAGGTTTTGTTCAATTAATTTGTTTTAGTTTTGTTGAGATTGCTGTGTGTTTTTGATAAATTTGTGTGGTTGTGACTTTTTTGAACAATAGTTGTGATTATTTTATGTGATTAGTTTGCATAACGACTAACTTTTTAAAATTGAAGATGTGGATTAGATGTTATATGTTTGGGGAATTAATTGTGGACTTTCTTGGACTATGTAATTTTAATCTTTGTATTTTATATTTTCTTGGACATAATTATTGTCTTTGAAAAAGAAGGGAAAAGAAATTAAAAAATATTTTTTATCTCCTATTAGAATGAAATTTATATTTACAAGCATGTACATATTATTTAAACTTATTTTTAATGTCAAAAAGAGTAAAATCATCATTTATAGCCACATAAATAATTAAAAACATTTTTAATGGAAGGAAGGGCATTTTTGGTATTTTAAACAAATTTAACAATCGACTGACGGTCAACCCAACAGTCAACTAACATAGGGGGTCTCTTCATAATTTATTTGAGCAGTCGGGGATATCATTGTGATTAATTTTGATTCAAGGGATGTCTCCATAATTTGATTAAAATACAAGGGGTGACAATGTACTTTATTATATATTCAATTTGTTTAAAAAAAGTCATGTTGTTGTTGTAGGCATAATCTAATAGTAAAATCACACTTGACTCCATCCAAAGGTGAAGAGATCAAATCCCCCACCTCCAAATTCAAAAAAAAAAAAAACATATTAGACTTTGGGATTAAATGGGACCCAATTAGGATGCCAATAGTAGTTTTGACCCGATTAACATTAGTTGCTAGATTTGTAAATCATTAAGATATCCACAACATATAAAGATTTCTTAAATAAGGCCACTATAGATAAAATAAGATGAAACTTCTCTTTGAGACCCTCCTCAATTGACGTGATTTTTGTTTGAAAACGTGAACGCAACGGAATTTTAAAAATTTTAAAATGAAAATCTTTTTTCAAACAACAACTTAGATATGCTATGTATATCAATTGATAAAAGAACTTTCGTACCTCTTAAGTAGACAGAAAGCTGTAGGAATTGCAATGAGAGAAATCTTCTAAAAAAGCTTCAACCAACTGGTCTTCCTTGCTATGCTCTTTCTACGATCAGAATACGAGTGGTAGCACATTGTTTAATTTTTCCTCAAGTGACCTCTCCTTCCAACCATAAGAGAAAATCAAGAGCTAAGGTTTGAGATGTTAAACAATAGCTCTATGGGAGTTTCAGAGTTTTTTTTCTCTCTCTAGAATACTCTCTCTAAACTTCGCAAATGATCTAAAAAATAATAGGAAATAGTTCCTTTTATATAGTGGTCAGTTGAGGTTAGTCCTTATCAGATTTGACCTTAAAATTCGAATCAAACTCAAAATCCATGCTGAAAACATGTGAAACACATTTTGCTGAAAAACCGAGCATGGTCAACTGTGCCTTTGTAATGTGGTTGATCGTGGTATAGCGTCCAAGTTGCTAGACATGTTTTTTGTACCTCTCAAACTTATCTGATTCACCCTATTTCAACTGATTGGATAAATCATATCTTATTTAACATGGGTATCTTTTATAGAGCCTCAATTTTAACTCAAATAACCTAATAGAGAAGTTATCTAATTAAAACAATTATATACAGATAATCCCCTACAAATAAAATCTATTTTAAATCATTTTTCACCATGTTTATCTTGAATTAATTCATAAAATTAATTTAGCTAAGATACCAACATGAATTATTAAATCCCATCTATTGAATTTTAACCAAACTAATAAATAACATAAGTTACCAATCTGTAAAAAAAAAAATGTCATATTGTTACAGGAAATATTATGAGCTTACAAAGGAGACCTAATGGACATATATAGATCAAGCTCCTATAATTATAAAATAACAAATCCCTAATACGTATATTTTATAATTATCAACTCTAAAGCTATTCCACTAAAAGCTTTAAGTTACACTCTTGAAGTATATAAAATTACGAAACTTATGTAAGTTTATAGTCCATAACATATCATAATGGGTAACATTTTCGTAGGATATTCAAAATCGACTTAAGGATAAATTTTGTTTTGTTTCCTTGATTATTTTCATGTTATGTTCTACTATCTCACAATTGACATACTTACTATTCATAATCAATAACAAATTGTATACCATTTGGTTACGCATATATATCCAAATGGTTGAGCGCTCCAATTTTAAATTACAAGATAATGCCTACAAGAGAATATTATTAACTCTACAAAAGAGCTATGGATTCTATATCTATGAACAATGAGTCTATGTCAATCAAGAGTCATGTCTCAATTATACCAGTATGTGTACCATCATCTAATTCAAGATGTCACCTTTTAGTACATCAAAAGACACAAATCAAGAATACGGACTCATTAATTCATTTTAGGATAAAGATGCAACACATATGATTGTTTAAAGTGAATTAATTTAAACAAGTAGAATTATTAATCAAATCAATTCATCTTTAATCCTGATCCAATATATCATCATATATGACAATATACCAATGTTTCTACTCATAGAGTCCAACTCCAATGACTAAGACAAGTCATCTCCATTAGGGATGTAGACAACATAACAATCTTAATATGAATAAAATGCTCAACTTTATTCCCTCGATTGTGGACCTTATCATATAGACTATTATCTTTAAGATTCATGTCTTCGGCATAATCTGTCTGTCATATATATGATCTTAAAGGTTTGGACTGACTGTTTCATATTTTTGTTTTCTGATCATATATTCAACATAAAATGAACATAATGAGGATAATATTTGATATATGAAAATAAAAAATAAACTCTTTATTAATTATATGTTTCCAAAAACTATTACATCATTTAATCCTTAAGGCACTTAGTCTAACAATTTTCCCTTGCCCAAAGCTCTTAATTGATAAAATTTCTCCCTCCCCTGACTCTATACATATCAAACAAGACTTGGCCCCCTTTTGCCTAACTTTATTTTAAGGTTTTTTTTTAACAGATACTCCTTGAACTGTTGTGTTTGACAATTTAGTCCCTAAATTAAAACATTTAGGCAATTGACCTCTTGAATTTGTAAATGTGTTACATCAATGGTCCTTTTGCTCATGTTTGTTAAATTTTAGATGGTTTTTACACGTGATTCACATGTGACTCCTTCAAGGTTAGTGATGGCCTTTCATTTAAAAAAAAAACCTAAAATACCTAAAAAAATGGTTATCATGCAACCAAGGAGGAAAATATCAGTATCGGTGGAAATATCAGTGCATTAATTTTTTAATTTTACAAAAAATTCGAAGCAAAAATTGATATCTGCAAAAATTTTGATAAAAATTACAAAAATTTTACATTAAAGATATCTCTAATACTTAAGATACAATAAACATTAAAAGGACACACAAATATATATGATTTATATAATAAACTACATAATATTAGATTTTTCAAATATCAACAGGAAGTTCAATAAGGCTCAAACAGGGTTAGGATTCCATCTTGATTCAAACAATATTAGTGCCATGACATATCATTTGAGTAGTGCCAAATATAGTTTTAAGTATGCCACATGTAGGTTTGTTGACTTCTTCCTACTATATTTCCATGGATGGGAAATTATGAATTCTTCTAATTGTTTGCTTGAGATAGGTGTGGTATGCTCGGATAAGGTTAATTGAAAATTCCATAACCATTATAATTTTTGAAGTTTTGATTGTATGGATAATAAGCAGGAAGAGCCTCATTGGTGAAGCTGCTATGATTAGATCCTAAATTCATTGATTATAAACTCATGGAAATATCTCATATTAGCATTCTTGATGTTCCATGCTTACTTCTTATAAACTCATAGGATAAAAATTCATTCATTAAAAACATAAATACCGATAGATTATTTAAAGGAAAAAATCTATTAAATTTTATAATTTCACATTACTAAAATTTTGTCGAAATTTTGTTATACGCACTGAAATTTTCTACAAAATATACTATAGATTTTCTAATATCGATATTCTTATCGATATTTTTGATTTTTTATGATATTTTGTCAAAATCAATAACACAATGGAAAGATATTTCGATACCTCAAAATTCCTAAAATGTCCACTAAAATTTTGAAAATTTCACCAAAAATTTTGTCCTTGCATGCAACTAAAAGATCCCATCCATGGATTTAATAATAGAGATCTCGACTCAAATTCCATGACATTCAGCCTTGAAAGACTAAGGCCACACTCAACCTCATTTTCTCCCTCTCATTTTCTAGCTCCCTATTTTCTCTCTTTTTCTACTCAAAAAATTACAACCCTTTTTCTCTCATAGAAAACCAAAAGCGAAGGCCCTATATACACACACAAAAGGTTCAACATGTAGAGCACTAACAAGGGATTCTAGAGACTCATTATAAAACTTAGACTGAGGTAAGTATTCATGAATATAAACTTGAGTTTTTCCATAGCCTCTTTTGTTTTGAGTTTTTTTCTTTTTTGATTTTATATAGCTTTATTTTCCTATTCAAATCAAAGTTTGTGGGTTGTTTAGGCATGCTTTTAGTTTTGAGTTGTTTTATTCATATTTATACATGATGATTTGGTATAAGACTTGTGATTTTGAGCAATTAATCATGAAAGTAATATGTTGAGCATGTTTAATCCATTAGTGAGTATTTGCATGCGTTGGATTGTAAGCATTTAAAGCTTTTAAATTTGGGTTAAGCATGTTAAAATTTTTGTTTTGAGCTTTGAAAATGTGAAAATCAAAATGTTGGATTTTGGTGTTTAAAATTGGGTAAAATGAATTAAAAGTGTTCATAAATGACTATCTATGTGTTTTATGCATTATTTTTTTCCTTTGCAATTTGGAGCTTAGGAGGCTCGATTGAGCAACCTAGAATTTTTCTAGGTTGCAACGAACTGGCCAACGATGGGAGGCTAGTGATCCTGAACTGGTCGACCAATTGGTGCCTTGGCAAGTCCTCTACCTCTTTTCCAATAGGTCAACCTCATGGCTTGCCAAGCTTAATTTTGTCAGTCCTTGATATTTTTGACTCTTTTTCAAGTTGTCTTGTTTTTAAAAACCATTTTAAAACTATTTTAGATCAAAAGCTAAATTTATTCTAAGTTTTATCACATTCAAAACCATGCATTAAAAATTCATGCGCAATTCATGATATTTTATCTTGGTTAAGGCACACTAATGAATAAATTAACATAATGATACTTATGTGAAATTTATTGTTTAGCTTTATCAAATTTTAAATACACCTTCAGGTTAAGGACATTTGTGAAGATCATGTTACTACGATATAGTACCGGTTCCAAAGCTAATAGTTATCCATAGATATATTTACTAAGCTAATAGTCTCAAAATATAAAATTCTAAACACAGAAAAGCTCTTCAAATACTGTTGTTGGGTACATGTCCTTTGATATAGTTGATTATGTATAACCTCAAAGATTGGGTTACTTAGAGTGTAACCTTGGGGTGTAGAACTCTAACCTCGATCAAGGCAGCGTGTGTGGTTGGCTAAAGACTGTAAATATTTTATTTGTTACACATGGTATACCATTGGTTTACAAAATTGTTATTACTCAAATTCTAATTAATTGTTTAATGGAAAATTGCACCATCTAACCTAAAGTAATATAGCAATGAAAATTATGAAAAATATTAGGCCAAAATTTTCAATGCTTTAATAAATTTGTCAAACTTTTGTAAATCCATATGAGTCTCGAGCAAAATTTCAAAAATAACCTCATCTTCTTCATCCCCTCCTCCCAAAAAAACTAGCATACACTATCTCTTTCCTCTTCCTCTCTATTGTCCTCTTCTCTCTTTGACATAAGGGGTTCTCCGACTTGAGTGGCATCCATCTCAGCCTCTCTCTCTCTCACTGTGGTTCTCTGTTGGTGGCGGCCTATTCTTTGGGAGATGGCAATGGTGTTCTTCTCGTAACAATGATGACAACGATGATGCTAGCCATGAGCGCAACTTCAATAGTGACTTTTGCTCCTCACGCGACTCTGATGACAATGGGAGAGCTTCAGTGATGAACTTGAATTCAGCGAAGTAGGGCAATCTCCTCCTCTCGCAACTCCAGCAAATGGCTAATGTGACTCTGGCGAGGAAAATTAAAGAGAGAGGTATCTAAAATTAGAAGGTGGGAAGAAAGGGATGAGAGAGAAGGGAAAAATGAGGAGATAGGTTTGTTAAGGTTTTCTAAGTTAGAGTAATTTAGTCATTATATTATTTAATAAATACGGATTGGCCTATTTATTAACCTATCTTAAATTTTGGCCTATTAATTTAATTTTCCTATTTGTTTAGTGTATTTCCCTCATTGTCCCTTGTTTAATCTCCTATTTAATTTTTGTTGTATGTCTTAAACTTAAGATTTTGGTATAGATCCTTAAACTGATGCCAAATGCCTTTTTATAAGTTTTTATGATAAGAAATTTTTCTTTTCTTTTTTTTTTTTTTTGGGGAATGTAACTCCACTTTTAGTTTACGACACTCAGTAAAAGTCTTCAGCAACTAAAACAAGTAGACTTGCAAAATTCTCTTTTCTAAATAAATGAGTTGACTTGGAATTTTTTTTTTATCTAGACTTAGTTTGAGAAAATAATTATAAAATTATTTGTGATTTTCAATTCATTTGTTTTGGAAGTTATCAAAGACTAAATTATTTTTTTTTTCCTTAAAACTTATTACATTTTTAAACTAAGCCTCCATGTCATACCTTGGATCTACGACCATGGCACTTTCTCCTTCTATACAAATTTAATATTTGGGGGGATAAGCTTCAAGGGAGGCACCAAGTTAAAATCTTGCTTTAATGTCATCGTTATTTATTGTAGTAGTGCGCAAGAGTCGTTCTCATAGAAGATTGAGTTTAATTAATAAGTTATTAATTTTCTAAACAAATAAAAATAGCTTTTTTGGAATTATTAACTAAATTATTAAAAATAAACAAAACAAAAATAAATAAATAAAAATGAAACTAATTGCACGAAGTTGTAAATGTTGGAAAAAACAATGTGAGGTGCGTAGCGGGAATTTTAAAATTTTAACATTAGAGTATTTTCTAAAACACAAGTTTGTCATGCTATATGTATAAATTAAACAGATCTTACTAACCTTTGTGTGCCGAAGAACCTCCGCAACCCGTGAAGAGAAGTAACGTTCCAGAAGAGCCTCAACCAACTGGTCTTCTTTGCTATTCTCTATCCACGATCAGAGTGAGTATGGGCTCACACGTACAGCTCTTCCACCGGTGACTCTCCTTCCAACCAATCGAGAGAACCCAAAGCTAGTATTCGTGATTTGTGAACAAAAGCTCTCAGAGAGTTTTCAAATGCTCACCAGAAGAGTATCACTCTTAATCTCTCAATTGCTCTGAGTAACTCATGAGACTTACTCCTTTTATATAGCGATTTATCCTGGAGTCAGTCCTTATCAGATTAGGTCTCAAAAACTCAAAACAGAATCAAGTTCGGATCAATATCTGATAAGATCCGTGTGAAAATACGTAATCTTATTGCTCGCTAATCGGCAGGCTGAATAGGCCCCAGCGGCAGGCCAAACACGTAGATTGGCAGGCCGAACTGTCGTGTAAATATCTCCGCAAATATTTTATTTTCCACCCAAGATTCTATAGGATAAAGTCTCAGTTTTGATTCAAATAACCCAATAGAGAAGTTATCTGATCAAAACAAACTTTATCAAGATAATCTCTAAGAAAATAAATCAATTCACAATAATTCTACAAGTTTATCTTGATTTAATTTATCCAATTAAATCAACCGATAGACAGACAAGAACTATCCGATCCCAATAATTCAACAAGTTTATCTTAAATTGATTTTATTACAAAATTAATTCAACCAATAAACAAACATGAATTATTTGATTCTTTCAAATTTTAAACCAATCCGATAAATCCGACATAAGTCACCAATTATTCAAAAAGCACGCCATATCGTTACAGGATTTTGTGAGCTAGCAAAGGGGACCAAAATGGACCTATAAAGTTCAAGCTCTCAATAATTATGAAACACAATATCCCAGATATACATTTCATAATTATCAACTCCAACGCTACTCCACTAAAAGCTTGGAGCTGCACTCTCAAACTTTATAGAATTACGAAGCCCGTATAGCTAAGGCTCCAAGACATATCATAGTGTATCGTATCCCCATATGATAATCCATAATCGGCTTAAGGACAAGTTCTATCTTACCTTCCCGATTATTTTTATCTTACGTTCCATTATCTCACCATTAGAAAACTTACCATCCAAAGATAGTATACCATTCGGTTACACCTATGTATCCAGATGGTTGAGCGCTCTAGTTTTTCAATTACAGGATAACGCATATAAGAGGATATCATTACTCCTAAAGAGGAGCTATGGATTCCATATCTATGAATAACAAGTCTATGCTATCAAGAGTCATGCCTCCAATGTACCGGCATGCATACCACTATTGAGATGTGGGAGTCACCCTTTGGTACATCAAATGACACAAGTCAAGACAACGGGCCCACTATTCATCTCAGGATTAAGATAGAATACAAATGATTGTCTAAAGTGAATCGATTTGCCAAGACAGAATTATTAACCAAATCAATTCACTTTGTATCCCGATCCAACACATTGTCACCTATGACAACGTGTCAATGTTTCTATTCACGGAGTCCAACTCTGATGGTCAAGACAAACCATCTCCCAATAGGGATATAGACAACGTAACAATATTTGCATGAATAAAGCGCCCAACTTTATTCCCTCGATTGCGGATCATATGTTTTAGACCGTCACCTTAAGAATCGTGTCTTTCGTATAATCAGTCCATCATATGCCCAATTCTTAAAGGTTTAGACCGACAGTCTTAGACTACTGTTTGCTTAGCATACATTCAACAAATATGTACGTAAAGAGTACAAGATTTGGTATATGTAAACAAATAAGTTCTTTATTGATAAAAAAATATCTCCAAAAACGTATTATATTTTTACTCCTTAGGGCATACATAGCTAACAGTAAATAATAATAATTAAACCAATTAAAGGATTAGTCACTACTACTAAACAGCAATTAAGCAATTGATCTTAGAAATATTCCTAATTTACTATTGAAACTACCAACTATAAATAACAATAAGCTTTACTATCCTAATGTTTCCTTATTTTGTTGTTAAGCAAAAGAAGCTCTTTACTTAATTCTTTTCCCTCAAATAACCTAAGATAAGCTCTCTAAATTCAATTCAATGGAAGCATTAAGATAAGAAAGGTAGGTTGATCTAGATAACAAATACACAAGCTCGGATTGTTCAACCTAGGTTACACTCCTCACCATAATCACACAAAAGTTTCTCGCAATTATTGATCATAGTTTGCTATTAAGGATTAGAAAAACAAGACAATTATGGATCAAGTCTCCTAATCTAGCAATGGATAATTATCCTATCTCACTGGGTTAGCCACAACAAAAAAAATCATAAACATTAAAAATAGAAGAACATAAGCAATTCAGGTTGGGAAAATTAGAAATAATTCTAAAAATATCAATCACACAATCATGTTAAGGGTTTTGAAATTACTTTTAAGCACAAATAAATTTAGTCTAACATACTTGTAAAATTAAACAATAAAAAATAAATAAAAATATATTCAAAGCTCAAAGGAAAGAAGTAAAAAAGAAAAACCATTGACAATCTTGAAGAAATCTCCACGAGATGAAACTTCTTGAACTCCAAGAGAATTTCCCTTTTTTTTCTCTCTCTTTTTCTCTCCAAAAGATGGCTGAAAAATAATGAGAAACTAATCTTTTTTGTGTCTCTAAGTGTAGTATTTATAAGTTTGATATTGGAGGATAAAAAGAGGCAACTTAAGATCAATTTTAGGTCAAATTCAAAGCAAAAATCGAAGGGATGATTGGGGGCAGAGTGCACTTCTTACAGGTGCGTGCAGAACTGATTATCACACAGATCTGGCTGGAACGCACATGGGGCCAAGGTTTGTTGTGCCTGATTGCACTGCCTACTAGGGTCTAGCTTGGCTACGTGAACTTTTGGTGTAGCCTGCGCTAGCCCTCTATGCTATGGCATGGTTGCAAGTCCCTTTCCTTGTAGGGGCACAGCCCAGTTGGCTTAACGGTATGTGTTGTGGGAGTGCCAAAGAAAGAAAGTCTATAGAGACTAATCAGGTCTAGGAGATTGTGGATCTTCCCGAAGGGGTAAAACCTATAGGGTGTAACTAAATCTACAAGAGAAAAAGAGAAATGGATGGAAAGGTTAAAACCTTTCAGGCTACACTGGTAGCTAAAGGTTATACGCAAAAGGAAGGAATTGATTACGAGGAAACCTTTTTGACTGTGGCCATGCTTAAGTCCATCCAAATTCTCTTATCCATAACTGCCGTTCTTGACTACGAGATTTGGCAGATGGATGTTAAGATGGCTTTTCTAAATGGTCATCTTGATGAGTCCATTTATATGGAACAACCAAATAGGTTCAAGGTCAAGGGTCAAGAGGGTAAGGTTTGTAAGCTGCTAAAGTCAATTTATGGACTTAGGCAAGCTCCCATTCTTGGAACATAAGATTTGATCAGGTGATCAAGACTTATGGGTTCTCACAAAATGTGGATGAGCCATGTGTTTACAAACACATTAGGGATATGAAGGTGGTTTTTCTACTACTCCATGTAGATGACATTCTGCTAATTGGCAATGACGTTGGGGCATTATCATCGGTCAAGTTATGGTTGACCAATTAGTTTGACATGAAGGACTTGGGTAAGGCTAATTTTGTTCTCGGTATCCAAATCTTTCAAGATAGGAAGAACAAAATGATAGCTTTGTCACAAGCCAGCTACATAGATAAAATTCTCAGGAGGTTTGCATTGCAGAATTCTAAGAAAGGTGGGCAACCATCTAGGTCTAGAATTACTCTTTCTAAGAAAGACTCTCTAAAGTCTGAGGAAGAATGAGAATACATGAAGAAGGTGCCTTATGCTTCGGTAGTGGGTAGTCTTATATATGCCATGCTTTACACATGACTAGATATTTGTTATGCGATCGATATTGTAAGTCGATTTCAGGCGAATCCAGGACCTCTTGACATGTATGCCCTAAGGAGTAAAAATGTAATAAGTTTTTAGAGACATTTTTATCAATAAAGAATTTATTTATTGTTTATATGCAAAATCTTGTCCTCTTTACGTTCATATTTGTTGAATGTATCTTAAGCAAAAAATAGTCTGAGACTGTCCATCTAAACCTCAAGAATTGGGCATATGATGGACAGATTATGCAGAAGACACGATTCTTAAGGTGACGGTCTAAATCATAAGATCCACAATAGAGGGAATAAAGTTGGGTGCTTTATTCACGTAAAGATTGTTATGTTTTCTATATCCCTATTGGGAGATGGTTTGTCTTAACCATCAGAGGTGGACTCCGTGAATAGAAACATTGGCACGTTGTCATAAGTGATGATGTGTTGGATCGGGACATAAAGTGAATAGATTTGGATTAATAATTCTGTCTTGACAAATCGATTCACTTTAGACAATTATTTGTGTTGTATCTTAATGTTGAGATGAATAGTGGGCCCGTTGTCTTGACTTGTGTCTTTTGATGTACCAAAGGGTGACACCCACATCTTAATAGGGTATGTATGCCAGTACGTTGGAGCCATGACTCTTGGTAGCGTAGACCTATTATTCATAGATATAGAATCCATAGCTCCTCTTTGGGAGAAGATATATCCTCTTATATGCATTATCCTGTAATTGGAAAACTAGAGTGCTCAACCATCTGGATACATAGGTGTAACCGATTGCTATACTGTCTTTGGATGGTAAGTTTTACGATGGTAAGATAATGGAATGTAAGATAAAAATAATCAGGAAGGTAAGACAGAACTTGTCCTTAAGCCGATTATGGATAATCCTATGGGGATACGGTATACTATGATATGTCATGGAGACTTAGCTGTACGGGCTTCGTAATTCCATGTAGTTCGAGAGTGCAGCTCCAAGCTTTTAGTGGAGTAGCATTGGAGTTGATAATTATGAAATGTATATCTGGGATATTGGGTTTCGTAATTATCGGGAGCTTGAACTATATAGGTCCATTTGGTCCCATTTACTAGCTCACAAAATCCTATAACGATACGGCTTGCTTTTCCAATAATTGGTGACTTATGTCAGATTTATTAGATTAGGTTAAAATTTGAAAGAATCAAATAATTCATGTTTGTTTATCGGTTGAATTAATTTTGTGGAACTATTGGGAACGGATAGTTCTTGTTTGTTTATTGGTTGATTTAATTTTGAATAAATTAAGTCAAGATAAACTTGTAGAATTATTAGGAATTCATTTATTTTCCTAGAGATGATCTAAATAAAGTTGTTTTAATTAGATAACCTTTCTATTGGGTTATTTGAATTAAAACTGAGACTTTGTCCTATAGAATCTCGGGTGGAAAATAAAAGATTCGCTGAGATATTTTTTCAAAAGTTCGGCATGCCGATTCTCAAGTTCGGGCTGCCGATGTTCGAAGAATAAGATTATGCGTTTTCACATAGATTTTATTAGATAATGACCCGAATTTGATTCTGATTCAAATTTTTGAGACCTAATCTGATAAGGATTGATCGTAGACCCAACCTCTATAAATAGGGAGTAAGTCACATAAGTTATTTAGATCAATTGAGAAATTAAGAGTGATACTCTGCTGGTGAGAATCTAAAAACTCCCTTAGAGCTCTTGTTTACAAATCATGAACACTTGCTTTAGGTTCTCTCAATTGGTTGGAATGAGAGTCACCTAGAGGAACAGCTGTACGTGTGAGCCCACACTCACTCCGATCGTGGATAGAGAATAGCAAAGAAGACTAGTTAGTTGAGGCTCTTCTAGAACGTTACTTCTTTACAGTGATTATAGGAGCTTTTCGGCACACAAAGGTTAGTAAGATCTGGTTAATTTATGCATATAGCATGTCAAACTTGTGTTTTAAAAAATACTCTGATATAAATTTTTTTTAAAATTCTGCTACATACTATGTTTTCAATAATTGGTATCAGAGACAGGTTTTTACATAAATTTACGAGTTTGTGATCATACTATATGTATAAATTTTGTGATCTTAATCTCTCCTATGCTTGAATTTAATTTTATAGAGAGTTGACACTCTAGGTTTCTATATATTTTATATGTTGCCATGGATTATGTGGTGAATGTTTATTAATTAATTATGGGTGATTAAATTGTTATTTAATTATTTATTAACTAATTAATTAATTTATACCGGTTATGGTTCCTTAGAGGTTAGAATGTGTATCTAGGTTTTTTATGTAATTAGATGACAGACTATCATCTCCGTCTAGGAATTATTATTTATTTTTAAATTTGTAAGAATTTTGTAATTAAATAATTATTCAGATAATACAGATATAGAATGCGGATCTAGAAGATTGATGATGACACTCCTAGGTATTTCCTAAGTCTCTAATTTTATGTTTTTGAATTGTTGAAGATAAAATTGATGAATTGCATTAAAAATTGTATTTTCTGGAATGGGTGATTTCTGCTCAGTCGGTATGCCGAACCTTCTAGTTCGGTAGGCCAATGGTTGCAGATCGGCAGGCCGAACGTGAGGTTCGATAGGTTGACAAGGGGGTGGAAATCAGGAGGCTCTAGCGGCAGGCCGATCTTCCTGATCGGTAGGCCGATGGTCATGATCGGCAGGCCGATCACCCAGATTGGCTTGCCAGCAGAAAGCTAGAAATTCTTCCAAAAAAGGTACAGTTTTTTAATGCAGTTTTAATTTTATTTTTGGGACAATTATAAGATACAATAAATTTGGATACGACCAGAAAAATGAAGTATTCGATTCATACAGGATTGAAGACTTGAAGATGGGCATTACGTGAAGAAGGATACTACCTGGAGATTCAAGGATGAAGAATCAATAATATGTTTCGATTATTCTCTTGTAATCTTTATTTTCTATTCTCTATGGTGGAACTATAATATTACAATTATTATTATTTTCCTTGTAGCTTTGCTTGTCTGCATTGTAATATGATTTGCCATGTATATTGATAACATGTCATATAGAATAGGGAGTGCCACTCATATTAAAATTGTTCATGAATGTCTCTTAAAATAAAACCTTGATTTCAAAATATTGAGTGGGAGAAGGTTTTCGAAGAGAGGACCTAAGGCCTCCATCGTTGGTCCATAGGAAGAACATGGTGGTCCCAACCCCCTAGGAAGGGATTTCTGTCATGTACTAGATTGGATCTCTGAGTGGATAAGATATTTTAGCATGATTTATGGTTGCATACCCCTAGGTGGTGATTATAAATCATGGATAAAATATTGAAACAATGGTTATACACTCACGTTAATTTTATTATTAACCTCCCTTAGGAGCTCTGCTAAAAAATTAAAGGCCAAAGAAACGATTATTAATATATGCTAGATCATACGGGTCTTGGATGGCATATATTAATCAGGAGGGGATCTGTGTTCCTGATTGAATTTGGCATGACTTCCCTAGGAGCTTGTTGAATTTTGAGTTGGGAATTATCGTTGTAAGGTTGTGATATTTTCAAGGTTTTGACACATAAGCACATTTGTATTTTTTACATGATTGTGTTATCTTACTAAATTATTATGATATGTTTGCTTATGTTTGGTATATGATTCTTTATTGTAGATTAAAAATATCTAAAAACGCTTTATCTTCAATACTTGAAAAAAACCTTTTAAGAGAGAATTATAATGATTGGAAACAGAACCTGGATATCGTCCTCTCCTTTGAGAAACTGAAATTTATGCTGACAACCCCTCGTCCTTTCGAGCCTATAGGAGACTCCACTAATGAGCAATTCCAAGCGTATGATCGTTGGAAAGATGCAAATGATCAGGGCCGCTGCTATGTTATGGCTAGCATGAATAATGTGCTGCAGGCTCAACATCAGGATTATGAGACTGCGAAGTAGATCCTGTATAATCTTGAGGATATGCTTGGAGGCCAGGCCATAACTAAGCAGCAAGGGGCTCTTCGAAAACTTCTTAACTGTAAGCGAAGACCGGAGACATCTGTAAAGGAGCACATGATGTTGGTCATGGGTTACCTCTCAAGGCTCAAACCAATGGAGCCGACATCGATGTTGAAACTCATATGACTATGGTCTTTGAAACTTTGTCAAAGGAATTTATTCCGTTTAGAGCTACTTTTAATTTAAACAATAGGCGGGTTATGACCTTAACAGAATTGATGAAACAGTTATAGGAGTTCGAACTGCTGATCAGGGAGTCCCCTATGGGTGGAAAGGCCAACATGATAGCTGCTTCTGGTTCCAACCCTAACTCTAGGAATGGAAAGAAGCAACGGGCCAAGAATAGGAAGTCTTCTATTCCTGCTAGCAAGAAGAGCAAGAAAAAGAAGAAGAAGAACCCGAAGAAGCTTAAGTGCTTCTTTTGTGGAAAGGTCGAGCACATCAAGAAGCATTGTAAGGACTTCCTTTCGAAAGGAGGTAGGTGTTATCTTTTGTATTTAAAAACTTGTTTGGTTGAGGAATCCAATGATATTAGGGTCATAGATTCTAGTGCAACTAATCATGTTTGTGTTTCTCTATAGGGTTTCAAAGAAACTAAAAGTCTACTATATGGAGACTTCATGCTTCGGATGGGCGATGGATCCTTGGTCTCAACGAAAGCAATGGGAGACATCCATCTTTATTTTGATAATTATAGGAATTTATTTTGCAAGATTGTTTTTATGTTCCTAAATTTAAAAGGAATTTAATTTCTGTAGCTTGTTTATTTAAAACTCCTATTTGGTTTCTTTTAATGATAAAGTGGTGATTCGTAAAAACAAATCTTTTATCTGTTCTAGATGGATGCAAAATAATCTATATTTTATCAAACCTAAGATGGACTTACTGCTTAATACTGAGATGAATGGTAATAACTCTAAAAGACTTAAAACTTCTCACTCTAATAAGACTTATCTTTGGCATGTACGCCTTGGTCATATTAACCTAAAGAGGATTCAAAGGCTGGTAAGGGATGGACCTTTAAGTCACTTAAAGGTGGAATCTATACCTCAATGTGAATCTTGTTTGGAGGGTAAAATGACCAAAAGACCATTTGGGTCTAAGGGCAATAGGGCCGAAGGGGTTCTAGAACTTGTGCATAGTGATGTTTGTGGACCGATGAACTTTAGGGCATGAGAAAGGTATGAGTACTTCGTCACTTTTATTGATAATTACTCAAGATAACGGTATGTATACCCGATGCACCACAAAAGCAAAAATGTTGACAAATTAAGGGAGTTTTAGGCTGAAGTGGAAAAGTAATTAAGTAGACCCATAAAGGCACTTCGATCCGATTGAGGTGGAGAATACCTTTTCGATGAGCTCTTGGGACACTTATTAGAGAATAGGATTTTATCCCATTTGACTACGTCGGGCACTCCGCAGTAGAATGGCGTAGTGGAGAGAAGAAATAGGACTTTATTGGACATGATCAGGTCCATGATGAGTTATTCATCATTGCCTTTATCCTTTTGGGGATATGCACTACAAACCACATGTTATCTTCTGAACAATGTACCTTCAAAATCGGTCCCTAAAACTCCTCATGAGTTGCGGACGGGCAAGAAGACATCCTTAAACCATATTCGCATGTAGGGATGTCTGACTCATGTCCTGTTTAAGGATGTGAATAAGTTTGAAGCACGTTTGGAAGTTTGTGTGTTTGTAGGATATCCAAAAGGGACTAAAAGGGGTTATTTTTATAACCCAAAGGAAAATAAAGTCATGGTTTCAACTAATGCAACTGTCCGTGAGGAGAGTTACATGGACGACTTTAAGTCTCAAAGCAAAGTGGTGCTCGAGGATTTAAGGAGTGATCCGATCACTCCAGAGGTTTCAAAGGAAACCACTCCTGATTAGTGTAGAAAAACCAAACGAACCTAAACAACAACCTAAGGGGCTTCAGCGTAGTGGGAGGATCGGGTGTCAACTTGAGAGGTATATGTTCAATGGGGTGGTCTTTTTTCTGAACCGGATGAACATGATAGGGATCCTTATACTTACGTAGAGGCTATGGAGGATGTTGATTCAAAACTCTAGACAGAGGCCATGAACACAGAGATGAAGTCTATAGAGTCTAATCAAGTTTAGGAGCTTGTGGATCTTTCCGAAGGGGTAAAACCCATAAGGTGTAAGTGGATCTACAAGAGGACAAGAGGAATGGATGGAAAGGTCGAAACCTTTAAGGCTAGACTGGTAGCTAAGGGTTATACGCAAAAGGAAGGAATCGATGATTTGGAAACCTTTTCGCCTGTAGCCATGCTTAAGTCCATCAAAATTCTCTTGTCTATAGCTGCCACTCTCGACTACGAGATTTGACAGATGGATGTCAAGACGGCTTTTCTAAATGGCTATCTTGATGAGTCCATTTATATGGAACAACCAGACGGGTTCAACGTCAAGGTTCAAGAGGGTAAGGTTTGTAAGTTGCTAAAGTCAATTTATGGACTTAAGCAAGCTTCCCATTCTTGGAACATAAGATTTGATCAGGTAATCAAGACTTATGGGTTCTCACAAAATGTGGATGAGCCATGTGTTTACAAACACATTAAGGATAGGAATGTGGTTTTTCTACTGCTCTATATAGATGACATTCTACTAATTGGCAATGACATTGGGGCATTGTCATCGGTCAAATTATGGTTGACCAAGCAGTTTGACATGAAGTATTTGGGAGAGGCTCATTTTGTTCTCAGTATCCAGATCATTTAGGATAGGGAGAACAAAATGATAGCTTTGTTCCAGGCCGGTTACATAGATAAAATTCTCAGGAGGTTTGCAATGTAGGATTCCAAAAAAGGTGGGCAACCATCTAGGTCTAGAATTACTCTTTCTAAGAAAGACTCTCCAAAGTCTTATGAAGAAAAAGAATACATGAAGAAGGTGCCTTATGCTTCGGTAGCGGGCAGTCTCATGTATGCCATACTTTACCCCCGGTCGGATATTTGTTATGCTGTCGGGATTGTAAGTCAATTTCAGGCGAATCCAAGATCAAACCATTGGGTTGCAATAAAGCATATTTTAAAGTACCTGAGAAGGACTCGTGGGTATATGCTTGTATATTCGAGTGAGGACTTGACTCCTCTAGGATATACTAACTCAGATTTTCAATCCTATCTGGATTCTAGGAAATCGACTTCGAGTTTTGTGTTTACTCTAGGCGACGGTGCCATCAGTTGGAGAAGTGTGAAGCAAGATTTTACTTTTGATTCAACAATGGAGGCCGAGTATCTGGCAGCTAGTAATGCTTCGAAAGAAGCAGTATGGCTCTGCAAGTTCCTTGGGGATCTTGAGATAGTTCCTACTATGGATAAGGCAGTATCACTGTACTATGATAACAGTGCAGCGGTAGCTAATGCTAAGGAACCAAGATTTCACAAGAAAAGTAAGCATATTGATCGAAAGTATCATGTAATAAAGGACTTCGTTGAGGGCAGGCATGTCACGGTGTGCAAGATCCTGTCAGAGGACAATTTAGATGATCCATTTAAGAAGACACTTACTAGGAGAGTCTTCGAGAGGCATGTGGAAGCTATGGGGATGCGAGATTTGTTATATTTACTCACTTAGTGCAAGTGGGGGATTGTTAGACATGTATGCCCTAAGCAGTAAAAATGTAATAAGTTTTTGGAGACATTTTATCAATAAAGAATTTATTTATTGTTTATATACCAAATATTGTCCTCTTTATGTTCATATTTGTTGAATGTATGTTAAGCAAACAATAGTTTGAGACTGTCAGTGCCAAACCTCAAGAATTGGGCATATGATGGACAGATTATGCAGAAGACACGATTCTTAAGGTGACAGTCTAAATCATAAGATCCGTAATTGAGGGAATAAAGTTGGGCGCTTTATTCATGTCAAAATTGTTGTGTTGTCTATATCCCTTATGGGAGATGGTTTGTCTTAACCATTGGAGGTGGACTCCGTGAATAAAAACATTGGCACGTTGTCATAAGTGACGATGTATTCGATTGGGACATAAAGTGAATAGATTTGGATTAATAATTTTGTCTCGGCAAATCGATTCACTTTAGACAATCATTTGTGTTGTATCTTAATCCATAGATGAATAGTGGGCCCATTGTCTTGACTTGTGTCTTTTGATGTACCAAAGGGTGACACTTACATCTTAATAGTGGTATGCATGTCAGTACGTTGGAGGCATGACTCTTGGTAGCCTTGACCTATTATTCATAGGTATGGAATTCATAGCTCCTCTTTAGGGCTAGAGATATCCAATTATATGTGTTATCCTATAATTGGAAAACTGGAGCGCTCAACCATTTAGATACATAGGTATAACCGATTGGTATACTATCTTTGGAGGGTGAGATAATGGAACATAAGATATAAACAATCGGGAAGGTAAGACAGAACTTGTCCTTAAGCTTATTATGGATAATCCTTTGCGAATACGGTACACTATGATATGTCATGGAGACTTAGCTATACGGGCTTCATAATTCTATGTAGTTCGAGAGTGCAGCTCCAAGCTTTTAGTGGAGTAGCATTAGAGTTGATAATTATGAAATGTATATCTAGGATATTGGGTTTCATAACTATCAGAAGCTTGAACTATATAGGTCCATTTGGTCCCCTTTGCTAGCTCACAAAATCCTGTAACGCGGCTTGCTTTTCCAATAATTGGTGACTTATGCCAGATTTATTAGATTGGTTAAAATTTGAAAGAATCAAATAATTCATGTCTGTTTATCGGTTGAGTTAATTTTGTAATAAAATTAATTTAAGATAAACTTCTTAAATTATTAGGATCGGATAGTTCTTGACTGTTTATCGGTTGATTTAATTTTAAATAAATTAAATCAAGATAAACTTGTAAAATTATTAGGAATTCAATTATTTTCCTAGAGATTATCTAGATAAAGTTGTTTTAATTAGATAACTTTTTTATTGGGTTATTTGAATTTGTTAGGCATGTATGCCCTAAGTTGCAAAAATGTAATACGTTTTTGGGGAAATTTTTATCAATAAAGAATTTATTCATTTATATATACCAAATCATGTCCTCTTTACGTTCAAATTTGTTGAATGTATGATAAGCAAACAGTAGTCTGAGACTGTCAGTCTAAACCTTAAGAATTAGCCATATGATGGACTGATTATGTGGAAGACATGATTCTTAAGGTGACGATCTAAAACATATGATCCACAATCGAGGGAATAAAGTTGGGCACTTTATTCATGTAAAGATTGTTATGTTGTCTATATCCCTTATGGGAGATGGTTTGTCTTGACCATCAGAGTTGGACTCCGTGAATAAAAACATTTGCACGTTGTCTTAGGTGACGACGTGTTGGATCAGGACATAAAGTGAATTAATTTGGATTAATAATTCTGTCTCGGCAAATTGATTCACTTTAGACAGTCATTTGTATTGTATATTAATCCTGAGATGAATAGTGGGCCCGTTATCTCGACTTGTGTCTTTTGATGTACCAAAGGGTGACACCCACATCTCAAGAGTGGTATGCATGCCGGTACATTGGAGGCATGACTCTTGATAGCATAGACTTGTTATTCATAGATATGGAACCCATAGCTCCTCTTTAGGAGTAATGATATCCTCTTATATGCGTTCTCCTATAATTGAAAAACTGGAGTGCTCAACCATTTGGATACATGGGTGTAACCAAATGGTATATTGTCTTTGGATGGTAAGTTTTCTAATGGTGAGACAATGGAACGTAAGATAAAAATAATTGGGAAGGTAAGACAGAACTTGTCCTTAAGCTGATTATGGATGATCATATGGGGATACGATACACTATGATATGTCATGGAGACTTAGCTACACGAGCTTCGTAATTCTATAAAGTTCGACAGTGTAGCTCCAAGCTTTTAGTGGAGTAGCGTTGGAGTTGATAATTTTGAAATATATATCTGGGATATTGGGTTTCATAATTATCATGAACTTGAACTTTATAGGTCCATTTTGGTTCCCTTTGCTAGCTCACAAAGTCCTGTAATGACACAGCATGCTTTTTCAATAATTGGTGACTTATGTCGGATTTATTAGATTGGTTTAAAATTTGGAAGAATTAAGTAATTCAGGTTTGTTTATCGGTTGAATTAATTTTGTAAGAAATTAGTTCAAGATAAACTTGTTGAATTATTATGATCAGATAATTCTTGTCTGTTTATCGATTGTTTTAATTTTGGACAAGTTAGATCAAGATAAACTTGTAGAATTATTGTGAATTGATTTATTTTCTTAGAGATTATCTTGATAAAGTTTGTTTTGATCAGATAACTTCTCTATCGGGTTATTTGAATCAAAACTGAGACATTATCCTTTAGAATCTCAGGTGGGAAATAAAAGATTCGCAGAGATTTTTTCGCAGGAGTTCGGCCTACCGGATGACGTGTTCGGCCTACCGATGGGGCCTGTTCGGCCTACCAAACAGGCTGTTCGGCCTGCTGATCAGCGAGAGATAAGATTTCACGTTTTCACGCGGATCTTATCAGATATTGATCCAAACTTGATTCTGTTTCGAATTTTTAAGACCTATTCTGATAAGGACTAACCCCAGGACCAATAGCTATATAAAGGGAGTGAGTCTCATGATTTACTTAGATCAATAGAGATCAATTTGAGAGATTAAGAAGTGATACTCTTCTAGTGAGCATCTGAAAACTCCTTGAGAGCTTTTGTTCACAAATTACGAACACTAGCTTTGGGTTCTCTCTATTGATTGGAAGGAGAGTCACCGGTGGATGAGCTGTACGTGTGAGCCCACACTCACTCCGGTTGTGGATAGAGAATAGCAAAGAAGACCAGTTGGTTGAGGCTCTTCTGGAACGTTACTTCTCTACATAGGTTGCGGAGGTTCTTCAGCAAACAGAGGTTAGTAAGATCTGTCTAATTTATACATATAACATGTCAAACTTGTGTTTTAGAAATTACTCTGATATAAAATTTTAAAATTTCATTGCACACCGTGTTTCCAACAATTGGTATCAGAGACATGGTTTTTACATAAATTTACAAGTTTGTGATCATGATATGCATAAATTTTGTGATCTTTATCTCTCATATGCTTGAATTGAATTTTATAGAGAGATGGCACTCTAGGTTTCTATATAATATATATGTTGTCATGGATTATGTGGTGAATATTTATTAATTAATTATGGTTGGTTAAATCATTGTTTAATTAATTATTAATTAATTAATTCATACCGGTTATGGTTCCTTAGAGGTTAGAATATGTATCTAAGTTTTTCTTGTAAATAGATGGCGGACTATCATCTCCATTTAGGAATTGTTATTTAATTTTAAATTTGTAAGAATTTTGTAATTAAATAATTATTCGGAGAAGATGAAACGAGAAGTCGGATCTTGAAGAATGATGATGGCACCCCTAGGTATTTCCTGAGTCTCTAATTTTATGTTTTTGAATTGTTGAAAATAAAATTGATGAATTGCATTAAAATTGTATTTTCTGGAATGATGGTTTTCTGCTCGGTCGGCATGCCGGACATCATAGTTCGCCAGGCCGATGGTCACAGATTGGCAGGCCAGACGTATGGTTCGACAGGCCGATAGTGGGGTAGAAATTGGCTGGCTCTGCCGGCAGGCCGAACCTTCATGGGTCGGCAGGCCGATGAAACATGATCGGCAGGCCTATCACCTAGATCGGCATTCCGACCGAGAGCTGCCAAGTGTCCAGAAAAGGTGCAATTTTTTGGTGTAGTTTTAATTTTATTTTTGGGACAATTCTGATAAACATTAAATTTGGATATGACCGAAAATATGAAGTATTTGATTTATACGGGATTGAAGACTTGAAGATGGGTATTGCATGAAGAAGGATACAGCTTGAGGATTCAAGGATGAAGAATCGATAAATGTCTCGATTATTCTCTTGTAATCTTGGTTTTCTATTCTCTAGGGTGGAACCATAATATTACGGTTATTATTATTTTGTTTGTAGCTTTGCTTGATTGCTTTGCTTGTCTGCACTATAATATAATTTACCATGTATATTGATAACATGTCATATAGAATAGGGAGTGCCGCTCATATTAAAATTGTTCATGCATAATTTTAAAATAAAACCTTGATTTCAAAAGATTGAGTGGGAGAAGGTTTTCGAAGAGAGGACCTAATGCCTCCATCGTTGATCCATAGGAAGAACATGGTAGTCCCGACTCCTAGAAAGGGATTTCTATCATGTACCAGATTGGATCTCTGAAAGGATAAGGTATTTTCGTATGATTTATGGTTGCACACCCCTAGGTGGTGATTATAAATCACGGATAAAATATTGAAATGATAGTTATATACTCACGTTAATTTTATTATTAACCTCCCCTAGGAGTTCTGTTAATAAAATTAATGGCCAAAGAAATGATTATTAATATATGCTGGATCATATGGGTCCTGGATGGCATATATTAATTGGGAGGGGATCCGTGTTCCTGATTGAATTTGGCATGACTCCCCTAGGAGCTTGTTGAATTTTGAGTTAGGAATTATCATTGTAAGGTTGTGATATTTTCAAGGTTTTGACACATAAACGCATTTGTATGATTTTACATGATTGTGTTATCTTACTAAATTATCATATATGTTTGCTTATATTTGGTATATGATTCTTTATTGTAGATTGAAAATGTCTAAAAACGCTTTATCATCGATACTTGACAAAAACCAATTAACCGGTGAGAATTATAACGATTGAAAACGGAACCTGGACATCGTCCTATCCTTTGAGAAACTGAAATATATACTGACAACCCCTTGTCCTCCCGAGCCTATGGGAGACTCAAGTAATGAGCAATTCCAAGCGTACGATCGCTGGAAAGATGCTAATGATCAGGCCCGCTGCTATGTTATGGCTAGCATGAACAACGTGCTGCTGGCTCAACATCAGGATTATGAGACTGCGAAGCAGATCTTGGATAATCTTGAGGATATGTTCAGAGGCCAGGCCATAACAAAGCGGCAAGGGGCACTTCAGAAACTCTTAAACTATAGACAGAGACCGAGGACATCTGTAAAGGAGCACATGATGTTGGTTATGGGTTACCTCGCTGAGGCTCAAACCAATGGAGCCGACATCGATGCTGAAACTCAGATGACTATGGTCTTTGAGACTCTGCCTAAGGAATTTATTCCGTTTAGAGCTACTTTTAATTTAAGCAATAGACGGGATACGACCTTGATAGAACTGATGAAACAGTTACAGGAGTTTGAACTGCTGATCAGGGAGCCTCTTGCTGGTGGTGAGGCCAACATAGTAGTTGCTTCTGGTTCCAATCCTAACTCAGGGAATGGAAAGAAGCAATGGGCCAAGAATGGGAAGTCTTCTATTCCTGCTGCTACCAAGAGCAAGAAGAAGAAGAAGAAGAACCCAGAGAAGCTTAAGTGCTTCTTCTGTGGTAAGGTCGGGCATATAAAGAAGCATTGCAAGGACTTCCTTTCCAAGGGAGGTAGGTGTGATCTTCTATATTTAGAAACTTGTTTGGTTGAGGAATCCAGTGACATCTGGGTCATAGATTCTGGTGCAACTAATCATGTTTGTGTTTCTCTACAGGGATTCAAAGAAACGAAAAGTCTGCTTCATGAGGACTTTACGCTTCGGATGGGCGATGGATCCTTGGTCTCAGCAGAAGCAGTGGGAGATGTCCATCTTTACTTTGATAATTATAGGAATTTAATTTTGCGAGATTATTTTTATGTTCCTAAATTTAAAAGGAATTTAATTTCTGTATCTTCTTTATTTAAAGACTCCTATATGGTATCTTTTAATGAAAAAGTGGTGATTCGTAAAAATAAATCTTTTATCTGTTCTAGATGGATGCAAAATAATCTATATTTTATCAAACCTAAGATGGACTTATTGCTTAATGCTGAGATAAATGATGATGATTCTAAAAGACTTAAAACTTCTCACTCTAATAAGACTTATCTTTGGCATTTGTGCCTTGGTCATATTAACCTGAATAGGATTCAAAGGTTGGTAAGGGATAGACCTTTAAGTCACTTAAAGGTGGAATCTATACCTCAATGTGAGTCCTGTTTGGAGGGTAAAATGACCAAAAGACCATACAGGTCTAAGGGTAATAGGGCCGAAGGGGTTCTAGAACTTGTGCATAGTGATGTTTGCGGACCGATGAACATCCGGGCACGAGGAGGGTATGAGTACTTCGGCACTTTTATTGATGATTACTCAAGATATGGGTATGTGTACCTGATGCACCACAAAAGCAAAGCTTATGATAAGTTTAGGGAGTTTCAGGCTAAAGTGGAAAAGCAATTGGGTAGACCCATAAAGGCACTTCGATCTGATCGAGGTGGGAGAATACCTTTCTGATCAGTTCTTGGGACACTTGTTAGAGTATGGGATTTTATCCCATTTGACTGCACCGGGCACTCTGCAGCAGAATGGTGTAGCGGAGAGAAGGAATAGGACTTTGTTGGACATGATTCGGTCAATGATGAGTTATTCATCATTGCCTTTATCCTTTTGGGGATATGCTCTACAAACCGCATGTTATCTTTTGAACAATGTGCCTTCAAAATCGGTCCCTAAAACTCCTCACGAGTTATGGACAAGACGGAAGACATCCTTAAACAATATTCGCATATGGGGATGTCCAGTTCATGTCCTGTTTAAGGATCTGAATAAGTTGGAAGCACATTCGGAAGTTTACGTGTTTATAGGATATCCAAAAGGGACTAAAGGGGGTTATTTTTATAACCCCAAGGAAAATAAAGTCGTGGTTTTAACTAATGCAACTTTCCTTGAGGAGAGTTACATGGACGACAATAAACCTCGAAGCAAAGTGATGCTTGAGGAGTTAAGGGGTGATCTGTTCACTTCGGAGGTTTCGAACGAAACCATTCCGATCGGTGTAGAAAAACCAAACAAACCTGAACAACAACCTCAAGGGCTTCGGCATAGTGGGAGGATCGGGCGTCAACCTGAAAGGTATATGTTCAATGGGGAGGTCTTCTTGGCTGAACCGGATGAACATGACAGGGATCCTTACACTTACGTAGAAGCTATGGAGGATGCTGATTCAAGACTTTGGACAGAGGCCCTGGACATAGAGATGAAGTCTATGGAGACTAATCGAGTCTGGGAGCTTGTGGATCTTCCCGAAGGGGTAAAACCCATAGGGTGTAAATGGATCTACAAGAGGAAAAGAGGAGTGGATGGAAAGGTCGAAACCTTTAATGCTAGACTGGTAGCTAAGGGTTATACGCAAAAGGAAGGAATCGACTATGAGGAAACCTTTTCGTCTGTAGCCATGCTTAAGTCCATCCGGATTCTCTTGTCCATAGCTGCCGCTCTCGACTATGAGATTTGGCAGATGGATGTCAAGACAGCTTTTTTGAATGGCCATCTTGATGAGTCCATTTATATGGAACAACCAGACGGGTTTAAGGTCCCGGGTCAAGAGGGTAAGGTTTGTAAGCTGCTAAAGTCAATTTATGGACTTAAGCAGACTTCTCGTTCTTGGAACATAAGATTTGATCAAGTGATCAAGACTTATGGGTTCTCACAAAACGTGGATGAACCATGTGTTTACAAACACATTAAGAATGGGAAGGTGGTTTTTCTACTACTCTATGTAGATGACATTCTGCTAATTGGCAATGACGTTGGGGCGTTGTCATAGGTCAAATTATGGTTGACCAAGCAAGTTTGACATAAAGGACTTAGGTAAGGCTAATTTTGTTCTTGGTATCCAGATCTTTTGGGATAGGAAGAACAAAATGATAGCTTTGTCTCAGGCCGGCTACATAGATAAATTCTTAGGAGGTTTGTAATGCAGGATTCCAAGAAAGGTGGGCAACCATCTAGGTTTGGAATTACTCTTTCTAAGAAAGACTCTCCAAAGTCTTATGAAGAAAGAGAATACATAAAGAAGGTGCCTTATGCTTCGGCAGTGGGTAGTCTCATGTATTCTATGCTTTGCACAGGATCGGATATTAGCTATGCGGTTGGGATTGTAAGTCGATTTTAGGCGGATCCATGACTGAACCATTGGGTTACGGTAAAGCATATTTTCAAGTACCTGAGAAGGACTTGAGGGTATATGCTTGTGTATTTGGGTGAGGACTTGACTCCTCTAGGATATACTAACTCGGGTTTGTGTTTACTCTAGGAGGCAGGTGCCATCAGTTGGAGAAGTGTGAAGCAAGATTGCACTTCAGATTCAACAATGGAGGCCGAGTATGTGGCAGCTTGTGATGCTTCGAAAGAAGCAGTATGGCTCTGCAAGTTTCTTGGGGATCTTGAGATAGTTCCTAGTATGGATAAAGCTGTATCACTGTACTGTGATAACAGTGTGGCGGTAGCTAATGCTAAGGAACCAAGATTTTACAAGAAGAGTAAGCATATTGATCGAAAGTATCATGTGATAAAGGACTTCGTTGAGGGCGGGCATCTCACGGTGTGCAAGAACGTGTCAGAGGACAATTTAGCTGATCCATTTACGAAGACACTTACTGGGAGAGTCTTCGAGAGGCATGTGAAAGCTATGGGGATGCAAAATTTCCTGTATTTACTCACTTAGTGCAAGTGGGAGATTGTTAGACATGTATGCCGTAAGGAGTAAAAATGTAATATGTTTTTGGAGACATTTTTATCAATAAAGAATTTATTCATTTATATATACCAAATCATGTCCTCTTTACGTTAATATTTGTTGAATGTATGATAAGCAAACAGTAGTCTGAGACAGTCAGTCTAAACCTTAAGAATTAGGCATATGATGGACTGATTATGCGGAAGACACGATTCTTAAGGTGACGGTCTAAAACATATGATCCGTAATCGAGGGAATAAAGTTGGGCGCTTTATTCATGTAAAGATTGTTATGTTATCTATATCCCTTATGGGAGATGCTTTGTCTTGACCATCGGAGTTGGACTCCGTGAATAGAAACATTGGCATGTTGTCATAGGTGACGATGTGTTGGATCAGGACATAAAGTGAATTGATTTGGATTAATGATTCTATCTCGATAAATCGATTCACTTTAGATAGTCATTTGTATTGTATCTTAATCCTGAGATGAATAGTGGGCCCGTTATCTCGACTTGTGTCTTTTGATGTACCAAAGGGTGACACCCACATCTCAATAGTGGTATGCATGTTGGTACGTTGGAGGCATGACTCTTGATAGTGTAGACTTGTTATTCATAGATATGGAATCCATAGCTCCTCTTTAGGAGTAATGATATCCTCTTATATGCGTTGTCTTGTAATTGGAAAACTGGAGCGCTCAACCATTTGGATACATGGGTGTAACCGAATGGTATACTGTCTTTGGATGGTAAGTTTTCTAATGGTGAGACAATGGAATGTAAGATAAAAATAATTGGGAAGGTAAGACAGAACTTGTCCTTAAGCCGATTATGGATGATCATATGGGGATACGATACACTATGATATGTCATGGAGACTTAGCTACACGAGCTTCGTAATTCTATAAAGTTTGAGAGTGCAGGTCCAAGCTTTTAGTTGAGTAACGTTGGAGTTGATAATTGTGAAATGTATATCTGGGATATTGGGTTTCATAATTATCATGAGCTTGAACTTTATAGGTCCATTTTGGTCCCCTTTGCTAGCTCACAAAGTCCTGTAACGACACGGCGTGCTTTTTCAATAATTGGTGACTTATGTCGGATTTATCAGATTGGTTTAACATTTAGAAGAATTAAATAATTCATGTTTATTTATCGGTTGAATTAATTTTGTAAGAAATTAGTTCAAGATAAACTTGTTGAATTATTGCGATCAGATAATTCTTGTCTGTTTATCGGTTGCTTTAATTTTGGACAAGTTAGATCAAGATAAACTTGTAGAATTATTGTGAATTGATTTATTTTCTTAGAGATTATCTTGATAAAGTTTGTTTTGATCAGATAACTTCTCTATTGGGTTTTTTGAATCAAAACTGAGACTTCATCCTGTAGAATCTCGGATGGGAAATAAAAAATTCGCGGAGATTTTTTTGTGGGACTTCGACCTGCTGGATGACGTGTTCGACCTACCGATGGGGCCTGTTCGGCCTGCCGATCAGCGAGAGATAAGATTACGCGTTTTCACGCGGATCTTATCAGATATTGATCCGAACTTGATTCTGTTTCAAATTTTTGAGACCTATTCTGATAAGGAGTAACCCCAGGACCAATAGCTATATAAAGGGAGTGAGTCTCATGATTTACTTAGATCAATAGAGATCAATTTGAGAGATTAAGAAGTGATACTCTTCTAGTGAGCATCTGAAAACTCCCTGAGAGCTTTTGTTCACAAATTACGAACACTAGTTTTGGGTTCTCTCTATTGGTTGGAAGGAGAGTCACCGATGGAAGAGCTGTACGTGTGAGCCCACACTCACTCCGGTTGTGGATAGAGAATAGCAAAGAAGACCAGTTGGTTGAGGCTCTTCTGGAACGTTACTTCTCTACACAGGTTGCGGAGGTTCTTCGACAAACAGAGGTTAGTAAGATCTGTCTAATTTATACATATAACATGTCAAACTTATGTTTTAGAAATTACTCTGATATAAAATTTTAAAATTCCGCTGCGCACCGCATTTCCAACAGAATTAACATTGAGACTTTATCCTATAGAATCTTGGGTAGAAAATAAAAGATTCACTGAGATATTTTTTCGAAAGTTCAACATGCCGATCCTTAAGTTTGGCCTATCGATGGGCAAGTTTGGCCTACTGATTAGGCAGTTCAGCCTGTCGATGTGCAAAGGATAATATTACACGTTTTCATGCAGATTTTATCAAATATTGATCTGAATTTGATTCTGATTCGATTTTTTGAGACCTAATCTGATAAGGACTGACCCTAGACCTAACCTCTATAAATAGGGAGTAAGTCACATAAGTTATTTAGATCAATTGAGAGATTAAGAGTGATACTCTGTTGGTGAGAATCTAAAAACTCCCTTAGAGCTCTTGTTCATAAATCATGAACACTTGCTCTGGGTTCTCTCAATTGGTTGGAAGGAAATTCACCTAGAGGAAGAGCTGTATGTGTAAGCCCACACTCACTCCGATCGTGGATAAAGAATAGGAAAGAAGACTAGTTGGTTGAGGCTCTTCTAGAAAGTTACTTCTCTACACTGATTGCAGGAGCTTTTCGGCACACAAAGTTTAGTAAGATCTGGTTAATTTATTCATATAGCATGTCAAACTAGAGTTATACAAAAACCACCCCGCACCCGCCATCCGCCCGCGTCCGCGTCCGTCCATCTCAAAAAAAACGGGTTTACGTTAGCAACCCACTGGTGGACGGGTTTGGTTTTAAGTTTTTGAGGGCGGGTTCAACCCGCACCCGTCTGCCTATATATTTTTTTAAAAAAACTTATCATTTATTTGATTTTGTTCTTATTTTAGAGATGATTGAACAATCCAACACTTCAAGCATAGGCTCGGCTGCCTCTTGACATATTAGAAATTGAAAATTCTCCTGTTATTTTGTGAAGTGATCAAAATTCAAATCAAGTAAATTAGTAGAGATAGCCCTAAAAGAAAAAGAACACTTGACTTTGTTCATCATTTCATTTGTAGCATTCTATTATTTTCAAACCTAGTGAATAGGCTTTAATTTTTATGGACTCTTGACTTTATTTATCTCTTTATATGTAGTTGATGTTTCTTGTTGCAGTGAATGATTATGTTTCTTAATTTGTACTTTTGAATATGGTCGCTGTCTTTAAGCATCAAACTTGTTGGGAATGCTTTATGTATTATCATCTTATATTTTCTACAAATTTTCTTCACTTTCTAAAAAAAAGGTCCAAAAAATTACATTGGGCAATAGCATAGGTCTAAACCGCGCTCAACCCGCCCACAACCCCCCGCAACCACCCAAAACCAAACCAAAACTGCCCGCCATGTGGTGGGTGGTTTGCAGGTTGGTTAATCGCCAACCCGCCATCCAAAAAAACCACACCGCACCCGTCCAAAAACCATCAAACCGCCCACCGTTCACCCATATGTCAAACTTGTGTTTTGGAAAATACTCTGATATAAAATTTTTAAAAATTCTGCTGCATATTATTTTTCCAATAGGACCGAACCACTGGATTGCGGTAAAGCATATTGTCAAGTATCTGAGAAGAACTTGAGGGTATATGCTTGTGTATTTGGGTGAGGACTTGACTCTTCTAGGATATACTGGCTTAAATTTTCAATCCTGTCTAGATTCTAGGAGACTGACTTCGGGTTTTGTGTTTACTCTGGGCAGTGGTGCCATCAGTTGGAGAAGTGTGAAGTAAGATTGTACTCGGATTCAACGATGGAGGCTGAATATATGGCAGCTAGTGATGCTTTGAAAGAAATAGTATGGCTCCGCATGTTCCTTGGGGATCTTGAGGTAGTTCCTGGTATGGATAAGGCGGTATCACTATACTGTATAACAGTGCAGCGGTAGCTAATGCTAAGGAACCAAAATTTCACAAGAAGAGTAATCATATTGATCGGAAGTATCATGTGATAAAGGACTTCATTGAGGGCGGGCATGTCATGGTGTGCAAAATCGCATCAGAGGATAATTTAGCTAATCCATTTACGAAGATACTTTCTGGGAGAGTCTTCGAAAGGATTGTGGAAGCTATAGGTATGCGAGATTTGTCATATTTACTCACTTAGTGCAAGTGGGAGATTGTTAGACATGTATGCCCTAAGGAGTAAAAATGTAATATGTTTTTGGAGATATTTTTATCAATAAAGAATTTATTTATTATTTATATACCAAATTTTATCCTCTTTATGTTCATATTTGTTGAATGTATGTTAAGCAAATAATAGTCTAAGACTGTCGGTCTAAACCTTTAAGAATTGGGCATATGATAGACAGATTATGCGAAAGACACGATTCTTAAGGTGACGGTCTAAATCATAAGATCCGCAGTTGAGAGAATAAAGTTGGGCACTTTATTCATGTAAAGATTATTATGTTGTCTATATCCTTATTGAGAGATGGTTTATCTTGGCCATCAGAGGTGAACTCTGTGAATAGAAACATTGGCACATTGTCATAAGTGACGATGTGTTTGATCGAGGCATAAAGTGAATTGATTTGGATTAATAATTCTGTCTTGAAAAATTGATTCACTTTTAGACAATCATTTGTATTGTATCTTAATCCTGAAATGAATAGTGGGCCCGTTGTCTTAATTTATGTCTTTTGATGTACCAAAGGGTGACACTCACATTTTAATGATGGTATGCATGCCGGTATATTAGAGACATGACTCTTGATAGTGTAGACCTGTTATTCATAAATATGAAATCCATCGCTCCTCTTTAAGAGTAGTGATATCCTCTTATATGCGTTATCCTGTAATTGAAAAACTGGAGCGCTCAACTATTTGAATACATAGGTATAACCAAATGGTATACCGTCTTTGGATGGTGAGTTTTTCGATGCTGAGATAATGGAACATAAGATAAAAATAATCAAGAAGGTAAGACAGAACTTGTCCTTAAGCCGGTTATGGATAATCCTATAGGGATACGATACACTATGATATATCATGGAGACTTAGCTATACGGGCTTCCTAATTCTATATAGTTCGAGGGTGCAGCTCCAAGCTTTTAGTGGAGTAGCGCTGGAGTTGATAATTATGAAATGTATATCTGGGATATTGGGTTTCATAATTATCGGAAGCTTGAACTATATAGGTCCATTTGGTCCCCTTTGCTAGCTCATAAAATGTTGTAACGATACGGCGTGCTTTTTCAATAACTGGTGACTTATGTCAGATTTATCAGATTGGCTAAAATTCAAAAGAATCAGATAATTCATGTCTGCTTATTAGTTGAATTAATTTTGTGACAAAATTGATTCAAGATAAACTTGTCGAATTATCGGGATCAGATAATTCATGTCTATTTATTGGTTGGATTAATTTAGAATTAATTTAAGATAAACTTGTTGAATTATCAAGAATTCATTTATTTTTCTAGAGATTATCTAGATAAAGTTGTTTTAATTAGATAAATTTTCTATTGGGTTATTTGAATTAAAACTGAGACTTTATCCTATAGAATCTAGGGTGAAAAATAAAAGATTCACAGAGATTTTTTTATCTGCAATTCGCCATGCCGATCCTCAAGTTTAGCCTGCCGATGGGACAAGTTTGGCATGCCGGTTAGACAGATCGGCATGCCGGTCACGCGTTTAAAAGATCATGTATTTTTACGCAAATTTCATCTAATATTGATCCAAATTTGATTCTGATTTGAATTTTGAGGCATTATCTGATAAGGATTGACTCTTGGACCCAACCTCTAGAAAAAGGGAGTGAGTCTCATTATTATTTAGATCAATTGAGAGATTAAGAGTGAAACTCTGAAAGTGAGATTCTGAAACTCCCTGAGAGCTCTTGTTCACAAATCACGAACACTAGTTCTAGGTTCTCTCAATTGGTTGGAAAGAGAGTCACCTGGTGGAAGAGTTATACATGTGAGCCCACACTCACTCCGATCGTGGATAGAGAATAGCAAAGAAGGCCAGTTGGTTGATGTCCTTCTAGAACGTTACTTCTCTACACTGATTGAGGAAGCTTTTTGGCATTTACAAAGGTTAGTAAGATCTAGTTAATTTATGCATATAGTGTGTCAAACTTGTGCTTTGAAAAATGCTCTAATGTGAAAAAATTTTAAAATTCCGCTGCGTACTATTTTTCCAACAAAGCTTTGTGTAAATTTTAACAATTTTTTGAGTATATTATTCGTGTACACCTATATTACATAAGAGGAAGAAAAAAGTTGAAGGGGCCTCAAGCCCCTCTAATTCTTCTTTACCTCCGCTACTAAGTCCAAAGGCAAGTCGCAGATGGAGATATCATGGGTTCTTATATTGATGTAGATTCTAGACTTCTTATAATTCCAATCCTTATAACCAAAATTCAATATTAGTGGATCCATCTTATATATGATGTGATTAGCACCCGTGGTGTTTTTCCTATAAAGAGTTTTGGCACACAATTTTCCACACTTCTACTTTACACAGTGGTTGCTTTTTTAATTATTGTTCAAAGATGATACCATTAACATATTCTGTGCGTGCAGAACACTATTTGTTTTGTTTGTAAGGTCTTTAAGGTATGATACCTTTTATAAACACTTTTTTTCTATTATCATAGGTCAACCCAAAGTGTGCGTGTGTATATATGTATATATTTGCATTTCTCTTGGGTGCTCTTATGACACGTTTATCAGGTATGTAGACCCATTTAGACAATTAATTAAATTGTTGATGTGTTAAAGAGCTATGTTTGTCACTCCCGTGCTTATCTCACGACGAAAAAAACAAAACAAAAAAAAAGAAAAGAAAAGGAGCTTTAATAAACATATGGAAGAACAACTACATTAATTTGAGTTTTGTTTTTCTAAAGTGCTTGTTTGTCTTTCTTTATTAACTCTCATGTTCATTCAATACAGAAGCATGGACCGCATGGGCTATTGGTGCCTATCCAATAGCAAAACGAAAAGAAACATCTTTTATATTTTCGGTAAAAGTTTATAACGTTTGGTATCATAACCTCTTGGCATCCTACACATTTTCCCCCCCTTTGGTAGAGGGTTAAATATCTAGGCAATTCCTCCATGATTTGCAACCATGGTTGATGAAATGACGCTTGGGGACATCTGGCGTTGCACAACGTCCTTCTCCGGCAACGTACTTCTCATAGATACTATATTCTACCAGTTGGGTATTTTATTTTCATACCCTATCACAAAATTATCTTAGTTTTTAATTATGTTTTTTTCCCCTTTCAATTTGTAGTTTACATGACGGGATGAAAGAGAATCCCCCCTTTTTCCCTCGTAAATTCTAACCCTCCTAATCCTAATGAAAGTTGGCTTTCCATCCTCAATAACAGACTTTACCTTATCAAATAGTTGGTATATTTATATGAAAAATCCTTTTTATTCCTTAGGGTCAATAAAATTCCAATAGTCATAAAACAATGAGTCTTAATCTAATATATAATGTAGTCAATAAAATTCCAATAGTCATAAAACAATGAGTCTTAATCTAGTATATAGTGTATCTTTTAAACTAGGACTTATTATTTTGAGAATAGCACCCCATGAAGTTAAATAGGAGTGCTTTATTTATGATGTAATATTTTGTGCCGCAATGACCTCAATGACTTCATAGTGGTTATAGAAATTACCCACCCTTATAACAATTTGCCCCCTTTTTCTATCTTCAAAACATAACATTCATTTCCCCATTCTATGAAATATTAATTAAAAAAATTCCTTCCATTAGGATTTTTGATAAAAGTAATATGTTTCACTTAGAGAATGATTGTTGTTATATAATGTAGTGTCTAATTACTCTACTAGCTCCTCTCCATGCACTCATACAGAAGTAAAAGGAGAGACTGTTATCTTTTCTTCTTTGTAATCTTTTAAGGTCTTTTTTAATTTATTTATTGACAAGAATTTTTAAATCTAAGCTAAATTAACTTTAGTCATAATCGAGTTATCAAAATACTCTTGTATTATATACCACGTATCAATTTTTGTTAAAAATCCTAATAAAATGAGTCTTTTAGTTAGTATTTTCTAGATCGAGGGAAACAAACATCGCAATTTGAAGATCGAAAACACATTCTTACAAGGACTTTGGTCTAATCCCTTCTAATAGGCAATATTTCTTTCTAAGCTGACTTGCACATAAGGCTTCAAGATGTTAACAAATTTCTCTGGTTATAATACAGTAACTTGTTTGCCAACGCAAATACACGCCATAACAATGTAGAGCCTTTTAGAGTTTCATCATCCCAAAAAGGCAGGAGTTAACAGTTATTCAATCACTGATCTCAAAATCAAATCTTTTTTCATCTCAAGTCCAGGCTCATGAACCATCTACCGCGTCTACTAATCCCCACTCTCTGCTAACAAAACTTAAAAAATAAATAAATAAATAATAGACGCATCATAAAGCCGTTAACTATTAACCACCAACAAGTGCACTGCACAGGCCGACCAATGACAAGCCTGGGTAGGATGTTCTCAATGGCGGAGAGCACAAAAGGACCTTGGGTTGAATTACGTAGCCCATTTATTATGGCCGAGGTCCATGACAGAAAAGGGTCCCCTACTAGGAAATTTTGAGCTTAAGAATCAGTTTCCAATTGAGAGCTTAACCTGCCAAACGTAATCAAGTCTTTTGAGATGGTCCCCAAAAATCAATTAATCATCCTAACTCTTCACCATGGCAATTAATTTGTGGTCCCCTCAATTATTGGGTCCGGTCCTGACCTTTCTTATGCCATAATTAGTATCGTAAGAAGAGTACAATGTGTGCATGTAAAATTGCTTGGCTTTATGAGTCTCTCCATTCACCCTAAATGGCAAGAAATTAACCATCACCTCCCTTTTGGGAATATCGGAGAGAATTTACAAATGCAGACAATAAATTGTACAAGTTAAAAGAAAAAGGCACACTTCTCTCTTCTCAGTCGTGTGAAAACTGGAATTAGAGTGAAAATTCAGCTTGCCCACATGGTCAAATTTGATACCATTCGTTCCTTTTTCCAGTTGTTCAAGCAAGCACACAAGAGAATAATATGCAAATGATGGAGAATTCAACCTCTCTTGCCAAATGCAAGAGTTTTTTGATGAGTTGTCCAATGCAAGAGTTTTGTGCATGTAAAAATATTAAGGGTGCGTTTATTTCGTAGTTTGAATCACAGTTCGAATCATTTTGCTACAGTATTTTCTCTCACAAAAATTTAAATCTTTATTCAAATACTCTATTCAAATACTCGAACCAAACAGGCCCTAAGATACATGGGTGTAGCAACTTTTCCAGTTCTAATGATTCTGTAAAGTTAACATGAAAGTTGACAAAGGCATTTAAGGAAGAGAGAGAAAGAGATAGAAAAACCAGAATTTGTGTTTGAAATGACTAATGTCTAATCTCAGTAGCAAATAGATCAAATGGGCCAAAAAGCAAAAGCCACCCTGCAAATTACAGGGCAAATCTAGTCCAATGATTCTAAGAATGCAAAGAATGACCGTCATGCAAACTGACTGCTATCTCTCCAATGAATCACACTATCCATCAGAATGGAATGAAATTCCAATTTGGCATCATCATTGACTCAAATATGGACTGCTAACATGGACTTTCATGCGGATGCAAAATGCTGAATCGCAAACCTAAAATCACAAAATGCATTACCCAAAAGGGATACATTATCCGTACTTCAATCACAACATAGACTCTCATAAAGACACAACATGCAAATCCAGCTGCATTATCCGTACTTCAATCACAAAGAAGATAACGTTTTTCAACCAAGCCAAAACTCATCAATATTCATAACCAAAAATTATGGCAAAAATTCTGCGCACTATATAATAGTCAACAAGGGATACAAAGAGTTGAACAAACTCTAAATAAGAATTGCAGATCAAACGAATGACTTACAAAATACAATTAGTCCATGTATACATTGAGCAAATGGAAGTGGCACAAAAACAACAAGGAACTCAGAAAAACAGATGGGTTTTTTTTTTTTTTATTCACACCGCATTACACCTAAAAACAATCCACTCAAATACAAGGAAACACATTATTTCTCACCCTGATAAATAAAAGAAATGGCTAAAGGAATACGGACCAAAAATAAAAAGAGTGGTCTTACGGAGAGGAGCAAGAGCTTTTTTCTTTTTTTATCTTTCACACACCAGTCACCTTTTTTTTTTTTCTTTTTGGTGCATTATCATTAAAACCAACAACATAGAGCATGAAAGCGGAAGAGAGTGAGAGAGAGAGAGAGAGAGAGAGAGAGAGAGAGAGCAAAGCAAAGCAAAGAAGCAATCCGGTACCGTGTCAAGATAATTAAGCAATCTTCTTTCTTTAATAACTGTCCAATGCTGCTGTGATTTTCCATATTCACCATTTGCAACTTGCAAGGAAGGGAATTTTCTGCCACTTTTTTTTTTTAACTTTTTGAGCCTAGAAACGAAAACCAAGCACGAGAACACGTGAAAAACTCCAATTTCTTCAGCATGTGGATATTTCTGCAACAACAAAAAAGCTTGCAAGCACACCCCCCCATTTGTGGAAGAGTTATTTCCACAAACGACTTATCTTCACAAACAACAATAACAACAAGAACTTTAATAATCTTCAAAATCTCCAATGCTCAGCTCAACCAAAGAGCCTTGCTTGCAGTAATTACTAATATTCACTTCAACTGTCACAATCTTTTGCGCTAGCTGATATTCTCAGATAATTACTCCAACTTGATGAAAATCCCAAATGTGTTTGAGGCTTGGAATTCTCAGCGAAAGAAGAAGAAAAGATTGAAAAAAATAAAACAAAACGACACCCTTCCAGTTACAACAACAGTAGTGAAATCTTCAATCAGAATCCTAATTCTTCACTCCCTTTTTCTCCTCTTTCCAAACAAAACCCCTCAAAAATCCTAAAACAATTTTGAACCCTAAAACCCTAATTTGAATGCAATTCAATTCACATACATCATCACTTCTTAAATCCCTGAATTTTCCGAACCGACTGCTAATTTCTCCAACTCTAACCCTAAAAGAAGAAGAATCAGTCTCAAACCCCAGCACACGAGAAGCAATATAAGCAATACACATATCTATATATACCAAGAATTAAACACCACCACTGTCAACGACCACCAGAACCCTAGAATCTCACTCAACGAGGATCATCTTCCCTCCGACCGGAGCTCCCAGGTCCACCCGACAAGGAAGCTAGCAAATTCAGATGTCCTGGAAGGTAATTGCCCACTCTCGCCGCCGACGCCTCTCCGATCGCCTGCTGCTGCACGAACAGCGACGTCGCCGCCTGCTGGTGCTGCGATACGCTCGGCTGAGCGACCATCTCCGGCGGGGCCGCCGCCGCCGCCGCCGCAAAGCTCCAGACCTGCCCAAAGTGCGGAGCCCAGAACCCTCCGGCTGGCGCCGCTGACCCGACCAGCGACCCCATGGCAGGGCCACCGATCACGGAGACGCCGTCGTTTCCGTCGCTGCCGTCCTTGACGCCACCGCCTTCGTCAGGCCTCACACGCTTCCCAAGGATGAAAGGCGTGGGTCCGAGAAGGGGCTTGTGGTCTAACGAGACGGAGGATGACGTGGTAGAGGTAGCGAGAGAGGAGGTGGCTCCGCCGCGAACGGAGACCGAGACGGTGGAGAAGCTGGCCGGAGTGGTGCCGGTGCCGGTGGCTGCTATTATGGAAGGCTCGGCCTGGCGGAGAAGCCACTCAATGGTCTGGCCGTCGGACTTGTGGCCGAGCTCGCGCGTGAGCTGGAACACCCTGGCGGCGCAGATGATCGGCATGCGGATGCGCCGTCCCCGGCCGTCGACCTTGCTGTGGCGGTCCTTTGACGGCGGCTTTTTAACCGCAAGAGCTCCGTTACTATTACCGCCGTTATTGTTGTTGTTCACCGTCGCCAGCACCGTCCTCTGCTGCCTTTGCGGTACCTCAATTATAGCGCCGTTATAGACGCCGTTACTCCCTCCGACGTCGGAATTCGGCATGTCTATTATGTCTAACTAAGACCAAATTACACTCTCAATTCCCAAAATTCGGATTTTTGAACTACGAAGATAGACTGCTGAGTCGTGCGTTTTGGAAGAGAGAGAAGTAGTTGTGTTTATCTGCGTGTTGTCTCTGGGGTTTTTGGTTTTTGGGTTGAACAGAGGGAGAGAAAGGAAGGAGAGAGAAGGACAGGAAGGAGGGGGAACAGAGCTCTAATCATTGAGCGGCAGGAGCTGGTGGAGACAGAAGGAGGGCACATGGGTGGTGGGGCACAGTACTTTCCCTACAGCTCACACTCTCATACACAACCAAATATCAACCCACCCCACGCTCGCCCTCCGACTTCAAGACGGCGCGTGTTGTCGACGAGCCTTATCGCCTTCGGCCTTTTGTTTTGTGGGGCCCGCGATTTTTCCCAAAGGGATTTTGGGTGTCAGGGAGTGGGTCCCGCTGCTTCTCCGTACTGTTGTACCATTTTGGACGGGGTTTCTCCCTTCGATGGATAAAGTTAGCGGGTTTTTTCATATGCTTTTAATTTTTATTTTGACAATTACGATGACCAAAGTTTATAGGAATTCCCGTACGTATACGTTAACACGAGAGCGCATCAAGATTCCACGAATGCTAGGAGTAGGTACAAGTAAAAAATATTTTGGGCCATTTTATCATTGTTATGCTATGATGTTTAGACCAAAAATAGATAGACATTTAATAAATGTTTTTTAAAGCTGTTACAAATACTAAAAAGTAGAATTGTGGGTGTTTGATAAACATATAACTATTCAGTAGAGATGTATAATAACAAAAACACATATATTTTACTAAATATGATTATAATTTCAGTTTCAATTTTAATTTTAAGGTTAAAATATGTAACATTTGTACATTAAAATACATAAAATATGATTTATTTTTATCATTTAATATATTTATAAAGAAAATGAATTACTTTCATCAAACAAGACAAATTATACGTTTATAGAAAAAATAAGGATTTGTTTGAGAAGCAAGTTCCAACTTGCTATAGGATAAAGGTCTTATATATTACATTGTAAAGCTCTTCATGCTACAGTCTTTAAGTTCTAACTTCAAGTTGTAACTTACTTTCCAACTAAATGTAAATAACATAAGTCTTTACTCTCATGCTGCTAGTAAATTAAAAAAATCACTAAAAAAAAGTACAACATTAAAAAGTTACCTTATATGTTAATTCTAAATTTCTTGTATTGATGTTATTTTAATTTGTTATGGAGAAAATGGGTAAATTAAGAAATATGTGTTATTAAAGTTAGTTTAATAATTTTAAATTATAACAGCAAAAGCTGTTGACTACTGTAAAAAAGAAACTCTTGACTTGTTTCTCAACTTTTTCTATTAGGCAGTAGTTTTTAGTAACAACTTTTCAAAAGTAGGGTTTATTAGACACCCTAAACTGCTTAGGCAATTACAGAAGCTAAAAGCCTTTTGTCAAACAATTTTTTTTTTTTTGAAAATTGTAGTAAACATCACTTTTTACAACTAATTATAGTAGAATATTAAGTTTTACTTTATCAAAAAAAAAATTTTTACAAATATTTATAGTACAAAAGTAATTTTATGGTGTAAATAATTTCTTATTCACAATATTATTTACATTCTGAATGGAGTTAAAGTGCAAATAGTTTATTTATCTTCTTGTTTATTATTTACATCTTAAATCTGTTATATACTATAAATATTTTTAAAACTTGTTACTTACTTCAAAAAGTTTCAAAAAATATATTATTTCCCTCAATCTTCTTCTTCTTTTATTTGTTCAAAGCCCCAGAAACTAGATTGTGACTCTTCTATAATAGGGTGAATTTGATAAATTTAGTTGTGTGGTGTTGTTATTCATTTTCTCCTTTTTTAGTTTTATTGGAGAAAGCATCACTTTTAAGAAATAAAAGAAAAATTGACTCAAAGTTCATCAATGATATACTCTAGTATAAACCCTAAATTCTAATATATCAATGATAATACTATACATAAAAAATTATTAATTACTCATAAAGTCAAGTTTATAAGTTGATATACTAATATTTTCATTGAAAATTTCAATGGTATACTGAACAAAAGTATCACATTTTATCAATAGTAAACATAGTATATTAGTGATATGATAAACAAAAACACTTCCAAAAAATGCAAATAAACAAATAAATTAAATAGATTTCTCCTCTTTCTCTCCCTCCTCCTTCCTCCTCCTCCTCCTTAGTTTCCCTCTTTTCCCTAGTTGCTAATGCCACTATAGTTGTCATTACCGCCCTATCAAGGGTCTCGAAAACAACCTAATCCTGCCACTTGACAAACTCAATCTCCTTTTAAGCTACGAAGCCAATCCAATACGATGGTTAACTTGGGCCTCCTTTGCACAATGACTGTAAAATCGTCCCATGTGGTCATGATCTCTTATTCAGAGAACAAAAAGAGGGCGAGAGAAAAGAAGCTAACAAAATCATTGAGAACAAAGATCGAAAATATTGCAGAAAAAAAAAAATCAATCATCAATGTCGTGTGCCCTTGTGATGATCGTCATTACAGAGGACGTTTGACGAAATAAAGCTACTTCATCGACGATCTGTGTAGCCTCGTGATGAGGATAGAGAAAACAAACATTGGTTGTATTGCTTTTGAGGAGAGAGAGGGAAATCAAAGGATAGAGAAATGTGGACGTTAGATCTATTTGTGGGGCATGGCTAAGAGTAATTTGGACTCTATGACTTATAGAAGTGACATGGATTGAATGAGGAAAAAGATGAATGGTAAAACACAACACTAGACCTAAAAAGTGATAAACACCTAATTATCTCTTTATTACACAATGAAGAAGTCCATTCTTGTCATGATCGAGCAACATCTGCTTGGAATACCAAGCTTACTTAGCTTACTAAGATGGAGGTTTGGTTGGTTGATTACATGAGCTAGCGAATCAATCCCGCCATTTTCTTGCTTGGTGCAGTAGTGCGCCTAATCTATGAGTGGGCATTTTCTTCACAGGGTTAGATTTTCAACCCACTCATCTTCAATCGCAACTTCCAATAGTAGGACAAAATAGATTTGGAGATCAGTGAGAGGAAGTAGGCTTTAGGAAAAAAAAAAAGTCCCTCTTTTGCTGCTAGTAGGGGAAGTAATGAAGATTTAGGATATTATGGAGAACTCACTTTAAAATTAATTAGAATACTTATTTGTGATACATTTAAAAAAATTTTGTGATTTTCGTAAAATTTTTTTGACTAAACAATTATATTTGTGAATAAATTCACAATGTGAAAATGATATAATTCGTACCTTGATACACTTATTTTAGCTTTAAATCATTATTTCTTAGGGAATCATTACTTCATTATTGTAAGTACAATAACTTTGTCCATATATTTCGAATATCAACAGTTCTGATCAATTATTTTCTCTCTTTTCTGCAATTAAATAAATTTATAAATTCATTCTATGGAGTTTCAAAAATAACTTATCTTATTATTATTATAAAAGTTGCACTAAATAACATAGTTTTAATTCTTAATGTAAGCAAATAGCATACTTTCAAAAATATTTAAGTACATACCATTTCTGAAATCACGTGCTCTTTTTACACTTAAATTTTCAATTTTACTTCTTTTTCTTTTTCTTTTTCTCTTCTTCTCTTTCTTTTCGTTTTTATTTTTCATTATCTCGTTGTTAATTCATGTTTTTCTTTATGTTATTTTATACCAAAATAAACTTCTTTTTAATCTAAGTAGGTTATTTTACTAAACATTGTTACATTTTGGTTTATTTATGTTTATTTCTAATAAATGATGGTCTAATTCCCTCCTTCTCTTCTACTGCTACTACTACTATGTTTTACATAGCTTTAGAATTACTACTACGTTTTACATAACTAGAGCAATTCTCATATATGATAAGCTAGAATACTACTACTATTGCTATGTTTCACATAGCTAGAGCATTTCCCATATATGATAAGCTAGAATCATTCTCACAAATTATATCTTCAAAATGAAACATCTTACTACTACTACTACTACTACATTTTACATAGATTGAGAATTACTACTATGTTTTATATAGCTAGAGCAATTCTCATATATGATAAGCTAGAATACTACTACTACTACTAATGCCTTTTACATAGCTAGAGCAATTCTCATATATGATACGTTAGAATCATTCTCACAAATTATATCTTCAACATGAAACATATTACTCTACTACTACTTCTCATGCCCTAGGATTCGACAGGTGACGTTGCGAATTAATTAGGTTAATTAAGTTAAATTTTAATTAAAAATACCAATTAAAGAATTTGATTAATTATGAAAAATATGACAATTTAGAACCTTTTTAAAACGATTATTATAATGATAAACAGATAGGTGGAAAATAAAATAAAATAAGATAAAAAATAAAATACATGTTAGGTCCCATCGGGTCCACAACTTGTGCACACATATAGTATCAACAATAATTAAACTACAACCACAGTCCAATATAGAAAAAGAAGTTAAAATGATACATGCCTTGTTTAATTAATACAAATAACCGACTCGGGTCTTCTACTGCTCATGAGTTCGGTCGGTGGACTCTCCGTCGATCCTAAGCTAGATTCCACCTAGAGGGGAAGGGTTTGAAAACACGTAAAAAGTTAACGAAAGGCTCAGTATGACTAGGTTATAAAAACACATTTAATTTGAATATAAAATTCATTATTCAAGAAAATATTTAGAAAACATAATTGAATAAATAAATGGATAAATAAATTCAATAAAATCAATCTTACCAAAACCAGTTTATTGTTCGACCAGAGAGGATATTATTGTCTTTTCTTAGGTAAACCATATATTTCACTACCGTAGTGGCCCAACTAGGTTTCGGGACCTGCTTCCAAAGTCGCATTCTACACTACCCGATCTCTAAGTATGGCATCATGCCCATCTATGCATTTCTAAAGTTATTAAAATCTCATTTTACCAAGTATATTCATTTATATTCATTATACGGTTCATTATGAAAAATCACCTTATTCTACTATTTATAAAAATAACTCATAAAAATCTCTTTTTAATCATTTATTGAAAATATTTTGAAAGAAATCATTTTGAGACCAAAAATTGTTTAAAAACTTGTCTACCAAAGAAGGGGGTAGAAGTCCTACTTCAATATCAATGCCGATGTCCAATACCATGGTCCCTATCCGTTATACGTTAGCTCCACGGAACCATAAATAACCTTAAATATAAACTAAGTTTATCAATATCTAGCTTAGGATATCTTACACTACTAAGCTATCTCATGGTGTCCTAGTGTGCCAATTTTGTTTGTAAAATGATATTATAAAGTTAAAATCTCAATCTGGGTTTAAAATAGGAAAAACGGGTGAAAAAGGACAAATTTTTACAAAGTCCGATCATCCTGTTGGTTCCCTTGGTCTGGCTTGTCGCACTGTGCAATTCGGCCTACCGACAATCAAGACCAACCTATCAAACTGTTTCCAAGTTCAGCCTACCGAATGTATGTGTCCGGCCTGTTAGGTTCATGAATCTAGCCTGTTGAACTAAAAAATTCTAAAATTTTCTAGAATTTGAGTCTCACCATCTTTGAGCTGAAATCCTCATTGTCAACCTGTTTTATCAATTCCAGGCATTCAAAACATTCATAGAAGACAAAAACATAGTAGAACATCTTTAAACTAATTTAAACAAGATTTGCATAGAAAACTTTAAAGAAATCCAAAAATGAAAAAAGAGAGAAAAAACAGAAAAACTTGATTCAAATCCATTTTTCACCAAACCAAGCCTAGATTCTAGATAGTTTGAGTCCTACTAACTTAGATTTAAGGCTTTCTAAGCTTCTAAAACTTAGATTACAACTTTCTAAGGAAATTTAGAAAATTTTGAAAAAGTTTAAAAATTTGAAAATAAACAAACTAACCTTGGATTTAAGCTTTAAATCGAGTTTCTGATTGTCCAAACGCGTTCCTGAGCTTCCAATCTACTAAAAACCAAAGCTTGGGCTTGATTTTTGAGTCAAAAATTTGAGAGAAGGAGAGAGAGAAAGAGAGGCAGTGAGAGAGACAAGAGATAGAGAGAAAGGGTGAGCTGAGAGTGAGTGAGGGAAGGAAAGGGAGAGAAAGAAATAAATAGAGTGATGAGAGGTGGTTTTGCATAGCAAAGCTATGTCCCAGCACACAGTTTTGAAATCAGGGCATATCGGGTATTCAGTAAATTGTTTTGTTTCAAAATTTAAAATAACAAATAAAAATAATCAAGAGAAATTAAAAATAATTAAAATAACTAGAAATATCATTAATTCAGAAATATCATAAAATAGCCAGATTAAGTTTAAAAATATATCATGGCACACTAATCCACCATCTTATACACTAACAACCACTTAATTAATTTCAGGGTATTACAACTCTCCACCTCTAAAAGAAATTTCACCCTCGAAATTACAAATCAACTTAGAAACAAAACAAATGTGGATACAACTCTTGTATGGTCGATTCTAACTCTTAAGTGGCTTCATCAACCTCGTGATACTGCCACATGACTTTCACTAATGATATGTCGCAACGACGCAAGTTAATCACCTTCTGATCGATAATCTAGACCGACACCTCCTTCTATGTCATGTCTTCTTGGATTTGCACATCATGAATAAGACTATCTTGTTTTGGTCGGACAGAAACTTATGAAGCATCGACACGTGAAATACGTCAAGAAGATGAGAAAGCTTGGGAGGAAGATCGAGTGAGTAAGCGACCACACTAATGCGTTGAGTAATCTTGAACGGCCCAACATACCTCGGTGACAGTTTCCCACTTACACCGAATCGTTATATACCCTTGCACGGTGAGACTTTCAAGAAAATGAAATCTCCTACTTCAAACTCTAAGGGTCAACCTCTTTTATCCACATAACTCTTCTGTCTACTTTGAGTTGCCTTCAACCGATCTTAATTTACGGTGATTTTTTCATTGTTGTCACGGATCTCATCTAGTCCAAGAATAATCCTATCTTCTGGTTCTGCCTAATACACTGGTGACCAACACGGTTATCCATATAGTGCTTCGAATAGTGCCATGCCAATGCTCACCTGATAGCTGTTATTGTACATAAACTCTGCGAGATGCAAATACTTCTTCCAGTTCCTGCTGAAGTCTAACGCACACGCACGTAACATGTCTTCAAGGATTTGGATGACCTGCTCAAAATACCCATCGGTCTGAGGATGAAATGCCATGCTGAAGTTCAAATCCATTCCCAAGGCCTCCTAAAAGCTCCTCCAATACTTGGCGTTGAACTGGGTGTCTCCATTGGATGTGATAGATAGAGGGACTCAGTGCAACCACATTATGTTTTGTAAATATAGCTCTCCGAGAACTCTCCTCGAGCATGTCGGCCTAAAAGGAATGAAGTGTGCCAATTTCATCAACATGTTGACCACGACCCAAATAGCATCATGCCTTTGCTCCATCCTCGGCAAACCGGTAAGAAAATCTATCATGATGTGCTCCCATTTTCACCCTAGAATAGGAAGTGATTGAAGCTGGTCTATTGGCTTCTGATGTTCGGCCTTCACCTGGAGACAAGTTGTATACTTGGCCATGTATTCTTAGACAGCCTTCTTCATGCCTCTTCAGATCATGATACATCTTTGTGCTCCTTGGATGAATAGCGAATTGAGACTTGTGGGCTTAATCCATTACGGCCTTCGTCACTTCTACGATTGCTGGAACTGCCAAACGCTCCCTGAAGTACAGAGATCCATCCACATGGATCCTATATTCCTTAAATTACTTTCTATTCTGAATTCGCGTCCATATTCCCTATAGGTGCTGGTCTTTCCATTTATTGTGCTTCATCATCTAAACGAGAGTTGGGGTCGTCTCCATATGATACATTAAAACTCGATCGTAATCTTCATAGTATTGTAGCCTATACTCACACACTGTTGCATTTCTTTTCCAGTCTTCAAGAGCCAAGCAAGTGAGAATCCCTGAAGACGTCCTACTAAGCGCATCAATGACTACGTTAGCTTTCCCAAGATGGTACTACAGCACAAAATCAAGTATAGATAACATCTCTAGATCTTCAATGCATAAATCACTACTACGAGCTTCAAGTCGTGAGTGGGATAGTTTCGCTCGTCAGATCATAGCTGTCTCGATCTATACACCACCACGTGTCCATGTTGCATCAACACGCACCCAAGTCAGCATCCTGAAGCCTCTGTGTAAACTTTGTATGGCTCATCACTATTTGGGATAATTAACACCAGAGCTGTAGTCAATCAATTCTTTAACTCTTGAAAGGTGAACTCGCATTCTTCATCCCACATGAATCTAACATTCTTCCTGACCAATCTTGCTAACGGAGCTGCTATCTTTGAGAAGTCCTTCACAAACTTCTTCTAGTATCCCGCGAGTCCTAAGAAACTACGAATCTCGGCCATATTCCTCTGTCGTTCTCATTCCACTATGGCTTCTACCTTAGGAGGGTCCATTGAGATGCCTTGCTCAAAGATGACATGTCCTAGAAACTTGACTTCTGTTAACAAAAACTCACATTTTTCTTTGTTGGCGTACAGTTGGTGCTCCCACAAAGTTTGAAGCACGATCCTAAAGTGCTGCTCATCCTCCTCTCAAGTCTTAGAGTAGACCAAGATATCATCGATGAACACGATCATGAACTAATCCAAATAAGGCCTGAAAATCATGTTCATTAGGTGTTGGAAAAAAAAAGTGTGAGGTGCGCAGCAAGAATTTTAAAAATTTTTAACATTAGAGTATTTTTCCAAAACAAAAGTTTGACATGCTATATGTATAAATTAAACAGATCTTACTAATCTTTGTGTATTGAAGAACCTCTGCAACCTGTGAAGAGAAGTAACGTTCCAGAAGAGCCTCAACCAACTGGTCTTCTTTGCTATTCTCTATCCACGATTGGAGTGAGTGTGGGCTCACACGTACAGCTCTTCGACCGGTGACTCTCCTTCCAAGCAATCGAGAGAACCCAAAGCTAGTGTTCGTGATTTGTGAACAAAAGCTCTCAGGGAGTTTTCAGATGCTCATTAGAAGAGTATCACTCTTAATCTATTAATTGATCTGAGTAACTCATGAGACTTACTCCCTTTATATAGCGATTGATCCTGGGGTCCGTCCATATCAGATTAGGTCTCAAAAACTCAAAACAGAATCAAGTTCGGATCAATATCTGATAAGATCCATGTGAAAACACGTAATCTTATCTCTCGTTGATCGGTAGGCCGAACACATAGATCGGCAGGCCAAACTACCGCATAAATATCTCTACGAATCTTTTATTTTCGACCTAAGATTCTATAGGATAAAGTCTCAGTTTTGATTCAAATAGCCCAATAGAGAAGTTATCTTATCAAAACAAACTTTATCAAGATACTCTCTAAGAAAATAAAATCAATTCACAATAATTCTACAAGTTTATCTTGATTTAATTTATCCAATTAAATCAACCGATAAACAGACAAGAATTATCCAATCTCAATAATTCAACAAGTTTATCTTAAATTAATTTTATTACAAAATTAATTCAACCAATAAACAGACAAGAATTATTTGATTCTTTTAAATTTTGAACAAATCTGATAAATCCGACATAAGTCACCAATTATTGAAAAAGCACGCCCTATCGTTACAGGATTTTGTGAGCTAGCAAAGGGGACCAAAATGGACCTATAAAGTTCAAGCTCACGATAATTATGAAGCCCAATATCCTAGATATACATTTCACAATTATCAACTCCAACGCTACTCCACTAAAAGCTTGGAGCTACACTCTCAAACTTTATAGAATTACGAAGCCCGTATAGCTAAGTCTCCATGACATATCAAAGTGTATCGTATCCCCATATGATAATCCATAATCAGCTTAAGGACAGGTTCTGTCTTACCTTCCTGATTATTTTTATCTTACGTTCCATTATCTCACCATTAGAAAACTTACCATCCAAAGATAGTATACCATTCGGTTACACCTATGTATCCAAATGGTTGAGCGATCCAATTTTTCAATTACAGGATAACGCATATAAGAGGATACCATTACTCCTAAAGAGGAGCTATGGATTTCATATCTATGAATAACAAGTCTACGCTATCAAGAGTCATGCCTCCAACGTACCGGCATGAATACCACTATTGAGATGTGGGAGTCACCATTTGGTATATCAAAAGACACAAGTTGAGACAACGGGCCCACTATCCATCTCAGGATTAAGATACAATATAAATGATTATCTAAAGTGAATCAATTTGCCAACACAGAATTATTAATCCAAATCAATTCACTTTGTATCTGATCCAACACATCGTCACCTATGACAACGTGCCAATGTTTCTATTCACAGAGTCCAACTCCGATGGTCAAGAAAAACCATCTCCCTATAGGGATATAGACAACATAACAATCTTTGCATGAATAAAGCGCCCAACTTTATTCCCTCGATTGTGGATCATATGTTTTAGACCGTCACCTTAAGAATCGTGTCTTCCGCATAATCAGTCCATCAAATGCCCAATTCTTAAAGGTTTAGACCGAAAGTCTCATACTACTATTTACTTAACATACATTCAACAAATATAAACGTAAAGAGGACAAGATTTGGTATATATAAATGAATAAATTCTTTATTGATAAAAATGTCTCAAAAAACGTATTACATTTTTACTCCTTAAGGCATACATATCTAACAATCTTCCACTTGCACTAAGTGAGTAAATACAGCAAATCTCGCATCCCCATAGTTTCCACATGTTTCTCGAAGACTCTCCTTGTAAGTGTCTTCGTAAATGGATCAGCTAAATTGTCCTCTGATGCGATCTTGCACACCGTGACATGCCCGTCCTCAACGAAGTCCTTTATCACATGATACTTTCAATCAATATGTTTACTCTTCTTGTGAAATCTTGGTTCCTTAGCATTAGCTGCCGCCGCACAGTTATCATAGTATAGTGATACCGCCTTATCCATACTAGGAACAACCTCAAGATCTCCAAGGAACTTGCAGAGCCACAACGCTTCTTTCGAAGCATCACTAGCTGCCACATACTCGGCCTCCATTGTTGAATCTGAAGTGCAATCTTGCTTCGCACTTCTCCAACTGATGGCACCGCCGTCCAGAGTAAACACAAATCCCAAAGTTGATTTCCTAGAATCCATATACGATTGAAAATCTGAATCAGTATATCCTAGAGGAGTCAGTTCCTCACCCAAATATACAAGCATATACCCTCGAGTCCTTCGCAGGTACTTGAAAATATGCTTTATCGCAACCCAGTGGTTCGGTCCTAGATCCGCTTGAAATCGACTTACAATCTCGACCGCATAGCTAATATCCGGTCATGTGCAAAGCATGGCATACATGAGACTACCCACTATTGAAGCATAAGGCACCATCTTCATGTATTCTCTATCTTCATAAGACTTTGGAGAGTCTTTCTTAGAAAGAGTAATTCCAGGCCTAGATGGTTGCCCACCTTTCTTGGAATCCTGCATTGCAAACCTGCTGAGAATTTTATCTATGTAGCCGTCCTGAGACAAAGCTATTATTTTGTTCTTCCTATCCTGAAAGATCTGGATACCGAGAACAAAATTAGCCTCACCCAAGTCCTTCATGTCAAACTACTTGGTCAACCATAGTTTGACCGATGACAATGCCCCAACGTTATTGCCAATTAGCAGAATGTCATCCACATAGAATAGTAGAAAAACCACCTTTCCATCCTTAATGTGTTTGTAAACACATGGTTCATCCACATTTTGTTAGAACCCATAAGTCTTGATCACCTAATCAAATCTTATGTTCCAAGAGCGAGAAGCCTGTTTAAGTCCATAAATTGACTTTAATAGCTTACAAACCTTACCCTTTTGACCCGTGACCCTAAACCCGTCTGGCTGTTCCATATAAATGGACTCATCAAGATAGCCATTTAGAAAAGCCGTCTTGACATCCATCTGCCAAATCTCGTAGTCGAGAGTGGCAGCTATGGATAAGAGAATCCGGATGGACTTAAGCATGGCTACAGGGGAAAAGGTTTCCTCATAATCGATTCCTTCCTTTTGCATATAACCCTTAGCTACCAGTCTAGCCTTAAAGGTTTCGACCTTTCCATTGACTCATCTTTTCCTCTTATAGATCCACTTATACCCTATGGGTTTTATCCCTTCGGAAAGATCCATAAGCTCCTAGACCTGATTAGTCTCCATAGACTTCATCTCTAAGTTCATGGCCTCTGTCCAGAGTTTTGAATCAACATCCTCCATAGCTTCTACGTAAGTATAAGGATCCCTGTCATGTTCATCCGGTTTAACCAAGAAGACCTCTCCATTGAACATATACCTCTCATGTTAACACCCGATCCTCCCACTACGCCGAAGCCCCTAAGACTGTTGTTCAAGTTTGTTTGGCTTTTCTACACTGATCGGAACGATTTCATTTAGAACCTTTGGAGTGATTTGATCACTCCTTAACTCCTCAAGCACCACTTTGCTTCGAGGTTTAAAGTCATCCATGTAACTCTCCTCAAGGAAAGTTGCATTAGCAGAAACCACGACTTTATTTTGCTTCGGGTTATAAAAATAACCCCCTTTAGTCCCTTTTGGATTTCCTACAAACATGCAAACTTTCGAACGTGCTTCCAACTTATTAGGATGCTTAAACAGGACATGAGCCGAACATCCCCATATACGAATATGGTTTAAGGATTTCTTTCTTCTTGTCCACAACTCGTGAGGAGTTTTAGGGACCAATTTTGAAGGCACTTTGTTCAAAAGATAACATGCAGTTTGTAGTGCATATCCCCAAAAGGATAAAGGTAATGATGAATAAGTCATCATGGACCTGACCATGTCCAACAAAGTCCAATTTCTTCTCTCTGCTACGCCATTCTGCTACGGAGTGCCCGGCGTAGTCAAATAGGATAAAATTCATTTTCTAACAAGTGTCCCAAGAACTCATCAGAAAGGTATTCTCCACCTCGATCGGATCGAAGTGTCTTTATGGGTCTATCCAATTGCTTTTCTACTTTAGCCTGAAACTCCTTGAACTTGTCAAAAGTTTCGCTTTTGTGGTGCATCGGCACACATACCAATATTTTGAGTAATCGTCAATAAAAGTGACGAAGTACTCATACCCTCCTCATGCCCGGATGTTCATCGGTCCGCAAACATCACTATGCACAAGTTCTAGAACCCCTTTGGCCCTATTGTCTTTAGACCCGTATGGTCTTTTGGTCATTTTACCCTATAAACAAGATTCACATTGAGGTATAGATTCCACCTTTAAGTGACTTAAAGGTCCATCCCTTACCAACCTTTAAATCCTATTTAGGTCAATGTGAGCAAGGTGTAAATGCCAAAGATAAGTCTTATTAGAGTGAGAAGTTTTAAGTTTTTTAGAGTTATTATCATTCATCTCAGCATTAAGCAATAAGTCCATCTTAGGTTTGATAAAATATAGATTATTTTGCATCCATCCAGAATAGATAAAAGATTTATTTTTACGAATCATCACTTTTTCATTAAAAGATACCACGTTGGAGTCTTTAAATAAACAAGATACAAAAATTAAATTCCTTTTAAATTTAGGAACATAAAAACAATCTTGCAAAAATAAATTCCTATAGTTATCAAAGTAAAGATGGACGTTTCCCACTGCTTCCGCTAAGACCAAGGATCCATCGCCCATTCAAAGCATTAAGTCTTCATACAGCAGACTTCTCGTTTCTTTGAACCCCTGCAGAGAAACACAAACATGATTAGTTGCACCTGAATCTATGACCCAAATGTCACTGGATTCCTCAACCAAACAAGTTTCTAAATACAAAAGATCACACCTACCTCCTTTCGAAAAGAAGTCCTTGCAATGCTTCTTAATATGCCTGACCTTTCCATAGAAGAAGCACTTAAGCTTCTTTGGGTTCTTCTTCTTCTTCTTCTTGCTTTTGGTATTAGCAGGAACAGAAGACTTCCCATTCTTGGCCTGTTGCTTCTTTTCATTCCCAGAGTTAGAATTGGAACTAGAAGCAGCTACTATGTTGGCCTCACCACCCGCAGGAGACTCCCTGATCAGTAGTTCAAACTCCTGCAACTGTTCATCAGTTCTGTCAAGGTCATATCCCGTCTATTGCTCAAATTAAATGTAGCTCTAAATGGAATAAATTCCTTAGACAGAGTCTCAAAGACCATAGTCATTTGAGTTTCAGCATCGATGTCGGCTCCATTGGTTTGAGCCTCAGCTAGGTAACCCATGACCAACATCATATGCTCCTTTACAGATGTCCCCGGTCTCTGTCTATAGTTTAAGAGTTTTCGAAGTGCCCCTTGCCGCTTTGTTATGGCTTGGCCTCCAAACATGTCCTCAAGATTATCCAAGATCTGCTTCGCAGTCTCATAATCTTGATGTTGAGCCTGCAGCACATTATTCATGCTAGCCATAACATAGCAGCGGGCCTGATCATTGGCATCTTTCCAGCGGTCATACGCTTGGAATTGCTCATTAGATGAGTCTCCCATAGGCTCGAGAGGACAAGGGGCTATCAGAACATATTTTAGTTTCTCAAAGGACAGGACGATATCCAAGTTTTGTTTTCAATCATTGTAATTCTCACCAGTTAACAGGTTTTTGTCAAGTATCGATGATAAAGCGTTTTTAGACCTTTTTAATCTACAATAAAGAATCATATACCAAACATAAGCAAACATATCATAATAATTTAGTAAGATAATACAAACATGTAAAATCATACAAATGTGTTTATGTGTCAAAACCTTGAAAATATCATAACCTTATAACGATAATTTCCAACTCAAAATTCAACATGCTCCTAGGGAAGTCATGCCAAATTCAATCAGGAACACGGATCCCCTCTTGATTAATATATGCCATCCAGGACCCGTATGATCCAGCATATATTAATAACATTTCATTGGCCATTAGTTTTATTAACAGAGCTACTAGGGGAGGTTAATAATAAAATTGACGTGATTGTATAACCATCGTTTCAATATTTTATCCATGGTTTATAATCACCACCTAGGGGTGTGCAACCATAAATCATGCTAAAATACCTTATCCTCTTAGAGATCCAATCTGGCACATGATAGAAATCCCTTCCTAGGGGTTAGGACCACCATGTTCTTCCTATGGACCAACGATGGAGGCCTTAGGTTCTCTCTTTGAAAACCTTCTCCCACTCAATCTTTTGAAATCAAGCTTTTATTTTGAAATTATGCATGAACAATTTTAATATGAGCGGCACTTTCTATTCTATATGACATGTTATCAATATACATGGCAAATCATATTATAATGTAGACAAACAAAGCAATCAAGCAAAGCTACAAGCAAAATAATAATAACTGTAATATTATAGCTCCACCCTAGAGAATAGAAAACTAAGATTACAAGAGAATAATCGAGACATATATCGATTCTTCATCCTTGAATCCTCAAGTTGTATCCTTCTTCACATAATTCCCATCTTCAAGTCTTTAATCCCGTATGAATCAAATACTTCATATTTTCGGTCATATCCAAATTTAATATTTCTCAGAATTGTCTTAAAAATAAAATTAAAATTGCACAGCAAAAATTGCACCTTTTCTGAAAATTTTCCAGCTCTCGGTCGGTAGGCCAATCACCTAGATAGGCTTGCCGGTCATGCTTCATCGGCCTGCCGATCAAAAAGATCGGCCTACCGACCCATGAAAGTTCAGCATGCCGAACTGGAAGTTCGGTCTACCGGCAAAGCCAGCCTATTTCTGCCCCACTGACGGCCTACAGAACCACACTGACGGCCTACCGATCTGTGACCATCGGCCTGCAGAACTGAAGGTTTGGCATGCCAATCGAGTAGAAATCTCCATTCCAGAAAATACAATTTTAATGCAATTTATCAATTTTATTTTCAACAATTCAAAAACATAATATTAGAGACACATGAAATACCTGGGTGCACCATCATCCATCTTCTAGATCCGTCTTCTAGATCATTTTTTGCGAATAATTATTTTTACAAAATTCTCACAAATTTAAAATTAAATAACAATTTTTAGACGGAGATGATAGTCCGCCATCTAATTACATGAAAAACCTAGATACATATTTTAACCTCTAAGGAACCATGACCGGTATAAATTAATTAATCAATAAATAATTAAATAACAATTTAATCAACCATAATTAATAAATGAACATTCACCATATAATCCATGACAACATATAATTATATAGAAACTAAAATTAAATTCAAGCATAGGAGAGATTAAGATCATAAAATTTATACATATAGTATGATCACAAACTTGTAAATTTATTTAAAAACCTATGTCTCTGATACCAATTGTTGGAAAAAAAAGTACGAGGTGCGTTGTAGGAATTTTAAAAAATTTTAACATCAGAGTATTTTTCTAAAACACAAGTTTGACATGCTATATGTATAAATTAAACAAATCTTACTAACCTTTGTGTATCAAAGAACCTCTGCAACCTCTGCAACCTCTGAAGGGAAGTAACGTTCCAGAAGAGTCTCAACCAACTAGTCTTCTTTGCTATTCTCTATCCACGATTGAAGTGAGTGTGAGCTCACACGTACAGCTCTTCCACCGGTGACTCTCCTTCCAACCAATCGAGAGAACCCAAAGCTAGTGTTCGTGATTTGTGAACAAAAGCTCTCAGGGAGTTTTCAGATGCTCACCAGAAGAGTATCACTCTTAATCTCTTAATTGATCTGAGTAACTCATGAGACTTACTCCCATTATATAGCGATTGGTCCTGGGGTCAGTCCTTCTCAGATTAGGTCTCAAAAACTCAAAATAGAATCAAGTTTGGATCAATATCTGATAAGATCTGCGTGAAAACGCATAATCTTATCTCTCGTTGATCGGCAGGCCAAACAAGCCCCATCGGTAGGCAGAACACGTAGATTGTTGGAAACAAAGTGCGCAGCGGAATTTTAAAATTTTTCATCAGAGTATTTTCCAAAACACAAGTTTGACATGTTATATGTATAAATTAGACAGATCTTACAAACCTCAGTGTGCCAAAGAACCTCCGCAACCTGTGCAGAGAAGTAACGTTCCAGAAGAGCCTCAACCAACTGGTCTTCTTTGCTATTCTCTATCCACAACTAGAGTGAGTGTGGGCTCACACGTATAGCTCTTCCACCGATGACTCTCCTTCCAACCAATAGAGAGAACCCAAAGCTAGTGCTCGTGATTTGTGAACAAAAGCTCTCAGGGAGTTTTTGGATGCTCACTAGAAGAGTATCACTCTTAATCTCTCAAATTGATCTGAGTAAATCATGAGACTTACTCCCTTTTTTTATACCTATTGGTCCTGGGGTCAGTCCATATCAGATTAGGTCTCAAAAACTCGAAACAGAATCAAGTTCGGATCAATATCTTATAAGATCCGCGTGAAAATGCGTAATCTTATCTTCGCTGATCGGCAGGCCGAACAATCTAATCGGCAGGCCGAACAGGCCAGTTCGGCAGGCCAAACACGTCATCCGACAGGCCGAACTCCCGAGAAAAAATCTTCGCGAATATTTTATTTTCCACCCGAGATTCTAAAGGATAAAGTCTCAGTTTTGATTCAAATAACCCAATAGAGAAGTTATCTTATCAAAACAAACTTTATCAAGATAATCTCTAAGAAAATAAATCAATTCACAATAATTCTACAAGTTTATCTTGTTCTAATTTGTCCAAAATTAAAACAACCGATAAACAGACAAGAATTATCTGATCGTAATAATTCAACAAGTTTATCTTGAACTAATTTCTTACAAAATTAATTCAACCGATAAACAGACATGAATTATTTGATTCTTACAAATTTTAAACCAATCTGATAAATCCGACATAAGTCACCAATTATTGAAAAAGCACGCCGTGCCAATGTTTCTATTCATAGAGTCCAACTCTGATGGCCAAGACAAACCATCTCCCAAAAGGCATATAGACAACATAACAATCTTTACATGAATAAAGCACCAAACTTTATTCCCTCGATTGCGGATCATATGTTTTAGACCGTCACCTTAAGAATCACGTCTTCCGCATAATCAGTCCATCATATGCCCAATTCTTAAGGTTTAGACTGACAGTCTCAGACTACTGTTTGCTTATCATACATTCAACAAATATGAACGTAAAGAGGACAAGATTTGGTATATATAAATGAATAAATTCTTTATTGATAAAAATGTCTCCAAAAACGTATTACATTTTTACTCCTTAGGGCATACATGTCTAACAATCTTCCACTTGTACTAAGTGAGTAAATACAGCAAATTTTGCATCCCCATAGCTTCCACATGCCTCTCGAAGACTCTCCCAGTAAGTGTCTTCGTAAATGGATCAGCTAAATTGTCCTCCAACGCGATCTTGCACACCGTGACATGCCCGCCCTCAACGAAGTCCTTTATCACATGATACTTTGGATCAATATGCTTACTCTTCTTGTGAAATCTTGGTTCCTTAGCATTAGCTACCGCCGCACTGTTATCACAATACAGTGATACCGCTTTATCCATACCAGGAACTACCTCAAGATCCCCAAGGAACTTGCGGAGCCACACTGCTTCTTTCGAAGCAGCACTAGCCGCCACATATTCGGCCTCCATCGTTGAATCCGAAGTGCAATCTTGCTTCGCACTTCTCCAACTGATGGCACCGCCACCCAGAGTAAACACAAACCCCGAAGTCAATTTCCTAGAATCCAGACAGGATTGAAAATCTGAATCAGTGTATCCTAGAGGAGTCAAGTCCTCACCCGAATACACAAACATATACCCTCGAGTCCTTCTTAGGTACTTGAAAATATGCTTTACTGCAACCCAATGGTTCGGTCCTGGATCCGCCTGAAATCAACTTACAATGCCGACCGCATAGCTAATATCCGGTCATGTGCAAAGCATGGCATACAAGAGACTACCCACTGCCGAAGCATAAGGCACCTTCTTCATGTATTCTCTTTCTTCATAAGACTTTGGAGAGTCTTTCTTAGAAAGAGTAATTCCAGACCTAGATGGTTGCCCACCTTTCTTGGAATCCTGCATTGCAAACCTGCTGAGAATTTTATCTATGTAGCCGGCCTGAGACAAAGCTATCATTTTGTTCTTCCTATCCCGAAAGATCTGGATACTGAGAACAAAATTAGCCTCACCTAAGTCCTTCATGTCAAACTGCTTGGTCAACCATAATTTGACCGATGACAACGCCCCAACGTCATTGCCAATTAGCAGAACGTCATCTACATAGAGTAGTAGAAAAACCACCTTCCCATCCTTTATGTGTTTGTAAACACATGGTTCATCCACATTTTGTGAGAACCCATAAGTCTTGATCACTTGATCAAATCTTATGTTCCAAGAACGGGATGCCTGCTTAAGTGCATAAATTGACTTTAGCAGCTTACAAACCTTCCCCTTTTGACCCGCGACCTTGAACCCGTCTGGTTGTTCCATATAAATGGACTCATCAAGATAGCCATTCAGAAAAGAAGTCTTGACATCCATCTATCAAATCTCATAGTCGAGAGCGGTAGCTATGGACAAGAGAATCTGGATGGACTTAAGCGTGGCTACAGGCGAAAAGGTTTCCTCATAATCGATTCCTTCCTTTTGCGTATAACCCTTAGCTACTAGTCTAGCCTTAAAGGTTTCGACCTTTCCATCCACTCCTCTCTTCCTCTTATAGATCCACTTACACCCTATGGGTTTTACCCCATCGGGAAGATCCACAAGCTCCCAGACCCGATTAGTCTCCATAGACTTCATCTCTATGTTCATGGCCTCTGTCCAGAGTCTTGAATCAACATCCTCCATAGCTTCTGCGTAAGTATAAGGATCCCTATCATGTTCATCCGGTTCAGCCAAAAGACCTCCCCATTGAACATATACCTTTCAGGTTGACGCCCGATCCTCCCACTACGCCAAAGCCCCTAAGGTTGTTGTTCAGGTTTGTTTGGTTTTTCTACACCGATCAGAATGGTTTCGTTCGAAACCTCCGGAGTGAACGGATCACTCCTTAACTCCTCAAGCACCACTTTACTTCGAGGTTTAAAGTCGTCCATGTAACTGTCCTCAAGGAAAGTTGCATTAGTTGAAACCACGACTTTATTTTCCTTTGGGTTATAAAAATAACCCCCTTTAGTCCCTTTTGGATATCCTACAAATACACAAACTTCTGAATGTGCTTCCAACTTATTCGAATCCTTAAATAGGACATGAGCCAGACATCCCCATATGTGAATAGGGTTTAAGGATGTCTTCCGTCTTGTCCACAACTCGTGAGGAGTTTTAGGGACCGATTTTGAAGGCACATTGTTCAAAAGATAACATGCGGTTTGTAGTGTATATCCCCAAAAGGATAAAGGCAATGTTGAATAACTCATCATGGACCTAATCATGTCCAACAAAGTCCTGTTCCTTCTCTCCGCTACGCCATTCTGCTGCGGAGTGCCTGGCGCAGTCAAATGGGATAAAATCTCATTCTCTAACAAGTGTCCCAAGAACTCATCAGAAAGGTATTCCCCACCTCGATCAGATCGAAGTGCCTTTATGGGCCTACCCAATTGCTTTTCCACTTCAGCCCGAAACTCTCTGAACTTATCATAAGTTTCGCTTTTGTGGCGCATTAGGTACACATACCCATATCTTGAGTAATCGTCAATAAAAGTGACGAAGTACTCCTACCCTCCTCGTGCCCGGATGTTCATCGGTCCGCAAACATCACTATGCACAAGTTCTAGAACCCCTTCAGCCCTATTGCCCTTAGACCCGTATGGTCTTTTGGTCATTTTACCCTCCAAACAAGATTCACATTGAGGTATAGATTCCACCTTTAAGTGACTGAAAGGTCCATCCCTTACCAACCTTTGAATCCTATTCAGGTTAATATGACCAAGGCACAAATGCCAAAGATAAGTCTTATTAGAGTGAGAAGTTTTAAGTCTTTTTGAGTTATTATCATTTATCTCAGCATTAAGCAATAAGTCCATCTTAGGTTTGATAAAATATAGATTATTTTGCATCCATCCAGAACAGATAAAAGATTTGTTTTTACGAATCACCACTTTTTCATTAAAAGATACCATGTAGGAGTCTTTAAATAAAGAAGATACAGAAATTAAATTCCTTTTAAATTTAGGAACATAAAAACAATCTCGTAAAATTAAATTCCTATAATTATCAAAATAAAGATGGACATCTCCCACTGCTTCCGTTGAGACCAAGGATCCATCGCCCATCCGAAGCGTTAAGCCTTCACGAAGTAGACTTCTCGTTTCTTTGAATCCCTGCAGAGAAACACAAACATGATTAGTTGCACCGGAATCTATGACCTAGATGTCACTGGATTCCTCAACTAAACAAGTTTCTAAATATAAAAGATCACACCTACCTCCCTTGGAAAGGAAGTCCTTGCAATGCTTCTTTATATGCCCGACCTTTCCACAGAAGAAGCACTTAAGCTTCTTTGGGTTCTTCTTCTTCTTCTTCTTGCTCTTGGTAGCAGCAGGAATAGAAGACTTCCAGTTCTTGGCCCGTTGCTTCTTTCCATTCCCAGAGTTAGGATTGGAACCAGAAGCAGCTACCACATTGGCCTCACCACCAGCAGGAGACTCCCTGATCAGCAGTTCAAACTCCTGTAACTGTTTCATCAGTTCTGTCAAGGTCATATCCCATCTATTGCTTAAATTAAAAGTAGCTCTAAATGGAATAAATTCCTTAGACAGAGTCTCAAAGACCATAGTCATCTGAGTTTCAGCATCGATGTCGGCTCCATTGGTTTGAGCCTCAGCGAGATAACCCATGACCAACATTATGTGCTCCTTTACAGATGTCCCTGGTCTCTGTCTACAGTTTAATAGTTTCCGAAGCACCCCTTGCCGCTTCGTTATAGCCTGGCCTCCGAACATATCCTCAAGATTATCCAAGATCTGCTTCGCAGTCTCATAATCCTGATGTTGAGCCTGCAGCACGATGTTCATGCTAGTCATAACATAGCAGCGGGCCTGATCATTAGCATCTTTCCAACTGTCGTACACTTGGAATTGCTCATTACTTGAGTCTCCCATAGGCTTGGGAGGACAAGGAGTTGTCAGAACATATTTCAGTTTCTCAAAGGAAAGGACGATGTCCAGGTTCCGTTTCCAATCATTATCGTTCTCACCGGTTAATTGGTTTTTGTCAAGTATCGATGATAAAGCATTTTTAGACATTTTCAATCTACAATAAAGAATCATATACCAAACATAAGCAAACATTTATAATAATTTAGTAAGCTAACACAATCATGTAAAATAATACAAATGTGTTTATGTGTCAAAACCTTGAAAATATCACAACCTTACAACGATAATTCCCAACTCAGAATTCAACAAGCTCCTAGGGGAGTCATGCCAAATTCAATCAGGAACACGGATCCCTTCCTGATTAATATATGCCATCCAGGACCCGTATGATCCAGCATATACTAATAATCATTTCTTTGGCCATTAATTTTATTAACAGAGCTCCTAGGGGAGGTTAATAATAAAATTAACGTGAGTGTATAACCACCGTTTCAATATTTTATCCATGATTTATAATCACCACCTAGGGGTGTGCAACCATAAATCATACTAAAATACCTTATCCTTTTAGAGATCCAATCTGGTACATGATAGAAATCCCTTCCTAGGGGTTGGGACCACCATGTTCTTCCTATGGACCAACGATGGAGGCCTTAGGTCCTCTCTTCGAAAACCTTCTCCCACTCAATCTTTTGAAGTCAAGGTTTTATTTTAAAATTATGCATGAACAATTTTAATACGAGCGGCACTCCCTATTCTTTATGACATGTTATCAATATACATAATAAATCATATTATAATGCAGACAAGCAAAGCAATCAAGCAAAGCTACAAGCAAAATAATAGTAACCGTAATATTATGGTTCCACCCTAGAGAATAGAAAACTAAGATTACAAGAGAATAATCGAGACATTTATCAATTCTTTATTTTTGAATCCTCAAACTGTATCCTTCTTCATGTAATATCCATCTTCAAGTCCTCAATCCCGTATGAATCGAATACATCATATTTTCGGTCATATCCAAACTTAATGTTTCTCAGAATCGTCTCAAAAATAAAATTAAAACTGCACCGAAAAAATTGCACCTTTTCTGGACACTCGGTAGCTCTCGGTCGGCAGGCCAATCTGGGTAATCGGCCTGCCAGTTTTGCTCCATCGGCCTGCCGATCTATGCAGGTTCGGCCTGCCGGCAGAGCACCAAAATTTCTGCCCCACTGTCGGCCTGCAGTTCGGCCTGCCGATCTGAGACCTTCGGCCTGCCGAACTGTGAGGTCCGGCATGCCGTCCGAGCAAAAAACCCTCAATCCAGAAAATAAAATTTTAATGCAATTCATCAATTTTATTTTCAACAATTCAAAAACATAAAATTAGAGACTCAGGAAATACTTAGAGGCGCCATCATCAATCTTCAAGATCCGACTTCTCGTTCCGTCTTCTCCGAATAATTATTTAATTACAAAAATTCTTACAAATTAAAAATTAAATAACAATTCCTAGACGGAGATGATAGTCCGCCATCTAATTACATGAAAAACCTAGATACACATTCTAACCTCTAAGGAACCATAACCGGTATTAATTAATTAATAAATAAATAAACAACGATTTAATCAACCATAATTAATTAATAAACATTCACCACATAATCCATGACAACATATATATATTATATAGAAACCTAGAGTGCCATCTCTCTATAAAATTCAATTCAATCGTAGGAGAGATTAAGATCAAAAAATTTATGCATATAACATGATCACAAACTTGCAAATTTATGTAAAAACCTCGGCTCTGATACCAATTGTTGGAAACAAAGTGCGCAGCGAAATTTTAAAAATTTTTCATCAGAGTATTTTTCAAAACACAAGCTTGACATGTTTTATGTATAAATTAGACAGATCTTACTAACCTCAGTGTGCCGAAGAACCTCCGCAACCTGTGTAGAGAAGTAACGTTCCAGAAGAGCCTCAACCAACTGGTCTTCTTTGCTATTCTCTATCCACAACCGGAGTGAGTGTGGGGTCACACGTACAGCTCTTCCACCGGTGATTCTCCTTCCAACCAATAGAGAGAACCCAAAGCTAGTGCTCATGATTTGTGAACAAAAGCTCTCAGGGCGTTTTTGGATGCTCACTAGAAGAGTATCACTCTTAATCTCTCAAATTGATCTGAGTAAATCAAGAGACTAACTCCCTTTTTTTATACCTATTGGTCCTGGGGTCAGTCCATATCAGATTAGGTCTCAAAAACTCAAAACAGAATCAAGTTCGGATCAATATCTGATAAGATCCGTGTGAAAATGCGTAATCTTATCTTTGCTGATCGGCAAGCCGAACAATCTAATCGGCAGGCCAAACACGTCATCCGGTAGGCCGAACTCCCGAGAAAAAATCTCTGCGAATCTTTTATTTTCCACCCGAGATTCTAAAGGATAAAGTCTCAGTTTTGATTCAAATAACCCAATAGAGAAGTTATCTTATCAAAACAAACTTTATCAAGATAATCTCTAAGAAAATAAATCAATTCACAATAATTCTACAAGTTTATCTTGTTCTAATTTGTCCAAAATTAAAACAACCGATAAACAGACAAGAATTATCTGATCGCAATAGTTCAACAAGTTTATCTTAAACTAATTTCTTACAAAATTAATTCAACCGATAAACAGACATGAATTATTTGATTCTTACAAATTTTAAACCAATCTGATAAATCCGACATAAGTCACCAATTATTGAAAAAGCACGTCGTGTCGTTACAGGATTTTGTGAGCTAGCAAAAGGGACCAAAATGGACCTATAAAGTTCAAGCTCATGATAATTATGAAACCCAATATTCCAGATATACATTTCACAATTATCAACTCCAACGCTACTCCATTAAAAGCTTGGAGCTGCACTCTCAAACTTTATAGAATTACGAAGCTCGTGTAGTTAAGTCTCCATGACATATTATAGTGTATTGTATCCCCATATGTTCATCCATAATCGGCTTAAGGACAAGTTCTGTCTTACCTTCCCGATTATTTTTATCTTACGTTCTATTGTCTCACCATTAGAAAACTTACCATCCAAAGATAGTATACCATTCGGTTACACCTATGTATCCAAATGGTTGAGCGCTCTAGTTTTCTAATTACAGGACAACGCATATAAGAGGATATCATTACTCCTAAAGAGGAGCTATGGATTCCATATCTATGAATAACAAGTCTACGCTATCAAGAGTCATGCCTCCAACGTACCGGCATGCATACCACTATAGAGATGTGGGAGTCACCCATTGGTACATCTAAAGACACAAGTCAAGACAACGGGCCCACTATTCATCTCAGGATTAAGATACAATACAAATGACTGTCTAAAGTGAGTCGATTTGCCGAGACAGAATTATTAATCCAAATCAATTCACTTTATGTCCCGATCCAACACATCGTCACCTATGACAACGTGCCAATGTTTCTATTCACAGAGTCTAACTCCGATGGCCAAGACAAACCATCTCCCAAAAGGCATATAGACAACATAACAACCTTTACATGAATAAAGCGCCCAACTTTATTCCCTCGATTGCGGATCATATGTTTTAGACCGTCACCTTAAGAATCGTGTCTTCCGCATAATCAGTCCATCATATGCCCAATTCTTAAGGTTTAGACTGATAGTCTCAGACCACTGTTTGCTTGCCATACATTCAACAAATATGAACGTAAAGAGGACAAAATTTGGTATATATAAATGAATAAATTCTTTATTGATAAAAATGTCTCCAAAAATGTATTACATTTTTACTCCTTAGGGCATACATATCTAACATAGATCGGCAGGCCAAACTGCCGTATAAATATCTCCGCGAATCTTTTATTTTCCACCCGAGATTCTATAGGATAAAGTCTCAGTTTTGATTCAAATAACCCAATAGAGAAGTTATCTTATCAAAACAAACTTTATCAAGATACTCTCTAAGAAAATAAATCAATTCACAATAATTCTATAAGTTTATCTTGATTTAATTTATCCAATTAAATCAACCAATAAACAGACAAGAATTATCCGATCCCAATAATTCAACAAGTTTATCTTAAATTAATTTTATTACAAAATTAATTCAACCAATAAAGAGACATGAATTATTTGATTCTTTCAAATTTTAAACCAATCCGATAAATCCGACATAAGTCACCAATTATTGAAAAAGCACGCCGTATCATTATAGGATTTTGTGAGCTAGCAAAGGGGACCAAAATGGACCTATAAAGTTCAAGCTCATGATAATTATGAAACCCAATATCCCATATATACATTTCACAATTATCAACTCCAACGCTACTCTACTAAAAGCTTGGAGCTGCACTCTCGAACTTTATAGAATTACAAAGCCCGTGTAGCTAAGTCTCCATGACATATCAAAGTGTATCGTATCCCCATATGATAATCCATAATCAGCTTAAGGACAAGTTCTGTCTTACCTTCCTGATTATTTTTATCTTATGTTCCATTATCTCACCATTAGAAAACTTACCATCCAAAGATAGTATACCATTCGGTTACACCTATGTATCCAAATGGTTGAGCGCTCTAGTTTTCTAATTACAGGACAACGCATATAAGAGGATATCATTACTCCTAAAGAGGAGCTATGGATTCCATATCTATGAATAACAAGTCTACGCTATCAAGAGTCATGCCTCCAATGTACCGGCATGCATACCACTATTGAGATGTGGGAGTCACCCTTTGGTACATCAAAAGACACAAGTCGAGACAATGGGCCCACTATCCATCTCAGGATTAAGATACAATACAAATGATTGTCTAAAATGAATCGATTTGCCAAGATAGAATTATTAATCCAAATGAATTCACTTTGTGTCCCGATCCAACACATTGTCACCTATGACAACGTGCCAATGTTTATATTCATGAAGTCCAACTCCGATGGTCAAGACAAACCATCTTCCTATAGGGATATAGACAACATAACAATCTTTGCATGAATAAAGTACCCAACTTTATTCCCTCGATTGTGGATCATATGTTTTAGAACGTCACCTTAAGAATCATGTCTTCCGTATAATCAGTCCATCAAATGCCAAATTCTTAAAGGTTTAGACCGACAGTTTCAGACTACTATTTACTTAACATACATTCAACAAATATGAAGCTAATGAGGACAAGATTTGGTATATATAAATGAATAAATTCTTTATTGATAAAAATGTCTCAAAAAACGTATTACATTTTACTCCTTAGGGCATACATATCTAACATTAGGTCCATGAAAGCTGCCGGAGCATTTGTCAACCCAAATGGCATCACCAAAATCTCAAAGTATCCATACCAGGTTCTGAAAACTATTTTGGGAATGTCCATTTCCCTAATCCTAAGCTGGTGGTATCCTGAACCCAAATCTATCTTCGAGAAGTACCGCAAACTTCCCAACTGAGTAAATAACTCATCGATTCTAGGTAGAGGATATTTCTTCTTCATGGTGACTCGATTTAGCTGTCGATAGTCAATGCAAAGCTTGAGGGCCCCATCTTGCTTTTTAGCAAACAAAATTAGTGCACCCCACGACGATGTGCTATTCTAAAAATATCCTTTGTCAGCAAGCTCCTAAAGTTGTTTTTTCATTTTTTTCATGTCTGTCGGCAACATCCGGTGCTATTCCATAAGGTTTTACAAAAATCAGTGCGGTTCCCAAAGTAACTCAATACCAAACTCAATCTCCTGATGTTGCGACAACCTTGGTAACTCGTCAGGGAAGACATCTTCAAACTCATCAACCACTGAAATTGTTGCATTTCTTCCTGATGCACTGGACTCTCCTTCTAGGTTCATGAGGAAGGCATAGCAAGCTAGATTCTTCCATCCTCTAAGACATGTCTTCATGAGATACTGACTCATCATTTGATCATTACCACCCTAGTAAGTGATCGTCGTTCCATTGTTAGACACTAAAGTCACTCTCCTAAGTTGGCAGTCTACAACTACATTGTACTTGGACAACCAGTTTATTCCTAAGATTACATCATATGAGCTCATGGGGATTACAATTAAATCACGCTTCAAACTCTCACCCATAATCTTTATTTTACAAGGTTTACATACACAGTTCACACACACCCGCCTCAAGGGTGAAGCAATAACTAAAGGCTCATCAAACTCTTCTATCTCTAACCCCAAGGCATGTACAAAAGAACTTGAAATGAGAGAATGAGCGGCACTAGTATCAAATAAAACATGTGCTAAGGACTGAGAAACTAAGACCATACCATCCCCAACAGCGTTGCTAGTTTGCGCATCTGAACTCCTTGATGTCATGGTGTGAACCTGAACTGGAGCTTTCCCTTTTCCTATACCAACATTGCTAGGTCCTAGATTAGTTGGCCGATATTGCTGTGGTAGAGGTGACTACACGCTAGCTATACTCGAGGCTCAATACTGAGAGGCATTACGCTTGAAGTTCTATGGCTGGTATCCTTGTGCTGGGTGTGGCAGTAATTGAGGGGTGAACTAATGGAACTACAACTGAGAGAATTGCAGAGGAGGAGGTAGAGTCTAAGGCTGAGGCTAACGACTGGCACCTTCTTCGGTCTAAAGTCCTAGACGAGCACTCCTGACTAGGTAGTTCCTCTTAATGTGTCCCGGTTGTTGGCAATAGTGGCAATGGAAACTGTAGGGGTTGCTACGCCTGCTGCTGGATGAACTGCTGCTTCTACTGCTCATGTTACCCTATTGATTCTTTCCTTGAGTTGGATGGCTATTGGTACTCCTCCTACCGCTCCTTCGTGGTCCTCTTGACGTCCTTGCTTGATCCTCGTAGTAGTGCATATAATCATTTTCCACAAATATAGTTGATGACACAATCAAAATTCCTGAGTCATAGGGCAACCACCTGCCATCGAATAAAAGCCTTAAGCCCTTCTTGAAACTTAATACACTTCTCATGCTCTGATGCTACAACGTATGGAGCAAACCTAGCCAATTCATTAAACTTTGCCTTGTAGTCCTGAACTGACATATCACCCTGCTCTAATCTATAAAATTCAACAACCTTCTGATCTCTATATCCATGCAAGAAATAACGATCGTAGAATAGCTCCTTGAACCCATCCCAGCTAATGTTCTCATTGTTCTCCAAGTGTTTAGCTTGCTTCCACCAAGTATTGGCACCACCTTCAAATTTGTAGGCTGCAAACTCCACACGATACTATATTGGCACATCAAGGGTATCTAGGTGTTTCACGACTGAATCTAACCAATATTTGGCCACCTGCGGGTCCCCATTTCTATCAAAGGTCGGAACAGATGCACACCAAAACTCCTTAAAGTACACGTGCCGACGGCTTACCTCAGAATTTTCTAGTCTTGCAATTGTCGCCATCTGTTGGAAAGCAGTAAGCATTGCCCCCATCATACTTTCCTCATTTCCTGGGTTCGCATCAGCAGCAAATGAACGATGCTTGGGTGCCATTCTCTCACTTCTAAAAACAAAATTGGACTATCAGTGGTATTTCATTATCATATCTATGTGTGCACAATTCCCAAGGTTCATAACCTAGGGCTCTGATACCATTCTATCATACCTGAGAGGTGACATGGTAGATTAATTAGGTTAATTAAGTTAAATTTTAATTAAAAATACAAATTAAAGAATTCGATTAATTATAAAAAATGTGAAAATTTAAAACCTTTATAAAAATGATTATTATAATGATAAACATATAGGCGGAAAATAAAATAAAATAAGATAAAAAAAGGAAATATGTGTTGGGTTCCACCAGGCCCACAACTTATGCACACATATGTCACGCCCCGGAGTACGGGAGGTGATGTGGCGGATTATTTAAATTAATTAAAAGAGAATTTAATTAAAATTCAGAGTTTAAGGGGTTTGAATCAAGTATAAAATGTGAGGTTCATTAAAACACTTTATAGAGAGTTCATATACATTAGATAATTTAAACATTAAACGAATAAATATTAAAATAATAAAGCCGCGAGTATGGGTCCCACAGACCCACAACTTGTGCACACACATGGTTCTGATAATATCATAAATACAATCACAGTCCAGATACACATAAAGTTAAAATCTTACATGCCTTGATTTAAATAATACAAATAAATTTACTAATCCTTTACTGCTCCTGAGTCCTGTCCGAAGAGTCCTCTCCAAACCTAAATGGAAAACCACCTAAAGGGGGAAATTTAAAACAAATAAAGCGTGAGCAAAAGGCTCAGTAGGACTAAGTTTTATAAAATAATTTAATTTAAAGAAACAGGTCATTTAAAAGAAACCTTAAATGAATAAATAAATAAATAAATGAATAAATTTGAGTAAAGCCGTTCTTACCCAGAACAGTTTACTTGGACAACCAGAAATATCAGTTTCTTTTTCCTAGGCAAACCATAATAATATCACCACCGTAGTGGCCCAGCTGGGTTTCGGGACCTGCCCCCAAGGTCGATCGCTACATGACCCGATCTCTGATATGGCATCATGCCTATATGTTTATTATCATCATCATTCAAAACCCAATTACCGAGTGTTTTCATTTACATTCATTATGAAGTTCATTTCAGTTCATGGTATATTAAAATATAACCGATAAATACATTTTTCAAACAACCGTTGAAAACACTTTAATAGAAATCCTTTTTAAAGCCAAATCATTTCAAAACCAGGCTACCAAAGAAATGGGGTAGAAGTCCTACCTCAATACTCGTGTCGGTGCCCCACACCGTAATCCCGGTCCGCTATATGTTAGCTCCGCGGAACCACAAACGATCCTAGATACAAACTAAGTCGGTCAATATCTAGTTCAAGACATCCTATGTTACTAAATCATTTCATGATGTCCTAGTGTACCATTTGTATCTTTAAAATCATTCTATAAGGTTGGAATTTAAATCAGGGTTCAAAACAGTGAAAACGGATAAAAATCACAAAAGTTTCTATGCCTCGGTCGGCCTGTCGGACTCCCTGCTTCGGCCTGCCGAAAGCAAAGTTCGGCCTGCCGGAAGCAAAGTTCGGTCGGCCGGACAATTTCCAGGTTCGGCCTGCCGGACGGAAGAACACCGGCCTGTCGAACTGGGAAAACCCAGAAATCCCAGCCACGGGTTTCTCGATCCCCAAAATTCAAATCTTGATTCTAACCTGTTTTTCTCAAATCCCAGGCATAGAAAATAATCATAGTTGATAGAAAAACATACTAGAACACATTTGGACTCATTTAAACAAGATTTAAACTCAAAAATCCAAAAATGCAAAAATAGGGAGAAAAATGAAAAATCTTGAATCCAATCTGTTTTTCTTCAGTCTAAGCTTAGATTCTAGGTGTTCTAAGTTCATTTAACTCAAATCCAAGGTTTTCTAAGCTTAAACAAACCTAAATTTCAAAAATGCACAAAATTGAAAATTTTGGAAAAAGTTTAGAAATTTCAAAACTAACCTCGAATCGAAGCTTCAATCCGCGTTCTCGGCTGTCAAATCACGTCCCCGAGCTTCCTCCTTGCTAACCCGAAGCTTGGATTCGAAATTGGGTTTCAAAATTTTGAGAGAGATAGAGAGAGAGAGGGGTTGCCGAGAGAGATCAAGAGAGAGAGAGAGAGAGTGAAATCGGGAGAGTGAGGAGAGAGGAGGAAGAGAGATAATAAATAGAGAAAATCAGTGGGCGGTTTTACTATGCGAAAACCATGTGCCGCCCACGGTTTTGTAAAACGGAGTATTTTTAACATTTTACAAATTGTTGTGTTTTAAAACTCAAAACATTATTTTAAAACAATAAGAAATCATTTGAATTCAACAAATTAACAAAACAACCAAAAATTCAAAATCCAACCCAATAATCAAATTAATGTTAAAACATTAATTATGGCACACTAATTCATCATTTATATTACATTAACATTAAATAAATTTCAGGACGTTATAACATATAGTATCAACAATAATTAAACTACAACCACAGTCTAATATAGAAAAAGAAGTTAAAATGATACATACCTTGTTTAATTAATACAAATAACCTACTTAGGGTCTTCTACTGCTCGCGAGTCCAGTCGGTGGACTCTCTGTCGATCCTAAGCTAGATTCCACCTAGAGGGAAAGGGTTTGAAAACATGTAAAAAGTGAGCGAAAGGCTCAGTAGAACTAGGTTATAAAAACATATTTAATTTAAATATAAAATTCATTATTCAAGAAAATATTTAGACAACAAAATTGAATAAATAAATCGATAAATAAATTCAATAAAATCAATCTTACCAAAAACCATTTATTGTTCGACCAGAAAGGATATCATTATCTTTTACTTGGGCAAGCCATATATTTCACCACCATTGTGGCCCAGCCGGGTTTCGGGACCTACCCCCAAGGTCGCACTCTACATGACCCGATCTCTGGGTATGGCATCATGCCTATCTATGCATTTCTATAGTTATTAAAATCTCATTTTACCAAGTTTATTTATTTACATTCATTATGCGGTTTATTATAAAAAATCACCTCATTTTACTGCTTATAAAAACAAGTCATAAAAATCTATTTTCAATTATTCATTGAAAATATTTTGAAAGAAATCATTTTGAGGCTAAAAATCATTTAAAAACTTGGCTACCAAGGAAGGGGGTAGAAGTCCCACCTCAATATCTGTACCGATGTCCAACACCATAGTCCTGATCCGCTATATGTTAGCTCCAAGGAACCACGAGCAACCTTAAATATAAACTAAGTTTATCAATATCTAGCTTAGGATATCTTACACTACTAAACTATCTCATGGTGTCCTAGTATGCCATTTATGTTTGTAAAATGATATTATAAAGTTAAAATCTCAATCTGGGTTAAAAATAGGAAAAATGGGTGAAAAAGGATAAATTTTTACAAAGTCCGGTCGGCTTGCTATTTATCCTGGTCCGGCCTACCGACAATTAGGATCGGCCTACCAAACTGTTCCAAGTTTGGCCTGCCGGGCTCATGAATCCGGCCTGCCGAACTGAAAAATTTTGGAATTTTCCAGAATTCGAGTATTGGCCTCACCGAGCTCAAATCCTCATTTTCAACCTGTTTTCTTAATTCTCAGGCATTTAAAACATTCCTAGAAGATAGAAAAACATAGTAGAACACTTTTAAACTAATTTAACGAGATTTGCATAGAAAACTTCAAAGAAATCTGAAAATGGAAAAATAAAGGGAAAATAGCAAAACTTGATTCAAATCTATTTTTAACCAAAGCAAACCTAGATTTGAGATAGTTTGAGTCATACTAACTTAGATTGAAGGTTTTCTAAGCTCATAAAACTTAGATTACAACTTTCTAAGGAAATTTAGAAAATTTTGAAAAATAAACAAACTAACCTTGGATTTAAACTTTAAATCGAGTTTGTGATTGTCCAAACACGTTCTCGAGCTTCCAATCTGGTGAAAACCGAAGCTTGGGCTTGATTTTTGAATAAAAAATTTGACAGAAAGAGAGAGAGAAAGAGAGGCAGAGAGAGATGAGAGATAGACGATGAGTTGAGAGTGAGTGAAGGAAGGAGAGGGAGAGAAAGAAATGAATAGAGTGATGAGAGGTGGTTTTGCATAGCAAAACTGTGTCCCAGCACACAGTTTTGAAATTGGGACATATCGAGTATTCAACAAATTATTTTGTTTTAAAATTCAAAATAACAAATAAAAATAATCAAGAGAAATTAAAAATAATTAAAATAACTAAAAATATCATTAATTTAGAAATATCATAAAACAGTCAGATTAAATTTAAAATATATCATGGCGTACTAATTCATCATCTTATACACTAAAAACCACTTAATTAATTTTAAGGCGTTACACTACTACTACTAAGGTAGAATCATTCTCTCAAATTATATCTTCAAAATGAAACATCTTTTTGTAGGGCGTCTTTTTGTAGGTTTTGCATACTGCCATAATATTATTTTCTTTTCACAAAAGGAAACTTTTTTTTGAAACCTCTTTTTTATGTTACAAATGGCCAACTAATTGTATTATTGTCCGAAAAGCAAAAATAAGTAGCACTCTTAAGTCAATGACGCATGACCCACTCAAATATATATATATATATATATATATATATATATAAAGTTGACACGTATTTTTTGACCTATCTCACGAATGATCCATGCATCTGAACTAAAGACCTTTACCAAACCATAATGTAATGGAATAGGATAAAGATAATATCGCTTGGAAACCAAAATGAAAGATTAATTGTAAACAATGGATTCATTGACTCAGTAGTGCTTAGTCTTTATTGATCTATTTAAAAGTAAAATAGAAATAATCCTATTATAAAGTAAATAATCATAGAGAAATATAAAACTAATAACAGTATATAAGCAAATTTGACGTCTCGTGTGGGGAAGACCAAATTGAGATTATTAATTTAATAATTAAGTAAATATGACGAAATAAAAATAAAAACACTACGCTTTTATCTCTTTCATTTCATGTGGAATAAACAAGGGAAAACGGCTCTTCTAAATAGTAAATGATAATTATGTGATTTGGTTTCTAAAAATAAGGGAGAAACAAAAGTGCTTTCACATTTTACAAGCTAAAGATTCTATTTTCTATTATCAATTTCCTCCTTTTCTAATGTTTCTTATCAATATTTTGCTATCAGTTTTTAATGCAATAATAAAACAACAGTATTTATGTTGGTTAGAGGAAAAATAAAACAAATATCATAGAAGCTACAAGACTTAAATTATCCATTCCCATAACAACCCAGTAATTAGGTGTGATATCCTCAATATTATCTCCGTTATTTTGGATTTCTGTCACGCCCCGGAGTACGGGAGGTGACGTGGCGGAATATTTAGATTAATTAAAAGAGAATTTAATAGAAATTAAGAGTTTAAAAATCCAATTAAGCAAGAAATAAAGAGATTTTTCCACCACATTTGATAAAGAATTTAAAATCATTAAACAAATAACAATAATTGAATAAAAACCGCGAATATGGGTTCCACAACCCACAACTTGTGCACACACATGGATCTGACAATATCACAAATACAATTACAGTCCAAGTATAAATGAAGTTAAAATCTTACATGCCTTGATTAATAATACAGAATGTAAATAAATTCTCCTATTGCTCCTGAGTTCGGTCCGAAGAATCTTCTCCAAACCTAAATGGGAAACCACCTAGAGGGGGGAATTTAAAACAGATAAAACGTGAGCGAAAGGCTCAGTAGGACTAAGTTTTATAAAATAATTTAATACAGAGAAACATAACATTATCAGGAGTTATACAGAAAAGGAACTTGAATAAATAAATAAATAAATTGAGTAGAACCGTTCTGACACAGAACAGTCTACTCGTCAAATCCAAACACCAGTTTACTTTTACCTAGGCAAACCATGATATCACTACCGTAGTGGCCCAGCTGGGTTTCGGGACCTGCCCCCAAGGTCGATCACGACCCGATCTCTGATATGGCATCATGCCCATGTGTTTATTATCATTATCATTCAAAACCCAATTACCGAGTGTTGTCAATTACATTCATTATGAAATTCATTTCATGTCACGGTATATAAAAATATAACCGATAAAACCATTTTCAAACATCCATTGAAAACATTTTGGATAGAAATCCTTTTCAAAGCCAAATCATTTCAAAACCAGGCTACCAAAGAAATAGGATAGAAGTCCTACCTCAGTACTCGTGCCGGTACCCCACACCGTAATCCCGATCCGCTATACGTTAGCTCCACGGAACCACGAACAATCCTAGATACAAACTAAGTCGATCAATATCTAGTTCGAGACATTCTATGTTACTAAATCATTTCATGATGTCCTAGTGTGCCATTTGTATCATTAAAATCATCCTATAAGGTTGGGATTTAAATCAGGGTTCAAAACAGTGAAAACGGGTAAAAATCACAAAATTTCCCATGCCTCGGTCGGCCTGCCGGACGCCCTGCTTCGGCCTGCCGAACTGCACAGTTCGGCCTGCCGGAAGCAAAGTTCGGCCTGCCGAACATTTCCCCAGATTCGGCCTGCCGGTCGGAAGAACACCGGCCTGCCGATCATCACTCCGGCCTGCCGATCATCACTCCGGCCTGCCGAACATGAACTTCGGCCTGCCGAACTGGGAAGATCCAGAAATCCCAGCCACGGGTTTCTCGATCCCCAAAATCCAAATCTTGTTTCTAACCTGTTTTTCTCAAATCCCAGGCATGAAAAACAACTATAATTGATAGAAAAACATTCTAGAACATGTTTGGGATCATTTAAACAACATTTAAACTCGAAATCCTCAAAAATCCGAAAATGAGAAAAAGAGGAGAAAAATGAAAATCTTGAATCCAATCCGTTTTTCTTCAATCTATGTTTAGATTCTAGTTGTTTTAAGTTCATTTAACACAAATCCATGGTTTTCTAAGTTAAAACAAACTTAGATTTCAAAAACACACAAAATCGAAAATTTTGTAAAAAGTTTAGAAATTTCGAATCTAACCTCGAATCGAAGCTTCAATCCGCGTTCTCGGTCGCCGAATCACGTCCCCGAGCTTCCTCCTTGCTGTTCTGAAGCTTGGATTCGAATGGAAATCAAAATTTTTGAAAGAGATTGAGAGAGAGAGGGAGCTGCCGAGAGAGAGAGAAGAGAGAGAGTGTTGAACGTGAGAGTGAGGAGAGAGAGAGAGAAGAGAGAAATAAATAGAGAAAATCGGTGGGCGGTTTTACTGTGCGAAAACCATGTGCCGCCCACGGTTTTGTAAAACGGAGTATTTTTAACATTTTACAAATTGTTGTGTTTTAAAACTCAAAACATCATTTTAAATCAATAAGAAATCTTTTGAACACATCAATTTAACAAAACAACCAAAAACTAAAAATCCAACCAAATAATCTAATTAAAGTTAAAACTTTAATTATGGCACACTAATTCATCATTTACATTACATTAATATTAAATAAATTTCGGGACGTTACAGCTCTCCACCCCTTAAAGAAATTTCGTCCTCGAAATTTACAACTCATCTAAAAAATAAAACAAATGCGGATACAATTCCCGCATACTCGACTCTAATTCCCAAGTGGCTTCATCAACACCGTGATGCTGCCACACGACCTTTACCAACGGTATCTCACGACGACGCAAGCTAATCACTTTCCGGTCGATGATCTGAATCGGCACTTCTCCGTACGTCGTATCCTCCTGAACCTGCACATCACGAAACGATACTATCTTACCCTGCTCAGGTGGACACTTCCTAAGCATCGACACATGAAACACATCGTGCACATGAGAAAGTTCGGGCGGAAGATCAAGCCGATAAGCGACCACACCAACACGCTGAGTGATCTCGAACGGCCCAATATACCTCGGCGCGAGCTTCCCACTCACTCCGAACCGCATAGTTCCCTTACGAGGTGACACCCTCAAGAGAACAAAATCTCCAACCGCGAACTCTAAAGGTCTACGTCTCCTATCCGCGTAGCTCTTCTGCCGACTCTGAGCTGCTCTCAATCGATCCCGAATCACCGCGACTTTCTCGTTGCTGTCACGAATCTCATCTGGCCCAAGAATAACTCTATCTTCCGGCTCGGCCCAACACACAGGTGACCGACACGGTCGCCCATACAACGCCTCAAATGGTGCCATACCGATACTCGCCTGATAACTGTTGTTGTACGCGAACTCCGCCAAATGCAAACATTGCTTCCAATTCCCGCCGAAGTCCAACGCACAAGCACGCAACATATCCTCGAGAACCTGAATAACCCGCTCAGACTGCCCATCAGTCTGAGGATGAAACGCCGTACTGAAGTTCAAATCCGTACCCAAAGCCTCCTGAAAAATCCTCCAGTACTTAGCATTAAACCTGGTGTCTCGATCAGAGGTGATGGACAAAGGAACTCCATGCAACCTCACAATGTTCTGCATATACAGCTCCCCGAGAATCTTCCTGGAACACGTCGACCTAAACGGAATGAAATGCGTCGATTTCGTCAACCTGTCGACTACAACCCAAACTGCATCGTGCCGCTGCTCCGTCCTCGGCAAACCTGTGAGAAAATCCATCGTCACATGCTCCCATTTCCACCCTGGAATAGGAAGCGGCTGAAGCTGACCTGCAGGCTTCTGATACTCGGCTTTCACCTGAAGACACGTCGAACACTTGGCCACGTACTCGCGAACATCTTTCTTCATGCCTCTCCACCAATAGTGCCTCTTCAAATCACGATACATCTTGGTGCTCCCCGGATGAATAGCAAACTGAGACCTATGAGCTTCCTCTAGAACGGCTTTCGTCACCTCGGCGATAACTGGAACTGCAAGACGCTCCCGAAAGTACAACGATCCATCTGCATGCACGCTCCATTCCTCGAACTGCTCCCCGTTCTGAATCTGCGACCAAATCCCCTACAAATGTCGATCCTGCCACTGACCTTGCTTCACCATCCGAACAAGAGCTGGAGTCGCTTCCACATGATATAACGAAACTCGATCACCGTCTTCATGATACTGTAGCCGATACTCACTCACTGTCGCATCCCTGCTCCAGTCCTCAAAAATCAAACAAGCGAGAATCCCTGAAGACTTCCTGCTAAGCGCGTCCGCTACCACATTAGCTTTTCCGGGATGATACTGCAACGCGAAATCATAATCCTCCATGTACTCTACCCATCTGCGCTGCCTCAAGTTGAGATCCCTCTGAGTGAACAAATGCCTCAAACTCTTATGATCGGAGAAGACCTGAAACGATGCTCCATACAAATAACATCTCCAAATCTTCAACGCGTAGATCACCGCTGCAAGCTCTAAATCGTGAGTAGGATAATTCCTCTCGTGAGGTCGTAGCTGTCTCGATCCGTACGCAACCACACGTCCATGCTGCATCAACACGCATCCAAGTCCGTGCCCTGAAGCATCAGCATAAACCTCATACGGCTCGTCACTACTAGGAATAACTAATACTGGAGCTGAAGTCAACCGGTTCTTCAATTCCTGAAAAGCAGACTCACAGTCTTCATCCCACTCAAACCTGACATTTTTCTTGGTCAACCTCGTCAACGGAGCTGCAATCTTCGAAAAGTCCTTTACAAATTTCCTGTAATATCCAGCAAGACCTAAGAAGCTGCGAATCTCCGCTACATTCCTTGGTCGTTCCCACTCCAATATAGCTTCAATCTTGGACGGATCCACTGAAATACCATGCTCCGAGATGACATGACCCAGAAATTTGACCTCAGTCAACCAGAACTCACACTTTTCCCTCTTAGCATACAACTGGTGCTCCCGCAGAGTCTGAAGCACGATCCGAAGATGCTGCTCATGCTCCTCCCAAGTCTTAGAATACACTAGAATATCATCGATGAACACGATCACAAACTGATCCAGATACGGCCTAAATATCCTGTTCATCAAATCCATAAAAGCTGCTGGAGCATTCGTCAACCCGAAAGACATAACCAGAAACTCGAAATGCCCATACCGAGTCCTAAAAGCTGTCTTGGGAATATCCTCTTCCTTGATCCTGAGCTGATGATAACCTGAACGCAAATCAATCTTCGAGAAGTATCGCGAACCTCCCAACTGATCAAATAGCTCATCAATCCTAGGCAAGGGATACTTGTTCTTCACCGTAACACGATTCAACTGCCGATAATCCACACATAACCTGAGAGTCCCATCGTGCTTCTTAGCGAACAAAACTGGTGCTCCCCACGGAGATGTGCTATTCCGAATATATCCTTTATCAGCAAGCTCCTAAAGTTGCTTCCTCAATTCCTTCATTTCTGCCGGCGCCATCCGATAAGGTGCCATAGAAATCGGTGATGTCCCTGGAAACAACTCGATACCAAACTCAATCCCCCGATGCGGTGGTAATCCTGATAACTCGTCGGGGAAGACATCCTCGAACTCACCAGCCACCGAAATCGCTACACTACTACTCGAAACATAGGGCTCGCAATCTAGATTGGCAAGAAAAGCAAAACAATCTAGATTCCTTCGCCCTCCTAAACACGACTTCATGAGACGCTCACTCATTAGCCAATCACCACCACCCTGGTAAGTGATTACCGTCCCCCTATCAGACACTAGGGTCACTTTTCTAAGTTGGCAGTCCACAACTGCACTATACCTGGACAACCAGTCCATCCCTAAAATCACATCATAGGAACTCATGGGGAGTACAATCAAATCACTTTTCAAAATCTCATCCCCAATCTTTATTTTACAAGATTTACACATACAATTTACACACACCCGCCCCAAGGGAGAAGTTATAACTAGGGGTTCATTAAACTCTTCTACTTCTAATCCCAAGGCATGTACAAAGGAACTCGAAATGAGAGAATGAGATGCACCGGTATCAAATAAAACGCGAGCTAGAGATCTAGAAACCAAAACCATACCATCGACAACCGCGTTACCAATCTGAGAATCTGACCCTCCAGATGCCATTGCATGAACCTGCACTGGCGCCTTCCCTTTTCCTCTACCGATATTGCTGGGTCCTGCATTACTCGGCCGATACTGCTGAGATGGAGACGACTGCACACTACCTGTACTCGGAGCTCTATACTGAGGAACACTGCGCTGAAAATACTGCGGCTGCTGTCCCCGTGCCGGATATGAGAATTGCTGAGGAGAAAACTGCGGATACTGCAACTGCGGGTACTGCGGAGGCGGAGGTAGGGTCTGAGGCTGAGGCTGAGACAAACGACTGGCATCCTCCCCGGTCTGCGATCCAAGACGAGCACTCCTGATCGGGCAATTCCTCTTGATGTGTCCGGGCTGCTGACAGAAATGACAATGAAAGCTGTAGGGATTGCTGCGCCCGCTGCCAGACGAACTGCTACTGCCACTGGTCGCACCGCCTTGCTTGCCTTTCCCCAGAGCTGGACGACTACTGGTGCTCTTCCTGCCACTCCTCTGCGGTCCTCCTGAAGCCTTGGCTCGGTCCTCACAATACTGCACGTAATCATTCTCCACAGAGATCGCCGACGACACAAGCTCTCCGAAACCCCTAAGCCGTAGAGCAACCAACTGCCGTCGAATAGGAGCCTTAAGTCCTTCCTGAAACTTGATGCATTTCTCGCGCTCCGATGCCACAGCTGATGGAGCAAACCTAGCCAATTCGCTAAACTTTGCCTCGTACTCCCGAACTGACATATCACCCTGCTGCAATCTATAAAACTCAGCTGCCTTCTGATCTCTATATCCCTGCGGAAAATACCGATCATAGAACAGATCCTCGAACTTGTCCCAACCGATATCGCCACCGCGCTCCAGACGCTTAGTTTGTTTCCACCAGGTGTTAGCACCACCCTCGAGCTTATACGCCGCAAACTCCACACGATACTCCTCAGGCACACCAAGAGTATCAAGATGCTTCAAGATCGAATCCAACCAATACTCTGCTAACTGCGGATCCCCATTGCCATCAAAAGTCGGAATAGACGCCCGCTGAAATTCCTTAAAGAAAGCATGCCGACTACCAACACTGGAGTCTTCCGGTCTAGTCTTGGCTGCCATCTGCCGGAAAGCCGCAATCATAGACCTCATCAGACCCTCATCATTTCCGAACTCGGCGTCAGCTGTCGAACGACGTCTAGGTGCCATTCTCTCACTTCTGAAAACAAAATTGGACTGTCAGAGGTATTTCATTGTCAAACCTATGTGTGCACAATTCCCAAGGTTCATAACCTTGAGCTCTGATACCATTCTGTCACGCCCCGGAGTACGGGAGGTGACGTGGTGGAATATTTAGATTAATTAAAAGAGAATTTAATAGAAATTAAGAGTTTAAAAATCCAATTAAGCAAGAAATAAAGAGATTTTTCCACCACATTTGATAAAGAATTTAAAATCATTAAACAAATAACAATAATTGAATAAAAACCGCGAATATGGGTTCCACAACCCACAACTTGTGCACACACATGGATCTGACAATATCACAAATACAATTACAGTCCAAGTATAAATGAAGTTAAAATCTTACATGCCTTGATTAATAATACAGAATATAAATAAATTCTCCTATTGCTCCTGAGTTCGGTCCGAAGAATCTTCTCCAAACCTAAATGGGAAACCACCTAGAGGGGGGAATTTAAAACAGATAAAACGTGAGCGAAAGGCTCAGTAGGACTAAGTTTTATAAAATAATTTAATACAGAGAAACATAACATTATCAGCAGTTATACAGAAAAGGAACTTGAATAAATAAATAAATAAATTGAGTAGAACCGTTCTGACACAAAACAGTCTACTCGTCAAATCCAAACACCAGTTTACTTTTACCTAGGCAAACCATGATATCACCACCGTAGTGGCCCAGCTGGGTTTCGGGACCTGCCCCCAAGGTCGATCACGACCCGATCTCTGATATGGCATCATGCCCATGTGTTTATTATCATTATCATTCAAAACCCAATTACCGAGTGTTGTCAATTACATTCATTATGAAATTCATTTCATGTCACGGTATATAAAAATATAACCGATAAAACCATTTTCAAACATCCATTGAAAACATTTTGGATAGAAATCCTTTTCAAAGCCAAATCATTTCAAAACCAGGCTACCAAAGAAATAGGATAGAAGTCCTACCTCAGTACTCGTGCCGGTACCCCACACCGTAATCCCGATCCGCTATACGTTAGCTCCACGGAACCACGAACAATCCTAGATACAAACTAAGTAGATCAATATCTAGTTCGAGACATTCTATGTTACTAAATCATTTCATGATGTCCTAGTGTGCCATTTGTATCATTAAAATCATCCTACAAGGTTGGGATTTAAATCAGGGTTCAAAACAGTGAAAACGGGTAAAAATCACAAAATTTCCCATGCCTCGGTCGGCCTGCCGGACGCCCTGCTTCGGCCTACCGAACTGCACAGTTCGGCCTGCCGGAAGCAAAGTTCGGCCTGTCGAACATTTCCCCAGATTCGGCCTGCCGGTCGGAAGAACACCGGCCTGCCGATCATCACTCCGGCCTGCCGAACATGAACTTCGGCCTGCCGAACTGGGAAGATCCAGAAATCCCAGCCACGGGTTTCTCGATCCCCAAAATCCAAATCTTGTTTCTAACTTGTTTTTCTCAAATCCCAGGCATGAAAAACAACTATAATTGATAGAAAAACATTCTAGAACATGTTTGGGATCATTTAAACAACATTTAAACTCGAAATCCTCAAAAATCCGAAAATGAGAAAAAGAGGAGAAAAATGAAAATCTTGAATCCAATCCGTTTTTCTTCAATCTATGTTTAGATTCTAGTTGTTTTAAGTTCATTTAACACAAATCCACGGTTTTCTAAGTTAAAACAAACTTAGATTTCAAAAACACACAAAATTGAAAATTTTGTAAAAAGTTTAGAAATTTCGAATCTAACCTCGAATCGAAGCTTCAATCCGCGTTCTCGGTCGCCGAATCACGTCCCCGAGCTTCCTCCTTGCTGTTCTGAAGCTTGGATTCGAATGGAAATCAAAATTTTTGAAAGAGATTGAGAGAGAGAGGGAGCTGCCGAGAGAGAGAGAAGAGAGAGAGTGTTGAACGTGAGAGTGAGGAGAGAGAGAGAGAAGAGAGAAATAAATAGAGAAAATCGGTGGGCGGTTTTATTGTGCGAAAACCATGTGCCGCCCACGGTTTTGTAAAACGGAGTATTTTTAACATTTTACAAATTGTTGTGTTTTAAAACTCAAAACATCATTTTAAATCAATAAGAAATCTTTTGAACACATCAATTTAACAAAACAACCAAAAACTAAAAATCCAACTAAATAATCTAATTAAAGTTAAAACTTTAATTATGGCACACTAATTCATCATTTACATTACATTAATATTAAATAAATTTCGGGACGTTACAATTTCTCTATTCTTTTTTTAGAGTTTTTAAAAAATTCATAGTACTTATTTTTTTTTTTTGTTAATGCTTGCAATAATATTTTAATACGAATTGTCGAGAGTTCTTTTAAGTATTTCAAAGAATTTGTCCAAATAGCAAGTAGTTTTTTTTAATAAATGTGAAGGTGGGTAAACTCAAATTATGATGAAGTCAAGTGTAGAATTAGCGCTAAACTATTTATTTTACCACTTAATAATTGTTTTTTAATATTCCCAAAAATATAAAAGATATCCTTTCAAAAAAATATAGAAGATATTTTTATTTATCACTTTAAATCCGTGAAATATTTGTAGTAAAAATTAAAGAGATATGTCTATTGGGTTAAATATATAGCTATACTTCTTAGTTTTCATTATTTTTCAATTTATCTTTTTATTTTTAAAAACTATAAAGACATCCTTTAAATTTCAAAAACTTATTTTAACTTTATCCTTTACAGACTTTTACGATTGAAAAAATATAAAGATAAGATAAAAAAACCTTTAATTAAACCTAATTTCTTTATAAAATATATGTCTTTTAGAAAATTTATTAAAAAATATTTTAAAATTTACAAAGTCATAAATTTTGAGATTTAATGTTTTGTTTTAAGATTTTTTTTACTGTTTTTAATATTTAAATATTGTGCAAAACTATGTAAGAATAGCCATATTGTTTTGCTCATTTTTTTTGTTCATAGGAATAAAAATAAAATAAATTTTTAAAATCTAAAAGATACTATTATTGTTTTTAAAAATAAAAAGATAAATTAAAATAAAATTAAAACTAAAAATAAAAAATATAATTGCGTAATTAACTATATGTTTATTTTCTATTTGCTTTTTACAATGTGTACGATGATATCTTTTTAACCTATTATTAGTCTTCTCATTCGCTTCGTAAAGCCCATCTTATCCAACCTAAAGGTCGAAACTGGAAACTGGAAACTGGAAACTGGAAACCGTAACCCACACTCAACAGAAGAAAAGGAAAAAAAGAAAAAGAAAACTGCTAAAGAATGGATGCTTTTGTCCTCTATGCCTGTATTTCTTTCAACCGCTCGGCCAGTTACATGGACAAAATCCATGCAGCAGCAAAGAAATTGCCTTTTTATTTTTATTTTTATTTTATTTTTTCTTTACTTTCAAATTCATAAGAATCACACTTAGTTTAGGAAAAAAAAAGTTAAAACTTAAAGTTCAAATTTAAATGTTGTAGCATATGAAAACTTTACATTTATTATAGCATATGAAAGCTCTACATTGTTACAAGTTAGAATTTAAAGTTTCAACTTATTTATCAAACAAAGCTTTAAAAATTATATGTCTGCTATGAAAATGTACTCCTTCACTGGTCTGATGTAAATCAATAATTAATTTTTGTTAATACTTGTTATTTGAGGTGATTTTAATATGTGGTTCTTAACAGTAAAACCACATCAAATTCTACCTAAAGATAATGAGTTCGAATCCGACTTTCTTTAAGTTTAAAAAAAATTGAAACCATAATTTTGTGATTTTAACTAATTTTCTTACAATATTTTATCTTACATGTTACAGTATTTTTTTAAGGTAAATTTCATTTTAGTACCCTGTATTATATTGAAATATATGTTTGGTATCCTCTGTTTTAGAAAATTTCATACCGGTACCTCTATTTTTCAAAGAATCTGTTTTTAGTACATCGGATCCCTTTTTTAAGACATGAAAAAATAAAATTACCTTTTTTATAAACTATAATCAGTTGACTGAAATTTTAAGTAAAAAATTTTTTTTTAAAAGGGCATTTGGTTGGGGTCTAAACATTTGAATGTTTGGTTATAGAAATAACAAATTTTTTACTTGAAATTTTGGTGAAATTGATTCTATTTATAAAAAGGTTAAGTTTATTTTTTGTGTCCCAAAAAAGATTTCAATGTACTAAAATAAATTTTCTGTAAAGTTAAAATACTCTCATAAAATTTTTTAAAACAGGAAATATCAAACTTAAATTTCAATATTATAGGAGATATTAAAATAAAATTTTCTCTTTTTTTTTTTAATTTACAATTTCAATTACGCTTTCAAATAAAACAGCTAAAATTTTACACGTGTTGTGCTTAGGTAAATCTAAATCAGCAGAGGACAAAACTAACGTTATAAAAATTAAAAACACAGAAATCCCTAGGGGAACATGATTCGCGCGAGACGTTGAGCGCACGCTCTTGAGCGAGAGCGTGAAGAAAGTCGCCTGGGCTGTAAACAAGTCAAGTCAGTAAGTAACTTGGGAAGCGGTAGAAAATTGACACCTGGGCAACCAAGCATTTACGTAATTTGCCACTTTCAAAATGCATTTTTTTTTTCAACCAACAGTTTATCTTAGGGCCAGCAATACGGGTTGCGATACGACGACACGACACGAATCTGACACATTTTTTTGAGGGTTAGTGTCGAAAAATTTGACCACGGGTCATTTTAGTGTCGACCCAAAACTGACCCGTCAAAAAACGGATCGTGTTCGGGTCAACCCGTCTGACACTAAAATGACCCATTTTTGACCCGTATTTAATTAACTAACTTTTAAAAAATTAATATTATTTCATATATAATATAAGCTCTTAAAATATCAAATCATACCTCTCTTATCACTCATCTTCTTGTTAAAGTGGTATGAAACTCTTCTAATTTTATTTTTTTTTAATATTATATATATTAATGTGGGCGGGTTAGAGGCGGGTTACTGGTCAAAATCGGGTTACGGGTCAAAATCGGGTTACGGGTTATTATTTTTTAACATTGTGCATAAGAAACGGGTTGACACGGGTCGGGTTCGTGTCAACTCGTATCAAACGGGTCGGGTTAGGGTTGAGAATTCTCAACCCGTTCGGGTCACGGGTCGGGTTAGTGTCGACCTAATTTTGTAAAAATTAACTCCAACCCGACACGAACCCGACCCGTAAACCCGTTTTGCCACACTCTCTTTTGTCTCTCTTCTTTCTCCCTCTCAATCCTGTTTCCTTGAACACAAACCATGACGTAGACGAATGCTGCGGGATATCGCATACAACGATCTGGGCCGTCGGATGTACTCTAATCATGATTGGGTCCGTTAGATTTTAAGGCACTGTTGCACATACGCCAGGATAACGCTTGTTTTTGTGAATGATTATTTCTTTTAGAAAATTTAGACGGCCTTTCCACAGAAAATTACTTTGGTTGCATAACCAATGTTTTTTTTTTTTAAAGAAAATTACATACCATAGCACATTTTAAAACTAAGATTATTTATGTTATATTTAAAAAATTTATGCCATATTATTATTTATATTATATGTTTAAATTGTATCATATATCATTTATTAAAAAAATAAGTTTTAAAAAGTAACCTTTACAAAATTTCTTTTTTTGAGAAAATTTTCCGGTTATTAATGGATTACTACTCCTATATTATTTTTAAGGGAAAAGTACCATATTTTTTTTAAAGTAGAAGCGTGATTATTTAAATGTTAGGGTCCAACTAATATTATAAGCGAGGATAAATTCATTTTTAGGCAAACTCTACAAGTTAAAAAAATCTTCTTCATCGTTCTATTCTCATACATGAAATGTTGAAAGCAACATTTACAAGAGATGCATAAAGGAAATCCATAAGACCAACCCCCGTTTGGCAAACCACCTTGCAAAAGAAAATGAGCTTTTATATCTCCCATTACAAGACCATCTCAATGCAAGGCACACTCTTTAGTCAGCGCAAAAACTTCAAAGGAATAGCAGCTCATGGGCGGCTGCACCCTGCTAATAACTCTATAATATTGGCAAGGAAAGAAGCTTGAAGACAATTAGATATCTGCTTTAACAGTACTTGAATTATGTATGATTTTATTCAGTGTCAGCAACCATGGAAAGGAACACACCACTTAAGAGCCAAAGCTGTAGTTTGAATTTTGTAGTATCGAAATTTCTCAAGAGACATTAGAATTCTTCAATATATATACAAGCCCACAAAGTTCGCAACATCAGTAGTATTCCGAACTCCTCTGTCTGAAGAAAATGATTGCATTTTGTCCAACAAACTCCATGCCATCACACAGAAGTACTTAAAGCCCTTTGCTGAGCAACGAGAGAACAAAAAGACATAGGAGTGTTGGGTTGTGTTGTCCTAATAAAACAAACATTAATACATTTTAAGTGTTAGACAGAGTGATATATTGTCAATTAAATTTAATCAGGAAAATGAATTCACAATATTAGTAATACATTGTTAATTAAATTTAATTAATAAAATGAGGTTAATGTATAATTTTGAAAAATACGTGAAGATTTTGAAAGGTACCAAAAAAAACCGGAAGGTTATATTATAGATAGTTACATACTAGCACATCTATTCAACTTTTTATGAGCACTTGTCCAATGACAAAGCAATAGGTTTGCTGGAGACGGTAAACCTTGAGCCTCTTTCATCAGTTTCTTGTGAGGTATGGAAACAAGCTTGTCTATGTTAGGATAGATGCCCATAAAGCATATAAAGTTTTGTAATTGACATATTTATAAATAAAGTGAATTTATTCATTATATTTATATGCGTGTATTTTGAATACTTTATGAATATTATTAAGATTCTATAATTGTCTATGTGACCTTAAATATATATAAGTGTTATATACAAGAAGATAATATTTAAATATGATAATTAAAATTATTAGTAACATATAATTAATTATTAATTATTCAATTAAAATATGAAATCTTTAATTGAGGGTTACTAGTGCAGGTCATTTCCATTAAGAATGAAACAGTCATATCTAAACAGTTAATGTAGTGAGTCATTAAATGAATGCACCATACATAATGAGATTATATAGGACCGGTACAAGATGAGACATGAACAACTAATAATTTCTGTTAAATATAACAAGTTGTAATCTTATTGACTGATGATCATACATAAGGTGATCTTAATTCTGAATTATTAGTAAACTCCTATTTATGGATTTATGTCTTTTGATTTACTTGGTATAGATTTGAGAATCAAATATTATTCTTTGTATCTTAGAGGCATGATAAAGTAAGTACCCAGAAATGTTCATATTATGAGAGAATCCATTCCTTTGTTAACGAGAAGCAAATAAATAATTCTCTTAAGTATTGATTCGGGGTTTGAAAAATAAAAGCACTCAATTCATAGTTAAGTTCATGAAAAAAATATAAGATACTCTGTGCACTTTTATTGGATACTCATTTCCATAAATCTTAATGTCAATAATTGAAGTCTAACATCGATTCAACATTACAGATGAACTCTAAGGCAGGTTAGTCGTAACCCTTGATCGACAACCGGTGTATTCAACATTTTTGTCCAGACAGGGGCTAGGCGAATGACGCTGCGGAGGCCGCAATATAAGTAAACTAAGTTGTCTCTTTAAATAAAATCTTATCTTATAACATTTTATTCATTAATTAATAATTTTTTCCTCACTTTTAATTATAAAGCAAAATAGTTCAAAAGAGACAAACGCAGGCGACGCAGGCCACAGCCTCCTCTTTAGCCCCTACCATTAACGAGGTTGCCATACTTGCAGATGTGTTGGGGAGGCGTAGAGGTCACCGAACTGGAGTGGGACCTAAATAAATTCAGAGGAGTTGGGTTCCAGTTCTACATCCTCTGTTTCATAGTACAGATACACCCCGTTGCCTCTAAAGGTATAAAACTAGCTCGCACAATTGTATACCAGCAACGTCGAGCTAGTTACTCAACTGAGACAAACAAACCCCGAAATCACTATCAACATACCTCTAACCCTTGGGTCTATAGTCTCTTCTGTTGATGAAGAAGCAGAAGAGGAAGAAAATGTAAACATAGATGATTGGAAATTTTGTATATTATTAGACTTGTTCTATTTTTATTTTCATTTTATTTGTTATTAGACTATGTAGTATGTTTTATTTTATTTCATGAAGTGTACATTGCAATTTATGTTATATTATTAATTATTTTTACATTTCATTTATATTTCAATTAGTTTTAAATTTTTACAAAATTTAAAAATATTTAAAAACAAATCAAAACCAAAATTATTTATTTAATTGCAATAAAATATATATTATAATTTTTTTAAATTATTTATTTAATTGTAATAAAATATATTTTTATTTATTTTTCAAAAAAAGATGTCGTCACCAAAACTCATGAAGAAAACTTTTAGCGACGATCATCAGAATTTAAAAAAAATTCAAAAATTCAAAAACTTTTAGCGACAACAATTTTCAAAAAGTCTTTCCTAAAAGTAGATGATTATGTCATCAAGATTCGATTAGTGGCCCTTAAAATTAGCGACGGCGTGTCTTACTATCGCCGCTAAATACTTTTTAGCGATGAACTTGTATGATGACTTATTAGTGACGACTGGTTGTCTCTAAAAAGCTATTAGCGATGACTTGGGGACTTTTGTCATCGTTAAAAGCAAAGTTTCTTGTAGTAAACTAATGATCATGTGATGGTTGAAGGTTAACAGTTTGAGAAACTGTTAAGAAAAATGGAGCATTATGCTTCAGACTATTGCGTCGTGGTGCCAATTGTTGGCCCTATAGCTTTGGTTGGGTGAGATAGACATGCGACCGTGCGCGCAACCAAATACACTGAGCACCGTGGTGCCAGAAACTAGAGCTGCACCACCCCTACGTAAACCTAAACCCTTAAGTAGGGTTTCAAGCATGTTTCTTTACCATTTTTTTGTTTTATTTCGATTTTGCCCTTTAAGACATAAATGACGATTCAAGGAAGTTTACAAGAAGACCCATGCAGATTATGAAGATTAAACAGATTAAGGATTTATTTTATTTTCATATTTTCAAATCGGTCGTAATTTAAATATTCAAGGAACCCAAACAAATCTATCTCAATTACCGATTTTGAATGCTTTATTTTATGTTGATTATTTATTGAATGTCCATTGCATTATAACATATCATTTTAGCACTACTGTGCCTACTCAGATGTTTTATAACATGTCATGCTTACATGCGTATTTATTTATTATATTAAAGTTATTTTAATTATATGTATAGAATATGCATTGCAAATTAATTTAATTAGATTAAATTAATTAATGGCTGCAAATTTAATTTACAAGATAGTGTTGTTGTATAAAATTAAATTTAAGAGCTAAATTTTAGAATTTAATATATTTGGAAATATAAAAATGTTTATATTTCTTAAGATTGTAAACCATTTCATGGTTTACAAAATAAAAATACATATTTGCAAATTATTAAGTGGAAGAGGGTTGTATGACAATACGACCCACTGGTCTGTTGACATGTATGCCCTAAGGAGTAAAAATGTAATATGTTTTTAGAGACATTTTTATCAATGAAGAATTTATTTGTTATTAATATACCAAATCTTGTCCTCTTTACATTCATATTTGTTAAATGTATGTTAAGCAAACAATAGTCTGAGACTGTCAATCTAAACCTTTAAGAATTGGGCATATAATGGATAGATTATGCGGAAGACACGATTCTTACGGTGACGGTCTAAATCATAAGATCTGCAATCAAGGAAATAAAGTTGGGCCCTTTATTCATGTAAAGATTGTTATGTTGTCTAGATCTCTATTGGGAGATGGTTTGTCTTGACCATCGTAGGTGGACTCCATGAATAGAACCATTGGCACGTTGTCATAGGTGACAATGTGTTGGATCGAGATAAAAAGTGAACTGATTTGGATTAATAATTCTGTCTTGGCAAATCGATTCACTTTAGACAATCATTTGTATTATATCTTAATCCTAAGATGAATAGTAGGCCCGTTGTCTTGACTTGTGTCTTTTGATGTTCCAAAGGGTGACACCCACATTTTAATAGTGGTATGCATGCCGGTACGTTAGAGGCATGACTCTCGATAGCGTAGACCTGTTATTCATAGATATGGGATCCATAGCTCCTCTTTAGGAGTAGTGATATCCTCTTATATACATTATCCTGTAATTGGAAAACTGGAGCGCTCAACCATTTGGATACATAGGTGTAACCGAATGGTATACTGTCTTTGGATGGTAAGTTTTCTGTGTTGGAAACAAAGTGTGCAGCGGAATTTTAAAAAAAAATTTCCATCAGAGTAATTTCCAAAACACAAGTTTGACATGTTATATGTATAAATTAGACAGATCTTACTAACCTCAGTGTGTCGAAGAACCTCCGCAACCTGTGTAGAGAAGTAACGTTCCAGAAGAGCCTCAACCAACTGGTCTTCTTTGCTATTCTCTATCCACAACCGGAGTGAGTGTGGGCTCACATGTACAGCTCTTCCACCGGTGACTCTCCTTCCAACCAATAGAGAGAACCCAAAGCTAGTGCTCATGATTTGTGAACAAAAGCTCTCAGGGAGTTTTCAGATGCTCACTAGAAGAGTATCACTCTTAATCTCTCAAATTGATTTGAGTAAATCATGAGACTCACTCCCTTTTTTATAGCTATTGGTCCTGGGGTCAGTCCATATCAGATTAGGTCTCAAAAAATCGAAACAGAATCAAGTTCGAATCAATATCTGATAAGATCCACGTGAAAACGCGTAATCTTATCTCCCGCGAATTGGCAGGCCGAACATTCTGATCGGCAGGCCGAACAGGCCAGTTCGGCAGGCCGACCACGTCATTCGACAGGCCGAACTCCCGAGAAGAAATCTCCACGAATCTTTTATTTTCCACCTGAGATTCTAAAGGATAAAGTCTCAGTTTTGATTTAAATAACCCAATAGAGAAGTTATCTAATCAAAACAAACTTTATCAAGATAATCTCTAAGAAAATAAATCAATTCACAATAATTCTACAAGTTTATCTTGTTCTAATTTGTCCAAAATTAAAACAACCGATAAACAGACAAGAATTATCTGATTGCAATAATTCAACAAGTTTATCTTGAACTAATTTCTTACAAAATTAATTCAACCGATAAACAGACATGAATTATTTGATTCTTACAAATTTTAAACCAATCTGATAAATCCGACATAAGTCACCAATTATTGGAAAAGCACGCCGTGTCGTTACAGGACTTTATAAGCTAGCAAAAGGGACCAAAATAGACCTATAAAGTTCAAGCTCATGATAATTATGAAACCCAATATCCCAGATATATATTTCACAATTATCAATTCCAACGCTATTCCACTAAAAGCTTGGAGCTGCACTCTCGAACTTTATATTATTACGAAGCTCGTGTAGCTAAGTTTCCATGACATATCATAGTGTATCGCATCCCCATATGATCATCCATAATCGGTTTAAGGACAAGTTTTGTCTTACCTTCCCGATTATTTTTATCTTACGTTCCATTGTCTCACCATTAGAAAACTTACCATCCAAAGATAGTATACCATTCGGTTACACCTATGTATCCAAATGGTTGAGCGCTCCAGTTTTTCAATTATAGGGCAACGCATATAAGAGGATATCATTACTCCTAAAGAGGAGCTATGGATTCCATATCTATGAATAACAAGTCTACGCTATCAAGAGTCATGCCTCCAACGTACCGGTATGCATACCACTATTGAGATGTGGGTGTCACCCTTTGGCACATCAAAAGACACAAGTCGAGACAACGTGTCCACTATTCATCTCAGGATTAAGATACAATACAAATGACTGTCTAAAGTGAATCGATTTATCGAGACAGAATTATTAATCTAAATCAACTCACTTTATGTCCCGATCCAACACGTCGTCACCGATGACAACGCGTCAATGTTTCTATTCACGGAGTCCAACTCCGATGGTTAAGACAAACCATCTCCCAAAAGGGATATAGACAACATAACAATCTTTACATGAATAAAGCGCCCAACTTTATTCCCTCGATTGCGGATCATATGTTTTAGACCGTCACCTTAAGAATCGTGTCTTCCGCATAATCTGTCCATCATATGCCCAATTCTTAAGGTTTAGACTGACAGTCTCAGACTACTGTTTGCTTATCATACATTCAATAAATATGAACGTAAAGAGGACAAGATTTGGTATATATAAATGAATAAATTCTTTATTGATAAAAATGTCTCCAAAAACGTATTACATTTTTACTCCTTAGAGCATACATGTCTAACAATATCATAGTGTACCGTATCCCCATAGGATTATCCATAACTGGCTTAAGGACAAGTTTTGTCTTACCTTCTGATTATTTTTCTCTTACGTTCTATTATCTCGCCATCAGAATGTTAGACATGTATGCCCTAAGGAGTAAAAATGTAATACATTTTTGGAGACATTTTTATCAATAAAGAATTTATTCATTTATATATACCAAATCTTGTCCTCTTTACGTTCATATTTATTGAATGTATGATAAGCAAACAGTAGTCTGAGACTGTCAGTCTAAACCCTAAGAATTGGGCATATGATGGGATGATTATGCGGAAGACACAATTCTCAGGGTGACGGTCTGAAACATATGATCCGCAATCGAGGGAATAAAGTTGGGCGCTTTATTCATGTAAAGATTGTTATGTTTTCTATATCTCTTTTGGGAGATGGTTTGTCTTGGCCATCGGAGTTGGACTCCGTGAATAGAAACATTGGCGCGTTGTCATAGTTGACGATGTGTTGGATCGGGACATAAAGTGAATTGATTTAGATTAATAATTCTGTCTTGGCAAATCGATTCACTTTAGACAATCATTTGTATTGTATCTTAATCCTGAGATGAATAATGGGCCCGTTGTCTTGACTTGTGTCTTTTGATGTACCAATGGGTGACTCCCACATTTCTATAGTGGCATGCATGCCGGTACGTTGGAGGCATGACTCTTGATAGCGTAGACTTGTTATTCATAGATATGGAATGCATAGCTCCTCTTTAGGAGTAATGATATCCTCTTATATGCGTTGTCCTGTAATTAGAAAACTGGAGCGCTCAACCATTTGGATACATAGGTATAATCGAATGGTATACTATCTTTGGATGGTAAGTTTTCTAATGGTGAGACAATGGAACGTAAGATAAAAATAATCGGGAAGATAAGAAAGAATTTGTCCTTAAGCCGATTATGGATGATCATATGGGGATGCGATACACTATGATATGTTATGGAGACTTAGCTACACAAGCTTCGTAATTCTATAAAGTTCGAGAGTGCAGCTCCAAGCTTTTAGTGGAGTAACGTTGGAGTTGATAATTGTGAAATGTATATCTGGGATATTGGGTTTCATAATTATCATGAGCTTGAACTTTATAGGTCCATTTTGGTCCCCTTTGCTAGCTCACAAAATCCTGTAACGACACGGCGTGCTTTTTCAATAATTGGTGACTTATGTCGGATTTATCAGATTGGTTTTAAATTTATAAGAATCAAATAATTCATGTCTATTTATCGGTTGAATTAATTATGGAAGAAAATTAGTTCAAGATGAACTTGTTGAATTATTGCGTTCGGATAATTCTTGTCTGTTTATCGGTTGTTTTAATTTTGGACAATTAGAACAAGATAAACTTGTAGAATTATTGTGAATTATTTATTTTCTTAGAGATTATCTTGATAAAGTTTGTTTTGATCAGATATCTTTTCTATTGGGCTATTTGAATCAAAACTGAGACTTTATCCTTTAGAATCTCGGGTGGAAAATAAAAGATTCGCGGAGATTTTTCTCGACAGTTCGGCCTACCGGAAGACGTGTTCGGCCTGCCGAACTGGCCTGTTCGGCCTGCCTATCAGAAAGTTTGGCCTGCCGACTGACGACAGTTAAGATTACGCGTTTTCACGCGGATCTTATTAGATATTGATCCGAACTTGATTCTGTTTCAATTTTTTGAGACCTAATCTGATATGGACTGACCCAAGGACCAATAGGTATAAAAAGGGAGTGAGTCTAATGATTTACTCAGATCAATTTGAGAGATTAAGAGTGATACTCTTCTAGTGAGCATCTGAAAACTCCCTGAGAGCTTTTGTTCACAAATCACGAACACTAGCTTTGGGTTCTCTCTATTGGTTGGAAGGAGAGTCACCGGTGGAAGAGCTGTACGTGTGAGCCCACACTCACTCTGGTTGTGGATAGAGAATAGCAAAGAAGACCAGTTGGTTGAGGCTCTTCTGGAACGTTACTTCTCTACACAGGTCGCGGAGGTTCTTCGGCACACCGAGGTTAGTAAGATCTGTTTAATTTATACATATAACATGTCAAACTTGTATTTTGGAAAATACTCTGATGAAAATTTTTTAAAAATTCCGCTGCGCACTTTGTTTCCAACAGATATGTCATGGAGACTTAGTTATACGGGTTTCGTAATTCTATATAGTTCGAGAGTGCAGCTCCAACCTTTTAGTGGAGTAGCATTGGAGTTGATAATTATTATATGTATATCTAGGATATTGGGTTTTATAATTATTGGGAGCTTGAACTATATAGGTCCATCAGGTCCCCTTTGCTAGCTCACAAAATCCTGTAACGATACAACATGCTTTTCTAATAATTGGTGACTTATGTCAGATTTATTAGATTTGTTGAAATTCGAAAGAATCAAATAATTCATGTTTGCTTATTGGTTGAATTAATTTTGTGACAAAATTAATTCAAGATAAACTTGTTGAATTATTGGGATTAGATAATTCTTATCTGTTTGTCAATTGATTTAATTTTGAATAAATTAAATGAACATAAACTTGTAGAATTATTAGGAATTCATTTATTTTCCTAGAGATGATCTAGATAAAGTTGTTTTAATTAGATAACTTTTCTATTGAGTTATTTGAATTAAAGCTGAGACTTTATCCTATAGAATCTCGGGTGAAAAATAAAAGATTTGCTGAGATTTTAATCAACAGTTTGGCATGTCGATCTTCAAGTTTGGCCTACCGATGGGGCAAGTTTGGGCTGCCGGTTAGACAAATCGGTTTGCTTATGCACCATAAAAAGATTACACGTTTTCATGTGGACTTCATCAGATCTTGATCTGAATTGGATTCTGATTTGAATTTTGAGGCATTATCTGATAAGGACTGACTCTTGGACCCAACCTCTATATAAAGGGAGTGAGTCTCATTATTATTTAGATCAATTGAGAGATTAAGAGTGATACTCTACTAGTGAGAATCTGGAAACTCCTTGAGAGCTCTTATTCACAAATCACGAACATTAGCTTTGGGTTCGCTCAATTGGTTGGAAGGAGAGTCACCTGGAAGAAGAGCTGTATGTGTAAGCCCACACTCACTCCGATCGTGGATAGAGAATAGTAAAGAAGGTCAGTCGGTTGAGGTCCTTCTGGAACGTTACTTCTCTTCACTGATTGCAGGAGCTTTTTGGCACATAGAGGTTAGTAAGATCTGATTAATTTATGTATATAGTATGTCAAATTTGTGTTTTGGAAAATACTCTGATATAAAATTTTTAAAATTTTCGCTGCATGCTATTTTTCCAACAATTGGTAGCAGAGCTATGGTTTTTACATAAGTTTATGAGTTTGTGATCGTGCTATATGTGTAAATTATGTGATCTTGATCTCTCCTATACTTGAATTTAATTTTATAGAGAGTTGGTACTCTAGGTTTTTGTGTAATCTTATATGTTGTCATGGATTATATGGTGAATGCTTATTAATTAATTATGGTTGATTAAATTATTACTTATTTATTTATTAATTAATTAATTTTACCAGTTATGGTTCCTTAGAGGTTAGAATGTGTATCTAAGTTTTTTCTTATAATTAGATGGCAGACTATTATCTCCGTCTAGGAATTATTATTTAATTTTAAATTTGTAAGAATTTTGTAATTGAATAATCATTTAGAGAAGACGGATCTAGAAGGCAGATCTAGAAGATGAATGATGGCGCTCCTAAGTATTTTCTGAGTCTCTAATTTTATGTTTTTGAATTGTTGAAAATAAAATTGATAAATTGCATTAAAGACTGTATTTTCTAAAAAGGGTAGGTTTCTACTCGGTCGGCATGTCGAACCCTTAAGCTCGTTAGGCCGATGGTCGCAGATCAGCAGGCCAGACATCAGGTTCAGCAGGCCGTTAGCGAGGTAGAAATTAGGTTGCTCTAGCGGCAGGCCGAACTTCTGGTTTGGCAAGCCAATCTGTCATGAATCGACAGGCCAATCTTTGAAGATCGGCAGGCCGGTGGGTCATGACCGGTAGACCGATCACCTAGATCGGCTTGCCGGTAGAGAGCTGGAAAATTTTTCCAGAAAAGGTGTAGTTTTCAATATAGTTTTAATTTTATTTTTGGGACAATTTTGAGAAACATTAAATTTGGATATGACCAAAAATATAAAGTATTCGATTCATACAAGATTGAAGACTTGAAGATGGGCATTACATGAAGAAGTATATAGCTTAAGGATTCAAGGATAGAGAATCGATAATATGTTTCGATTATTCTCTTGTAATCTTTATTTTCTATTTTCTAGGGTGGAACCATAATATTACGGTTATTTATTATTTTGCTTTTAGCTTTGCTTGATTGCTTTACTTGTCTGTATTATAATATGATTTGTCATATATATTGATAACATGTCATATAGAATAGGGAGTGCCGCTCATATTAAAATTGTTCATGCATGTCTTTTAAAAATAAAACCTTAATTTCAAAAGAATGAGTGAGAGAAGGTTTTTGAAGAGAGGACCTAAAGCCTTCATCGTTGGTCTATAGGAAGAACATGGTGGTCCCAACCCTAGGAAGGGATTTCTATCATATATCAGATTGGATCTCCGAGAGAATAAAGTATTTTAGCATGATTTATGGTTGCACACCCCTAGTTGGTGATTATAAATCATGATAAAATATTAAAACGATGGTTATATACTCATTTTAATTTTATTATTAACCTCCCCAAGGAGCTTTGTTAATAAAATTAATGGCCAAAAAAATGATTATTAATATATGTTGGATCATACGGGTCTTAGATGGTATATATGTTGGAAACAAAGTGCGCAGCGGAATTTTAAAATTTTTTCATCAGAGTATTTTCCAAAACACAAGTTTGACATGTTATATGTATAAATTAAACAGATCTTACTAACCTCAGTGTGCCGAAGAACCTCCGCGACCTGTGTAGAGAAGTAACGTTCCAGAAGAGCCTCAACCAACTGGTCTTCTTTGCTATTCTCTATCCACAACCGGAGTGAGTGTGGGCTCACACGTACAGCTCTTCCACCGGTGACTCTCCATCCAACCAATAGACAGAACCCAAAGCTAGTGTTCGTGATTTGTGAACAAAAGCTCTCAGGGAGTTTTCAGATGCTCACTAGAAGAGTATCACTCTTAATCTCTCAAATTGATCCTTTTTTTTAAATCGTTAGACTCACTCCCTTTTTATACCTATTGGTCCTTGGGGTCAGTCCATATCAGATTAGGTCTCAAAAATCGAAACAGAATCAAGTTCGGATCAATATCTGATAAGATACGCGTGAAAAACGCGTAATCTTAACTGTCGCGGTCGGCATGCCGAACTGTGTGATAGGCAGGCCGAATTGGCCAGTTCGACAGGCCGAACTTTCTGATAGGCAGGCCGAACTGCCGAAAAAATCTCCTCGAATCTTTTATTTTCCACCCGAGATTCTAAAGGATAAAGTCTCAGTTTTGATTCAAATAGCCCAATAGAAAAGATATCTGATCAAAACAAACTTTATCAAGATAATCTCTAAGAAAATAAATCAATTCACAATAATTCTACAAGTTTATCTTGTTCTAATTGTCCAAAATTAAAACAACCGATAAACAGACAAGAATTATCCGAACGCCATAATTCAATAAGTTCATCTTGAACTAATTTCTTACATAATTAATTCAACCGATAAACAGACATGAATTATTTGATTCTTATAAATTTTAAACCAATCTGATAAATCCGACATAAGTCACCAATTATTGGAAAAGCACGCCGTGTCGTTACAGGATTTTGTGAGCTAGCAAAGGGGACCAAAATGGACCTATAAAGTTCAAGCTCATGATAATTATGAAACCCAATATCCCAGATATACATTTCACAATTATCAACTCCAACGCTACTCCACTAAAAGCTTGGAGCTGCACTCTCGAACTTTATAGAATTACGAAGCTCGTGTAGCTAAGTCTCCATGACATATCATAGTGTATCGCATCCACATATGATCATCCATAATCGGCTTAAGGACAAGTTCTGTCTTACCTTCCCGATTATTTTTATCTTACGTTCCATTGTCTCACCATTAGAAAACTTACCATCCAAAGATAGTATACCATTCGGTTACACCTATGTATCCAAATGGTTGAGCGCTCCAGTTTTCTAATTACAGGACAACGCATATAAGAGGATATCATTACTCCTAAAGAGGAGCTATGGATTCCATATCTATGAATAACAAGTCTACGCTACCAAGAGTCATGCCTCCAACGTACCGGCATGCATGCCACTATAGAGATGTGGGAGTCACCCATTGGTACATCAAAAGACACAAATCGAGACAACGGGCCCATTGTTCATCTCAGGATTAAGATACAATACAAATGATTGTCTAAAGTGAATCGATTTGCCAAGACAGAATTATTAATCCAAATCAATTCACTTTATGTCTCGATCCAACACATCGTCACCTATGACAATGCGCCAATGTTTCTATTCACGGAGTCCAACTCCGATGGCCAAGACAAACCATCTCCCAAAAGGGATATAGACAACATAACAATCTTTACATGAATAAAGCGCCCAACTTTATTCCCTCGATTGCGGATCATATATTTTAGACCATCACCTTAAGAGTCGTGTCTACCGCATAATCATCCCATCATATGCCCAACTCTTAAGGTTTAGACTGACAGTCTCAGACTACTGTTTGCTTATCATACATTCAACAAATATGAACGTAAAGAGGACAATATTTGGTATATATAAATGAATAAATTCTTTATTGATAAAAATGTCTCCAAAAACGTATTACATTTTTACTCCTTAGAGCATACATGTCTAACAATCTCCCACTTGTACTAAGTGAGTAAATACTGCAAATTTTGCATCCCCATAGCTTCCACATGCCTTTCGAAGACTCTCCTAGAAAGTGTCTTCGTAAATGGATCAGCTAAATTGTCCTCTGACGCGATCTTGCATACCGTGACATGCCCGCTCTCAACGAAGTCCTTTATCACATGATACTTCCGATCAATATGCTTACTCTTCTTGTGAAATCTTGGTTCCTTAGCATTAGCTACCGCCGCACTGTTATCACAGTACAGTGATACCGCTTTATCCACACCAGGAACTACCTCAAGATCCCCAAGGAACTTGCGGAACCACACTGCTTCTTTCGAAGCATCACTAGCCGCCACATACTCGGCCTCCATCGTTGAATCTGAAGTGCAATCTTGCTTCGCACTTCTCCAACTGATGGCACCGCCACCCAGAGTAAACACAAACCCCGATGTCGATTTCCTAGAATCCAGGCAGGATTGAAAATCTGAATCAGTGTATCCTAGAGGAGTTAAATCCTCACCCGAATACACAAGCATATACCCTCGAGTCCTTCTTAGGTACTTGAAAATATGCTTTACCGCAACCCAATGGTTCGGTCCTGGATCCGCCTGAAATCGACTCACTATCCCGACCGCATAGCTAATATCTGGTCGAGTGCAAAGCATGGCATACATGAGACTACCCACTGCCGAAGCATAAGGTACCTTCTTCATGTATTCTCTTTCTTCATAAGACTTTGGAGAGTCTTTCTTAGAAAGAGTAATTCCAGACCTAGATGGTTGCCCACCTTTCTTGGAATCCTGCATTGCAAACCTCCTGAGAATTTTATCTATGTAGCCGGCCTGTGACAAAGCTATCATTTTATTCTTCCTATCCCGAAAGATCTGGATACCGAGAACAAAATTAGCCTCACCTAAGTCCTTCATGTCAAACTGCTTGGTCAACCATAATTTGACCGATGACAATGCCCCAACGTCATTGCCAATTAGCAGAATGTCATCTACATAGAGTAGTAGAAAAACCACCTTCCCATTCTTAATGTGTTTGTAAACACATGGTTCATCCACATTTTGTGAGAACCCATAAGTCTTGATCACTTGATCAAATCTTATGTTCCAAGAACGAGAAGCCTGCTTAAGTCCATAAATTGACTTTAGCAGCTTACAAACCTTACCCTCTTGACCCGTGACCTCGAACCCGTCTGGTTGTTCCATATAAATGGACTCATCAAGATAGCCATTCAGAAAAGCCGTCTTGACATGCATCTGCCAAATCTCGTAGTCGAGAGCGGCAACTATGGACAAGAGAATCCGGATGGACTTAAGCATGGCTACAGGCGAAAAGGTTTCCTCATAATCGATTCCTTCCTTTTGCGTATAACCCTTAGCTACCAGTCTAGCCTTAAAGGTTTCGACCTTTCCATCCACTCCTCTTTTCCTCTTGTAGATCCACTTACTCCCTATGGGTTTTACCCCTTCGGGAAGATCCACAAGCTCCCAGACCCGATTAGTCTCCATAGACTTCATCTCAATGTTCATGGCCTCTATCCAGAGTCTTGAATCAACATCCTCCATAGCTTCTGCGTAAGTATAAGGATCCCTGTCATGTTCATCTGGTTCAGCCAAAAAGACCTCCCCATTGAACATATACCTCTCAGGTTGACGCCCGATCCTCCCACTACGCTGAAGCCCCTGAGGTTGTTGTTCAGGTTTGTTTGGTTTTCCTACACCGATCGGAATGGTTTCGTTCGGAACCTCCGGAGTAAACGGATTACCCCTCAACTCCTCAAGCACCACTTTGCTTTGAGGTTTAAAGTCGTTCATGTAACTCTCCTCAAGGAAAGTTGCATTAGTTGAAACCACGACTTTATTTTCCTTTGGGTTATCAAAATAACCCCCTTTAGTCCCTTTTGGATATCCTACAAACACGCAAACTTCTGAACGTGCTTCCAACTTATTCGGATCCTTAAACAGGACATGAGCTGGACATCCCCATATGTGAATATGGTTTAAGGATGTCTTCCGTCTTGTCCACAACTCGTGAGGAGTTTTAGGGACCGATTTTGAAGGCACATTGTTCAAAAGATAACATGCGGTTTGTAGTGCATATCCCCAAAAGGATAAAGGCAATGATGAATAACTCATCATGGACCGAATCATGTCCAACAAAGTCCTATTCCTTCTCTCTGCTACGCCATTCTGCTGCGGAGTACCCGGCGCAGTCAAATGGGATAAAATCCCATTCTCTAACAAGTGTCCCAAGAACTCATCAGAAAGGTATTCCCCACCTCGATCAGATCGAAGTGCCTTTATAGGTCTACCCAATTGCTTTTCCACTTCAGCCTGAAACTCCCTGAACTTATCATAAGTTTCGCTTTTGTGGTGCATTAGGTACACATACCCATATCTTGAGTAATCGTCAATAAAAGTAACGAAGTACTCATACCCTCCTCGTGCCTGGATGTTCATCAGACCGCAAACATCACTATGCACAAGTTCTAGAACCCCTTCGGCCCTATTGCCCTTAGACCCGTATGGTCTTTTGGTCATTTTACCCTCCAAACAAGACTCACATTGAGGTATAGATTCCACCTTTAAGTGACTTAAAGGTCCATCCCTTACCAACCTTTGAATCCTATTTAGGTTAATATGGCCAAGGCGCAAATGCCAAAGATAAGTCTTATTAGAGTGAGAAGTTTTAAGTCTTTTTGAGTCATTATCATTTATCTCAGCATTAAGCAATAGGTCCATCTTAGGTTTGATAAAATATAGATTATTTTGCATCCATCCAGAATAGATAAAAGATTTGTTTTTACGAATCACCACTTTTTCATTAAAAGATACCACGTAGGAGTCTTTAAATAAAGAAGATATAGAAATTAAATTCCTTTTAAATTTAGGAACATAAAAACAATCTCGCAAAATTAAACTCCTATAATTATCAAAATAAAGATGGACATCTCCCACTGCTTCCGCTGAGACCAAGGATCCATCACCCATCCGAAGCGTTAAGTCTTCACGAAGTAGACTTCTCGTTTCTTTGAATCCCTGCAGAGAAACACAAACATGATTAGTTGCACCGGAATCTATGACCCAAATGTCACTGGATTCCTCAACCAAACAAGTTTCTAAATATAGAAGATCACACCTACCTCCCTTGGAAAGGAAGTCCTTGCAATGCTTCTTTATATGCCCGACCTTACCACAAAAGAAGCACTTAAGCTTCTTTGGGTTATTCTTCTTCTTCTTCTTGCTCTTGGTAGCAATAGGAATAGAAGACTTCCCACTTTTGGCCCGCTGCTTCTTTCCATTCCCAGAGTTAGGATTGGAACCAGAAGCAGCTACCATGTTGGCCTCTCCACCAGCAGGAGACTCCCTGATCAGTAGTTCAAACTCTTGTAACTGTTTCATCAGTTCTGTCAAGGTCATATCCCGTCTATTGCTTAGATTAAAAGTAGCTCTAAACGGAATAAATTCCTTAGACAGAGTCTCAAAGACCATAGTCATCTGAGTTTCAGCATCGATGTCGGCTCCATTGGTTTGAGCCTCAGCGAGGTAACCCATGACCAACATCATGTGCTCCTTTACAGATGTCCCCGGTCTCTGTCTACAGTTTAAGAGTTTCCGAAGCGCCCCTTGCCGCTTTGTTATGGCCTGGCCTCCAAACATGTCCTCAAGATTATCCAAGATCTGCTTCGCAGTCTCATAATCCTGATGTTGAGCCTGCAGCACGTTATTCATGCTAGCCATAACATAGCAGCAGGCCTGATCATTAGCATCTTTCCAGCGGTCGTACGCTTGGAATTGCTCATTACTTGAGTCTCCCGTAGGCTCGGGAGGACAAGGACTTGTCAGAACATATTTCAGTTTCTCAAAGGAAAGGACGATGTTCAGGTTCCGTTTCCAATCATTATAGTTCTCACTGGTTAATTGGTTTTTGTCAAGTATCGATGATAAAGCGTTTTTAGACATTTTCAATCTACAATAAAGAATCATATACCAAACATAAGCAAACATATATAATAATTTAGTAAGATAACACAATCATGTAAAATCATACAAATGTGTTTATGTGTCAAAACCTTGAAAATATCACAACCTTACAACGATAATTCCCAACTCAGAATTCAACAAGCTCCTAGGGGAGTCATGCCAAATTCAATCAGGAACACGGATCCCCTCCTGATTAATATATGCCATCCAGGACCCGTATGATCCAGCATATACTAATAATCGTTTCTTTGGCCATTAATTTTATTAACAGAGCTCCTAGGGGAGGTTAATAATAAAATTAACGTGAGTGTATAACCACCGTTTTAATATTTTATCCATGATTTATAATCACCACCTAGGGGTGTGCAACCATAAATCATACTAAAATACCTTATCCTTTTAGAGATCCAATCTGGTACATGATAGAAATCCCTTCCTAGGGGTTGGGACCATCATGTTCTTCCTATGGACCAACGATGGAGGCCTTAGGTTCTCTCTTCGAAAACCTTCTCCCACTCAATCTTTTGAAGTCAAGGTTTTATTTTGAAATTATGCATGAACAAATTTAATATGAGCGGCACTCCCTATTCTATATGACATGTTATCAATATACATGGTAAATCATATTATAATGCAGACAAGCAAAGCAATCAAGCAAAGCTACAAGCATAATAATAATAATAACCGTAATATTATGGTTCCACCCTAGAGAATAGAAAAACTAAGATTACAAGAGAATAATCGAGACATTTATCTATTCTTCATCCTTGAATCCTCAAGCTGTATCATTCTTCATGTAATATCCATCTTCAAGTCCTCAATCCCGTATGAATCGAACACTTCATATTTCCGGTCATATCCAAATTTAATGTTTCTCAGAATCGTCCCAAAAATAAAATTAAAACTGCACCAAAAAATTGCACCTTTTCTGGACACCTGGCTGCTCTCGGTCGGTAGGCCGATCTGGGTGATCGGTCTGCTGATCATGGTGGTTCGGCCTGCCGAACATGAAGGTTCGGCCTGCCGGCAGAGCACCAAAATTTCTGCCCCACTGTCGGCCTGCCGGACCGTACGTCCGGCCTGCCGATTTGTGACCTTCGGCCTGCCGAACTGTGAGGTCCGGCATGCCGACCGAGCAGAAAACCCTCAATCCAGAAAATACAATTTTAATGCAATTCATCAATTTTATTTTCAACAATTCAAAAACATAAAATTAGAGACTCAGGAAATACCTGGAGGCGCCATCATCAATCTTTAAGTTCCGACTTCTCGTTCCGTCTTCTCTGAATAATTATTTAATTACAAAATTCTTACAAATTAAAAATTAAATAATAATTCCTAGACGGAGATGATAGTCCGCCATCTAATTACATGAAAAACCTAGATACACATTCTAACCTCTAAGGAACCATAACCGGTATTAATTAATTAATAAATAATCAAACAACAATTTAATCAACCATAATTAATTAATAAACATTCACCATATAATCCATGACAACATATATATATATAGAAACCTAGAGTGCCATCTCTCTATAAAATTTGATTCAAGCATTGGAGAGATTAAGATCACAAAATTTATGCATATAACATGATCACAAACTTGCAAATTTATGTAAAAACCTCGGCTCTGATACCAATTGTTGGAAACAAAGTGCGCAGCGGAATTTTAAAATTTTTTCATCAGAGTATTTTCCAAAACACAAGTTTGACATGTTATATGTATAAATTAAACAGATCTTACTAACCTCAGTGTGCTGAAGAACCTCCGCGACCTGTGTAGAGAAGTAACGTTCCAGAAGAGCCTCAACCAACTGGTCTTCTTTGCTATTCTCTATCCACAACCGGAGTGAGTGTGGGCTCACACGTACAGCTCTTCCACCGGTGACTCTCCTTCCAACCAATAGAGAGAACCCAAAGCTAGTGTTCGTGATTTGTGAACAAAAGCTCTCAGGGAGTTTTCAGATGCTCACTAGAAGAGTATCACTCTTAATCTCTCAAATTGATCTTTTTTTAAATCATTAGACTCACTCCCTTTTTATACCTATTGGTCCTTGGGGTCAGTCCATATCAGATTAGGTCTCAAAAATCAAAACAGAATCAAGTTCGGATCAATATCTGATAAGATACGCGTGAAAAATGCGTAATCTTAACTGTCGCGGTCGGCATGCCGAATTGTGTGATAGGCAGGCCGAACTGGCCAGTTCGGCAGGCCAAACTTTCTGATAGGCAGGCCGAACTGCCGAAAAAATCTTCGCGAATCTTTTATTTTCCACCCGAGATTCTAAAGGATAAAGTCTCAGTTTTGATTCAAATAGCCCAATAGAAAAGATATCTGATCAAAACAAACTTTATCAAGATAATCTCTAAGAAACTAAATCAATTCACAATAATTCTACAAGTTTATCTTATTCTAATTGTCCAAAATTAAAACAACCGATAAACAGACAAGAATTATCCAAACGCCATAATTCAACAAGTTCATCTTGAACTAATTTCTTACATAATTAATTCAACCGATAAACAGACATGAATTATTTGATTCTTATAAATTTTAAACCAATCTGATAAATCCGACATAAGTCACCAATTATTGGAAAAGCACGCCGTGTCGTTACAGGATTTTGTGAGCTAGCAAAGGGGACCAAAATGGACCTATAAAGTTCAAGCTCATGATAATTATGAAACCCAATATCCCAGATATACATTTCACAATTATCAACTCCAACGCTACTCCACTAAAAGCTTGGAGCTGCACTCTCAAACTTTATAGAATTACGAAGCTCGTGTAGCTAAGTCTCCATGACATATCATAGTGTATCGCATCCCCATATGATCATCCATAATCGGCTTAAGGACAAGTTCTGTCTTACCTTCCCGATTATTTTTATCTTACGTTCCATTGTCTCACCATTAGAAAACTTACCATCCAAAGATAGTATACCATTCGGTTACACCTATGTATCCAAATGGTTGAGCGCTCCAGTTTTTCAATTACAGGACAACGCATATAAGAGGATATCATTACTCCTAAAGAGGAGCTATGGATTCCATATCTATGAATAACAAGTCTACGCTACCAAGAGTCATGCCTCCAACGTACCGGCATGCATGCCACTATAGAGATGTGGGAGTCACCCATTGGTACATCAAAAGACACAAATCGAGACAACGGGCCCATTGTTCATCTCAGGATTAAGATACAATACAAATGATTGTCTAAAGTGAATCGATTTGCCAAGACAGAATTATTAATCCAAATCAATTAACTTTATGTCCCGATCCAACACATCGTCACCTATGACAACGCGCCGATGTTTCTATTCACGGAGTCCAACTCCGATGGCCAAGACAAACCATCTCCCAAAAGGGATATAGACAACATAACAATCTTTACATGAATAAAGCGCCCAACTTTATTCCCTCGATTGCGGATCATATATTTTAGACCATCACCTTAAGAGTCGTGTCTACCGCATAATCATCCCATCATATGCCCAACTCTTAAGGTTTAGACTGACAGTCTCAGACTACTGTTTGCTTATCATACATTCAACAAATATGAACGTAAAGAGGACAATATTTGGTATATATAAATGAATAAATTCTTTATTGATAAAAATGTCTCCAAAAACGTATTACATTTTTACTCCTTAGAGCATACATGTCTAACAATATATTAATCAGGAGGGGATCCGTGTTCCTAATTGAATTTGGCATGACTCTCCTAGGAGCTTGTTCAATTTTGAGTTAGGAATTATTGTTTTAAGGTTGTGATATTTTTAAGGTTTTTGGCACATAAACACATTTATATGTTTTTACATGATTGTGTTATCTTACTAAATTATTATTGTATGTTTGCTTATGTTTGGTATATGATTTTTTATTATAGATTAAAAATGTTTAAAAACACTTTATCTTTGATACTTAACAAAAACCTATTAACCGAAGAGAATTATAATAATTGAAAATGGAACCTGGATATTGTCCTCTCCTTTGAGAAACTAAAATTTGTGCTGACAACGCCTTGTCCTCCCGAGCCTACGGGAGATTCCACGAATGAGCAATTCCAAGCGTACAATCGCTGGAAAGATGCAAATGATCAGGCCAGCTGCTATGTTATGGCCAGCATGAATAATCTACTGCAGGATCAACATGAGGATTATGAGACTGCTAAGCAGATCTTGGATAATCTAGAAGACATGTTTCGAGCCAAGCCGTAACAATACGGCAAGGGCCGTTTCAGAAACTCTTAAACTGTAAGCAAAGATTAGGGACATCTATAAAGGAGCACATGATGTTGGTCATGGGTTACCTCGTTGAGGCACAAACCAATGGAGCCGAGATTGATGCTGAAACTCAGATGACTATGGTCTTCGAGACTCTATCAAAGGAATTTATTCTATTTAGAGCTACTTTTAATTTAAGCAATATGCGGGATATGACCTTAACAAAATTAATGAAACAGTTACAGGAGTTTGAACTGCTGATCAAGGAGTCTCCTGCGGGTGGAGAGGCCAACTTGGTAGCTGCTTCTGGTTCTAATCCCAATCTTGGGAATGGAAAGAGACAACGGGCCAAGAAAGGAAAGTCTTCAATGTAATGACCAGGGAATTCATTAATCAAATCTAATATTTAAGTTGAGTTTAATTAATGAATTTACCCTTAAAAATTATAATTTTTTAAAAAATTGTGACAAGGACAAATAAGCGGTATTAATTGGATGTTTCACTATGAATGTGATGCAATATTGGATATTAACAATACAGGTTTTATGAGTTTAATTACTCAAAAATTTGTAAATAATATTCATAAAATAAATTTTGTATCACAATTAATTGTAAAAATTGTAATTTTTACAATTAATTTTTTTAAAAATTGTAAGTTACCCTTAAAAATTGTGACAAGGACAAATAAGCGGTATTAACTGGATGTTTCACTGTGAATGTGATGCAATATTGGATATTAATAATACAGGTTTTATGAGTTTAATTATTCAAAAATTTGTAAATAATATCCATAAAATAAATTGTATATCACAATTAATTGTAAAATTGTGATACAAACGAATGGGTAATTAGAATACCAATAAGACATAGAGTTCATAGTGACCCAACCCAGTGAAAAAAAGAGGTCGAAGCAATATAAGTATACTGCTAAGTGAAAACGTAGATATAGAAAATGCCATGTTTGGCCTTCAAAAGTGAACAAAAGGTAAGTAAAATATTTATATACAGTCTAAGGATAGGTCGTGCGCTAATTTGACCATGGTGGTGTAAGAAAAATACTGTGTGGTGAAAATTACACTATGTAAATTTTTGGGCACCATGAAGTGGACAACTATTAGAGTCTCATTGGGCCACATGTCTTGAAAGGTGGCCCAACCACCTTATGCCACCCAGGGCTATACTCATGGATTACCATGAGTCATCAAAGAAGGATAAGCAAGCATTTAATGCAAAACTTAGCTAAAAATCCCATCTTTTCTCTTCCTCCCATACTCGGCAGCCATGGTTGGAGTCCCTCAAAAATTTTTCTTAACCCAACTCTTTGCAAAAATAACCCAAAACAAGTTTTAGAAGCAAAGCTTAAGGATTTTTTACAAGTTTTAAGGTAAATCCCAAACTTTTTACCAAAATTTCAAGGGATTTTTGATGGTTAAGGGGGAAATTGATTCATGGTGTTCTTGCATGGAAATGATGCCTAGGAAGGTTCAAAGGAACCTTGGAAAACTAGAAATCAAAAGTGTTATTTGGGTAAGTTTTGAATTTCAAAGTTTTAAAATTTTATAATTTTTGTTTCGATTTTTATACCTTTAAGAGTATGTGGGTTCTTAAGCATGTATTAGGTGGAATTTCATGGATACATGATGTATGGTATGTTGATATAGTGAAATTATGGTTTATGGTGAAAAATGGTAGTTTTTGTAAAAAATGTATTTTTATAATTTTGATGTTGGTTTTAGCAAAAGTGATAATTGAGCACGAAAATGTTTTAAACTAGAATTAAAACGGCCCTAGCAGGGGTAGATATGTAGTTTTAAAACAAATTTTTACAAAAATACCCTAGGGATTTAATTGAAAGAAAAAGTTTTCCTTCGGTAGATTTGGAAAATGCCCAAAAACACCCCTGTACAGTGAGAATTTGAGAAAAGTTAAAACGTAAAAGTTGTAGATCTCGACGAAACTATTAGATATTGCAGATGGTTCGTTGAAAAACTCAACCGTTTGTGAGATTTTGATTTTTTCAAGAATTTGATAAAAGTGAAAAAATGTTAAAATGGCAAAAATGTCATTTTTCAAAATGATTTAAGGTATGGTACTTTGAGTAAAAATGTTCCTTATGAAAAATAGGAAATTTTGGTTTAAAGAGATAAATTTTAACCCTAGGGGCAAAATTGTCAAAATTTTCAATTTAGGGGCTAAATTGTAAAGTTTTACCAAAAAGAGACATAGGTGTGAAATAAGGAGATACAAGCCATTAGGGTATTATTTTAAAGTTAATATGTGGCTATTTCTGTTAGAATAACGAAATCGAGCTCGGATAGGTCAGTAGGCCCATGAAGGCAAAATCGTCATTTTTGCCCGTATAACCTGAATCACTCTGAAATATTTCAAATGGAGAAAAGAAAATGATTAGAAAGATTTCTGCCCTTCATTAGTGACGATAGGGTAGAGTTAGAGAGAAATAAGAAAACCAGTGGTTTTCAGAGTTATATACTGTTATGCAACTCAATTTAATAATTAACGAACGTTTTGTATTGAAACATAATAGAATATTGGCAAATGGCTTTAAAATTGGCCAACAGGATCCTAGAAGTCTAAGATAGAGGAAAATCAAGGTTGATTTACACGGTATACAAAATCAAGTAAGTACCCATCCTACCTACAGTATAGAATTGTAGGTATAGAATGTGACATGTGTATATGTATACCTGTGTGTAAATCAAGTGTATATCTGTATGTATGCTATGATATGAGTATCTATAAGTATGTTGATGTATACCTGTGAGTACACTAAATAAATACCTGTGTGTATATTATATTGTATACCAGTGTGTATATTACCGTATGCTTGAGACTATAAAAGTGTGTACCTATGTGTACAGTATTGTATAAGAACATTTATGTTTTGCGTATAACATGTGATTATTACTTCATGCATGGTATGATAACTATAATAAATAAATTGGTAATTATATCACCAAAAATTAAGAAAAATGTCGTACCGACTCCTGACTTAAGAGGAGTTTAAGGATATAGTATGGTCATAGTGTTACATAGACCTAAGTGCACAATGGTATGAACACTTGGGCCCTAGTTAAAGATAAGAAAATAAAATGATAAGGAAAGTTTATAAGAAAACATAAATGGATCATGCATTTTATTAAGTATGCATGTGGGTTATATGGGACTTACTAGGCGTAAGCTCATTAAGTATTTCATGTTGTAAGTATTCCGACGAGAAGGTCAGAATAATTATGTGGATGAGTTGGCGGAGGGATGATTGGTGTGCAGAATGAGTATGGATTCTGTCGTAGTTAGTTTCTGTTGTGATATATTTCAAGATATTTTGAAAAGTAAAGCTTGGAGAATTGTATGACAAAGGAAAAGTTATTTTGTAAATACAAGTGTATGTCCGTATTTCAATAGATGCTAAAACCAATCTATGTGCAAAAGAAATTGTGTAAAGTATATTTATAAAAAAAGTTTTACCTAAGTTCTCGTATATACGTAAGTAAGAAAGTGTTTGTCACAACCCAATAAAGGTGGGTTGTGATAGTATGTATCAGAATGATAATCCTGCCACCTTACTGCCCATTGTCATCTACTCCACTGCCATAGCTCAAGTAAGATAGCTCAATTTTAAGTATACGAATGTTAAGTTTTCATTTTATATGAAATTGTTATGCTAATTAAGATGAATGTAGTAGATGGCAGCACCCCCGTATGAACCTAACATGGAGGCGACCAGAGAGCAAGTATTGCCTTTCGGGAGATGATACCTTCGCACTACTATGGCAGTCAAAGATCGATGATCTTGATGATTGGTTTCATGAGATAGCAGTAATTTTTGAGACTTGCCATACCCCATAGCATTTACAAGTTCCATTAGCCTCAAGACGACTGGCAAGAGCTGCATTGGAATGGTGGATAGGGCTCGGGCCAGAAGAGCAGCAACATAATTGGGAAGGTTTAAAGCATAGATCTCAGAAGCGTTCGTACCGTTCCCACCTATTAACAACATGTAAGTCCAAGTCATTCCGATGTTATGGGCAAACTAGCATCATAGGTTATATCTACATGTAGAACCCCTATGGGAAAGGTACGTAGGAGAGCGAGTAGATTACTATATCTTAAGGTTTCGTCATACAATGGTACCATTGATTCCACCAGAAATACCTTTATGGTGAATCTGTGACTTGATTTGGAGAGATCTTCCCAATGCGTTGCAACAACAAATGCAATATCCAAGGGATTTTCTTAGCACCCACAATTTTCTCATGGAAGTATTGCATGCGAAACAGAATGTGGTCGCGCCCTTGGAAGATTCCCCAACGGACATGGAAATGGATGATGAAGGCGATGATGATGAAGATGACGACGGCGATGAAGAGCTTGAATTCATTCTAGTGCTTCCCGAACCTATAATTGCAAGTGGCGATGAGTCTATCGATTCGATGAAGAGGAAGATGAGGATCCTGAGGAGAATTTCAAACATAATGATATGTCAGGAGTAGACTCGGATTAGAATGAAAAGAGACCTATGATGAACTGTATGTATTAAGATGTATATAGATGTGTAATCAACACAGTTTTGGGGCTTGTTGCTTTTGTATATGAGTTTATTACCGGCAAGTGGTATCCTTCGCGGCAATAGGGTATATGTAGCCGGAAGTGATAACTACTCCCGAAAATGGTATGGACAATTTATGTAAGAAAGAAAGGTAAGTATGTATGTTAGTCATTTATGGAATGTTTTAAGAATGAAAAATGTAAAAAAGGAAAGGAAAGAAGTTAATGAAATGAAACGTATGAAATGAGATATTGAGTCCATGTTTGCATGTATTTATGTTACATAATAACTTTCTTTAAATACTATTATGTTAATAGTATATACTGACGTAACGACGAAATTGTATGATAGGCCTATAAACCTATTCTACTAACGATGGCCGATGCACCTGGAGAACCTGTGAACCCGGACCTAATGGCCATGATCACGGAGTTACAACAAAAACTCCAAGCTCAGGAATTAAAAATGCAAGAGTTAAGAGAGCAGTCAGCGAACCAAAATCTAGTACCACAAGCTCGCGCGAATTCGCCACCCCCAGTACCACCACCTCAGCAAGCAAAATAGCTGCTCTAGTTATTCCAGCTCTCTGGTAGCGTCTGCTACCGAATTTTATGAAAGATTCCAACGGATGAAGGCCCTGGAATTTGACAGATCTACCAATCCATTAGAAGCCGATGATTGGCTTACTGGTATAGAGAGGGTTTTGAAATTTATGGGGCTCAGCAATTGTGAGAAAGTTTTGTGTGCCTCGTTTTCCCTCACTAAGGATGCTAAGAGATGGTAGGAGTCAGTTGAACGTTGAAGGAACATAGATGAAATGACATGGCTAGAATTTGTGGAAGAATTTGGAAGGGCTTATTTCAATGTGGAAACAATGGCAGCCCAACAAGAAGAATTCAACAATTTTAAACAAGGCAATATGTCAGTGGCAGATGCCGTGAAGAGATTCAAGAAATTGGCATGTTTATGTCCCAAATTGGTACCCACAGATTAGGAACGAATAAGAAGACTGATGCGGATGTTTCGAACTGACATTGCCCTTATAGTCGATAGTGGAGGGCGAGCTCCTAAGGATGTAGAAGATTGTATTGAACGGGTTGCTAGAGCTAAGTTCAGAATTGCCCGTGATAAGGAGGAGAGAGCCAGAATTCTTAAGGCTCAAAAGGAGGAGAAGACTTTAGCTAAGCAGAGCCAAGCTATATAAGTGAAGGGGCAAGGAAGTGTTCCAAGTCAAGGGCAGTCCCAGAGCTAGCCAGTGGGGTGCAACCGTAATGCTAATAATAAGAGAAAATGGAACGTAATTAATCCAAAGAATCAGAAAGGAAAACCCTAGAAAAGAATCAATGATGGAGGAAACAACAAACCTCTCTGTAGTCAATGCGGGAAGAGACATGCGGGAGAGTGTAAAGCTGGCACCAATAAGTGTTACATCTATGGCAAAGAAGGACACTATGCCATAAACTGTTTCTCCAATCCCTAGAATCTGAATACTCGAAATCAACCAAGGCCTCAGGGAACCCAGCTTCATGCAATCCAAGCACAGATTGAAGGCCCAAGTGTCAGTCAGGGACGCTTAGAAGTCCAGAATGTTGGAAAAAACAGTGTGAGATGCGCAACAGAAATTTTAAAATTTTAACATCAGAGTATTTTTCTAAAACACAAGTTTGACATGCTATATGCATAAATTAAACAGATCTTATTAACCTTTATGTGTCGAAGAACCTCCGCAACCCGTGAAGAGAGGTAAAGTTCCAGAAGAGCCTCAACCAACTGGTCTTCTTTGCTATTTTGTATCCACGATTGGAGTGAGTGTGGGGTCACACGTACAGCTCTTCCACCGGTGACTCTCCTTCCAACCAATCGAGAGAACCCAAAGCTAGTGTTTGTGATTTGTGAACAAAAGCTCTCAAGGAGTTTTTAAATGCTCACCAGAAGAGTATCACTCTTAATCTCTCAATTGATCTGAGTAACTCATGAGACTTACTCCCTTTATATAGCGATTGGTCCTGGGGTCAGTCCTGATCAGACTAGGTCTCAAAAACTCAAAACAGAATCAAGTTAGGATCAATATCTGATAAGATACACATGAAAATGCATAATCTTATCTCTTGCTGATCGGCAGGCTGAACATCCTGATCGACAGGCCGAACAGGCCCCATCGGCAGGCCAAACACGTAGATCGGTAGGCCAAACTGCCGCGTAAATATCTCTGCGAATCTTTTATTTTTCACTCGAGATTCTATAGGATAAAGTCTCTTTTTTGATTCAAATAACCCAATAGAGAAGTTATTTGATCAAAACAAACTTTATCAAGATAATCTCTAAAAAAAAAAAAAAATCAATTCACAATAATTCTACAAGTTTATCTTGATTTAATTTATCCAATTAAATCAACCGATAAACAGACAAGAATTATCCGATCCCAATAATTCAACAAGTTTATCTTAAATTAATTTGATTACAAAATTAATTTAACTAATAAACAGACATGAATTATTTGATTCTTTCAAATTTTAAACTAATCTGATAAATCCGACATAAGTCACCAATTATTGTAAAAGCACGCCGTATCGTTACAGGATTCTGTGAGCTAGCAAAGGGGACCAAAATGGACCTATAAAGTTTAAGCTCTCGATAATTATGAAACCCAATATCCCAGATATACATTTCACAATTATCATCTCCAACGCTACTCCACTAAAAGCTTGGAGCTGCACTCTCGAACTGTATAGAATTACGAAGCCCATATAGCTAAGTCTCCATGACATATCAAAGTATATCGTATCCCCATATGATAATCCATAATTAGTTTAAGGACAAGTTCTGTCTTACCTTCCCCATTAATTTTACCTTACGTTCCATTATCTCACCATTAGAAAACTTACCATCCAAAGATAGTATACCATTCGGTTACATCTATGTATCCAAATGGTTGAGCGCTCTAGTTTTCCAATTATAGGATAACGTATATAAGAGGATATCATTACTCCTAAAGAGGAGCTATGGATTCCATATCTATGAATAACAAGTCTATGCTATCAAGAGTCTTGCCTCCAACCGGCATGCATACCACTATTGAGATGTGGAAGTCACCCTTTGGTACATCAAAAGACACAAGTCGAGACAGCGGGCCCACTATCTATCTCAGGATTAAGATACAATACAAATGATTGTCTAAAGTGAATCGATTTGCCAAGACAAAATTATTAATCTAAATCAATTCACTTTGTGTCCTGATCCAACACATCGTCATCTATGACAATGTGCCAATATTTCTATTCACGGAGTCCAACTCCGATGGTCAAGACAAACCATCTCCAAATAGGGATATAGACATCATAACAATCTTTGCATGAATAAAGTGCCCAACTTTATTCCCTCGATTGCGGATCATATGTTTTAGACCGTCACCTTAAGAAACATGTCTTCCGTATAATCAGTCCATCATATGCCCAATTCTTAAAGGTTTACACTGATAGTCTCAGACTACTGTTTGCTTAACATACATTCAACAAATATGAACGTAAAGAGGACAAGATTTGATATATATTAATGAATAAATTCTTTATTGATAAAAATGTCTCCAAAAACGTATTACATTTTTACTCCTTAGGGTATACATATCTAACATGGAACCCATTGGATGGATTTATGCCTACATGAAGAAACAGGATGATGTGGGAACTTCATCAGTGGTGATAGGTCAGTTTTCTATTGCCAATACTGATGCGTATGTTTTATTTGATTCTGAAGCAACGAATTCATTTGCCTCACTTAAGTTTGCCAAACAGATAGGAACTAAAGGGGATAGAATAGAACAGACTTTTAGAATTGCACTTCCCTCTGGGGAGGTATTAAATTATGACTTTTGGCTACGTCATGTACCCATCATTGTTTGTGGAAAAGAATTGTATATCGATTTAATCATAATTGATATACAAGATTATGACGTTATCCTGGGAATGGACTTCTTGGGAAAATACACCGCTAAGATTAATTGCCGACATCGCAAGGTTACGTTCCGACCTTTTGGAAGTTAGAAGTTTGTTTATTCAAGGAAGGTTCCTAAGGCCCCAAAGGCGCTAATTTTGGCATTAAAAGCAAAGAAAATGTTGGAAAGTGGATGCATCGGTTATCTGGTGAACTTGTTAAGCAAGTCACAAAAAGCTCAATTAGGTCCAGAGAAGGTCCCCATTGTAAAAGAATTTGTTGACGTGTTCCCAGATGAGTTACTAGGCTTACCACTGGAACGAGAGATTTTGTTTAAAATTTAATTAACGCCAGGTACAGCCCTGATATCAAAGGCATCATATCGTATGGCTCCAGGAGAACTCAAAGAGCTGCAGGTGAAATTACGAGAATTGCTGGATAAAGGATTTATTTGGCCAAGTCATTCCCTATGGGGAGCACCTGTTTTATTTGTCAAAAAGAAAGATGGAAAGTTACAGATGTGCATTGATTACCAAAAATTGAACAAGGTCACGATTAAAAACAAGTATCCACTTCCAAGGATTGACGATTTATTTGATCAACTGAAAGGAGCGTCGGTATTCTCAAAAGTTACTTACGCTCTGGATATCATCAACTGCGAATCAAGGAAGAGGACGTGCTAAAGACAGCATTCCGGACGTGTTAAGGGCATTATGAATTCTGTGTTATGCCATTTGGACTGACCAATGCCCTAGCAGCCTTTATGAATCTGATGAACCGGATTTTCAAGGACTATCTCAAAAAATTCATTATCGTTTTCATCGACGACATCCTTATCTATTCAAGAACGCCAGAGGAACATGAAAGATACTTGAGGATTGCACTACAGTTGTTAAGAAGACATCAATTGTATGCCAAGTTTTCAAAATGTGAATTTTGGTTAAAAAAAGTTCATTTCTTAGGGCACGTGGTCTTACGAGATGGAGTCGCTGTTGACCTCTCAGAGGTAGAAGTAGTGAATAAGTGGCCTACACTGAAAAGTGTTACCGAGATCAGGAGTTTCCTCGGTTTAGCAAGATACTATCGACGTTTTGTAGAAGGATTCTCCAAACTTGCAGTGCCATTCACGGCCCTTACAAGAAAAGTGGCTAAATATGAATGGACCAAGAAGTGCAAAGAGAGTTTCCAGGAACTAAAAAGATGACTCACAAGTGCCCCAGTATTGACTACACCAGATCCAAATCTAGGAAACTATGTGATTTACAATGATGCGTCAAAGACAGGCTTGGGAGCCGTACTTACACAAAACAGAAAAGTAATTGCGTATGCATACCAATAGCTGAAGGATCATGAAAGGAATTATCCCACGCATGACTTGGAGTTAGCAACAATCGTATTTGCACTGAAGATTTGGCGTCACTATCTGTATGGAGCTAAGTGTGAAATTTATACAGACCACCAGAGTCTGAAATATATCTTCACATAGAAGGAACTTCACATGAGAAAACGAAGATGGCTGGAACTCATTAAAGACTACGACTGTGAAATTTTATATCACCCTGGAAAGGCTAACCGAGTAGCCAATGTCCTCAGTTGTAGAGCAATGTCTTTGCTTGCAATGTTGTGATCAATATCAAGACCTCTTCAGAAGGACTTGATAGAAGCGGGAATAGAGCTAATTATAGGAAGATTAGCCAATCTATCGTTCCGGCCTGCTATCTTGGAGAATTTAAAGGAGCGGCAAGAAATATATCCATTGCTACTCAAAACTAAGAATGAAGTTCTTGAGAACATGGAAGCAGAATTTAACATCTTGGAAGATGGCATTTTTCATTATAAAGGTAGATTATGCATTCCCAATGATGAGGAATTAAAGACGCAAATATTGAAAGAAGCTCATGAGGCGCCATATGTAATTCATCCAGGAGCTACAAAAATGTACCAAGATTTGAAAGAGTGCTATTGGTGGTATGGAATGAAGAACGAAGTTATGAGATTCGTCAGTAAATGTCTCACGTGTCAAAAGGTGAAGGCTGAGCATCAACGATCTACAGGTGAACTACAAAAGATAGATATCCCAGAGTGGAAATGGGACCAAATAACTATGGATCTGGTGACCGGACTACCTAGAACTACATGAGGACATGATGCTATATGGGTAATTGTAGATAGATTGACCAAATCTGCGCACTTTTTACCCATTAAACTTAGTAGTTCCGTTGAATGACTTGCTGAATTATATGTCACACAAATAGTTAAATACCATGGAGTCCTGAAATCCATCATTTCTGATCGTGATGGCCGGTTCACTTCCAAGTTCTGGAAGAGCGTTCATCAAGCAATGGGAACAAAGCTGACGTTTAGCACAGCCTTCGACCCTTAAACGGATGTTTAGTCAGAAAGGACCATCCAGACTTTGGAGGATATGCTAAGAGCATGTGTGCTAGATTTCAAAGGAGGATGGGATAAAAAGCTTCCTTTGATCGAATTTACGTATAATAATAGTTACCAAACCTCCATTGGTATGGTTCCATATGAAGCTCAATATGGAAGAAGATGTAAATCACCTTTATATTGGTATGAAACCCAAGAAAAGACATTGTCGACCATAGATTTTGTTCAAAGAACAACGGAAGATGTAAAGTTAATCCATCAACGGATGGAAACGGCTTTCAATCGATAAAAGAGTTATGGTGATCAACGACAAAGACCTGTAGAGTTTCAAGTAGGGAACTTAGTCTTTTTGAAGATCACACCAATGAAAGGAGTGGTGAGATTTGGAAAAAGGAGGAAACTCAGTCCAAGGTACGTTGGACCATATGAAATCTTAGAAAGAGTACGTAACGTGGCTTATAAGTTAGCCCTACCCCCTGAAAGGGCATCGGTACATAATGTATTCTATGTATCCATGCTAAAAAAGTATGTACCTGATTCCTCGCATATACTTAGCATGAACCTATTGAAGTAGAAGAGAACCTGTCTTATGAGGATAAACCAGTTCAAATTTTGACTCGAGAAGAGAAGGAGTTAAGGAATAAAAAGATACCACTCGTTAAAGTTTTATAGCGTAATCAACAAGTGGAAGAAGCAACCTAGGAACGAGAAGACGAAATGAGGAAAGTGTAACCCAAATTGTTTAGATTTTTAAGGACGAAAATTCTTAAGGGGGATAGGTTGTAATGACTAAGGAAATTCATTAATAAAATCTAATATTTAAATTAGGTTTAATTAATGAATTTACCTATAAAAATTGTAATTTTTGCAAAAATTGTGACAAGGTACAAATAAGCGGTATTAACAGGATGTTTCATTGTGAATGTGATGCAATGTTGGATATTAATAATACAGGTTTTATGAGTTTAATTACTCAAAAATTTGTAAATAATATCCATAAAATAAATTTTATATTACAATTAATTGTAAAATTGTGATACAAACGAATGGGTAATTAGAATACCAATAAGACATAGAGTTCATAGTGACCCAACCCAGTGTAAAAAGGAGGCCGAAGCAATATAAGTATATTGCTAAGTGAAAATGCAGATATGAAAAATGTCATGTTTGGCCTTCAAAAGCGAACAAAAGGTAAGTAAAATATTTATATACAGTCTAAGGATAGGTCGTGCACTAATTTGACCACGGCAGTGTAAGAAAAATACTGTGTGATGAAAAATTACACTATAAATTTTTGAGCACTACAAAGTGGACACCCATTAGAGTCTCATTGGGCCACATGTCTTGAAAGGTGACCCAACCACCTTATGCCACCGAGGGGTATACTCATGGATTACCATGAGTCATCAAAGAAGGATAAGCAAGCATTTAATGCAAAACTTAGCCAAAAATCCCATCTTTTCTCTTCCTCCCATACTCGGCAGCCATGGTTGGAGTCCCTCAAAAATTTTTCTTAACCCAACTCTTTGCAAAAATAACCCCAAAAAAGTTTTAGAAGCAAAGCTCAAGGATTTTTTTACAAGTTTTAAGGTAAATCCCAAACTTTTTACCAAATTTTAAAGGGATTTTTCATGGTTAAGGGGGAAATTGATTCATGGTGTTCTTGCATGGAAATGATGCCTAGGAAGGGGTTTCAAAGGAACCTTGGAAGACTAGAAATCAAAAGTGTTATTTGGGTAAGTTTTGAATTTCAAAGTTTTAAAATTTTAAAATTTTTGTTTTGATTTTTATACCTTTAAGAGTATGTGGGTTCTTAAGCATGTATTGGGTGGAATTTCATGGATACATGATGTATGGTGTGTCGATATGGTGAAATTATGGTTTATGGTGAAAAATAGTAGTTTGTGTAAAAAATAATATTTTTGTAATTTTGATGTTGGTTTTAGCAAAAGTGATGATTGAGCATGAAAATGTTTTAAACTAGAATTAGAACAGCCCTAGCAGGGGTAGATATGCAGTTTTAAAATGGATTTTTACAAAAATATCCTAAGGACTTAATTGAAAGAAAAAGTTTTCCTTCGACAGATTTGAAAAATTCCCAAAAACACCCCTGTATAGTGAGAATTTGGGAAAAGTTAAAACACAAAAGTTGTAGATCTCGATGAAACTGTTAAGTATCACAGACAGTTCGTCAAAAAACTTAACCGTTTGTGAGATTTTGATTTTGTCAAGAATTTGTTAAAAGTGAAAAAATGTTAAAATGACAAAAACCTCATTTTTCAAAATGATTTAAGGTATGGTACTTTGAGTAAAAATGTTCTTTATGAAAAATAGGAAATTTTGGTTTAATGAGATAAATTTTAGCCCCGAGGGCAAAATTGTCAAAATTTTTGGTTTAGGAGCTAAATTGTAAAGTTTTACAAAAAAGTTACATAGGTGTGAAACAAGGAGATACGAGCCACTAGGGTATTATTTTAAAGTTAATATGTGGCTATTTCTATTAGAATAACAAAATCAAGCTCGGGTAGGTCAGTAGGCCTATGGAGGGCAAAATCGTCATTTTTGCCCGAATAACCTGAACACTCTGAAATATTTCAAATGGGGAAAAGAAAATGATTAGAAAGATTTCTACCCTTCGTTAGTGACGATAGGGTAGAGTTAGATAGAAATAAGAAAACCAGTGGTTTTTAGAGTTATATACAGTTATGCAACTCAATTTAATAATTAACGAACGTTTTGTATTAAAACATAATAGAATATGGGCTAATGGCTTTAAAATTGGCCAACAGGATTCTAGAAGTCTAGGATAGAGGAAAATCAAGGTTGATTTACGTGGTACACAAAATCAAGTAAGTACCCATCCTACCTACAGTATGGAATTGTAGGTATAGAATGTGACATGTGTAAATGTATACCTATGTGTAAATCAAGTGTATATCTGTGTGTATGCTATGATATGAGTATCTATAAGTATGTTGATGTATACCTGTGAGTATACTAAATAAATACCTGTGTGTATGTTATATTATATACCAGTGTGTATATTAACGTATGCTTGAGACTATAAAAGTGTGTACCTATGTGTACAGTATTGTATAAGAACATTTATGTTTTGCGTATAACATGTGATTATTACTTCATGCATGGTATGATAACCATAATAAATGGACTGGTAATTATATCACCAGAAATTAAGAAAAGTGTCGCACCGACTCTTGACTCAAGAAGAGTTTAAGGATACAGTATGGTCACGGTGTTACGTAGACCTAAGTACGCAATGGTACAAACACTTAGGCCCTAGTTAAAGATAAGAAAAGAAAATGATAAGGAAAGTTTATAAGAAAGCATAAATGGATCATGCATTTATTAAGTATGCATGTGGGTTATATGGGGCTTACTGGGCGTAAGCTCATTAAGTATTTCATGCTGCAGGTATTCCGACGAGAAGGTCAGAACAAGTGTGTGGATGACCTAGCGGAGGGACGATTGGTGTGCAGAATGGGTATGGATTTCGCCGCAGTTAGTTTCCGCTTTGATATATTTCAAGATATTTTGAAAAGTAATGCTTGGAGAATTGTATTACAAAGGAAAAGTTGTTTTGTAAATACAAGTGTATGTCTATGTTTCGACAGATGCTAAAACCAATGTATGTGCAAACAAATTTGTGTAAAGTATATTTATAAAAAAAAAAGTTTTACCTAAGTTTTCATATATACGTAAGTAAGAAAGGGTTTATCACAGTCCGAAAAAGGTAGGCTTTGACATTCTATTCCTGCTAACACCAAGAGCAAGAAGAAGAAGAAGGAGAAGAACCCAAAGAAGCTTAAGTGCTTCTTTTGTGGGAAGGTCGGTCACATCAAGAAGCATTGCAAGGACTTCCTTTCCAAAGTTGGTAGGTGTGATCTTCTGTATTTAGAAACTTGTTTGGTTGAGGGATCCAGTGACTTTGGGTCACAGATTCCGGTGCAACTAATCATGTTTGTGTTTCTCTACAGGAGTTCAAAGAAACGAGAAGTCTACTTCATGAAGACTTCACGCTTCGGATGGGTGATGGATCCTTGGTCTTGGTAGAAGCAATGGGAGACATCCATCTTTAGTTTGATAATTATAAGAATTTAATTTTGACAGATTGTTTTTATGTTCCTAAATTTAAAAGGAATTTAATTTCTATAGCTTGTTTATTTAAAGACTCCTATTTGGTTTCTTTTAATAATAAAGTGGTGATTCGTAAAAACAAATCTTTTATCTGTCCTGGATGGATGCAAAATAATCTATATTTTATCAAACCTAAGATGGACTTACTGCTTAATGCTGATATGAATGACAATAACTCTAAAAGACTTAAAACTTCTCACTCTAATAAGACTTATCTTTAGCATTTGCATCTTAGTCATGTTAACCTGAATTGGATTCAAAGGTTGGTAAGGGATGGACCTTTAAGTCAATTAAAGGTGGAATCTATACCTCAATGTGAATCTTGTTTGGATGGTAAAATGACCAAAAGACCATTCGAGTCTAAGGGTAATAGGGCCGAAAGGGTTCTAGAACTTTTATATAGTGATGTTTGCGGACCGATGAACATCCGGGCACGAGGAGGGTATGAGTACTTCATCACTTTTATTGACGATTACTCAAGATATGGGTATGTGTACCTAATGCACCACAAAAGTGAAAGTTATGACAAGTTTAGGGAGTTTCAGGCTGAAGTGAAAAAACAATTGGGTAGTCCCATAAAGGAACTTCGATCCGATCAAGGTAGAGAATACCTTTCTAATGAGTTCTTGGGACACATATTAGAGAATGAGATTTTATCCCATTTGAGTGCACTTGGCACTCCGCAGCAGAATGGCGTAGTGGAGAGAAGGACTAGGACTTTATTAGACATGGTAAGGTCCATGATGAGTTATTCATTATTGTCTTTATTCTTTTGGGGATATGCACTACAAACCGTATGTTTCTTTTGAACAATGTACCTTCAAAATCAGTCCTAAAACTCCTCATGAGTTATGGACAGGCAGGAAGACATCCTTAAACCATACTCGCATATGGGGATTTCTGGCTCAAGTCCTGTTTAAGGATGTGAATAAGTTGGAAGCATGTTCAGAAGTTTACGTGTTTATAGGATATTCAAAAGGGACTAAAGGGGGTTATTTTTATAACTCAAAGGAAAATAAAGTCGTGGTTTCAACTAATGTAACTTTCCTTGAGGAGACTTACATTGATGACTTTAAACCTCGAAGCAAAATGGTGCTTGAGGAGTTAAGGAGTGATCCAATCACTCTAGAGGTTCTGAATGAAACCGTTCCGATCAATGTAGAAAAACCAAATGAACATGAACAACAACCTAAGGGGCTTCGGCGTTGGGGATGATCGAGCATCAAGCCGAAAGGTATATGTTCAATGGTGAGGCCTTCTTGGTTGAACCAAATGAACATGACAGGGATCCTTATACTTACGTAGAGGCTTTGGAGGATATTGATTTGAAACTCTGGACAGAGGCCATGAACATAAAGATGAAGTCTATAGAGACTAATCAGGTCTAGGAGCTTGTAGATTTCCCGATGGGATAAAACCCATAGGGTGTAAATGGATCTACAAGAGGAAAAGAGGAATGGATGGAAAGGTCAAAACCATTAAGGTTAGATTGGTAGCTAAGGGTTACACACAAAGGGAAGGAATCGATTACGAGAAAACCTTTTCGCCTGTAGCCATGCTTAAATCCATTCGGATTCTCTTGTCCATAGCTGCTGCTCTCGACTATGAGATTTGACAAATGGATGTCAAGACGGCTTTTCTAAATGGCTATCTTAATGAATCTATTTATATGAAACATCTAGACGGGTTCAAGGTCAAGGGTCAAGAGGGTAAGGTTTGTAAGCTGCAAAAGTCAATTTATGGACTTAAGCAGGCTTTTTGTTGTTGGAACATAAGATTTGATCAGGTGATCAAGACTTATGGGTTCTCACAAAATGTGGATGAGCCATGTGTCTATAAACACATTAAGGATGGGAAGATGGTTTTTCTACTGCTCTATGTAGATCGCATTTTGCTAATTGGCAATGACGTTGGGGCACTGTCATCGGTCAAATTATGATTGACCAAGCAGTTTGACATGAAGGACTTGGGTGAGGTTAATTTTGTTCTCGGTATCCAGATCTTTTGAGATAGAAAGAACAAAATGATAGCTTTGTCATAAGCCAACTACATAGATAAAATTCTCAGGAGGTTTGCAATGCAGGATTCCAAGAAAGGTGGGCAACCATCTAGGTTTGGAATTACTCTTTCTAAAAAAGACTCTCCAAAGTCTGAGGAAGAAAGATAACACATGAAGAAGGTGCTTTATGCTTTGGCAGTGGGTAGTCTCATGTATGCCATGCTTTGCACATGACCGGATATTTGTTATAAGGTCAGGATTGTAAGTCGATTTCAGGTGGATCCAGGACCGAACCACTGGGTTACGGTTAAGCATATTTTCAAGTACCTGAGAAGGACTCGAGGGTATATGCTTGTGTATTCGGGTGAGGACTTAACTCCTCTAGGATATACTGACTCAGATTTTCAATCTTGCCTGGATTCTACGAAATCAACTTTGGGTTTTGTATTTACTTTGGGTGGCGGTGCCATCAGTTGGAGAAGTGTGAAGCAAGATTACACTTCAGATTCAACGATGGATGCTGAGTATGTGGCAGCTAGTGATGCTTCGAAAGAAGTAGTGTGGCTCCGTAAGTTTCTTGGGGATCTTGAGGTAGTTCCTAGTATGGATAAGGCGGTATCACTGTACTATGATAACAGTGCGGTGGTAGCTAATGCTAAGGAACCAAGATTTCACAAAAAGAGTAAGCATATTGATAAGAAGTATCATGTGATAAAGGACTTCATTGAGCGTGGACATATCATGGTGTGCAAAATTGCGTCATAAGATAATTTAGCTGATCCATTTACGAAGACACTTATTGGGAGAGTCTTCGAGAGGCATGTGGAAGGTATTGGAATGCGAGATTTGTCATATTTAGTCACTTAGTGCAAGTGAGAGAGTGTTAGACATGTATGCCCTAAGGAGTAAAAATGTAATATGTTTTTAGAGACATTTTTATCAATAAAGAATTTATTTATTATTAATATACCAAATCTTGTCCTCTTTACGTTCATATTTCTTGAATGTATGTTAAGCAAACAATAGTCTGAGACTGTCAGTCTAAACCTTTAGGAATTGGGCATATGATGTGGAAGACACGATTCTTAAGGTGACGGTCTAAATCATAAGATCCACAATCGAGGGAATAAAGTTAGGCGCTTTATTCATGTAAAGATTGTTATGTTGTCCATATCCCTATTGGGAGATGGTTTGTCTTGGCCATCAGAGGTGGACTCCATGAATAGAAGCATTGGCACGTTGTCATAGGTGACGATATGTTGGATCAGGACATAAAGTGAATTCATTTGGATTAATAATTCTGTCTCGGTAAATCGGTTCACGTTAGACAATCATTTGTATTGTATCTTAATCTTGAGATGAATAGTGGGCCCACTGTCTTGACTTTTGTCTTTTGATGTACCAAAGGGTGACACCCATATTTTAATAGTGGTATGTATGCCGATATGTTAGCGGCATGACTCTTGATAGCGTAGACCTGTTATTCATTGATATGGAATCCATAGCTCCTCTTTAGGAGTAGTGATATCCTCTTATATGCGTTATCTTGTAATTAGAAAAATGAAGCGCTCAACCATTTGGATACATAGGTGTAACCAAATGGTATACCGTCTTTGGATGTGAGTTTTTCGATGGTGAGATAATGGAATGTAAGATAAAAATAATCGAGAAGGTAAGACAAAACTTGTCCTTAAGCCGATTATGGATAATCCTATGGGGATACGATACCTTGTGATATGTCATGGAGACTTAGCTATACGGGCTTCGTAATTCTATATAGTTCAAGAGTGCAGCCCCAAGCTTTTAGTGGAGTAGCGTTGGAGTTGATAATTATGAAATATATATCTAGGATATTGGGTTTTATAATTATCGGGAGCTTGAACTATATAGGTCCATTTGGTCCCCTTTGCTAGCTCACAAAATCCTGTAACGATACAGCGTGGTTTTCCAATAACTGGTGACTTATGTCAGATTTATTAGACTGGCTAAAATTCAAAAGATTCAGATAATTCATGTCTGTTTATTGATTGAATTAATTTTGTGACAAAATTGATTCAAGATAAACTTGTTGAATTATTGGGATCAGATAATTCATGTTTGTTTATTAGTTAGATTAATTTTGAATTAATTCAAGATAAACTTGTTGAATTATTAGAAATTCATTTATTTTCCTAGAGATTATCTAGACAAAGTTGTTTTAATTAGATAACTTTTCTATTGGGTTATTTGAATTAAAACTGAGACTTTGTCCTATAGAATCTCGGGTGAAAAATAAAAGATTCGTTGAGATTTTTATCAACAGTTTGGCATGCTGATCTTCAAGTTTGGGTTGTCGATGGGGCAAGTTTGGGTTGTCGGTTAGACAGATCGGCTTGCCTATGCACAATAAAAAGATCACACGTTTTCAAGCGGATTTCATCAGATATTAATCTGAATTTGATTCTGATTTGAATTTTGAGGTATTATCTGATAAGGATTGACTCGTGGACCCAACCTCTATATAAAGGAAGTGAGTCTCATTATTATTTAGATTAATTGAGAGATTAAGAGTGATACACTACTAGTGAGAATCTAGAAACTCCCTAAGAGCTCTTGTTCACAAATCATGAACACTAGCTTTAGGTGCTATCAATTGGTTGGAAAGAGAGTAACCTAGAGGAAGAGCTATACATGTGAGCCCACACTCACTCCGATCATGGATAGAGAATAGCAAAGAAGGCCAGTTGGTTGAGGTCTTTTTTGGAACGTTACTTCTCTTCACTGATTGCAGTAGCTTTTCAGCACATAGTGGTTAGTAAGATTCGGTTAATTTATGCATATAGCATGTCAAACTTGTGTTTTGGAAAATACTTTGATATAAAATTTTTAAAATTTCCACTGCATACTATTTTTCCAACATGGTCTCCATCGTTAGAACAACACCATAAGGTTCAAATGGTGCCTCGAGATGGCATTATTTTTCCTTGTGATAGGAATTGGATATGTATCTCTAACTTGACCTATACTACATTGGCACTTTAGATTTAAGTCTTTGGAATCCGAAACAGTGGATTAGACTCATGAAAATGTAATTAAATGTTAACTGTATTCTTGACCAAAATAACGATAGCTAATAAATGTGAAATATGAGATATTTTGATTATTTATTAAGTAAGAGTATCTCGTTTTGATTTGCAAATTAATTTGACCTACCTTATAGTGGCACATTGTTTGTGGTAAATCAAATTATCGTTGGCTAAATTTAGTAAACATGTTTTATGTATTTTTTATTTGCATTCATCATCATATTTACTATGCCTAAAACTTGTATATTATGTTAATGATATTCATGCATGTGAATTGAATGCTTATTTATCTATTATCCTAGCAATATGTCTAATCTAATTGTCAACCTAGTTGCACTTGAACAACATACTAGCAAGAACTATACCAAACAGAAAAGTAACATGAACCTAATACTCATAAATGACAACTACTAGTTCATCATCCGAGAGGAGTGTCCTTTAGTTCCTATAGCTTATGCAAGAAGAGCCACCCAAGATGCATTTTCTCGTTGACAGAATGCTAACTAAAAAGACAAAAGCTATTTGTTAGCTGGCATGTCTGAACTTCTTTGTAAAAAGCATGAGAATGTGAACACTAGTTATGAGATAATGCAGTCACTTGATGGGATGTTTTGGCAAGCGAACAAAAAGGCATGTCTTGATGTTATGAAGTTGTTCATAACACCAAGATGAAGCCCGAAACTAAGAATGAGAAGAAAACCAAAAGTAAATGTAATTTATTAGTTTTAGAAACATGTATTATAGAGAATGAGTTCTCAACCTAGGTAGTTGACTTAAGAGCAACCAACCATGTTTGTTCTTCTCTGTAAAGTTTTAATTCTTTATGGGAGCTTATTCATGGGGAGAACACAATGGTCGTGGGTAATAGAGTTAAGGTTTTGGCTAAAGTAGTAGGGGAACTTAGACTTTAGTTTAGGAATAAATATTGTTTTTGAACTATGTTTATTTTATTCTAGGTTTTAGAAGAAATTTGATTTCTATTTCTACATTAAATGAACAGTTATTTAAAGTTTCTTTTGATAATAAAATTGTTTCTATTTCAAAGAATGGTTTAAATATATGTTCTAGAAAACTAAATGATGGTTTATATTTTCTCAAACCTAGTCCTAACTCACTACTTAAAACTTAAGTGTTCAAAGTAGCTGAACCTAAAAATAAAAAGCAAAAGATTTCTTATGCAAATGACACATCTTTATGGCATCTTAGACTTGCACATATTAACCTAAACAGGATTGAAAGACTAGTAAAAGACAATCCTTTGAAGGACTTAAAAGTTAGTGAACTCCTAGTTTGTGAATCCTATCTAGAAGGTAAGATGATCAAGAAACCTATCTCAGCAAAAGGTACAAGAGCCAGGGAGACTCCTAAGTTGATACATACCAATGTATGCAGACATTTAAATGTCCAAGCAAGAGGCAGATGTGAATATTTTGTCACATTTATTGACAATTATTCTAGATATGGTTATTCTTACCTAATGCATCAAAAATCTAAAATTTTTGGTGCATTTAAGGAATTCTAAGCGGGAGCTGAAAAACAATTAGAAAAGAAGATCAAGGTGCTTCAATCGGATTGAGGTGGTGAGTATCTAGACACATAATTCACAGACCATTTGATAAAAAGCAGAATAGTTTCACCATTCACTACATCTGGAACGCTACTACAAAATGGTGTTGTTGAAAGAAGAAATCGAATGTTACTCAACATGATGAGATCAATGTTGAGTTATTCTTCTCTACCCACATCCTCCTAGGGATATACTTTAAGAACCATAGTTTATATTCTAAACTTGGTTCTAAGTCTATACTAAGATGCCTTTAGAGTTGTGGAAGGGCTAAAAACCTAGTTTGTAGCACATTCGCATATGGGGTGTCCAACATATGGGCTAAAGGCTAAGACTGGGAAGTTAGAACCTCATTCAGAAGTCTATATCTTTGTAGGATATCCTTAAGGTATAAGAAGAGGCCAGTTCTACAGTCCACAAGATAAGAAGGTATTTGTATCGATAGATTCCACCTTTCTTAAACATGATTTCATGAAAGATTTCAAAACAAAGAGCAAAATAGTTCTAGAAGAGTTACTTGTCGATTAGATCGGCTTGTAGCCATCAAGAGTTATCGACGAGCCGATAAGAGTTGTAGAAGAGAAAAATAGAAGAGGCCACAACTTCAAGTCATATACCTCCTGTGCTTTGAAGTAGTGGGAAGGAAATCAGATTACACATTCTTTACTGAGGAGAAGCACAGCTAGTCATTGTGAGTGATGGTGAGAAAAGATCCATTGACGTACAAGTCATAAAATGGAAGATTCTGGCAACGACAAGTAGGTGGAAGCCATGAAACTCGAGATGGAATCTATGTATTCCAACTTGGTTTGGAAACTTGTTGATCTTCTTGAAGTTAGGTGCAAATAGATCTACAAAAGGAATAGAGGAGTGAATGAGAAAGTAAAGACTTTCAAGACAAGGCTAGTAGCTAAGGGTTATACCCAAAGAGAGGGAATCGACTATGAAGGGTCTTTCTCCTTGGTTGCTAACCTAAGTCCATTCAGATACTCTTATTTATTGCTACATATTTATGATTATGAAATATGATAGATGGATGTCAAGATGCAGTTTCTGAACAGCTATCTTGAGGAAAGTATCTATATGGTGCAACCAGAGGGTTTCATAGCTAAAGACCAATAGTAGAAAGTCTTCAAGATGCAGAGGACCATATATAGACTTAAGCAGGCTTCTAGATCATAGAACAACGGGTTTGATGAGGCTATTAAGGCTTACAGTTTTGAACAAAATTGGGATGAACCATGTGTCTACAAGTACATAAGAGAAATGAAGGTGGTCTTCTTAGTACTTTATGTTGATGCTTCCTGCTCATTGTGAATGATAAGAAATCAATATCACAAAGAAAGGAATAGTTAGTTAGCCAATTTCAAATGAAAGATTTGAGAGAGGTAAGCTATGTTCTTGGGATCCAATTCATACGGGGTCATAAGAATAAATTTTTGGCATTATCTAAATGTCAAACATTGACAGGATGCTAGTCAAATATGGGATGCATCACTGTAAGAGAGTGAATTTTCCTTCTATGCATGGTATTTATCTCTCTAAAAAGTAGTGTCCTGATACTTTTCAGGAGGAAGAGGACATGAGTCGTTTCCTTTATGTATCAATAGTCAGAAATCTAGTGTATGCTATGCAGTGTACCAGGCCTGACATTTGCTATGCAGTAGGGATGTTAGAAAATTTCAATCAAATCCAAGATTTGATCATTGGACGGTTGTAAAGTACATTCTCAAGTATCTTTGGAGAATGAGAAACCATATGCTTGTGTATTCTAGTGGAGATTTATCTCTCGATGGTTACATCGATTTTGATTTTCAATCAGATAAGGATGATCGAAAGTCGATCTCAGGATGCATGCTTACTCTTGGTGGTGGAGTTGTTGTCTGAAGGAGTGTGAAACAATAGTGTGTTTCTAACTCGACAATGGAGGCTGAATACATGGTTGCTTATGAAGCATCCATGAAAGCAGTTTGGCTTTGGAAATTTTTGATAGATTTAGAAGCTGTTCTAGATATAAATAAGTCGATTGACTGACTTGTGACAATAGTGTAGCAACTGCAAACATTAAAGAATCAAGAAACCATAAAGGCAAGAGGTACGGAGAAAAAAGTTCTTATCTTGTTCAAGATATGTACCATAGAAATGACGTCGTAGTATTGAAGATTGTGTCAGAAGACAACAGAGTAGATCCGTTCATGAAGACCTTACTAGTCAAAATTTTCAAGAAGCATTTGGAGGGATATGGATTCATAGACATGTCTCATCTACTTTAAGAAAAGTGGAAGATTGTTAGGATAGATGCCCATAAAGTATATGATGTTTTGTAATGGACATATTTTTAAATAAATAAAGTGAAATTATTCATTATATTTGTGTACATATCTTGAATACTTTATGAATATCATTAAAATTTCATAATTACCTACATGACCTTAAATTTGTATATAAGTGTTATATACTAGAGGATAATATTTAAGGATGATAACTAAAATGATTAGTAACATATAATCAATTATTACTTATTCAATTAAAGTATAGAATCTTTAATTAAGCGTTACTAGTTCAGGTTATTTCTATTAAGAATGAAATGGTCTTATTCAAACTGTTAATAAAGCGAGTCATTAAATTAGTACACTACATATAATAAGATTATGTAGGACTGGAATATGATGACGTATGAACAACTACTAATTTCTATTGAATATATCAAGTTCTAATCTCATTGACTGATAGTCATATATAAGATGATCTTAATCTTGAGTTATTAACAGACTCTTATTTATGGATTTATGTCTTTTGATTTACTAGGTATGAATTTGAGAATTAAATCTTATTCCTTGTATCTTGGAGGCATGATGAAGTAAGTGGCAAAGAATGTTAATGTTACAAGATGATATCCATTCTTTCTCTAACGAGAAGGAAATAAATAATTCTCTTGAGTATTGATTCGGGACTTGAATAATAAGAGTGTTCAATTTATGATTAATTTTATGAATTTATTATTTGTTAGAGGATCAATGGCACTTAAGGATTAAAAAGTAATTAGAGAGGTTAACATACATTACCTAGCTCTAATTATGAATTATTTATGGAGGATCGACTTATATCAAATAAATGACTCAAAGAAATGAGTAATTAAATATCTATAATTTCAAGAGGAGTTACATTGGAATTAATAAAAGAGTAATATATTAATTAAATCCATTAGTCACCCCGCCATCCTTGTAAACATTATTTAGACAAGTGGAATTATTGATTTAAATGATGAATTATAATTATAGAATTGTAAATTAAATATCACTTAAAATAAATTAATTATAAATTAATTTATATTTATTAAATAATTAGATTATTTAATAAATAAAATATAATAATTAATTTTGAAAGTCGTATAGTAGGTGGGTCCCACTGTATATGGTGCCTATGCTATCAAGGGAAAGTCCCTTGTGCACATCAAAGCTTGGTTACAAAGTTTCCGTATTTAGTATTTTCAATTTTGAATAAATGTGATTTAATTCAAATATGGAAAGCTGAATGTGGAAACTAATAAGATTGGGTAACCAGCAATATTCTCACTTGCACTGCATGGAGAATGGGGCCACACACATAGAGAATCTCTTTGTGAGTGGCGCCCATGATAGATATAGGAACGTGAAACTTGTGTCTTTTATTTTAATTAAATATTTGATATTAAATTAAAAATAAGAAGACTTTCAAAAATTAATTAGGTCTCTTATTCTTTATAAATAGAGGCCTCTTTTATTCATTAGATGGCACCTATGAGCCTTGAAGAGACTGAAAATACTCTATAGAAATACCCTCACATAGGCATGTAGAAAGAAAGAAAGAAAGAGAAAAAGAGTTCTTCTATTCCAAGTCCTACTTTGCTCATATGTTGAGATTAGTGGGAAACTAAAAGTTAGTAGAGTTATCACTTGAAACCATATTCCTCCGATGCTCACCTGTTCAACCATCTGGTGCCGAGAACTAGGCGAGAAAAATGGTTGTTACAATCTTTAAGAAAGCATCCTCTGTTATTCCTTCATTTCATCTCCGATCATATTCCAGTAAGCAAAACTTTGTTATATATTTATTTATGCATAAAATTAATATAATATATAGCAGTATGCAAAAGTTTTGAGAAATTTTTGTTATATTAGCTCCATACCATTACCATGTTTCCGCTGTACTTTCTGAAAAATGTTTTTCAAAACCAACAGTTTATATATTTTGCAGAAATACTGAAGAAGTGGATACTTATATTGAGATTCACATAAAAAAATAAAAGAGGCAACCAAAAAAAAAATAATAAAAATAAAAAGAAGTGGTGGTTGCAAGATAAACATAATCAGACATTTAGAGACTGGATAAAGGCACACATTTACGCTAAGATTAGCAAGTCTCAATACAAAAGTGTCTTGCAAAACTTATAAACCTGACCAGTGGAACCTCATCAACGATTTATACTGAGTACTCAATAAATAGTTCTACTTTTTTATACTCACAAAAGAGATAAGAAACATCTTGCCGAAAATAGTGGTGTGAGTCTTTGCTCTAATGTTATGTATGTTATCTTCATAAGAGATAAGAATCTCATATATACAATAACAAAATACTATGGTTTTGTAAGGACATTTATAAACTTCATTATTTCGGATTGTGGGTGCCAATTTTTAGTACAATTGAGTAGATAATAACTTAGTGAAAATTGATACTTGACAGTACTATAATGGTAGACTTTATTGATTGGGTCGCAAGAGTGATCATTCATTATAGAATTCTAAGAAAATAAATTTTCTATACAACTGAGCCCAATGAATTAAAGTTCTCACAAATCATGCCAATAAAGCAAGAATAGTACGTGATGGTGAAATGGATGCAGACAATTGTATTGACACTCCCTCTTTTTTGTTGGGATTGGTACTTTTAACACATGTCGTTTACTCCTTTAAGATATTATGTTGAGTAAAATATTGCACTATGGATAAATAATTATTCCTTATTTTTTTTGATTACATATATATATATATAAATATTAAAAAGGATCTAATGCATAATTATAGTCCTTATTCATGCATATGAAGAGTTCATGCACTAAAAATATGATTTTTAAAAGATAGTGTAATATATGGGCTCATTATCAGTAGATAAAATTAGGCACTCTATCTTGATATATAAGATTTGTGGTATTATCTAGTCTTAGATTGTTGGACAACCTTATCAAAATTGAAATAATGTTGATGATTATTCAATAAAGACACTGATGCACTTGGAATAATTTAAATTGAGGCCAAGATAAAATTGCTTCATACTTGATTCTATGTTAATAATCAAATTCTATTATTATTGATAATTTCCAAGTTATTATTTTAATATTGAGTGGTAGTGAACTTACATCCATCTGTTGTGTTATTTGATTTGTCATTGAGTGAGATCGAGTTTATTGATTAAAAGCTTAAGAAGTTGGAGATCCAATATTGTTGATATAGTTGGGAACAATATTTTATAGACAAGGGATCCATAAATTCTATAAAAGAAGAAATAATTTTCTTATCAAGTATTAATTCGGTAACTTAAGTGAAAGGGTATTCGTTATTTTTATGTAAAATATCAAATATATTATCCAAATCATCATTTATAAATTATTTATAAATTAGTCATCCATTAGGTAATTGAAGCATACTCTAAAAATGCTATTAGAATAGGATGCTTTTAAAGCATTTTATGCAAATTAACACTTGTCAATATATTTAATTATCTTATAGGTGTTTCACACACATAATGTAATTAAATGACTTAAAAAAAACATAAAGTTCATCAATCGGTGAAACTAAAGCTTGGCACTTTAATTTTTATTGAGGTTGTAGTTGTCTATTACCCAATTGAAGGAACAATCTTATCCGGATTATTGTAATATTGATTACAAGGTTAGATGCTCTTTTTATGGGTGACTTTAGTGGCTACATTCATATCATGTCCTCTATAGACATTAAGAAAACAACCTTTTGTGCACTCTTTGGAAACCTCTACTATATAGTGACATCGTTTGGCCAAAAGAATACTAGAGTCACTTATCAAAGTATCATGAAAACTAGTTTTCATGATATTTTCTTGTCTGACGCCCTGCCTTTTTGGTCTGCCACTTAACTTTCTTAAGCATCATTTCATTAACTTTAATGTTACTTACTTAGTAAGAGAAATACTGAATATTTTTTTTTCTTTCTTAAAACTCAATAAGAAACTTTAACTTAATCATAGCTTAAAACTTAAATTTATAATTATATAAAATATTTCGTAAAATATATCTTAAAACTTTGATAACATTTCTTAAAACTTTGATTTCCTTAAAACTTTGAAAACACTATATCAAATAGTAGGAAAACATTTTCTTTGAACAGTAGAAACATACTGTAGTGGTATCCATACCCAAGTCTTCGTATCTGTTCTCCGCAGCACCAAGCTCTTCAAACAAGTCTTACTAGTCACCCATAGGACTATCTACAGCATGAAGGAACTTTTACGAGCTTTTACTCAGTAAGTTCAAATATGAACTCACAAATCATTCACTTGAAAACCTTTTTCTTAAAACATTTCTCATAAAAATTTTTTATAAAACATTTCTTAAACATTTTTCCTTAAAACGTCCCTCATAAACCTTTTCTTGTAAACATAAAATGTTTTCCATAAACATTTAACGTTAAACATTTCTTAGAATGTTTTTCATAAACATAACATATAAACATTTCTTGACAAGAAATACAAGGAAAATCAAAATGTATGATTCCATTTATGCTCAATTATGAGCATCCTATAACCATTCATTTCTTACTTTAACTTTTTATCTTTGTTCCTTAACTTTCCTTATCTTATAAACTTTAGTGTTCATACCAACATCATTAATCATGAGATCATAAACATGATGCTTCCCTTGTGGAAGACTTGTAACCATTGAACACCGAGGTCATAACTTTAACTTCACTTGTGTACCTCACATCAAGGAGGTCACAACTTTAACTTTGCCTGTGTACCTCACATCAAGGAGGCTGGCACGACACTTTCTTTTATCATGTTTACTTTACCTTCTTATTAACTTTAGTGAGCATATCAAATGCTAACACATCATATGCAAACACATTTGCAAATCATAACTTGTTCTCTTTAAAACTTTGTGCATTTCACATGCAATCATACTTTAAATACATTAAAAATCATAACTTGAACTTTTAAAAAATGTTATGCACATCAAATGCAAATATACTTTAAACATAAAAATTGCAAACTCATTGCAAATCTTGTTTTAAACTTCGAAATCTTTTGCATAACAAATGCAAACATACTTTAAAAACAATTTGTATAACATTTGCAAACATAATTGTAAACATATATATAAGTATTTGAAAATCATTTACTTCATGTTGTAGGTGAGGTTTGAATTTACTTGTCTAAAGCTCTAACGTTCCCATTTCCTTCCTTTTCCTTTCATTAGTTGGCTTTTGTGTCCGAATCATATGACACCTGACTTATTAGTTAACTTTTCATATTACTAATATACTCGAATGATAACATAACTTAATCATTAAACATTCATTCCTTTTACATAACTTGTATACGATCAGATCACTTTCTTTTACTTTGCTTTGTAACCCACCAGGTTACCTTTCCTTTTACTTAACTCTATAACCCATCGTTTTATCACTTTTTTTACTTAACTTAGTAACCCATCGGGTTATCTTTTTCTTTACTTGATTAAACTTTAAAATCCTTTAAAACTTAGCATCTATGATTCCTCACTGCCTGTAGCAGTACAAGAGCACAATGTTCCTTGGTGAAAACCTAGTTTTCACATGATTTTACAGTTTTGGACTAAAACACAAAAATCTTTACATTTTTGCCCCCTGAACCGAAAATGACCACTTTGTACCAAAATATTCAGTTTTTTGCAAGGAATACAACTTACAAAAACTCCTTGGTTGAATTCAAAAATTTTCATAACGTTTTCATTTCATGAAATTTTGTGCTCAAAATTTCGTAAAATTCATAACTTATCAACCATACAAGATTTTGACAATCTGTCTAAGCTGCCTTAACATTTTTGATGAATTCTACAACTTTGGTGTTTTAACTTTCTTGAAATTCCAACATTAAGGTGCACTTTTTGGCTGATTTTTAAATCTATTGAATTTTTGCAAAACTTTACAATTTAGTCCTTTTAGAATTTTGCAAAACTTTGTTCATAAAAGTTGTTTCTCTCACTGTGTTGGCAGATCCTATACCATGTTTGGAAAATATATTGGCCTCTAAGGCTCCCAAAGAAACATTGTTTCTTAAGAACTAGCTAAACTTTGTATTCTAATGAAGTTTAATAAGTTTTTCATTCTTTTGCACAAAACCCTATTTATTTAATAAGGTTCTACAATCTCCCATACTTATTTACATCTACCACATAATAAAATTCCTATATTATTTAACTTTATACAATTCAATATCTATCTTGCTTAACCTTAAACAATCTAGTTCCTACCTGTATTACTTTTGCAGTGTAATTTTCATATTTCATAACTTTATTAGTGTACTTCATTACAATGTATTATTCTGATATTGTATAATTTTTTATATTATTATATAGTATTTTTCTTAAACTGTATTTTTGTCTTAACATTTGTTGCAACACATTTTGCAACAATTAAGCTTTCCAGCTTATTTTCATATCATTCCTTTCTTTATTTAAGACTATGGCATGATTTTTACCCTTAAAAATCTTGTTTTTGCTTTTATGGGCTTTATCATAAAAATTGGATTAAACAATAATCCCCGTGACACATATTTTTCTTAACATAATCCTTAAGTTATTGCATTTCTAATGTAGTAAAAATGCTGGGTGTCACATTTCTACTGACTGTAAACTCATATTTGATACTATAAGTTTAAAAATAATCATATTTTCTATACATGAGTTCTTCATATTTGCATGCACATATTTGCATCATTTGTGATATTGTCTTCCAAATATATATATTTTAAAATATGTCATAAAAAATTTCATATAATTTATTCCTATTATATAATATTTTCTTCAAATATATCTACTCTTAAGGGTATGTTTGGCACAACATACTATATTATATTATATTGTATCGTATTGCATTTTATTCTATTGTATTAGTGTTATACAATACATTTTCTTTTAGTTTCATGTTGTATTGTACTATACAATGTTTGTTTACTACTATATTATATTGTGTTAGTATTTAAACTTTGAATATAATAAATTTGAGTCATGGTTCCAGGGTTGAAATTCAAGCCTAGGCTGAGGTCGGGATTTGAGACTAGAGTCGAGGTCGGGGTGGGGATTCGAGACAAAGGATAGGGTCGAGATTTGGGGTTGGAGTCGGGGTCAAGATTCAGGACCTAGATCCAAATTGGAACTGGATCAAAGTAGTGGTAGGGATTTGTAACTGGGGTCAGGGTCGAGATTCGAAACAAAGATCAACGTTAGGATATAGGGCCGAGGTAGGTGTTGGGATTTAGGACTAAGGTCAAAGTTGGGATAGGGATTTATGATCAAGGTCAAGGTCAAGATTCAGTATGAAGGACGTGGTCAGGATATGGGGCCAAGGTTAGGGTCAAGGTCGAGATACGGGACTAAGGTTAGAGACGGGTTTGAGATAGGGACCAAGGTCAGGATTTACGACTTAGGTGGGGTCAAGATTTGGGGTCAAGGTAGGGGGTCGAGATTCGAGATCGCTATTGGGGTCAAGATTTGGGATCGAGGTAAGGTCGAGATTTAGGACCAGGACAGGATTAGAGTCCAGGATCAAGGTCAGGGTCGGGATTCAAAATTCACAATTTGGCATCAGGGTCAAGATCGAGATTCAAGACTAAGGTCAATGTTGGGGTCAAGATTTAGGACCAAGGTCAAGGTTAAGATTCTTGATTCAAGGTCGAAGTCGAGATTTGGGGTCAGGTTTAGGGTCAAGATTCGGGACTAAGGTTGGGGTTAAGATTTGGGATTGGGCCAGGGTCCAAAATTAGGGTAAAAAATTAAGACCTAGGTCGGTGTTGGGATTCAGGACCATGACTGGGACTGTGGTCAGGAATGAAGATCAGGGTCAGGGTGTGGAATCGAGACCTAGGTTGGGGTTAGGGTTAGGGTTAGGGTCAGGGTCAAGATTTGAGACCAGGGTCATGGTTGGGATTTGGTATAGGTGTTAGAGTCAGGATTTGGGACCGAGGTTGGGGCCGGCTATGGGATTTGAAACGCCACAAACAAATCTTGACCTCGATATCGAATCTCGATCTTGACCCTAGTCCTTAATCCCAACCCTGACCTCGATCTCGAATCCTGACTCTAACCCTTGTTGGAAAAATAGTACGTAGCAGAATTTTAAAAATTTTATATCAGAATATTTTTCAAAACACAAATTTGACATGCTATATGCATAAATTAACTAGATCTTACTAACCTTTGTGTGCCAAAAAGCTCCTGCAATCAGTGAAGGGAAGTAATGTTCTAGAGCAGCCTCAACCAACTAGTCTTCTTTGCTATTCTTTATCCAAGATCAGAGTGAGTGTGGGCTCACATGTACAACTCTTCCTTTAGGTGACTCTCCTTCCAACCAATTGAGAGAACCCAAAGCAAGTGTTCGTGATTTGTAAACAAGAGCTCTAAGGGAGTTTCAGATTCTCACCAGTAGAGTATCACTCTTAATCTCTCAATTGATTTGAATAACTTATGTGACTTACTACCTATTTATAGAGGTTGGATCTAGGGTCAGTCCTTATCAGATTAGGTCTCAAAAATTTGAATCAGAATCAAATTTGAATCAATATCTAATAAGATCCGTGTAAAAATGCATGATCTTATCCTTTGCTCATCGGTAGGCCAAACAGGCCCCATCGACACGCCAAACTTGAAGAACTGCATATTAATATCTCAACGAATCTTTTATTTTCTACCCGAGATTCTATAGGATAAAGTCTCAATTTTAATTCAAATAACCCAAAAGAAAAGTTATCTGATTAAAACAACTTTATCCAGATAATCTCTAGGAAAATAAATAAATTTCTAATAATTTTACAAGTTTATCTTGATCTAATTTATTCAAAATTAAATCAACCGATAAACAGACAAGAATTATCTGATCCCAATAATTCAATAAGTTTTTCTTGAATTAATTTTATCACAAAATTAATTCAACCGATAAACAGACATGAATTATTTGATTCTTCCAAATTTCAACCAATCTAAAAAATCTGACATAAGTCACCAATTGGTGGAAAGCACGCTGTATCGTTACAAGATGTTGTGAGCTAGCAGAGGGGACCAAATGGACCTATATAGTTCAAGCTCCTGATGATTATGAAACCCAATATCCCAGATATACATTTCACAATTATCAACTCCAATGCTACTCCACTAGAAGCTTAGAGCTGCACTCTTGAGCTACATAAAATTACGAAGCCCGTATAGCTAAGTCTCAATGACATATCATAGTGTATCGTATCCCCATATGATTATCCATAATCAGCTTAAGGACAAGTTCTATCTTACCTTCTCAATTATTTTTATCTTACGTTCTATTATCTCACCATCGAAAAACTTACCATCCAAAGACAGTATACCATTCGGTTACACCTATGTATCCAAATGGTTGAGCGCTTCAGTTTTTCAATTACTCAATCATTTTTGTGTGTTTTAATATTAAATAAGTATTTTTAATATTTTTTTAAATATTATTTTTGTAAAATAATTAATTTTAGTGTGTTTCTGAATTTTAATTTGAAATCTAGAGAAAAATGGAGCAAAACGGCACCAAAATGGACAAAATCAGACATCAAATGCATAAAAAAGATAAACAAAATTTGAATTAATCTAGAAGCAGACATGTGGCGTAATGGTAGCCGTCAATCGTTCGCTATCTCAATCTCGGCCATCCACCTGTAGCGACATCATCCCTGCGTCAACGTTGATGCGTGTCAGCGGGTCCCACTAGCAGGCGAATAAGGAGCCGTGTCAGATCCCACGCAATCATGCTCAGTGTTCTCATTTCTTTAGCCCTTAAATCAGTTTACCAAGACCGATCTAATGGTCCTTGCTCAGGCTCCATCTGGTCCCGCTTGACCTACTTGCTTTTTCATTTTTCGTCTTTTGGATTGCGATTTCAACGCCTTAGATTGTGCCTGATTGATGCATCCAGCTGCCGAGAAGCAACAAATCTCAACGAGAATCTTAATCCATGAAAGTGGCCCATCGCAAAGAAAAAGAAGGAGAAAATTGGTTCATTATGATTCGAGTTTTTCAAAATTTGAACAGTGAAAATAATTGAAAAATTTTCTAAATAGTAATTCTTAAGGCCCTATAAATACCGAGGCATTTTCCTTAGTTCAGAGCAATCCTTCTTCGTAGTGTAAAGCATTGCTATACAAATAGTTAGTTTTTAATATTTTCATTTTTGTTTCAGTTTTTAGTCTAGTTTCTTGTAAAATATTTTCCATTTTATGTTATACCTAATAATATGAGTCGTATTTTATTGATTATGTCTTTCTAAATTACTTTTTAGCTGAGGAGAGAGGGGAAAATTCAGGCAAAATTATCTTAAATATTTTTAGTTTTTCTTAGTTTTCTAAGCAGTTGTAATGCCAAAATATTTTCTTAGAAAACTTAGGATTTCAATATTTTCTTAGCTAGAACTCTGCGAAAATTACAGTTTTGATTTATTGATGACATAGACTGGCATGGATAATGCTTGAGAGGACCTTATTGCTCGTAGACAGAGAATGGCTTGGTAAATGCTTAGCTTACTATTTTGGTTGTTATTTTAGTTAAGTTATGTTGAAATGCTGCCTATTTATTAAGTTGTGTTTTTACTACATTATAGACATGAAATGGCACAGTAAAAGCTTGGTAAGTCTTGATTTATTGTCGACATAGGATTGCATAATGTATTCTTAAACCAACTAATAAATAAAAAGAAAAACTAAAATATATTTAAGATAATTGTCAAAATGAAACCTTTAAACCTCAACCCTATTATTATTGTTGTTTTATTTCTTTGAATTGCCGTCATTACTTTGCTTAAGTTATTTTAAATTATCTGCACTTGTTGTTAAAGTTCCATTTTAATTTTGTCTGCATTTCTTGTTGTTAAAGTTCTAAATTATCGAAAACAAAGTATGAAAAATATTGTAAAAATTTGTAAATATTGTAATATATTCTATGAATAATAAATATTAATCCTCAAACTTTTCAGCTTAAATAAAAAAGAAAAAGTTAATATAATATATGTACTAGAATTGAATAAATCCTTCCCTGTGGGTTCGACCTTGGATTCACCGAGTAAATATTACTTGAGGCAACCTTATACTTGGAGTTATTTTAGAGTGCGTTAATAGACATAAGATCAGGAACTAACCAAGCTATCTCCTTTGCATAAGAGCCTTACAATTTACAATTGATTGTGACATGTGAAAACAATTTTTTTCTTATTTCAATGTCTCTATAATAACACAACATGATAAAGTTCAACTTGGAAACATGGACGTACATACATAATACTTAAAAGGGTGTTTGGAAGTATTGATTTAAACCAATGGTTTGAATTGATTAAAATTATACAAGAGCTTTACATTTTAGCTTATTTTTTCTTAACACTATGACATATGAGAGCTTTATACTATAGCAATCAAAACTTTTGGTTGAAACTAGCCTCTGTTTTGAGTCTCTATTTCTCATTTGTTCCAACCAACAAACAGTGTAAAGTTCTCAATAGCTATCAAGGGTAATGGGAGGTACCCTTGGACTTTTTTTTTTTTTTTTTAAATGTGTACATATATATATTTATGTATATATGTATATATGCTCCTAACATAAGTTAATAAATATGTATTTCAAAGATCTATACAATAATCCTAATTTCAATATAATTTTCTTTTTGTTTTGTGTTTTCCTATTAAATTCTAGGGGCTTGGTTGAAATATTTTTCTCAAATTTACTCTTCTTAAAGTATTTTGTTTTCTAATTCTTATATATATTTTTTAAGATGACCTATAAAAGTAATTTTTCTAAAATGTGGTCATATTTAAGGTTTTTTTTTAATGCAACCCTTTTTATTACTATTTTCTCATAAATACCTTTCTCTAATTTTTCTTGTTAAAGTAATTTTGTTTTAAAATGTGTCCCTCCTTTCATTCTTTTTTCTTTTAGCACTTCTTATAATTTGCTTTTTAAATAACATTTTATCTAATTTTTTAGCCAAAATCTTTATTGCTCAAAGACGCTCCACTTGTTTATACATATATATTATTCAACCAAAAACACTTTTATATTGAAATGTAACATTTCAATCTATTTTACTTGCAAAAATAACTAAACTATTTAAAATGTAACTAAACTATTTTTTTATAATAAAATTACATTAAAAAAAAACTAAAATTAGGACTCGATATTTTAAAGGGTTTTTGGTATTTTTTTCAAATTGTTAGTTTATGTCCTCCCAAAAAAAAATTCTATTTTCGCCATTAATAGCTATAATAAAAAGGAAAAATTAATACAGTGTAAAATTCTCATATGCTATAGTTTTTAAACCAACATTTTCAGTTCTAGCTGCTCTCTCAAACACTGGCACCTGTTTGATTATTATTCGGGGGGTGGAAGGTTAAGTTTGATCCTGTTGAACTTGGGTGTAACTACAAATGAATTCAGTATGCTGGAGAGTAATGGGAAGTATTAAAACTATAGTTGGTAATAATATTGTCAACTCATTATATTCAAGTTAATTACTAGTACATGTAATGTGATACTCCACACAATAGTGTCATGTCACACTAGAGTCCAAGTTTACTGCCTATGTTCATGTCTTTTTATTAGTCCTCTCATTATTTTTTCAGCACATCATTTAAACTTAACAACCTAAATACATAAATAAGACTTAAATATTAAAAATAATTTAGCATTAATTCGTTTAGGTGCCAACATCTGATTAAGGGAACAACCAAAAGGACAAGAAAATGAGACAATATATTTTGATTCGTTATATTGCAACGTGCCACGTGTCATAGTAAGTTGAATATAACGAGTCAACAATATTATCAGGAAAATAACATGTTCTTGTATTTGTTAAAAAAAAAACACTATGAAGCATTTGGATGTTTAAACACCATTTGCTGTTGTTTTATAGTGTCAGAACTATGGTGTTAGATAAGACTACTAAACTCGGTTGTCGTTAATAATGATAAAAATTTAAGTGATCAAAGAAGGGTAGATAAAGAACCATGTTAATCGTTTAAATTAAAGATCTCGAAGATGATTATAAGCACTCAATCCTATTAGAATCTACAAGATTCCATATACACAGAGTAGATAAACTCAATAGATAATCTCGTCAGAGTCATAAAGCTAATTAGATAAGAGATTATCTTGTTTTTAAATTCAAATTGTAACAAAAGGATCTGAACATGATTGACCTAGTAAACTATAAATAAAGGCCAACCATAGTGGGCAAACTTAAGTCCAATTTTTGACACAAACGCTGGCATTTGCTCTGTACTTAGTTTTCTCATAGTGAAATACCCTTTCCTTGAGGAAACTCTAGTAGACGTAGCCTTCAATTGAAGTGAACCATATAAAATATTTATGTGTTTTTATTATTTTCTTTGTTGTTTATTTGTTTCCTTCGTGAGAGATTAGTTTGATGAGGAATTTTTAAGAGATTCTTGTTTGAGGAGTTTCTCCCCTCAACAATTAGAGCTAGAAGGAGGGCTGATAATCTCCAATTTATTTTAGAAAAAATCTCTCTATGACATAATGAGGAGAACACGAAATGAATTGTCTAATTAGAACCAAAATGATAGCAACAATATTCCACTACCACCTGCTCCACTTGCTCCATAGCCTGATCCATCGCAAGACGATGCTCACCTAACATAGCCAAACAAGCTCAAATTGGTACCCTTGCTCAAAACTACAACAACTTGATGTAGGCGTTTGCTCGCATTGGGAACTTGCTTGAATAACCTCTCTTAACTGGTGTACAACAACCCCACTCCTTTTTGAGACAATGTTGAAGATAGAGAAGAAGGGACAAGTGACAATGTTGAAGATTGGTATATCAGTGAGATGGTGCTTATGGAATAATGCTTAGATGATGTAGATTTCATATATGTGCTTGGAGGATTATAACAAGGCCTGTTTAAGTTCTCCTTAGACAAGAAACCCCTAGTCACCTAGAGCAAATTCTTAAGTTGAGCTCAGAAGTATATCAATGTCGAGGAGGAACCATGGTTATCCATTGTTGCAAGCATACCCTATTACAACCCAGTTGTCAAACAACCTGCTAGCCTTCCTTATGTCAACTCGGTCATCGAATAGCCTACTTAGGCAGCCTATAACCAGAATAGAGGAAGAAACAATGGGAAGATAAAGAACAAGAACAGAGGCAGTCAGAGCAACAATGCCTAGAGTGCAACTAATTACATGTGCCCACCAACATCTACACCTGCACTTACGCCTGCCTACACTATTTCCTCTTCTAGCACCTGCCCAAGACAACAAGTGAGAGATGTCCTTTTCAAAGATTTGACACCTATATTGACCCAAGTACTAACATAGAAGAAATCTATAACCAAGTCCATGGCTGAAATCTGTGGAAAACGCCTTTACCATTAAGAAAGGATCCATACAAAAGAAACCAAAAAAAGCACTCTCGATTCCACGACGAAATTGATCATAACACCTCTGAATGTACCAACCTGAAAAATGAGATTAAGGACCTAATCAAGACAATAAAAGTAAATAAGGTAGAATAGCCTTGGTGGTATTTGTGCCAACTAGAAACAACAGGCTCTGCAAGGAGGCAACAACCAACAGTTTGAAAGGGTTATTAGAATAATTCATAGAGGGCTATATTTAGGAGGAGCCTCAAGGCAGGAAAAAGTATTATTCTTGATAAGCAAAGAGCCACCCCTTTCAAAACATGATGAACGTTGAAGAAAGATTAAATAAGATCCTTAAAAAGACAAAAATTGAGATCACCCTTAGTGAAGCCAATGCCTAAGGTTTTCATTTCTTACAAATGACACACTTGTTGTCTCAGCTATGATCCAAAATCACGAGGTTTACAAGGTTTTTACAGATAATGGAAGCTCAATCGACATCATATATTCAAATTCCCTCAAGCATATCCAGATCTTAGAGTCTTAACTAATTCCATATTCTCAGCCACTATATGGATTTACTAAAGACAATGTTGTCTTTGAAGGTGTGATGACCTTGATGGTTATTATCAATGCCTGACCAAACACTTCGACCGTAATATTGAACTTTATAGTTGCTAAGGGAGGGACCCAATATAATGCTGTGATTTGGAGACCAAGCCTATAGGTGCTCAAAGCCGTTGCATCCATCTTCCATTAAGTGGTCAATTTTCCAATAGAGTACCAAGTCAGAGAGATGAAAGAGAACCAGTACAATGCCTGAACTGTCTACGCAGATTAAATTATGGATTACGAGTTTCTTGAGCATAGAATCATGATGGTCAACAAGGCTTCCCCCAAGATGAGCTTGACCTTGACCCAAGACTAAATGAGGAGATCACAACTGCTAAACTAGTGGAAGACCTCAAAGAAGTTGTGGTAGACGACAAAGATCCAAGCAAGACATTGAAAATAGGAACAGAGCTCACAACTCGACACCAAGCAGACATTATAGAGTTTCTAAAGAAGAATATGGATGTATTTTCTTAATCACATGAAGACATGGTCAGCATATCCCTTGCAATCATGTGCCACCGAATTAACATTGACCCTACAAACCCGTCGAAAAAGGTAGAAAGGTGGCCTTTGAATGCAAAAAGATTCCAAGCTCAAAGAGAGGAGGTGGACAAGCTGAAAAAAAAAAGTCTATTTAAGACTACCCAACCTAGATCACTAATCCAGTTCTAGTTAATAAGCCAAATAGAAAATGGATGACCTATGTGGACTTCATTGATCTTAACAAAGCTTGACTAAAAGACAGCTTCCCCTTTCTTTGGATCGACAAGTTAGTTGATGCTATAGCTAGCCACGAGTTAATGAGTTTCATGGATGCATACTCATGGTACAATCAGATCCGTATGCGCGGTGCTGATGATGAACACACTGCCTTCATCATAAACTGAGGTCTCTATTGCTAACTAGTGATGCCTTTCGGGCTTAAGAATATCAGAGCTACCTATCAAAGGCTGGTCAATAAGATATTTGAGAAGCAAATTAGTCAAAACTTAGAGGTATATGTAAACGACATGCTACAACCAACCTTAGAGAAGCCTTTGAGATATTGAGAAAGTAGAACATGAAACTCAAGCCCTAGAAAGTAGCTTCCGACAAGCTTTTAGGCTTTATGATTAACTAGGCTCTCGCCGATAAACCCTAAGAAACCTAAAGATTTCAAAAGCTAACAGGATGTGTGGTTGTCCTTAACTATTTCATGTCTCAAGCAACAGATAAGTGTTTCCATTCTTTAATATGCTTAAGGGTAAAGCTGTTTGAGTGGACTCCTAAATGTGAAGAGGTCTTCCAATAACTCAAGATCTATTTGGGGCAAGTGCCAATCCTTTCAAAAGCACTACCAAAAGAAAAGCTATTCCTTTACCTAGCCATCTAATAGCATCATCTAAGAGGAAAACAAGGTACAAGTCCCTGTTTCTTACACAAGCAAACGCCTACTAGATGTCGAGACCAAATACACCATATGGAGAAGTTAACCCATGCTTGCATAATCATCATTAGAAAATTAACACTATTTCTTAGAACACATAATGGAGGTCCTAACAAACTATCTTTTAAGGCAAGCACTTCAGAAGCAAGATAAGTTATGTATACCACTTAAATGGGCAATAGAGTTAAGTGGCTACAACATTGAGTATTCATTAAGAACGGCCATAAAAGGATAAGCATTGTACGACTACATAGTTGAGTTCACAATCTGACCAAACATTGAAAAGATGGAGGTTGAACCTAAATCATCTAGATGGAAGTTGTATGTGGATGGATCATGCAATGAGCACGGTGTAGGAGATAGGATAATTCTTATAAGCCTTAAAGACTACAAGATCACCTTAGCCATTCACTGCTATTTTGGCAAGCTTGAGACTTGCAAAGCATATAGGAGTAAACTCAGTAATCATCTACAGTGACTCTTATGTTGTCAGCCATATCAATAGTGACTATAAAGCCCACGAAGAAAGGATGGTAGCTTACTTGAACAAGGTAAATGATGATTGGGAGAAGTTCAAACTATACAAATTTAACTGCATACCATGAGCTGACATTAGTAATGTTGACATGCTGGCAAGACTTGCAATAGCCAAAGACTTCGAGCTCCTCCAACAAACAACAATACAACAAGAAGAAGTAATTCTAATTTTCCTAATCATGTCACTGGATAGTTAGATGGCACTGATCTACAATTTTCTAAAAAATCTAACTATGCCCAATGATCGAGATGAAGCTCAAAACTTTAAATACTATGCCGCTTGATTTGTTATATATGATGATGTCCTCTACGAATGCAGGAGCTCGACTCCACTACTCCGATGTTTGGATAAAGAGGAAGCCCTTAATGTATGAAAAGAAATACATGAAGGGGCATGCAAGAACCATACAAAGGAGCAATCTCTAGCCCATATAGTCCTATGTCAAGGCTACTATTGGCTGAACTTTAAAAAAGAAGCAAAAGAGTATGCCAAAAAGTGTGACAGATACCCAAGTTTTGCCACCATGCCTAAGTCACCTATTGAGCTCCTTACTGTGATTGTCAGCCCATAACCTTTTGCCAAGTAGGGAATAAACATCATTGGGCCACTAAATAACACCCCTCGAGGGTACAATTATGCAATAGTCGTTGTGGATTACTACACAAAATGGGTAGAAGTAGAACCTTTAAACACAGTCATCGAGGCTAAGGGCACAAGCTTAATATGAAACAACATTGGATGCTAGTTCGGTGTGCCACATTCGATGGTCTCAGACAATACTAAACAATTTGATAATGCTAAAACCAGGGAGTTTTGTGGCTGACTTAGGATCAACAAGCACTTCTCAGCTCCTAAATATCCATAAAGCAACAAGTAGGTCGATGCGGCTAATGAAGTCCTCAAATATACCTTGAAAAATAAGCTTGTTCAATTAAAGGGAGCATGGGCCAACGAGCTTCCAAATGTCCTCTAGGCATGCCGGATCATGGCTAAGACATTAAGAAGAGAAATACCATTCTCATTGGCCTTTGGGGTAGAAGCTGTCTTGCTAGTCGAAATTTCTATACCAAGCAGATGCATAGTTGGCTATAACAAAGTACCCAATAGAGAACTTATGAACAACTTGTGAATGCAGAGTTGTACCTCATTAAAGAGACAAGGTTGGAAGTGCAAATAAGACAAGCTGCTTACCAACAACAAGTAGCTTGGTGCTATAATAAAATGGTCAAAGAAAGGCATTTCTCAGTAGGCGACCTAGTCCTAATACGGGTGGCCTAAAACACCAAAGAGAAGAATACTAGACCACTTGGACTAAGCTAAAAAGGACCTTGCAGAATAAGAGAAGTACTCAAGCTAGGAACTTACCACCTTGAATAACTCTTAAGTTGGGCCATTGACCACCCATCGAATGCAAACCATCTCAGGCCACACTACTAGGGGGCTTTTCTATTTAAAACTTTTCATTACTATCCTAGGAATTTATTTTTCATTATTTATTTCTTAGAAATTTAAGTCTTATGTGAGACGATTTCACATGTTAAAAGACCCATATAATGTCCAATGGTAGAGAACAATGCTTAGCCTAGGATAGGGGTACAACTCGATTCATAGAGTAATCATCTCGGTTTCTTACATGTGATAAAGTCTATAAAAGATCTAACAAGCAAGCTTGGTCAACAAAGACCTTGACAAGTACTTTATAAAGGTAAGCTCTAGCGCTAAAGACAACTTAGCCACCAACAATTTATGTATAATCAAACCTAAGCTAAGCTCTGTTATTTACACTTTGCGTGAATTAAACCTAAGTCAAGACTAGCTTGGTTAACACTACTTATTATTTTACCTATGTTATTATAGCCAAGCTAGGTGCAAACTCACCTCAGCCATCTACACTTGTAAAAATCACTACCAAAACTATCAAACGCAGCTTAAGAATCAGAAGCAGGTTGTCCCTAAGCTCTATTATGACCAGCACATACATTTATACTTGTATTTAACATAGTTGTTTTGCAAGAAATAAGACCAAGTATTGATGGGAAAAGAGTGCGCAACGGGAATTTTAAAAATTTTACATCAAAGTATTTTTCAAAACACAGGTTTGACATGCTATATGCATAAATTAACCAGATCTTACTAACCTTTGTATGTCGAAGAGCCCTCGCAAAATGTGAAGAGAAGTAACGTTCCAAAGGAGCCTCAACCAACTGGTCTTCTTTGCTATTCTCTATCCACGATCACTGTGAGTGTGGGCTCACACATACAGCTCTTCCACCAAGTGACTCTCCTTTCAACCAATCGAGAGAACCTAAAGCAAGTGTTCGTGATTTGTGAACAAAAGCTCTTAGGGAGTTTTCAGATTCTCATTAACAGAGTATCACTTTTAATCTCTCAATTGATCTAAGTAACTCTTTAGACTTACTCCCTTTATATAGAGGTTAGGCCTAGGGTTAGTCCTTATCAGATTAGGTCTCAAAAACTTGAAATAGAATCAAGTTTGGATCAATATCTGATAAGATCCACGTAAAAACGTGTAATCTTATCATTCGCTCATCGGCAGGCAGAACAGCCTGATCGACAGGCCGAACAGGCCCCATCGTCAGGCTGAACACGTGGATCGGTAGGCCAAACTATCGATAAAAAATCTTCATGAATCTTTTATTTTCCACCTGAGAATCTATAGGATAAAGTCTCAGTTTTAATTCAAATAACCCAATAGAGAAGTTATCTGATCAAAACAACTTTATCTAGATTAGCTCTAGGAAAATAAATCAATTCCCAATAATTCTACAAGTTTATCTTGATCTAATTTATCCAAAATTAAATCAACCGATAAACAGGCAAGAATTATCCTATCCTAATAATTCAATAGGTTTATCTTAAATTAATTTTATCACAAAATTAATTCAATCGATAAACAGACATGAAATATCTGATTCTTCCAAATTTCAACCAATATAATAAATCCGACAAAAGTTACCAATTATTGAAAAAGCACGCTGTGTCGTTACAAGATGTTGTGAGCTAGCAAAGGGGACCAAATGGACCTATATTGTTCAAGCTCCCAATAATTATGAAACCTAATATCCTAGATATACATTTCATAATTATCAACTCCAACGCTACTCCACTAAAAGCTTGGAGCTGCACTCTCGAACTACTTAGAATTACGAAGCTCGTATAGCTAAGTCTCCATGACATATCATAGTGTATCGTATGCCCATATGATAATCCATAATTAGCTTAAGGACAAGTTCTATCTTACCTTTCTGATTATTTTTATCTTACATTCCATTATCTCACCATCAGAAAACTTACTATCCAAAGACAGTATACCATTCGGTTACACCTATGTATCCAAATGGTTGAGCACTCTAGTTTTCCAATTATAGGATAACGCATATAAGAGGATATCATTACTCCTAAAGAGGAGCTATGGATTCTATATCTATGAATAACAGGTCTATGCTATAAAGAGTCATGCCTCCAACGCACCGGCATGCATACCACTATTAAGATGTGGGTGTCACCCTTTGATACATCACAACACACAAGCCAAGACAACGGCCCCACTATTCATCTCAGGATTAAGATACATTACAAATGATTGTCTAAAGTGAATCGATTTACCGAGACAGAATTATTAATCCAAATCAATTCACTTTATGCCCTGATCCACCACATCGTCACCTATGACAATGTGCCAATGTTTCTATTCATGGAGTCCACCTCCAATAGTTAAGACAAACCATCTCCCAAAAGGGATATAGACAACATAACAATCTTTGCATGAATAAATTGCCCAACTTTATTCTCTTGATTACGGATCTTATGATTTAGACCGTCACCTTAAGAATCATGTCTTTCGCATAATCTGTCCATCATATGCCCAATTCTTAAAGGTTTAGACTGACAGTCTCAGACTATTGTTTGCTTAACATGCATTTAACAAATATGAACATAAAGAGGACATGATTTGGTATATGAATAATGAATAAATTCTTTATTGATAAAAATGTCTCCAAAAACATATTACATTTTTACTCTTTAGGGCATAGATGTCTAACAAGTATCATAACTAAAAGGAAAATATATAATATATAGATTAAGTTAGGTATAGATCCTATTGTCTTGACTTATTGCCTATTACAACCAAAAATAATAAAATGAAGAAGGAATGGATCATTGCCTTCGGCAGCCTCCTATGTACCCCCAACGACACTGGTTCCAACATTGGTCTTCTTAGGTGCCATAGCTTCCTCATCACCTGACTCCTTAACAAAGCGAAGGTCAAGGCCAAGGAACTTCTCTTTGAACTTTTTATTACATTAATGATGCCCTCATTGACAAGTTCATCTATGATTTCCTCAAATTTGAGGGAGATCTTGAATTGCTCAATAGTTGCAACCAGGGCATCGACCAGTTTCCACTGAAAGTTCCGTCTTCTTCTTAGCTTCCTTAAGTTTTTCTAGCTTGGCTTAAAGGGTCTCCACTTCTTGGAATCCATAGCCAAAAGATCTTCCACTTTATTTTTCCAAAGTTGGTACTTCTTGGCCTTCACTTCCTTAGTAGCCAACCTCCCTTCTAGCTAGGCCACTTGTAGTCTAACTTCTTCTTTTAGTATTGAGCCATAGCACGAAGGTCTTAGCTGGCCAAGGAAGGTACTAGAGCGTGAGAATAAGAAAGATATTAGCTAACAAAAAGAAAAGTAGCTCATAGACAAGGACACATTGGAACACTTATCCTTATGTTTAAGCTAGCGATGAACTTGTGTTGCCCTAGGGCACCATTCCCTGCAGCTCAGTCTATTCTTTCTCACTGTAATTCTCACAAAGAGTCTCCATGATCGAACTCATCTATGGTGGGTACTTGGAGATCATTGCAGCCAGGTCATCAGGGAGCTTAGTGGAGACTGCTTGCACTTGCTTATTGCTACTACCCTTGGATTTATGGAGGGACAAAAGTTGAGATAGAGGTGAAGACGGTGGCTGAGAAAGAGACATGGGAATGTTTGGCCACTCTTAGCCAAGGAGCCCGCCCTCCTAAGCCTTGAAAAGGGCGCTTCTTGGGCGCCAAAGTGTCATCCCTTTGTTTCTTACTCTTTCTTGACCACTTGAGAAGAGCTACCACCCAATCTCTTTAAGCCCTTATATTTTGAGACCATCTCTGCCATCGACATAAGATGGATTAGTTACTTGCACTTATAAATATTTTGGTTAAATTACAATTGTGTAAATAAGATAAGTACACTAACATCTTTGTTTTCTTCTTCCTCGCTAATAAGATCAACTATGGGAGTGCTTTACTATGGAGAAAATTGTTCATGAGAGTCTTCTCAGATCTTGAGATGGTGGAAATAGGAACTGGTAAATTGTTGAGGCCAGGAAGAAATAAATTAATGCAGGTTGAAAAAGTGTTGTAGGACCTGAGTTTCTCAGGGACTCATAATGCTACCTTAATTTAAGCCAACTCTTTATCTTTGAGACTAGGTCGTAAAGGAGGAGCAAGTGTAACAAAAGAGCTATTAGTACGAATTCAATAACTAATTCAAAGAAAGACAAAGTCAGTCATCGACCATGTGAAGTGAACCAATGTCGCATTGATATAGAGGCCTCACTCTTGGTGAAGTATTTGAGGAATGACCCCTTCAGAAAGAAGAAAGACTCTTTCCAACCATGGGTAGAATTGGAGCACCCGAAAATGAGATCTCCCACATTTAGACACAACCTAAAGTAATAAAAGCCAGGCTACTTGGGGATTTATTTAGTCATATACATCTATAAAAACTCCCTCTCTGTCAGTTCGACCTTCAAGTGGACCTTCCAAAGAAGGTAGGTACCTGACAAAATTCTCCATCTATTAGGGTGAAGTTGAAGGGGAGCAATCCTACAAGCTTTAAAAATTTTCTTGTAAAAATAAGGGACAGGGAAGAAAGTGTTGGAAAAAAACAGTGTGAGCTACGCAGCGGTAATTTTAAAAATTTTAACATCAAAGTATTTTTCCAAAACACAAGTTTGACATGCTATATGTATAAATTAAATAGATCTTACTAACCTTTGTGTGCCGAAGAACCTCCACAAGCTGTGAAAAGAAGTAACGTTCTAGAAGAGCCTCAACCAACTGGTCTTCTTTGCTATTCTCTATCCACGATCGGAGTGAGTGTGAGCTCACACGTACAGCTCTTCCACCAGTGAATCTCCTTCCAACCAATCGAGAGAACCCAAAGCTAGTGTTCATGATTTGTGAACAAAAGCTCTCAGGGAGTTTTTCAGATGCTCACCAAAAGAGTATCACTCTTAATCTCTCAATTGATCTGGGTAACTCATGAGAGTTACTCCCTTTATATAGCGATTGGTCCTGGGGTCAGTCCTTATCAGATTAGGTCTCAAAAACTCGAAACAGAATCATGTTCGGATCAATATCTGATAAGATCCGTGTGAAAATGTGTAATCTTATCTCTCGCTAATCGGCAGGCCAAACACGTAGATCGACAGGCCGAACTGTCGCGAAAATATCTCCACGAATCTTTTATCTTCCACCCGAGATTCAATAGGATAAAGTCTCAGTTTTGATTCAAATAACCCAAAAGAGAAGTTATCTGATCAAAACAAACTTTATCAAGATAATCTCTAAGAAAATAAATCAATTCACAATAATTCTACAAGTTTATCTTGATTTAATTTATCCAATTAAATCAACCGATCAACAGACAAGAACTATCTGATCCCAATAATTCAACAAGTTTATCTTAAATTAATTTTATTACAAAATTAATTCAACCAATAAACAGACATGAATTATTTGATTCTTTTAAATTTTAAACCAATCTGATAAATCCGACATAAGTCACCAATTATTGAAAAAGCACGTCGTATCGTTACAGGATTTTGTGAGCTAGCAAAGGGGACCAAAATGGACCAATAAAGTTCAAGCTCTTGATAATTATGAAACTCAATATCCCAGATATACATTTCACAATTATCAACTCCAATGCTACTCCACTAAAAGCTTGGAGCTGCACTTTTGAACTTTATAGAATTACGAAGCCTGTATAGCTAAGTCTCCATGACATATCATAGTGTATCGTATCCCCATATGATAATCCATAATCGGCTTAAGGACAAGTTTTGTCTTATCTTCCTGATTATTTTTATCTTATGTTCCATTATCTCACCATTAGAAAACTTACCATCCAAAGATAGTATACCATTCGGTTACACCTATGTATCCAAATGGTTGAGCGCTCTAGTTTTCCAATTACATGATAATGCATATAAGAGGATATCATTAATCCTAAAGAGGAGCTATGGATTCCATATCTATGAATAACAAGTCTACGCTATCAAGAGTCATGCCTCCAACGTACCAGCATGCATACCACTATTGAGATGTGGGAGTCACCCTTTGGTACATCAAAAGACACAAGTCGAGACAACGGGCCCACTATCCATCTTAGGATTAAGATACAATACAAATGATTGTCTAAAGTGAATCAATTTGCTAGGACAGAATTATTAATCCAAATCAATTCACTTTGTGTCCCGATCCAACACATCGCCACCTATGACAACATGCCAATGTTTCTATTCATGGAGTCCAACTCCAATGGTCAAGACAAACCATCTCCCAATAGGGATATAGACAACATAACAATCTTTGCATGAATAAAGCACCCAACTTTATTCCCTCGATTGCGGATCATATGTTTTAGACCGTCACCTTAAGAATCGTGTCTTCCACATAATCAGTCCATCATTTGTCCAATTCTTGAAGGTTTAGACCAATAGCCTCAGACTATTGTTTGCTTAACATACATTCAACAAATATGAACGTAAAGAGGACAAGATTTGGTATATATAAATGAATAAATTCTTTATTGATAAAAATTTCTCCAACACGTATTACATTTTTACTCCTTAGAGCATACATATCTAACAATCTCCCACTTGCACTAAGTGAGTAAATCCCCATAGCTTCCACATGCCTCTCGAAGACTCTCCGAGTAAGTGTCTTCGTAAATGGATCAGCTAAATTGTCCTCTGACGCGATCTTGCACACCGTGACATGCCCGCCCTCAACGAAGTCCTTTATCACATGATACTTCCGTTCAATATGCTTTCTCTTCTTATGAAATCTTGGTTCCTTAACATTAGCTACCACCACACTGTTATCACAGTACAGTGATACCAGCCATATCCATACCAGGAACTACCTTAAGATCCCCAAAGAACTTGTGGAGCCACACTGCTTCTTTCGAAGCATCACTAGCTGCCACATACTCGGCCTCCATCGTTGAATCCGAAGTGCAATCTTGCTTTGGACTTCTCCAACTGATGGCACCACCAGCCAGAGTGAACACAAACCCTGAAGTCGATTTCTTAGAATCCAGACAGGATTGAAAAACTGAGTTAGTATATCCTAGAGGAGTCAGGTCCTCACCTGAATATACAAGCATATACCCTCGAGTCCTTCTTAGGTACTTGAAAATATGCTTTACCGCAACCCAGTGGTTCAGTCCTGGATCCGCCTAAAATCGACTTACAATCCCGACCACATAACTTATATCCGTTTGTGTGCAAAGCATGGCATCCATGAGACTACCCACTGCCGAAGCATAAGGCACCTTCTTCATGTATTCTCTTTCTTCATAGGACTTTGGGGAGTATTTCTTAGAAAGATTAATTCCAAACCTAGATGGTTGCCCACCTTTCTTGAAATCCTACATTGCAAACCTCTTGAGAATTTTATCTATGTAGCCAGCCTATGACAAAGCTATCATTTTGTTCTTCCTATCCCGAAAGATCTAGATACCGAGAACAAAATTAGCCTCACCTAAGTCCTTCATGTCAAACTGCTTGGTCAACCATAATTTGACTGATGATAATGCCCCAATATCATTGCCAATTAGCAGAATGTCATCTACATAGAGCAGTAGAAAAACCACCTTCTCATCCTTAATATGTTTGTAAACACATGGTTCATCCACATTTTGTGAGAACACATAAGTCTTGATCACCTCATCAAATCTTATGTTCCAAGAACGAGAAGAATGCTTAAGCCTATAAATTGACTTTAGCAACTTACAAACCATACCCTCTTGACCCGTGACCTTGAACCCGTCTGGTTGTTCCATATAATTGGACTCATCAAGATAGCCATTTAGAAAAGCTTTCTTGACATCCATCTGCCAAATCTCGTAGTCGAGAGTGGCAGCTATGGATAAGAGAATCCGAATGGACTTAAGCATGGCTACAGGTGAAAAGGTTTCCTCATAATCGATTCCTTCCTTTTGCATATAACCCTTAGCTACCAGTCTAACCTTAAAGGTTTCGACCTTTCCATCCACTCATCTTTTCCTCTTATAGATCCACTTACACCGTATGGGTTTTACCCCTTCGGGAAGATCCCTAAGCTCCCAGACCTGATTAGTCTCCATAGACTTCATCTCTATGTTCATGGCCTCTGTCCAGAGTTTTGAATCAACATCCTCCATAGCTTCTGCGTAAGTATAAGGATCCCTGTCATGTTCATCCGGTTCAACCAAGAAGACCTCCCCATTGAACATATACCTCTCAGGTTGACGCCCGATCCTCCCACTACGCCAAAGCCCCTGAGATTGTTGTTCAAGTTTGTTTGGTTTTTCTACACTGATCAGAACGGTTTCATTTGGAACCTCCAGAGTGATTTGATCACTCCTTAACTTCTCAAGCACCACTTTGCTTTGAGGTTTAAAGTCGTCCATGTAACTTTCCTCAAGGAAAGTTGCATTAGCAGAAACCACGACTTTATTTTCCTTCGGGTTATAAAAATAATCCCCTTTAGTCCCTTTTGGATATCCTACAAACACGCAAACTTCCGAACGTGCTTCCAACTTATTCAAATCCTTAAACAGGACATGAGCCAGACATCCCCATATGCGAATATGGTTTAAGGATGTCTTCCTTCTTGTCCACAACTCGTGAGGAGTTTTAGGGACTGATTTTGAAGGCACATTGTTCAAAAGATAACATGCAGTTTGTACTGCATATCCCCAAAAGGATAAAGGTAATGATGAATAACTCATCATGGTTCTGACCATGTCGAACAAAGTCCTATTTCTTCTCACTGCTACTCCATTCTACTGCGAAGTGCTCGGCGTAGTCAAATGTGATAAAATCCCATTCTCTAACAAGTGTCCCAAGAACTCATTAGAAAGGTATTTCCCACCTCGATTAGATCGAAGTGTCTTTATGGGTCTACCCAATTGCTTTTTCACTTCAACCCGAAACTCCCTAAACTTGTCAAAAGTTTTGCTTTTATGGTGCATCTGGTACACATAACCATATCTTGAGTAATCGTCAATAAAAGTGACGAAGTACTCATACCCTCCTCGTGTCCGGATGTTCATCAGTCCGTAAACATCACTATGCACAAGTTCTAGAACCCCTTCGCCCCTATTGCCTTTAGACCCGTATGGCCTTTTGGACATTTTACCCTCCAAACAAGATTCACATTAAGGTATAGATTCCACCTTTAAGTGACTTAAAGGTCCATCCCTTACCAACCTTTGAATCCTATTCAGGTTAATGTGACCAAGGCACAAATGCCAAAGATAAGCCTTATTAGAGTGAGAAGTTTTAAGTCTTTTAGAGTTATTATCATTCATCTCAGCATTAAGCAATAAGTCCATCTTAGGTTTGATAAAATATAGATTATTTGCATCCATCTAGAACAGATAAAAGATTTATTTTTACGAATCACCACTTTTTCATTAAAAGATACCACGTAGGAGTCATTAAATAAACAAGGTACAGAAATTAAATTCCTTTTAAATTTAGGAACATAAATACAATCTTGCTAAAATAAATTCCTATAGTTACCAATGTAAAGATGGACGTCTCCCACTGCTTCCGCTGAGACCAAGGATCCATCGCCCATCCGAAGCGTGAAGTCTTCATGTAGCAGACTTCTCGTTTCTTTGAACCCCTGTAGAGAAACACAAACATAATTAGTTGCACCGGAATCTATGACCCAAATATCACAGGATTCCTCATCCAAACAAGTTTCTAAATACAAAAGATCACACCTACCTCCTTTGGAATGGAAGTCCTTGCAATGCTTCTTAATATGCCCGACCTTTCCACAGAAGAAGCACTTAAGCTTCTTTGGGTTCTTCTTCTTCTTCTTCTTCTTCTTCTTGCTCTTGGTGTTAGTAGGAACAGAAGACTTCCTGTTCTTGGCCCGTTGCTTCTTTCCATTCCCAAAGTTGGGGTTGGAACCAGAAGCAGCTACCATGTTGGCCTCACCACCCGCAGGAGACTCCCTGATCAGTAGTTCAAACTCCTGCAACTATTTCATTAGTTCTGTTAAGGTCATATCCTGTCTATTGCTTAAATTAAATGTAGCTCTAAATAAAATAAATTCCTTAGACAGAGTCTCAAAGACCATAGTCATCTGAGTTTCAACATCGATGTCGTCTCCATTGGTTTGAGCCTCAGCGAGGTAACCCATGACCAACATCATATGCTCCTTCACAGATGTCCCTGGTCTCTGTCTACAGTTTAAGAGTTTTCGAAGGGCTCCTAGCCGCTTTGTTATGGCATGGCCTCCAAACATGTCCTCAAGATTATCCAAGATCTGCTTCGCAGTCTCATAATCTTGATGTTGAGCCTGCAGCACATTATTCATGTTGACCATAACATAGCAGCGGGCCTTATCATTGGCATCTTTCCAGCGGTCATACGCTTGGAATTGCTCATTAGATGAGTCTCCCGTAGGCTCGAGAGGACAAGAGGTTGTCAGTACATATTTCAGTTTCTCAAAAGACACGACGATATCCAGGTTCTGTTTTCAATCATTGTAATTCTCACTGGTTAATTGGTTTTTGTCAAGCATCGATGATAAAGCGTTTTTAGACATTCTTAATCTACAATAAAGAATCATATACCAAACATAAGCAAACATATCATAATAATTTAGTAAGATAACACAATCATGTAAAAAAATACAAATGTGTTTATGTGTCAAAACCTTGAAAATATCACAACCTTACAACGATAATTCCCAACTCAGAATTCAACAAGCTCTTAGGGGAGTCATGCCAAATTCAATCAGGAACACGGATCCCCTCCTGATTAATATATACCATCCAGGACTCGTATGATCCAGTATATATTAATAATCATTTCTTTGACCATTAATTTTATTAACAGAGCTCCTAGGGGAGGTTAATAATAAAATTAACGTGAGTGTATAACCATCGTTTCAATATTTTATCCATGGTTTATAATCACCACCTAGGGGTGTGCAACCATAAATCATGTTAAAATACCTTATCCTCTCAGAGATCCAATCTGGTACATGATAGAAATCCCTTCCTAGGGATTGGGACCACCATGTTCTTCCTATGGACCAACGATGGAGGCCTTAGGTTCTCTCTTCGAAAACCTTATCCCACTCAATCTTTTGAAATCAAGGTTTTATTTTAAAATTATGCATGAATAATTTTAATATGAGCGGCACTTCCTATTCTATATGACATGTTATCAATATACATGGCAAATCATATTATAATGCAGACAAGCAAAGCAATCAAGCAAAGCTACAAGCAAAATAATAATTACCGTAATATTACAGTTCCACCCTAGAGAATAGAAAACTAAGATTCCAAGAGAATAATCGAGACATATATCGATTCTTCATCCTTGAATCCTCAAGTTGTATCCTTCTTCATGTAATTCTCATCTTCAAGCCTTCAATCCCGTTTGAATCAAATACTTCATATTTCTGATCATATCCAAATTTAATGTTTCTCAGAATCGTCTCAAAAATAAAATTAAAACTGTACTACAAAAATTGCACCGTTTCTGAAAAATTTGTAGCTCTCGGTCGGCAGGCTGATATGGGTGATCAGCCGGCCGGTCATGCTTCATCGGCCTACCGATCGAAAAGATCAGCCTGTCGACCCATGAAAGTTTGGCATGTCGAACTGGAAGTTTGGCCTGTCGGTAGAGCCAGCCGATTTCTACCCCACTGACGGCCTGCTGAACCACACGTCTGGCCTGTCGATCTATGGCCATCGGCTTGCCGAACTGTGATGTTCGGCATGCCGACCGAGCAGAAATCTCCATTCCAAAAGATACAATTTTAATGCAATTCATTAATTTTGTTTCCAACAATTCAAAAACATAAAATTAGAGACTCAGGAAATACCTGGGTATGCCATCATCCATCTTCTAGATCCGCCTTCTAGATCCGTCTTTTCTGAATAATTATTTAATTTAAAAATTCTCACAAATTTAAAATTAAATAACAATTTTAAGATGGAGATGATAGTCTGCCATCTAATTATATGAAAAACCTAGATACACATTCTAACCTCAAAGGAACCATAACCGGCATAAATTAATTAATTAATAAAAAATTAAATAACAATTTAATCAACCATAATTAATTAATGAACATTCACCACATAATCCATGACAACATATAATTATATAGAAACCTAGAGTGCCAACTCTATATAAAATTAAATTCAAGCATAGGAGAGATTAAGATCACAAAATTTATACATATAGTATGATCATAAACTCGTAAATTTATGTAAAAACCTTGGCTCTGATACCAATTATTGGAAAAAACAGTGTGAGGTGCACAGCGGGAATTTTAAAAATTTTAACATCAGAGTATTTTTTCAAAACACAAGTTTGACATGATATATGTATAAATTAAATAGATCTTACTAACCTTTATGTGTCGAAAAACCTCTGCAACCCGTGAAGAGAAGTAACGTTCTAGAAGAGCCTCAACCAACTAGTCTTCTTTGCTATTCTCTATCCACGATTGGAGTGAGTGTGAGCTCACACGTACAGCTCTTCCACCGGTGACTCTCCTTCCAACCAATCGAGAGAACCCAAAGCTAGTGTTCGTGATTTGTAAACAAAAGCTCTAAGAGAGTTTTTCAGATGCTCACCAGAAGAGTATCACTCTTAATCTCTCAATTGATCTGAGTAACTCATGAGACTTACTCCCTTTATATAGTGATTGGTCATGGGGTCAGTCCTTATCAGATTAGGTCTCAAAAACTCAAAACAAAATCAAGTTCGGATCAATATCTGATAAGATCAACGTGAAAATGCGTAATCTTATCTCTCGTTGATCGACATGTCGAATACGTAGATCGGTAGGCCGAATTGCCATGTAAATATCTCCGTGAATCTTTTATTTTCCACCTGAGATTCTATAGGATAAAGTCTCAGTTTTGATTCAAATAGCCTAGTAGAGAAGTTATCTGATCAAAACAACTTTATCTAGAATAGCTCTAGGAAAATAAATCAATTCTCAATAATTCTACAAGTTTATCTTGATCTAATTTATCCAAAATTAAATCAACCGATAAACAGACAAGAGCTATCCGATCCCAATAATTCAACAAGTTTATCTTAAATTAATTTTATTACAAAATTAATTCAACCAATAAACAGACATGAATTATTTGATTCTATCAAATTTTAAACCAATTTGATAAATCCGACAAAAGTCACCAATTATTGAAAAAGCATGCCGTATCGTTACAGGATTTTGTGAGCTAGCAAAGGGGACCAAAATGGACCTATAAAATTCAAGCTCTTGATAATTATGAAACTCAATATCCCAGATATACATTTCATAATTATCAACTCCAAAGCTACTCCACTAAAATCTTGGAGCTGCACTCTCAAACTTTATAGAATTACGAAGCCCGTATAGCTAAGTCTCCATGACATATCATAGTGTATCGTATCCCCATGTGATAATCCATAATCGGCTTAAGGACAAGTTCTGTCTTACCATCCCGATTATTTTTATCTTACGTTCCATTATCTCATCATTAGAAAACTTACCATCCAAATATAGTATACCATTCGGTTACACCTTTGTATCCAAATGGTTGAGCGCTCTAGTTTTCCAATTACAGGATAATGCATATAAGATGATATCATTACTCCTAAAGAGGAGCTATGGATTCCATATCTATGAATAACAAGTCTACGCTATCAAGAGTCATGCCTCCAACGTACCCGCATGCATACCACTATTGAGATGTAGGAGTCACCCTTTGGTACATCAAAAGACACAAGTCGAGACAACGGGCCCACTATCCATCTTAGGATTCAGATACAATACAAATGATTGTCTAAAGTGAATCAATTTGCCAAGACAAAATTATTAATCCAAATCAATTCACTTTGTGTCCCGATCTAACACATCGTCACCTATGACAATGTGCCAATGTTTCTACTCACGGAGTCCAACTGCGATGGTCAAGACAAACCATCTCCCAATAGGGATATAGACAACATAACAATCTTTGCATGAATAAAGCACCCAACTTTATTCCCTCGATTGCGGATCATATGTTTTAGACCGTCACCTTAAGAATCGTGTCTTCCACATAATCAGTCCATCATATGCCCAATTCTTAAAGGTTTAGACCGACAGTCTCAAACTACTGTTTTCTTAACATACATTCAACAAATATGAACGTAAAGAGGACAAGATTTGGTATATATAAATGAATAAATTCTTTTTTGATAAAAATGTCTCCAAAAACGTATTACATTTTTAATCCTTAGGGCATGCATATCTAACAGAAAGACACCGCACAAGAGAGTGTTGGTATACACTATGATAGTGCCCTTAAGAAGGTTAGAAGCTATGGCTTCAAGGCCCGACATGATATACCCGAGGTCAAAATAGAATGTGTAGATCACTTGGTAACATGCTTTAAACTGAAGCCTAGCAGGAGCCAAATCCACCTTCTCAATCAGGTCATCAACTAAGGTAATTGGATGTGAACTCTTGACCTCAGGATTAATACGGTGAATGCTCATCTTATCCCAAGTATCAACAGTGATTCCATTGAGGAGATCATCCATTGTGTCAGTGTCACTATCCACCAAATCTGGCTTGTCGACATTCAAGTTTCAACAAAGCTGCCTTCTATAAATGTCTAGATGTCGTGCCTTGAGTTGAAACCTCCATGGTAATTATCTCCTTAAGATTCAAGATCGAAGTTTGCCCTGATGTCCTCGGTGGGTTAGTTGGGTCAGAATGGATAGTCAAGGCTTTGTTGGCTTCTTGGCCACTACTTTTGCCTTTTTTGTCATTATTATATATGCAACACAAAGGTCAAAGGGAAAATTCTTTGTCCTAATAGCCAAGAAGCCCCTACGTAGAAGCCAAAACCTAACATCTATGGGTTATTATCTACATATGAACTCAGTGATCGTGTTCATCTAGGGTTTCAAGCCATAAATTAATCCTAGATCTAAAAGTCACCAAAAATTGGCAAAAATAGCTAGAAAATGCTTATAAACAATTGATAAGAATGTATATGATTCTTAGACCTAGAAATACACTTAAATTAAGGAAAATATGCAATTCGAGGTAAGGGTGAAAAAAAAATTGAGCTTGCAGAATTGTGTTTGTAGAAATTTATGAGATATGCTACCAAAGGCCCCAAAGGGTTGTAGTTGAGTTCATAGAGATTCTTCTTGAAGAAAATTTGAGGCTTGAAAAGTGGAGAATCAAAGACTGGAAGATCAAAGTACACTAGAAAAATTGTTGCAGAGTTTTGGCTATGGGAATTCAAAGGAATGAGAAATGCGAAGGTTGAAAGGGGGTATTTGTAGACCAACACCTCCTTGGATATTAATTGAACGATCTATAGGATGCCTGATCTAACAGTCACAATAAAGATTCTATTCCTATGACTGAGGTTTAGGCATGAAATTGAAATCCCAAATCGACGGTCTTGATTCATTTCCTTGATACACGACGTGACGATTGACATTCACAGTATGATAGCTTAATAATCAAGGCAATTTTTGAGCTCTAAACTCGTCATAGCATGTTAGAGAGACCTTTTGATTCTCCACCAAGGCTTTGGCAAAGTTTGGCCAACAATGTGCTTGAGGCACTTCGAATACTAATCAAGGAAGCACCCTAAGCTGGGGTAAATGTTGTTGGGTCACCAGAATGCCTAAGTCAATCTCTGGGCCCAAAAAGGCCCGAGCTAGATCTCGGCCCATTTAGCCTCGGTGATATCCTGTAGGCATGTTTATCGGATAATACCTAGGCAGGGTAGATAAGGAAATCATGTTAATAATTTAAACTGAAGATCTCCAAGATGGTAGTGAGCACTCAATTCTATCAAAATCTACAAGCGGAGATCAACTTAAAAGAAGATCACATAAGAGTCGTCAAGCTAACTAGATAGAAGATTATTTTGTATTTAAATTCAAACTGTAATAAAAGGATTGGAACATGACCGACCTAGTAAACTATAAATAAAAGCCATTATTGGAAGACAACCTTAAGTCCATTTCTTGATACAAACCCTAGCATTAGCTTTGTGTTTAGTTTTCTCATAATAAAAGCCATTTGCTTTTTATTTGTTTCCTTCATGAGAGATTCTTATTAGATAATTTTTGCTTATCAACACAAACTATGTTACTTTATATCATTTTGTGTATATTTTAGAAGAGAATATGATGAGATACAGAAGGTGATTCTAAAATAACTCATCGACTAAATCTGCAATGAGTTTCATGAGTCTAATTACTAGCACAATCAATAATATTTACATATGTAAATATCATGAGCTCCAATTAGTGATAGCAACAGGGCAGCTTTCGAAAACAATCTCTACCTCGATCCATTAACCCGATCTATTAGACTTTAAAGTTGTTGCTATTGTCCTTCTTCTTCTTGTTGTTGTGGTCGTAGTTTATTGGAATAAAATATGAAAAGCAGCAGAAGGATCGGATAGTTAACAAACAAAATTTTTTTGAAAACTTTGTTCATCTGGAATAGCTATATAACTTTAATTAATAATAGAAATCTTTGAGAATTTTTTACAAATCTTTTAAAGAACTATCAGGGTATCCCAACTTTTCTCTTTGACACCATGATCATCCAAGCCAAGCCTCGACACCAATGGAAAGATGAGCGGGCATCAAACTACAAGAATGAACTAACCTCACACTTTTGTGGATCTGCTATGTACTTAACACATAAGATAGCAGAACTTTTTTTTGTAGGGAAAGAACTCTCAATTTTTCTCTCTAAGTATTCTATAAAAGTTACGTGAAAATAAATCGATAATGAGATTACCGTTATCTCTATCTTTTATATCTAAATGGTTAGTTATTTTTAATTAATTTTAATTTATTTTAAATTTAAAATAACCACAATATCAGATATATATGAAAAGCATATACTCTACATTCTTATTGTTTAATAATTTTTTTATTACAATGAATCATGTAAAACGTGATTCTTTAAGTTATATATATGTATATACGTTTAATGTTTTTATATATAATATATATATATATAAATTTTCGTTTATGTTTTGAATTTACATAACGTTTACATATATATATCAGTTTAAGAAAACATGATTTCATATTTCATATATATATATATATATAATATAACATGATTTGATAAGATCACATTCAACAACATGATTTAAAAAATATTATATTTAAAAATAAATCATATTTATTTAAAATAACTTTTAAATTAATTAATTAATTACTTAATTTTGTGTTTAAGTTAGAAAAAATAAAATGTGGTCCCATCACACATATGTCCCATACAAAATTAAAATTATATAAAAATAATCTTATTATTCAAATATTATCAATTAATTAATTTAAAACTTATTTAATCAATCTCACCAATCAATTAATTTAACCGATGCTCAATTAAATGTGAAAAAATTTATCACATTATATTATGTGTCATAGAAAATATTTTTTTGTGTCACATTAATATCTAAAGTGTGAAATAATTAATTCAAAATTCAATAACACCAAATTAAAGATGTATAATTCATTCTATATATTAAATCCAATATAGTATTATAGAGGTGGCATTGAGAACCTATGGACTTATAACCCAAGCTCCAATAAATTTTGACAATTAATCAAACTCTTTAATTAATGTGCCAAATTTATTAGTTTCAGTGCTACTCTACTGAAAACCTGAAACTGAACTCTTGAAATTATAGTAAAATTCCTCAAAGAAAATTAGAGAATAATCAATTGATATAATCATTACATATAAGTTAGTCTTCCATAAATAGTTCATAATAAGAGCTAGGTTCAATTTCTGTTTACTTCTCTTATTACATATTTATTCTTGAGTTCCAATAATTCTCTAATGAATAGTTAATTGATAATCTTATTATGAACGAGTGCTCTACTGTTCAACCCTCGAATCATCACTCAAGAGAGCTATTTTTCTAACTTTCATAGGAAAGGAATGGATTTCATATTTGTATAATATTAGTCCCAGTCGTTTATTCTATTATGTTTTCAAGATGCTAAGTTATGATCTATGTTTAGACAAATCTTACTATGTAAGTCAAAAAATATAATGTCATAAATAGGAGTCTAATAAATGCTTAGGATTAAAGTTGTCAAATATATGATTATCACAGTGATAAATTTGAATACTCTATTTATAATTGATGATTATTAGAGATTCATAATTTATTTAGTCTAGTCCTATATAATCTCATTAGATAAAGTGCCTCCAATCCAATGTCTCTACATTATTAGCCTAGATAAGACTATTTCATTCTAAATAAGATTAGACCATGCTTGTAATATTTAAATTAAAGATCCCAAACTTTAATTAATTATTATAGACTATTTAGATTATTATCTATAATTTTTATCCCTAAGCATATATGCTAAATTTATAGTCACATATATAATCATGAAATTTTCTTAATGTTTATAAAAGTATTCATAATATATTCATAATACATATAACCATCCAAAATAATTATAAATATCACTTTATTTATTTATTAACATTATATACAATGTCATAGCTTATAGGGCACCAATCCCAATAATCTCCTACTTGACCTAAAGCATGTGAGACATGTCTATTGGACCTAAGCCTTCCAAATGGCCCTCGAAACTCTTTGTAGGTAACGTCTTTGTCTGATTGAAAATTAGAATCAATGTATCTAGTAGGAATCAAATTCTCACCAGAATCAATGCATATATTTTATTATTCTCCTAAGATACTTGAGAACATGTTTAACCACTACCCAAAGATCTAATCCTTGGCTGAAATTTTGCATCAAATATTTGATAAGCACCTTATTGATGTACAATGCTTGAGATAGTTCCAACAGTTTGTTCTTGCAAACTCTTATGAGTTGGATTCTAAGAACATAACTTTCCTCTCCCAAATCTTTCATTTGGAATTGGTTGGCGAGCCATTTCTTCACATTAGATAATATCACTACATTATATCCAATGAGTAGGATATTATCTATATAATGAACTATGAAGACTACCTTCTTATCTTTGATGTACTTGTACACACAAGGTTCATTAATATTTTGGTCGAAACCACTGTAACGCCCGCCTATTTTATGTAACAAACCACGTTAAGTTAGTAACGTTAATAAGGAATGTTATTAATAATAGCATTATATGATATGATATATGATGTGCATGTTACTAACTTTTTATGTCATGTTTTGTGACAGGTGACAACCGCATAGGATCATTGTGCTCTAGTGTTCATGTGAAATTCTAAGCATATGTTTATTTATGATGCAATATATGATTATTTATGATGCAATAATGTATGAATGTTTTATGTATGCCATTTAATGACAGATCGGCAGGCCAAACTTTTAAGCTCGACAGGCTGAACTTCTAGCCCGAGAACGGCAGGCCGAAGAACCCCACTGGCAGGCCGAACTTGTTGGAACCAGCAGGCCGAAGGGGAAAATCGGCAGGCTAAACATGGCTGACGAGCAGTCAGCAGAAATCTCTCCAAAATTATGGCTAAGTTAATTACGTTAATTGGGTGATTTAATGTGATTAATCGGCATAATAATGGAATGTTGTATCAGTTGAGGAAATAAGAGGGGTTTGACATGCATGATTTATGTCAATTTATATGGTTTCCAATTTAAATAGGGCAAAACATGGTAAGTATTGAGTGGGAGATTGGACTTTCCCTCTTTCTCTTCTTTCCTTCCACGTCAACAGCCCTTAACAGTCAGAAAAATCTGACTTAATGAAGGGAATTGAATTCCCATCAATTATGTTTAATACGTTAAAAATTTTTAACGTTTCCTTTTTCATTATTTTCTCTCCTTCTCACGTTTTCCTCTCAAAAATTTCTGAGACGATCTTTCATTTCTCTTTCTCTTCTCTTCTCCACGAGTTCTTCCTCTCCCTCTCTCATGAAAATTTTCTAAGTACGTTGAAAGAAAAGTCTTATTTTGTTGGTTAAATTCAAAGATTTTGAGAAGAAACTTCAAGGTATGTATTCGGTTTTCTCTGGTATTTTTGAAAAGAAATTCTTCTCCTCGTTTCATCTACAATATCTTTCTATAGGTATTGTGTTTTGTCTCGAATTTTTAAATGTGATGTTATGCATATATGTTATGTGGTGCTTTCTAATTTCATGTCATATGAATGTTTTATGAAAATATGATATTCTATCTTCTACTCTTTACAGTAACGTTACTGTTTAATTTTGAATGTATGAAAAAAATGTAATGAATATTCAAGAGATAATGAATGATGTTTCCATGAAAAGTTGTTAAGAATATGCATATGTGTGATGAATGTATTTTATTTTTATGATTATGAAATTTTTATGAGATTTTAATAAGAAAACTGTTTTGATAATGTTGTTTTTGGGATTTTCGTTTTATTAAACGTTTTATGTATTTACATGATTTTATGCATGATAATATGATGATTGTATGAAATGTTTTAATTTTTAAGGAAGTATGTTATGAATGACGTTTATATGTTTTAATGATAATTTTTGTGATGATGATTATGGGACATGTCTGAAATTTGATGAATGTATACATGAGTGTATGTATATGTGATTATTATATGAATAAATGTTATGTGTGTGAATATTTCATGATAAGTATCAATTTTTATTGCATCTTTAAATGATAAATGGCATGAACACCCAAGGAAGCGACCACATCGAGACCGCGGCGTCGTCACCAAGTGCATTTTTAAGGTTAAGTAAGCTAACAATAAGGTAAGTACATTCTCACCTGCAACATGACACATGTCTTTACAAGGTTTGACGATATGTTCATAATGTTATTCATGATGATTTTTTTTTTTATGATTTTCATTAAAGGATTTTTATGAAAGATTTTCATGATTTTAAAGATATGCATGTAAGATTTCCAAGTACGAAAAGTATGTATACATGTATCACCTAATAAGTGTTGCACACCCAATGTTATGAAATGTTATGTTATGATGTCATGTTTGGTTTGGGATTAGCTACCCTTCTCCTCTTATGACGGCGCGCCTATGATGATGTTTCTGGTTCAATGCTTGGGCCCTTAAGATAAAATGTTTAAGTTTTAAAATGGTTAACGTTACAAAAGATATGTCCTATGAAACTATGCTTAAGGCACTTTTATGATAAGGATGATGATGATGATGTTTGTGAAATGTTTTAAGTTGTGAGAGTTATATGTACTTACTAAGCGTTAGCTTAATCATGTTTTATATGTCATGTTGCAGATAAGGGTAAGAGAATCATGGAATAGGTGGAGGACATGGGAAGGCATGTGAGCATATGCATGATGAATTGTAACCGGAAGCACGCTAAGAAGAACGATTTTATGATTTAATTAAGTTATATAATTCAAACATATATTTTATGTTAAGTTTTAAGAACACTTACATTATGGTTTTATAAGTTATTTTATCATTTTTCAATGAATTATGAACTTCCGCTATGTTTTACAAAAAGTTGGTTGGTTTTAAAATTTTGGATTTCTCAAAGAATGGTCTCGGACGGCCTGCCGAATGGTTTGGCCGGCCTGTCGAAGTCCAGGAGTTCGGCCTGCCGATCACAATTCTCGACCTGTCGAACATGGATGAATTTTTGGTCCGTATTGCAAAGCCTCTGCCAGCCTGCCGATTGAGGGAACTCTAGCCTGCCGATGATGTTCGGCCTGCCGAACTGTGGGAGTAAGTAAGTTTTAAATGATTTGATGTTTAATATGATATGTTGTGATGTTTTGTTAATTTTTGATTTTTACAACTTGATAAACCCATATTATTAAACAAGCTTATGATTAATTTAAGTATTATTAAGTAAATTATGATAAGGAATAATTTAAACAATGCTTTTCGAAACAATGTTAAGTTTTTTTTTAAAAAAAAATGTATGAATGGATCCTGGTAATGTAAGTCTAAGTACTTTTAAAATCAATAGTAACGATAAAGTTTGATATTATTTATAATTTTAAAGTTTATGCATATACGAATGTAACTATGTAACGACATCTGTGACGTCCAAATTAAGGGGCGTTGCAGGCTTTGGTATTAGAGCAAATTTTCCGATTGCAATTCATATCGCCACACGTCGATCCAAGTCCTCCAAGTAAGTATGATATTAAGTTAGATGTATTGTTGCAAGTATGATGATAAGATCATGGTTTGATTGATTAATGATTAATGATAGAGTAGTGAAAACCTGTCTCATAAATGGAAGATTATTTCTATGTCCTAATTATTTTAGGAAATTACGATGGACGGCCACAGAAGAATGCAGACCCACACCCAGACCAACGAGAGACTTATGATGATGATCGTCGAACTGCAAAGGCAGTTGGAGGATCAACGAAGGGAGATTGCTGCATTAAGGGCCAACGGCCAGAATGGTGAACAGTGAGGCAATGATGTGCCTCCTCCTCCTCCTCCGCAGCCACAAGTAAACGAAGTCCCAGCTCCTGCTGCTGAACCAAGAGCTGCCTATCAGGAACCTCTTCTAGCCAGATGGAAGAGAGTCAAGCCAGCTGACTTTGAGGGTTCAAAGGACCCGTTAGTCGCTCAAGGATGGTTAAAGACGATAGAGGCCACCTTACGACTTATGGATTTCACGGATAACGAGAAAGTCCTCTGTGCCTCATACTGCCTTACCATGGAGGCCAGGATATGGTGGGATGGCATTGAACAGAGCAGAAATGTTGAAGAGATGTCATGGGCTAACTTTGTTCAGGAGTTCAACACGAAGTTCTTCCACATGAATGTCACAAGGAAACATTATGAGGAGTTCGAAAGCTTACGCCAGGGGGATATGACAGTCACTGATGTGGTGACAAAGTTTGACCAACTTGCTCGTCTATGCCCAGGGATGGTTATGGATAAGGTGAAAGGGTCAGAAGGTTGATCAGGGCCCTTAGACCAGACATTGCTGCAATTGTTGATGGGGCTAGTCCGCCAAGGACCCAAGAACAGGTTGTTATGAGGGCCCAGCGTGCTGAGTTTCACTTGTCAAAGCTAAGAAGGAATTAGCCACAGCCCAACCAGCAGGCCAACAATGCCAACAACCAGAACCGTCCTCCCCACAGGAACAACAACAACAACAACGACAGCAACAACAACAGACAGAACTGGAGAAACAATAAGAGGAAGGGTAATCCTCAACAACAGCAGGGCCAAGACAACAAAAGGCACAATGATGGTCAGCGCAACAACAATGACAGGTGATTCCAACCATGTGCCAAATGTGGAAAGAAACATCCAGGGGAATGCCGATTGGGGACCAACCAATGTTTCATATGTGGGCGTGAAGACCATTTCGTTAAGAACTGCCCTAAGCTGATGAATGCTAATGCCCCATAGAGACCTCCTCCTCAAGCCCAGCTGCGTCAGATGCAAGCCTCCCTTGAAGGGCCACTAATTAGTCAAGGGAGACTTGAAGCCCCACCGACAAACGCCCGAATCTATGCCATGACAAAAGAACAAGTGGCTGCTGAAGCCTCCAATGTGGTCACAGGTCAGATAACAAGCTTATGTAATGATGTTTATGTTCTTTTTGATACGGGTGCCACACATTCTTTTGTGTCTATGTCATATGCTAAGAAGTTAGGGGTTTGTTTAGAGCCAATGAGACAGGGATTCACTATGACACTACCCTCCGGGGAAGTGATATTATCCATGCACTGTTTGCGTAAAGTACCTATATGGATTTCTGATAGGGAACTTTTCGTCGACCTCATTGTGATCGACATGCATGACTATGACATGATTCTTGGGATGGATTTCCTAAGTAAGTATAATGCCTCGATCGAATGCCAGAAACGAAAGGTGATCTTCCATCCTGAAGGTGATCAGAAATTCGTTTATGTTGGTGAGACCAGAAAGAAACCCCACATGTTTTTATCGGCAATGAAAGCAAGGAAGCTTTTGGCAAATGGCTGCATGGGCTATCTGGCAAACGTTGTAGACAAAAGCTAAGAAGGAAAGACAAGAATGGAAGATGTACATGTTGTTCATGAATATGAAGATGTGTTTCCTGACGATCTAATGAGTCTACAGCCAGAAAGAGAAGTTGAATTAGAGATTGAGCTCGCTCCAGGCACCGAACCAATCTCTAAAGCACCTTACAGAATGGCCCCGGTAGAATTAAAGGAGCTTCACATGCAATTAAAGGAGCTACTTGACAAAGGATTTATCAGGCCAAGTCACTCACCGTGGGGTGCTCCAGTCTTGTTTGTGAAAAAGAAGGATGGCACTATGAGACTCTGCATTGACTACAGAGAACTGAACAAGGTGACAATCAAGAACAAGTATCTGTTGCCTCGAATTGATGATTTGTTTGATCAGCTCAAGGGTGCATCGGTGTTCTCCAAGATTTATCTACGATCAAGGTATCACCAGTTGAAGATTAAAGAAGGAGATATCCCCAAGACTGCTTTCAGGTCGAGGTATGGTCACCATGAATTTGTGGTTATGCCTTTCGGTCTAACAAATGCACCGGCTGCCTTTATGGATTTGATGAATAGGGTATTCAAGGATTTCCTCGATAAATTTGTTGTTGTATTTATCAATGATATTCTTGTCTACTCTAAGAATCAAGAAGAACATGAGGAGCATTTAAAGATTGTGCTAGAGACTTTAAGAAGACACCAGCTCTATGCTAAGTTCTCTAAATGCGAGTTTTGGCTTGATAAAGTGTCATTCTTGGGGCATGTTATTTCAAAGGATGGGATTATGGTGGACCCGGCTAAAGTAGAAGCTGTACTCAATTGGAAGCAACCAATGAATACAAGTGAAATAAGAAGCTTCTTGGGTCTAGCAGGTTACTATCGGAGATTTGTAGAAGATTTCTCCAAGATAGCAGCTCCACTCACAAACTTGACTCGCAAAGGAAAGAAGTATGAATGGACGAATGCATGTGAAAAGAGTTTTCAAGAGCTGAAGAAAAGATTAACGATGGCTCCAGTGTTGGCGATTCCTGAGGGAAATGATGGGTTCGTAATCTATAGTGATGCATCCAAGATGGGCCTAGGAGCTGTATTGATGCAGAATGAAAAGGTGATTGCTTATGCTTCAAGACAACTAAAAGACTACGAAAAGAACTATCCTACTCATGATCTCGAGTTAGCAGCAGTTGTTTTTGCGTTAAAGATATGGAGACACTATTTGTATGGGGTCCAATGCAAGATCTTCACTGATCATCAAAGTCTGAAGTACTTCTTCACGCAAAGAGACCTGAATATGAGACAACGAAGATGGCTAGAGTTGGTGAAGGATTATGATTGTGAAATCCTTTATCACCCTGGTAAAGCTAACCGAGTAGCTGATGCTTTAAGTAGGAAGTCAATTGCCACGTTGATGTCTATGCAAGCAATGTCTCCACCTTTAAGGAAGGAAATTCTAGACTTTGATTTAGAACTTATAGCAGGCCAGCTATCAGCACTCTCTCTTGCTCCGACGATGTATGATGAAATTTGGAGTAAGCAAGATGACGACGTAAGCCTTGTAAGAATCAAGCAAGAAATGAAAGAAGGAAAATGTCAAGAGTTTCGTATTGCAGATGACGGAACTCTGTATCTTAAGGACCGTTTATGTGTTCCCAATGTTGATGGTTTAAGGGAAAGGATCTTGGCAGAAATTCATGACACTCCTTACTCTATTCATCCAGGTGCAACGAAGATGTATAATGATCTAAAGGGTAATTTCTGGTGGTTTGGAATGAAAAGTGATGTTACAAAGTATGTAAAGAACTGTATGACATGTCAACAAGTAAAGGCTGAACACTAGAGACCTGGTGGTGAACTGCAATCTATCCAAATACCAGAATGGAAATGGGAAGAAATAGCAATGGATTTCATTACCGGTTTACCCAGAACTACGAATGGTTATGATGCAATCTGGGTAGTTGTGGATCGGTTGACGAAGACGGCATACTTTATCCCTATCAAGATCACTTACTCTATGGAATGGTTAGCGGAACTCTATGTTAAGAAGATTGTACGACTTCATGGGATTCCCAAGTCAATTATCTCAGATCGTGATGGCAGGTTCACATCTAAGTTTTGGAAGAGTGTCCAGACTGCAATGGGAACCAGGCTTCATTTCAGCACGGCTTTTCATCCTCAAACTGACGGCCAAAAAGAGAGGACGAATTTGATTCTAGAAGATATGTTACGAGCTTGTTCTCTTGATTTTAAGACCAGCTAGTGTAAAATGTTGCCGTTAGCATAGTTTGCATACAACAACAGCTTTCAGGCGACAATTGGAATGGCACCATATGAAGCGCTATATGGACAAAAATACAGGTCGCCTATATGTTGGTATGAAGCTGGTGAAAAGAAATTGATGGAAAGCGTAGATGCTGAAAGAACTGACTTTGTGAATGAAACATCTGAGATGATAAAATTGATAAGAAGAAGGATGAGACCGCTCAAAGCTGTCAAAAGAGTTATGCTGAGAAAAGAAGAAGACCTTTAGAGTTCGCTGTAGGCGAATATGTGTTCTTGAAAGTAGCACCAATGAAAGGAGTTATGAGGTTTGGGAAGAAAAGCAAGTTAAGACCAAGATTCATCGATCCTTATGAAATTGTTAAACGAATAGGTAAAGTAGCTTATCAGCTGAAGTTGCCTTCTAAAATGTTTGCAATGCACGACGTATTTCATGTCTCCATGCTCAAGAAGTATGTTCCAGACCCTACACATGTGATTGAGCCACAAGTGATTGAGATACGAGAAGATTTAAGTTATGAAGAAAAGCCAACGAAGATACTCGATCGAAAAACCAAGACTTTGAGGAATAAGGAAATTCCATTGGTCAAGGTGTTATGGTGAAATCAGCAAGTTGAAGAAGCTACATGGGAACGTGAAGATGACATGAAAATTATGTATCCGCATTTATTCTAAGTTTCGAGGACGAAACTTTTATAAGGTGGGGAGAATTGTAACGCCCGCCTATTTCATGTAACGAACCACGTTAAGTTAGTAACGTTAATAAGGAATGTTATTAATAATAACGTTATATGATATGATATATGATGTACATGTTACTAACTTTTTATGTCAAGTTTTGTGACAGGTGACGACCGCATGGGATCGTTGTGCTCTAGTGTTCATATGAAATTCTAAGCATATGTTTATTTATGATGCAATATATGATTATTTATGATGCAATGATGTATGAATGTTTTATGTATGGCATTTAATGACAGATCAGCAGGCCGAACTTCTTGCCCGAGAACGGCAGGCCGAAGAACCCCACCGGTAGGCCAAACTTGCTGGAACCAGCAGGCCGAAGGGGAAAACCGGCAGGCCAAACATGGTTGACGAGCAGTCAGCAGAAATCTCTCCAAAATTATGGCTAAGTTAATTACGTTAATTGGGTGATTTAATGTGATTAATTGGCATAATAATGGAATGTTGTATCAGTTGAGGAAATAAAAGGGGTTTGACTTGCATGATTTATGTCAATTTATATGGTTTCCAATTTAAATAGGGCAAAACAGGGTAAGTATTGAGTGGGAGATTGGACTTTCCTTCTTTCTCTTCTTTCCTTCCACGTCAACAGCCCTTAACTGTCAGAAAAATCTGACTTAATGAAGGGAATTGAATTCCCATCAATTATGTTTAATATGTTAAAAATTTTTAACGTTTCCTTTTTCATTATTTTCTCTCCTTCTCACGTTTTCCTCTCAAAAATTTTTGAGACGATCTTTCATTTCTCTTTCTCTTCTCTTCTCCACGAGTTCTTCCTCTCCCTCTCTCACGAAAATTTTCTGAGTACATTGAAAGAAAAGTCTTATTTCGTTGGTTAAATTCAAGGATTTTGAGAAGAAACTTCAAGGTATGTATTCGGTTTTCTCTGGTATTTTTGAAAAGAAATTATTCTCCTCGTTTCTTCTATAATATCTTTCTATAGGTATTGTGTTTTGTCTCAAATTTTTAAATGTGATGTTATGCATATATGTTATGTGGTGCTTTCTAATTTCATGTCATATGAATGTTTTCTGAAAATATGATATTCTATCTTCTACTCTTCACAGTAATGTTACTGTTTAATTTTGAATGTATGAAAAAAATGTAATGAATATTCAAGAGATAATGAATGATGTTTCCATGAAAAGTTGTTAAGAATATGCATATGTATGATGAATGTATTTTATTTTTATGATTATGAAATTTTTATGAGATTATAATAAGAAAACTGTTTTGATAATGTTGTTTTTGGGATTTTCATTTTATTAAACATTTTATGTATTTACATGATTTTATGCATGATAATATGATGATTGTATGAAATATTTTAATTTTTAAGGAAGTATGTTATGAATGGCGTTTATATGTTTTAATGATAATTTTTGTGATGATGATTATGGGATATGTCTGAAATGTGATGAATGTATACATGAGTGTATGTATATGTGATTATTATATGAATAAATGTTATGTGTGTGAATATTTCATGATAAGTATTGATTTTTTTTGCATCTTTAAATGATAAATGGCATGAACACTCAAGCAAGCGAGCACATCGAGACTGCGACGTCGTCACCAAGTGCATTTTTAAGGTTAAGTAAGCTAACAATAAGGTAAGTACATTCTCACCTGCAACATGACACATGTCTTTACAAGGTTTGCCGATATGTTCATAATGTTATTCATGATGATTTTTTTTTTTATGATTTTCATTAAAGGATTTTTATGAAAGATTTTCATGATTTTAAAGATATGCATGTAAGATTTCCAAGTACGAAAAGTATGTATATATGTATCACCTAATAAGTGTTGCACACCCAATGTTATGAAATGTTATGTTATGATGTCATGTTTGGTTTGGGATTAGCTACCCTTCTCCTCTTATGACGGCGCGCCTATGATGATGTTTCTGGTGCAATGCTTGGGCCCTTAAGATAAAATGTTTAAGTTTTAAAATGGTTAACGTTACGAAAGATATGTTCAATGAAACTGTGCTTAAGGCACTTTTATGATAAGGATGATGATGATGATGTTTGTGAAATGTTTTAAGTTGTGAGAGTTATATGTACTTACTAAGCGTTAGCTTAATCATGTTTTATATGTCATGTTGCAGATAAGGGTAAGAGAATCATGGAATAGGTGGAGGACATGGGAAGGCGTGTGAGCATATGCACAATGAATTGTAACCGAAAGCACGCCAAGAAGAACGATTTTATGATTTAATTAAGTTATATAATTCAAACATATATTTTATGTTAAGTTTTAAGAACACTTATATTATGGTTTTATAAGTTATTTTATCATTTTTCAATGAATTATGAACTTCCGCTATGTTTTACGAAAAGTTGGTTGGTTTTATAATTTTGGATTTCTCAAAGAATGGTCTCGGACGGCCTGCCTTATGGTTTGGCCGGCCTGCCGAAGACCAGGAGTTCAGCCTGCCGATCACAATTCTCGACCTGCCGAACATGGATGAATTTTTTGTCCGTATTGCAAAGCCTCTGTCAGCCTGCCGGTTGAGGGAACTCTAGCCTGTCGATGATGTTCGGCCTGCCGAAGTCCCATGTTCGGCCTACCGAAGTCCCAAGTTCAGCCTGCCGAACTTTGGGAGTAAGTAAGTTTTAAATGATTTGATGTTTAATATGATATGTTGTGATGTTTTGTTAAGTTCTGATTTTTACAACTTGATAAACCCATATTATTAAACAAGCTTGTGATTAATTTAAGTATTATTAAGTAAATTATGATAAGGAATAATTTAAACAATGCTTTTCGAAACAATGTTATGTTTAAAAAAAAAACGTATGAATGGATCCTGGTAATGTAAGTCTAAGTACTTTTAAAATCAATAGTAACGATAAAGTTTGATATTATTTATAATTTTAAAGTTTATGCATGTACGAATGTAAGTATGTAACGACATCTGTGACGTCCGAATTAAGGGGCGTTGCAACCACAAGACTTGATCACCTCTTCAAATCTCAAGTTCTAAGATCTTGAAGCTTGCTTGAGTCCATAGATGGACCTTTGCAATCTTGCAAACTTTTTGCTCTTGAATTTTGACTACAAACCTTCTGATTGCACCATATAGATGCTTTCTTCAAGATAGCCATTCAAAAGGCAGTCTTGACATCCATTTGCCATATCTCATAATCAAGACATGCAACAATAGATAAAAGAATCCGAATGGATTTCAGCATAACTACGGACGAGAAAGTTTCTTGATAGTCAACTCCCTTCTTTTGGGTATAACACTTTGCCACAAGCCTAGCTTTGAAAGTGTCAACTTTCTCATCCACTCCTCTTTTCTTCTTGTAGATCCATTTGCACCTTATGGGTTTTATCCCTTCAGGTAGATCTACAAGTTCCCGACTGAATTGGAGTACATAGACTCCATTTCAAAGTTCATAGCCTCTAGCCATTTCTCCTTCTTAGAATCTTCCATTGCATGATGATATGTCAATGGATCATCCTCACCATTATTAGAGATGGCAATATGTGCTTCTTCAATTTCCTTGTAGCGAGCAGGTGGTCTCACAATCCTCCCACTACATTGAGGTGGTATGACATCCTGATCTGGAGATATGGTCTCCTCATCTTGTCCTTCGACAATGGTTATCGGTTGCAGTCTAATCTAATCAGAAAGTAACTCTTCAGTACAACTTTGCTACGAGGTTTATAGTTTGTCATATAAGCATTCTTGAGAAAAGTGGCATTTGTCGACACACATACCTTCTTTTCTTGTGGACTATAAAACAAACCTCCCTTTGTCCCCTTTTGGGTATCCTACAAATAAGCATACTTTAGAATGTGATTTCAACTTCCCGGTCTTTCCTTTCAGCACATGTGCTACACATCCCCATATAAGGATATGTCGCATACTACGTTTGCGACCATTTCATAACTCTAAGGGTGTTTTTGGAATAGACTTAGATGGAATCATGTTTAGAAGATATACTGCAGTTTGTAGCACATCTCCCCGAAATAAAGTGGGTAATGATGAGTAGCTGAGCACGGATCTCACCATATCAAACAACGTCTGATTTCTTCTCTTTGCAACACCATTATGTAGTGGTCCAGGGGCGGTGAGTTGTGATAAAATACCATGTTCTATCAAATAGTCTTTGAACTCAGTATCAAGGTATTCCCATCCTCGATCAGATCGAAGAGGATTCATCATCCTTCCTAATTGCTTTTTAGCTTCTGCTTGGAATTCTTTGAACTTTCTAGAAGTTTTAGATTTCCTTTATATTAGGTACATGTATCCATACCTCGAATAATCGCCAATAAATATGACGAAATATTCATAACCACCACGTGCTTGCATATTCAATGGACTGTAGACGTTCGAATGTATTAGCTTAAGTAGTTCCTTAGCCCTTTCGCCTTTTGTAGAGAGAGGCCTTTTAGTCATTTTACCTTCAAGAGAAGATCACAAACTAGTAGAGAACTAAGTTTTAATTCTCTTAAAGGACCATCCTTTACTAGTTTGTTAATCCTATCAAGGTTAACATGATCTAATCTAAGGCGCCATAGGCATGTTTCATTATTAGAAGAAACCTTTTGCTTCTTGGGCTTTTGGTTGTTCAACTTTGAATATTTCAGTATTGAGTAGTGATTTTTTTTTGGGCCTTAAAGTGTAAAGCCCATTTTCTAGATGTGCAGAACAAATATCCAAACTATTTCTAGAAATAGTAGCATAATTACTATTAAAAGAAACATTAAACATTTGTTCAAACAACCTGGAAACAGAAATCAAATTTTTGTGAAAACTAGGAATGTCATAAACATTGTACAACATTAAAAACTTATTTCTAAAATAAAGTTTTACAACTCCTGTTTCTCTTGCTGAAACAACCACTCCTGTTCCCACTCTTATTGTTCGTTCCTATCAACAAGTCCCCTTGAAGAACTAAACATCTACAAAGAAGAACAAACATGATTAGTTGCCTTTGAAACAACTATCCAAGGTGGAGTATCATCTTCAACTAAATAAGCTTCTAAAATGAATAAATCTAATTTACTATTGTTCTTCTTTTCTTTAAGCTCTTGAAGATACTTCTTTCAGTTTGTCTTCCAGTGCCTAACTACACCACGATGGAAACATTTTCCTTTAGGCTTTCTTTTGTTGTCATTGCTTTTCGTTCCTCTTAGGTTGTTCTTCATTCTTAGACTTGCCTTTTCCTTCAGTTCTCTTCTTCCTTTTCCTGTTCTTTCAAGCAAAAGAGGAAGGTTGAACTTCTGCAACATTGGCCTCACCATCTTTGCTCTTTTCTTTTGAAATAGACTTGAAGGTTCATAGCTCATTAAGCAACTCAGCTATGTTATATTTCATCTTATTCATGAAAAAGTTACTCTTAAACTGAATGAACACAAGGGAGAGGGTTTTCAAAATCATCCCCACCTATGTGGCTTCATCTGTCACAGCCCATTTACCTCGGCCTCATAGAGATAGTTGACCAACCTGAGAACATGTTCTCTGACCGAAGCCCATCTTTCATTTTGGCATTGATCACAACCTGAACGGTTTTATGGCGTGCCTTTTTAGAAGGTTTACCAAACATGTCTCTTAGAGACTGCATTATCTCATAAGCAGTTTCCATGCTTTTGTGCTTCATCCTAAGCATGTCAGACATGCCAGCCAACACGAAGAAGCGGACCTTGTTGTTTACCTCAATCTAACGATCATATGCTTCTCGTACATTACGAGGGGCATTGGTAGCAGGCAATGGAAGACATTTCTCTGTCAGGCTAAACTTTTAAATTTTGTAAATTAGTACAATATTCATGTTACTCTTCCACTTGATAAAATTATCTCTGGTTAATTTTTTATTTGAGAGAATAGCGATGATTGGATTAGACATTGTTGTTGTAAAAAATAAATAAATGACATTAATTAAACAGTTGCATAAACATCATAAATACACATTTTGGAATAGTAAACGTGATGCATCATGCATATGGAAAAACACATAAAATATTTTACTAGGTCCAGGATTATTCAATTTTAATAAATAAAGTGCCGCGGAGGGTAGGACAAATTATTCATAAATTGAATTGAGACATTCTCAATTAATAAATATATTCAAAATATCTCATATTTTCTATATTTACTAATAACTACTTATTCTTGCTCAAGATATAATTAACAAATTAATTATATCTTTATGAGTGTAACCCACTATTTCATATTTTAATAACTTGACTCAAAATTGCTGCCATAGGATAGGTCAATTTTGAAATACATTATAAAATCCTATCTTTCGGAAGCCAACCTTGTTATTGATTTAAATGGACACTCTCCATAGGGAGTAAAAAATCAAAGCGTCACAAGGTGCCACCTAAATCTCATGATTTTGTGCTAATAGTGGAGACCGCGGGTTATATTGTCATATTACCTTCCCCTACTCATTATTTTAAAATGATGTGTTTTATCTTATAAAACATCCTATGTTTCATAATTTAAGTAAATAAAAACAATTTTTAATAATAAGATTATATTTAGTGTTAATAGAATCCCATCCTATTTATACTTAAATAAATTACCAAATTTTCTTAAAAATCTAGATTTTTTATGAATTATCTAAGCTACCCAATGTTAAACAATTTAAAATTAGATAACTTAGAATTAATGTGAATTTTACCAAGTTTTAACTATTAAAACTAAAATCACATTATTTGGTTGATTAATAAAATAAATTAAAAATAAGATTTTCAAAAATCAACCGAATTAATTTTAATCTCATTAAATTAATTCCATCACATATTAAACAATTTTATAAACAACTTTATAAAAAAATGGAATAATATGCAAGTGTATGCATGTCATGTTACAATAACTATAAGTGGGCACTTTTCTAGATGACATGTTATAATACATGAACATGTTATTGCAAAATAAATTATAGAATGAAAATAAATAATGAATTTTTGACTGGGTCTTTTTGGATAATTAAAATTACAACCCATAAAAAAATAAGATAAAAAAATTACATGGGTCTTCTTATAACAACATATTTCCCTGCTCCATTGAAGTAGACTTCACAGGTGGTTAACTGCGTTAAATACTGCTAGGTTACCTTTAAAATATTGTTGGCCCATATTTAAAAGAAGCCCAGCAATCCATTTGGTTACAAGAGGTAACCAAATCTACTTCATCTTCTTCTCTTGTTTTCTTCATGTGCAGCGATCTCCTTTGGGCATCTGTGTCTCTGCCATCCCCTCTCAGCAAAAAGAACGTGAAGAGGCCCTAATATCATCGTTGTTCAAGTTGTCGTCGATTGAGAAGCTTCACGATGCCGGAGAGACACACGCACGGTGTGTCATGGTGTTGCTCCTCCATGGAGTGACCGAAGTTAGCATAGCTTCTGGTGGAGCTTGAGGCAACACTCCCGTCGTGCTGCAAGTCTGCCGGTTTTTTCCGCTGCCTCGTCCAGTGTAGTGGCTCGAGTGAGATGCTGCCGCACTGAGCGGCCCAAGAGATGTAGTCGACGGCGCCGTGTAGAGCTTCGGCACCCGAAGCTGAGGCTACGTGCAACGGGTCAAGCTTCGAAGCTCAAGCCACCCTATCTTCATGCACGGAAGAGCCTCGTTGCCATCGATGCTTTCAGTCGTTGGCCCTCCGCAGATGGCCCCAACGCTCAAGGTCCAGCTGTGAGGCTTGAGGCTGAGCGCTGTTGTTGTCTCGATGCGGCGACTCACGAATGAGCTTTGCCGCTTCTCTATTCATGGCCATCAACGTTGAGTGATGGGCAGCAAGTTTTGCTCTTGAATCGTGGGAAGTTGTAGATGAAGGAAGAAGAAGAAGAAAATATGTACGTAAAGCTTTGTTGCAGTTTTTGTGGTGCTTATATATTGAGATTTTCCATTTTATGTTGTACATTATCAGTTACGTGCATGTTCGGTGCAACCTCCTTTTTTATGTATAATATGGCTGCCACATATATGTGGTTTTTTCATGTGTATTAGTTTCCCCTTTTTTATTTATTTTATTTGTCTTCTATGTCTTTCACATGCATAACCATGAGAAGCAAACTTTTTAACTTTTTAAAGAAACTCACATGCAGGTGCATTTAATATGCATATGTGATGATCATCTTAATTTTTTTATTATTACTATATGACCATTTGGGTAAGTGCATCTCATGCACATTAATGAAGATATGTGAAGGAACTTGGAAAGAAGAAAGAGTGGAAAAATAAAATAATAATGATAAATTACAAAAAGCCTATGCTTTTTATGGGCTTACACAAATTTGATCTAATCAAAAGAAAATAAAAATAGCAATCTAAAAAGACCATATAATTAACAACTAGAAAAACCCATTCATAAAATAACTATTCATACATGAACACAATTTCAAAATACAAAGTGCCCACAAGCAAGCATCAAGTACATGAAATTATCAAAATAAAATCATGTTTAATTAAAATTATATATGCTATAACCTGCTTTGATGCCATTTGTTGCAATTAAATATGAAAAGCAGCGGAAAGATCAGATCGTTGACAAAAAAAAATTTTCCAAAACTTTGTTCATCAAGAATTGCTATATAATTTTAATTAATAATAAAAAGCTTTGAGAATTTTTTACAAAACTTTTGAAGAACTATCAGGGTATCTTAGCATTCCTCTTTGACATCACGATCATCCAAGCCAAACCTCCACACCAATGGAAAGATGAGTGAGCGTCAAACTGCAAGAATGAATTAACCTCATACTTTAGTGGATCTATAATATACTCAACACATGAAATAACAGACCTTTTTTTTTCAAAGAAAGAACTCTCAATTTTTCTCTTTGAGTATTTTGTAAAAGTTACGTGAAAAAAATGGATAATGGGATAACTATTATCTCTATCTTTTATATTTGAGCCGTTAGTTATTCTTAATTAATTTTAATTTATTTTAAATTTGCAATAATCATCACATCACATATATAGGAAAAGTATATACTCTATATATATATATATATATAATATACGTTTAATGTTTTTATATATAATATATATATAAGTTTTCGTTTACGTTTTGAATTTAAATAATATTTACATATATATATATATATATATCAGTTTAAGAAAATGTGATTTCATATTTCATATATATATAATAGATCATGTTCAACAACATGATTTAAATAAATGTTATATTTAAAAATAAATCATATTTATTTAAAATCACTATTTAAATTAATGAATTAATTATTTAAGTTTTGGTTCAACTTAGAAAAGACAAAATGTGGCTCCATCATACATACGTCTCATACAAAATTAAAATTATATTTAAATAATCTTATTATTCAAATATTATTAATTAATTAATTTAAAACATATTTAATTAATCTCATTAATTAAATCATTAATTAACTAATTTAACTAATGCTTAGTGAAATGTTACAACATTTATCACGTTATATTATGTATTACGGAGAACATTTTTTTATATCATATTAATATTTCAAGTGTGAAATAATTAATTCGAAATTCAATAGCTCCAAATTAAAGACATACAATTCATTCTATACATTAAATTCAATACAGTGTTATAGAGGTGGCATTGGAGACATATGGACATATAACCTAAGCTTCAATAAATTTTGACAATTAATCAAACTCTTTAATTAAGTGCCAAATTTATTAGTTTCAGTGTTGTTCCACCAAAAACCTGAAACTGAACTCTTGCAATTATAGAAAAATTACTCAAAGAAAATTAGCAAGTAGTCTATTGATATAATCATTACAGATAAGTTAGTCTTTCATGAATAGTTCATAGTAAGAGCTAGATTCAATTTCCATTTACTTCTCTTATTACATCTTTATTCTTGAGTTCCAATAATTTCTAATAAACAGTTAATTCATAATCTTATTATGAATGAGCGCTCAATTATTCAAACCTTGAAACATCACTCAAGAGAGCTATTTTTCTAACTTCCATAGGGAAGGAATGGATTCTATATCTATATAATATTATTCCCAGCCATTAATTGCATTTGTAAGATACTCAGCTTTGATATGTGTTTAGAAAATCTTACTATGCAAGTCAAATATATGATCATCATAGTGATAAATTTGAATACTCTATTTGTAACAGATGATTATTAAAGATTTATAATTTATCTGTTCCAGTCCTATATAATCTCATTATATAAAGTACCTCCAATCTAATGTTTCTACATTGATAGCTCAGATAAGACTATTTCATTACAAATGAGATTGGACCATACTTGTAATATTTAAATTAAAGATCTTAAACTTTAATTAATTATTACAGACTATTTAGATTATTATCTATAAATTTTATCTCTAAACATATATCACTTTTATGCTAAATTTATAATCACATAAATAATCATGAAATTTTCTTGATGTTTATAAAAATATTCATAATACATATAAGTAACCAAAATAATTATAAATGTCACTTTATTTATTTATTAACAATATGTACAATGTCACAGTTTATAGGGCACCAATCTTAACATAGTCATCATCTTGTTGTTGTTCTTATATTATTTGTATTTAAATGATATATAATAGATTTAATAGGGAATAAAATAAAACAAATGAAAACAAATCAAACAGAATCATGTGTAATCAATTTGATCCATTTGATTTTATCAGTTTAGACTTATAATTAAAATAAATATGGATATGTAAAAAGTTTGAGGCAATCTTCCAAAATTTAACTATTAATTCTTGTCGAAACTTTTAACTTTTAAAAAAATTACCTAAATTAAAAAACATAAAATAACAACCCTTAAAAAGATAAAATAACATTAAACTATAAGAAAGATACATGTAACATGCATGAAAATAATAAAGAAATATATTAGAAATATGTTAAATCAAGAAAAGGTTATAAAATATTTTTTTAAGTTGGTTTGATGGTTTTTAAAATTTGAAATATCTAAACCATTGCTCAAACTCATAACCAAACTAGTAAAAACATGGGAGAATGAGGGAAATAGACCTTGTTGGGGTGAAATAAAAACTATAACACTTTTGTGATGAAAAGAAATAATAGGACATTTGTTAATGAAATTCCAAAATCACCTTGCCTACAGTTTATCAAATAGCCTATATACAATTGGATGATCTTACCCAACGGCCAAAACAAAGCAAAATCCAAGAACATCAATATATAGTAAAATGAATCAAACCAACAACTATAAGAGATTTCAACAGAAAACATAAAATAAATTATGTGTTTTAGAGCATAACTAGGAAAGATCAACAATTTAATTGTTCACATCCTAAATGACGACGAGAGGATCCTACACAAACCATGAATTTTTTTGTCATTGGAAGAGTTGGCACTCTCTCTACGAGATGAACACCATCATGAGGCTTAACGATGGGGTCGAAGCTCGTATTTTGATGAGAGGAGAGGAGGAGGAAGAGATAGATGCTGGTTTTTAAAGCGATTTCAGCAAAAAATATACAAAAAGTGGTAAAGATAGGGAATGTATATAACAAATATTTTCTCCAAACTTTTATAAAACATGCTATAGATTATATTAATTTAACACTTAATAAATATATATAACTAATGCTTATCGATTGAAGGGAGATGTTAGGAATTCTTTTACTAGTGATGATTGTTTTCTGTATGAAACTAAAGCCTTCCTCACCTAGTCCTTTGCATCGATGAACAACCTTGTGCGCGTAAAATGAATTAATGGTTTCCAAGGATTACTAACTCACTTTTCTCACATGCTAATTTCAACACATGGGCAAAGTTGGTCTTGTGGGTCTTGGGATGAATAACAATTCTTCTTCTCTCTTTCTCTCTATAAGCCTATGCTAGGGAACTTGGTAGAGGTTTTGCAGTCTAGCCAAGACTCTCAATTATGTATAAGATGAATAGAAAAGGCCTCTATTTATCGGTGACCAATTTAATTCTAAAATATTTCTTTATTTCAATTTTAAATATCATGCATGTAATGCCACACACGGATGAAATTCTTTGTGCATGTGGCTCCAATTACCTGTAGAAGAGGAAGGAATACTGCTTGTTACCTAGCTAAATTGTTTCCAAATTTAAGTTTTCAACTTTAAATCATATGTATCCAAAAATAGAAAGTCCTAAATATAGAAACGTAGTGAACAAGCATTAGAATGCACAGGGAGCCCTTTCCTAGTGCCAAATGCGTCACACACAATGGGTGGGACCCACTATGTGTCCGCTAAAATTAATTATTATCAAATAATTATAAATTAATAATTAATTTATTTTGAGTTATACTTAATTTAGAGTGCCATAATTTTAAATTGATTAATTAAACTTATAATTTCACTTGTCCAAACAGCATTTACAAGGATAGTGAGAGGAATAATGGACCCATAAATTCAAGTTCCAACAAAATCAATTTATTAATTAAACTCTTTAATTAATGTATTACTCTTTTATTATTTTGAATGTTACTCCATTAAAAACTTGGGGTTATATTCTTAAAATTATAGATATAATTACTCATTTTTTAGAGTCCCCCATTTGATGTAGTCATTATATATAAATTGGTTCTCTATAAACATGTTATAATTAGAGACAAGTAAAATATGCTAACCTCTCTAATTGCTTCTTTATCTTTGAGTACCATTGATTCTCTAATGAATGGTAAATTCATGAACTAAGCGCTCACATTATTTAAGACTTAAATCAATACTCAAGAGAATTATTTATCTGCTTTTTATTAGAGAAGGAATGGATTCCATCTTGTAATATTAACATTCCTTGCTACTTATTTCATCATGCCTCCAAAATACAAGAGGTAAGATTAGATTCTCGAATCTATATAGAGTAAATTAAAAATCATAATTCTATAAATAAGAGTCTGCTAATACTTCAGGATTACGATCATCTTATCTATGACCATTTGTCAATGTAATTAGAACTTTCTATTTAATAGAAACTATTAGCTATTTATATCACACCTCATCGGTCTTATTATTAAATGTTTGGATAAAACTATTCCATTCTTAATGGAAATGACCCGCAATGGTAATATTCAATTTTATTTTTATACTTTAACTGAATAATTAGTTATAATAATTAATTATATATTACTGACTATTTTAATTACCATCCTTAAATATTATCCTCTTATATATAACATTAGATACAAAAATTGAGCTCACATAGATAATTATAAAATTTAAATCATATTAATAAAGTATTCAAAAATAGTTCAAAAATAGATGTACACAAACAAAATGAAAATTTTACTTTATTTATTTATAAATATGTTTTTTTACAAAATATCATATACTTTGAGGACATCTACGATATGAACCTTGCCAACGATGTGACAAAATCCAACACCAAATGTTAAATCAAACCCTAAGATCTTCAAGATGTAAGTTTGTCGAGACTTGGCTCATTACCTAGCAAAGTAAGAACCAGGAACTACGGTTGTTTGAAAATGCCACACCAAGAATCTCAAGAACAACTGAAGAATTCAAGATGATAAGTTTGATTGTTTGAACACCACAAGAATTAACTTGATAAGTTCAAGAGCCCTCTCAAGAACCAAGAAGAAACACATTTTCTTCAATTGAAAAATCTGAATTGTCCTTCAAAATATTCTAAGCATTACAATTACATATGCCATGAATTTTCCTGCTCAAACCCTAATAATAATTCCCTAAAATTCAAAGTTAATGTTTAAAATTTGACTAAGATTCAGCTAGGTAATCTTATCCTAAAAATAATCACTAAAACAAGCCTATTCTTAAAGAAAAAGGAAATTTTTTAGATTTGAAATTTGAACTTTACAAATCGAAATAATAAAAGAAACTAATTAATAGATTTGCTGATATGGCAAATCTTGGTTTCCAAGAAGCTGATATGCTTTGCTGACATGGTTAATCTTGGTTTTCAAGAAGTTGATATGTGCAAGGCCACATCATTTGGAACCTTCATGAACTTCAATCTTCGTGACTAATCTCTCTTGAATTCATGGATCACTCATGCTAGGCCTCTACTTATATGCCTCAGTCTAAGCTTGTTAGATTAGTTCATTTAATGCTTCTTTGAAACACTTGGCTCTAAGTCTTGTGATTGGCCCACTTGGCAAGCTTGATGGATCATGTGAATGCTGCCTTTGAGTCCCTCCAAGCACACATGAATGCTGCCCCTTCTGTATGCATGGTTGTACAGCTTCATTTGCATCATTCTCCCCCTCTTGAAGAGGATTTGTCCTCAAATCATCACCTGCATTGAAAGGAGATAAATCCGAAACATTAACGCTTGCACTAATACCATACTCACCTAGTAATTCAAGTTTGTAGGCATCGTCATTGATGTGTTACTGTTAGACATGTATGCCCTAAGGAGTAAAAATGTAATACATTTTTGGAGACATTTTTATCAATAAAGAATTTATTCATTTATATATACCAAATCTTGTCCTCTTTACATTCATATTTGTTGAATGTATGATAAGCAAACAGTAGTCTGAGACTGTCAGTCTAAACTTTAAGAATTGGGCATACGATGGATTGATTATGCAGAAGACACGATTCTTAGGGTAACGGTCTAAAACATATGATCCGCAATTGAGGGAATAAAGTTGGGCGCTTTATTCATGTAAAGATTGTTATGTTGTCTATATCCCTTTTGGGAGATGGTTTGTCTTGACCATCGGAGTTGGACTCCGTGAATAGAAACATTGGCGCGTTGTCATAGGTGACGACGTGTTGGATCGGGACATAAAGTGAGTTGATTTGGATTAATAATTCTGTCTCGGCAAATCGATTCACTTTAGACAGTCATTTGTATTGTATCTTAATCCTGAGATGAATAGTGGGCCCCTTGTCTCGACTTGTGTCTTTTGATGTGCCAAAGGGTGACACCCACATCTCAATAGTGGTATGCATACCGATACGTTGGAGGCATGACTCTTGATAGCGTAGACTTGTTATTCATAGATATGGAATCCATAGCTCCTCTTTAGGAGTAATGATATCCTCTTATATGCATTGTCCTATAATTGAAAAACTGGAGCGCTCAACCATTTGGATACATAGGTGTAACCGAATGGTATACTATCTTTAGATGGTAAGTTTTCTAATAGTGAGACAATGGAACGTAAGATAAAAAATAATCGGGAAGGTAAGACAGAACTTGTCCTTAAGCCGATTATGGATGATCATATGGGGATGCGATACACTATGATATGTCATGGAGACTTAGCTATACGAGCTTCGTAATTCTATAAAGTTTGAGAGTGCAGCTCCAAGCTTTTAGTGGAGTAGCGTTGGAGTTGATAATTATGAAATGTATATCTGAGATATTGGGTTTCATAATTATCATGAGCTTAAACTTTATAGGTCCATTTTGGTCCCCTTTGCTAGCTCACAAAGTCCTGTAATGACACGGCGTGCTTTTCCAATAATTGGTGACTTATGTCAGATTTATCAGATTGGTTTAAAATTTGTAAGAATCAAATAATTCATGTCTGTTTATCAGTTAAATTAATTTTGTAAGAAATTAGTTCAAGATAAACTTGTTGAACTATTGCGATCAGATAATTCTTGTCTGTTTATCGGTTGTTTTAATTTTGGACAAATTAGAACAAGATAAACTTGTAGAATTATTGTGAATTGATTTATTTTCTTAGAGATTATCTTGATAAAGTTTGTTTTGATCAGATAACTTCTCTATTGGGTTATTTGAATCAAAACTGAGACTTTATCCTTTAGAATCTCGGGTGGAAAATAAAAGATTCACCGAGATTTTTTCTCGTGAGTTTGGCCTGCCGAATGACGTGGTTGGCCTGCCGAACTGGCCTGTTTGGCCTGCTGATCAGAATGTTCGGCCTGCCGATCAGCGGGAGATAAGATTATGCATTTTCACGTGGATCTTATCAGATATTGATACGAACTTGATTCTGTTTCGAGTTTTTGAGACCTAATCTGATACGGACTGACCCCAGGACCAATAACTATATAAAGGGAGTGAGTCTCATGATTTACTCAGATCAATTTGAGAGATTAAGAGTGATACTCTGCTAGTGAGCGTCTGAAAACTAACTGAGAGCTTTTGTTCACAAATCACGAACACTAGCTTTGGGTTCTCTCTATTGGTTGGAAGGAGAGTCACCGGTGGAAGAGCTGTACGTGTGAGCCCACACTCACTCCAGTTGTGGATAGACAATAGCAAAGAAGACCAGTTGGTTGAGGCTCTTCTGGAACGTTACTTCTCTACACAGGTTGCGGAGGTTCTTCGGCACACAGAGGTTAGTAAGATCTGTCTAATTTATACATATAACATATCAAACTTGTGTTTTGGAAATTACTCTGATGAAAAATTTTTACAATTCCGCTGCGCACTTTGTTTCCAACAATTGGTATCAGAGCCGAGGTTTTTACATAAATTTGCAAGTTTGTGATTAAGTTATATGCATAAATTTTGTGATCTTAATCTCTCCTATGCTTGAATTGAATTTTATAGAGAGATGGCACTCTAGGTTTCTATATAATATATATGTTGTCATGGATTATGTGGTGAATGTTTATTAATTAATTATGGTTGATTAAATCATTGTTTAATTATTTATTAATTAATTAATATCGGTTATGGTTCCTTAAAGGTTAGAATATGTATCCAGGTTTTTCATATAATTAGATGGCAGACTATCATCTCCGTCTAGGAATTGTTATTTAATTTTTAATTTGTAAGAATTTTGTAATTAAATAATTATTCGGAGAAGACAGATCGAGAAGTCGGATCTTAAAGATTGATGATGGTGCCTCTAGGTATTTCCTGAGTCTCTAATTTTATGTTTTTGAATTGTTGAAAGTAAAATTGATGAATTGCATTAAAATTGTATTTTTTGGAATAAGGGTTTTCTACTCGGTCGGCATGCCGGACCTCACAGTTCGGCAGGCCGAAGGTCACAGATCGGCAGGCCGACAGTGGGGCAAAAATTTGGGTGCTCTACCGGTAGGCCGAACCTTCATGATCGGCAAGTCGATCACCCAGATCGGCCTGCCGACCGAGAGCTACCAAGTATCCAGAAAAGGTGCAATTTTTTCGGTGCAGTTTTAATTTTATTTTTAGGATGATTTTGAGAAACATTAAATTTGGATATGACCAAAAATATGAAGTATTCGATTCATACGGGATTGAAGACTTGAAGATGGATATTACATGAAGAAGGATACAGCTTGAGGATTCAAGGATGAAGAATCAAAAAATGTCTCGATTATTCTCTTGTAATCTTGGTTTTCTATTCTCTGGGGTGGAACCATAATATTACGGTTATTATTATTTTGCTTGTAGCTTTGCTTGATTGCTTTACTTGTCTGCATTATAATATGATTTACCATATATATCGATAACATGTCATATAGAATAGGGAGTGCTGCTCATATTAAAATTGTTCATACATAGTTTTAAAATAAAACCTTGACTTCAAAAGATTGAGTGGGAGAAGGTTTTCGAAGAGAGGACCTAAGGCCTCCATCATTGGTCCATAGGAAGAACATGGTGGTCCCGACCCCTAGGAAGGGATTTCTATCATGTACCAGATTGGATCTCTGAAAGGATAAGGTATTTTAGTTTGATTTATGGTTGCACACCCCTAGGTGGTGATTATAAATCATGGATAAAATATTGAAACGGTGGTTATACACTCACGTTAATTTTATTATTAACCTCCTCTAGGAGCTCTGTTAATAAAATTAATGGCCAAAGAAACGATTATTAGTATATGCTGGATCATACGGGTCCTGGATGGCATATATTAATCAGGAGGGGATCCGTGTTCCTAATTGAATTTGACATGACTCCCCTAGGAGCTTGTTGACTTCTGAGTTGAGAATTATCGTTGTAAGGTTGTGATATTTTCGAGGTTTTGACACATAAACACATTTGTATGATTTTACATGATTGTGTTATCTTACTAAATTATTATATATGTTTGCTTATGTTTGGTATATGATTCTTTATTGTAGATTGAAAATGTCTAAAAATGCTTTCTCATCAATACTTGACAAAAATCAATTAACCGGTGAGAATTATAACGATTGGAAACGAAACCTGGACATCGTCCTATCCTTTGAGAAATAGAAATATGTATTGACAACCCCTTGTCCTCCCGAGCCTACGGGAGACTCAAGTGATGAGCAATTCCAAGCGTACGACCGCTGGAAAGATGCTAATGATCAGGCCCGCTGCTATGTTATGGCTAGCATGAACAACGTGCTGCAGGCTCAACATCAGGATTATGAGACTACGAAGCAGATCTTGGATAATCTTGAGGACATGTTTGGAGGCCTTGCCATAACAAAGCGGCAAGGGGCGCTTCAGAAACTCTTAAACTGTAGACAGAGACCGGGGACATCTGTAAAGGAGCACATGATGTTGGTCATGGGTTACCTCGCTGAGGCTCAAACCAATGGAGCCAACATCGATGCTGAAACTCAGATGACTATGGTCTTTGAGACTCTGTCTAAGGAATTTATTCCATTTAGAGCTGCTTTTAATCTAAGCAATAGACAGGATATGACCTTGACAGAACTGATGAAACAGTTACAAGAGTTTGAACTGCTGATCAGGGAGTCTCCTGCTGGTGGAGAGGCCAATATGGTAGCTGCTTCTGGTTCCAATCCTAACTCTGGGAATGGAAAGAAGCAACTGGCCAAAAGTGGGAAGTCTTCTATTCCTATTGCTACCAAGAGCAAGAAGAAGAAGAAGAAGAACCCAAAGAAGCTTAAGTGCTTCTTTTGTGGTAAGGTCGGGCATATAAAGAAGCATTGCAAGGACTTCCTTTCCAAGGGAGGTAGGTGTGATCTTCTATATTTAGAAACTTGTTTGGTTGAGGAATCCAGTGACATTTGGGTCATAGATTCCGGTGCAACTAATCATGTTTGTGTTTCTCTGCAGGGATTCAAAGAAACGAGAAGTCTACTTCGTGAAGACTTAACGCTTCGGATGGGCGATGGATCCTTGGTCTCAGCGGAAGCAGTAGGAGATGTCCATCTTTATTTTGATAATTATAGGAATTTAATTTTGCGAGATTGTTTTTATGTTTCTAAATTTAAAAGGAATTTAATTTCTGTATCTTCTTTATTTAAAGACTCCTACGTGGTATCTTTTAATGAAAAAGTGGTGATTCGTAAAAATAAATCTTTTATCTGTTCTGGATGGATGCAAAATAATCTATATTTTATCAAACCTAAGATGGACTTATTGCTTAATGCTAAGATAAATGATAATAATTCAAAAAGACTTAAAACTTCTCACTCTAATAAGACTTATCCTTGTGCCTTGGCCATATTAACCTAAAAAGGATTCAAAGGTTGGTAAGGGATGGACCTTTAAGTAACTTAAAGGCGGAATCTATACCTCAATGTGAGTCTTGTTTGGAGGGTAAAATGACTAAAAGACCATACGGGTCTAAGTGCAATAGGGCCGAAGGGGTTCTAGAACTTGTGCATAGTGATGTTTGTGGACCGATGAACATCCGGGCACGAGGAGGGTATGAGTACTTCGTCACTTTTATTGACGATTACTCAAGATATGGGTATGTGTACCTGATGCACCACAAAAGCGAAACTTATGATAAGTTCAGGGAGTTTCGAGCTGAAGTGGAAAAGCAATTGGGTAGACCCATAATGGCACTTCGATCTGATCGAGTGGGGAATACCTTTCTGATGAGTTCTTGGGACACTTGTTAGAGAATGGGATTTTATCCCATTTGACTGCGCCGGGCACTCCGCAGCAGAATGGCGTAGCAGAGAGAAGGAATAGGACTTTGTTGGACATGATTAGGTCCATGATGAGTTATTCATCATTGCCTTTATCCTTTTGGGGATATGCACTACAGACCGTATGTTATCTTTTGAACAATGTGCCTTCAAAATCGGTCCCTAAAACTCCTCACGAGTTGTGGACAAGACAAAAGACATCCTTAAACCATATTCGCATATGGGGATGTCCAGCTCATGTCCTGTTTAAGGATCCGAATAAGTTGGAAGCACGTTTGGAAGTTTGCATGTTTGTAAGATATCCAAAAGGGACTAAAGGGGGTTATTTTTATAACCCAAAGGAAAATAAAGTCATGGTTTCAACTAATGCAACTTTCCTTGAGGAGAGTAACATGGACGACTTTAAACCTCGAAGCAAAGTGGTGCTTGAGGAGTTAAGGGGTGATCCGTTCACTCCGGAGGTTCCAAACGAAACCATTTCGATCGGTGTAGAAAAACCAAACAAACCTGAACAACAACCTCAGGGGCTTCGGCGTAGTGGGAGGATCGGGAGTCAACCTGAGAGGTAGATGTTCAATGGGGAGGTATTCTTGGCTGAACCGGATGAACATGACAGGGATCCTTATACTTATGCAGAAGCTATAGAGGATGTTGATTCAAGACTCTGGATAGAGGCCATGAACATAGAGATGAAGTCTATGGAGACTAATCGGGTCTGAGAGCTTGTGGATCTTCCTGATAGGGTAAAACCCATAGGGTGTAAGTGGATCTACAAGAGGAAAAGAGGAGTGGATGGAAAGGTCGAAACCTTTAAGGCTAGACTGGTAGCTAAGGGTTATATGCAAAAGGAAGGAATCGATTATGAGGAAACCTTTTCACTTGTAGCCATGCTTAAGTCCATCCGGATTCTCTTATCCATAGCTGCCGCTCTCGACTACAAGATTTGGTAGATGGATGTCAAGATGGCTTTTCTAAATGGCTATCTTGATGAGTCCATTTATATGGAACAACCAGACGGGTTCAAGGTCGCGGGTTAAGAGGGTAAGGTTTGTAAGCTGCTAAAGTCTATTTATGGACTTAAGCAGGCTTCTCGTTCTTGGAACATAAGATTTGATCAAGAGATCAAGACTTATGGGTTCTCACAAAATGTGGATGAACCATGTGTTTACAAACACATTAAGAATGGGAAGGTGGTTTTTCTACTGCTCTATGTAGATGACTGATGAGACTGTAAAAGTGTACATTTTCTAAGGCTTAAATCATTTATTTACGCTTTTATTTCTCATTAAATTCTCTAATTAATGGAAATTTTGTGTTAATAAGTATTTTCGTGTCTTAGTGTGTAAATGTGTTTAAAAATATGTTTTTAGTGTGTTTTTATGTTTAATAGAATTTTTAATAATTTTTAGAGTCATTTCAGTATGTCAAATAAGTGTCTAGTCTGTAAATAGTCAAAACCGTAAAAGTAATGTGGTTATTTTATTTTGAGTTTTAGAGTGTTTAATAGTGTGTTTTGAGTTTGTAAATATGCTTTATTATATTTTTAGTAATTTCTAAAAATATTTCCAAGTCATAAAAATTATATCTGTGTCAAACCGTAGGAGAGTGGAAATTTTAGGAGTTTTTATTTATTTTTGTGTGTTTTAATGTAAAATAAATATTTTTGTAAATATTATGTTTGTAAAATAATTAATATTAGTGTGTTTGTGATTTTTAGATTTGAAATTTGAAGGAAAAACGGAGCAAAACGACACCAAAACGGATAAAATCAGACATCAAATGCATTAAGGAGATAAATAAAATTCGAATTTGAAATTTAAGGGACACGTGGCACATTTTCAACCTTCGGATCAGCTGCCGATTGAATCTCGCCCGTTGGATCGCTGCAGACGTCAGGCCACGCGTCAGCCGAGGAGAAGCGTCAGCGCTGACGCATGTCGGAGAAGCTGCGTGCTCAGTCACGGATTCCACGTGTCAACTTTTTATTGGCGCGTGCATCACACGCGCCGACAAGCTGCAGAGTGAGTCAGAGGGAATCTCGGCTAGCGTAGAATCTGGTGCGGTCATGTCCACATGCAGCCACTCTCTCAGCCACTGGATGGGAATACCTAGACTGATCCAACGGTCTTAAAATCTCAGCCCACTGGTCCCACCTGGGCCCATTCTCACGCGTGTTTGAAGCCATTGGATCGTGAAGTTAACGGCCCAGATCAGCCCAGTCTGGTGCCTTCTCATGCCACAAAGCACAGGATTTTGAAGCTTAAAACGCATACTCAAGAGCGAATCTCAGCGTGGAAAAAAGAGAGAAAGAAAGATCGCATCACCCGAATTTGTCAACTTTCAACAGGAAAAAATGATGATTACATATAATATACAGTAACTTTTCAAAGGCTATAAATAGCCTTGCATTCCCCACGAAGAACATATATCCTTCGAGCCTTTGGCCCTCCTTTCCCCTTCCTTTCCTTACTGCTGAGTTAGACTCAGCAGTATCTTCTTAGGTAATAAATAATAATAAAATAATGCTTAAATTAGAGTAGAGTGTCTGGTGAGGCAGAGAGATGATCTTGTATGCATAGTATCTTGGTATGGATTTTAACTCTATATCTGTGTGGTAATGTTTATATTTTGTGGAATAAATTATATCTTTATGTTTTCAATAATTATTGTTGATGTTGTTATGCTGTCAATTTTTACATAAATTCAGTCATGCTTTCTTTATGTAATTTAATTGTGTTGCATAGTTAATATTAATAATAATGAAATAATGCTTAATTTTATGGAATGTCTTTTACTGCAGTACGACTTGTTATATTGTCGATTCTAGATATTTCATAAGACGAAGTGCTGCCAGAGTTAATGTAAAAATTTATTCCACTAAAATATATTAATTTTGATTTGTTAATATCTTTTTTATCCCATAGTTATGTTAATTATAATTGAGTGACAGCTGTTATAATTTTCATAATTAGTGCACCAACTCATTAGTGACAGATGATTATTTTGCTAGTTTTTATAGGAAAACCCTTACTGCATCATGGCTTGCTATATTGTCGATTTAGGTTGACCTATATAATTAGTAAAATGTGCTTGCAATTAATGAGATAAAATATAATAAATCAAATACTTTAGATAATTATTAATTAGAGTTGAAATTCCATATCAGTTGCAAAACATACAAGGGATTCTCCAAGCTTCACCGTTTTAATTTCATTAATTTTGAATTAAAATTTTGAATAAAAACCACAAAAATATTCATCTCATTTTACACTTTCCTTTGAAAAAGTGCTTGCCTTTTTGACCGTTTATTTTTAACAATTTGCCGAGGTACAAATTTTCATCTCCCTATGGATACGACAACTTTTCTACACTACATACGTCCGCCGTTTACTACAAAGAATAAACATTTCTTGGGCGTTACCAAATTTTGGCGCCGTTGCCGGGAAGGTGCTGTTACTTTGTCAGATTGCTAAATTAAGCAGGAAACCAGGTAAGTACCTTATCCTTATCTTGTAAATAGTGTAAAAATTGTTATTTTAGTTTGATTATTTAATTAAGTAGGCTACTATTCACAAAGTTACTATTCACATCACTATTCACACACTGTTCACTATTCAAAAAAATAAAAAAAAAAAATCATAATTTTTTTTTTATTATTTTCTTTGTAAAATATTTATTTTGTTAGTTTTAGGTTTAAATTTAGGTTTTTGCCTTAGAAATAAAACATCATAAAATTTTAGAGTTAGGTTTTTCATAAAAAAAATTGTGGTTTTGCGAAGAGTATCCCTTGAGGAAGTTCTGTTTGGATGCTGGTACTGGCTCGGATACCATTCCCATAGCCGGTTAATTTTGGAAACTTTCCCAATACCAGTCATTCCGGGAGCGTTGCTCTGACTAGGAGATTGGTTTTTAAGGAGCCTTAGCCCCACCAATCTTTCCTGGGAACATCCTTAAGGTATATAATTCTCAAGATCTACAAAATAACTCAGGCGAGTGCTTTTCATTCACTACTTTATTCTCCCTGAATAAAGAAAAGCTTAGAATTTGTCTTTATCCTTGTTAAAAAAAAATTTTAAAATCAAAAATAAAAAATATATATATATAAAAATAAAAAAATAAAAAAACACTTAGGGTTAATGATTCAAACTTAGTCGATCTGTTAAGGCTTTAGACTTGAGAAACCCTAGTGAACAATTGCCAAACTCTTTTTTGCATTTTTCATCCTCGTCAACCACTTTGTCAAATTCGTTCGCGATGGAGAATCTGAGTGAGAATCCTCAAAGAATGCTGATGAAAGACTTCATGCATCCGACTCGCACTTTAACTCCTTCATGTATTTTGTTTCCATCAAATCTTCCACAACAAGATTTTAAGCCTGGCATGATTCAACTCTTACCAACCTTCTTTGGATTAGAAAGCAAAAATCCTTATGTTCATATTCGTGAATTTGAAGAAGTTGTTGCCACTTTTCATAGCCACCCTGATATCGCTAATTCCATCAAATTAAAAATTTTCCCTTTCTCACTGAAAGATAAAGCTAAAAGTTGGCTTTATTCTTTAAGACCTCGATCCATTCAATCATGGAATGACATGACATCTGCTTTCTTCTACAAATACTATCCATATCAAAAGACCAACAATCTCAAGAAACAAATTCTGACTTTCTCCCAAAATGATCATGAAAATTTCTACGAAGCATGGGAAAGATTCAAAGATTTGTTGAGTCAATGTCCTCACCATGGTTACGAGAATTGGCATCTTGTTAGCTTTTTCTACGAAGGACTCACAAGTCATGATCGCCAATATCTAGAAGTGATGTGCAATGGAAAATTTTTACACAAGGATCCTGAAGAAGCCAAGGAATTTCTTGATGAATTTGCTGAAAAAGTTCATCTGTGGGCTGAATTAGATGTTTCTCATAAGTCAACTGAAGTTCATCAATTGAAGAAAGAGGATAGCTACAACCTTAGGGTTCAAGTTGAAAACCTCACAAGAGAATTAGAAATCCTCAAAGCAAAGAATGAGAAAGGAAGTCATGTGGTCACAAAAGCTGAACTACAAGGAACAAATTTTGTGAATGAAAGGTTTGACCAACAGCCACTGGACTGTCATATTTACCAGGAAGTGATAGGAGAATATGAGGAACAATGTAATGCCTTAAAGACAAATCATATGCCTTGTACCCCTTATCCTGAAACTTTCAATCTTGATGGAAGAAACAACTTGAATTTCGACAGGAGGAATTCAAATCAAGAGCAATCATTTGGAAATCAATGGAATGAAGAGGAAATGCACTCAGGAGAAAATGTTCCTCAACATGATTCACACTCGAGCAAATCTCTTGAAGAAACATTACAAGCATTCATTGAGATACAAAGCAAGTCCTGCAAGAACATTGAAGCTACTTTAACACAAATGACAAGAAATTTTGAAATTGAACAAAAAATGTTCATCTCAAGCTCTGGTCATTTCTGAAGGACAAAGCATGATACAAACCTCTAACACTGAAGAGAAAGATGAAGAGATTAGTCATGTTACTACTCGTAGTGGTAAATCATTGGAAAAATCAAACACCACATATGCGCGTAAGGAAGAAGGTGTTCCTCAAAGAGAAGAAGAAGAAGTGAATAAGTTTCCAGTAGAAGTCCCTTTTCCTCAGGCTCTTCAAACTAGTAGGAAAGTGCCAGAAAATTATGAAAACATCTTGGAACATTTGAAGCAAGTTCGAATCGATCTTCCTCTTTTACAAATTCTCAAACAAGTGCCTGCTTATGCCAAAGTGATAAAAGATTTGTGCACTATGAAAAGGAAACATCATGTCCCAAAGACTACATTCTTAACTGAGCAACTAAGTGCAGTTCTTGAGCAAAGAGTACCGGTCAAGTACAAAGATCCTGGATGTCCCACAATCACCTGTTACATAGGATCCCATGAAATCACTCAAGCCTTGTTAGACTTAGGAGCGAGCGTCAATCTCATGCCCTATTCGATTTACTCGCAACTAGGCCTTGGAGAGATTAAGCCAACATCTGTGGTCTTGCAACTCGCAGACCGATCCATAAAAAAACCATGAGGGATAGTTGAAGATGTTTTGTTACAAGTTGATAAGTTTTATTATCCCGTGGATTTTCTCATTTTAGACACTCAAACTGAGGTGGATATAGAGTCAAAAATTCCTATCATCCTCGGAAGACCTTTCTTAGCTACGGCTAATGCGCTCATCAATTGTCGAAATGGTCTCATGAAAATCTCTTTTGGAAATATGACTCTTGAAGCGAATGTTTTCCATATTGGGAAGCAATTTCAAAGCAATAATGAGTGTTCTTACACTGAAATCATTGACGAAGCTGTTCATGAAGAATTTCAAAAGCGAACCGATGTGCTTTAAGAAATCTTCCAAAGTCCTGATCTTGAAAATCCCAATCCCATTTCTTATATTCCTAAACATTCACTTGACAAAGGAACAAAGTTTTGGCAACCACATTTTGAAAAGCTATTCCTAGAAGGAGAAAAGCCAAAACCATCCACTGAAGAAATTCCCAAAATTAAGTTAGCCCAACTTCCTGAAAGACTAAAACATGCATTCTTAGGAGCTGATGAAGCTTTTCCTGTTATCATTTCATCCAAACTCGATGAATCACAAGAGCGACGGTTAATTAACATGTTGCGTGATCATAAAAAAGCATTGGGTTGGACAATAGCTGATATCAAGGGTATTAGTCCCTTGATTTGCTCCCATCATATTCAATTGGAAGAAGGTGCTAATCCAAAAAGAGATCCCCAAAGGAGACTGAACCCAACAATGAAAGAAGTCGTGAGGAATGAACTGTTGAAACTATTAAATGCTGGTATCATTTACCCCATTACGGATAGTAAATGGGTCAGTCCAACCCAAGTTGTTCCTAAGAAATCTGGTGTAACTGTGATAACGAATGAAAAAGGAGATTTTGTCCCTACAAGAGTTGTCACTGGATGGCGAATGTGCATTGATTATCAAAAATTAAATGCCGCCACTCGAAAAGACCATTTTCCACTCCCATTCATCGATCAAATCTTAGAGCGTGTAGCTGGTCATCCTTTCTATTGCTTTCTAGATGGATATTTAGGATATTATCAGATAGAGATAGCATTAGAAGATCAGGAAAAGACCACGTTTACATGTCCTTTTGGTACTTTTGTTTTCCGATGAATGTCATTCAGACTTTGTAATGCTCCAGCTACGTTTCAAAGATGCATGATGAGCATTTTCAGTGACATGGTTGAGAAGATTATGGAAGTTTTCATGGATGATTTGACTATTTTCGGTAATTCATTTGATACTTGTCTGCTTAACTTGGAGGCTGTTTTGAAAAGATGTGAAGAAAAAGGCCTTGTGTTAAATTGGGAAAAATGCCATTTTATGGTTCCATCTGGCATAGTTCTTGGACATATTGTCTCTGAAAGAGGAATTGAAGTTGATAGTGTGGTTATTTTATTTTGAGTTTTAGAGTGTTTAATAGTGTGTTTTGAGTTTGTAAATATGCTTTATTATATTTTTAGTAATTTCTAAAAATATTTCCAAGTCATAAAAATTATATCTGTGTCAAACCGTAGGAGACTGGAAATTTTAGGAGTTTTTATTTATTTTTGTGTGTTTTAATGTAAAATAAATATTTTTGTAAATATTATGTTTGTAAAATAATTAATATTAGTGTGTTTGTGATTTTTAGATTTGAAATTTGAAGGAAAAAAGGAGCAAAACGACACCAAAACGGATAAAATCGGACATCCAATGCATTAAGGAGATAAATAAAATTCGAATTTGAAATTTAAGGGACACGTGGCACATTTTCAACCTTCAGATCAGCTGCCGATTGAATCTCGCATGTTGGATCGCTGTAGACGTCAGGCCACGCATCAGCCGAGGAGAAGCGTCAGCGCTGACACATGTCGGAGAAGCTGCGTGCTCAGTCACGGATTCCATGTGTCAACTTTTTATTGGCGTGTGCATCACACGCGCCGACAAGCTACAGAGTGAGTCAGAGGGAATCTCGGCTAGCGTGGAATCTGGTGCGGTCATGTCCACGTGCAGCCACTCTCTCAGCCACTGGATGGGAATACCTAGACTGATCCAACGGTCTTAAAATCTCAGCCCACTGGTCCCACCTGGGCCCATTCTCATGCGTGTTTGAAGCCATTGGATCGTGAAGTTAACGGCCCAGATCAGCCCGGTCTGGTGCCTTCTCATGCCGCAAAGCATAGGATTTGGAAGCTTTAAACGCATACTCAAGAGTGAATCTCAGCGTGGAAAAAAGAGAGAAGGAAATATCGCATCACCTGAATTTGTCAACTTTCAATAGGAAAAAATGATGATTACATATAATATACAGTAACTTTTCAAAGGCTATAAATAGCCTTGCATTCCCCACGAAGAACATATCTCCTTCGGGCCTTTGGCCCCCCTTTCCCCTTCCTTTCCTTACTGCTGAGTTAGACTCAGCAGTATCTTCTTAGGTAATAAATAATAATAAAATAATGCTTAAATTAGAGTAGAGTGTCTGGTGAGGCAGAGAGATGATCTTGTATGCATAGTATCTTGGTATGGATTTTAACTCTATATCTGTGTGGTAATGTTTATATTTTGTGCAATAAATTATATCTTTATGTTTTCAATAATTATTGTTGATGTTGTTATGCTGTCAATTTTTACATAAATTCAGTCATGCTTTCTTTATGTAATTTAATTGTGTTGCATAGTTAATATTAATAATAATGAAATAATGCTTAATTTTATGGAATGTCTTTTACTGCAGTATGACTTGTTATATTATCGATTCTAGATATTTCATAAGACGAAGTGCTGCCAGAGTTAATGTAAAAATTTATTCCACTAAAATATATTAATTTTGATTTGTTAATATCTTTTCTATCCCATAGTTATGTTAATTATAATTGAGTGATAGCTGTTATAATTTTCATAATTAGTGCACCAAATCATTAGTGACAGATGATTATTTTGCTAGTTTTTATAGGAAAACCCTTACTGCATTATGGCTTGCTATATTGTCGATTTAGGTTGACCTATATAATTAGTAAAATGTGCTTGCAATTAATGAGATAAAATATAACAAATCAAATACTATAGATCATTATTAATTAGAGTTGAAATTCCATATCAGTTGCAAAACATACAAGGGATTCTCCAAGCTTCACCGTTTTAATTTCATTTCTTTTGAATTATAATTTTGAATAAAAACCACAAAAATATTCATCTCATTTTACACTTTCCTTTGAAAAAGTGCTTGCCTTTTTGACCGTTTATTTTTAACAATTTGCCGAGGTACAAATTTTCATCTCCCTGTGGATATGACAACTTTTCTACACTACATACGTCCGCCGTTTATTACGAAGAATAAACATTTCTTGGGCGTTACCAATGACATTCTGCTAATTGGCAATGACGTTGGGGCGTTGTCATCGGTAAAATTATGGTTGACCAAGTAGTTTGACATGAAGGACTTATGTGAGGCTAATTTTGTTCTCGGTATCCAGATCTTTCGGGATAGGAAGAACAAAATGATAGCTTTGTCTCAGGCCGGTTACATAGATAAAATTCTCAAGAGGTTTGCAATGCAGGATTCCAAGAAAGGTAGGCAACCATCTAGGTCTGGAATTACTCTTTCTAAAAAAGACTCTCCAAAGTCTTATGAAGAAAGAGAATACATGAAGAAGGTGCCTTATGCTTCGACAGTGGGTAGTCTCATGTATGCCATGCTTTGCACACAACCGGATATTAGCTATGCGGTCGAGATTGTTAGTCGATTTCAGGCGAATCCAGGACCGAACCATTGGGTTGTGGTAAAGCATATTTTCAAGTACCCGAGAAGGACTCGAGGGTATATGCTTGTGTATTCGTGTGAGGATTTAACTCCTCTAGGATACACTGATTCATATTTTCAATCCTGTCTGGATTCTAGGAAATCGACTTCAGGGTTTTGTGTTTACTCTGGGTGGCGGTGCCATCAATTGGAGAAGTGCTAAGCAAGATTGCACTTCGGATTCAACGATGGAGGCCGAGTATGTGGCGGCTAGTGATGCTTCAAAAGAAGCAGTGTGGCTCTACAAGTTTCTTGGGGATCTTGAGGTAGTTCCTGGTATGGATAAAGCGGTATCGCTGTAATGTGATAACCGTGCGGCGGTAGCTAATGCTAAGGAACCAAGATTTCACAAGAAGAGTAAGCATATTGATTGGAAGTATCATGTGATAAAGGACTTCATTGAGGGCGGGCAAGTCACGGTGTGCAAGATCGCATCAGAGGACAACTTAGCTGATCCATTTACGAAGACACGTACTGGGAGAGTCTTCGAGAGGCATGTGGAAGCTATAAGGATGCGAAATTTGCTGTATTTACTCACTTAGTGCAAGTGGGAGATTGTTAGACATGTATGCCCAAAGGAGTAAAAATGTAATACGTTTTTGGAGACATTTTTATCAATACAGAATTTATTCATTTATATATATACCAAATCTTGTTCTCTTTACGTTCATATTTGTTGAATGTATGATAAGCAAACAGTAGTCTGAGACTGTTAGTCTAAACCTTAAGAATTGGGCATATGATGGACTGATTATGTGGAAGACATGGTTCTTAGGGTGACGGTCTAAAACACATGATCTGCAATCGAGGGAATAAATTTTGGCTCTTTATTCATGTAAAGATTGTTATGTTGTCTATATCCCTTTTGGGAGATGGTTTGTCTTGACCATCGGAGTTGGACTCCGTGAATAGAAACATTAGTACGTTGTCATAGGTGACGACGTGTTGGATCGGGACATAAAGTGAGTTGATTTGGATTAATAATTCTATCTCGGCAAATCAATTCATTTTAGACAGTCATTTGTATTGTATCTTAATCCTGAGATGAATAGTGGGCCCGTTGTCTCGACTTGTGTCTTTTGATGTGCCAAAGGGTGACACCCACATCTCAATAGTGGTATGCATACCAGTACGTTGGAGGCATGACTCTTGATAGCGTAGACTTGTTATTCATAGATATGGAATCCATAGCTCCTCTTTAGGAGTAATGATATCCTCTTATATGCGTTGTCCTGTAATTGGAAAACTGGAGCGCTCAACCATTTGGATACATAGGTGTAACCGAATGGTATACTATCTTTGGATGGTAAGTTTTCTAATGGTGAGACAATGGAACGTAAGATAAAAAATAATCGAGAAGGTAAGACAGAACTTGTCCTTAAGCCGAATATGGATGATCATATGGGGAAGCGATATACTATGATATGTCATGGAGACTTAGCTACACGAGCTTCGTAATTCTATAAAGTTTGAGAGTGCAGCTCTAAGCTTTTAGTGGAGTAGCGTTGGAGTTGATAATTGTGAAATGTATATCTGGGATATTGGGTTTCATAATTATCATGAGCTTGAACTTTATAGGTCCATTTTGGTCCCCTTTGCTAGCTCACAAAGTCCTGTAACGACACGGCATGCTTTTTCAATAATTGGTGACTTATGTCGGATTTATCAGATTGGTTTAAAATTTGTAAGAATCAAATAATTCATGTCTGTTTATCGGTTGAATTAATTTTGTAAGAAATTAGTTCAAGATAAACTTGTTGAATTATTGCGATCAGATAATTCTTGTCTGTTTATCGGTTGTTTTAATTTTGGACAAATTAGAATAAGATAAACTTGTAGAATTATTGTGAATTGATTTATTTTCTTAGAGATTATCTTGATAAAGTTTGTTTTGATCAGATAACTTCTCTATTGGGTTATTTGAATCAAAACTGAGACTTTATCCTTTAGAATCTCAGGTGAAAAATAAAAGATTCGCGGAGATTTTTTCTCGAGAGTTCGGCCTGCCAAATGATGTGGTCGGCCTGTCGAACTGGCCTGTTCGGCCTGCCGATCAGAATGTTCGGCCTATCGATCAGCGAGAGATAAGATTACGCGTTTTCACGCGGATCTTATCAGATATTGATCCGAACTTGATTCTGTTTCGAGTTTTTGAGACCTAATCTGATACGGAATGACCCTAGGACCAATTGCTATAAAAAGGGAGTGAGTATCATGATTTACTCAGATCAATTGAGAGATTAAGAGAGATACTCTTCTGGTGAGCATCTGAAAACTCCCTGAGAGCTTTTGTTCACAAATCACAAACATTAGCCTTGGATTCTCTCTATTGGTTGGAAGGAGAGTCACTGGTGGAAGAACTATATGTGTGAGCCCACACTCACTCCGGTTGTGGATAGAGAATAGCAAAGCAGATCAGTTGGTTGAGGCTCTTCTAGAACGTTACTTCTCTACACAGGTTGCAGAGGTTCTTCGGCACACTAGGTTAGTAAGATCTGTCTAATTTATACATATAACATATCAAACTTGTGTTTTGGAAATTACTCTGATGAAAAATTTTTAAATTTCCGCTGCGCACTTTGTTTCCAATAGTTACACCACTTGAAACGGCCCACCCCCCCCCCCCCCCCCTTGGAAGGAGTTTAGAATGTCTTTGTTTGGGAAAACAGTCCTTCCTCATTTGTAGCCAAACCCAATCTCCCGGTTCAAAGACAACCTTCTTGAGTCTTGTATTCGCTTGCTTGGCATATTGGTCCATTCACTGCTCTATGCGCTGCTTCGCTTTTTCATGAATCTGTTCAACAAAATCAGCTTTCATTTTGCCATCTAAGTTAACACGTTCTCTCAAAGGTAAAGGAGTTAAGTTCAAAGGAGTCAATGGATTAAAACTATAAACAATCTCAAACGGTGAATACGTAGTTGTAGAATGAGCACATCGATTATAAACAAATTCAACATGTGGCAAACAATATTCCTATGTTTTCAAGTTCTTTTGTGTGATAGCACGCAACAAAATAGACAAAGTCCTATTTGCTACTTTGGTTTGACCATCAGTTTGTGGGTGACAAGTAGTAGAAAACAACAACTTAGTTCCCAATTTCCCCCACAAAGTCTTCCAAAAGTAACTCAAGAACTTTGCATCTTGATCAGCAACAACGGTCCTAGGCATGCCATGCAACCTAAAAATCTCCTTGAAAAACAAATTGGCTATATATGATGCATCATCGATTTTATGACATACAATAAAGTGTGCCATCTTAGGGAACCTATCAACAACCACTAAAACTGAGTCCCTCCCTCTCTTAGTCCTAGGTAAACCCAAAACAAAGTCCATAGAAACATCGACCCAAGGTGCTTTAGGAATAGGAAGAGGTGTGTACAAACCATGTGGTTGCTGCCTAGACTTAGCTTACTTACAAATAATGCATCTTGCTTAAAGTCTCCCTACATCATATTTCATATGTGGCCAAAAGAAATGCTCCTGCAACATGCCTAAAGTCTTAGCTAGCCCGAAGTGACCCATTAGACCACCACTATGTGCTTCCCAAACAAGTAATTCACGCAAGGATGAATGTGGAACACACAATTTATTTTCTCAAAATAGGAAACCATCATGCAAAATTTCCCACGTGCCCCCTTGGTCCAATTTTTAAATACATCACCTAATCAAAGTTCACTGCATACAACTCCTTAATGTATTCAAATCTAAGCAGTTTAGCATCAAGAGTTGAAAGGAAAGCGTATCTGCGTGAAAGTCCATAGCAACCACATTTTCCTTCCTTGCTTGTATTTGATCACATATAGGAATGTCTCAATGAACTCCACCCATTTGGCACGGTGTCTGCTCAACTTGTGCTACCCCTTTAAATGCTTCAAAGAATCATGATCCATATGAATCATAAACTCTTTTGGCCAAAGGTAGTGCTACCAAGTCTCCAGAGTTCAAACCAATGCATACAATTCTGCGTAGTAAGTGGGATAGTTTAGGGCTGCCCTAATTAATTTCCCACTAAAGCATGTAACCGGTCGTCCCTCTTGCATCAACACACCTCCAATACCTATATTTGAAGCATCACACTCAATTTCGAACGTTTTAACAAAGTTAGGTAAAACAAGTAAAGGTGCATTAGTCAATTTTTCCTTGATGAGTTTGAATGCCTTCTCTTGCTCTTCTCCCCACTTAAACGGAACATTCTTTTTGATGACTTCAGTTAGGGTTGCGACTATGCTACTAAAATCCCAAACAAAGCGTCGGTAAAAACTAGCCAAGCCATAGAAACTTCTTACCTAATTCACTGAAGTAGGCGTTGCCCAATCTTGAATTGCCTTCACCTTTTCCTCATCCACTTCAATCCCTTTAGTACTTGCAAAAAAACCAAGAAACACAAGCTTATCCATGCAAAAGGTACAATTCTTAAGATTAGCAAATAACCTTTTTTTCTTAAAACCTCTAAAACAAGTCATAAGTGTTCACAATGATCATCCAAGTGTTTGCTATAAATCAGGATATCATCAAAGTAGACAACTACAAATTTGCCAATGAAAGCATGCAAAGCATGGTTCATAAGTCTCATGTAAGTATTAGGTGTGTTAGTTAATCTAAAAGGCATAACTAACTATTCATACAAACCATATTTTGCTTTAAAGGTAGCTTTCCACTCATCCCTTCTTTCATTCAAATCTGATGGTATCGACTCTTAAGATCAATTTTAGAAGACACAAAAGAGTCATGCAATTCATCTAGCATATCATCTAATCGAGGAATGGAATATCGATACTTTATCGTAATGTTGTTGATTGCTCGACAATCAACACACATCCTTTATGTCCCATCATTCTTTGGCACTAATAACACTAGAACCATGCAAGAGCTCATGCTCTCTCTAACATACCCCTTCTTCATCAGCTCATTAACTTGCTGTTGAAGTTCCATTGTCTCCTTGGGATAACTTCTATAAGCAGGTCAATTTGGAATTGTTGCACCGGGTATAAAATCAATTTGATATTCAATTCCTCAAATCAGAGATAAACCAGAAGGCACCTCTTCAGAAAACACATCCTCAAATTCCTACAAAAGGGAAACAACTTTGCTCAGCAAAGAAATGGTAAGATCATTAGTACACAAAAAGGCCTCCTTGTATATGAGTCTATAAGGGGCTGTTGTGAAAGTAAAGCTCTCTTGACCTCACTTTTCCTTGCAATGAAATTGTATTTTTTTCTCTCTTGCACACACCAAGGTCGTCACTCTTTCCTTTTCCTTCTCACTCTCTTTCATGTTTTTGCCTTTCTCTTTTTCTATCCTCTCTTTTTCTTTCCTCTCAGTTTCAGCCTTTCTCTCTTTTTCTTTTCTCTCAGCCTCAGCCTTTCTCTCATTTTCTTTTCTTTTTTCACTTGGTCTTTGAGAGCTTGTTTTGGAGTCAATGGTACAAGTGATATAGGCTACTTTTTAATGATAAAGGAGTACTTATTGGTGAAACTGTCATGTGTGACATGCCGATTGTACTGCCATGGTCTTCCTAATAGAATGTGACATGTGTGCATAGGTACCACATCTCAAAGCACCTTATCCTCATACTTGCCAATGGAAAACACCACCAACAACTATTTGATTACTTTGATTTCTCCGCAATTAATTAGCCATTGTAGCTAGTACAGTCGTGGATGTTTCAAGGTAGGTAACGCCAATTTCTCCACTAATTCAATGCTGGCCACGTTGGTGCAACTTCCATCATCTATTATAACATAGTAAACTTTGTTATTCATGAAACATTGAGTATGAAACAAGTTCTCCCGCTGGTTATTTTCTTCTTCCTTAACCTACACGCTGAGAGCTCGTCTTGCCGTTAGTGATTCTCCTTCCATCATATATTGCCCATCATAGACGTCTTCAAGAGATGGCATGTCATCTACTTCCTCTTCTTGTTCATATTCTGACTCGATCTCTCCTTAAGCATTTATCACTATCACCCTTTTATTCGGACATTGGGTAGCTATGTGACCCCTGCCTTGACATTTGAAACACTTAATGTCACAGTTTCTAAAAGTAAAGGACTCGGTGTTACCTTGTTTTGGTGTCACAGCTTGTTTGGCACCTTAGAGGGCTCAGCCTTACCCTTGGTTAATGGGAGTTCATCTCGTTTAGGGGCTAGTTTCCATGAGTTTATAGTAGCCATGCTTGTTCCCTTCCTAGCCATGTTTCTTCGCTTCAATTGTTGCTCAACTTTGATGGCTTGGTGCACCATATCCGTTAACTCCACATAATGTTGCATCTTTACCACACCTACTATCTCACAGGTTTAATCTGTGCAAGAACCTAGCCATGGTAGATTCTCTACCCTCTTCCACATTCCTCAATCATAGCAACCTCTATCTCTTTATAGCATTCATCTATGCTCTTGGATCCTTGGGTTAGACGTTGCAACTTATTGAATAGCTCTCGATGGTAGTAGTTTGGAATGAAAGATCTTCTCATGATTGCCTTTATCTCATCCCTTGTTTCAACAGGAAGTTCATGATTTCGCCTCCTATCCTTCAACAATTGATCCTACCAAACAATAGCATAATCGGTGAATTCAATTGAAGCAAGTTTTACCTTTTTGATCTCGAGTAACTGTGATAATCGAAGACCATCTCCATTCTAGACAAGCCTTAGGATCATTTCTACCTTGGAAGGATGGAATTTTCACCTTAATGCTTCCAAATCATCATCCCGCCTAGGTCTACCCATCCTAGCTTCTCTATTACCATAACCACGCCCAAACCTACCCCGGTTCATTGGTGGTTCATCCAACTCCTCCAACTCCTCTTCATCTTCAACATCACCCCAGTATACTTCTAGTTGCACTCGCCTAGGTGGTTGCCTAACAGGAGCGTTTTGAAGCTGCCCCCTAGTTGCCTCTTCTTCCAACCTATCCATCCTTTTATGAATTTGCTCTAATTTAACCCTCATCAAGCATCTCATCTCCCTTAACAACGCCTGTAATTGTAGGTTCGGATTGGTTTGCTCTTGGACCTTTACGGTTGAGTTTTCTTCTTGATTGTGTGACATATGTAGTCTCTGCAAAATAAGATTAGAAACCTCACATGCACTCCCTCATGTGTTTCACTCAAGAAAGATTCACTCACTCCCATGTTTGTCACTCAATAGTTTTTACCCTCTTATGTTCTCATCACTTTTGCCTTTTTCCACTCGGCGTGTCTTCTTTAATTCTTAATTAGGCTCAAGAACAATCAAGATTCAAGCAGCAATTCAAGATGAGAAACAACCGAAACAAACCACAAGATTCAATAAGCAATTCTCAAGAAACTGATGCAAGCTATTAAAAGTGACAATGATGGTTCAAGAGTAAGTGATGCTAGGTCAACTCCATAAGGAAATTATGGGAATAATGAGCAGCAATAGACCTATTTTTTTTTTCTTTCTTCTTTCTTGGGTTCTTTTTTACTTTTTCTTTATTTTTATTTTTTTCCTCTTTTTTTTGAATTATGAATACATAGCTAAAGAAATTAAAAATGAATCAAGAAATTGAAAGAAACCAAACTCCAAAGAAATTCATTTCCAACAGAAACAAGGAAATCCTAGTTTGATTTGACTAGGAAAAAAGAACCCCTAGATAACCCCAATTTTAGAATTTCGGCCAGCAAATTTTTCTTTTCCTAGAATTCTAATTCAAGGAACAAGAAAGAAATAAATAAAGCAATTAAAGGATGATCAAACTTGCCTTGGAACCTGGCTCTAATGCCAACTGATATGAACCTCGCCAATGATGTGACGAAACCCAACACCAAATGTTGAATTGAAACCCAAGATCTTCAAGATGTAAGTTTGTTGAGTCTTGGCCCGTTACCTAGCAAAGTAAAAACCAAGAACTACAGTTGTTTGAAAACACCACACCAAGAATCTCAAGAACAACTCAAGAATTCAAGATGATAATTTTGGTTATTTGAATGCCCCAAGAATTAACTTAATAAGTTCAAGAGTCCTATAAACAAACAAGAAGAACACACTTTCTTCAATTGAATAATCAGAATCATCCTTCAAAATATTCTAAGCATTACAATTATATATGCCATGATTTTCCCAGCCCAAACCCTAATAATAATTCCCTAAACTTCAAAATTAATGTTTAAAATTTGACTAAGGTTTACCTAGGTAATCTTATCCTAAAAATAATCCCTATAACACGCTTATTCCTAAAGAAAAAGGACAGTTTTCATATTTAAAATTTGAACTTTACAAATCTGAATAATAAAAGAAACTAATTAATAGATTTGCTGACATGGTGAATCTTCGTTTCTAAGAAGCTGAAGCTAATATGCTTTGCTGACATGGCAAATCTTGGTTTCCAAGAAGCTGATATGTGCAAGGCCACGTCATCTGAAACCTTCATGAACTTCAATCTTGGTGACTACTCTCTCTTGAATTTGTGGATCACTCATGCTAGGCCTCCACGTGTATGTCTTAGCCCATGCTTGTTGGATTAGTCCATTTAATGTTTCTTTGAAATGCTTGGCTCTAAGTCTTGTGATTGGCATACTTGGAAAGCTTAATGGATCATGTAAAAGCTGCCCTTGAGTCCATCCAAGCCCACATGAATGCTACCCCTTTTGTATGCATCGTTATGCAGCTTCATTCGCATCAATCTTAACAAGAGAGTCATCAAGGATGAAGGGAATCCATCTATTCTATGTCATAGTGAACTTTGCTCTCATTAGAGATTGGCAGGGTTGAGCTTTGAATGACACCTAAAATGGAGGAGAGTGAGATAGCAAAAGGTTTAAAGGGGAGGGAGGGAGATAAAGAGAGAGAAAAAAGATACAAAAGGAGGGGAAGAAAGGAGGGAGGAAGGGAGAGGGAGAAGGAGAGAGAGGAGGGAAGGAGAGAGAGAAAGAGAGATGTGCAAGAAATGAGAGAAAAGAAAATAGAAACAATAAAATTTAAGGTTAAAATTGGAACAACAATTGATTTGTCAAAAATATATTCCAAGACTATAATCAATCAAGTTCAAGAGCTGCAATTACTCATTCATGAAATTCATGCAAAAAGTGAGTCTTTTTAGGTAGCTGCAATTATAGAGATGCTACCCCCTGCGTGGAATGACTTCAAGAACTATTTGAAGCACAAGCGTAAGGAGATAAGTGTTGAAGATCTTATTGTTCAACTTTGCATTAAGGATGACAATAGAAGATCTGATAACAAGCTCTCTAATAATTCTGTTGCTCAGGCAAGTATGGTGGAGCCTGATAAAAGCTCCAAGAATAAGAAAAATAAGTTTAGGTTCAAGCTGGGACCTAAGGAATCAATTTCAAAGAAGCAAAAATCCCAAGAGAAGTGTTTCAACTATGACAAGGTGGGTCACAAATTGGCAGATTATAGCCTACCGAAGAGAAACAAGAAGAAAGAGGCCAATGTGGTGGACACCATCACACAAGAAGTGTCAGACATTAGTCTTTCTGTTGTGGTCTCTAAAGTCAACATGGTGAATTCCAGCCTGAAAGAGTGGTGGCTAGACACTAGGGCCACACGCTATGTTTGTTGTGATGGAGCTGCCTTTACGAAACTCATACCGTTAGATTCTTGAGAAAAGCTTTATATGGGCAACTCTACCACATTTAAGATCAAGGACCAAAGGATGGTATTTCTAAAAATAACATCAGGCAAGGAAGTCAAGCTACTGCTTTATGGGCCTAATATTTGGAAGAATCTCATTTGTGGAACTCTGCTGAGTTCACATGGTCTCAAGATGGTTTTTAAGGCTGATAAAATAGTTTTGTCCAAACATGGGATATATGTGGAAAAGGGTTATGTGAAAGATGGGATATGAAAAATAAATGTAATGGCTCTTAAGCCCAATTCCGTCAATAAAAAAAAGCCTTTTGCTTATATGCTTGAGTCTTCTAATTTATGGCATGGTAGAATAGGTCATGTTAATTATGATACTTTGCATAGACTAATTAACTTGGATCACATACCGACGTTTTATATTGATCCCAAACATAAGTGTGAAACATGTTTAGTGGCAAAGCTAATGGGATCTTCATTCCAAACGATTGAGAGAGAAATACTCAGCCCTTTGATTTGATAAATAGCGATATTTGTGACTTAAAATTTGTTCAAACTAGAGGTGGGAATAAATATTTTGTCTCATTCATAGATGATAGCACAAAATATTGCTATGTATATCTACTTAAAAGCAAAGATGAAGTTAAAAGAGAAATTTGCTCTCGATAGGCAAGAAGTTGAAAATCAACTTAAGAAGAAAATTAAGATGGTAAGAAGTGACCGTGGTGGTGAATACGTAGAACCATTTAGTAAATTTTGTGCACAATATGGTATTATTCACAAGGTCATAGCACCCTATTTACCCTAGTCAAATGATGTGGTTGAATGCAAAAATCGTACCTTGAAGGATATGATGAAAACGATGTTGATAAGTTTTGGATTACCATAGAACATGTGGGGGGAAGCCATTTTTTTGGCTAATTACATTTTAAATAATGTACACCAAAAGAAAGAAGATAAGATCCCTTATGAATTGTGGAAAGGTTAAAAGCCTTCTTATAAATACTTGAGAGTGTGGGGGTGTCTTGTAAACATAATGGAACCTACACCAAAGAAGATGAGAATAGGTCCTAAAATGGTTGATTGTATCTTCATTGATTATGCCCACAACTGTAGTGTATATTGGTTCCTTGCGTATGAATCTTAAGACCCTGAGATTCACAAGAACACAATAATGGAATCTAGAAATGCATTGTTTTTTGAACATGTACTTTCTTGCAAATTAAAAGGGGACGGCCTAAGTTTGTCTAAATGAACGTTTGAGACTACTAAAGAGAATAGTCAAGATCACTAAGAAGTTGAAACTAAAAAAGAAGAGGAAGAGCCTAGACAAAGCAAAAAGGCAAGGACAGAAAAGTCATTTAGACCAAATTTTTTGACCTACATGCTAGAAGCTGAACCTTAAAATTTTTAAAAAGCTGTAAGCTCATTTGAGGGTACTTTATGGAAAGAAGCCATAAAGTATGAAATCGATTCCATCATGTAGAATCATACTTAGGAATTAGTGGACCTTCCTCTAGGAAGTAAACTGCTAGGTTTTAAGTGGATTTTCAAATAGAAAATGAAAGCATATGAAATAATTGACAAGTATAAGGCTAGACTTATTATAAAGGTTGTAGACAAAAAGAAGGCCTTAATTACTTTGATACTTATTCTACTATGACAAGAATAACCTCCATTAGATTGATTTTTGTGATTGCCGCATTACCGAATCTTGAAGTACATTAGGTGGATGTAAAGATTGCTTTTCTTAATAGAGATCTTGAGGAAGAAATTTATATGGAATAACTTGAGGGTTGTATTGCTCCAGGACAAGAAAAAAAAAGTCTGCAAATTGGTGAAGTCTTTGTATGGACTTAAATAAGCACCAAAGCAATGGCATGAGAAATTTGACTGTGTCATGATGTCAAATGGTTTCAAAATTAATGACTGTGACAAGTGTGTTTATGTCCAAAGAATAGATGATGGAGATGTTATTCTTTGTTTGTATGTAGATGACATGCTAATCATGGGTAGTAATGATTGAATGATCAAATCTACCAAAGACTTGTTAAACTCTAGGTCTGGCATGAAAGACATGGGACCTACTAATGTGAATTTGGGAATCAAAATCAAAAGGTCGCCTGATGGACTAATCTCAAGTCAGTCACACTATGTGGACAAAATACTTAACAAATTTAGTAAAAATGACTCTGGCGTGGCCACAACACCAATTGATATTAGTCAACATCTGTCCAAAAATAGAGGAGAAAGTATATCCTAGGTATAATATGCTAGGGTGATAGGTAGTTTAATGTCCTTAAGGAGTTGCACAAGACAAGATATTGCCTATGCTATGAGTAATCTAAGCAGATTAATGAGTAATCTAGGAGATGACTATTGAAAAGTGATTGTTAAAGCACTTAGGTACTTACGATATACTCATGATTATGGGCTACACTATATAAGAGATTCTGCTATTCTTGAAGGGTATTCTAACTTAACTTGGATATCTTATATATAGGATTCTAAAGCTACAAGTAGATATGTATTTCCTTTGGGAGGCACAACAGTCTCATGAAAATCCTCAAAGCAGATGGTAATAACCAGATCCACTATGAAATCTGAGTTTGTAGCCTCAGATAAGAGTGGTGAAGAGGCTAAATGGCTAAGGCATTTCTTGGAGGATATTCCTGAATGGCCTATACCTGTACCTACAATATGCATACATTGTGATAATCAATCTGCTATTGGCAAGGCACAGAATGTGATGTACAGTGTTAAGTCAAGACATATACGTCGTCGACATAAGATCGTTAAACAATTGATCTCAACTGGAGTCATAACAATAGACTATGTAAAGTTTAAAGAGAATATTACGGATCCGTTAACTAAAGGACTGAATAGAGATCAAGTTGAGAAAACATCAAGAGGAATAGGACTTAAGTCTTTGAAAGAATAGGCCAAAATAGTAGAAACCCAACCTTGTTGACTGAAGATCCTAAGATCTAGGTTCAATAGGATAACTAAACTGAATAGACCCAGTAGGATTACTGTGGGGGTCACCCAACCTATTCCTATGATAAAAACAGTTATACCTATAGGGAAAGGTTGAGCAGTTTACTTTTAATGATTCTTATGCATCGAATATGTTGGGAATTCGAGTGAAGTAATATAGATTACTCTTAAAGTAAGAAATCACCTATGTGAGAGAGAAGTAAGGCCACTTCAAAGGAAAATTGCTAGGGCTCAATTCTTTAGAAACTTTTGCAGAACTAGGGAGATGTTCATGGCCAAAATGAACATAACCATGAGAACTGAAACTATGTCAAGAAAATACCTATGTGAGATATGTTATCGTTTACACAAACAATAGAACAGTTCAAGGACATCACGTCTACTGGTCAGCCAATAAAGTAAACATACTTCACAAGAAAAGGTTCTAGAGTTAACGCCTATCGATCCTATACAGGTATTAACCGTAGAACTCTATCACCGTGTAGTGTCTTTGTTTTCGCTTGTTGTTGGTCAATTTCATTCATGTGAGGCATAATTTTGAGGCATAATTTTAAGTGGGACCCATTTTGGAAAAGTAAAAGGTGTTGGCAGATTTGCATTCTCCATCGCGAGGAGATTGAAATCATATATTTATATGATCAAAATGGTAAACAAGTGAATTAGAAATTAACACTCAAAGTGTACCTATTGATATTTGGATTTTGTTGAAAAGAAGCCTAAATGTGAAGTCCTACAATGGGCATTAAAGCTTGATATGGCTTTTATGTGGTTACACTTTTGTGCTCGGGTATGATGTTAACCTTAGAGGCTCTCTCGCACGCAAGGGGGAGGCAGTGCTCGGATAATGGCATCATGAATTAGAGCCATAAAGCTGGTTAATGGGAAGATAATGGCACCATGAATTAGTGCTATAAAACAAATGTAACACTTGAAATTAAACCTGCTCATAAGTGGAGGTTATTGAAGGTCATAAACCTCATGTTGTAATACCCAAATGCATGTCATTATGCTCATAAAGCTTGAAATCAAATCTCATAAATTTTGGCTTGTAGCGTCCCCCATGACTTGCCTATGTAAGGGAGTCTTCACAAGTTTGTAAACACACACACACAAAACAGAAGGTTTTTCTTTTGTTTTCAAGTTTTAGCTAGTGGTAGACAAGTTTTGGTGATAGAGAGAACACGCGGTTTCAAGTTCACCGGAGATGGTGTCGTATAATGCTCAAGATTCCATTGCAAGTCGTTATATCCTAGGAGGCCAACATCTGTCAAATCCTCATGCACAACCAGAGGGGACGAAGTTGTTTTAAGAAAAGCATGCGCTTCATGTGCCTCGACTATTTTTTTGTCAAATTATCCGCTTTCATTCAGTTGAAGGTTTTGTTATACTTGTCTCTATGATCTGTAATAATTTCAATTGTAACTTGTTCATTTTTATCCATATTACATGCTTGCTAACAAAATTGCTAGAAGAGGGCGTGCTATTGTTCTCTAAAGACTATGAGCAGCGCTAGGGCCAGGAGTTTACTTTTGTACTTTTAACATTATATGGGTTGAGAATTGTTCTTACTTTTAATTTTACTAGCATATCCCTCTTTTAAGGTTAAATTTCTTACTAAAAAAATTAGATTTCATTTTTAAATAAAATTTTTTTATTAATTATTATTTTCTCTCAATTTATTATTTTCAAGCATATATTTTGTAATGAAAATATTGATGAATCTAAATAATCACAATTTGAAGAACTAAACATGGCAAAAGTATTTGATCTATGCACAATTCTTTTTTTAAAAGAAATTAAATGTTCTCATTTTGTTTGTTTGTTTGTTTATTTATTTTTATGTCCTCTAAAAGAAAGTATTTCTCTTTTGAATGACGACAAGAAGTTCTTTATAAAATTTTATTGTTGTATATTTTTCTTAGCCAACTTCTTGTTTTTTTGTTTATTTTTTTTTTTCAAAAACATAACAAAAGAAAAGTGCCCAATAATACTATAATATTTCATGAGAAAGATAAAAAAGTTATTGAATTTAGAAAAAATAACAAAAAAAACACACCAGCCGCTTATGACCTAAAAAAACCAAAACAAATAATGTTTTAAAAAATGAAATGAGATAAATATAATAAATAAACAAGAAAATATATATATATATAGATAAATCTAGACCATTGCATATAAGTACAAAAAAATACGTGTTACACGTATGCATTTAGTTTGTTGATTTTTTTCTTTTGAAATATGGGAATGGTTTTTTTAAGTTTGTTAATTTTTGATGATTTATTATTCTTTTCAGTTTTATTAAAAAAGTATTTAAGCAGAGTCGATTTGGAAAAAAAAATTAGTGATAAAATTAGACACTAAAAGCTTTATGATATGCATTTGAAAAAAATTGTGTTAGATAAGGTGAGAGGACATAGGTGTTTACATAGGAATGCATATGAGAAAAAATATTTAATATGACAATTAAGACAAAAAAACAAAAGGCAAAGAAGAAGGGAGAACTAAAAATGAAATGAAAAAAGTAAAAAAGGACTTAAAAACAAAATTTAGGCCAAAAAAGCGCTTAAAAGAAAAGAAAATGAAAGGGAGGACTTGAAAAAAAGATTAAAAAAACAATCAACAAAAACTATGTCGTTTTGATTAAAAAAACCATATAAAAAATTGTGTTTTTAATATATAGTCATAGACCCTTACATATATATATATATATATATAGGTTCACTATTTTTGAGGGCCTAGAACTCGAAAATGTGCATTGTGTAGGAGAGTTGTTCTGAGTTCCCGACGCAAAAGATGGATTGTTAGCATTAACGGTTTCTTGAAAAATTATTCTGTAATTCAACGATTGACTGCACCACTTCTGTCTCTGTGTTTGTTGTATAAATTTCTTTATATTTTCGAACTTCCTTGGGACGATAAACTTGGGACTGCTTCTTTGGAGCTTTATCAACTGTTGCTGAAGTGACTTCTTGTCTAATAAATTGTTCAATTGGCTTATTGTATCGAAATTAAGCAAAAAATTCAATTAATTTACACTAGGTGCAAAGTTCTGGCCAAGCATTCATATTCAACATCTGCAGTACTTCTATCCAATTTTAATGGTTCTCCAGTCCCTCTCATGTCCGAGGATCCCAATATTCCCACACGAAACCATGAAAAAAAAGGACCCACAACCTTCTTGAGTGAACGGATCAAAATTCAGACTCTACTACTGCAAACACAACATTCTTGGTTTAAGGAGGCACGACCTAGCAACACAGATTCTATATGTCTCCTCCTTGGACGAAAATTGAATTTGAAAAATACAATTGGGATCCGTGAACCAAGCAAGTAGTTATCGAATTGGAATTGTAGTTAGGTTAAACCAAGCTATTAATTATTGTAAACTGTCAAAATAAGACTAATATGGCAAGAGAAATTTTTAAGTTGGGAAAGTTTTTATAGCAGGGAATCTCATTATTTATTATTATTATTGTTATTGTTATTGTTATTGTTATTTTATTCTCTTTCATTCTTACATCAACTCTTATACTCAACAAATCAAAATTGTAAGATCACTATTGTGCATGTTGAGTAAAAACATGCAATGGGACACAAATTCCGACTAACACAACCTATTATTATATGTGTGTTTAGCAATGTAATTGGAACAAAAAAGAACGAATTTACTAGCTTGTGTTTCCACACCCCGATCTCTTTGCATTTTTCTACTCCAGGAAACAAAAGGTAAACTTTCCTAAAGTTCAGACTCTACAGTGCAACCTAATAACCACAAACTTCATATGAAGCCAAGGAAACAAATGATTTGATAAGACTATGATTAATTTGTCTTCTAAATTGGGACCTACATGATAGAATAAAATTGTGATGAAAACCATCGTTACCCAAGATCGTTCATCTCAAATTATCAAGAATATTATTAAGATGCGGAAGCTAAATTGAATCCATTGATTGAATGCGATTCTTGAGTCTTTTGGTTGAGGATCTTCCAAGTCTGGTACGTAAATCCTCCTTCTCAGAATGCTCTATAATTTTTCTATAGATGGGTAACAGAAAAATAATGTATGTACTGACTTGGGGACCACAACCCCTTTATATAAGTGCTAAACCCTAGCAATTATCCTTAATTACCAATTTAGCCCATCATAAAATTAGTAATTATATTTTTAGTCTCTACACATAGGAGGCCCACACTTAATGATGTATTAAAAGCTCAAAACCTAAATTGATCACTTTTAATTGGGCAACCTTATTGATAGCCTTTAATTCACATTCATTTAATATATTAGCCCATATATATTGGATTTTGATCCAACAATCTCCCACTTGGGCTATATATGAAACTTTATAAATGTGTATTATATCTTAAGAGCTCATGAATTTTGCTATCAAAACCTTATGCACCTCAACAATCTTGTCCATTAACCATATCAATATAGGATCAATATAGGACCAAAGCGACCTTCGTTACATATGTCGTAACTAGACCCATCAATGATCACATATACCAATACGACTAATGACAAGATCAAGCATGGATGTGTAGCATAGAAATTTCATGTAATGTGATCTTAACATGCCTATTTTCAACTGGTCCAGCTTAATACCTTAGTGAGATCAAACCATACCAAAATCAAAGTGTGAATAAACTGAAAACTTTATTTCTGCAGAAAATAACCTTAAAATATCCATAAACTAAAATAACTAAAAAATGTCTATATCATAAGAGCATTTAAAATTACAAACTCCCACTAAAACTAAATATCTTGAAATGATATGACACCCATACGAGCAGTGTGCTCATGAAACATTTTGGGTGGCAATCCTTTAGTAAGCGGATCCGCAATTATAGAGTTTGTGCCGATGTGCTCTATAGACAACTGTTCACTCTGAACTCTTTCTTTCACAACTAGGAACTTGATCTCTATATGCTTTGACTTCGTCGAGCTCCTGTTGTTGTTGGAATACAAAACTGCTGACTTATTGTCACAAAATATCTTGAGTGGTCTTTGAATATTGTCTACTTACGCAGCCCAGTGACAAAATTTTGTAGCCATATTCTATGATTGGACGTCTCATAACACGCTATGAACTCTGCTGTCATTGTAAAAGATGCTATAAGAGACTGTTTAGCACTCTTCCAAGAGACAACACCTCCAGTCATAAGGTAGACATAGCCCGATGTAGATTTCATACTATCTTGGCCTCCAGCAAAATTGGAGTCAGTATACCCAATGATCTCAAGCTGTTCTGACCTCCGATACGTGAGCATGTAATCCTTTGTTCTTTGAAAATACCTCAAGACTTGTTTGGTTGCTACCTAGTGATCCTTTCCAGGATTGCTTAAGTAGTTGCCTAACATCCCTATAACGTACGCAATATCTAGACACGTACAAACCTGAGCATCTATTAGACTCCCTATTACTGACGCATAAGGAATCTTCTGTATTTCCTTAACCTCAAAATCATTCTTAGGGCACTGATTGAGACTAAATTTGTCTCCTTTAGCCACAGGGGTATCACCTGGTTTACAATCCTGCATGCCATATCTCTTAAGAATCTTTTCGATATAGCCCTTTTGTGATAATTCTAAAATACCCCGAGAGCGATCCCGGTGTATCTGTATACCCAACACAAAAGAGACGTCACCAAGATCCTTCATCTCAAATTTCTTTGATAGAAATCTCTTGGTTTCGTGCAACAAGCCTATATTGTTGCTGGCAAGCAAAATGTCATCGACATATGAAACCAGGAAAATATACTTACTCCCACTGAACTTGTGGTATATACAATCATCGACCAAATTCATCTCAAAACCGAACGAGATGATAACCTGATGAAATTTTTAATACCATTGATGAGAAGCTTGCTTAAGCCCATAGATAGATTTCTTTAATTTGCAAACCATCTTCTTTGCATCTCCTGACACAAAGTTTTCCACCATATAGATTGTTTCATCAATGTCACCATTGAGGAACGCAGTCTTAACATCCATCTGATAAAGCTCAATATCAAAATGTGTCACTAATGCCATTATAATCCTAAAAGAGTCTTTCGAAGAAACTAGACAGAAAGTCTCTTTATAATCAATTCCTTCTTTCTGTGTAAAGCCTTCAACGACAAGACGAGTCTTATATCTCTCCACATTGCCTCTTGAATCCCTCTTGGTCTTAAATATCCATTTGCAACCAATGGGTTTTGCACCTTCAGGCAATGGGACAAGATCCCAAATGTCATTGTCTTTCATAGACTTTATCTCTTCATTCATGGCATCAATCCACTCTTGAGATCTAGAACTTTCCATGGCTTGACGGAAGTTGATTGGATCATCTTCCACCATACCAATGTCATACTCATGTTCTTGGAGAAATACAATGTAATCATCTGGTACCGCACTTCTCCTTTCTCTAGTGGATCTTCTTAATGGCATAAGTTCTTGAGGTGGTTGAGTTTGTTCTTCTGGAACAATTTTTGGAATTGGAGGTTCTCCGACATTATCTTGATTTGGGTCTGCTTCTTGAACGCTGTCAGGAGTAGGAACCTGATCAATGTCAATAACAGCTGTGGGAATATCAACATATTCCTCTTCAAAGACAAAGTCCCTAACCATATCTCCCCCTGCAAACTCGACATCCTCAAAGAACCTGGCATTTCTCGTCTCAAATATCGATTTGGTCGTGGGATCATAAAACTTGTACCCCCTGGATCTTTCAGAGTATCCAATAAAATAACAACTAACCGTCCTTGAGTCCAGTTTCTTTTCATTAGGCCTATAAGGCCTTGCCTCAGCTGGACATCCTTAAACATGCAAATGCTTTATACTAGGCTTCTTGCCCTTCCAAAGTTCGTAAGGGGTTTTGGCAGTTGCTTTAGTTGGAACCCTGTTAAGGATATACGCTGTAGTCTTAAGTGCTTCGCCCCAGAGTGATTATGGTAAGGCAGAATGAGAAATCATACTCCTCACCATGTCCTTAAGCGTTCTGTTTCATCTTTTAGCAACACCATTCATAGTGGGTGAACCTGGCATAGTGTACTGTGGGACGATACCGCTTTCCTCTAGGAACTTAGCAAACGGTCCTGGACGTTGTTCACCTAAACCGTCATATTAACCATAGTATTCACCACCACGGTCAGATCTGACGCTTTTAATCCTTTTACTGAGTTGATTTTTAACTTCAGCCTTATAATTTTTGAACACATCCAGCGACTGTGACTTTTCATGAATGAGATATATGTAGCCATATATGGAAAAATCGTCTACGAACGTTATAAAATATTGTTGACCATTCCAAGAAGCCATAGGGAATGGCCCACAAATGTCTGTATGTATAAGTTCTAAGACGTCCAAAGTCCTGTTAGCTTCAAATCTCCTTTTATTGGTTTGTTTCCCCTTAATACAGTTAACATAAATATCAAAATCTATAAAGTCTAAGGGGTCGAGAATTTCGTCTCACACAAGTCTCTCTATTCTCCTTCTGGAGATATGACCCAATCTCTTGTGCCATAACCTAGCTGAATTCTCATTGGTTAATTTTCTCTTTATACCTCGTGCACTTAATTGCAAGGATTCATTAAATGAAGCAACTGTATCAAGTAAATAAAGATTATCATAACCTGATAAAGAACCAGAACCAACTAATTTTGAATCATGAAACAAACTAAATTTTTCATTTCCAAATGAACAAGAATAACCAGATTTGTCCAAAGTTGAAATAGAAATCAAATTCTGTCTAAAAGACAATACAATAAATGTTTTATCAAGATCCAAATAAAATCCAGTCTTTAACAATAATCTAAATTTTCCTATTGCTTCAACTTCAACTTTCTTGCCATTGCCCACGTAGATGTATCTTTCACCATCATTTGGCTTTCGGCATCTCAGGCATCCCTGCATAGACACATTGATGTGAGTCGTTGCACCAGAATCCATCCACTAAGTGTGTTCAAGTATCGAAATTAAATTAACCTCAGAACAAACCAAATTAAGAAGCATACCTTTTCTAGCACGCCAAGCGTGATAATTGGTGCAATGCTTCTTCTTATGTCCTGCAGCTCCACAGAAGAAACAACCCGTACCTTCCAGATCAACCGGTCTCTTTTGTTGCTTCTTTTGAGTTGTTGTAACTGCAGCTTCCTTATTCTTCTTTATTTTCTTTCCTTTGTCCTTGGAAGTATTAGCCAAGTGAGCACTTTCTGTCTTTTCTTGCTTCAACCTTTCCTCTTCTTGCACACAATGTGAGATGAGCTCATTAAGAGACCAAGTCTCCTTTTGACAGTTATAGCTCACCTTAAACTGACTGAAATGTGCAGGAAGAGATATAAGAACCAAATGCACTAGCAAGTCCTCAGAAAGGTCAAGCTTAAGTGCTCTTAATTTTGAAGCAAGATGAGACATCTCCATGATGTACTCCCTAATGTTTCCCTTACCTTTGTATCTCATTGAGATGAGGTTTGCCAAAAGTATACTTGTTTCAGCCTTTTCATTTTTGGCAAATCTCTTCTCAATGTCCTCAAGGAACTCTTTGGCTGTCTTTATCGTTTTCGATATAGTGCCCCTGAATACTTCTGGAATAGCCTTCTTCATGATCATCATACACATACGATTTGACTTCTCTCACCTCTCTATATCCTTCTTTTGATCAGAGGAACTTTTATTTGTAAGAGGTGCAGGAGAAGGAACCCTTAATGCAAGGTCGAGATCCATGACTCCTGAGAACTATTAGGAGTTTCTCTTGCCATGATTTGAAAGTTACCAGTCAGCATAAGAATTGAATTGATGTTGGCAGTAATATTAGAGGCAGAACTAGTAGCTGAAACAGAGAACAAAATAAACAAAACCAAAACAAGCTCACATAAGAATTCATAATAACAATAATAAATCCAAATAAAGGTAACCCCATCTCAAGATATCGGGCACTCCATTAATATTTAGTCTTTGGACAGAAATATCAACTTGCAAGTGATATCTTGGTGTTGTAATCAAATATTGACAATAAGAACATGTCAAACAATAAATCTTCCTTTGGGCCGAATTTTTTTTTTACATGTAAAACCGAATAATCATCACGTGTTTATCACCACAAGTGTACATGCAATTCTGTCAAATATTGCATTCCTTTGGGCCGGTCAATATTCACATAAGTTGCATGAACACAACCTTTTATATTTCAAAACAAATTAATTTCCACAAGAGAGACCGCTTTGGTGATATGTTGCTTCAATTAATTCATCTCAAATATATATAAAATACCAATATTTGAATTTAAAATTATACCAAAAATGACCAAAATTAAAATTAAAAAAAATAAAAATTTTGGTCAAAATCAACCTAGTCAAAGTCAACTAGTCAACCTTGACTGGGTTGGGGCTAGACCGAGTCAGGTGGACCCAACCCGGATCCTAACCCAGCCCGCCCTCTCTTTTCTTCTTTGTGTCATAGGCCCAGCCCATGACATCTTTTCTTCCTTCTTTTTTTTTTTTTGGTCACCTAGGGGTTGAACCTCTTTCTTTTTCCGGTCATAGGCCCAATTGGGCCTATGTATGGCTTAATTCCAGCCCTGGGCTATAGCCCAGATCACTAAATAACCCGAGGTTTAACCCCAAGTAACTTTCTTGATCATGGCTCCATCAATTTGTTTTTGATTCTCTGGTCATAGGCCCTGTTGAGCCCCATGTATATAGATTTCAGTTCTGGGCCAAAGCCCAGATGCACTTAAAAAAAAAAAAAGGCTCTAGGGGTCATCAACCCCTCTAGGAGAAAATAATGTTTTTCTTCAAGCGACGGCCAGCTTTTTCAGTTTCACCGTGGCCTGTGCCACGGCTTTCGTTGCCGGCGTGGCCGCCGATGCCACCGCTCACCAAAACCCAACGTCCCTTTTTTTTTTTGTGGCTCCCGAATTTGACATTAAAAGAAAAAAAAATAATTTCTAACTAAAACCATTCAATCCCGAATACACATATATATATATGTGCATATATATATATCAATTTTCCTTTTTTCTTTTCGGCAACGTGCCGTACTGAACCAGGAGGAAAGAATAGTTTCTTCAATCTGAATCTTATAACCATTCAATCCTCAATATATATATATAAACTGATTTTTTTTTCTCGACAACGGTGCCGTAACAAACAAAAAGAAACTTTTCCGTGCAAACTGAATTAAACCACCATAACATATTTTATATATATATATACACACACATACACACACATATGTACATACATACAAACCTGGGAATTTGAATCCATATATCATCGTACTGAATCCAAACAACCAATGTATATACGTATAAATAGTTCAACCAAAATTTCAAATAATTGTTCTCAAATTTAACAATTTCGAAGAAACCATAGAATATTAAATTTGAGAATTTTTAATGAGCATCACATCTAAAAAATTTATTGATTCTTAATGATTCAACATGAAGAGACTCTAGATACCACTTGATAGAATAAAATTGTGATGAAAACCATCATCACCCAAGATCGTTCATGTCAAATCATCAAGAATATTATTAAGATGCGGAAGCTAACCTGAATCCATTGATTGAATGTGATTCTTGAGTCTTTTGGTTGAGGATCTTTCAAGTCTGGTACGTAAATCCTCATTCTCAGAATGCTCTATAATTTTTCTATAGATGGGTAATAGAAAAATAATGTACGTACTGACTTGGGGACCACAACCCCTTTATATAATTGCTAAACCCTAGCAATTATCCTTAATTACTAATTTAGCCCATCATAAAATTAGTAATTATATTTTTAGTCTCTACACAGAGGAGGCTCACACTTAATGATACATTAAAAGCCCAAAACCTAAATTGATCACTTTTAATTGGGCAACCTTATTGATAGTCTTTAATTCACATTTATTTAATATATTAGCCCATATATATTGGATTTTGATCCAACACTACATGTACATGATTCTTCATTGAAGAGCGTTAGCTTAACTTTCTTTTCTAAAACCCCTTTTTCATTTTGAGCATTCTTACCACAGGGCGTTTGAAAAAATAGTTTAAACCAATTGTTTAAACTGTAAATCGCGTAAAGTTATCATATTATATAGTAAAAAACTACATTATAAAGCTCTTACATGCTAAAAGATGGTATAAACTATTTTCTCAAACATCCTAATATAATATAAAAAATAAAAAACAGGATTTAGGATTTTTCTCAACTATTCCACCTTCTGCCCTGTTTTCTTCAGGGTCAAACAAAGCCATATTTAGATTGAAAACTATTTTGTGGACCTATAAATATGTCTAGTTGTAGGACACATTTTTTGCGGTACCCAAAAAAAAAAACAAAAAAAAGCTCATCATGTGTATTCATGGGCCTATGTGGGCCGCAAATCCCTAATTATGTTTTGCCCTTTTCTTCTTAAAATCTACTAAACTAATCTCAGCCTCCGACAGATGTCCCTAAGAAATTAAGAAAATAAAATAAAAGCCCCTGATGAACTAATCATTATCAACCCTGCATAAACAGGCACTTTGCGGTGCAATAATAATGCCAAAAACATTGATTAATTTTAGTACATTATCTTATCTTTTTTTTTTTTGAAATGTTTTCTTGCCTTTTATTTAATAGTAATGTTTGACTTTCTCGCAACATTTCACTCTACCACGACACGTTTTATTTTTTAATTTAAAAAAATGTCTAAAAAGCTTTTCTAAAAAAAGAGCGGAAAAAAAACTTTCTTAGTACTAATATGAAATAAGATGATAGGCAGACACTCTAGGCATATATTCCGCATCTTGATAACGCGTTTCATGGCCTACTTTTATATTATTTTAAATGTCAAATAATATAATCTAATCTATAAGTTTTTCTTTCATTAACCACCAAATTTCAATAATGACTAAAATAATCAATTAATCATTGGAAATCACTTGCCCCGGATTTCATCTAGTTTTAAAAATTGGATTAAATTATAGTCTCTAATTTTCTTTCTAAAAGTATGGGTGATGGAACATTCCTTTTGAAAGTTGCATGATAAAAGTTGATCTCTATGATCTTATTATTCTTATATTAATTATTTCATATTAGTCTCCTCTTAATGGACCAAAAACAGAGGGTTATTGCATCTTGTCCTCGGATTTTGGTTTATGTTTGCACATACTTGGGCATTACTGTTAGAAAAAACAATATGAGGTGCGCAGTAGGAATTTTAAAAATTTTAATATCAGAGTATTTTTTCAAAACACAAATTTGACATGCTATATGTATAAATTAAACAGATCTAACTAACCTTTATGTATCGAAGAACCTCCGCAACCTGTGAAGAGAAGTAACGTTCCAAAAGAGCCTCAATCAACTGGTCTTCTTTGTTATTCTCTATCCACGATTGGAGTGAGTGTGGGCTTACACGTACAGCTCTTCCACCGGTTACTCTCCTTCCAACCAATCGAGCGAACCCAAAGCTAGTGTTCGTGATTTGTGAACAAAAGCTCTCAAGGAGTTTTCAGAATGCTCACCAGAAGAGTATCACTCTTAATCTCTCAATTGATCTGAGTAACTCATGAGACTTACTCCCTTTATATAGCAATTGGTCCTGGGTTCAGTCCTTATCAGATTAGGTCTCAAAAACTCTAAACAGAATCAAGTTGGGATCAATATCTGATAAGATCTGTGTGAAAAAACGTAATCTTATCTCTCGCTGATCGGCAGGCCAAACAGCCTGATCGACAGGCCGAACTGCCGCATAAATATCTCCGCGAATCTTTTATTTTTCACCCAAGATTCTATAGGATAAAGTCTCAGTTTTGATTCAAATAACCCAATAGAGAAGTTATCTGATCAAAACAAACTTTATCAAGATAATCTCTAAGAAAATAAATCAATTCACAATAATTCTACAAGTTTATTTTGATTTAATTTATCTAATTAAATCAACCGATAAACAGACAAGAATTATCTGATCTAATAATTCAACAAGTTTATCTTAAATTAATTTTATTACAAAATTAATTCAACCAATAAACAAACATGAATTATTTGATTCTTTCAAATTTTAAATTAATCTGATAAATCCGACATAAGTCACCAATTATTGAAAAAAGCATGCCGTATCGTTGCAGGATTTTGTGAGCTAGCGAAGGGGACCAAAATGGGCCTATAAAGTTCAAGCTCACGATAATTATGAAACCCAATATCCCAGATCTATATTTCACAATTATCAACTTCAACGCTACTCCACTAAAAGCTTGGAGCTGCACTCTCGAACTTTATAGAATTACGAAGCCCGTATAGCTAAGTCTCCATGACATATCAAAGTGTATCGTATCCCCATATGATAATCCATAATCAGCTTAAGGACAAGTTCTGTCTTACCTTCCCGATTATTTTTATCTTACGTTCCATTATCTCACCATTAAAAAACTTAGCATCCAAAGATAGTATACCATTCGGTTACACCTATGTATCCAAATGGTTGAGCGCTCCAGTTTTCCAATTACAAGATAACGCATATAAGAGGATATCCTTACTCCTAAAGAGGAGCTATAGATTCCATATCTATGAATAACAAGTCTATGCTATCAAGAGTCATGCCTCCAACGTACTGGCATGCATACCACCATTGAGATGTAGGAGTCACCCTTTGGTACATCAAAAGACACGAGTTGAGACAACAGGCCTACTATCCATCTCAGGATTAAGATACAAGACAAATGATTGCCTAAAGTGAATTGATTTGCCAAGATAGAATTATTAATCTAAATCAATTCACTTTGTGTCCCGATCCAACACATCGTCACCTATGACAACATGTCAATGTTTCTATTCACGGAGTCCAACTCCGATGGTCAAGACAAACCATCTTCCAATAGGGATATAGACAACATAACAATCTTTGCATGAATAAAGCGCCCAACTTTATTCCCTCGATTGCGGATCATATGTTTTAGACCGTCACGTTAAGAATCGTGTCGTCCGCATAATCAGTCCATCATATGCCCAATTCTTAAAGGTTTAGACCGACAGTCTTAGACTACTGTTTGCTTAACATACATTCAACAAATATGAACGTAAAAAGGACAAGATTTGGTATATATAAATGAGTAAATTCTTTATTGATAAAAATGTCTCTAAAAATGTATTACATTTTTACTCCTTAGGGCATACATATCTTATAATCTCCCACTTGCACTAAGTAAGTAAATACAACAAATATCGCATCCCCATAGCTTCCACATGTTTCTCGAAGACTCTCCTAGTAAGTGTCTTTGTAAATGGATAAGCTAAATTGTCCTCTAATGCGATCGTGCAAACCGTGACATGCCCGCCCTCAATGAAGTCCTTTATCACATGATACTTTCGATCAATATGCTTACTCTTCTTGTGAAATCTTAGTTCCTTAGCATTAGCTACCGCCGCACAGTTATCACAGTACAGTGATACCGCCCTATCCATACTAGGAACTACCTCAAGATCCCCAAGGAACTTGCGAAGCCACACTGCTTCTTTTGAAGCATCACTAGCTGCCACATACTTGGCCTCCATCGTTGAATCCGAAGTGCAATCTTGCTTCGCACTTGTCCAACTGATGGCACCACCGCCCAGAGTAAACACAAACCCCAAAGTCGATGTCCTAGAATCCAGACAGGATTGAAAATTCGAGTCAGTATATCCTAGAGGAGTCAGGTCCTCATCCGAATATACAAGAATATACCCTCGAGTCCTTCTCAGGTACTTGAAAATATGCTTTACCGCAACCCAATGGTTCGGTCCTGGATATGCCTGAAATCGACTTACAATCCTGACCGTATAGCTAATATCCGGTCGTGTGCAAAGCATGGCAAACATAAGACTACCCACTGCTGAAGCATAACGCACCTTCTTCATGTATTCTCTTTCTCCATAAGACTTTAGAGAGTCTTTCTTAGAAAGAGTAATTCTAGACCTAGATGGTTGCCCACCTTTCTTGGAATCCTGCATTGCAAATCTCCTGAGAATTTTATCTATTTAGCCAGCCTGTGACAAAGCTATCATTTTGTTCTTCATATCCTGAAAGATCTGGATACCGAGAACAAAATTAGCCTCACCCAAGTCCTTCATGTCAAACTGCTTGGTCAACAGTAATTTGGCCGATGACAACGCCCCAACGTCATTGCCAATTAGTAGAATGTCATCTACATAGAGCAGTAGAAAAATCACCTTCCGATCCTTAATGTGTTTGTAAACACATGGTTCATCCACATTTTGTGAGAACCCATAACTCTTGATCACCTGATCAAATCTTATGTTCCAGGAACGAGAAGCCTGCTTAAGTCCATAAATTGACTTTAGCAGCTTACAAACCTTACCCTCTTGACCCGTGACCTTGAACCCATCTGGCTGTTCCATATAAATGAACTCATCAAGATAGCCATTTAGAAAAGCCGTCTTGACACCCATCTGCCAAATCTCGTAGTCAAGAGCGGCAGCTATGGACAAGAGAATCCGGATGGACTTAAGCATGGCTACAGGCAAAAAGGTTTCCTCATAATCGATTCCTTCTTTTTGCGTATAACCCTTAGTTACCAGTCTAGCCTTAAAGGTTTCGACCTTTCCATCCACTCCTCTTTTCCTCTTGTAAATCCACTTACACCCTATGGGCTTTACCCCTTTGGGAAGATCTACAAGCTCCTAGACATGATTAGTCTCCATAGACTTCATCTCTACGTTCATGGCCTCTGTCTAGAGTTTTAAATCAACATCCTCCATAGCTTTTACATAAATATAAGGATCCCTATCATGTTCATCCGGTTTAGCCAAGAAGACCTCCCCATTGAACATATACCGCTCAGGTTGACGCCCGATCCTCCCACTACGCTGAAGCCCCTGAGATTGTTGTTCAAGTTTGTTTGGTTTTTCTACATTGATCGGAACGGTTTCATTCATAACCTTCGGAGTGATCTGATCACTCCTTAACTCCTCAAGCACCACTCTGCTTCAAGGTTTAAAGTCGTCCATGTAACTCTCCTCAAGGAAAGTTGCATTACCAGAAACCACAACTTTATTTTCCTTCGGGTTATAAAAATAATCCCCTTTAGTCCCTTTTGGATATCCTACAAACATGCAAACTTTCGAACGTGCTTCCAACTTATTCGGATCCTTAAATAGGACATGAGTCGGACATCCCCATATGCGAATATGGTTTATGGATGTCTTCCTTCTTGTCCACAACTCGTGAGGAGTTTTAGGGACTAATTTTGAAGGTACATTGTTCAAAAGATAGCATGTAGTTTGTAGTGCATATCCCCAAAAGGATAATGGTAATGATGAATAACTCATCCTGGACTTGACCATGTCCAACAAACTCCTATTTTTTCTCTCTGCTACGCCATTCTGCTGTGGAGTGCTCGGCGCAGTGAAATAGGATAAAATCCCATTCTCTAACAAGTGTCCCAAGAACTCATTAGAAAGGTATTCCCCACCTCGATCGGATCGAAGTGTCTTTATGGGTCTACCCAATTGCTTTTCCACTTCAACTCGAAACTCCCTGAACTTGTCAAAAGTTTCGCTTTTGTGGTGCATTAGGCACACATACCCATATCTTGAGTAATCGTCAATAAAGGTGATGAAGTACTCATACCCTCCTCGTGCCCGAATGTTCATCGGTCCACAAGCATCACTATGCATAACTTTTAGAACCCCTTCGGCCCTATTGCCTTTAGACCCGTATGGTCTTTTGGTAATTTTACCCTCCAAACAAGATTCACATTGAGGTATAGATTCCACCTTTAAGTGACTTAAAGGTCCATCCCTTACCAACCTTTGAATCCTATTCAGGTTAATGTGACCAAGGCACAAATGCCAAAGATAAGTCTTATTAGAGTGAGAAGTTTTAAGTCTTTTAGAGTTATTATCATTCATCTCAGCATTAAGCAATAAGTCCATCTTAGGTTTGATAAAATATAGATTATTTTGCATCCATCCAGAACAGATAAAATATTTGTTTTTACAAATCACCACTTTTTCATTAAAAGATACACGTAGGAGTCTTTAAATAAACATGATACATAAATTAAATTCCTTTTAAATTTAGGAACATAAAAACAATCTTGTAAAAATAAATTCCTATAGTTATCAAAGTAAAGATGGATATCTCCCACTGCTTTCGCTGAGACCAAGGATCCATCGTCCATCCGAAACGTGAAGTCTTCATTTAGCAGACTTCTCATTTCTTTGAATCCTTGTAGAGAAACACAAACATGATTAGTTTCATCGGAATCTATGACCCAAATGTCACTGGATTCCTGAACCAAACAAGTTTCTAAATACAGAAGATCACACCTACCTCCTTTAGAAAGGAAGTCCTTGCAATGCTTCTTTATATGCCTGACTTTACCACAGAAGAAGCACTTAAGCTTCTTTGGGTTCTTCTTCTTCTTCTTCTTCTTGCTCTTGGTGTTAGCAGGAACAGAAGACTTCCTGTTCTTGGCCCGTTGCTTCTTTCCATTCCCAGAGTTGGGGTTGGAACCAGAAGTAGTTACGATGTTGGCCTCACCACCCGCAGGAGACTCCCTGATCAGCAGTTCAAACTCCTATAACTATTTCATTAATTCTATCAAGGTCATATCCCGTCTATTGCTCAAATTAAATGTAGCTCTAAACGGAATAAATTCCTTAGACAGAGTCTCAAAGACCATAGTCTCAAAGACTATAGTCATCTGAGTTTCAGCATCGATGTCGGCTCCATTGGTTTGAGCCTCAGCTAGGTAACCCATGACCAACATCATATGCTCCTTTACAGATGTCCCCGACCTCTGTCTATAGTTAAGAAGTTTTTGAAGCGCCCCTTGCCGCTTTGTTATGGCCTGGCCTCCAAACATATCCTCAAGATTATCCAAGATCTGCTTCGTAGTCTCATAATCCTGATGTTGAGCCTGCAGCACATTATTCATGCTGGCCATAACATAGCAGCGGGCCTGATCATTAGCATCTTTCTAGCAGTCATACGCTTGGAATTGCTCATTAAATGAGTCTCCCGTAGGCTCGGGAGGACAAGGGGTTGTCAGTACCTATTTCAGTTTCTCAAAGGATAGGACGATATTTAGGTTCCGTTTTCAATAATTGTAATTCTCACCGGTTAATTGGTTTTTGTCAAGTATCGATGATAAAGCATTTTTAGACATTTTTAATCTACAATAAAGAATCATACACCAAACATAAGCAAACATATCATAATAATTTAGTAAGATAACAAAATCATGTAAAATCATACAAATGTGTTTATATGTCAAAATCTTGAAAATATTACAACCTTATAACGATAATTTCCAACTCAGAATTTAACAAGCTCCTAGGGGAGTCATGCCAAATTCAATCAGGAACACGAATCCCCTCCTGATTAATATATGCCATCCAGGACGTGTATGATCCAGCATATATTAATAATCGTTTCTTTGGCCATTAATTTTATTAACAGAACTCCTAGGGGAGGTTAATAATAAAATTAACGTGAGTGTATAACCATCGTTTCAATATTTTATCCATGGTTTATAATCACCACCTAGGGGTGTGCAACCATAAATTATGCTAAAATACCTTATCCTCTCAGAAATCCAATCTAGTACATGATAGAAATCCCTTCCTAGGGGTCAGGACCACCATGTTCTACGTATGGACCAACGATGAAGGCCTTAGGTTCTCTCATGGAAAACCTTCTCCCACTCAATCTTTTGAAATCAAGGTTTTATTTTAAAATTAAGCATGAACAATTTTAAAATGAGGGGCACTTCCTATTCTATATGACATGTTATTAATATACATGGCAAATCATATTATAATGCAGACAAGCAAAGCAATCAAGCAAAGCTACAAGCAAAATAATAATAACTGTAATATTATGGCTCCACCCTGGAGAATAGAAAACTAAGATTACAAGAGAATAATCGAGACATATATCAATTCTTCATCCTTGAATCCTCAAGTTGTATCATTCTTCACGTAATTCCCATCTTCAAGTCTTCAATCCCATATGAATCAAATACTTCATATTTTCGGTCATATCCAAATTTAATGTTGCTTAGAATCATCTCAAAAATAAAATTAAAACTGCACTGCAAAAATTGCACCTTTTCTGGAAATTTTCCAGCTCCCGGTCAGCAAGTCGATCTGGGTGATCGGCCTGCCGGTCATGCTTCATCGGCCTACCGATCGAAAAGATCGGCCTGTCGTCCCAGCCGAACTAGAAGTTTGGCCTGCCGGTAGAGCCAACAGATTTCTGTCCCATTGACGGCCTGTCGATCTGTGACCATCGACCTCCTGAACTATGATGTTTGGCATGTCGACCGAGTAGAAATCTCCATTCCAAAAAATACAATTTTAATGCAATTCATTAATTTTATTTTTAACAATTCAAAAACATAAAATTAGAGACTCAGGAAATACCTGGGTGCGCCATCATCTATCTTCTAGATCCGTCTTCTAGATCCGTATTCTAGATTCATCTTTTCTAAATAATTATTTAATTATAAAATTCTCACAAATTTAAATTTAAATAACAATTCTTAGACGGAGATGATAGTCGGCCATCTAATTACATGAAAAACCTATATACATATTCTAACCTCTAAGGAACCATAACCAGTATAAATTAATTAATTAATAAATAATTAAATAACTATTTAATCAACCATAATTAATTAATGAACATTCACCACATAATCCATAACAACATAAAATTATATAGAAACCTAGAGTGCCAACTCTCTATAAAATTAAATTCAAGCATAGGAGAGATTAATATCACAAATTTATACATATAGTATGATCACAAACTTGCAAATTTTTGTAAAAACCTATATCTCTGATACCAATTGTTGGAAAAACAATGAGAGGTGTGCATCGAGAATTTTAAAAATTTTAACATCAGAGTATTTTTTCAAAACACAAGTTCGACATGCTATATGTATAAATTAAATAGATCTTACTAACCTTTGTGTATCGAAGAACCTCCGCAACCTGTGAAGAGAAGTAACATTCCAGAAGAGCCTCAACAAACTAGTCTTCTTTGTTATTCTCTATCCATGATCGGAGTAAGTGTGGGCTCATACGTACAGCTCTTCCACCGATGACTCTCTTTCCAACCAATCGAGAGAACCCAAAGCTAGTGTTCGTGATTTATAAACAAAAGCTCTCAGGGAGTTTTTAGATGCTCACCAGAAGAGTATCACTCTTAATCTCTCAATTGATCTGAGTAACTCATGAGACTTACTCCCTTTATATAGCGATTGGTCCTGGGGTCAGTCCTTATTAGATTAGGTCTCAAAAACTCTAAACATAATCAAGTTCAGATCAATATTAGATAAGATCCGATTGAAAAAGCGTAATCTTATCTCTCGCTGATTGGCAGGCCGAATAGCCTGATCGACAGGCCAAACAAGCCCCATCGACAGGCCAAACACGTAGATCAGCAGGCCAAACTGTCGCGTAAATACCTCCGCGAATCTTTTATTTTTCACCCAAGATTCTATAGGATAAAGTCTCAATTTTGATTCAAATAACCCAATAGAGAAGTTATCTGATCAAAACAAACTTTATCAAGATAATCTCTAAGAAAATAAATCAATTCACAATAATTCTACAAGTTTATCTTGATTTAATTTATCCAATTAAATCAACCGATAAACAGACAAGAATTATCCGATCCAATAATTCAACAAGTTTATCTTAAATTAATTTTATTACAAAATTAATTCAACCAATAAACAGACATGAATTATTTGATTCTTTCAAATTTTAAACCAATCTAATAAATCCGACATAAGTCACCAATTATTAAAAAAAGCATGCCGTATCGTTACAGGATTTTGTGAGCTAGCAAAGGGGACCAAAATGGACCTATAAAGTTCAAGCTCACGATAATTATGAAAGCCAATATCCCAGATATACATTTCACAATTATCAACTCTAACGCTACTCCACTAAAAGCTTGAAACTGCACTCTCAAACTTTATAGAGTTACGAAGCCCATATAGCTAAGTCTCCATAACATATCAAAGTGTATCGTATCCCTATATGATAATCCATAATCAGCTTAAAGACAAGTTTTGTCTTACCTTCCTGATTATTTTTATCTTACTTTCCATTATCTCACCATTAAAAAACTTACCATCCAAAGATAGTATACTATTCGGTTACACCTATGTATCCAAATGGTTGAGCGCTCCAGTTTTCCAATTACAAGATAACGCATATAAGAGGATATCATTACTCCTAAAGAGGAGCTATGGATTCCATATCTATGAATAACAAGTCTATGCTATCAAGAGTCATTCCTCCAACGTACCGGCATGTATACTACTATTGAGATGTGGGAGTCACCCTTTGGTACATCAAAAGACACAAGTCGAGACAATAGGCCCACTATCCATCTCAGGATTAAGATACAATACATATGATTGTCTAAAGTGAATCGATTTGCCAAGACAGAATTATTAATCCAAATCAATTTACTTTGTGACCCGATCTAACACATCATCACCTATGACAACATGCCAATGTTTCTATTCATGAGTCCAACTCCGATGGTCAAGACAAACCATCTCCCTATAGGGATATAGACAATATAACAATCTTTGCATGAATAAAGCGCCCAACTTTATTCCCTCGATTGCGGATCATATGTTTTAGACCACCTCTAAAGAATCGTGTCTTCCGCATAATCAATCCATCATATGCCCAATTCTTAAAGGTTTAGACCGACAGTCTCAGACTATTGTTTGCTTAACATACATTTAACAAATATGAATCTAAAAGGACAAGATTTGGTATATAGAAATGAATAAATTCTTTATTGATAAAAATGTCTCCAAAAATGTATTACATTTTTACTCCTTAGGGCATACATATCTAACAATTACATCGCCTTTACAAATTAGACTTTGACCCTGGCTCTAATGGGATCATTCTCCAATTTTTCGACTCTTCTCTTATTTTATACATGTGTGTGTTATATGCTAGATTAGCAATCAACAAGGTGGGCGGAGCCACCTGGATCAGGGTAGACGAATGCTCCATTAAACTTTTCAAATTTTCATGAAAATTGTGTGTTATCTTCTTTTTTTTTTTTTAAGCAAAATTGTATTCGGGTTAATTACATAACTATGTCTCTAAGTTTTACTATTTATCAATTTATCCGTCTATCCTTTGAATGTATAAAACTTGTTTTAATTTTATCCCTCGTTGACATTTTAGATAAAAAAATATGAAAGTAAAACAAACATACCCTTAATTAGACCGAGTTTATTTTTAAAATATTTTTAATATTCAAAAAGTCATAAAACTTAAGAACTTTTTCTTGAAATTCGATATTTTATTTTAGGAGTTTTCATGTTTTTATTTTCATGGGATATTTTTCATAACTATTTAAAAGTAATTATATCATTTTTCTTAATTTTTTCTATTTATAAAGATGAAATTGAAGCAAGTTTTTTAAATTTAAAAGATACCTTTGTAGTTTCTAAAAATAAAAAAATAAATTAAAAAATTGTTAAAACTAAGAGATATAATTATGTAATTAACCAAATTATTTTCCTCCTCCTTTAATATTTATATTTTACTTTTCTTAAATTTATATTTAATTTGTTTTAAAATTTTATTTTTTTATTTATTCTATTTTATTAGTTCAACCATATTCTTTCTATTTGCCACTGTAACAAATATGGGCAGATTACAAAATGACATCTGGAGAATTTAGTGCTGCATGTCAGGGAATAACGAGGCATGTTTTAATTGGGATCAAAAAGTCCCAAGAAATCCAGAAAGTTCAGCAACAATAAATAAATAAATAAAAAAGAAAAAGGAACGCTGCCAAATTAAATCATAGGATGCTACCCTTTTGAGATATGTGTAAATCTCAATCAAAGTTCGTGGTGAGAAAGAAATGTATCTGTGAATAAAATATGCATTTAACGATCTCAACCTTGTATTAAAAAAAGAAAAAGAAAAAGACGATTTTACCATTTTGATATACACACACTGAAAAAAAAAATGTACACCGGTTTGAGGAGTTACCTAGGATCCCAAGCGTGTCTCGCACTAAAAAGACGTAACATAATTAGCCCAAGAAATGAGTGGCGTTGAGCATTTGTAGTCTAATTAAATACATCTATTCCCATTAAAACATAAATGACATTGACATAAGATTTATAATCATACTTCTTTAAAGCAAGAAAACTCTGCAGTCGAATTTTGGGGTAATTGTGAGGGGTTAGTTCAAGGAACAACCGATTTATGCGCTTCAGCTGCCAAAAAGGAAAAAAAAAAAAAAAAGAAAGAAAGAAAAAGAAAAAGAACAGGAAAAAAGAAATTGATGGACTTGAGAAATGGTACAAGTCTAATTGTGTCTCAAAAGTTCATGCTTCAAATAGAGACTTGTTGTATTTAGTTTTGTTTACAAGCCAAACAATTCTCTAAAATCACTTTAAACTATTGGCAAATAAAAAAGAACAATTGTAAAGGATAAATTTTATTTTTACCGTTCGAACTTTGGCTTCCATATCATCCTTGTCTTTTGAACTTGAAAAAACTGGTTTACACATTTCTAGAACTTTAAAGCGTTAAGAAAAGTGTCTCTTCTTTACATTCCGTCCATTTGATGCTGATGTGGCTCTAGTTTAAAGAACAGAAACTAGGAAAAATTTTATTTTTGCCCCCCAAACTATGGTAACTATGTCATCTTACCTCTTAAACTTCAAAAACCAGTATACACACCCATGTTCTTTCTTTTGCTTTCTTTACTAGTCAACAGTTTTTTACATAGGTCAAAACTTAAATTACTCAACCACGAGCCATAAATTAAGACAAGAAGAAAGAATAACTTTTCTTAATTGTTAATTATCGATACTATTTTTGACTTTTCAACAATCTTACCGGTTAAAAGTATTTTTTTAAACCCTCTTAGTAAATTGAGCAATGCATTTTCTATTATTGGGAAAACTAAGGGGATAGCTTTTTGTTAGCTAAAACGTTGGGTATATTTGTGGGATTTTGAATAAACTCAAGATACTTTTAAAATATTCCCTAAAAAAATTGCAAATAATTTAAGTGTAAGTTTCACTCTACGTACGCAAGGTAAGAGGGGTCTAACTCATGCCACCTAACAATATGTTGTCTATATTATACATACTTATGTATATAGATGCATGTAGTACATAGAGATAGTTGTCACGCCCCGAGACTTAGAGGTAACGTGGTGGATTAATTAGGTTAAATAAGTTAAATTTATTAAGTTAAAAGTTAATTATTTTAAGGAATTAGTTAATTAATAAAATTATGATAGATTTACAACTTTTAAACTAATATTTATAATAATAAAACCAATAAGATAAAATAAAATGAAATAAATTAGTAGAGAGAGGGGAAATGCGCATTGGGTCCCATCGGATCTACAACTTATGCACACACATAGCATTGACAATAATTAAATTACAACCACAGTCCAATATAGAAAAAGAAGTTAAAATGATACATGGCTTGATTAATTAATGCACATAGCCTACTCGATGTCTTTTATTGCTCGCAAGTCTGGTTAGTGGACTCTCTGCTGATCCTAAGTTGGATTCCACCTAGAGAGAAAGGGTTTGAAAACACTTAAAAAGTGAGCGAAAGGCTCAGTATGACTAAGTTATAAAAATATTTAATTTGAATATAAAATTCATTATTCGAGAAAATATTTAGAAAATAGAATTAAATAAGTAAATGGATAAATAAATTCAATAAAATCAATCTTACCAAAAACTGTTTATTGTTCGACCAGAAAGGATATTACTATTTTCTCTTGGGCAAACCATAAGTATCACCACCGTAGTGGCCCAGCTGGGTTTCAGAATTTGCCCCCAAGATCGCACTCTACACGACCTGGTCTTTGAGTATGGCATCATGCACATCTATGCATTTCTATAGTTATTAAAAACTCATTTTACCAAGTATTTTCATTTACATTCATTATATGGTTAATTATAAAATCTCCTCGTTCTACTGTTTATGAAAATAACTGACAAAAATCTCTTTTCAATCATTTATTAAAAATATTTTGAAAGAAATCATTTTGAGGCCAAAAATCATTTAAAAACTTGGCTACCAAAGAAAAGGGTAGAAGTTCTACCTCAAGATCCTGCACCGGTGCCCAACATTGTAGTCCCGCTCCACTATGCATTAGCTCCATGAAACTATGAACAACCTTAAATATAAACTAAACTTGTCAATATCTAGCATGGAATATCTTACACTTCTAACTTACCTCATGGTATCCTAGTGTGCGATTTATGTTTGTCAAATCATATAATAAAGTTAAATTTTATTCGGGGTTTAAAATAGTTAAAACGGATGAAAAAGGGCAATTTTTGTGAAGCCCAATCGGCTTGTCAGTTCTCCTGATCCGGCCTGTCGAACTACACAATTCGGCCTACCAGCCATCTGGGTCTGGCCTGCCGAACTTGCTATGAGTTCGGCCTACAGATGATATGAATTCGGCCTGCCGAGCTAGGAAAATTCTAGAAATTTTTAGACTCATGTCTCGGCCCCCCTGAGCCCAAATCCTTATTTCTAACCTATTTTCTCGATTCCCAAGCATACAAAATAGTCATAGAAGATAGAAAAACATAATAGAACACTTTTAAACTAATTTAAACAAGATTAACAAAGAAAATTTCAATTTAATCCAAAAATGGGAAAATAGAGGAAAAATAATAAAACTTGATTCAAATCCATTTTTCATCAAACTAAACCTAGATTCTAAATGTTTTGAGTTCCACTAACTTAGATTTAATGTTTTCTAAGCTTAAAGAAGCTCGGATTTCAAAATGCAAAGAAAATAGAAAAATTAGAAAAAGTTTAAAATTTTGAAAACTAACCTTGATTTAATCTTTGAATCGGGTTGGTGGTTGCTCAATCACATTCCCAAGCTTCCAATTCAATGGAGGATTGAAGTTTGGACTCAAAGTTTTTGAATTAAAAGAGAGAGAAGAGAGAAAGAGAGAGGCAGTGAGTGAGAGAGATGAGAGAGAGGGAGAGAATGAGGGTGAGGAAGAGAGTGAGGGAGAGTGAGAGTTAAATAGAGAGAAGGGGAGGTGGTTTTCAACAAGAAAACAATATGCAGCACATAGATTTCAAACGGGACGTGTTTGGTATTTGACAAATTGTTTTGTTTTAAAATTCAAAATAACAAATAAAAATAATCAAGACTAATTAAAAATGTTTAAAATAATTAGAAATAATATTAATTTAAAAATATTACAAAATAGTCAGATTAAGTTTAAAAATATATCATGGCATATTAATTAATCATTTTATACACTAATAACACTTAATTAATTTCGAGGCGTTACAATAGTATGTACACTTATGCTATATGCAACATTACTAGTATGTATATATTCTACAATATGTCATCACTTATTCTTTTTTTTTTAGGGATGTCGTCACTTATTTGGATCTTACGGAATTTATGCAATGTAGCTAACATGCAAACTAAAGATTTCTGCAGGTATAGACAAGAAAATGACAAACATGATGGCCATATATGATACTACCTAACAAGAGCACCCAATATTTTGCATGTGGTACTCTCTGATGTTTCAACATCTACATCAAAATAAATTTTCCAGTACCGTTTGGGATATATTACATATTTCTTATCTCTATCACTACAATTTGAATTTCCTCAAAAAAAAAAAAACAAAAAGCAAGAAACAAAAAAAAAAAAAAACCAAAAGAAACTTTACGGTTGTGATGTTTCTCCAAATTTAATGTGCATGCTCTCTTTTAAGTGTCAGTCTTAAATTAGAAATTGGGTAAGATTCTTACAATTTAACCAGGACAAAATTACAATTTCAACGCTCGAGACATTAGCGTCCGTCCCTAAGGAATTTGAACCACTAAATATTCGGAATGTTAGTGATGTGCCCTGGGCCAATTATGTAATGACCACATTTTGATTTCGTTATATTTGCATTTTATTAATAAAGAGGCATTTTCATTATTGTTTTTATTCTAATTCCATGAATAGTTAATTCTGCCCAAGGTCATCAAGTTGTGACTTGATAGTAGAACTCTTAGGTGAAAATTGAATTCTATTCTAAATTATCCCTAGTCGGTCATTATTATTGGGATAATAATGAATGAAGACTAGTATAAAGTTTGACTAATGATTATGTTTTACTAATCATGTGTATGACATACTAAGTCAAATCATAGATACATATTTGAGAAATGATGTATTAGGTCGACCTGCTATGAGAATACTGCATGGATAATTGTCATAAGTGATTCTCATCACAATAGTATTATTCTAGTCCTCTGACTTGAAATCACCATTGTTTCCTACATGATAAGTTCTATGTTTTGACACATTCTAATATTATCTTTAACAGGATGATGGAATGGATTGTTGTTGGACATATAGTGAATCATGTGAGTAATATGAGTGATTAAGAAGGAATTTGTCCTTCATTTATTTTGAGAAAGATATCTATGCGCCCCTCGATAAGTTAGACTGAAGAAAAATGTATGGTCATACTAGAATGAATTGATAAGGGTTATTAATATCAATCTACTTAAGATTGAGAAATAATATGATTGAACAATATAAGGATGACATAAACCATGCCTTATGTTCAATCAAGGTATCTAGTGAAAAAAGGACTTTAATACTTATTGTATATTAGATTATGTCAAATTATTGACATTCGCATAACTTGGGTAATCATAATGTCTTGCTAGAGGCTGCTTATGATTTGTGGGCTAGAAACAAAATTTAAAGCCCACTACCAACGTTATGTGAACCTACAGGGTCGCATGCTTAGAATAGACTGAAAACGAATTTTGGGTTTACTGTGTCTAAGTTCAATGAACTTGATAATGTTCAGATTCGATGTACTAGATATGTTTAGGTTCATTAAATCTGACATTGTCTAGATTCTATGAATCATATTTGAATTAAGTTTATCTTAGTTAAAATCTGACTCTTTCTCGAAGTCAATATATATGTGTATATCTGTTTTAGGGTTTCTAGTCGAATTAAGAAAGAAAAGGTGTTCTCTCATTCTAAAAGGCAAAAACATTAAAAACCCTAAAAATTAGAGAAAGTCATTTAACACAAGAAGAGGGTGCTAGCACATCAATTTGGTTTGTTTGAGAGAGTCTGTTCGTGTATATACCTACAGAGGGTGTTGCTCTAGGTAACAACTTCTGAATCCGATCCTGAACACAAAAAGCTCGAGTTAAGGTGTCACCGGAGTAAACCCGCTCTCTTCCTTCCAGCAATCTTGCTCATTTTGTAATCTTGGTAAGATTCTTTGATTTTCTTATCAATCTAATCGAATTACATGGATCCTGTGAGGGTTTTTTAGGAATTAATTTTAATTTTTCGCTGCTTATTTGAATCACAAAGTCCAACAAAACCTAACAGGGAAACCATTATGAAGTTTGTTTTCTTAAACCATCATGCAATGACACATAGACATGGAAGGAATAGAAATAGAAAGAAGAAGATTATTCCCATTCCGGTTCATTATGTTATATATACAATTGTAGGACTCAAAATCGGCATGACACCTACTAACTCATAAATTGTAGTAGAGAAAATTGAAAAAAAAATTAAAACTTGCACACCCTCAAACCAAGGTGGTGACATGATGGTTTAATTAAAATAATTGATCGAAATTAAATTTAATCTCTGTTAATTAAGACTTTATTTCCTTAAACATTTCATAAAATTTTAATAAGAGTAAATCATTTTCCTCAATTTTTCAAAGGCCAAGTAAGATTTAAATTAAATGAAACTAAACTAAAACTAAGTAGAAGCAAGAGCCCAGATCTACGGACCCTATTTTCCTATTTCGATGGTTGTTACTCTACTATTTACGTACCATATCATCTAAATTTAGCAATTTGATCACAAAAATAATAATAAAAAAAGATGTTGGGAAGTTTCCCATTAGGTTGTGGGCAACAAATTAATATAACAAATATATTATAGCTATTTAATTATAGTGGGCTAATTAAAGTAGCCTATTTATGGAAAGGCCATAGGTTACTTACTGGGTGTGGATTTGATGAGTGGATACCCAGTATTGACTCAACTAGGCTTTATGGAGCCTTAGTGGAAAAGTATATAAAGGCATTATTAGGTTATGTTCTCGAAGACATCAAATTATTCTAAAATTTTCTCCTCTCCCCATCAAGAAGAAAAAGAACTCATTGAAGACTAAGATGATTTGATTGAGAAAGATAATAACCTATTCATTATGTTCATCTATTATTGTAGAAATTCTGCACAAGAGTTGATAACTGCTACTATGGATACATGTACTTATGTCACGAACCCAAACCCAGCTAGGGACATGGCGGTTTAATCAAATTAATTAAACAAATTTTAACTAAACTTGCTAATTAATTATTTGATAATTTAAGAAAATGTAATTTGAGTTATTTATAAAAATATGAAGAATTTAAAACTTTTAGGTAATTACCATTTATTAAGTCTCAATAAATAATTTCGTGAATTACCTCTAAATTAAATCGAAATAAAACATAATGTCAACGGGAGTAGGTCAGGCCGCATCAAGCCCACATTGTGTATACACATAGTTCCGACATAAACAAGTACAAACCACAATCCAACCAAAATAAATAACGTCCAAATATTACATGCCTTAATTAGATAAAAAGATAAATTAATTAAAGCTCTTACAGTCCACGCGTGTAATTCAGCAGCATCCTAGCCGGCAGTATGCTGTGAACCACCTAGGGGTGGGAAATTTAAAAAAAAAAACAAATAAAACTATGAGGAAAAGCTTGGTAGGACTTAGGTTTGAAAACGTGAACTTAAATAAACAAAATTTTCATTAATGCAAAAACTATAAAAGATAGTAAATAAATTTAGTTAATTACATGCTTACCATTTCGATTCAATGATCATTTGAAAACAAATTTACAATTTTAACTTGTGCAAAGCCATGTGGTTCACCACCATAGTAGCCTAGTTGGGTTTCGGGACCTGCCCCCAACGTTGCTCTTTGCACGACCCAATCTCTGTACGTAGCACCATGCACTGATGTCTCATTCCAAATAGAGTTCTTGACTCACTCAATACTGAATACTAGGATACTTATATCATTACTTGAGTCTCATGTTACCAAGTTATTTCATTTACATTTATTATTTAGTTCATTATGATTATATTCATTATTCAACTATTACTGAAAATAATTGAATAAATGTATAACAATCATTCCTTAAAACATTTTCAGGAAAATATGTTGTGGCCAAAACTCTTTTAAAATCATGGCTAACAAATAGAGGGTCTAGAGTCCTACCTCATTATCTAGCATGATAGCACAAACACCGTAGCCTTGGTCTACTACACGTTAGTTCCTCAAAACCTCAAACAATCTTAGACGTGAAATAGATATGTTAATATCTAATTTAGAATATTCTACATTAGTGTTTTATTTTATGGTGCCTTATTGTGCCTTTAAAGTCCAAATAATCATGTCTTAAAATCAAAAATCCTTTTTATTTCGAAACAATGAAAACTAGTGAAAACTATCATTTTTATGCAGCACTGTCGGCGTACCGACCATTTAGGTTCAGCCTGCCGAACCACTGACGTTTGGCCTACCAACCATCTGAGTCAGTCTGCTGAACTGTTTGAATCTGGCATGTCGAAGGATGAGTTCGGCCTACCAATCTATTGAAATTTTGGAAATTTTTTTATTTTGAGCCTCGGCAATCCCAAGCTCAAAAACTCAATTTAACCTACTTGTACATGGGTAATGTTCAGAAAGGGTAGAATAACATCCTAAAACACTTTTAAACACTTTTTCTACAGATTTTCATGTAATTTCACCATTTATTTTGAAAATTGAAAAAAAAGAAAGTAAAAACTCAGCTTAATTCAGTTCTTTCTCAAATAAGACTTGGATTTGCATTGGTTTAAGTTCCATGAACTTAGATTGAATGATGTTTGAGCTCATCAAGCCTCGGATCATTATATACAACACAGATTTTTGACAAATTTTACTTAGAATGAAACTGCTCCAATGTAGCTTAAAACTCAACCATTTTAATACGATTTGATCATTCAAAATCAGACTTTAAGAGCTTTAAATCTCAAGTTTAATTCGCTTAGAACATCACTAACCTCAATTGAACAGTTTGGGCTTGATCTTTCTTGGGTTAGATGATTCCAAAGCTGAGTGACCTTGGTCTAAAATTGGCTAAAAATGGAGGTCTCTCTCTCTGAGTTATTGTTGCTTATTTTGAATAGAAATGTTGGTGTGAAAGAGAGAGAGAGTTGCGTGGAGAGAGGGGGTGAAATAAGACTGAGCTTCTTTGCTCTTTTATTTCTGAAAGTTGAGCTGTGTTTAGCACACAGCTTAGATGAAAGTTGTTTCAAAATGTTTCTAAATTTCAAGGTGGTTTTTAACAGAATTCTATGTCTCACCCACAGTTTAAATCTAATTTTATTAAATCTTATTTTGAAAAACAAAAGAAATTAAATAGAAATTATAAATATTTATTTAAAATGACTTAAGAAATGCTAAAATTCATTTATGGTAACTTCAACAAGTCTTGATATTTAAGATAACTAGCAAAATAATTAGAGTGAAATTAATTAAGAAAATATCACAAAATGATTAAATTATACATAATTTGAAATTAGGCACACTAATTCACCGAATTACATACTAATCACACTTAATTTATTTTTGGACATTATAATTTATCCTTAATTTAGTTTCTTTTTAATTTGGCAAGGCATGATCCTAGGACTGTGATATGATTATTCTAGGGTTTTATAAAATTATAAATATCTAGAATTAAGAATTCTAATAAGTGACATCAAAGCGATTACCATGTTAGGTTATTAGAATTGATTCACACAAATTTTATTTTGTCTTCTATTCTTTTTGTCTTCTCTTCTTTCTCCACTTTGGAATTTTTAAATAGAATGTTTTGGATTTTTTGTGTGAATTGTTTTTCTCGCATGACTTTTGGTTAAGGAATTATTGTTTTGTTTGATCCATGATGTTGTTGTAGGTTATTGAGGATTAAAGAATTGAATTGAAGTGAGAAAAATGAGACTTTTTGGAATTTTTTTGACTTTTTGTATGGTTCTTACATCACAGATGTTGGAAAAATAGTACACAGTAGAAATTAATTTTTTTTTTATACCAGAGTATTTTCTAAAACACAAGATTGACACGCTATATGCATAAATTATCCATACTTTACTAACCTTGCATGCCGAAAAGCTCCCGTAATCCGTAAGAGAAGAACGTTCCGGAAGAGCCTCAGCCAACTGGCCTTCTTTGCTACTCTCTATCCATGAGATTAGAGTGCGTGAGGGTACATAATGTACAGCTCTTCTCCAGTGACTCTCCTTCCAACAAATTGAGAGATACCCAGAACTAAGGTTCATGATTTATGAACAATAGCTCTTTAGAGGAGTTTCAGAGACTCACAGACAAAGTGCTCATTCTAGATTTCTCAACTGATCTAAATAACTTATAAGTCTCACTCCTTATTTATAGAGGTTGGCCTCAAGGTTTAGTCCTTATCAGATAAGGCCATAAAAATTTGAATCTGGATCAATATCTGATAAAATCGTGTAAAAATTTGTGTTTAGATTATCGTTAGGTCAGCAGGCCAAACTGGCAGATTGGCCTGTCAAACTTACTCCATCGACAGGCCAACCTTAAAGACCGGCCTGCCAAACTGACAATAAATGATCCCTGCGAATCTTTTATTTCCCACCCAAGATTCTAGGACAAAGCCTCAGTTTTAATTTAAATAATCTAATAGAGAAGTTATCTGATTAAAATAACTTTATCTAGATCATCTCTAGAAAAATAAATATTCTTGATAATTCAACAAGTTTATCTTGAATTAATTATCACAAAATTAACTCAATCGAAAAATTGACATGAATTATCTGATCCTATTGAATTTTAGCCAATCTAATAATTTAACATAAGTCACCAATTTATTAGAAAAGCATGCCGTATCGTTACAGGATTTATTATGAGCTAGCAAAAGGGACCGATAGACCTATATAGTTTAAGCTCCTTATAATTATGAAACCCAATATCCTAGATATGCATTTCATAATTATCAACTCTAACGCTATTCCACGAAAAGCTTAGAGCTACACTCTCGAACTATATAGAATTACGAAGCCCGAATAGCTAAGTCTCCATGGCATATCATAATGTGTCGTATCCTTATAGGATTATCCATAATTGGCTTAAGGATAAATTCTGTCTTACCTTCCCGATTATTTTTCTCTTACATTCCATCATCTCACCATTAGAAAACTTACCATCCAAAGACAGTATACCATTTGGTTACATCTATGTATCCAAATGGTTGAGCGCTCCAATTTCCAATTACAGGATAACGCATATAAGAGGATATCATCGACTCTTAAAGAGGAGCTATAGATTCTGTATCTATAAATAACAAGTCTACGCTATCAAGAGTCATGTCTCCAACATACTCGTAGTTGATGGCATCATCGCCTAGAGTAAACACAAAACCAGTAGTCGATCTTCTCGAATCCAGACAGGATTAGAAATCTAAGTTAGTGTATCCTAGAGGTGTTAAATCCTCACCCAAATATACAAGCATATACCTTTGAGTCCTTCTCGGGTACTTGAAAATATGCTTGACTATAACCCAATGGTTCAGTCTTGGATTCGACTGAAACCAACTTACTATTCCAACTGAATAACTAATATCCAGTCGTGTGCAAAGCATACCATATATGAGACTAGCCATTGTTGAAGCATAAGGCACCTGCTTCATGTATTCTCTTTCCTCCTCAGACTTTGTAGAGTCATTCTTAGAAAGATTTATTCTAGACCTAGATATTTACCTACCTTTTTTGGAATTTTGCATTGTAAACCTTTTGAGAATTTTATCTATGTAGCCGGTTTAGGTTAAAGCTATCATTCTATTTTTCCTATCTCGAAAGATTTGGATACCAACAATAAAATTAGCTCCACCCAAGTCTTTTATGTCAAATTGCTTGGTTAACCATAATTTGGCTAATGACAATTCCCCAATGTCATTGTTAATTAGCAGAATGTCATCTACATAAAGCAGTAGAAAAGCCACCTTCCCATCCTTAATGTATTTGCAAATACATGGCTCATTCACGTTTTGTGCAAACTCATAAGTCTCAATCGCTTGATCAAATCTTATGTTAAGCTTGCTTAAGTCCATAAATTGACTTTAGCAGCGTACAAACCTTACTCCCTTGACCTTTAACCTTGAACCCGTCTGGCTGTTCCATATAAATGGACTCATCAAGATAGCCATTCCAAAAGGCTGTCTTGACATCCATCTGCTAAATCTCATAGTTGAGAATGGTAGCTATGGATAAGAGAATAAGGATGGACTTTAGCATGGCTATTGCAAAAAGTTTTCCTCATAATCGGTTCCTTCCTTTTGTGTGTACCCTTTAGTTATCAGTCTAGCCTTATAGGTTTTGACTTTTCCATCCACTCCTCTCTTCCTCTTATAGATCCACTTACACCCTATGGGTTTTACCCCTTCAAGAAGATCTACAAGCTCCCAGATCTGATTAGTTTCCATAGACTTCATCTCTATGTTCATGGCCTTTGTCTAGAGTTTTGAATCAACATCCTCCATAGCCTCTTGGTAAGTATGAGGATCTCTGTCATGTTCAACTGGTTCAGCCAAGAAAGCTTCACCATTAAACATTACCTCTTAGGTTGACACCCAATCCTCTCACTATGCCAAAGGCCTTTAGGTTGTTGTTCAGGTTTGGTTGGTTTTTCTACACTAATTGGAACGGTTTCATTTAGAACCCCTAGAGTGATTGAATCACTCACCAACTCCTCGAGCACCACTTTGCTATGAGGCTTAAAGTTGTCCATGTAACTTTCCTCATGGAAAGTTGCATTAGTTAAAACCACGACTTTATTTTCCTTTGGGTTATAGAAATAACCCCCTTTAGTCCCTTTTGGATATCCCACGAACACACAAACTTTCAAATGTGCTTCTAACTTATTCGCTTCCTTAAACAAGACATAAGCCGGACATCCCCATATGCGAATATGGTTTAAGGATGTCTCTTTTCCCATCCACAACTCGTGAGGAGTTTTGAAAACTGATTTTGAAGGCACATTGTTCAAAAGATAACATGCGGTTTGTAATGCATATCCCCAAAATGATAACGGCAATGATGAATAACTTAACATGGACTTGACTATGTCCAACAAAGTTCTATTCCTTCTCTCAGCCATGCCATTCTGCTGTGGAGTGTCTGGAGTAGTCATATGGGATAGTATCCAATTCTCTAATAAGTGTCCCAAGAACTTATTAGAAAGGTATTCACCACTTCGATAGGATCAAAGTGCCTTTATAGGTCTACCCAATTGCTTTTTCACTTCAACCTGAAACTCCCTAAACTTGGCATAAGTTTTGCTTTTGTGGTGCATTAGGTATACATGCCCATACATTGAGTAATCGTCAATAAAAGTGAAGAAGTACTCATATCCTCCTTGTGCCTAGATGTTCATAGGACCACAAATATCGCTATGCACAAGTTCTAGAAAACCTTCAGCCCTATTGCCCTTCCACCCAAATGGTCTTTTGGTCGTTTTACCCTCCAAATAAGATTCACATTGTGGTATAGATTCCACCTTTAAGTGACTTAAAGGTCCATCCCTTTCCAACCTTTGAATCCTATTCAAGTTAATATGACATAGTCGCAAATGCCAAAGATAAGTCTTATTAGAGTAAGAAGTTTTAAGTCTTTTAGAGTTATCATCATTAATCTCAGTGTTTAACAACAAGTCCGTCTTAAGTTCGGTAAAATATAGATTATTTTGCATCCATCCATCATAAATAAAATATTTGTTTTTACGAATTACCACTTTATTATTAAAGGAAACTACATAAGAGTCCTTAAATAAAGAAGCTACAAAAATTAAATTCCTTTTAAGTTTAGGAACATAGAAACAATCTTGCAAAAATAAATTCCTATAATTATCAAAGTAAAGATGGACGTCTCTGATGCTTCAGCCAACACCAAGGATCTATTTCTCATCCAAAGTGTGAAGTCTTCATGTAGCAGACTTCTCATTTCTTTGAACCCCTATAGAGAAACACAAGAATGATTAGTTGTTCTTGAATCTAGGACCCAAGTGTCACTAGATTCCTCAACTAAACAAGTTTCAAGCACTAGAAGATCACACCTACCTCTTCGAGAAAGGAAGTCCTTGCAATTCTTCTTGATGTGCCAGACCTTCTCGTAGAAAAAACACTTGAGCTTCTTTGGGTTCTTCTTTTTCTTATTCTTATTCTTTTTCTTCTTTGCTTCTAGGTTAGGATTGAAACTAGAAGCAGCCGCTAAGTCGGCCTCTCCACCTGTAGGAGTTTCCCTGATCAAAGGTTTGAACTCCTGTAACTACTTCATCAGCTCAGTCAAGGTCATATCCCACTTATTGCTTAAATTAAACGTACCTCTAAATGGAATAAACTCCTTAGATAGAGCCTCAAATACCACAGTCATTTGAGTTTCAGTATCAATGTCAGCTCCATTGGTTTGAGCCTCAGCGAGGTAACCCATGACCAATATCATATGCTCCTTTACAAATGTCCCCAGCCTTTGTTAGGCCTAGCATCCAAACATGCCTTCAAGATTATCCAAGATCTGCCTAGCAGTCTCATAATCTTCATGTTGACCCTTCAACACATTATTCATGCTAGCCATAATAATATAACAGTGAACCTGATCATTAGCATCTTTCCAAGGATCATACACTTGGATTTGCTCATTAGTGAAATCTCCCATAGGCTCGGGAGGACACGGTGTCATCAACATAAATTTCAGTTTCTTAAAGGACAAGACGATATTCAGGTTCTATTTTCAATTATTATAGTTCTCACCGGTTAATTGGTTTTTGTCAAGTATTGAAAATAAAACATTTTTAGACATTTTTAATCTATAATAAAGAATCATATACCAAACAAAAGCAAACATACCATAATAATTTAGTAAGATAACATAATCATGTAAAATATACACAAATGTGTTTATGTGTCAAAACCTTGAAAATATCACAACCTTGCAACGACAATACCCAACTCATAATTCAACAAATCACCTAGGGGAGACTTGCCAAATTTAATTAGGAACATGGATTCCCTCTTGATTAATATATGCTATCCAAGGCCCGTATGATCCAGCATATATTAATAACCATTTCTTTTGCCATCAATTTTATTAATAGAGCTCTTAGGGAGGTTAATAATAAAATCAACATGAGTTTATAACCATCGTTTCAATATTTTATCCATGATTTATAATCACCACCTAGGGGTGTGCAACGATAAATCATGCTAAAATATCTTATCCTCTTGAAGATCTAACCCAGTACATGATGAAGTCCCTTCTTAGGGGTTGGAATCACCATGTGCTACTTATGGAGCAACGATGGAGGCCGTAGGTTCTTTATTTAAAAACCTTCTCCAGCTCAATCTTTTGAAATCAAGGTTTTATTTTAAGAACATGCATGAACAATTTTTAATGAGTGGCACCCCCTATTCTATATGATATGTTGTCAACATACATGACAAATCATATTATATTGCAGACAAGCAAAACAATCATGGAAAGCTACAAGCAAAATAATAATAAATAGCCGTAATATTATGGTTCTACCCTAGGGAAAAGAAATCAAAGACTACAAGAGATAAATCAAAATATATTATTGATTCTTCATCCTTGAATCCTTACTTTGTATTCTTCTTCATGTATTATCCATCTCCAAGTCTGCAATCCCGGATAGATCAAATCTCCATATTTTTGGTCATATCCAAATTTAATGTTTCCCAAAATTGTCCTAAAAATAAAATCAAAACTGCTTCAAAAAATTGCACATTTTCTAAAAAAATTCACAGCTCTCCTCCAGCATGCCGATCTATATAATCAGTTTACCAATCATGACCCTTTGGCCTGCTGAACCTCACAATCCGGCCCACCGGTCATGATAGACCGGCCTGTCCAACTTGAAAGTTTGGCCCGCGGACAGAGCCATTAGAATTCTACCCCACGGATGGCTTGCCGATCCAAGAAGTTTGGCCTACCAAACTACAACCATCGGCCTACCGAACCTGAGGGTTTGGCCTGCCGACCAAGTAGATATCACTACTTCTAGAAAAATATAGTTTTTATGCAGTTTTTCAATCTTATTTTGAACAATTCAAAAACATGAAATTAGAGACTCAAGAATTACCTATGGAGCGCTATCGTCCATCTTCTAGATCCATATTTTACGAATGATTATTTAATTAAAAAATTCTTACAAATTTAAAATTAAATAATAATTCCTAGACGGAGATCATAGTCTGCCATCTAAATACATTCAAAATCTAGATACACATTCTAACCTCTAAGGAACCATAACTGGCACAAATTAAGCAATTAATAAATAATTAAATAGTAATTTAATTAACCATAATTAACTAATAAACATTCACCATATAATTCCATAACAACATAAATATATAGAAACCCTAAAGTGCTAACTCTTTAAAAAATAAGTTCAAGCATAGGGGAGATCAAGATCACATAATTTATACATATAGCATGATCATAAACTTGCAAATTTATGTAAGAACCATAGCTCTGATACTAATTGTTGGAAAAATAGTACGCAATGAAAATTAAAAAACTTTTTTATACGAGAGTATTTTTCAAAACACAAGATTGACACACTATTTGCATAAATTAACCAGATCATACTAACCTTGTTTGTTGAAAAGCTCCCACAATTCGTGAAGAGAAGAACGCTCTAGAAGAGCTTCAATCAACTAGTCTTCTTTACTATTCTCTATCCACTATCGAAGTTCATATGGGTGCACAATATACAGCTCGTTCCCGATGACTCTCCTTTCAACCAATTGAGAGATACCTAGAACTAATGTTCATGATTTGTGAACAATAGCTCTTCAAGGGAGTTTCAAAGACTTATAGGAAGATTTCAACTGATCTAAATAACTTATGAGTCTCACACCTTATTTATAGAGGTTGGCCCAGGGGTTAGTCCTTATCAAATAAAGCCTCAAAAATTTGAATCTAGAACAATATCTTATAAAATTGCGTATCGAACAATATCGTAAATTCAAATCTAGATTATAGTTTAGTCAGTAGGTTGAACTGGTAGATCGGCCTTCAAGACTTACTCCATTGACAGGCTGAACTTGAAGACCAGCCTATCGAACTTACGATAAATGATCCCTGTGAATCTTTTATTGCTCACCCAAGATTCTTAGGATAAAGCCTCAGTTTTAATTCAAATAACCCAATAAAGAGGTTATCTGATTAAAACAACTTTATCTAGATAATCTCTAGGAAAATAAATATTCCCAATAATTCAATAAGTTTACCTTGAATTAATTTTTATAAAATTAATTCAATCGATAAACAGCCATGAATTATCTAATCTTATCGAATTTCAGCCAATCTGATAATTTGACATAAGTCACCAATTTATTAAAAAAGTACGTTGCATCGTTACAAGATTTATTATGAGCTAGCAAAGGGGATCTGATGGACCTATATAGTTTAAGCTCCTGATAATTGTGAAACCCAATATCCCAGATATGCATTTCATAATTATCAACTCTAACGCTATTTCACTAAAAGCTTAGAGCTGCGCTCTCAAACTATATAGAATTACAAAGCCCGAATAGCTAAGTCTCCATGACATATCATAATGTGTCGTATCCCCTTAGGATTATTCATAATCGATTTAAGGATAAATTCTATCTTACCTTCTTGATTATTTTTCTTTTACATTCCATTATCTCACCATTAGAAAACCTACCATCCGAAGACAATATACCATTTGATTACCCCTATGTATCCAAATGGTTGAGTGCTCTAGTTTTTCAATTATAGGACAACGCATATAAGAGAATATCTTCGACTCCTAAAGATGAGCTATGGATTCCATATCTATGAATAATAAGTCTACACTATCAAGAGTCATGTCTCTAATATACCAATATGTGTACCATCATAAAATATGGATGTCACCCTTTGGTACATTAAAAGACATAAGTCAAGACAATGGGCCCACTATTCATCTCAAGATTAAGATACAACACATATGATTGTTTAAAGTGAATTACTTTGTAGAGACTGAATTATTCCAAATCAATTACACTTTATGTCCCAATCCAATGCATCGTCACCTATGAAAATGCACTAATGTTTCTATTCGTGGAGCCCACCTATGATGGCCAAGATAAACCATCTCCTGTTAGGGATATAGACAACATAACAATCTTTGTATGAATAAAGCACCCAACTTTATTCCCTCGATTGTGAATCTTATCATTTAAACTGTTATCTTTAGGATCATAGCTTTCGTATAATCTTTCCATCATATGCCTGATTCTAAAGGCTTAGACTAACAGTCTCAAACTTTTGTTTGCTAATCATACATTCAACAAATATAAACGTAAAGAAGACAACAATTTCGTATATGAATAATAAATAAATTCTTTATTGATAAAAATGTCTCCAAAATATATTACATTTTTACTCCTTTTTAAAATTTTGTTGTGTATCGTTCCATTTTTGTCATAAGCATCAAAGAAATGGCTTATTTTAAAAGTGTTTGGCATACATGTCTAAAAGCAAAATCGCGATGGAGCACCACAGCGCCCATTAGGAGGCGATTTCAAAAATTGTAGCACTACAACGCCCGTGCGGTGTGCTGCAATGCTGCGGCGCTATAGACAAAGGTCAGAGTGTCAAGGCACCCGTTGGGGTGTGCTACAGTGCTCCAGCAAATTTTGTGCAATTTTGTGCAACGCTAAGGTGCCCTTTGGGCGTGCTACAATGCAATGGGTAGATATTTGTAGCGCCGCGATCCTCTAGCTATCTAAATTAAAAAAAAAAATTAAGGAATTTTAAAACAATTGTTTTGATTATTGTTAAAAATTATAATTTGCATAGTCTACATCTTATTTTTTTTATTAAATTGATTGAAACAACATGTTGCCAAAGTAACATCTATTGTGTAGATTAATCTAATTAGAAATATTAATATGTTTGTGTGTTTGTTATTTATGCGAATTGTGACTAGCCCAAAGAAAGGTTATCCTTTGGCCAAATAATGGACACACCTATGGTAATAAATATGTGACAATTATAAAGTTTTCCATATAAACAATAGTCGGTCTAGGGAAAGGCTATTGTTTGAAAGGATTTATTGTCAATATTTGATTACTACTTTGAGAGTACCACTTATAGTTGATGTCTTTGTCCAAAGACTAGGCATCGATGTTGTACTAGGTATCTTGTGATAGGTCCCTAATTTTGTTTTGTTATGTCATTTGTTTGTTTTATTATGACATATTTTTTGATTGTGAGTATGTTGTTTTGTTTTTTTTCTCTATTTAGTTTCTATTACTATAGCTACAAATGTTTCTACTCAAGTCAATGATATCTCAATTATGAATGGGACAAATTTTAAGGTCTAAAAAGAGAACGTGGAAATCATTCTCAGATCTATGAATTTAGACCTTGCACTAAAGGAAAAGCGACCCCCTTCTACTATGGAAAGTCCAAATGAAACAAAAATCAAGAAGTGGGTTGCATGTGTCTAATGATCATGATACGCTCCATTGCAGAGGCGTTTTGGGGTCCTATTACTTAGAGCAGTAATGCTAAGAAGTTCCTTGAGGAAATAGAGCAATATAAGAACAAAAAGTCAGAAACGAGTAATCCTTTGGCTAAGCTCATTTCCACAAACTATAAAGGAAAAGGGAATATAGGGGAGTATATCATAGAGATGTCTCATCTCACTTCAAAACTAAAGTCACTAAAGTTTGTGATGTCTGAGGACTTGCTTGTGCACTTAGTTTTGATTTCTATTCTTGTACAATACGGACAATTCAAAATGAGTTGCAATACCCAAAAGAAAAATAGACTTTTAATGAGATCATATTTCACTATATGCAAGAAAAAGAAAGACTTTAGCTAGATAAGACTGAAATTGCTCACTTAGCATCAACCTCTTAAAACAAGAAAAAGAATAGAGCTAAGGAAGCTGCAGTTAGAACACCTCTACAGAAGAAGCTAAAGAAGCAGGATGAGGAATTTACCTACTATTTTTGCAAGAAGGGAGGACACATGAAGAAAGAGTATTTCATATACGCCGCTTGGTGTTAAAAGAAGAGGAAGCTTCTCATTTTGGTTTATTCTGAAGTTAATTTAGCTTTTATACCTAAAGATACTTGGTGGGTAGATCTAGTGCTACTACTCACATAAGTATGTCTATGTAGGGTTGCCTATACAGCTGACCACCAAATGATGCTAAAAGATTCATCTTTCCGGACAATGGCAATAAAGTTGCAGTTGAAGCTATAGGACATTTTAGATTATTGTTAAAGACTGGCTTTTATTTGGATTTGAATGATGCTTATATTGCACTATATTTTAGTCATAATTTAATTTCTATTTTAGTTTAGACAAATCCAGTTATTCTTATTCCTTTGAAAATAATAAAGTTAATCTTTTTTCAAAATTCAAATCTTATTGGTACCGGTTCTTTAAGTGATAATCTTTAAGGGTAAATTAAATGAGGATTTTGCCACCATATAGCTTAACTGTTTAGGTTATATCTATAAATAGAAAATTTAGAGACTTGTCTCTGATGAAATTCTTGACCCCTAGATTTGACAGACTATCAAGTCTACATTGAGTGCATCAAGGGGATACAGATAAACATATGGAAATTAGGTGCCAATAAATATAAAGCTGTCTTAGAACTTATATATATCGATATCTATGGTCTATTCCCTACAGCTTCTTGGAATGGCCAACATAATTTCATTTCATTTATAGACAACAACTCAAGATATGATTACATATATTTAATACATGAGAAGTCTCAATCCTTGAACATTTTCAAGGCTTTAAAGCCGAAGTTGAATTTCAACTTTGGAAGAAAATTAAAGTTGTTAAATTTAACTATAGTGGTGAGTACTGTAGTAGATATGATAGATCAGGAGAATAACATCCAGGACCCTTTGCCCTCTTCCTAAAAGAATATGGAGTCGTCCTGCAATGCGCAATGCCAGGCAAACCCAGCATGAGCAGTGTTGTAGAGAGACGAAATAGAATGCTTAAGGATATGGTGAGAAGCATGATTAGTCATTCTTCTTTACATAAATCGCCTCAGGAAGAAGCATTAAAGACTATAGCATATATCTTTAACAGGGTTTCAAGCAAAGCAGTAAATGGACAGGCAAAAAGCTTAACATAAGGCACTTATACATTTGTTGTTGTCTAGTTGAGGCACAGCCTTATAGGACAAATAAAAAGAAACTAGACTCAAGAATAATTAGTTTCTACTTAGTTGGATATGTTGAGCACTCTCAAGGCTTTAACTTTTATGATCCCACTACCAAGTCTTTCTTTGAGACGGGAAATGCAAGATTGCTTAAGGATGTTGAGTTTAGAGGGGATGATAAAGTAGGGAATGTTGTCTTTGAAGAAGAAATTTCTATTTACAATGGTCAAGCTCTAATTCCTACCATTGTTCAAGATACATCTCCAGTACAAAATAATGATGATCAGGCTCCTATTTCTCACATTGTTCAAGAACAAGACAACAATGAGGTTCTTCCTAATGCACGAATAGAGCAAACTTAACAACCTCAAGAAGTACCATAAAGCAGATCCACTAGAGAACATAGAAGCGCAATTCTGGATGATTATATCATCTTCCTCCAAGAACATGAAGTTAATCTAGGCTTAGTGGAAGATGGCTTAATCAACTTCTAACAAGCTATGCAAAGTTCAAACTCTTAAAAGTGGATTAATGCCATACAAGATGAGATGAAATCCATGAAAGACAATGACATTTTGGGATCTTGTTGAGTTGCCTAAAGGTGCGAACCCATTGGTCGTAAATAGATATTTAAAACCAAGAGGGATTCGAAAGACAATGTCAAAAGATATAAAGCTGGTCTAGTCATCAAAGATTTTACTCCAAAGTAAGGTATAGATTATAAAGAGACTTTCTCTCTGGTTTCATCGAAAGACTCTTTTAGGACAATAATGGCACTTGTGGCTCATTTCGATTTAGAACTACATCATATGGATGTTAAAACAGCATTTCTAAATGGAAATATTGGTGAAACAATTTATATAATCCAACTCAAAGACTTTGTATCTGGAGATTCAAAGTTTATGGTTTACAAGTTAAAGAAATTCATCTATGGTCTCATGCAGGCTTCTAGTCAATCGTATCACAAGTTTCATCAAATAATTATCTCGTATGGTTTTGAGGTAAATGTGGTTGATGATTGTGTATATCACTAGTTTAGTGAGAGTAAATTTATCTTCTTGTTTTTGTATGTTGACATTATTCTACTAGCTAGTAATAATATAGGCTTATTGCACAAAACCAAGAGATTTCTAACAAAGAATTTTGAGATGAAAAATCTTGGAAGCGCCTCTTTTGTATTTGATATGTAGATGAAAAATCCTTGGGTTATCACAAAAGAACTATATCGAAAAGGTTTTAAGTAGATTTGGCATGAAAGATTGTTCATCAAGAGATATGCCCGTAGCTAAAGGAGACAAGTTTAATCTCGGTCAATGCCCTAAGAATGGCTGTGAAAGGAAAGAGATATAAAAGATTCTTTATCCGTCATCTATAGGAAGTCTAATGTATGTTCAAGTTTGTACATGTCAAGATATAGCTTTTATAATGGGAGTATTGGGTAGATATTTGAGTAAGCCAAAAATAGAAAATTGGAAAGCAGCCAAGTAGGTTATGAGTTACTAGCAAACAACAAAAGACTTTGTACTTACCTATTGAAGATCATATATCTAGGATATCATCGGGTATTTTGACTTTGATTATGTAGGATGCCAAAACAATAAGTGTTCTATGTCGAGCTATGTTTATATGTTGGCTGAAGGAGCTATTTCTTTAAAGAGTGTTAAGTAGACGCTCATAGTTTCTTCAACCATGGCTGCTGACTTCATAGCTTGTTACGAGGCATCTAATTATGGGATATGGTTGCAAAATTTTGTCACTAGCTGCCTGTGGTAGGTGGCGTTGAAAGACTATTAAAGATATATTGTGACAATAAATCGTAGCACTAATTCCAATGAAAACAGAAGCTTTGTAGAGTCAAAGCATATTGACATCAAGTTTTTGATTGTTAAGAGAGAATTTAGAGTGGTCAGGTTTCCATACAACATATAGAGACAAATTCCATGCTAGCAGATCCATTAACTAAAGGCTTACTACCTAAGGTCTTTCATGTGCACATTGCTCATATAGGTATTAGTTTATTTGATGATACTTTGGTTTAGTGGGAGTTTGGATTTTCTATGTTTTACTCAAATATTTATGTCTGTTTTGATTTATACAGAATAAAGTTGATGGTTTATGGTTTATCTCTAAATTTGTTTTCTTTTTCTATATGCGGTTTTACATTGTGTTTAAAGATTACGGATTGATCTCATTAAAGACTAAAGTAGGACCAGTTAGAAATAGGTATATTTGAGATCACACTATATGTAATTTCTGTACTACTCATCCATACTTGATCTATGTCATTGAATATGTTGGTATGGTGACCATTATTTAGTTATGACTTTATGTAACAAAAGCCACTCTAATCCTATGCTAACTAGATTGAAACTAAAGTGTAGCCTAAAGATAAATAGCATAAAGTTGAGTGCCTAAACAGCTTATGATTTAATTGTTTTAGGAATTATATGTAGCCTAAGTGGGAGATTGTTGGGAAATTTTAGTTTCCCATTAGCTTATGGGCAACATATTAATATAACAATTATATTATAACAATTTAATTATAGTAGGCTAATTTAAGTGGGCTATTTATGGAAAGGCTATAGGCTACTAACCGGGTATGGTTTTCATGAATGGATACTTAATATTAACCAACCAAGTTTTATAGGACCTTAGTGGAAAAATATATAAAGGCATTATTAGGTTATAGGCCCCAAGACATCAAATCATTCTAAAGGTTTCTCCTCTCCCCATCAAGAAAAGAAAAACCCATTAAAGGCTAAGGCGATTTAATTGAGGAAGAAAATAACCCATTCATCTTGTTCATCTATCATCGAAGAAATTCCACATAAGAGTCGATAGCTGCAACCCTAGATGCATGTATTTATCCTTAATTCAGTTTCTTGATAATCCGGCATGGTAAGATCATAGGATTGTGATATAGTTATTCTAGGGTTCTATAGAATTATGAATATCTAGAATTAAAAATTCTAACACAAGATACCAAAAATACTTAAGCAATTCACAAGATGTCAAAATTTAAATAGAAGGACAACCAACGTGATAGGAAAATAGGACAATAGATCTTGATTTGCAGAGACAATCAAGATTTTATAAGATAACATTGATAAATTAAACTTAAAATAAAGCTTCACCAAATACCGTTCAGGTCCACCTGACCACACAGTAGTGCATACATAATTTAGACAAAGAAAAATAATATCCAAACAATTGTCAAACCGAAATAAATCATAGTGCATGAAAATAGTCTAATTATTACATGCCTTGATGGAAAACAAAGATAAACGATTCAACTCATGGACTCTACATGTAATCCAAATACCACTTTACTCAGCTGTGTTCTATGGACCTCTTGAAGGAGGGAGGGGGAAAAATAAAACATAAGTAGAAAACTTTGAGCGAAAGGCTCGGTAGGATTTCAAGTTAAAAACAGTAATTAGAAATAAGACAGGGACAATATGAACAAATTACAATATGCAATTGTTTGGAATAAAAGTGTACCTTATTAATGTCTCATATGATTTATTGTAAAATCATAAATAATAACTTACTCATTACAAGGCCTCGAATGAACATCACCAAGTTGGCCCAATTGGATTTCAAGACTTGCACCTAGGTCGCCTTCTGTACGACCTAAACTCTGTATGGCACCATACATTTAAAAAGACAACCAACCTGGGAGTCTCACAAAGGTTGGTGTTTAAAAACTTTTCAAGTAGAAGTATTATCTCACTCATATGCCCTTATCCCAAGAAATCGATTATTTCTCAAAATCATTTTTCTCCTTTAAAACATATTTTCAAAACATTTGTAAATAACTTTAAAATATAATTCGATTCTTAAAGCTTTTAAGAATATAACTTTGAGGCCAAAAGCTTAAATAACACGGCTATGAAGGAAGCATATAAAAATCCTACCTCGAATTCCTAATCAATGGAGCACCTATTGCAACTCTGTATCGAAATCAAACTAACAACTATTTATAGCACAGATTATGGTTCTTAGTGTGCCACTAATTGTTTTAAATTCCATATTTATTCACATAACATAAAAACCCTTAAAAGTACATTACTTATCATTTTTTATCATTACAATGCTTCGAATACAATTGTTAGCCAAAGGGGCTCAAATGGCCAAAATAGTAGCTCTAGAGGAGGTCGGTCAACCATGGTACTGTTAGTAATGTGCCCTAGGCCAATTATGTAATGACCATATTTTGACTTTGTTAGATTTGCATTTTATTAATAAAGAGGCATTTTCATTATTGTTTTTGATTCTAATTAGATGAATAATTAATTATGGTTAAGGTCATCAAGTATGTGACTTGATAGTAAAACTCTTAGGTAAAAATTGAAATCTATTCTAAATTATCCCTAGTCAGTCATTATTATTGGGAAAATAATGAATGAAGACTAGTATGAAGTTTGACTGATGATTATGCTTTACTAATCATGTGTATGAGATACTAAGTCAACTCATTGATACATATTTGAGAAATGATATATTGGATCAACCCGCTATGAGAATACTGCATGAATAATTGTCATAAGTGATTCTCATCACAATAGTATTATCGTAGTCCTCTGACCCAAAATCACTATTGTTTCCTACATGACAAGTTCTATATTTTGACACATTCTAATATTATCTTTAATAGGATGATGGAATGGATTATTGGTGGATATAGACTGAATCATGTGAGGAATATGAGTGATTAAGAAGGAATTTGTCCCTCATTTATTATGAGAAAGATATCTATGGGCCCCTAGATAAGTTGGACTAAAGAAAAATGTATGGCCATGCTAGAATGAATTGATAAGGGTTATCAATATCAGTCTACTTAAGATCGAGAAATAATATGATTGAATAGTATAAGGTTGACATAAACCATGCCTTATGTTCAATCAAAGTATTTAGTGACAAAAGTACTTTAATACTTATTGTGGATTAGGTTGTGTTGGATTATTGACATTTGCATAACTTGGGTAATCATAATGTCCTGCTAGAGGCCGCTTATGATTTATGGGCCAAAAACAGAATTTCAAGCCCACTACCAACGTTATGTGAACCTACAGGGTCGCACATTTAGAACAGACCAAAAACCAAGTTTGGGTTTACTATGTCTAGGTTCAATGAACCTGATAATGTCCAGATTCGATGTACTAGATATGTTTAGGTTCATTGAATCTGACATTATCTATATTCTCTGAATCATATTCGAATTACTGACATTATCGAGATTCTCTGAATCATATTCAAATTACTGACATTGTCTAGATTCTCTGAATCATACTCACATTATATTTTACCCTAGTTAAAATCTGACTCTATCTCAAAGTCAATAGATATATATATATGTATCTATTTTAGGGTTTCTAGCTGAATTAAGAAGAAATAAGGCGTTTTATTATTCTAAAAGGTGAGAACATTAAAAACCCTAAAAATTAGAGAGAGTCATTTAACGCAAAGGAGAGGGTGCTAGCACACCAATTTGTTTTAAGAGAGTCTATTCATTTGGATGCCTACAGAGGGCGTTGCTCTAAGTAACAATGTTTGAATCTGATCCTACATACAAAAAGCTTGAGTTAGGGTGTCACCGGAGTAAACCCGCTCTCTTCCTTCAAGAAATCTTGCCCCTTTTTGTTATCCTGGTAAGATTTTATGGCTTTCCTATCAATCTAATCGAATTGCATGGATCCTATGAGGGTTTTGTGGGAATTAATTTTAATTTTTTGTTACTTATTTGAATCACAAAATCTAACAAAACCCAACAGTGGTATCAGAGCAACTTGTGAATTCGATTAAAATGATTTTATATGGTTCTACGTATATGTGATATACATGTTTACGATTTATACATTAATTAGATTAATGTGTTTGAGGTTTTATTTGATTAAACATTTTACCATGTTAATTTGATTAATAAGTTTATTGTTTCTTGTAACCTGTTGTTTTTAATTTAATTAATATTACAGTTTAACAAGAATCTAGTAATCTGTTTTAAGAGGATTAAATGATATATTGTAAATCTAGTTTCGGTTTTATTAAGGTGGCGGACTGTTTAAATGTTAAAGAGTGATAATATGTTTTGAATAGATTAATATATATCATAGGGTTTGTTTAATTGTTAAACAAGGAGGATCGATTTAGAACAGATCAATAAATTTCATGAATCCATTTAAGTGTTAAACAGAGATTAATTAATTCTGTTATGAACAGATTAGGTAATCAGATAAACTGAAATTAATGGATTTAGGCAGCAACTCATTCAAACATGTAAGGTAAATTGTTTTAGAGATTAGTTTAGCAAGACCACCACGAAGGGGCAAAGGCGCTACCCTTGGGACCCCCGCAAGGGGCGCTATCCCTTAACCCCAAATTGATTCGTCACATAAATCATTTTGGTCATAATAAAAATTTAACTATAATGAAATTATATTATTATGATTATATGTTTAGTGTGAATTGCATGGTGCATAGCATGGTCCTTTATACCAATGTGATTGGTAGGTTTTATTTAATTTATTTTGGGTTTGTAATTTTAAATACGGCCTGCGTGTCATTTTTCAATTTATTGTAATTTATTTATTTATTTAGTACAAATAGAATAGTTTAGATTGCAATTTGTAATGTAAAATCAAAGCCCAAGATCAAGATAGATGGAGGTCCAAAATGGAGGCTCAAGATGGAGTCCGTTCGTGGCGTTCTAAGGAAATCCATGGAGATGAAGATTACCTAGGATTGACCATTAACCTTCATATTGGCTTATGAAGATCAATCTAGATTTGGGCCATGCTATGACACGTTTATTGTGTTATTATTATGCTATGTATGTGATGCTGCGTATATGATGCTATTTATAGATGTGACATAATAATAAATAATAAAATAAAAAAAATAAAAGTAGAACCCTTACTTAATATTAAGTCATTAAAATGCCTCTCATAATTCAACACTTATCAAGACTTGGATTGCTAAACATAGGTTCTGCCAAAGCAGGGTGTGTTAAGCCATCTAGGTAAGACAAGATGGATAATAGTGATATCCATATGTTTGAAATGGTTAGACTTAACTAGGTTATCAAAATGGTTTTGGACCTAGGGCATTAGATGGGATTTTAATTTGCCAGGACATGTGATGTCAAATCCTATATTTATCCAAGAGTTACATAAGATGTAATTGGTAAGGTGTTACCTACCTAAATAACCATACTTTAGGTGATAAGCCAAAGCTTACTTAAAGTGAGGTGAAATATGGATCTTGGCCCACTAAAATTATAATTGTTGTAATTGCCAAATTAATATTGAGTGTTATCAATTTGATAAAATTAGTGGGATTTAAATTATACCTCGTTAAAAATTGTTTAATAATATGCTAAGTACTCTGTGTATATATTTGTTGTAGATGATGGCATCAAACACCACATCTAACTTGTCACTGTGAACGATCCTTGAGAAGGATAAGCTCAATGGAACTAACTTCCTTGACTGGTACCGAAACTTGAGAATTGTTCTTAAGCAAGAGAGGAAGGAATATGTCCTTGATCAACCTATCCCTGATGAACTAGTTGCTAATGCTCCTAGAGCTCAAAAGGATGCTAAGCATCTTAATGACTCTGTTGATGTCACTTGCCTCATGCTTGGAAGCATGGAATTAGAGCTTCAGAAGCAACTGATGGAAATGGAGGCTTATACCATGATAGGCCATCTCAAGGAAATGTTCCAAGAGAAAGCTAGAATTGAGAGGTTTGCCACCTTAAAGGCATTACTCTCGTGCAAGTTGACTACTAGCGGTTCAGTGAGTCCTCATGTTCTGAAGATGAAGGGTCATCTTGATCATTTGCAGAAACTTGGCCTTGAGATTAGCCAAGAGTTAGCTGTTGACATCATTCTCCAATCTTTGCTAGATGCTTATGATGGGTTCGTTATGAACTACAACATGCATAATATGGAGAAGACTGTTTCTGAGTTGCATGGGATGCTTAAGACTACTGAACAGAACATCAAGAATACCAAAGATGTTCTGATGGTTAATAAAGGGAAAGATATAAAAAGGAAAGGAAAGGGTAAGAGCAAGAATAAGGCACCTAAGGACTTTAAGAAACCTAAGCCTAACCCCAAGCCCAATCCTGAACCTAAGGCTAAACCACCAAAGGAGGGAGCATGGATTTTCTGCAATGAGCCTGGTCATTGGAAAAGAAACTACAAGCTCTTTTTGGATGATCTGAAGAAGAAGAAGAATAGTGCAACTACTCCTTCAGGTATTTATGTTATAGAGTCAATTTGTGTCACAACCCGCCTTTTTCGGGCTATGATTAACCTTTTTCTTTACTTACTTATAGGCAAAAATTTAGAAATATATATTTTTTTCTTTCTTCATACTAAAATAATTTACATGTATTAATTTTGGTATCTTCCAAAACACTTTATATTTACATAAACATTCTTACTTTTACAAAACTATTTATCAAACATTTTGTTTCAAAATAACATCAAACATGTCACAGTGGAAAACATACAGGAACAGATTCCATACCCAATCTACACTCCATCCATCCCTCTGCCAGCTCATCGTTTAAACTTATTCTGACCTTCTCGTCAGAATACCTACAGCATGAAATACTTAATGAGCTAACGCCTAGTAAGTCCCATAGATCCCACATGAACAATGAAATGAATGCATGATTCAATTACATCATCATTTCTTATCTTTAGCTAGGGCCCAAGTGTTCATACCGTTGCACATTTTCATTTAGGTCTATGTAACACCGTGGCCATACTTTATTCTTTAGTCTCCCCTTGATACTAGAGTCGGAACGACAATTTTCTTAATTTCTGATGGCATATTTACCAGTCCATTTATTATGGTTGACATACCATGCATGAAGTGATAATCACATGTTATCCATGATACATAAACTTGTTTGCATAGCATAGTACACACAAGTACCTACTTTATATACACACAGGTATTTATCATTGTACACACAGGTATGTAACATTCCATACACATAGGTATTCATCATTATACACACAGGTGAGTAATATATTGTACATACTAGTACATAACAAGTTATACACTCAGGTATTTCAATCGTGTACTCACAGGTATCCATACGATACCCCTGGGTATTCATTTCATAGCAAACACGCAAGTTTACACCTTAATATATACTTGGGTATATATGTACATAGATTCTATACCTACACTTTCATACCATATGTGGGAAGGGTACTTACTTGCTTTTAAGTACCATAAAATCAACTTCGGTCTCCTTTCTCCTAGGCTCCTAGGATCCTGTTGGTGAATTACAAAACTATTAGCCAATTCAACTATGTTTCGTTACAAAATGTTCGTTACTTAATTAGTCGAGTTGCATAACTGTATATAACTTTGAAACCACTGGTTTCCTTATTCTGATCTTATTCCATGCCATTACCCTTAACGAAGAGAAAAATTCTTTCTAATCACTCTTTTTCCCTCTTGGGGTCGTTTTGAAACAATTCGGTTTTTCTCTCGGGGAAACACGATGACTTTGCCCCTAGCGGGCCGACTAATCTCCCGAGCTCGTTTTCACTCTTTTAATGGAAATAATCTTGTACTCATTTCCAAATAATACCCTAATGGGTCGGAGTACCTTAATTCCTTACGGTACCCTATTTCTGTAAAATTTTACAGTTTCGTCCCTTAACTGAAAACTTTGACAATTTTGCTCTTGAGGGTAAAATTGCCCTTTCAAACCAAAATGTTCTATTTTTCTCAAGGATCATTTTTTCTCAAAGTACCATATTCAAAATCCTTTGAGAAATGACATTTTTGTCCTTTTTAAAATTTTTTCACAATTTTCACAATTTCTTTGAAAAATCAAAATCTCACAATCGATCGAGATTTTTGATGAACTGTCCATATTGCCTAACAGTTTCATCGAGATCTACAACTTTTGTGTTTTAACTTTTGTGAAAATCTCACTGTACAAGGGTGTTTTTGGCTATTTTTCAATTATGCCGAGAAAGAACTTTTTATTACAATTTACCCCTTAAGGCATTTTTGCAAAAATCCATTTCAAAATTGCATATTTACCCCTGCAGAAACCATTTCATTCTTTGTTTAAATTATTCTCAGGCTCAAACATCACTTTTGCTAAGACTAACATCAAAATTACAAAAATAATACTTTTTGCAAAAACTACTATTTTGCACCATAAACCAAAATTTCACAACTTCAACATGCCATACATCACATCTCCATGAAATTTCATCAAATACATGCTCAAGAACCCACATAGGTTCAAAGGAATAAAAATCAAAACAAAATTTAAAAATTTAAAAACTTTGAAATTCAAAACTTACCCAAATAACACTCTTTTGATTTCTTGCCTTCCAAGGCTCCTTAAACTCCTTCCTAGGCTTCACTTTCATACAAAAACACCATGAATTAATTTGCCCCTTAACCCATGAAAAATCCCTTAAAAACTTGCTGAAAAGTTTGGGATTTTACCTTAAATCTTGTGAAAAATCCTTGAGCTTTGCTTCTTTAACTTGTTTCGGTTATTTTTGCAAAGTGTGGGGCTGAGAAATTTTTTTTTGAGAGGTCTACCTATGGCTGCCAAATATGGGACGAAGAAGGAAATGAAATTTTTTTTTGATAATTTTGTAATAAATGCTTCCTTATCCCATTTTGATGACTCATAGTCATCCATAAGGATACCCTAAGTGGTGACATGCTATTGGGTCACATTTCTAAGCTTGGTGGCCCAATCAAATTCGGTTGGGTGTCCACTTTGTGGGACCCAAAAATTTACATAGTGTAATTTTTTGTCACATAGTATTTTCTTACACTGCCGTGGTCAAATTAGTGTACCTCTTATCCTTAGACTGTATAAAAATATTCCACTTACTTTTTGTTCACTTTTGAAGGCCAATCATGACACTTTTCATATCTGCATTTTTACTTAGCAGTATACTTATACTGCTTTGGCCTCCTTTTTACCCCGGGTTAAGGTTTGGACAACTTCTACATCCTATTTACATTCTGATTTCCCATTTGCTTATATCACAATTTTACAATTAATCGTGATATAAAATTCATTTTATGGATATTATTTACAAATTTTTCAGTAATTAAACTCATAAAATATGTATTTTACCATATCCAACATTGCATCACATTTTCCATAAAACTTGCAATCAATACCGCTCATTCATACTTTATCGTAATTTTTACAAAAATTTACATTTTTAAAAGTAAATTTATTAATTAAACCCAATTAAATATTAGGTTTTATTAATGCAATTTTCTCGGTCATTACAATCTACCCCCTTAAGAATTTTCGTCCTCAAAAATAAAAAAAATTCGGGGTGATGTTTCTTCATTTCATCCTTTCATTCCCACGTTGCCTCTTCCACTTGTGGGTTGTGCCATAAAAATTTAACGAGAGGTTTTATCTTATTTAGATTAATACAACCTAGTCGTAGGTGCCATAAATATGTGTCATCTTGCAACTTTTGTCTCTTAGGACTTAGTTATCTTGTTGCACAGTTTTAGTGTTATGCAATCAATAGGAACATGGAGTTATAACATATAAATTGCCTTTACTACCACCTAAACATATCAAAACATTATCCTTAAAAGTAGAAACATTTCTATTAAAAGATATAAAGTAAGATTGATCTGACAATGTATAAACTTTAATCAAATTCCTATTTAAATCAGATGCATAGTAGCAATTATGTAACATTAAAAGGTTATTGGTCCTAAAACAAAGTTTGACTACTTTCATTGCAATAGTTGAAACTGGCTCCCCTGTACCTATTATGAACGTGAATTCACCATCACATAGCCTGTTGGTTTCGTAAAATTCTTGTAAAGAAAAATAAACAAGATTAGTGGCTCCAGTATCTACTATCCAAGTGTTATCAGATTTTTTCCACCAAACTTGTTTCAAAGAAAAGATATATACCTTCCTTATCTTCCTTGCTACATTGGAAGCACTTTCCATTGCATTCTGGGTTTGCAACCTCTTCGTTGGAGTCATCGATGACTTTGACTATGCCCTTCACTACACTTCCCCTGCTAGCTTTCATAAAGCTTGCATAAGTGCACATATTCCTCATCAAATTAGGAATGTTATCATTCTTCATATTCATGATAAAGCTTATCTTAAACTCCCTAAAGGTAATAGTCAATTAGCCCAAAATTGTATTGACAGTCATGGCATTACTAATCACAGCTCCATGATATGTCACCATGTTCATCAATTTTAGGAGTTTCATCACATGATTCTCCACTGATGATGTAGGCACCATTCTGCAATACAGTATGGCTTCAATTCCATCTTGCCTAGCTTAGATGTTATTGGATCCATAAAGTGTTAGATATGTATGCCCTAAGGAGTAAAAATGTAATAAGTTTTTGGAGACATTTTTATCAATAAAGAATTTATTCACTGTTTATATACCAAATCTTGTCTTCTTTACATTCATATTTGTTGAATGTATGTTAAGCAAACAATATTCTGAGACAGTCAGTCTAAACCTTAAGAATTGGGCATATGATAGAGGGATTATGCGAAAGACACGATTCTTAAGGTGATGGTCTAAATCATATGATCCGCAATCGAGGGAATAAAGTTGGGCGCTTTATTCATGTAAAGATTGTTATGTTGTCTATATCCCTTTTGGGAGATGGTTTGTCTTGACCATCGGAGGTGGACTCTATGAATAGAAACATTGGCACGTTGTCATAGGTGACGATGTGTTGGATCGGTACATAAAGTGAATTGATTTGGATTAATAATTCTGTCTCGACAAATTGATTCACTTTAGACAATCATTTGTGTTGTATCTTAATCCTAAGATGAATAGTGGGCCCGTTGTCTTGGCTTGTGTCTTTTGATGTACCAAAGGTTGACACCCACATCTTAAGAGTGGTATGCATGCCGGTACATTGGAGGCATGATTCTTGATAGTGTAGACTTGTTATTCATAGATATGGAATCCATAGCTCCTCTTCAGGAGTAATGTTATCCTCTTATATGCATTATCTGTAATTGAAAAACTGGAGTGCTCAACCATTTCGATACATAGGTGTAACCGAATGGTATACTGTCTTTGGATAGTAAGTTTTCTGATGGTGAGATAAGGAAATGTAAGATAAAAATAATGAAGAAGGTAAGACAGAACTTGTCCTTAAGCCGATTATGGATAATCATATAGGGATATGATACACTGTGATATGTCATGGAGACTTAGCTATATGGGCTTCGTAATTCTATGTAGTTCGAGAGTGCAGCTTCAAGCTTTTAGTGGAGTAGCATTGGAGTTGATAATTATGAAATGCATATCTAGGATGTTGGGTTTCATAATTATCGGGAGCTTGAACTATACAGGTCCATTTGGTCCCCTTTGCTAGCTCATAACATCCTGTAACGACACGGCGTGCTTTTCCAATAATTGGTGACTTATGTCAGATTTATCAGATTGGTTTAAATTTAGAAGAATTAAATAATTCATGTCTGTTTATCGGTTGAATTAATTTTGTGATAAAATTAATTTAAGATAAACTTGTTGAATTATTGGGATTGGATAATTCTTGTCTGTTTATCGGTTGGTTTAATTTTGGATAAATTAGATCAAGATAAACTTGTAGAATTATTGGGAATTGATTTATTCTCCTAGAGATAATCTACATAAAGTTGTTTTGATTAGATAACTTCTCTATTGGGTTATTTGAATTAAAACTGAGACTTTATCCTATAGATTCTCCGGTGGAAAATAAAAGATTCGTGGAGATTTTTTATCGGCAGTTTGGCCCATCGATCCACATGTTCAACCTGCCGATGGGGACTGTTCGGTCTGCCGATCAGGCTGTTTTGCCTGCCAATGAGTGAAGGATAAGATTACGTATTTCCACGCAGATCTTATTAGATGTTGATCTAAACTTAATTTTGTTTCAAGTTTTTGAGACCTAATCTGATAAGGACTGACCCTAGGCCCAACCTCTATGTAAAGGGAGTAAGTCTTAAGAGTTGCTTAGATCGATTAAGAGATTAAGAGTGATACTCTGCTAGTGAGAATCTGAAAACTCCCTGAGAGCTTTTGTTCACAAATCACGAACACTTGCTTTGGGTTCTCTCGATTGGTTGGAAGGAGAGTCACTTGGTGGAAGAGCTGCACGTGTGAGCCCACACTTTCTTCGGTCGTGGATAGAGAATAGCAAAGAAGACCAGTTAATTGAGGCTCTTTCGGAACGTTACTTCTCTTCACGGACTACGGAAGTTCTTCGGCATACAAAGGTTAGTATGATCTAGTTAATTTATGCATATAGCATGTCAAACTTGTGTTTTAAAAAATACTCTGATGTAAAAATTTTAAAATTCCACGGCGTACTCTTTTTCCAACAATTGGTATCAGAACCATGGTTTTTACATAAATTTATAAGTTTGTGATCATGTTATGTGTATAAATTTTGTGATCTTAATCTCTCCTATGCTTGAATTTAATTTTATAGAGTGCTGGCACTCTAGGTTTCTATATAATATTTATGTTGTCATGGATTATATGGTGAATATTCATTAATTAATTATGGTTGATTAAATTGTTATTTAATTAATTATTAATTAATTAATTTAGACTGATTATGGTTCCTTAGAGGTTAGAATGTGTATCTAGGTTTTTCATGTAATTAGATAGTGGACTATCATCTCCATCTAGAAATTGTTATTTAATTTTAAATTTATAAGTATTTTGTAATTAAATAATTATTCAGAGAAGACAAATCTAGAAGGCGGATCTAGAAGATGGATGATGGTGAACGCAGGTATTTCCTGAAGTCTCTAATTTTTGTTTTTGAATTGTTAAAAATAAAATTGATGAATTGCATTAAAAATTGTATTTTCTGGAATGAGAGATTTCTACTCAGTCGGCATGCCGAACATCACATTTCGGTAGGCCGATGGTCACAGATCACCAGGCCGGACATGTGGTTCAGCAGGCTGTCAATGCGGTAGAAATCAGGCGGCAGGCTGAATTTTCATGTGTCGACAGGCCGATCACCTAGATCGGCCTGCCGACCGAGAGCTGAAAAATTTCAAAAAAAGGTGCAGTTTTAATTTTATTTTTGGGAAAATTCTGAGAAACATTAAATTTGGATATGAACGGAAGTATAAAGTATTTAATTCATATGGGATTGAAGACTTGAAGATGGGTATTAAAATCTTTCCAGCGGTCATACGCTTGGAATTGCTCATTAGATGAGTCTCCCGTAGGCTCGGGAGGACAAGGGATTATCAGAACATATTTCAGTTTCTCAAAAGATAGGACGATATCCAGGTTCCATTTTCAATCATTATAATTCTCACCAGTTAACAGGTTTTTGTCAAGTATCGATAATAAAGCGTTTTCAGACATTTTAAATCTACAATAAAGAATCATATGCCAAACATAAGCAAACATATCATAATAATTTAGTAAGATAACACAATCATGTAAAAACATACAAATGTGTTTATGTGTCAAAACCTTGAAAATATTACAACCTTACAACGATAAATCCCAACTCAGAATTCAACAAGCTCCTAGGGGAGTCATGCCAAATTTAATCAGGAACACGGAACCCCTCCTGATTAATATATGCCATCTAGGACCCGTATGATCTAGCATATATTAATAATCATTTCTTTGGCCATTAATTTTATTAACAGAGCTCCTAGGGGAGGTTAATAATAAAATTAACGTGAGTGTATAACCATCGTTTCAATATTTTATCCATGATTTATAATCACCACCTAGGGGTGTGCAACCATAAATAATGCTAAAATACCTTATCCTCTCAGAGATCCAATCTGGTGCATGATAGAAATCTGTTCCTAGGGGTCGAGACCACCATGTTCTCCCTATGGACCAACGATGGAGGCCTTAGGATCTCTCTTCGAAAACCTTCTCCCACTCAATCTTTTGAAATCAAGGTTTTATTTTAAAATTATGCAAGAACAATTTAAATATGAGCGGCACTTCCTAGTCTATATGACATGTTATCAATATACATGGCAAGTCATACTATAATGCAGACAAGCAAAGAAATCAAGCAAAGCTACAAGCAAAATAATAATTATCGTAATATTATGGTTCCACCCTAGAGAATATAAAACTAAGATTACAAGAGAATAATCGAGACATATATCGATTCTTCATCCTTGAATCCTCAAGTTGTATCCTTCTTCATGTAATTCCCATCTTCAAGTCTTCAATCCTGTATGAATCAAATGCTTCATATTTCTGGTCATATCTAAATTTAATGTTTCTCAGAATCATCTCAAAAATAAAATTAAAACTGCATCGCAAAAATTGCACCTTTTCTGGAAATTTTCCAGCTCTCGGTCGACAGCCCAATCTCCTGCCGATCTGGGTGATCGGCCTGCCGGTCATGCTTCATCGTCCTGCTGATCAAAAAGATCGGCCTGCCGACACATGAAAGTTTGGCATGCCAAACTGGATGTTCGGCCTGCCGGTAGAGCTAGCCTATTTCTGCCTTACTGATGGCCTACCGAACCACACGTCCGGCCTACCGATCTGTGACTATCGGCCTACCGAACTGAAGGCTCGGATGCCGACCGAGCAGAAATCTCCATCCTAGAAAATACAATTTTAATGCAATTCATCAATTTTATTTTTAGCAATTCAAAAACATAAAATTAGAGGCACAAGAAATACCTGGGTGCGCCATCATCCATCTTCTAGATCTGCCTTCTAGATCCGTCTTCTAGATCGTCTTTTAGTTCGGTTTTTTTTGCAAATAATTATTTAATTACAAAATCCTCACAAATTTAAAAATTAAATAACAATTTTAAGACGGAGATGAAAGTCTGCCATAACTGGCATAAATTAATTAATTAATAAATAATTAAATAACAATTTAATAGACCATAATTAATTAATAAACATTTACCACATAATCCATGAAATTAAATTCATGAACATTCACCACATAATTAATCAACATTCACCATACTATATGTATAATTAATTAATTAATTAATTAATTATAGAGTGCCAACTCTCTATAAAATTAAATTCAAGCATAGGAGAGACTAAGATCACAAAATTTATACATATAGTATGATCACAAAATCGTAAATTTATGTAAAAACCAATGGCTCTGATACCAATTGTTGGAAAAAACAGTGTGAGGTACGCAGCGAGAATTTTAAAAAATTTTAACATCAGAGTATTTTTTCAAAACATAAGTTTGACATGCTAGATGTATAAATTAAACAGATCTTATTAACCTTTGTGTGCCGAAGAACCTCCGCAACCCATGAAGAGAAGTAACGTCCCAGAAGAGCCTTAACCAACTGGTCTTCTTTGCTATTCTCTATCCACGATCAGAGTGAGTGTGGGCTCACATGTACAGCTCCTCCACCGATGACTCTCCTTCCAACCAATTGAGAGAACCCAAAGATAGTGTTCGTGATTTGTGAACAAAAGCTCTCAGGAAGTTTTTAGATGCTCACCAGAAAAGTATCGCTTTTAATCTCTCAATTGATCTGAGTAACTCATGAGACTTACTCCCTTTATATAGCGATTGGTCCTAGGGTCAGTCCTTATCAGATTAGGTCTCAAAAACTCGAAACAGAATCAATTTCAAATTAATATCTGATAAGATCTGCGTGAAAATGCGTAATCTTGTCTCTCGCTGATCGGCAGGCCGAACAGGCCTGATCGGCAAGCCGAACAAGCCCCATCGGCAGGCCAAACTGCCGCGTAAATTTTTCCACGAATCATTTATTTTCCACCTGAGTTCTATAGGATAAAGTCTCAATTTTGATTCAAATAACCCAATAAAGAAGTTATCTGATCAAAACAAACTTTATCAAGATAATCTCTAAGAAAATAAATCAATTCACAATAATTCTACAAGTTTATCTTGATTTAATTTGTCCAATTAAATCAACTGATAAACAGACAAGAATTATCTGATCCCAATAATTCAACAAGTTTATCTTAAATTAATTTTATTACAAAATTAATTCTACGAATAAACAGACATGAATTATTTGATTCTTTCAAATTTTAAACCAATCTGATAAATCCGACATAAGTCACCAATTATTGAAAAAGCACGCAGTATCGTTACAGAATGTTGTGAGCCAGCAAAGGGGACCAAAATGGACCTATAAAGTTGAAGCTCTCGATAATCATGAAACCCAATATCCTAGATATACATTTCACAATTATCAACTCCAACGCTACCCCACTAAAAGCTTGGACCTGCACTCTCAAACTTTATAGAATTACGAAGCCCGTATAGCTAAGTCTCCATGACATATCAAAGTGTATCATATCCCTATATGATAATCCATAATCAGCTTAAGGACAAGTTCTGTCTTACCTTCCCGATTATTTTTATCTTACGTTCCATTATCTCATCATTAGAAAACTTACCATCCAAAGATAGTATACTCTTCGGTTTCACCTATGTATCCAAATGGTTGAGCACTCTAGTTTTCTAATTCCAGGAAAACGCATATAAGAGGATATCATTACTCCTAAAGAGGAGCTATGGATTCTATATCTATGAATAACAAGTCTACGCTAGTAAGAGTCATGCCTCCAACTGTACCGGCATGCATACCACTATTGAGATGTGGGAGTCACCATTTGGTACATCAAAAGACATAAGTTGAGACAACAGGCGCACTATCCATCTCAGGATTAAGATACAATACAAATTATTATCTAAAGTGAGTCGATTTGCCAAGACATAATTATTAATCCAAATCAATTCACTTTGTGTCCCGATCCAACACATCGTGACCTATGACAACGTGCCAATGTTTCTATTCATAGAGTCCAACTTCGATGGTCAAGACAAACCATCTACCTATAGGGATATAGACAACATAACAATCTTTGCATGAATAAAGCACCCAACTTTATTCCCTTGATTCCAAATCATATGTTTTAGACCGTCACCTTAAGAATCGTGTCTTTTGCATAATCAGTCAATCATATGCCCAATTCTTAAAGGTTTAGACCGACAGTCTCAAACTACTATTTGCTTAACATACATTCAACAAATATGAACATAAAGAGGACAAGATTTGGCATTTATAAATGAATAAATACTTTATTGATAAAAATGTCTCCAAAAACGTATTATAGTTTTACTCCTTAGGGCATACATATCTAACAATCTCCCACTTGCACTAAGTGAGTAAATACAGCAAATCTCGCATCTCCATAGCTTCCACATGCTTCTCGAAGACTCTCCTTGTAAGTGTCTTTGTAAATGGATCAGCTAAATTTTCCTTTGACGCGATCTTGCACACCGTGACATGCCCGCCCTCAACAAAGTCCTTTATCACATGATACTTTCGATCAATATGTTTACTCCTCTTGTGAAATCTCAGTTCCTTAGCATTAGCTACTATCGCACTGATATCATAGTACACTGATACCGCCTTATCCATACTAGGAACAACCTCAAGATCCCCAAGGAACTTATGGAGCCACACAGCTTCTTTCAAAGCATCACTAGCTGCCACATACTTGGCCTCCATCGTTGAATCCGAAGTGCTATCTTGCTTCGCACTTCTCCAACTGATGGCACCGTCGCCCAAAGTAAAGACAAACCCCGAAGTCGATTTCCTAAAATCCAGACAGGATTGAAATCTGAATCAGTATATCCTAGAGGAGTCAGCACCTCACCCAAATATACAAGCATATACCCTCGAGTCCTTTGCAGGTACTTGAAAACATGCTTTACCGCAACCCAGTGGTTCGGTCTTGGATCCGCCTGAAATCGACTTACAATCCCGACCGCATAGCTAATATCCGGTCCTGTGCAAAGCATGGCATACATGAGACTACCCACTGCTGAAGCATAAGGCACCTTCTTCATGTATTCTCTTTCTTCATAAGACTTTAGAGAGTCTTTCTTAGAAAGAGTAATTCCAGACCTATATGGTTGCCCACCTTTCTTAGAATCCTTCATTGCAAACCTCCTAAGAATTTTATCTATGTAGCCAGCCTATGACAAAGCTATCATTTTGTTCTTCCTATCCTGAAAGATCTAGATACCAAGAACAAAATTAGCCTCACCTAAGTCCTTCATGTTAAACTGCTTGGTCAACCATAATTTAACCGATGACAATGCCCCAACGTCATTGCCAATTAGCAGAATGTCATCTACATAGAGCAGTAGAAAAACCACCTTTCCATTTTTTAATGTGTTTGTAAACACATGGTTCATCCACATTTTGTGAGAACCCATAAGTCTTGATCACCTGATCAAATCTTATGTTCCAAGGATGAGAAGCCTGCTTAAGTCCATAAATTGACTTTAGCAGCTTACAAACCTTACCCTCTTGACCCATGACCTTGAACCCGTCTGGCTGTTCCATATAAATGGACTTATCAAGATAGCCATTTAGAAAAGCCGTCTTGACATCCATCTACCAAATCTCATAGTCGAGAGCGGCAACTATGGATAAGAGAATCCGGATGGACCTAAGCATGGCTACAGGTGAAAAGGTTTCCTCATAATCCTTAGATCCACTTACACCCTATGGGTTTTACCCCTTCGGGAAGATCCACAAGCTCCCTGACCTGATTAGTCTTCATAGACTTCATCTCTATATTCATGGCCTCTGTCCAGAGTTTTGAATCAACATCCTCCATAGCTTCTGCGTAACTATAAGGATCCCTGTCATGTTCATCTGGTTTAGCCAAGAAGACCTCCACATTGAACATATACCTCTCAGGTTGATGCCCGATCCTCCCACTACGCCGAAGCCCCTGAGATTTTTGTTCAAGTTTGTTTGGTTTTTCTACACTGATTGGAACGGTTTCATTCGAAACCTACGGAGTGATTTGATCACTCCTTAACTCCTCAAGCACCACTTTGCTTCGAGGTTTAAAGTCATCCATATAACTCTCCTCAAGGAAAGTTGCATTAGCAGAAACCACGACCTTATTTTCCTTTGGGTTATAAAAATAACCCCCTTTAGTCCCTTTTGGATATCCTACAAACATGCAAACTTTTGAACATGCTTTCAACTTATTCGGATCCTTAAACAGGACATGAGTCAGACATTTCCATATGCGAATATGGTTTAAGGATGTCTTTCTTCTTGTCCACAACTCGTGAGGAGTTTTAGGGACCGATTTTGAAGGGACATTGTTTAAAAGACAACATGTAGTTTGTAGTGCATATCCCCAAAAGGATAAAGGTAATGATGAATAACTCATCATGGACCTGACCATGTCCAACAAAGTCCAATTTCTTCTCTTTGCTACGCCATTTTGCTGTTGAGTGCCCGACGTAGTCAAATGGGATAAAATCTATTCTCTAACAAGTGTCCCAAGAACTCATTAGAAAGGTATTCCCCACCTTGATCGGATCAAAGTGCCTTTATGGGTCAACCCAATTGCTTTTCCACTTCAATCTGAAACTCCCAAAACTTGTCAAAATTTTCACTTTTGGGGTGCATCAGGCACACATACCCATATCTTGAGTAATCGTTAATAAAAGTGACGAAGTACTCGTACCTTCCTCGCGCCTGGATGTTCATCGGTCCATAAACATCACTATGCACAAGTTCTAGAACCCCTTCGACCCTACTGCCCTTAGACCCGAATGGTCTTTTGGTCATTTTACCCTCCAAACAAGTTTCACATTGAGGTATAGACTCCACCTTTAAGTGACTTAAAGGCCCATCCCTTACCAACCTTTGAATCCTATTCAGGTTAATATGACCAAGGCGTAAATACCAAAGATAAGTCTTATTAGAGTGAGAAGTTTTAAGTCTTTTAGAGTTATTATAATTCATCTCAGCATTAAGCAATAAGTCCATCTTAGGTTTGATAAAATATAGATTATTTTGCATCCATTCAGAACAGATAAAAGATTTGTTTTTATGAATCACCACTTTATCATTAAAAGAAACCAAGTAGGAGTCTTTAAATAAACAAGATATAGAAATTAAATTCCTTTTTAAATTTAGAAACATAAAAACAATCTTGCAAAAATAAATTCCTATAATTATCAAAATAAAGATGGACGTCTCCCACTGCTTCCGCTAAGACCACGGATCCATCGCCCATCTGAAACTCGAGTGTTACAGAATTTGTTTTCTCTTATCTAGCATTGCCTTCTTGCTACTAACGAATTATGTAACAATTCCCACTAAGGACCATTTCTCTATTTTGAACATTTTGGGTTACGTCCAAGTCGTTTCACGAAAAATAATGTTTTTACCCTTGATGGACCTTAGAAAACTTTTTAGGCCCATGTTTGCCAAATTGTTGCAAAACATTACTTATTGACTACGAGGCAAGAAAACAAGGCATCGAATTTCCTTTTTGCCAAAAAATCTATTTTTACAAAAGTTTGCAATTTTAAGCTGAATTATGAAAATTTTGATAATTTTGCCCCTAGAATTAAAACCGATTGTTTAATACCTTTGGGCTTGATTTTTCACAAGGATTATTATTCTCTAAAGTCTCTAAGTCAAATTCCATAGTTTAAAAATGTTTTTTTTCAATATTTTTACAATTAAAGCTTATAAAATTTGCAACTCATAAACCATATGGAATTTTTGCGAACCGTCTAGGGTATCTAATAGTTTCAATGAGTTCTAAAACTTTTGTGTTTAACTTTTCAAAAATTCCAACTACATAGTGGAGCTTTCAACCGTTTTTCTATTATGTTGAACTTGTACAACTCTTTACAATTTAGCCCTTTCAAAATTTCTACAGACTTTGTTCGCAAAAGTTGTAAATCTCCCTATTTTAGTAGATCAAATATTTGTTTAGAAAACAAATTTGATCTCAAGGCTCATCAATATCATCTTTCCTTGAAATTTGATCTAAACTTTGCTTTAAAAACAAGTTTTTCAAACTTCAATTTTAAAATATAAAATCTAATTTCTAGACTTCAATTATCACAAGTATACAAAACAAACTACATATACATGTCATAGAATTCCTTAAACATGTCACAGTCCATCTTTAAAAAAAAAACATGCCAAACTTGGCAAAAGAAATCAAAACAACAACATATTTAAAAGGAGAAGATAAAACATTTTAACAAAAGGTTTGTGAGTTTGTGAGCCTCCACAAAGCTTGATTTGGTCAATATTTCTAAACATAAACCATGGCAAGAAAATCTTCATCAAGATTCCCTTTGAAACCCAAAGAAAGCCCTAGAAACACTGACATTTACCTTCAATGTTCACAATCCTTGAACTAGAAAACTCGATCTTGTCTTAGAGTTTGCTTGGAAGATGTTTTTGTGAGGAATGTTTTGAGAAAATTTTGGGAGGAGTGACCTAAGGGTTGTTGGTTTTGGAGGAATGAGAAGTGGAGTGTTTTCATCCTTGTTGCATGATATTTAATGAGTAAAAGTAGGATTTTTTTTGCAACTTTGATGACTCACCCCCATTTCTCATCACTTTAGCATTTTTTGTGGTAAAAAATGGCTTCATTTTGTATGAAGAAATTTGGCTACAATAAGGAGGAAAGGTGGCTCTTTCTCCTTCTTTTAGGTGTCCCTATACTAGGTCCCACAAGCTTTTTACGCAGTGTAATTTTACGCTGTACTATATTTTTCTTATGCCGTTACTGTAAAATTGAAGAAACATGCACTTAAGCAATCAAAAATATATTGACTTACTTTTTAACCTTTTTTTCTAATTCCAACACAGTAGCTCACATATATATGTTTGTACTTTATTGATACAACTACACTGTATTGTGCACCTTTTTACCTTTGTGTCTTTCTATACTGTGATCCATCAATCAATGGATCGTAGTCACAGAATCCTTTACTAGTTTAACTAAGTGGTAATTAACTATTTTTATACTTTTTTAGACTATGGCATAATTATCTACTTAAAATAGCATATTTATCTTTTATTAATTTATATCACAAAATTGTAATTAATGTGACATAAATTTTATTTTAAGGATATTTTTTTCACAAAATTTGAGTGTTTAAACTCCTAAAAATTTACATATTAAAAACATTCTGCATTGCACAAAGTTCATAGACATAGTATACCTTAATATTATCTATACATTTCATCGTAATTTTATAAAATATGATCTATCAGGGAAAGTTCATAAATTAAATCCAAATATATTCAGGATTTAAACTAATAAATTTTCTCGAACATTTCAATCCATGGGTTAACGGCTCACTGTTGGCAATTCGTGGAACTCACTTACCATGAAAGGCCATTGCTGATTGAGCTTAGCCACCTAATATCTCATTTACGGCTAAGTCAACTACCATATCTTTAGTTCATAACCTTCGTCAGTAGGCACTCGTTCTGCAAGTATACTAAAGTTTGTGTTGAGTATACAACCATCATTTTATACCCTCAGGATTTTCACCTGTTGAGTACCACCGTAGGGTCGGCCAGTCATAAGCTATTAACCAATTAGGGAAATTATCCTTTAGGGAGATAGATAAAGCTTGGATAACACAGCTCCTATAGGGAACCAATCACTCATCACTCTTCTCATTCCAAAAATGCAAACCATGGGATTCTCACACACAAGGCTCATCTAATAGAAACTTTCGTTATGAGATTCCTGAGCCCACTCAATTTTTTTTAATTTATGTTTCTTAAATTTATTTCTCTTAAATAAATTTAATTTGTAGTCTTAAAAGAACTAATCTCATTAGATTCCTAAAACTACATGATGCATGTGTTAGACATGTATGTCCTAAGGAGTAAAAAAAGTAATAAGTTTTTGGAGACATATTTATCAATAAAGAATTTATTTATTGTTTACATACCAAAACTTGTCATCTTTACGTTCATATTTGTTGAATGTATGTTAAGCAAACAAAAGTCTAAGACTGTCGGTCTAAACCTTTAAGAATTGGGCATATGATGGACAGATTATGCGAAAGACACGATTCTTAAGGTGACGGTCTAAATCATAAGATCCGCAATCGAGGGAATAAAGTTGGGCGCTTTATTCATGTAAAGATTGTTATGTTGTATCGAAGGTGGACTTCATGAATAGAAACATTGGCATATTGTTGTAGGTGACGATGTATTAGATCGGGACATAAAGTGAATTGATTTGGATTAATAATTCTATCTTGGCAAATCGATTCACTTTAGACAATCATTTGTATTGTATCTTAATCTTGAGATGAATAGTGGGCCCGTTGTCTTGACTTGTGTCTTTTGACATACCATAGGGTGACACCCACATCTTAACACTGGTATGCATACCGGTACATTGGAGATATGACTTTTGATAGCGTAGACCTGTTATTCATAGATATGGAATCCATAGCTTCTCTTTAGGAGTAGTGATATCCTCTTATATACATTATCCTGTAATTGGAAAACTAGAGAGCTCAACCATTTGGATACATAGGTGTAACAGATTGGTATACTGTCTTTGGATGGTAAGTTTTTCAATGGTGAGATAATGAAACGTAAGATAAAAATAATCGAGAAGATAAAACACAACTTGTCCTTGTGCTGGTTATGGATAATCCTTTGGGGATACGATACATTATGATATGTCATGGAGACTTAACTATATAGGCTTCGTAATTCTATATAGTTCGAGTGTGCAGCTCCAAGCTTTTAGTGGAGTAGCATTGGAGTTGATAATTATGAAATGTATATCTAGGATATTGGGTTTCATAATTATCGGGAGCTTGAACTATATAGGTCCATTTAGTCCCCTTTGCTAACTCACAAAATCCTACAACGATACGGTGTACTTTTTCAATAATTGGTGACTTATGTTAGATTTATTAGATTGGTTAAAATTCAGAAGAATCAAATAATTCAAATCTGTTTATCAGTTGAATTAATTTTGTGATAAAATTAATTCAAGATAAACTTGTTGAATTATTGGGATCGGATAAACTTGTAGAATTATTAGGAATTCATTTATTTTCCTATAGATTACCTAGATAAGGTTGTTTTAATTAGATAACTTTTCTATTAGGTTATTTGAATTAAAACTGAGATTTTCTCCTATAGAATCTCGGGTGAAAAATAAAAGATTTGCCTGAGCTTTTTTTTTCGATAGTTCGACATGCCGATGGAGCAAGTTTGGCCTGCCAATTATGCAGATTGGCCTGCAGATGCGTGATAAAAGGATCACACATTTTCACGTAGATTTCATCAGATATTGATCCGAATTTGATTTTGATTTGAATTTTTGAGACCTTATCTGATAAGGACTGACCCTAAACCCAACCTCTTTAAATAGGGAGTAAGTCTCATAAGTTATTTAGATCAATTGAGAGATTAAGAGTGATACTCTACTGGTGAGAATCTCAAACTCCTTGAGAGTTCTTGTTCACAAATCACGAACACTAGCTTTGGGTTCTCTCAATTGATTGGAAAGAGAGTCACGTGGAGGAAGAGCTATACGTGTGAACCCACACTCACTCCGATCGTGGATACAGAATAGCAAAGAAGACTAGTTGGTTGAGGCTTTTTTGGAACGTTACTTCTCTTCACAGATTGCAGGAGTTCTTCGGCATTCAAAGGATAGTAAGATCTGGTTAATTTATACATATAGTATGTCAAACTTGTGTTTTTGAAAATACTCTGATAAATGGCATTTATTATCCCATATGGCATGCCATTAATTATTATGAGTATGGCAATCATAGCATATCAAACGTGTTATAAAAAAAAAAAAAATGCACAAAAATGATCGCAACAGTAATGCTATAGTTCTACCTAGAAAGAATACAAAAATAAAATTGTGATGATCTCTAAGTCACCGTCTTTCTTTGTTGTAGTCCTCCGGTTGTTGCATTTGATACCTTAGCACTCCCATAAGCATTAATGAGATTTCCTAAGTTATAAAACTCTTTCAACACGTTAATTTCAATAATCTTTAATTTTAATTTCAATTCTAATTAAGTGACTCCATTTTTGAAATTCTTTTAAAAACTAACTTTATTTTAATTAACAAAAAATTTTATGATTGATAACATTTATCAATTTATTAAATTCCTTCCACTAATGTTGTATTAAGCTAATTAAAATATTTAAAATCTAAATTAGATTTCAAATATTTCCAAAATTGAATTTCGACTCTAAGATTTAAATTGGATAATTTGAAACTCTTTCATATTTAGAAATTAGTAGTAATTTATTTGAAAATACCATAAATTGATCTTGCATCAATTTAAATTTTCAAAATTAACAAATTTTAAAAATTTTAAAATTTGAAGCATGCATGGTGGTGGAACATTTCCAACTACTACACATGGCGGCTAAAAGGCCGAGACAAGAGGCCGCAGTAACTTGGGCCATGGTCGCGGGTGTGGGGGGGGGGGGGGGGCGGCGTAGGGGTGCAGGGCAGTCCTAGATGTGTTAGGTACGTAGGCCAACTGCCTGCGCTGGCCTTGGTTTTGGGATAAGCCTTGTGCACCAAAGGCACCCATTACCTGGAGGGCGTAGCAAAGCTAAGCCCTTTCTCACTCCTTGCGTGTCCACTATGTGCAAGTCTCCTTTAGTCCGCACCTATGGCATGTGAACCCACCACTGGCTGCACTCGAGGGTGTGGCCGGTGGTTCCACTAGGGTTTTTCACAAAAATCGTAGTTTGTCTTCTTGTCCAACAAGAAATCAAACTAGAACCACAAAATTGCTAAAATTAGAAATCAAACTATAGAATTCTTGGATTAATTTTTCCCTTGTTGCAAAATTAAAACAAAAAAAAATTCCATTGACCAATCTAAAACAATATTATAGAGTTAACTAAGGGACCTAATGGACATATATAACTTGTCCCTATAATTATTTATAATTTAATAATCTCATAATTAAATTAATGGTAATTATTAACTCTAGTTTGTGTCGCTATCGAAAACCGAGGTTGCACTCTAATATTATATATAGAATTACATGGAACCTTAAACATAAATGTCGTCAACAAGGTCATCTTTTGAAATACTCATTTTCCATGTGATAATACCCTCCATAACAATATTCATAATTAGAGCTATATTTATAGATTTTCATACAACCTCTCTAATTACATATTTGTCCATGAGTTTTGTTAATTCTCTAATAGGCGATCTATTTATGAACAAATCATAAATGAGGATTTGGATAATATTTGATATCCCGTATCAAATTGCAGGTACTCTTCACCCAAGTTCCCAAACTAATACTCATAGGAATATTATCTCATCATGAGCTTTGGATTCCATTTTGTGAATAGTGTTCTTAGCTACCTATATTGATATGCCTCCAACATACCGAATTATTGATTGTGTATCTATGGATCTCACTCATTGGCAATCAAAAGACAGAGTAAATAGATGTGAGTCCACTAATCGCCACAGGATTAAGGTAAGATCCATAAAATGATCAAAGTAATAGAATTCTAATTTCTTGTTACGAAATTTCACAATTGATTAATTTCTATCCTGATCCAAGTTTCATGCGTTCCAAACACAATCATATCTCTATTTAGTAATCATAACAATACTATAATTTGGATAAGATCATTCTATGAAGCTAGTAATGGATAATAGATGACATCACAATCTTGAGCAAGATAAAGTGTCCAACTTTATCCACTGATTGTAAACCAAAATTTATACTTAGTACACAAAATCATATCCTCTATATTATGAATATTTCATATACATGATTATGTACTTTTAAAAGTATTGGATCCTTTATGATATTTGCACATATATATATATGTGTATGTATATATGTATATATATATATATATATTAAGAAAGATATACATATTGGAGAATAAAAGGAATTCATTTTATTAATCATTTACACTACGCTATATAAGCACCAATTCCAATACTTAAAGAATAAAATAATGAACAAGGAAGGTCTAAATCAGAACACATATTTCAACCATACAAATAGGATCTAAATCAGAGTGTAGACGGATGCCAAAATTGAAACCTTGAGAAGAAAGATACTCTGAGAGAAAAAACCGGAATCCGAATCAATATGAAGGTAGAGAAATCAAAGTGAGTCAAATTGAAGAAGATAGGAGAACTCGGCAATTTAAACCCTATTTAATCAGAGATGAAGTGCCTTAAACACCCATAGAACAAATCTTTATAGAAAACAAACATTTGGGAATATTCAGACCACTAAGGCCTATCTAATTTGATCCAGAAAGAAGAGATCTATTGTAGGATATCTCGACGGCCCAAGCACACATGGCAAAGTAAAGGCTCAGCACGGCCTAGGTAGGATCAAATTCGAGAGAACCCTCAAAGATCGTCCATATGTAGGGGCCGAGATTAAAAAGGCCTCATAGTTATTGCCCTTTAATGTGCCCTTACTTTGAGACAAGCAGAAGAATATTGGTAAGATCGACAGTCGAGACAATGTGTGTGTAAACGAGGACACTAACACAAATTTTGAGGCACTTTTAGGCATGTAGGGACACCATGTGTGCATGTAATGGGTTGGCATAAAACACAAGGATTCTTGCCTCCATTATCTTTATTTTGATCACTCCTCCATAAGGACTCAAAGCTATATAAGGAAGAGAGGGAGACGAGTTAAAGGCTGGAACTTAGATCATTGTATTTCCAAAGAACATATTTCCTCCTCCTTTCAATTATTTTCTTCTTATTCCTTTCCTAGATATTTTATGTATTGCTTGAATACTAGAAGGAAAAACAAAACACTATAGTGGACATAGCTCATTTTGAGAGTGAACCACTATAAATCAACATCTTCATGTTTTATTTACTTTTTCTTAAATTTTATTGCATCAAACAACATATACCATGAGTGAGTATAAGGATTATTGCGAAGATTATTATTGATTAATTTCTAGCATCAACAATTGGCACTAGAAGGGGGGCCTTCGTCTCTAAAGAATGGACCCCCAACATCTCTACATAATAAAGCAATCATCATGGTGACAACTCTCACCAATCGCACTGGAGCCAACACCACCAACTCTATCGTACAGGGGAGTGCCAAATTAGTTGGAGGAGGCAGAGGAGCAAGGAAAGGAAGGCAACCTTCAAGAACTGCCTTGCTAGAGCAGATGGTGGATAGAATAAGTAGTTTCCTTGAGCAAATCTCGACGGCCTTGGCTGGCCTTCAAGACGGTAACCAGGTGACGACCCGAAAGACTTAAGGGACCCATCTAGTAGCCAGAGCCAAGGTAACCCTGAGGGAACAAGAGAAACTAGGGTGACTGTGTTGAAAAATGATACAAAGTGAAATTTTAAAATTTTAAACCAAAGTATTTTTCCAAAACATAAGTTTGACATGCTAAGTGCATAAATTAACAACAGATCTTATATACCTTTTTGATATACCAAAGTTTGTAGTAAAATCAAGAAGAGAATAAAACTACAGAAGAGCCTTAAACAACTAGTCTTCTTTGCTATTCTCTATCCATGATCAGAGTGTTGGTCGTGGCATGTCGTATAGTCTTCCTATGCTGACTCACTTTCTGACCACTTAAGAAAACTAAGAGCTAAGGTTCCAGATGTTAAACAGTAACTCTCTGGGAGTTTTAGAGTTTCTCACACTAGAGTACTCGCTCTCTGCTTTTGAAATGATCTGAGGAACAATGGAAAATAACTCTTTTTTTCATTAATCTGGGGTTAAACCTTATTAGATTAGGCTTTCAAATTCAAGTTTAGATCAACTTCTGATGAAAAACGTGTCAAAAATGTGTAACCTGATCATCACATGTTTGGCATGCTGATATAGGAGACTAGCCTACTAAACCAGCTCCATCAGCCTACCGAACCAGCTCCATCAGCCTACCAAACCAGCTCCATTAGCCTGCCGAACTTAACCATCAGCCTGCCGACTGTGCGATAATATGGAGATCTTAGAATATCTTATTTTCATATGGGAATCTTAGATGGAGTCTTAGTTTTAATTTAAATAACCTAATAGAGAAGTTATCTAATTAAAACAGTCATATACAGATAACCCTATACAAATAAAATATATCCAAATAATTCAACATGCTTATCTTGAATTAATTCACAAAATTAATTCAACCAACAAACTAGCATGAATTATTAAATCAACTCTAATCAAATTTCAACCAATCTAATAATAAACACAAGTCACCAATATGTAAAGAAAACATGTCGTAGTATTACAGGATTTATTATGAGCTAGAGAATGGGACTCGATGGACATATATATAGATCAACCTCCTATAACTATAAAATAACATATCCCAGATATATATTTTATAATTATCAACTTTAATGCTACTCCACTAAAAGCTTAGAGCTACACTCTCAATCTATATAAAATTACAAAGCCCAATAAGCTAATCATTCATGACATATCATAATGTGTAACATCCCCATAGGATATTTATAATCAGCTTAAGGATAAATTCTGTTTTACCTTCTCGATAATTTTTATCTTATGTTCCATTATTTCACCATTGTAATACTTACACCAGCAAGTGCACGAGCCTAAAGGATAAAATAGAAAGGGGAAACAGAGAAATGAAAGGGGAAATAGTCGACTTGTTAATAGGAGGAATGATGTGCCATGGTGCGAAGGAGACTGACGAACAAATGACGATAACGTGCTTGAAGGCATGATCCGTACGATCTACAGGGGGCCCTACCCTAGTGGTGACTCGTGAAGGTCCCAAAAGAACTATGCCCGAGAGGCAAGAAAGAGCTCCAAAGATAGATACTAGAATGTCTTGACGAGCAGGCTTGCCAAGATGCCAAAATATGAGGGGATCGAAATCACCTTTTTAGAGGTAGACGCCCATGGGGTCCATTTTTCACAAAACAATGCCTTGATAGTTGAGGAGATGATTGAAAATTGCACTGTTTTTTGAATCCTGGTGGACAATGGTAGTTTAGTCAATATCATCTACTTAGATTGTTTGAGCAATATGGGGATCTCATTGGACTAAACGATGCCAAACTCCCATCCATTGTATGGGTTTACTAGAGATAGCATGATACCCGAGGGAACAATCACACTCTCTATCATGGTGGGAGAAAAGCCAAAAGCAACAATGATCATATCTAGCTTCCTCATCGTAAAAGGTAGGGATTTATCAGTAGAAAATAAAGTTTACTACTATCCAAGGAGTGGGTGCAATGAGGGGGAATTAATACAACTCTAGGTAAACTTACTCCAACACCATCCATGCCTATGTCAATCCTAAGAGGATGGAAATAAGGGTGGTAAGACCTGTGGTAGAAGCCTTAGACCCCAGGCTGAGGGAAGAGGTAACTATCATAGAACTTGTTAAGGATTTAATGGAAGTAGCTGTAGATAGAAGTGACCCTACCAAGGTCCTTAGAATTAGGTCAAAGATTGAAGGGCAAAGAAGCAAATAAACTTAAAATGTTCCTCAGTTAGAATCTCGATGTGTTTGCATGGACCCATGAAGACATGGAGGGAATTCACCTAGACGTCCCCTGCCACCACCTCAACATTGACCCCAGCTATCCCCCAAAGAGGCAAAAGAGGCCAAATAGGCAACCTCTAAATCATGAGAGGTATGAGGCCCTCAAGGAGGAGGTGGATAAGCTAGAAAAAAGAACGGTTCAGTAAGGTATAGCTGTACCCAGACTAGATCTCAAATCCTATCCTCGTCAAGAAGCCCAATTTAAAGTGGAGGATATGCATTGATTTCAATGATCTGAACAATGCCTATTTGAAGGATAGCTTTCCTTTGTCTTGAATGGACCGATTGGTTGATGCTATTGTAGGCCACGAACCGTTAAGTTTTATAGATGCTTACTCAGGTTACAACCAAATCCCCATGCATCCATGAGACCAAGGGCATACCTCTTTCATCACTAATAGGGGCTATATTGTTACCTTGTCATGCCATTTGGACTAAAGAATGCAAGGGCAACATCTCAGCACCTGGTGAATAAAATGTTTATTGGGCAAAATGGGAGAACAATAGAGGTATTATTGGATTATATGCTTGCTAAGTCTGTAAAGGCGAGCTGCCATATTGCTCATCTGAAGGAAGCATTCAATATTTTAAGGAAGTACAAAATGAAGGTTAACTCGCTGAAATGTGCACTCAATGCTGCGTTGGGGAAATTTCTGGGGTTTATGGTAAGTAGACAAGGGATAGAGGCTAACCTTGAAAATATCCAAGCCTTGCTAGATATGGGGGCCCCTCAAAAGCCTAAAGAAGAGTAGAAGATTACAAGATGTGTGGCAGCACTGAGCCGCTTCATCTCCATGGCAACGGATAAGTACGTTCCATTCTTCGACATCTTAAAAAGGAGAAAACCCTTCGAATGGATGGTAGAATGTGAAAGCTTGAAGAGCTATCTAGGGGAACCACCACAACTATCTAAAGCTCTACTTGGGGAGACATTGCAAATTTATCTAGCCATATCGCCCCATGCTATAAGTTTCGTGCTGATTAGGCAAGAAGGAACAAGACAACTGCTAGTTTATTATGCCAGCAAACGATTGCTTGACGCAGAGACAAGGTATCTAAAGATAGAAAAGCTTGCCCTAGCTCTACTTATGTCGACAGGGAAGTTAAAAAGGTATTTCTTAGAGCACAAGGTAGTGGTGTAACGAACTACCCCTTGAGGGAAGCATTATAAAGACCAGAAACACCTAGGAGACTACAAAAAAAGTATGTCAAGCTAAGTTAGTATGACATTGAATACAAGCCTAGGACAACAATAAAAGGACAAGTCCTACCTAACTTTGTTGTAGAATTCACCACTTAATCGAGTGAACCTGAACAAGAAGCAATTAAGAAAAAGTGGGAATTATATGTTGACGACTCCTTAAACGGGCATGGAGTAAGCTCAGGGATTTTGCTAGTAAGGCCCGAAAATCACAAGATCACAGTAGCGATGAGGTTCAAATTTAAAGCCTCCAACAATCAAATAGAGTATGAGGATCTGCTTGTGGGGCTAAGGCTCGCTCGCCATTTAGGGGCCGACCCCTGAAAACGACTCATAGCTCATCATGAATCAGATCTCAAATGAGTACAAGGTGAAAGACAAAAGCATGCTCAAGTATTTGGAGAAAGTTAAGGAGGAGCTATAAAAGTTCCAGTCTTGGGAGATCAAGCAAATGCCACACATTGAGAATGGCAACGTAGACATGTTAGCTCACCTAGCCACTCTGAATTACCAAGGGTTATTCCTATTGGAAAACGATACGTAGTAGAATGTTAAAAATTTTTAAATCAAAGTTTTTCCAAATATCAAGTTTGACATGCTAGGTACATAAATTAATAACAAATCTTACGTACCTCTTTTGTATACAGAAGTCTATAGTAAACCAAGAAGAGAATAACATTTTAGAAGAGCCTCCACTAATTGGTCTTCTTTGCTATTCTCTATCCATGATCAGAGTGTAGGTGGTCGCACATCATACAGTCTTCCTTTGGTGACTCTCCGTCCAACAACTTGAGAAAACCAAGAGCTAAGGTTCCAAATGTTAAACAATAGCTCTCTGAAAGTTTTAGAGTTTCTCTCACTAAAGTACTTATTTTTAGCTTCTTAAATGATCAAAGGAATAATGAAAAATTGCTCCCCTTTTAAAGTAGTCGGATATGGGGTTAGTCCATATCAGATTAGGCTTCAAGATTTGAGTTTGCATCAGTTTCTGATTAAAAAACATGTGAACGCATTTTTAGCTGCGCTACCGTAGTCAACCTTGATTCAAAGATGCGGTCGACCACGCTATCACGATCCAAAGTTTGAATCAAATTTGAACTCCTTAAGCTGATCTAATTAATCCAATCCTAACCAATTGCATAAATCCTACCTTATTTGACCCGAGTATCTTTTATAAACCTCACTTTTAATTCCAATAATCAAATAGAAAAGTTATCTAATTAAAGTAGTCATATATAGATAAACCCATACAAATAAAATATAACCAAATAATTCAACATCTTTATCTTGAATCAATTCACAAAATTAATTCAACTAATAAACAAATCATAAATTATTAAATCCAATCAACTCGAATTTTAGCCAATCTAAGAAAGAACATAAGTCACCAATATGTAAAAAAAAACATGTCGTATTGTTACATGAATTATTATGAGCTAGCGAAGGGGACCTGACGGACACATATAGATCAAGCTCCCATAATCATAAAATAGCATATCCTAGATATATATATATATTTTATAATTATCAACTCTAACGCTACTCCACTAAAAGCTTAGAGCTGCACTCTCAAACTATATAAAATTACAAAGCTCTGATAAGCTAATTGTCTATGACATATCATAATGTGTAACATCCTCATACGATATTCATAATTGGCTTAAGGACAAATTCCATTTTACCTTCTCGATTATTTTTATCTCATGTTCCATTATCTCACCATTGGAATACTTACTATTCATAAATTTTATATCATTCGGTTATGCCTATGCATCTAAATGGTTGAGTGATCTAATCTTCTAATTACAGGATAATACCTATAAGAGAATATCATTAACTCTACAAAAGAACTATGGATTCAATATCTATATACAACAGATATATGTCAATCAACAATCATGTCTCCAATGTATCGGTATGAATACCATCATCAAATTAGGATGTCACCTTTCGGTACATCAAAAGCACAAGTCAAGAATATAGGCCCACTATTCATTTCAAGATTAAAACATAACAAATATGATTAACAAAAGTGAATTGATTTAGACAAACAGAATTATTAATCAAATCAATTCAACCTTTTATCATGATCCAATATATCCTCACCTATGACAATCTACCAATGTTTTTACTTATGGAGTCCCACTCTGATAACCAAGATAAATCGTCTCACGTTAGGGATGTAGACAACATAATAAGCGCCCAACTTTATTCCCACGATTGCAGATCTTATCATTTAGACTGTCACCTTTAAGATCATGTCTTCCACATAATCTGTCTATCATATGCGCAATCTTAAAGGTTTATATTGATAGTCCCACACTTTTGTTTGCTTGTCATACATTCAACAGAAATGAACATAAAAAGGACAACATTTGGTATATAAAAAATAAATAAACTCTTTGTTGATTAAATGTCTCAAAAAACATTACATCATTTAATCCTTAGTGCACCTAGTCTAACACTCTCCCACTTGCCCTAAGTGGGTAAATATGACATGTTTCACATCCTCGTAGTCTCTACATACTTCTTGAAAACCCTCATTGACATGATCTTGCATACTACAACATGTCCACCCTTAACGAAGTCCTTTATCACATGATACTACCGACATATATGTTTACTCTTCTTATGAAATCTTGGTTCCTTAGCATTAGCTATTGTTGTAGTCTTATCACATTACAGCAACATCGTCTTATCCATATTAGGAACTACTTTAAGATCCTTAAGGAACTTGTGGAGCCACACAGCTTCTTTCAAAACTTCACTAGCTATCACATACTCAGCCTTTATTGTTGAATCTGAAGTGCAATCTTACTTGACACTTCTCCAAACAATGGCACCTCCACCTAGAGTAAACACTTTACCTAAAGTCGATCTTCTCGAATCTAGATAGGATTGAAAATCTGAATCAGTGTATCCAAGAGATGTTAGATTCTCACCAGAATACACTAATATATGACCTCTAGTACTTCTTAGGTACTTGAAAATATGCTTGACCAAAACCCAATAGTTTGGCCCTGGATTCGACTGAAATCGGCTTACTATGCCGATTGCATAACAAATGTCTAGTCGTGTGCAAAGCTAGCATATATGAGACTATCCACTGTCAAAGCATAAAGCACTTTCTTCATGTATTCTTTTTCCTCATCAGACTTTAGAGAGTCTTTCTTAGAAAGAGTAATTCCAGATCTAGATACTTTCCCACCTTTCCTAGAATTCTACATTACATACTTCTCGAGAATTTTATCTTTGTAGGTAGTTCGGGATAGTGCTATCATTTTATTCTTTCTATCTCAAAAGATTTGAATACTAGAACATAATTAGCTTTACCCAAGTCCTTCGTGTTAAACTGCTTAGTCAACTATAATTTGACCGATGACAATGACCCAACATCATTGCCAATAAGCAGAATGTCATCTACATAAAGCAATAGAAAACCATGTTCCCATCCTTGATGTGTTTGTAAACATATGGTTTGTCCATGTTTTGTTCAAACTCATAAGTTTTGATCACTTGATCAAATCTTATGTTTTAAGAACGAGAAGCTTGCTTAAGTCCATAAATAGACTTTAGCAACTTACAGTTCTTATCCTCTTGACCTTTAGCTTTGAACCCATTTGGTTGCACCATAAATATGGTCTCATTAAGTTAGTCATTTAGATGGGCCATCTTGACATTCATTTGCCAAATCTAGTAGTCGAGTGTTGCAACTATGGATAAGAGAATGCAGATGGACTTAACCATGGCTACAGGCAAAAAAGTTTCCTCGTAATCGATTCCTTCCTTTTGCATGTATCCCTATGCTACCAGTCTAGCCTTAGAGGTTTTGACTTTTCTATCTGCTCCTCTCTTACTCTTGTAGATCCACTTACACCCTATAGGTTTTATACCTTCAGGAAGGTCCATAAGCACCCAGACTTGATTAGTCTTTATAGACTTCATCTCAATGTTCATAGCTTCTGTCCAGAGCTATCAACATCCTCCATAGCCTTTGTGTAAGTGTAAGGATCCCTATCATGTTCAATCGGTTCAGGCAAATAAGCTTCACCATTAAACATATACCTCTTGAGTTGATGCCCAATCCTCCTACTATGCTAAAGCTCCCTAGGTTGTTGTTTGGTCTGTCTTTCCATATTGTCTAGATTGGTTTCAACTGGAACCCCCGTAGTGATCGAATCACTCACTAACTCATCAAGTACCATTCTACTATGAAGCTTAAAGTTGTTCACATAACTTTCTTCAAGGAAAGTTGCATTCATTGAAACCATGACTTTATTTTCTTTTAGGTTATAAAAATTACCCCCTTTAGCCCCTTTTAGATATCCTACAAACACGCAAACTTCCAAACATGCTTCCAACTTACTCGTTTCCTTGTATAGAAGATGAGTAGAACATTCCCATATGCGAATATGGTTTAATGTTGTCTTTCTACCATCCACAACTCATGAAGAATTTTAAGAACTGATTTTAAAGGCACATTGTTTAAAAGATAACATGCGGTTTATAGTGCGTATGCCCAAAAAGAAAAAGGCATTGTCAAATAACTTATCATGGACCTAATTATGTCTAACAAAGTCTTATTTTTTCTCTTTGCCACACCATTTTGCTGCAGAGTGCCTAGCGTAGTCAAATGGGATAAAATCTCATTCTTTAATAAGTGTCCTAAGAACTCATTGGAGAGGTATTCTCTACCTCGATCGATCAAAGTGCCTTCATGGGCTTACCTAATTACGTCTCTGCTTTAGCTTGAAACTCCCTGAACTTGTCAAAAGTTTCACTCTTATGATGCATTAGGGAGACATAGCCATATCTTGAGTAATCATCAATAAAAGTGACAAAATACTTTGATGTTTATGGGACCACAAACATCACTATGCACAAGTTCTATAACCCCTTCAGCTCGATTGCTCTTAGATTCTACTGGTCTTTTGGTTATTTTGCCCTCCAAACAAGATTCATAGTGTGATATAGATTCCACTTCTAAGTGACTTAATGGTCTATCCATTACCATCCTTTGAATCCTATTCAGGATAATATGATCTAATCGCAAGTGCCAAAGATAAGTCTTATTAGAGTGAAAAGTTTAAAGTCTTAGAATTATTATTAATGTCAGTTGTAAGTAGTAACTCCATCTTAGGCTTTATAAGGTATAGGTTGTTTTGCATCCATCCATTACTAATAAAAGATTTGTTTTTAATAATCACAACTTTATTATTCAAAGAAACTAAATAAGAATCTTTAAATAAACAAGTAATAGAAATTAAATTCCTTTTAAGTTTAGGAACATAAAAACAATCTCTCAAAACTAAAGTTCTATAATTATCAAAGTAAAGATGAACGTCTTCCACTACTTCAACCAACACTAAGAATACATCACCCATTTGCAACATGAAGTGCTCATGTAGCAGACTTCTCGTTTCCTTAAATCCTTGCAAAGAAAATGCAAACATGATTAGTTGCTCTAGAATCTATGACCCAAGTGCCATTTGATTCCTCAACTAAACAAGTTTCAATAACCAAAAGTTCATACTTACCTCCTCAAAATAAGAAGCCCTTGCAATTCTTCTTGATGTGCCCAACCTTCCCGCAAAAAAACCACTTTAGCTTTTTCAGGTTCCTCTTTTTCTTCTTCTTGTCCTTGCCTTTTGCTGAGACAAAATATTTCCTATTTTTAACCATCTTCTTCTTTCCATTCCCAAAGTTAGGATTGGAACTAAATGCGACTGCCAAGTTCACCTCCCCACAAGCAGGAGCTTCCCTAATCAAATTTTTGAACTCCTGTAACTACTTCATCAGCTTATTCATGGTAATATCTTGCCTTTTGCTTAAATTATATAAAGCTCTAAATGGGATAAATTCCTTAGAAAGAGTCTTAAAGACCATTGTCATTTGTCATCTGTGACTTAGCATCTATATCGGCTCCGTAGGTTCGAGCCACAGCGAGGTAACTCATGACCAACATTATATTCTCCTTCACAGGAGTCCCCAACCTTTGCTTGTAGTCAAGGAACTTCTGAAGAGCCCCTTGCTATTTTGTTAAGGCTTGGCCTTTGAACATGTCTTCTAGATTATCTAAGATCTACTTATTGGTCTCATAATCCTGATGTTGATTCTATAGCACATTATTCATGCTAGCCATAATGTAATAGTGGCCGCGATTATTAGCATTATTCCATCAATCATACGCTTGGATTTGTTCATTTGTGGATTCACCAATAGGCTCAGTAGGACACGGTGTTATTAGTATAGATTTCAATTTCTTAAAGGAAAAGATGATATTTAGGTTCCTTTTTCAATCATTATAGTTCTCATTACCTAATGTATTTTTATTAAGTATCGAAGATAAAGCGTTTTTAGACATTTTGATCTACAATAAAAATTTACATATCAAATATAAGCAAACATTCAACAACAGTTTAGTAAGACAACAAAAACAAGTAAGCAAACAATGTGTTTATGTGTCAAAACCTTGACAATATCATAACCTTGTAATGATAATCCCTAACTTAGAATTCAATAAGCCACCTAGGGGAGACTTGCTAAATTCAATTAGGAACACAGATTCCCTCTGATTAATAAAGGCCATCGAAGGCCCGTCTGATGTAGCATATACTAATAATCATTTTCTTTGGCTATTAATTTTATTAACAGAGCTCCTAGGGGAGGTTAATAATAAAATTAATCTTGATTGTATAACTATCGTTTGACTATTTTATCCATGATTTACAATCGCTACCTAGGGGGTGTATAATAGTAAATCATTCTAAAATAAATTATCCTTTCGGAGATCTAACCCAGTACATGATAAAATCCTTTCCTAGAGGTCGGAACCACCATGTGCTACTTATGGACCAATGATGGAGGCCTTAGGTCCTCTCTTTGCAAACCTTCTCCCACTCAATATTTAAAAAAAAAAATTGAGGCTTCATGTTAATATGCATGAAAAATCTATTATACATGGCATGTTATCAACATACATGGTAAAACATAATATAATGTAGACAAATAAAACAACATGCAAAGTCACAATCAATATAATAAAGAGCTGTAATATCATAGTTCCATCATAGAGAAAAGAAAATTAAGATTACAAAAGATCAATTGAAACATTTTGTCGATTATTTCTCTTGTATCTTCTCATTGCATCCTTCTTCATGTGGCGTTTGTCTTCAATTATTCAATCTCTTATAGATGAAAAATTTATTTTTCTGGTTATCATAAAATTTCATATTTCTCAAAATTATCTCAAAACACAAGATAAAAACTGCAATGAAAAATGTATCTTTAAAAAAACAAACGGTTTTGCCCGCTACCTGCTTACCGATCTAGCAGATCAGCTTGTCGGTCTACGACCACCGACTTTTCGGTACTGTTGATCGACACTGAACTGTCATTTTCTATACTTTTGCAAAAAATTATGTTTAAGCAGTTTTTAATTTATTTTTCAACAATTCAAAAACATAAAAAATTTATAAACTCAATAAAAATATAGAACTCCAATCATCTCCATCTTTTAGATCTACCTTCACTTCGAATAATTATTTTAATATAAATTTTACAAATTAAAACTAAAATAATAAATTTTAGATAGTGATGATAAACCGCCATCTAATTATATGAAAAAACTTAGATACACATTCTAAACTCTAAGGAACCATAACCAGTAAAATTAATTAATTAAAATGAGAAATAGAAATTTAACTAACCATAATTAATTAATAAACATTCACCACATAATCTCATGACAATATTTAATTATATAGAAACCCTAGATTGCCAACTCTCAAAAAAAAATTAAATTCAAGCATAAGAGAGAATAGAATCACATAATTTATGTACATAGCATGATCACAAACCCATAATATCAATGTAAAAGTATGGCTCTGATACCAATTGTTAGAAAATGATATGCAGCATAATTTTAAAAACATTTACATCAAAGTCTTTTTCAAATTTCAAGTTTGACATGCTAAGTATATAAATTAATAACAAATCTCACATACCTCTTTTGTATACTGAAGTCTGTAGTAAACCAAGAAAAGAAGAAAGTTCTAGAAGGGCCTCAACTAACTAGTCTTCTTTGCTATTCTCTATCCACGGTTGGCATGAGGGTGGTCATGCATCATATAGTCTTCCTCAGATGACTCTCCTTTCAACCACTTCAGAAAACCAAGAGCTGCAGTTGTAGATGTTGAACAATAGCTCTCTAGGAGTTTTAGAGTTTCTTTTACTAAAGTTCTCACTCTCTGTCTCTCAAATGATCTAAAAAACAATAAAAAATAGCTCCTCTTTTATAGTAATCATATCTGGGGTTAGACCTTATCTAATTGGGCTTTAAAATTTGAGTTTTGATCAACTTTTTTACTGAAAAAGATGTGAACGCATTTTTGGCTACGCTACCATGGTTGACCACGATACAAAGGCGTGGTCGACCACGATACAAAGGAGTGGTCGACCACATTGTCATGATCCAAGAGTTCGAATCAAGTTTGAACTCCTCAAGGAGATCTAATTAATCCAATCTTAACAAATTGTATAAATCCTATCTTATTTGACCAGGGTATTGTTTATAAAGCCTTAATTTTAATTCAAATAACCTAATAGAAAAGTTATTTGATTAAAATAATCATATACAGATAAACCCATATAAATAAAATATATCCAAAAAATTCAACATATTTATCCTGAATTAACTTACAAAATTTATTCAATCAATAAACCAATCATGGATTATTAAGCCCAATCAACTCAAATTTTAGCTAATCTAATAATTAACATAACTCACCAATTTGTAGGAAAAAACATGCCATATCATTACAGGAATTATTATGAGGCAGCAAAGGGGACCTGATGGACATAAATAGATTAAGCTCCTATAATTATAAAATAACATATCCCAGATATATATATATATATATATTATAATTATTAACTCTAACGCTACTCCATTAAAAGCTTAGAGATGCATTTTCAAACTATATAAAATTATGAAGCTCCAATAAGCTAATCGTCTATGACATATCATAATGTGTAACATCCTCATAGGATATTCATAATCGGCTGAAGGATAAATTATGTTTTACATTTTTGATTATTTTTGTCTTACGTTCCATTGTATCTGAATGGTTGAGTGCTCAAGTCTTCCAATTACAAGATAATGCCTATAAGAAAACATCATTAACTCTACAAAAGAACTATGGATTCCATATCTTTGAACAACAGGTCTATGTTAATCAATTGTCATGTCTCCAATGTTCCAGTACGTGTACCATCATCAATTAAGATGTCATCATTTGATACATCAAAAGATAAAAGTCAAGAATAGGGGCCAATTGTTCATTTCAAGGTTAAAACATAACACATATGATTGTCAAATGTGAATTGATTTAAACAAATGGAATTATTAATCAAATCAATTCAACCTTTTGTCCCGATCTAATATATCGTTACCTATGATAATATATTGATGTTTCAACTTGTGAAGCCCTACTTCGATGACCAAGACCAATCATCTCCTATTAGGGATGTAGACAACATAACAATCTTAACATAAATAAAGCGCCCAATTTTTTTCGCTCGATTACAAATCATATCCTTTAAACCATCACCATTAAGATTAACGTCTTTCGTATAATCTGTCCATCATATGCACGATCTTAAAGGTTCAGATTGATAGTCTTAGACTTGTGTTTGCTTATCATACATTCAATAGAAATGAACGTAAAGAGGATAACATTTGGTATATGACTAATAAATTAACTCTTTATTGATTGAATGTCTCAAAAAACTTTTACATTATTTAATTCTTAGGGCACCTAGTCTAACAATTCATGTGGAAATTCTAGAAATCCCTACATTTAACAGGAGATCCTGGTAGCCCCTCAAGTGATAACTTAGAAGACTAAGGGTGGCCAATCGGTAGTTGGAATGGTGGCCAATGAGGTAACCCTGTGGAAACTAGCAAGACTAGGGGTGGTCGACGAAGCAGTTTCCACACAGATGGTAGACCTAAGGGAAAACTGGATGGCTCGTATAGTTATCTATCTCTCAAATAGAGGATTACCAACTGATCCGTTGAGCCTAAGAGGATTATCTACAGGTCGGCGCTATTTGTTACATGACAATATTCTTTACCACTCAGCTAGCTCTATTCCTCTCCTTCGATGTATCATCAAGGGTGAGGGATTGCAAGTGCTGGCAAAGATAAGCCAAGGCCTATGTGGAAGCCATATTGGGGGGCAATGACTGGCCCATAAGATGCTAAGTCAAGGATACTACTGACCCACCTTGAAAAGGGATGCCCACGACTACACCCACAAGTGTGATAGGTGTCAATATTATGCCCACGTGCTAAGGTCTCATCTAGAGAACATGACATTGATCCTAAACCCCAAGCCATTCACAAAATGGGGGATCGATATAATCAGCCCATTTATCACAGCACCAGGAGGACTTAAGTTTGCTATTGTCGTTATCGATTACTATACAAAATGGCCAAAGGCCAAGGCATTTGCCATAATTACAGAGACAAACTGCACAAGCTTTATTTGGTCTCATATTGTCTACCACTTTGGTGTACCCCATTCAATCATCTCTGACAATGGCAAGCAATTTGACAATGCCAAGACAAGAAAGTTCTACGAAGACCTTGGCATCCATTAGAATTTCTCAGTGGTCATTTACCCTTAGGCAAATGGACAAGTCAAAACTGTTAACAAGATCATCAAGCACATGCTAAAAAAGCATCTAGATGAACTTAAGGGGCGATGGGCTGAAGAACTACCTAAGGTATTGTGGACTTACAGAACCATAGGCAGAACTACTATAGGGGAAACCCCTTTTTCCCTCACCTATGGTACTAAGGCAGTCTTGCCAGTAAAGATAATGGCCCCAACTACCCAAATAATTGGGTATAATGAAATGAAAAATCCTCGGCTCCTGGACACTATGCTTGACCTATTGGAGGAGCGAATAATTGACTCCTAGATGCTTCTCGCCTCGTATCAACAAAAAATGGCAAGATACTACTACAACAGAAGGTCAAAGAAATATGATATTCTATTAGGGACCTAGTATTGAGAAAGGTAACCCCCAACGCAAAATAAAGAAATGTTGGAACTTTGGGTCTAAATTGAGAAGGCCCTTACAAGGTCCGAGACATCAAAAGAGCAGGAAGCTATGTAGTAGAATCAATGAAAGGCTGACAAGTTGAGCATCCTTGGAACGTCGAGTATTTATGGCCCTATTATCAGTGACGTAAATATTCATCAATAAAATCAGACACCATAGGAGCTCTTTCTGAATAATTTTCATTTAAATGTCAAACAATTGTTGCACTATATTTGACATGGGGTGCAGAGGAGCCAAGAAGGCTTCAAATCCTCACACCAAAGATGGCATCCAAATGGTTTTCACAAGGCTAAACCTTAAAACTATAAGCCCAAAACTGTTATTGAGGAAAATGGAAGACTAAAAACCTCACCCCTTAGTGCCATACTTCTAAGAAAAGAAAAGGCCAATAATCTTCCTAGCCTTAAGACATTCCCAAAAAAGCTTCACAAGGCAAAGCCTTAAGCTTTACACAGTAAAAATGAGGATAGCCTGTAAGACTAGGTGCCCTAAGAATTAAATGATGTAATAAGTTTTTAGAGATATTTAATTAACAAAGAGTTTATTTATTATTCACATACAAAATGTTGTCCTTTTTATGTTCATTTCTATTGAATGTATGATAAGCAAATAAAAGTCTGAGATTGTCAATCTAAACCTTTAAGATGGTGCATATAATAGACAGATTATGATTATGTGGAAGACATGAATCTTAAAGGTGATAATCTAAATGATACGGTCCACAATTGAGGGAATAAAGTTAGGCACTTTATTCATGTTAAGATTGTTATGCTGTCTACATCCCTAAAGGGAGATGACTTGTGAAACGCCCCTTAATTCGGACGTCACAGATGTCGTTACATATTTACATTCGTACATGCATAAACTTTAAAATTATAAATAATATAAAACTTAATCATTACTATGGATTTTAAAAGTGCTTAAACTTACGTTACCAGGATCCATCCATACGTTTTTTTTTTAAAAAAAACTTAATCGTTGTTTCGAAAAGCATTGTTTAAATTATTCTTTATCATAATTTATTCATTTATACTCTAAATTAATCATGAACTTATATAATAATATAGGTTTGTCGATTTGTAAAATCAGGACTTATAAAAATATCACATTAAAACTCTTTGATCATCACATCATTAGAAATCCATTTGTTCCCACAGTTCGGCGACCGAACTTGGGACTTCGGCAGGCCGAACATCATCGGCAGGCCAGAATTCCCTCAACCGGTAGGCCGGCAGAGGCTTTGCAACTCGGATTAAAAATTCATCCATGTTTGGCAGGCCAAAAAATTAGATCGACAGGCCGAACTTCTGGTCTTTGGCAGGCCAACCGAGACCAAATTCCTTTGGAAAACTTAATTTTAAACGTACCAACTTTACGTAAAATATAGCGAAAGTTCATAATTCATAAGAAAATAACTTATAAAACCATAATATAAGTGTTCTTAAAACTTAACATAAAATATATGTTCAAAAATATAACTTGATGAAATCATGAAATCGTTTTCTTGGCAAGCTTCCGGTTACAATTCATCGTTCATGTTGCTCACACGCCTTCCCATGTCCTCCACCTAGTCCATGATTCTCTTACCCTTATCTGCAACATGACATATAAACATGATTAAGCTAAAGCTCAGTAAGTACATATATTCTCACAATTTAAAACATTTTATAAACGTCAGCATCATCATCATCATTGTCATCGTATCATAAAAGTGCCATAAGCACAATTTCATAGAACATATCTTTCGTAACGTTAACCACTTTAAAACTTGATCCATTTTATCTTAAGGGCCCAAGTGTTGCACCATAAACATCATCATAGGCGCGCCGTCATGGAGGAGAAGGGTAGCTAATCCCAAACCAATCATGACATCATAACATAACATTTCATAACATTGGGTGTACAATACTTATTAGGTGATACATATATACATACTTTTCATTCTTTGAAACATGTCATCATCATACATGCATATCTTTAAAGTCATGAAAATCTTTCATAAGAAATCCTTTAAGGAAAAATCATCATAAAATCATCATGAATATCCTTGTAAAACATATCATCAATCCTTGTAAAAGGTGTCATGTTGCAGGTGAGATTGTACTTACCTTAAAGATAGCTTACTTAACCTTAAAAATGCACTTGGTGACGACGTCGCGGTCTTGATGTGCTCGCTTCCTTGAGTGTTCATACCATTTATCGTGAACTATCCATACACTCATCTCATATTATAAACATAATTCATAACCATAAAATCGTCATCACATAAACATGTTATTATGATTTTTCTTAAATCATAAAAATTACCTTAAGCATATAAAACAAACCATACATTTTGAATATAATTATCTTTTAAATAAAACATTTTTGAACAATTAATATATTTATATTTTAATTTAAAACTCCATACAAGCATCATATTATCATGCATGAAATTATTTTATTATCATAAAATCTTTTAAACATACATAACATTTCATAACATATAAATAAAACACATTCATCTATCATACTCATACATAGGCATATTATAACAATTTTTCATGAAGACATCATTTTAACCCCTTGAATAATCATTACATTTTTCATACTTTCAATATTATACAGTAACATATTACTGTGAGGGTAGAAGATAGAAATATCATATTTTCATAAAACATTCATATGACATGAAATTAGAAAGCACCACATAACATATATGCATAACATCACATTCAAAATTTCGAGACAAAACACAATACCTATAGAAAGATATTGTAGACGAAATGAGGAGAAGAATTTCTTTTCAAAAATACCAGAGAAAGCTAAATTCATACATTGAAGTTTCTTCTCAAAATCCTTGAATTAACCAACGAAATAAGATTTTTCTTTCAATGTACTCAGAAATTTTCGTGAGAGAGAGAGAAATTTCGTGAGAAAGGGAAGAGGAAGAGAAATGAAAGTACGTTTTAGAAATTTTTGAGAGAGAGAGAGAGAGAGCGTGAGAGGAGAGAAAAATAATAAAAAAAAGACACGTTAAAATTTTTAACGTAATAAACACCATTATGGGAATTCAATTCCCTTCATTAAGTCAGAAAATTCTGACTGTTAAGGGCTGTTGGCGTGGAAGGAAAGAAGAGAAAGAAAAGGAAAGTCAAATCACTTCATCAATCCTACCATAATTTTCCCTCTTAAAATAGGAAACCTCTTAAAATAATACAAATTAATACAAGTCAAATCCTTTAATTTCCTTAACCGATAAAAACATTCCATTATTATGCCAATTAATCACATTAATTCTCCAATTAATGTAATTAACTCAGCCATAATTTTGGAGAGATTTCTGCTGACTACTCATCAGCCATGTTCGGCCTGCCGGTTTTCCCCTTCGGCCTGCCGGTTCCAGCAAGTTCGGCCTGTCGGTGAGGTTCTTCGGCCTGCCGTTCTCGGGCAAGAAGTTTGGCCTGCCGAGCTTAAAAGTTTGGCCTGCCGATCTGTCATTAAATGTCATAACATAAAACATTCATTCATCATTGCATTATAAATAATCATATATTGCATCATAAATAAACATATGCTTAAAATTTTGCATGAACACTAGAACACAACGATCCCATGCGGTCGTCACCTGTCACAAAACTTGTCATAAAAAGTTAGTAACATGCACATCACATATCATATCATATAACATTATTATTAATAACATTCCTTATTAACGTTACTAACTTAACGTGGTTCGTTACATGAAATAGGCGGGCGTTACAACTTGTCTTGGTCATTAGAGTGGGACTCCACGAATAGAAACATTGGTATATTGTTGGTGATATATTGGATTCAGACAAAAAGTTGAATTGATTTGATTAATAATTCTATTTGTTTAAATCAATTTACTTTTGACAATCATATGTGTTATGTTTTAATCCTGAAATGAACAATGGGCCCATATTCTTGACTTTGCCTTTTGATGTACTAAAGGGTGACATCCTAATTTGATGATGGTACGCATACCGATACATAGGAGACATGACTCTGCATTGACATAGACTCATTGTTTAAAGATATGAAATCTATAGCTCTTTTGTAGAGTTAATGGGCATTATACTATAATTGGAAGACTAGAGCCCTCAACCATTCAAATACATAGGTGTAACCAAATGGTATACTATTTATGAATAGTAAGTATTCCAATGGTGAAATAATAGAACATAAGAAAAAAATAATCAAAAAAGTAAAATATAATTTATCCTTAAGCCGATTATGAATTGTTAGACATGTATGCCCTAAGGAGTAAAAATGTAATAAGTTTTTGGAGACATTTTTATCAATAAAGAATTTATTCATTGTTTATATACCAAATCTTGTCCTCTTTACGTTCATATTTGTTGAATGTATGTTAAGCAAACAATAGTCTGAGACTGTCATTCTAAACATTTAAGAAATGGGCATATGATGGACTAATTATGCGGAAGACATGATTCTTAAGTTGACGGTCTAAAACATAAGATCCGTAATCGAGGGAATAAAGTTGGGCGCTTTATTCATGCAAAGATTGTTACGTTGTCTGTATCCCTTTTGGGAGATGGTTTGTCTTGACCATCGGAGGTGGACTTCATGAATAGAAACATTGGTACATTGTCATAGGTGACAATGTGTTGGATCAGGACATAAAGTGAATTGATTTAGATTAATAATTCTATCTCGACAAATCAATTCACTTTAGACAATCATTTGTATTGTATCTTAATCTTGGGATGAATAGTGGGCCCGTTGTCTTGACTTGTGTCTTCTGATGTACCAAAGGGCGACACCCATATCTTAATAGTGGTATGCATGCCGGTACATTGGAGGCATGACTCTTGATAGCGTAGACTTATTATTCATAGATATAGAATCCATAGCTCCTCTTTAGGAGTAATGATATCCCCTTATATGCGTTATCTTGTAATTGAAAAACTGGAGCGCTCAACCATTTGGATACATAGGTGTAACCGAATGGTATACTATTATTGGATAGTAAGTTTTCTGATGGTGAGATAATGGAACGTAAGATAAAAATAATCAGGAAGGTAAGACAAAACTTGTCTTTAAGCCGATTATGGATTATCATATGGGGATACGATACACTATGATATGTCATGGAGACTTTGCTATACGAGCTTTTGTAATTCTATGTAGTTCGAGAGTGAAACTCCAAGCTTTTAGAGTAGTGTTGGAGATGATAATTATGAAATGTATATCTAGGATATTAGGTTTCATAATGTTAGATATGTATGCCCTAAGGAGTAAAAATGTAATACATTTTTGGAGACATTTTTATCAATAAAGAATTTATTCATTGATATATACCAAATCTTGTCCTCTTTACGTTCATATTTGTTGAATGTATGTTAAACAAATAGTAGTTTTAGACTGTCGGTCTAAACCTTTAAGAATTGGGCATATGATGGACTGATTATGCGGAAGACACGATTCTTAAGGTGACGGTCTAAAACATATGATCCGCAATCGAGGGAATAAAGTTGAGCACTTTATTCATGCAAAGATTGTTATGTTGTCTATATCCCTAAAGGGAGATGGTTTGTCTTGACCATCGGAGTTGGACTCCGTGAATAGAAACATTGGAACGTTGTCATAGGTGACGATGTGTTGGATCGGGACACAAAGTGAATTGATTTGGATTAATAATTTTATCTTGGCAAATCGATTCACTTTAGACAGTCATTTGTATTGTATCTTAATCCTGAGATGGATAGTGGGCCTGTTCTCTCGACTTGTGTCTTTTGATGTATCAAAGGGTGACTCCCATATCTCAATAGTGGTATGCATGTCGGTACATTGGAGGCATGACTTTTGATAGCATAGACTTGTTATTCATATATATGGACTCCATAGCTCCTCTTTAGGAGTAATGATATCCTCTTATATGTGTTATCCTATAATTAGAAAATTGGAGCTTTCAACCATTTGGATACATAGGTGTAACTAAATGGTATACTATCTTTGGATGGTAAGTTTTCTCATGTTGAGATAATGGAATGTAAGATAAAAATAATCAGGAAGGTAAGACAGAACTTGTCATTAAGCTGATTATGGATTATCATATAGGGATACCATACACTTTGATATGTCATAAAAACTTAGCTATACGGGCTTCGTAATTTTATAAAGTTCGAGAGTATAGCTCTAAGCTTTTAGTGGGGTAGCGTTGGAGTTGATAATTGTGAAATGTATATCTAGGATATTGGGTTTCATAATTATCGAGAGCTTGAACTTTATAGGTCCATTTTGGTCCCCTTTGCTAGCTCACAAAATCCTGTAACGATACGGCGTGCTTTTTCAATAATTAGTGACTTATGTCAGATTTATCAGATTGGTTTAAAATTGGAAAGAATCAAGTAATTAATGTCTGTTTATTGGTTGAATTAATTTTGTAATAAACTTGTTGAATTATTGGGATCGGACAATTCTTATCTATTTATCGGTTGATTTAATTGGATAAATTAAATCAAGATAAACTTGTAGAATTATTGTGAATTGATTTATTTTCTTAGAGATTATCTTGATAAAGTTTGTTTTGATCAGATAACTTCTCTATTGGGTTATTTGAATCAAAACTGAGACTTTATCCTATAGAATCTTGAGTGAAAAATAAAAGATTTGTGAAAATATTGACGTGGCAGTTCGGCCTGCCGATCTACATGTTTGGCCTGCTGATCTATGTGTTTGGCCTGTCGATCAGCGAGAGATAAGATTACGCATTTTCATGCAGATCTTATCAGATATTGATCTGAACTTGATTCTGTTTCGAGCTTTTAAGACCTAATCTGATAAGGACTAACCCTAGGACCAATCGCTATATAAAGGGAGTAAGTTTCATGAGTTACTCCGATCAATTGAGAGATTAAGAGTGATACTCTTCTGGTGACCATCTAAAAACTCCCTGAGAGCTTTTGTTCACAAATCACAAACACTAGTTTTGGGTTCTCTCGATTGGTTGGAAGGAGAGTCACTTGCTGGAAGAGCTGTACGTGTGAGCCCACACTCACTCTGGTCGTGGATAGAGAATAGCAAAGAAGACCAGTTGGTTGAGGCTTTTCTGGAACGTTACTTCTCTTCGCAGATTGTGGAGGTTCTTCGGCACACAAAGGTTAGTAAGATCTGTTTAATTTATACATATAGCATGTCAAACTTGTGTTTTAGAAAATACTCTAATGTTAAAATTTTTAAAAATTCCTGTTGCGCACCTCACACTGTTTTTTCCAACACATAATTATCGGGAGCTTGAACTATATAGGTCCATTTGGTCCCCTTTGCCTGCACATAACATCCTATAATGACACGGCGTGCTTTTCTAATAATTGGTAACTTATGTCGGATTTATTAGATTGGTTGAAATTTGAAAAAATCAAATAATTCATGTCTGTTTTTCGGTTCAATTAATTTTGTGATAAAAATTAATTCAAGATAAACTTGTTGAATTGCAAGGATCGGATAATTTTTGTCTGTTTATCGGTTGATTTAATTTTTGAATAAATTAGATCAAGATAAACTTGTAGAATTATTGGGAATTCATTTATTTTCTTAGAGATTATCTAGATAAAGTTATTTTAATTAGGTAACTTTTTCATTGGGTTATTTGATTTAAAACTAAGACTTTATCCTATAGAATCTTAGGTGGAAAATAAAAGATTTGCTAAGATTTTTTTATCGGCAGTTCGGCATGCCGATCCTTAAGTTTGGCCTGCCGATGGGGTAAGTTCGGCCTGCCTATGCGTGAAAAAAATCTCACGTGAAGCCGATGGGGTAAGTTTGGCCTGCCTATGCGTGAAAAAAATCTCACGTTTTCACGCAGATTTCTTCCTCTATTGATCCAAATTTGATTTTGATTCAAATTTTTGAGACCTAATCTGATAAGGAGTGACCCTAGACCCAACCACTATAAATAGGGGGTAATTCACACAAGTTATTTAGATCAATTGAGAGATTAAGAGTGATACTCTGCTAGTGAGAATCTAAAAACTCCCTGAGAGCTTTTGTTCACAAATCATGAACACTTGCTTTGGGTTCTCTCAATTGGTTGGAAGGAGAGTCACTTGCTGGAAGAGCTATACGTGTGAGCCCACACTCACTCCGGTCGTGGATAGAAAATAGCAAAGAAGACAAGTTGGTTGAGGCTCTTTTGGAACGTTACTTCTCTTCACGTTTTGCAAGGGTTCTTCAGCATACAATGGTTAGTAAGATCTGGTTAATTTATACATATAGCATGTCAAACTTGTTTTTTGGAAAATACTCTAATGTAAAACTTTTAAAATTCTGTTGCGCACTATTTTTTCAACAATTGGTATCAAAGCTAGGTTTTTACATAAATTTACAAGTTTGTGATCATACTATATGTATAAATTTTGTGTTATTAATCTCTCCTATGCTTGAATTTAATTTTATAGAGAGTTAAAACTCTAGGTTTCTATATATTATATATGTTGTCATGGATTATATGGTGAATGTTTATTAATTAATTATGGTTGATTAAATTCTTATTTAATTATTTATTAATTAATTAATTTATACCGGTTATGGTTCTTTAGAGGTTAGAATATATATCTATGTTTTTTATGTAATTAGATAGCAGACTATCATTTCGTCTAGGAATTATTATTGACTTTTTAATTTGTAAGATTTTTATAATTAAATAATTATTCAGAGAAGACGAATCAAGAAGATGGATTTAGAACTTGGATCTAGAAGAATGATGATAGGCAGTCTAAGGTATTTCCTAAGTCTTTAATTTTATGTTTTTTAATTGTTAAAAATAAAATTGATGAATTGCATTAAAAAATTGTATTTTCTGGAATGGGAGATTTCTGCTCGGTTGGCATGCCGAACTCACCAGTTCGGCAGGCCGATGGTCATAGATCGGTAGGCCAGACGTGAGGTTCGGCAGGCCAGACGTGGGGTAGAAATCAAGAGGCTCTGGTGGCAGGCCAAACCTATATGGATTGGTAGGCCAATCACCCAGATCAGCCTGCTGACCGAGAGCTAGAATATTTCCAAAAAATGTGTCGTTTTTTCGGTGCAGTTGTAATTTTATTTTTGGGACAATTCTGAGAAACATTAAATTTGGATATGACTGAAAATATGAAGCATTCGATTCATACAGGATTGAAGGCTTAAAAATGGGATTACATAAAGAAAGATACAGCTTGAGGATTCAAGGATGAAGAATCGATAATATGTCTCGATTATTCTTTTGTAATCTTAGTTTTCTATTCTCTAGGGTGGAGCCATAATATTACGGTTATTTATTATTTTGCTTGTAGCTTTGTTTGATTGCTTTTCTTGTCTGTATTATAATATGATTTGCCATGAATATTAAAATTGTTCATGCATATTCTTAAAATAAAACCTTGATTTCAAAAAAATTGAGTGGGAGAAGGTTTTCAAAAAGAGAACTTAAGGCCTCCATCCTTGGTCCATAGGCAGAACATGGTGGTTCCGACCCCTAGGAAGGGATTTTTATTATGTACAAGATTAGATCTCTGAGAAGATAAGGTATTTTAGCATGATTTATGGTTGCATGGCCTAGGTGGTGATTATAAATCATGGATAAAATATTGAAACGATGGTTATACACTCACGTTAATTTTATTATTAACCTCCCCTAGGAGCTCTGTTAATAAAATTAATGGCCAAAGAAACGATTATTAATATATGCTAGATCATATGGGTCCTGGATGGCATATATTAATCAAGAGGGGATCCGTGTTCCTGATTGAATTTGGCATGACTCCCCTAGGAGCTTGTTGAATTCTGAGTTGGGAATTATCGTTATAAGGTTGTGATATTTTCAAGGTTTTGACACATAAACACATTTGTATGTTTTTACATGATTGTGTTATCTTACTAAATTATTATTATGTGTTTGTTTATGTTTGGTATATGATTCTTTATTGTAGATTAAAAATGTCTAAAAACGCTTTATCATCGATACTTGAAAAAAACCTATTAACCAGTGAGAACTATAATGATTGGAAACAGAACCTATATATCGTCCTGTCCTTTGAGAAACTAAAATATGTATTGACAACCCTTTGTCCTCCTGAGCCTACAAGAGACTCAACTAATGAGCAATTCCAAGCGTATGATCGCTAGAAAGATGCAAATGATTAGGCCCGCTGCTATGTTATGCCTAGCATGAATAACGTGTTGCAAGCTCAACATCAGGATTATGAGACTGCGAAGTAGATATTGGATAATCTTGAGGATATGTTTGGAGGCCAGGCCATAACAAAGCAGCAAGGGGCGCTTCGAAAACTTCTAAACTGTAGACAGAGGCCGGGGACATCTGTAAAGGAGCATATGATCTTGATCATGGGTTACCTCACTGAGGCTCAAACCAATAGAGCCGACATCGATGCTGAAACTTAAATGGCTATGGTCTTTGAGACTCTGTGAAAGGAATTTATTCCATTTAGAGCTACTTTTAATTTAAGCAATAGACGGGATATGACCTTGACGAAATTGATGAAATAGTTACAAGAGTTTGAACTGCTGATCAGGGAGTCTCTTGTGGGTGGTGAGGCCAACATGGTAGCTGCTTCTGGTTCAAATCTCAACTCTAGGAATGGAAAGAAGCAACAGGCCAAGAACGGAAAGTCTTCTATTCCTGCTAGCACCAAGAGCAAGAAAAAGAAGAAGAAGAACCCAAAGAAGCTTAAGTGCTTCTTCTATGGAAAGGTCGGGCATATCAAGAAGCATTACAAGGATTTCCTTTTCAAAGGAGGTAGGTGTGATCTTTTGTATTTAGAAACTTGTTTGGTTGAGGAATCAAGTGACATTTGGGTCATAGATTCTAGTGCAACTAATCATGTTTGTGTTTCTCTACAAGGGTTCAAAGAAACGAGAAGTCTATTGCATGAGGACTTCACGCTTCGGATGGGCGATGGATCCTTAGTCTCAACAGAGCAGTGGGAGACGTCCATCTTTATTTTGATAATTATAGAAATTTATTTTTGCAAGATTGTTTTAATGTTCCTAAATTTAAAAGGAATTTAATTTCTGTAGCTTGTTTATTCCAAGACTCCTATTTGGTTTCTTTTAATGATAAAGTGGTGATTCGTAAAAATAAATCTTTTATCTGTTCTGGATGGATGCAAAATAATCTATATTTTATCAAACCTAAGATGGACTTATTGCTTAATGCTGAGATGAATGATAATAACTCTAAAAGACTTAAACTTCTCACTCTAATAAGACTTATCTTTGGCATTTGCGCCATGGTCATATTAACCTAAATAGGATTCAAAGGTTGGTAAGGGATGGACCTTTAAGTCACATAAAGGTGGAATCTATACCTCAATGTGAATCTTGTTTGGAGGGTAAAATGACCAAAAGACCATTCGGGTCTAAGGGCAATAGGGCCAAAGGGGTTCTAGAACTTGTGCATAGTGATGTTTGTGGACCGATGAACATCCAAGTATGAGGAGGGTATGTGTTACGAGGAGAGTATGTGTACTTTGTCACTTTTATTGACGATTACTCAAGGTATGGGTATGTGTACCTAATGCACCACAAAAACAAAACTTTTGACAAGTTCAGGGAGTTTCAGGCTGAAGTAGAAAAGCAATTGGGTAGACCCATAAAGACACTTCGATCTAATCGAGGTGGGGAATACCTTTCTAATGAGTTCTTAGAATACTTATTAGAGAATGGGATTTTATCCCATTTGACTGCGCCGGGCACTCGACAGCAGAATGGCATAGCAGAGAGAAGAAATAGGACTTTGTTGGACATGATTAGGTCCATGATGAGTTATTCGTCATTGCCTCTATCCTTTTGGGGATATGCTCTACAAACCGCATGTTATCTTTTGAATAATGTGCCTTAAAAAACGGTCCCAAAAACTCCCCATGAGTTGTGGACAGGTTGGAGGACATCCTTAAACCATATTCGCATATGGGGATGTTCGGCTTATGTCCTGTTTAAGGATCCGAATAAGTTGGAAGCACATTCGGAAGTTTGCATGTTTGTAGGATATCCAAAAGGGACTAAAGGGGGTTATTTTTATAACCCAAAGGAAACTAAAGTCGTGGTTTCAACTAATACAACTTTCCTTGAGGAGAGTTACATGGACGACTTTAAACCTCGAGGCAAATTGGTGCTTGAGAAGTTAAGGATTGATCCGATCACTCTAGAGGTTTTGAGTGAAATCATTTCGATCAGTATAGAAAAACCAAACAAACCTGAATAACAACCTAAGGGGCTTTGGCGTAGTGGGAGGATCGGGCATCAACCTAAAAGGTATATGTTCAATGGGGTGGTCTTCTTGGCTGAACTAGATGAACATGATAGGGATCCTTATACTTACGTAGAAGCTATGGAGGATGTTGATTCAAAACTCTAAACAGAGCCATGAACACAGAGATGAAGTCTATGGAGACTAATCAGGTTTGGGAGCTTATGGATCTTCATGAAGGGGTAAAACCCATAGGGTGTAAATGGATCTACAAGAGGAAAAGAGGAGTGGTTGGAAAGGTCGAAACCTTTAAGGCTAGACTAGTAGCTAAGGGTTATACGCAAAAGGAAGGAATCGATTATGAGGAAACCTTTTCACCTATAGCCATGCTTAAGTCCATTTGAATTCTCTTGTCCATAGCTACCACTCTCGACTATGAGATTTGACAGATGGATGTCAAGACGGCTTTTCTGAATGGCTATCTTGATGAGTCTATTTATATGAAACAACCAGACGGGTTCAAGGTCACGAGTCAAGAGGGTAAGGTTTGTAGGCTGCTAAAGTTAATTTATGGACTTAAGCAGGCTTCTCGTTCATGGAACATAAGATTTGAATATGGATGAACCATGTGTTTACAAACACATTAAGGATGGGAAGGTGGTTTTTCTACTGCTCTATGTAGATGGCATACTGCTAATTGGCAATGACGTTGAGGCGTTGTCATCTGTCAAATTATGGTTGACCAAGCAATTTGACATAAAGGACTTGGGTGAGGCTAAATTTGTTCTCGGTATCCAGATCTTTCAAGATAGGAAGAACAAAATGATATCTTTGTCCCAGGCCAACTACATCGATAAAATTCTTAGGAGGTTTACAATGTAGGATTCCAAGAAAGGTGGGCAACCATCTAAGTTTGGAATTACTCTTTCTAAGAAAGACTCTCTAAGGTCTTATGAAGAAAGAGAATACATGAAGAAGGTGCCTTATGCTTCGGCAGTAGGTAGTCTAATGTATGCCATGCTTTGCACACGACCAGATATTAGTTATGCGGTCGGGATTATAAGTCGATTTCAGGAGGATCCAGGACCGAACCATGGGGTTGCTGTAAAGCATATTTTTAAGTACTTGAGAAGGACTTGAGGGTATATGTTTGTGTATTCGGGTGACGACTTGACTCCTCTAGGATACACTGACTCAGATTTTCAATCCTGTCTGGATTCTAGGAAATCAACTTCGGGTTTTGTGTTTACTCTAGGTGGCGGTGTCATTAGTTGGAGAAGTGCCAAGCAAGATTGCACTTCATATTCAACAATGGAGGACGAGTATGTGGCAGCTGGTGACGCTTCGAAAGAAGCAGTGTGGCTCCGCAAGTTCCTTGGGGATCTTGAGGTAGTTCCTGGTATGGATAAGGCGGTGTCACTGTACTGTGATAACAATACGACGGTAGCTAATGCTAAGGAACCAAGATTTCACAAGAAGAGTAAGCATATTGATCGTAAGTATCATGTGATAAAGGACTTCGTTGAGGGCGGGCATGTCACGGTATGCAAGATCGCATCAGAGGACAATTTAGCTGATCCATTTACGAGACACTTACTAGGAGAGTCTTCAAGAGGCATGTGGAAGCTATGGGGATGCGAGATTTGTCATATTTACTCACTTAGTGCAAGTGGAAGATTGTTAGACATGCATGCCCTAAGGAGTAAAAATGTAATAAGTTTTTGGGGACAATTTTATGAATAAAGAATTTATTCATTATTTATATACCAAATCTTGTCCTCTTTATGTTCAGATTTGTTGAATGTATGTTAAACAAACAATAGTCAGAGACTGTCATTCTAAACCTTTAAGAATTGGGCATATGATGGACTGATTATGCAGAAGACATGATTCTTAAGGTGATAGTCTAAAACATAAGATTCGCAATCGAAGGAATAAAGTTAGGCGCTTTAGTCATGCAAAGATTGTTATGTTGTCTATATCCCTTTTGGGAGATGGTTTGTCTTGACCATCGGAGGCGGGCTCCATGAATAGAAACATTGGCACGTTGTCATAGGTTACAATGTGTTGGATCAAAATATAAAGTGAATTGATTTGGATTAATAATTCTGTCTTGAGAAATTGATTCACTTTAGATAATCATTTGTATTGTATCTTAATCCTGAGATGAATAGTGGGCCGGTTGTCTTGACTTGTGTCTTTTGATGTACCAAAGGGTGACACCCATATCTTAATGGTGGTATATATGCCATTACGTTGGAGACATGACTCTTGAAAGCGTAGACTTGTCATTCATAGATATGTAATCCATAGCTCCTCTTTAGGAGTAATGATATCCTCTTATATGCGTTATCTTGTAATTGAAAAACTGGAGCGCCCAACCATTTGAATACATAGGTGTAACCGAATGGTATACTGTCATTGGATAGTAAGTTTTATGATGGTGAGATAATGGAACGTAAGATAAAAATAATCAGGAAGGTAAGACAGAACTTGTCCTTAAGCCAATTATGGATTATCATATGGGGATACGATACACTATGATATGTCATGGAGACTTAGTTATACGAGCTTCGTAATTCTATGTAGTTTGAGAGTGCAACTCCAAGCTTTTAGTGGAGTAGTGTTGAAGTTGATAATTATGAAATATATATTTGGGATATTGGGTTTCATAATTATCAGGAGCTTGAACTATATAGGTCAATTTGGTCCCCTTTGCTAGCTCATAACATCCTGTAACGACATGGCGTGCTTTTCCAATAATTGGTAACTTATGCCGGATTTATTAGATTGGTTGAAATTTAAAAGAATCAAATAATTCATGTCTATTCATCGGTTCAATTAATTTTGTGATAAAAATTAATTCAAGATAAACTTGTTGAATTGCAAGGATCGGATAATTCTTGTCTGTTTATCGGTTGATTTAATTTTTGAATAAATTAGATCAAGATACACCTGTAGAATTATTGGGAATTCATTTATTTTCTTAGAGATTATCTAGATAAAGTTGTTTTAATTGGATAAGTTTTCTATTGGGTTATTTGAATTAAAACTGAGACTTTATCCTATAGAATCTCAGGTGGAAAATAAAAGATTCACTGACATTTTTTTATCAGCAGTTCAACATGCTAATCCTTAAGTTTGGCCTATCGATGGGTCAAGTTCGGCCTGCCTATTAGACAGATCGGTTTGCCTATGCGCGAAAAAAAATCACACATTTTCATGCGGATTTCATCCGATATTGATCTGAATTTGATTCTGATTCAATTTTTTGAGACCTAATTTGATAAGGAGTGACCCTAGACCCAACCTCTATAAATAAAGGGTAAGTCACACAAGCTATTTAGATCAATTGAGAGATTAAGAGTGATACTCTGCTAGTGAGAATCTGAAAACTCCTTGAGAACTTTTGTTCATAAATCACGAACACTTGCTTTGGGTTCTCTCGATTGGTTGGAAGGAGAGTCACTTGATGGAAGAGTTGTACATGTGAGCCCACACTCACTCTGGTCGTGGATAGAGAATAGCAAAGAAGACCAGTTGGTTGAGGTTCTTCTGGAACATTACTTCTCTTCACGTTTTGCGAGGGTTCTTCGACATACAAAGATTAGTAAGATCTAGTTAATTTATACATATAGCATGTCAAACTCATGTTTTGGAAAATACTCTGATGTAAAATTTTTAAAATTCTGTTGCACACTATTTTTCCAACATGAATATACTATGAGGATGTTACACATTATGATATGTCATGAACGATTTACTTTTTGGAGCTTTTTAATTTTATAAAGTTTGAGAGTGCAGCTCTAAGCTTTTAGTGGAGTAGTGTTAGAGTTGATAATTGTAAAATATATGTATCTAGGATATGTTATTATATAATTATAGAAGCTTAATCTATATATGTCCATTAGGTCCCTTTTGCTAGCCTATAATAATTCTTGTAACAATACGCTATGTTTTTCCTACATGTTGGTGACTTATGTTAATTATTAGATTGGCTGAAATTTGATAAGAGTTAGTTTATTAGTTGAATTAATTCTAGTAAACATGTTGACTTATTTGGATAATATTTTATTTAATGTGGAATTACCTTTTTATGACTATTTTAATTAGATAACTACTCTAGTGCGGTATTTGAATTAAAACTGAGGCTCTATCTAAGATTCTTGTGTGAAAATAAGATATTTTGTAATCTCTAGATTATCGCTTGGTTGGTAGGCTGATGGCCGAGTTCGACAGGTTGGTGCAAACAATTCGGCAGGCTGATGGAGCTAGTTCGATAGGCCGACCTCCCAAATCGGCATGCCAAACATGCGATAATCAGATTACATGTTTTTATTGTGTTTTTCATTAGAAGTTGATCTATACTCGAATTTTGAAGTCTAATCTAATAAGGACTAACCCTAGATTCGACCACTATAAAAGGGGAGCTATTTTTCAATGTTATTCAGATCATTTGAGTAGTAGAGAGTGAGTATTCTAGTAAGAGAAACTCTAAAACTCATAGAGAGTTATTGTACGACATTAGGAACCTTAGCTCTTGGTTTTCTTAAGCGGTTGGAAGGAGAGTCACTGAAGGAAGACTGTATGACATGCAACCACCCACACTCTGATTGTGGATAGAAAATAGCAAAGAAGGCCAGTTGGTTGAGGCTCTTCTGGAACATTCTTCTTTTCTTGGTTTTTCTATACCTTTGGTATATAAAAGAGGTGTATAAGATCAGTTATTAATTTATGTACTTAGCATGTCATACTTGATATTTGGAAAAGTCTTTGATTTAAAATTTTTTAAAATTTCGTTCCATATCGTTTTCTAACACAGCCCATAAACTCTGCTCCTAAAATATTCATGCGTTGAAAAATGGCTCGCACAAGAGTTAAAAGGAAAAACCTTAACTCTTAACCCAAAAGGATGGACGAAGGGAAGAAGGCCTAAAATAAGCTCTATCAGTAAAACAACCAAGGATAAAAAGAGACAAAGCTCAGTGCCCTACTAGATTCACTGAGCAAGCCCAAGGGACCAAAGAGGCAAAGCCTAAAAGCTCTTCACCTGGGTTGAACCCTTGACCAATTATCTTTGTTTAGATTTTTATTTGCAGGTTGGATTATCTCTATATTTGTAGGTTGGTTTATCTCTACATTTGTAAGGTAAACTATCTACACGTTTACATTCAAATAAAAGCCCTCGCTCAAGGCAAAGGCTAAAACTAACTAGAAATGGCTCACCGAGCTTGCTATCTCTATAGAGACCTATATATAGGGACAAATCCCTCCACAAGGCAAACACAAAAAATTTTTTGCACTTTGAAGTAAAGGTTAGCTATTTCTACTCAACATGATCAAAGTATAAAAAGACGATGAATAAAGCAGAAGCACATTGTATTAAAAAGGAGTTAAAGCGTCAGTGTAGGGGGATTTAAAAAAAAAACCTATTTCCCACACTCCCTCTGTAGTTGGGGCTCCCTCTCCATAGCTTAGGCTCCATTAGTAGTGGTCGAGGCGTCTTCCAAGGGCAAGGCCTCAAGAACAAATAAGAATGACAAGTCCTAGTCAGGATGGGTTGTGCGAATCAAGTCGACAACCTGCATACCCTCCAACTAGTAATTTCATTCTTAAGCGTCGCATAGTCCTCTAAGGCCCTAAATTCCTTGGCCGCCTTCTTCTTCTCGACCAGCAGTGACTTCTCAAGCTCTTAAATCTTCTCCTTCGACTCACAACCCTCTTGCATTGGATTCTTAATCTGGATGGATAGCTCAATGATGGTCTCATCGAGCTTGGACGACACCTCATTTTTAACGTGGGCCTTGACCTCCTCGTCCTTGGTGTCTTCGACCGCCTGTTTCTACTTAGCAAGTAAAGCCTTCAGCAGCTTTGCCTCCTTCCGAGGGGTGGCCAACTTATTTATGAGTTTTTAAATCTCCTCAAAGGAGATCAAACCCATCATCAAAGCCTACACATAAGCAGTGAGGTTAAAAGAAGTTTAAAGCGAATGAATAGAACAACATATGAAGGGGAAAAACACTTACATGCAATAGATTATAGATGTGATCGCTCTGCCACTCTAGAAAGGGAGATTTCTCAGCTACCACCCAATCCTTGTTGAAGAAGAACTCATAGATCGTCTGGAATGCAAGGCTAAATCATGGTGGTAGGTCAAGCATGCTCCCCACCTAAGCATCAGATAGGTCGCCCACAATAAAGTTTTTCTTTTAAGCGACCGCCTTGTAGCAGTGGGACTTCTTTCTTAGGAGGTGGAGAGAGAAGATCTAAAACATCAACCATAACACTCTCCTTCCAACGTGAAAGTGATGGCACACTGTTGTCGACCCATGTTCTTTTGGATTAGTGGGGGTCAAGATGGCGACCTATGTCCTTGGAGCCGCCTACTTGTGTTAGAGGGATGCAGCCTAAGGGAACCTCTTATGGGGTCAAGAAACCTTTAGCAGGAGGCCTAATGTTTAGAAACATGTCTGCAAGAGGAAAAGAAGATAGGTAAGAATGCAAAGCATAAAAAATTGATAAATAAATAAAATAATTACCCTCGAAGGCCCCTCTAGGGAGTTGGGTTGGAATAATAGGAGTAGGGTCGGGGAGAGATAATATCAGTATTTTCCTCCATTAGGAGGTTTATTGTTTGCTTCTCTACTTCTAGGAGAGCCACAATACCCATTCTTTTGCCCCGCCTCTACCGCTTGAGGACGGGACAATCGACGAACTCTACAAGAAAGGATGAAGAAAATAAGCAAAACTCTAAAGGATGGTTTAATCTTGATGTCGAGGATAACCTTTATACTTTCTTGCTATTCTCCACATAGGGTCGACCTGATATTTCCTCAGCCCATATCCTGGCTACCCGCCGAGGGGGTGCATGTTGAAATCCCCCTTCAACATAAAGAACATCTTTTTTCCAATTGTGGACAAAAGAAGGAAAGTTTAGGACGATAGGAGTGAATTTTTCCTTAGCCCTACTATATGCCCCAACGTGGTAGTATCCCTTGGTTGGCAACTAGCTGATGCTATAGTAATACAAAAATTTTTCCAGCCGAAGGGAAGAGTCGTGAAAGAGATACCATAGTATCAACATCATCAAGAACATGTACCAAAAGTTTGGGGAGACTTAAGAGGGCGAGTTCTCAAATTCGCAACATAACCTCTTCACGAACAGGTGCAGAGGGAAGGTTTGACCGACTATAATGCACCTTATGTAAATGGCGAGCTATTTTGGTGGCGCGATGTCGGCACATTGGAACTCGTTTGGGACACAAACTCGTAATATTGGCCATCAATTTTGCCCTCTGCAAAGTCCTTATGTATGTTAAAGGGTCAGTAGTGTGACTTAGGCTCCCTCGCCTTTGGGGAGATATATCTCTAGTGCAGGCTGCCAATGGCTCATCGTGAGCCATGGCAGACCCCATTGAAGCCAAGCTTTCACTGACAACACTCATTAGGTAAGGATATCTCAGTTCAGGTATCGCCAAAGGTTTAGGAGCTGCCTCATGTTTTTGATCAGGGACATTGTCGACCATGTCGTCAACACTATTTGTGAAGGGGATGGTGTTTACCTCATCGATCTCTTTGAAGATAGGGTCATCTTTAGGAATCATCCCACCAGCACGCGGAGACATCTCGACGGGATCAACAATGTCCAAGCAAACTTAGGAAGAAGACTCAACCTCTCAATGACTAGAAGACATGATTTGGTAAAGATAACAAAAAAATATTAAACAAGTATCCTATATCGAGAGGTCGACCTAACACCTAAGGAGTACCTACTTGGTTTGTAGCCATATAGCAAGCAATCGACACATTCTGAATAAGATAGTAGACCTAAAAAATTATGAATTCAACAGTCAGCCTAAGGTCATCATGAATGCAACAGTCAACTCATCATTGGAAAGCCCAAAATCATCTGGGAATTCTAGAAGATGGCAGCAAGCCCAGATTCTAAAAAATAACATAAGACGCATTCCATTCTCCTAAGTTTTTCCTTAAAACTAACCTATGTTTTGTAGGAACTAAGCCTATAAAGTAAAAAAAAAAAAAAAGAAATCTAAAATGTAGCAACCAAGATTCAAGCACCATTCAGAAAAACACGAGAGACATTCATAAACAAGGATTCAAAAACTTAAAAGTTGGGATGGCCTAAGAACTTACTGATTTGGTGAAGAACTGGTATGAGTACTTGAGACTTTTAAAGTCTTTGAGTCAGCAACAAAATTCTTGAGAGGATCTTTGAAGATTTGAGGAAATTTGGAGAAAAACTCAAAGAAAAAGAGTCTAAAGAAGAAGTTAAATTGAGAGGATTTTAGACAGAGAAAACTACCCAGCCTTTGGAAATTATCAAAATAAGGCTAGATGGGTCTTGAAGCCTTACATATTCTTGCAAGGATGAGATCTCAACCGTTGAACCTTAAAAACCCTTGATCTAACGGCCTGAGATAAGGATAGCCAAGGGTCATAATCCAACGGATCTAGGCTTAAGAGGGAAACCACATAAGTAATCTAACCACTCAGCTCAAAAATTTCTTGAAAGAAATGATGCCCTCTATAGGGATGAGACATATGTCATGACAGATGTGACTATTAAGCTTCTCGAGAAGTCAAATCATATAGGTTCAATTATGACTTTGGTCAAAGGCTTTTCGAGGAAGCCATCCCAAGGGACACATCCCCAACCCATAAGCAAGTGAAACACCCAATAACCTCGACCGCCAAAGCACGAATCAACTTGCCAAGTCAATTTATGCTTGGGGCCAATTGTTGCAGGATATCTCGACAGCCCAAGCCCACACGGCAGAGTAAAGGCCCAGCACGACCCATGTAGGATTGAAGTCGAGATAACCATTAGAGCTTATCCATATGCAGAGGTCGAGATTGAAAAGGCCTCACAGTTATCGCCCTTTAGTGTGCCCTCATCTCAAGACAGGTAGAAGAATATGGGGAGGTCGACAATCGAGACAATGACCCTACAAACGAGGCCACTAGCACAAATTTTGATGCACTTTTAGCTGCACAGGGACACCATGCACGCATATTATGGGTTGGCATAAAACACGAGGATTCTTGCCTCTAATATCCTTATTTTGATCACTTCCCCGTAAGGCCTCAAGGCTATGTAAGGACGAGAAGGAGACGAGTTAGAGGCTGGACCTTGGATCATTGTATTTCCATAGAACATACTTCCTCCTCTTCTCAATTATTTTCTTCTTCTTCCTTTCTTGGATATTTTATGTGCTATTCAAATACTAGAAGGAAGAAAGCGACACTACAGTGGACATAACTCATTTTAGAATGAACCACTATAAATCTATGTCTCCATGTTTTATTTACTTTTTCTCAAATTTTACTGTATCAAACAACATATAACATGAGTGATTGTGAGGATTATTGCAAAGATTATTGTTGATTACTTTCCAGCATCAACAAAGATCGATCTATAATGTACGAATTGCTTAACGATCATGATCATACAACTATAGAGTATGGAAGTCTTAGAGGCCAGATACATGCTATGATCAGGCAAGATTAACTATTGAAATATGTGAAAAAGGTCAAGACAAGCAGAGCCAAATGTAGATCTCAAAATCAGAGCAGATACAAAAACCAAAAACTATCAATCAAAAGCAATGTGAAAGTCATTCATGCAATCCATGGATGAACAACATAAAACGAATTGCATGGAAATGGCTTATTAAATAAGAAAAAGGAAGGAGAAAAATTGAAAAAGATTTACATGATAGAAAACATAGAGATTAGAAAGATAAGAACAACTGAGGTAAAATTTGGTTTCAAAGATCTTGCTAAAGTCAAATTGCCACATGATGATCTATTAGTGTTAACATTAAAAATTAAAGATTTCCACGTAAAGAGAGTGTTGACGGATGGCAGAAGTAACGTAGATATTCTATTCCAACTAGCATTCAAAAACATGTGGTTGACTATTGGCATGATCAAGCCAAGTTAGGTTTGAAGGTAGTCAGATAAAACCCAAAGGATATGTAACTCTAATAGTAGAAGCAACAAGAAGATCTCCAAATGTGGATTTCCCAGGCATCAACACAAAAGTTTGGGCACAATGTGATAATGGGAAGAGGATGGATCCACAAAATGAAAGGGATCCTGTCGACTTTCCATCAGGTGATGTGTTGCCTATCTTCTGATGGAATTAGGACAATTGACATTAAAGGTAGTCAAAGGATGGCATAACATTGTTATAGTATTACAACAAAAAGCACTAGTGCTAATGCAAGACAGGGTTGAAATATTTCAAATAGATATTTATTTCGGTTTGAACTCAAACTTTTTGTTTTAAACTAAACACTTTGTTTAATTGATCTTTAATTAATCCAAATCTTTTGACTTAAGTTAAATGATTTGCTTAATTTATGTTAATCATGTTCTAACTCTTGACCCTTTCTTGGGGGGCTACAAAATTGAGATCCAATAGCTATTATTAATTTTTGTTTATTACTTTTTTCCACTTGTTGAGCTTCAACTTTTTTCTTAAAATGGAGTTCTGCCCTTAAAAAAAACTAATGTGTTAATCTTGTGATCAAAGTTGTCCATGCCTTTTAACACTTGTTAATTATTGGATCTCAATTGCTAATGACTTCAAAATTCGCGGTGTACTTTGCCAAAATTAAAAGTTTATGGTGCAATATGTAAAAACAAATAGTTTAGGTGCAATAGTAAACTTTACTCATATTCCCGTGGTCTCTTAAAAGTGGGATGCTTTACACGTGGATGCCTACAATAAAAAGGACAAAGTCCAAGGCCAACAATGATAGATCTTCCTTGACACAAATCCTCTGTCTATTTTTTTGTGTCCCAAATGGTGTCCAACCAATTATATTATGACACATCATTTAATGAAAAGGATGTGAAAGTCAATTAAATACTATTTCAAATTTTTTAAATGACGTGGCATAAGGGGATTGATAAGACATCATTTAGGACATCAAAAGTAGAGAAGGATGTGAATCCATATTCCTCAAGTGTTAAAGCTTTTCTTGTTTGTTGGATTTCTAAAACAAACTTGATAAAAGTGTGAAACATATATAAAAAAAAATTTCTCAAAACTATTGTAAAACATGCAATAGATTATACTATTTTAACGATTAAATAAATATATAAATAGAATTTGCTTATTGGTTAAAGAAAGTATATATGAATTCTTCTACTGGAGACAGTTATTCTCTAATTTAGACCAAGCTGTCCTTGCCTAGTCCTCAACAACAGATGGACGAATAGGTGAGCATAGAAGGAATTAAAGGTTTCCAAAAGGTCTCTCTAAGAAGAACACTTTTTCTCTTTCTACATGCTTACGCTAAGATGGCGGATAGAGTTTTTGCAGTCTCACCAAGACTCTTAATTATATATCTACTAAATAGAAAAGGCTTTTATTTATAGAGAATGGGAAAGCTAATTAATTCTAAAAGCTTCTTTTATTTTAATTTTAAATATCTAATATTTAATTAAAATAAAATATTTTCTTCCTTTACTTATCCTATGTAGGCACCACCACACACAAATACTCTATCTGTGTGTGATGCCAATTTGAGGAGAAAGGAGAGAGAAAGTCTACTTGTTACTCAATCTTATTTCTTTCAAAACTTAAGTTTCTAAATTTGAATTAAATCATATTTATTCAAAAATAAAAAATCTAAATATAGAAACTTAGTAAACAAGCTTTGGATTGCACAAGGAACATTTTCCTGTGCCTGTATGTACCCTCACACAAAGGGTATGTCTTCCAAAATTAATTATTATTGTTTATTATTAAATAATCACATTATGTAATAATCATGAATTAAGTCATAATTAATTTATTTTGAGTAATATTTAATTTAGAATTCCATAATTCTAAATTAATAATTTAAACTAAAAATTCCAGTTGTCAACAAAACGGTGTTTACAAGGATGATAGAGACTAATAGATCCATAATTTCAAGCTCTAATAAAACCAATATATTAATCGAACTCTTTTATTAATTATAATGTAAGTCCACCAAATACTTGAAATTGCACTCTTGAATTATAGATATAATTACTCATTTCTAACAGTTGTCCATCTGATATAGTCATTGTATATAAATTGATCTTCCATAAATAATTCATAATTAAAGCTAGGTAAAATCCGTTAACCTCTTTAATTACTTCATTATCCTTGAGTGCCATTGATTCTCTAATGAATAATAAATTCATGGATTTAATCACAAATTGAATGCTCATATTATTCAAGATCCAAATTAATACTCAAGCGAATTATTTATCCGCTTCTTCTTAGAGAAGGAATGGATTCCATCTTTTACTATTAACATTCCAGACTACTTACTTCATTATGTCTCCAAAATACAAAGGATAGGATTAGGTTCTCGAATCCATACAGAGTAATTCAAAAAATATAATTCTGTAAATGAGAGTCTTCTTATAACTCGAAATTAAGATCATCTTATATATGACTATTGGTCAATCTGATTAGAACTTGTTGTATTTAACGGAAATTATTAACTGTTCATAGTACATTATGCCCCAGTCCTACATAATCTCATTATTTACAGTGCACTTATTTAATGACTCATTAAATTAACGATTTGGATAATACCATTCTAGTCTTAATGGAACCTGCATTAGTAATGCTCAATTAAAGATTTCATACTTTAATTGAATAATTAATTATTTATTGTTGACTATTTTAATTATCATCCTTAGATATTATCCACGTATACATAACACTTATATACAATATTTAAGATCACATAGATAATTATAGAATTTTGATAATATTCATAAAGTATTCAAAATATGCACACAAATATGATGAAAAGTGCACTTTATTTATATATAAATATATCCTTCACAAAATATCATCAGCTTTGAAGGCATATATCCCCTTTCTCCCTTTTTTGGATGTTTTCCTTTTCTTTTTTAATATTTTTTTAGCTTTTCATATTTTTTTCCACCTTTTTCATCCTTTTTTTTGTCCTCTTTATTTTTTTTCCTGGTTTTTCCTATTTTGTCATATATATTTTTAGTGTTTATTTTTTCTTCTCACTTTTGTGTTTTTTTTTTTTTCCTTTCCCCTCAACATCTTATATATTTTCAAAGTTACTTTATTGATTTATTTAAAAATGTGTATCGCCAAAATCTTTTTAAATTTTTTTTTATTATTGCATATTATTTTACACTTTTGAAAATATTATTTCATTAAGTGCGATTTCCAAATTTCGATCATATTTCTTTCTAGTTATCCTCAGACATAAAAGATATGCTGATTTTTTTTTTTTTGTTTTCCTTTTTTTTTCCTAACAAAATGAAGACCTTACAAGAGTTTGAAATACAAGACATTCATTTATTTCCTTCTTGCATTTTTTTTTTCCAAGGACGAAAAGAGAAACAAGAAGAAAAGAGATGCCAGCTTCCCTTAAAACTAATTCCTTCATTTCTTGCGCTTTAGTCACATTATTATAATCTTCTACTTTGTCACCATTTTGAGCTTACAATTAGCTCAACCGAAGCGCTCCACACGCAGCCATCTCTACACGCGGCCAATGCTCTTGTCAACTTTACCACCAATAATAGCATCATCAGGAATGTACTTTCCCCAGAACCAGTGTGCTTTCCACACTCTGTTCATCTCTTCAATTGGGACGTTCTTTGTTTCAGGCACGAAGGTGGCCACAAAGATTGTCATAATTAACACAAATCCAGCAAAGAAGAAGAAAAGACCGAACTTCATGTGGCAAAGCATGGTGAGGAAGAGTTGACCGATTATGAAGGTGAAAAACATGTTGACAGAGACGTTAATGGATTGGCCTGCTGATCGGATCTCCAATGGGCAGATTTCACTTGGAACCAACCAACCCAACGGGCCCCATGACCAGGCAAATGCTGCCACATAGGCACAGATCAAGAACAACACAAAGTTGGCTTCAGTGCTTGCCAGTGTTCCTACTCCTTTGAGGCCAAACTTCAAGCCGATCATCACTCCGACACCAATCTATTAAAATCAACATGTACTCAAACAGGTGAGTCGTAATTTGGATTATACTGTCGACTTATTTTTTAGTTGAAATACACGATATCATGGTCTCTTACTCGGACCCTGAAAAAAGTCTCTTACTCGGCTAATTAAGATATCTACCAATATGGTTTTCACAAATGCATGAAGTAGAACTCAAAAAGGTAATAAAAACAGTGTCCTTCAAAGAAATACGTGTCTTGAGATTACCTGACAAATGATCATTTGGGTACCACCTTCAAGGAACAGAATCCTCCTACCGAACTTGTCTACAGTGGCGATGGAGACCACAGTGGCAACGACATTGACAACGCCGGTGATAACAGCTGACATGAGGGAAGCTTCATCGCCGAATCCCAAAGTCATGAAAAGGACGGGAGCGTAGAACATGATAACATTAATGCCAGTGAGCTGCTGGAAGAAAGGGATAAGAGAGCAAATCACAAGCTGAGGCCTGTATCTGGGTTGAAGAATGTTCCTCCATGGATGTTCCACTGTGTTCGCAATCTCACTTGCTTCTAGAAGGTCCTGGAACTCCTCCTCAACGTCGTTAGTGCCACGGATTCTCTGCAGCATCTTCTTGGCCTTCTCTTGATTGCCTCTTTCAAGGATAGAGTTGGGAGTCTCAGGCAAGAAGATGGCACCAATAGTCATCATAATAGCAGGGACGCCGGCAAGTGCCAATGAGACTCTCCATCCCCAACCGCCCTTGATTTTGGCTGTGCCATAGTTGACTAGGTTGGCCATCAGGATACCGATGGTGATGGCCATTTGGAACCCCATGTTCAGTGCTCCTCTAAGATTTGCTGGTGCCATTTCTGATAGGTAAACTGGTACGGACTGCCATGGACATAAAGTTAAAGAAAATGCTAAATAACATTAACAGCATTTAAACAAAGTAAAACCTTCTTATTTCATATTCCAATTGACTCGTATCTTTTTCTCCCAATTCAATTTGAAATAATGTTAGATAGCAATATTACCAAAAAAAAAATATATATATATATATATATATATTTGTATATCGTGTTAGTGTTCAAAAGTTGGTACCACATTTTAAAAAAAAAAAAAAAAGTACCTGATTGGCGAAACCAACACCCACGCCAAGCAACAAACGACCAATGATGAGGACTACAACGCTTTCTGCAACACCATTCAGAATGGAGCCGACCAAAAACACCAAACCTCCAAAGAACATGGTGGGCTTCCGGCCAAAGATCCTAGTAATTGAGGAGGCAAAGAAGGAAGCCACCAGTGCAGCAACATAGAGAGACGAGGTGAAGAGCGTCAACAAGTGGCTGTCGAACTTGCAGTATGCGTTCTCCTTGCCGCTTTCGTCTGTCATCTTCTTGTGCACTGATGGGAAGAATTTGACCAAGAACTGCTCCATTGAGGTCACCCCTCCTGCAATGATTTCGAAACAGGATCCATGAAAAATTTTCAAGTCCCTTGAGACTGGACATTATAGTATTTTGGTCAATTAGCAACCCTGCGTGATCTTAGTTAGATAGATCCTTCTCGTCACTTTTTTTTTCATGTTGTGATACTGAATAGTCCTTATATATTACTGCTTAATTATGCCACCATGAATGTTGGGTAGAGTTCAAGTACACAAGAAAATATTCTAAAAGCATCTTGAAAAAATGTGGCAACATTTGTGTGAACTTGAAATTTGTGGCTATTAAGCTCTAAATACAAAGTAAATACAAACATTAATATGGGTTTGACTGCTATTTATGATGATCTAACCAACCTACATAATGTCATGTTCTACATTGTAACAGATAATATAAGGGTGTAACATGGCATTTATACTGTATAAAAATGATTATAAAAAGGTGCATCATTAATATCCTACAGATGTGCTTTTTGTTACAATATTTATACAAAGTCATTATGTAAAATAAATGTTACGTTACAATCTTACTATCATGTTACATGTTGGCTAAATCTTCTTTGAAGGACATAATCCTTGCCTTAAAATATAATGTTGAAAAAAAAAGACATAAAACTTATCCTTGTCATTGTGGCCAATGGCGAAGCTGGAATTTTGTTCAAAAGAAAAATTATCTATCTCAACTGATTTTTCTTTGAAGTAAATTTGGTTTGTAATACAGCTTGACAATTTGCTAAGTTTAGAGTCCAAAAATTACAAATTTTTTGTAGTTGTATAGTTTGTCTTTTTAATATTTAAAGTTTGAAAGACATGTACCTAATTACAAAAAATTAGGGTACTATAGTTGAAATTCAAAATACTTAACAATAAAAAATCGTAGTTGAAATTTTTGAAAAAAAAAAGTAAATATTGTAATATAAAAAAAACACTCAGAAGGGGACAAATAAGGAAAGACCTTGCAAAGAGTTATAAGATTTGTGGTAAAAATTTTAAAAAGGTACTTAGGCCCGGAGGACCAGCGAGCTGGGAATTGAGGAAAACGATTACCTGAAATTCCGATATCGTAACCGAAAATAAGACCCCCCATAGCAGCAACCATGCAAGTGACAACGACAAACACGGTAACGCCGCCTTCATAGTTCCGCCCACCTCCTTGAGCAACAAAAGCACCTCCTGCCATCTTTCTTTTCTTGCACTTACGTTTGGCAAATTAATGTATGTGCTTATAAAAATTTCTCTTCAGTGAATATATCTTCCTTGACAAGTCTAAGTTAATTATATATTCACTGGAAAATAAAGAAGGAACCACGGTCTTTTTCTTTTCTTTGCCTCCAAGTTACATCTGCCCCACTTTTTCTGCCTTCTTTCTTATGGCCCCCCAAGTCTCCACATGCAATATATATAGGCCCCTTTCCTTATTTGAGGTCGAGCCATCCATAATTCGGATTTCTTGATAACAGATTTGTCATAAAAATAGGATTCAGTTTCTCAATCTTATGGTTTGCGGTTGGTTTTCGAGATAACGACTTTAATTAGATAATCTAGTCAAAGCCATTTCACATTGTTGACGATGACAATCCAAATTTAGCAACACCTCATTGTCAATCTTTATGTTCACCTGTTCCTTGTTGTCATGAGTTATCCTACTCTCCTAAAAAATTAAATCTATTTTACGTTGTTGATTGTGATAATCTAAATTTAGCAGCTGTCTAAATTTGTAAATGATAAGATCATTTTTTTGTCATTTTTATTGTCAATCTTTCATGATCTCCTGTTCGCTATTGTCATCTGTCATCTTACTCTCTAAAAAAATGAAGCTATTTTACGTTGTTGATGATGACAATCTAAATTTAGCAACAACGAGTGGAAGAATATGATTAAACAGCAGTGAATTTGTAGATAATAAAGTCTTTTTTTGTCACTCTTATGGTCACTCTTTATGTTCTCTTGTTGCTTGTTCTACGTGTCATCTAATGAAGCTATTTTATTGCTGACAATCTAAATTTAGCAACAAAGAGTTGATCATCGTCCCCGGAAACAACTCAATACCAAACTCAATTTCTCGATGCGTTGGTAATCCTGGCAACTCGTCGGGGAAGACATCCTCGAACTCATCAACCACCGGAATCGCTACACTTCCTCTCAAAGCATAGGGCTTGCACTCTAGATTCGCAAGAAAAGCACAACAACCCAGATTTTTTCGCCCTCCTAGACACGACTTCATGAGACGCTCACTCATTAACCAATCACTACCACCCTGGTAAGTGATCATCTTCCCCCTATCAGACACTAGGGTCACTTTTCTAAGTTGGCAGTCTACAACTGCATTATACCTGGACAATCAGTCCATCCCTAGAATTATATCATATGAGCTCATGGGGAGTATAATCAAATCACTTTTCAAAATCTCATCCCCAATCTTTATTTTACAAGATTTACATACACAATTCACACACACCCGCCCCAAGGGAGAGGTTATGGCTAGGGGTTCATTAAACTCTTCTATATCTAATCCCAAGGCATGTACAAAAGAACTCAAAATGAGAAAATGAAAGGCACCTGTATCAAATAAAACGTGAGCTAAGGATTGAGAAACTAAGATCATACCATCGACAACCGCGTTACTGGTCTGAGAATCTGAACCTCTAGATGCCATTGCATGAACCTGCACTGGGGCCTTCCCTTTTCCTCTACCAACATTGCTAGGTCCTGGATTATTCTACCGATACTACTGAGACGGAGACGACTGCACACTAGTTGTACTCGACACTCGATACTGAGGGACGCTACGCTAGGAATGCTGTGGCTACTACCCTCGCGCCGGATACGAATACTGCTGAGGAGAGAACTGAGGATACTACAATTATGGATACTGTTGGGGTGGAGGTAGGGTCTGAGGCTAAGATTGACGACTGGCATCTTCTCCGGTCTAAGATCCAAGACGGGCACTCTTGATGTGTTCAGGTTGCTGACAGAAATGACAATGGAAGCTGTAGGGATTGCTGCGCCCGTTACCAGATGAACTGCTGCTACCACTGTTCGCGCCACCCTGCTTGCTCTTTCCTAGAGTTGGACGGCTACTGGTACTCTTCCTACCGCTCCTCTGCGACCCTCCTAAAGCTTTTGCTCGATCCTCACAATACTACGCATAATCATTTTCCACTGATATTGCTGACGACACAAGCTCACAAAAACTCCTAAGTCGCAGAGCAACCACCTGTCGCAGAATAGGAGCCTTGAGCCCTTCTTGAAACTTAATGCACCTCTCATGTTCCGATGCCACTACTGATGGAGCAAACCTGGCCAACTCATTAAATCTTGCCTCATACTCCCTAACTGACAAATCACCTTGCTGCAATATGTAGAACTCAGCTGCCTTCTGGTCTCTATACTCCTGCGGGAAATACAGGTCATAGAACAGCTCCTCGAATCTGTCCCAACTGATATCACCACCGCGTTCGAAATGCTTAGCTTGTTTCCACCAAGTATTAGCACCACCCTCGAACTTGTATGCAGCAAATTACACACGGTACTCATCAGGCACACCAAGGGTATCCAAATGCTTCACGATCGAGTCTAACCAATACTCTACCAACTACGAATCCCCATTACCATCAAAAGTCAAAATAGATGCACGTCAGAATTCCTTAAAATACGTATGCCGACGACTGACATTAGAATCCTCAAGTCTAGCCCTGGCTGCCATCTGTCAGAAAGCTGCAAACATAGACCTCATCATACCTTCATCGTTTTCAAACTCAACGTCAGTTGTCGAACGACGTCTAGGTGCCATCCTCTCACTTCTAAAAACAAAATTTTGGACTGTTAGAGGTATTTCATTGTCATACCTATGTGTGCACAATTCCCAAGGTTCATAACCTTGAGCTCTGATACCATTCTATCACACCCCAAAGTACGGGAGGTGATGTGGCAGATTATTTAAATTAATTAAAAGGAGAATTTAATTAAAATCAAAAGATTAGGGGTTAGATTAAATATAAAAATATGAAAGTTTCAAAAAGACCATTGCATGGGAAAAGAAATAGATAAAAATAAATAAATAGATAAATATAGCGAGTATGGGTCCCACTGACCCACAACTTGTGCATACACATGGTACTGACAATAAAATAATACAACTACAGTCCAAGCGGAAAGAAAGTTAGAACATTACATGCCTTGTTTAATTAATACAAATAATCTACTAGTCATTCTACTGCTCTTGAGTTCGGTCCGTTGAGTCCTCTCTGAACCTAAATGGGAATCCACCTAGAGGGGGGAAAAATTTGAGAACAAATAAAATGTGAGCGAAAGGCTCAGTAGGACTATATTTTAATAAATCATTTAATTTAAATAAAAATCTCACTATTCAGGGAATTATTTAAAAGAAACCTTGAATAAATAAATTTAAATAAAATCGTTCTTACCCAAAACAGTTTATTCGGTTGACTAGAAACATCATTTTTTTTTCCTAGGCAAACCACATGAATATCACCACCGTAGTGGCCTACTTGGGTTTCGGGACCTGCTCCCAAGGTCGATCGCTACACGACCCGATCTCTGATATGGCATCATGCCCTTGTGTTTATTTTCATCATTAGTCAAAACCCATTTGCCGAGTTTTTATCATTTACATTCATTATGAAGTTCATATCAGTTCATGGTTTTCAAAAATACAACCAATAAATTCCATTTTCAATCAACCATTGAAAACATTTTTATAGAAACCCTTTTCAAAGCCAAATCATTTTGAAACTGGGCTACCAAAGAAAGGGTAGAAGTCCTACCATGATACTCGTGCCGGTGCCCCACACCGTAATACCGGTCTGCTATACGTTAGCTCCGTGGAACCACGAACGATCCTAGATACACACTAAGTCGATCAATATCTAGTTTGAGACATTCTATGTTACTAAACCATTTCATGGTGTCCTAGTGTGCCATTTGTATCTTTAAAATCATTTTACAAGGTTGGAATTTCAATCGGGGTCCAAAACAATGAAAACAAGTGAAAAATCACAAAATTTTCCTATGCCCTGCCGGCCTGCCAGACGCCCTGCTTCGGTCGGCCAAACTGTGCTGTTCGGCCTGCCGGATATCAAGTATGGTCGGTCGGACCTTTTCTAGGTTCAACCTGCCGAACTAAAAAAACCCAGAAATCCCAACTACGGGTTTTAGTTTTCCCAAAATCTAAATCTTGATTTTAACCTATTTTTCTCAAATCTCAGGCATGAAAAACATTCATAGATGATAGAAAAACATAATAGAGCACTTTTGAACTCATTTAAACAAGATTTAAATGCAAAAATCCTAAAAATCTGAAAATGGGAGAAAATGAGGAAAAATGAAAAATCTTGAACCAAATCCGTTTTTCTTCAATCCAAGCTTAGATTCTAGGTATTCTAAGTTCCTTTAACTTAAATCAAGGGTTTTCTAAGCTCAAACAAACTTAGATTTCAAAAATACATGAAAATTAAAAATTTTGAAAAAGTTTAGAAATTTCAAAACTAACCTCTAATCGAAGCTTTGAATCACGTTCTTGGTTGCCAAATCACGTCCCCGAGCTTCCTACTCGCTAACCCGAAGCTTGGATTCAAATTTTGTTTCAAAAATTTGAGAGAGAAATGAGAGAGAATGAGAGAAACCGAGAAAGGGAGTGAGAGAGGGATCGCACGGGAGAGAGAGAGAGAGAACAAAGAGAATGAGAGGAAGAGAGTGAGAGAGAGAATAAATAGAGAGAATAAACAGAGAGAAATTGTGGGCGTTTTTACTGTGCGAAAACCATGTGCCGCCGACATTTTTGTAAAACGGAATATTTTTAACATTTTACAAACTGTTGTGTTTTAAAAACTCAAAATAACATTTTAAAATAATAAAGAATCATTAGAATTCATTAAATTAACAAAACAACATAAAATTCAAAATTTAACCAAATGATCAAATTAATGTTGAAACATTAATTATAGCACACTAATCCATCATTTTACATTACAATATCATTAAATTAATTTCAGAGCGTTACAAGATTACTGTTTTGTCACTCTCGATTTTCTTTTTAATATCATGTGTCATCCCACCCTCCCAAAAAATGAAGCCTTAATTACAATCCATTTTTTAGAATTTCGTCACAAGTCTGCCGCTCTTCTTTGTGCTACTCTTCACTCTCTTTTTCTTTTCTTCTTTCTGCATTGCAGGCCTAGTGTTTGTAGTTAAAAAACTATGATATAGACAAACACTACGCACCTTTCAGCATTTTTTCTTCAAAATCAATAATTTTTCATAAACGGATATAAGGGTAGTGTTATCCAACTTAAAGTGTTAAGGCTTTCCCCAAAGCATCTCTTATATTTTATTCTTTTGGTTTAGCAGTAAATTTATAACTTAGATATAATTATTTAAGAATGAAATTTATAAATCTTGTTCGTAGTTATTATTATCTTTAAATCCTTTTTTCCAGCAAATAACATTTCTTCATTCTTTTTGTTAAAAAAGAGGAAGAGAATTTCGTAAAATAATAATAATAATAATAATAATAATAAAGTAACAAGGGACATGCCTATCAGAGACACATTAAAAAAAAAAAAAAAAAAAAAAAAACCTTGATAGGGAAAAAAACCACTATAATCTATCAATTAGGTGCAAAAAGCTAAGAGGTTGAAACGGCTCCATCTTTTCCGATTTATATATATGAGCGACAAACTTGTAATATACTTCGAAAGAATGGTTTGTAATTTAGGCCTTATTATTTGGGGAGGTGGGAAAACACATGGTTAAAGATGAATGAGTGACCCCTAGCATTTTTTATTTGTGGATAGATAGACACAAGTTTGTGTATGGATATAGTTTTTGTAAAAAGGGGGAAAAAAAAGTTCTTTTTACCATATCTTTAGTGCATGTTTCCGAATAAATGTCACCAAAATGAAAACAAAGTATATACAACAGACAAAATTTGATACAGATCAAAAGGTTTTTAACCGAATCCTATCAGAAGGGATTTTTTGTCCATACCCAACTGAACATTCTCTAAAGAAAAAGAAAAAAAAAATGAAAAACTACTTTGTTTACCAAGTTTGGTGCAATGTGATGGACTTGAATTTGCTGGCGAAAACGTGGTCAAAAGTAAAAAAGAAGATAAAAGTTGTACTTACTATGTATTACGTAAGAAGTGCAACCGTTACTAAACTTTTGAAAATCGATGGTTTCTCGTAACTTCCTTTCATCGATTAGTCCCCGCACTTAATTTCGTTGGAGGCATTTGCATGCACATCGCATAAAGCCTTGTAAATTTACAAAATAATAAATAAATAAGTAAATAATAAATAAATAAATCATGTTATGTTTAAATTCTAATTTCAAATAAGAGAGATTATAATATGTTTCTCTTATGTGTTTTATGATCAAAGACACACTTGTATTTATGAATAAATACACATTTTATTATGCTATAGTTAGCTCCTAGCGACGCGGTGTTGATTCTTTAATGCTGCTGAACACCTGGGTGTGTGACGCCTAGGCGATGGGCTGCCCAGACGTCAGTGCTGTGGTGTAACACCCCGAAATTTATTTAATGTTATTGTAATATAAAATGATGAATTAGTGTGTTATAATTAATGTTTCAACATTAATTTGATTATTTGGTTAAATTTTGAATTTTAGGTTGTTTTGTTAATTTAATAAATTCAAATGATTTCTTATTGTTTTAAAATGATGTTTTGAGTTTTAAAGTACATCAGTTTGTAAAATGTTAAAAATATTCCGTTTTACAAAACCGTGGGCGGCACATGGTTTTTGCACAGTAAAACTGCCCACAATTTCTCTCTCTTTATTCTCTCTCCTCTTCCTCTCTCTTCACTCTCAGCTCTCACTCTCTCTCTCCTCCTCTTTCACCCTTGAGGCTCCCTCTCTCTCGTTCTCTCTCGGTTTCTCTCTTTCTCACTCAAATTTCTTCAAGATTTTGAGGCCAAATTCTAGTCTAAGCTTCGGGTTAGCGAGTACGAAGCTCGGGGATGTGAATTGGCAACCAAAAATGTGGATTTAAAGCTTCGATTCGAGGTTAGTTTTGAAATTTCTAAACTTTTTTCAAAGTTTTGATTTTTCATGCATTTTCGAAATCTAAGTTTGTTTGATCTTAGAAAACCTTTGATTTGAGTTAAAGGAACTTAGAACAACTAGAATCTAAGCTTGATTTGAAGAAAAACATATTAGATTCAAGATTTTTCATTTTTTCTTATTTTCTCCTATTTTTGGATTTTTGACATTTTTATGCTTAAATCTTGTTTAAATGAGTTCAAAAGTGTCCAAACATGTTTTTCTATCATCTATGAATGTTTTCCATGCCTAAGATTTACGAAAAACAGGTTAAAATCAAGATTTGAATTTTGGGAGATCGAAAACCCGTGGCTGGGATTTCTGGGTTTTTCCAGTTCGGTAGACCGAACTACGTGTTCGGCAGTCCGGATTGAAAGGATTGGCAGGCCGGACTCATCTGTTCGACAGGCCAAACCTGGGAAATGTCCGGCCGACAGGACCTGATTTTCGGCAGGCCGAACTGTACAGTTTGGCCGGCCGAAGCAGGGCGTCCGGCAGGCCGACAAAGCATGGAAAATTTTGTGATTTTTCACCCGTTTTCACTGTTTTGAATACTGATTTAAATTCTAACCTTGTAAAATGATTTTAAAGATACAAATGACACACTAGGACATCATGAAATGTTTTAGTAACATAGAATGTCTCAAACTCGATATTGATCGACTTAGTGTGTATCTAGGATCGTTCGTAGTTCCACGGAGCTAACGTATAGTGGACCAGGATTACGGTGTGGGGTACCAGCACGAGTATCGAGGTAGGACTTCTACCCTTCTTTGGTAACCCAGTTTCAAAATGATTTGGCTTTGAAAAAGGTTTTTATGAAAATGTTTTCAATGGTTGATTGAAAATGAACTTATCGGTTATATTTCAATAAACCGTGAAATGAAATAAACTTCATAATGAATGTAAATAATAAAAATCGGTAAATGAGTTTTTGACTAATGGTGAGAATAAACATAAAGGCATGATGCCATATCAGAGATCGGATTATGTAGCGATCGACCTTGGTGGCAGGTCCCGAAATTTAGCTGGGCCACTACGGTGGTGTTATCTTTATAGTTTGCCTAGGAAAAAGAAAATGATGTTTCTGGTCTACCGAATAAACTGTTTTGGGTAAGAATGGTTTTATTTAAATTTCTTTATTCAAGGTTTCTTTTAAATAATTACCTGAATAGTGAGACTTTTCTTTTGATTAAATTATTTATTATGAATATAGTCCTACTGAGCCTTTCGCTCACATTTTATTTGTTTTTAAATTTCCCCCTCTAGGTGGATTCCCATTTAGATTCAGAGAAGACTCAACGGACAGAACTCAGGAGCAGTAGAAGGACTAGTAGATTATTTGTATTAATTGAACAAGCCCTGTAATGTTTTTAACTTTTCTTACGCTTGGACTGTGGTTGCATTATTATATTGTCAGTACTATATGTGTGCACAAGTTGTGGGTCGGTGGGACCCATACTCGCGGTTCTTTATTATTTATTATTCGTTTAATGATTTCACCTGCTTAATGTTTATGAGTTCTTTTATAAAATGTTGTTTTGAAACTTTCACATTTTTATTATTTAACTTAACCCCTACATTCTTGATTTTACTTAAATTCTCTTTTTAATTAATTTAAATAATCTGCCACGTCACCTCCCGTACTCTGGAGCGTGATAGAATGGTATCAGAGCTTAAGGTTATGAACCTTGGGAATTGTGCACACATAGGTATGACAATGAAATACCTTTGACAATCCAAAATTTTGTTTTCAGAAGTGAGAAAATGGCACCTAGACGTCGTTTGACAGTTGACGCTGAGTTCAAAAATGATGAGGGCATGATGAGGTCTATGTTTACGACTTTTTGGCAGATGGCAGCTAGGGCTAGACCGGAGGATTCTGATGTTGGTCGTCGGCATACGTATTTTAAGGAATTCTAGCATGCGTCTATTCTGACTTTTGACGGTAATGGGGATCCGCAGTTGGCAGAATATTGGTTAGACTTGATCGTGAAGCATTTGGATACCCTTGGCGTGCCTGATGAGTACCGTGTAGAGTTTGCTGCATATAAGCTCGAGGGTGGTGCTAATACTTGGTGGAAACAAGCTAAGCATTTGGAACGCGGTGGTGATATCAGTTGTGACAGATTCGATGAGTTGTTCTATGATCGGTATTTTTCGCAGGGGTATAGAGATCAGAAGGCAGCTGAGTTCTATAGGTTGCAGTAGGGTGATTTGTCAGTTAGTGAGTATGAGGCAAGATTTAATGAATTGGCTAGGTTTGCTCCATCAGCAATGGCATCGAAACACGAGAAGTGCATTAAGTTTCAGGAATGGCTCAAGGCTCCTATTCGGCAACAGTTGGTTGCTCTGCGACTTAGGAGTTTTGGAGAGCTTGTGTCGTCAGCATTATCAGTGGAGAATGATTATGCATAATATTGTGAGGATCGAGCAAAAACTTCAGGAGGATCGCAGAGGAGCGGTAGGAAGAGCACCAGTAGCCGTCCAACTCTAGGAAAGAGCAAGCAGGGTGGCGCAAACAATGGTAGCAACAATTCTTCTGGTAGAGGGCGCAGCAATCCCTACAGCTTCCATTGTCATTTCTGTCAACAGCCAGGACACATCAAGAGGAATTGCCTGATCAGGAGTGCCCGTCTTGGATCTCAGACTGGAGAGGATGCTAGTCATCAGTCTCAGCCTCAGACCCTGCCTCCACCGTAGTAGTATCTGCAGTTGTAGTATCCTTAGTTCTGCCCTCAGCTGTTTTCGTATCCGGCACAAGGGCAGTAGCCGTAGCATTTCCAGCGTAGCGTCCCTCAGTATCGAGCGCCGAGTACAGCTATTGTACAGTCGTCTCCGTGTTAGCAGTATCGACAGAATAATCCAGGACCTAGCAATGTTGGTAGAGGAAAAGGAAAGACACTAGTACAGGTTCATGGAATGGCATCGGGTGGTTCAGATTCTCAGACCAGTAACGCGGTTGTCGATGGTACAATCTTAGTTTCTCAATCCTTAGGTTGCATTTTATTTGATACAGGTGCCTCTCATTCTCTCATTTTGAGTTCCTTTGTACAAGCTTTGGGATTAGATATAGAAGAGTTTAATGAACCCCTAGTTATAACTTCTCCCTTGGGGCGGGTGTGTGTGAATTGTGTATGTAAAGCTTGTAAAATAAAGATTGGGGATGAGATTTTGAAAAGTGATTTGATTATACTCCCCATGAGCTCATATGATATAATTCTGGGGATGGAATGGTTATACAGGTATAATACAGTTGTAGACTGCCAACTTAGAAAAGTAACCCTAGTGTCTGATAAGGGGACGATGATCACCTACCAGGGTGGTGGTGATTGGCTCATGAGTGAGTGTCTCATAAAGTCGTGTCTAGGAGGGCGGAGAAATCTGGGTTGTTGTGCTTTTCTTGCTAACCTAGAGTGCAAGCCCTATGCTTTGAGAGAAAGTGTAGCGATTCTGATGGTTGATGAGTTCGAGGATGTCTTCCCCAACGAGTTGCCAAGATTACCACCACATCGGGAAATGGAGTTTGGTATTGAGTTGTTTTCGGGGACAGCACCGATTTCTATAGCACCTTATCGGATGGCACCAGCAGAAATGAAAGAATTGAGGAAGCAACTTCAGGAGCTTGCTGATAAAGGGTATATTCGGAATAGCACATCTCCGTGGGGAGCACCGGTTTTGTTTGCTAAGAAACATGATGGGACTCTTGTTAGACATGTATGCCCTAAGGAGTAAAAATGTAATACGTTTTTGGAGACATTTTTATCAATAAAGAATTTATTCATTTATCTATATACCAAATCTTTTCCTCTTTACGTTCATATTTGTTGAATGTATGATAAGCAAACAGTAGTCTGAGACTGTCAGTCTAAACCTTAAGAATTGGGAAAATGGTGGGATGATTATGCGGTAGACACGATTCTTAAGGTGATGGTCTAAAACATATGATCCGCAATCGAGGGAATAAAGTTGGGCACTTTATTCAAGTAAAGATTGTTATGTTGTCTATATCCCTTTTGGGAGATGGATTGTCTTGGCCATCGGAGTTGGACTCCGTGAATAGAAACAATGGCACGTTGTCATAGGTGATGATGTGTTGGATCGGCACATAAAGTGAATTGATTTGGATTAATAATTCTGTCTTGGCAAATCGATTCACTTTAGACAGTCATTTGTATTGTATCTTAATCTTGAGATGAATAGTGGGCTCGTTGTCTCGACTTGTGTCTTTTGATGTACCAATGGGTGACTCCCACATCTCTATAGTAGTATGCATGCCGGTACGTTGGAGGCATGACTCGTGATAGCATAGACTTGTTATTCATAGATATAGAATCCATAGCTCCTCTTTAGGAGTAATGATATCCTCTTATATGCATTGTCCTGTAATTAGAAAACTGGAGCGCTCAACCATTTGGATACATAGGTGTAACCGAATGGTATATTATCTTTGGATGGTAAGTTTTCTAATGGTGAGACAATGGAACGTAAGATAAAAATAATCAGGAAGGTAAGACAGAACTTGTCCTTAAGCCGATTATGGATTATCATATGGGGATATGATACACTATGATATGTCATGGAGACTTAGCTACACGAGCTTCATAATTCTATAAAGTTCGAGAGTGCAGCTCTAAGCTTTTAGTGGAGTAGCGTTGGAGTTGATAATTGTGAAATGTATATCCGGGATATTGGGTTTCATAATTATCATGAGCTTGAACTTTATAGGTCCATTTTGGTCCCTTTTGCTAGCTCAAAAAATCCTGTAACGACACGGCGTGCTTTTCCAATAATTGGTGACTTATGTCAGATTTATCAGATTGGTTTAAAATTTGTAAGAATCAAATAATTGATGTCTTTTTATCGGTTGAATTAATTTTGTAAGAAATTAGTCCAAGATAAACTTGTTGAATTATTGCGATCAGATAATTCTTGTTTGTTTATCGGTTGTTTTAATTTTGGACAAATTAGAACAAGATAAACTTCTAGAATTATTGTGAATTGATTTATTTTCTTAGAGATTATCTTGATAAAGTTTGTTTTGATCAGATAACTTCTCTATTGGGTTATTTGAATCAAAACTGAGATTTTATCCTTTAGAAAATATCGGGTGGAAAATAAAAGATTCACGGTGATTTTTTCTTGCGAGTTCGGCCTGCCGGATGACGTGTTCGGCCTGCCAAACTGGCCAGTTTGGCCTACCGATCAGACAGTTTGGCCTGCCGATCAACGGAGATAAGTTTACGCGTTTTCACACGGATCTTATCAGATATTGATCCGAACTTGATTCTGTTTCGAGTTTTGAGACCTAATATGATATGGACTAATCCCAGGACCAATAGGTATAAAAAGGGAGTGAGTCTCATGATTTACTCAGATCAATTTGAGAGATTAAGAGTGATACTCTTCTAGTGAGCATTTGAAAACTCCCTGAGAGCTTTTGTTCACAAATCACGAACACTAGCTTTGGGTTCTCTCTATTGGTTGGAAGGAGAGTCACCGGTGGAAGAGCTGTACGTGTGAGCCCACACTCACTCCGGTTGTGGATAGAAAATAGCAAAGAAGACCAGTTGGTTGAGGCTCTTTTGGAACGTTACTTCTCTACACAGGTTGCGGAGGTTCTTCGGCACACTGAGGTTAGTAAGATCTGTTTAATTTATACATATAACATGTCAAACTTGTGTTTTTGGAAATTACTCTCATGAAAATTTTAAAAAATTTTGCTGTGCACTTTGTTTCCAACAATTGGTATGAGAGTCGAGATTTTTACATAAATTTGCAAGTTTGTGATCATGTTATATGCATAAATTTTGTGATATTAATCTCTCCTATGCTTTAATTGAATTTTATAGAGAGATGGCACTCTAGGTTTCTATATAATATATATGTTGTCATGGATTATGTGGTGAATGTTTATTAATTAATTATGGTTAATTAAATCATTGTTTAATTATTTATTAATTAATTAATGCCGGTTATGGTTCCTTAGAGGTTAGAATGTGTATCTAGGTTTTTCATGTAATTAGATGGCGGACTATCATCTCCATCTAGGAATTGTTATTTAATTTTTAATTTGTAAGAATTTTGTAATTAAATAATTATTCGGAGAAGACGGATCAAGAAGTCGGATCTCGAACATTGATGGTGGCACCTCCAGGTAATTCCTGAGTCTCTAATTTTATGTTTTTGAATTGTTGAAAATAAAATTGATAAATTGCATTAAAATTGTATTTTCTAGATTGAGGGTTTTCTGCTCGGACGGCATGCCGGACCTCACAGTTCGGTAGGCCGAAGGTCACATATCGACAGGCCGGACGTGTGGTCCAGCAGGCCCACAGTGGGGCAAAAATTTTGGTGCTGTGCCTGCAGGCCGAACCTTCATGTTCGGCAGGCCGAACCTACATGATCGGCAGGCCGATCAACCAGATCGGCCTGCCGACCGAGAGCTGTCGGGTGTCCAGGTTTTAATTTTATTTTTTGGGACGATTCTGAGAAATATTAAATTTGGATATGACCGGAAATATGAAGTATTCGATTCATGCGGGATTGAAGACTTGAAGATGGATATTACATGAAGAAGGATACCGCTTAAGGATTCAAGGATGAAGAATCGATAGATGTCTCGATTATTCTCTTGTAATCTTAGTTTTCTATGCTCTAGGGTGGAACCATAATACTACGGTTATTATTATTTTGCTTGTAGCTTTGCTTGATTGCTTTGCTTGTCTGCATTATAATATGATTTACCATATATATTGATAACATGCCATATAGAATAGGGAGTGCCGCTCATATTAAAATTGTTCATGCATAATTTTAAAATAAAACCTTCACTTCAAAAGATTGAGTGGGAGAAGGTTTTCGAAGAGAGGACCTAAGGCCTCCATCGTTGGTCCATAGGAAGAACATGGTGGTCCCAACCCCTAGGAAGGGATTTCTATCATGTACCAGATTGGATCTCTGAAAGGATAAGGTATTTTAGTATGATTTATGGTTGCATACCCCAAGGTGGTGATTATAAATCATGGATAAAATATTGAAACGGTGGTTATACACTCACGTTAATTTTCTTATTAACCTCCCCTAGGAGCTCTGTTGATAAAATTAATGGCCAAAGAAACGATTATTAGTATATGCTGGATCATACGGATCCTGGATGGCATATATTAATCAAGAGGGGATCCGTGTTCCTGATTGAATTTGGCATGACTCCCCTAGGAACTTGTTGAATTCTGCGTTGGGAATTATCGTTGTAAGGTTGTGATATTTTCAAGGTTTTGACACATAAACGCATTTGTTTTATTTTATATGATTGTGTTATCTTACTAAATTATTATATATGTTTGCTTATGATTGGTATATGATTCTTTATTGTAGATTGAAAATGTCTAAAAACGCTTTATCATCGATACTTGACAAAAACCAATTAGCCGGTGAGAATTATAACGATTGGAAATGGAACCTGGACATCGTCCTTTCCTTTGAGAAACTGAAATATGTTCTGACAACTCCTTGTCCTCCCGAGCCTACGGGAGACTCAAGTGATGAGCAATTCCAAGTGTACGACCGCTGGAAAGATGCTAATGATCAGGCACGCTGCTATGTTATGGCTAGCATGAACAACGTGCTGCAGGCTCAACATCAGGATTATGAGACTGCAAAGTAGTTCTTGGATAATCTTGAGGATATGTTCGGACGCCAGGCCATAACAAAGCGGCAAGGGGCACTTCGGAAACTCTTAAACTGTAGACAAAGACCGGGGACATCTGTAAAGGAGCACATGATGTTGATCATGGGTTACCTCGCTGAGGCTCAAACCAATGGAGCCGACATCGATGTTGAAACTCAGATGACTATGGTCTTTGAGACTCTGTCTAAGGAATTTATTCCGTTTAGAGCTACTTTTAATTTAAGCAATAGATGGGATATGACCTTGACAGAACTGATGAAACAGTTACAGGAGTTTGAACTGCTGATCTGGGAGTCTCCTGCTGGTGGTGAGGCCAATATGGTAGCTGCTTTTGGTTCCAATCCTAACTCTGGGAATGGAAAGAAGCAACGGGCCAAGAGTGGGAAGTCTTCTATTCCTCTTGCAACCAAGATCAAGAAGAAGAAGAAGAAGAACCCAAAAAAGCTTAAGTGCTTCTTCTGTGGTAAAGTCGGGCATATAAAGAAGCATTGCAAGGACTTCCTTTCCAAGAGAGGTAGGTGTGATCTTCTATGTTTAAAAACTTGTTTGGTTGAGGAATCCAGTGACATCTGGGTCATAGATTCCGATGCAACTAATCATGTTTGTGTTTCTCTGCAGGGATTCAAAGAAACGAGAAGTCTACTTCGTGAAGACTTAACGCTTTGGATGGGCGATGGATCCTTGGTCTCAGCGGAAGCAGTGGGAGATGTCCATCTTTATTTTGATAATTATAGGAATTTAATTTTGCGAGATTGTTTTTATGTTCCTAAATTTAAAAGGAATTTAATTTCTGTATCTTCTTTATTTAAAGACTCCTACGTGGTATCTTTTAATGAAAAAGTGGTGATTCGTAAAAACAAATCTTTTATCTGTTCTGGATGGATGCAAAATAATCTATATTTTATCAAACCTAAGATGGATTTATTGCTTAATGCTGAGATAAATGATAATAACTTAAAAAGACTTAAAACTTCTCACTCTAATAAGACTTATCTTTGGCATTTGCGCCTTGGTCATATTAACCTGAATAGGATTCAAAGGTTGGTAAGGGATGGACCTTTAAGTCACTTAAAGGTGGAATCTATACCTCAATGTGAATCTTCTTTGGAGGGTAAAATGGCCAAAAGACCATACGGGTCTAAGGGCAATAGGGCCGAAGGGGTTCTAGAACTTGTGCATAGTGATGTTTGCGGACCGATGAACATCCGAGTACGAGGAGGGTATGAGTACTTCATCACTTTTATTGACGATTACTCAAGATATGGGTATGTGTACCTAATGCACCACAAAAGCAAAACTTATGATAAGTTCAGGGAGTTTCGGGCTGAAGTGGAAAAGCAATTGGGTAGGCCAATAAAGGCACTTTGATCTGATCGAGGTGGGGAATACCTTTCTAATGAGTTCTTGGGACACTTGTTAGAGAATGGGATTTTATCCCATTTGACTGTGCCGGGCACTCCGCAGTAGAATGGCGTAGCGGAGAGAAGAAACAGGACTTTGTTGGACATGATAAGGTCTATGATGAGTGATTCATCATTGCCTTTATCTTTTTGGGGATATGCACTACAAACCACATGTTATCTTTTGAACAATGTGCCTTCAAAATCGGTCCCTAAAACTCCTCACGAGTTGTGGACAAGACGGAAGACATCCTTAAACCATATTCGCATATGGGGATGTCCGGCTCATGTCCTGTTTAAGGATCCAAATAAGTTGGAAGCACGTTCAGAAGTTTGTGTATTTGTAGGACATCCAAAAGGGACTAAAGGGGGTTATTTTTATAACCCAAAGGAAAATAAAGTCATGGTTTCAACTAATGCAACTTTCCTTGAGGAGAGTTACATGGACGACTTTAAACCTCGAAGCAAAGTGGTGCTTGAGGAGTTAAGGGGTGAATCGTTCACTCTGGAGGTTCCGAATGAAACCATACCGATCGGTGTAGAAAAACCAAACAAACCTGAACAACAACCTCAGGGGCTTCACCGTAGTGGGAGGATCGGGTGTCAACTTGAAAGGAATATGTTCAATGGGTAGGTCTTTTTGGCTGAACTGGATGAACATGACAGGGATCCTTATACTTACGCAGAAGCTATGGAGGATGTTGATTCAAGACTCTGGACAGAGGCCACGAACATAGAGATGAAGTCTATGGAGACTAATCGGGTCTGGGAGCTTGTGGATCTTCCCGAAGGGGTAAAACCCATAGGGTGTAAGTGGATCTACAAGAGGAAAAGAGGAGTGGATGGAAAGGTCGAAACCTTTAAGGCAAGACTGGTAGCTAAGGGTTATATGCAAAAGGAAGGAATCGATTATGAGGAAACCTTTCCGCCTATAGCCATGCTTAAGTCCATCCGAATTCTCTTATCCATAGCTGCCGCTCTCGACTACGAGATTTGGCAGATGGATGTCAAGATGGCTTTTCTGAATGGCTATCTTGATGAGTCCATTCATATGGAACAACCAGATGGGTTCAAGGTCGCGGGTCAAGAGGGTAAGGTTTGTAAACTACTAAAGTCTATTTATGGACTTAAGTGGGCTTCTCATTCTTGGAACATAAGATTTGATCAAGTGATCAAGACTTATGGGTTCTCACAAAATGTGGATGAACCATGTGTTTACAAACACATTAAGGATGGGAAGGTGGTTTTTCTATTGGTCTATGTAGATGACATTCTGCTAATTGGCAATGATGTTGGGGCGTTGTCATCGGTCAAATTATGGTTGACCAAGCAGTTTGACATGAAGGACTTAGGTGAGGCTAATTTTGTTCTTGGTATCTAGATCATTTGGGATAGGAAGAACAAAATGATAGCTTTATCACAGGCCGGCTACATAGATAAAATTCTCAGGAGGTTTGCAATGTAGGATTCCAAGAAAGGTGGGCAACCATCTAGGTCTGGAATTACTCTTTCTAAGAAAGACTCTCCAAAGTCTTATGAAGAAAGAGAATACATTAAGAAGGTGCCTTATGCTTCGGCAGTGGGTAGTCTCATGTATGCCATGCTTTGCACACGACGGATATTAGCTATGTGGTTGGGATTGTAAGTCGATTTCAGGCGGATCCAGGACCGAACCATTGGGTTGCGGTAAAGCATATTTTCAAGTACCTGAGAAGGACTCGAGGGTATATGCTTGTGTATTCGGATGAGGACTTGACTCCTCTAGGATACACTAATTCAAATTTTCAATCCTGTCTGGATTCTAGGAAATCGACTTCGGGGTTTGTGTTTACTCTGGGTGGCGGTGCCATCAGTTGGAGAAGTGCGAAGCAAGATTGCACTTTGGATTCAACGATGGAGGCCGAGTATGTGGCGGCTAGTGATGCTTCGAAAGAAGCAGTGTGGCTCCACAAGTTCCTTGGGGATCTTGAGGTAGTTCCTGGTATGGATAAAGCGGTATCACTGTACTGTGATAACAGTGTGGCGGTAGCTAATGTAAGGAACCAAGATTTCACAAGAAGAGTAAGCATATTGATCTGAAGTATCATGTGATAAAGGACTTCGTTGAGGGCGGGCATGTCACGGTGTGCAAGATCGCGTCAGAGGACAATTTCGCTGATCCATTTACGAAGACACTTACTGGGAGAGTCTTCGAGAGGCATGTGGAAGCTATGGGGATGCAAAATTTGCTGTATTTACTCACTTAGTGCAAGTGGGAGATTGTTAGACATGTATGCCCTAAGGAGTAAAAATGTAATACGTTTTTGGAGACATTTTTATCAATAAAGAATTTATTTATTTATCTATATACCAAATCTTGTCCTCTTTACGTTCATATTTGTTGAATGTATGATAAGCAAACAGTAGTCTAAGACTGTCAGTCTAAACCTTAAGAATTGGGCATATGATGGGATGATAATGCGGTAGACACGATTCTTAAGGTGACGGTCTAAAACGTATGATCCGCAATCGAGGGAATAAAGTTGGGCGCTTTATTCATGTAAAGATTGTTATGTTGTCTATATCCCTTTTGGGAGATGGTTTGTCTTGGCCATCGGAGTTGGACTCCGTGAATAGAAACATTGGCACGTTGTCATAGGTGACGATGTGTTGGATCGGGACATAAAGTGAATTGATTTGGATTAATAATTCTGTCTCGACAAATCGATTCACTTTAGACAGTCATTTGTATTGTATCTTAATCCTGAGATGAATAGTGGGCCCGTTGTCTCGACTTGTGTCTTTTGATGTACCAATGGGTGACTCGCACATCTCTATAGTGGTATGCATGCCGGTACGTTGGAGGCATGACTCTTGATAGTATAGACTTGTTATTCATAGATATGGAATCCATAGCTCCTCTTTAGGAGTAATGATATCCTCTTATATGCATTGTCCTGTAATTAGAAAACTGAAGCGCTCAACCATTTGGATACATAGGTGCAACCGAATGGTATACTATCTTTGGATGGTAAGTTTTCTAATGGGGAGACAATGGAACGTAAGATAAAAATAATCGGGAAGGTAAGACAGAACTTGTCGTTAAGCCGATTATGGATAATCATATGGGGATACGATACACTATGATATGTCATGGAGACTTAGCTACACGAGCTTCGTAATTCTATAAAGTTCGAGAGTGCAGCTCCAAGCTTTTAGTGGAGTAGCGTTGGAGTTGATAATTGTGAAACATATATCTGGGATATTGGGTTTCATAATTATCATGAGCTTGAACTTTATAGGTCCATTTTGGCCCCCTTTGCTAGCTCACAAAATCCTATAACGACACGGCGTGCTTTTCCAATAATTGGTGACTTATGTCAGATTTATCAGATTGGTTTAAAATTTGTAAGAATCAAATAATTCATGTCTGTTTATCGGTTGAATTAATTTTGTAAGAAATTAGTTCAAGATAAACTTGTTGAATTATTGCGATCAGATAATTCTTATCTGTTTATCGGTTGTTTTAATTTTGGACAAATTAGAACAAGATAAACTTCTAGAATTATTGTGAATTTATTTATTTTCTTAGAGATTATCTTGACAAAGTTTGTTTTGATCAGATAACTTCTCTATTGGGTTATTTGAATCAAAACTAAGACTTTATCCTTTAGAATCTCGGGTGGAAAATAAAAGATTCGCGGAGATTTTTTCTCGGGTGTTCGGCCTGCCGGATGACGTGTTTGGCCTGTTGAACTGGCCTGTTCGGCCAAACGATTAGACAGTTTGGCCTGCCGATCAGCGGAGATAAGATTACGCGTTTTCACGCAGATCTTATCAGATATTGATCCGAACTTGATTCTATTTCTAGTTTTGAGACCTAATCTGATATGGACTGACCCCATGACCAATAGATATAAAAAGGGAGTGAGTCTCATGATTTACTCAGATCAATTTGAAAGATTAAGAGTGATACTCTTCTAGTGAGCATCTGAAAACTCCCTGAGAGCTTTTGTTCACAAATCACGAACAGTAGCTTTGGGTTCTCTCTATTGGTTGGAAGGAGAGTCACTGGTGGAAGGGCTGTACGTGTGAGCCCACACTCACTCCGGTTGTGGATAGAGAATAGCAAAGAAGACCAGTTGGTTGAGGCTCTTTAGGAATGTTACTTCTCTACACAGGTTGCGGAGGTTGTTCGGCACACTGAGGTTAGTAAGATCTGTTTAATTTATACATATAACATGTCAAACTTGTGTTTTTGGAAATTACTCTGATGAAAATTTTAAAAAATTCTGCTGTGTACTTTGTTTCCAACAACTCTTAGGTTGTGTGTAGATTATCGGCAGCTGAATCATGTTACAGTGAAGAATAAGTATCCCTTGCCTAGGATCGATGAGTTGTTTGATCAGTTGGGAGCTTCGCGGTACTTCTCAAAGATTGATTTGCGTTCAGGGTACCATCAACTCAAGATTAAGGAAGAGGATATTCCCAAGACAGCTTTTAGGACCTGGTATGGACACTTTGAGTTTTTGGTTATGTCATTTGGGTTGACGAATGCTCCGGCAGCTTTTATGGATTTGATGAACAGGATATTTAGGCCGTATCTGGATCAGTTCATGATCGTGTTCATCGATGATATTTTGGTGTATTCTAAGACTTGGGAGGAGCATGAGCAGCATCTTCGGATCGTGCTTCAGACTCTGGGGGAGCACCAGTTGTATGCCAAGAGGGAAAAGTACGAGTTTTGGTTGACTGAGGTCAAATTTCTGGGTCTTGTCATCTCAGAGCATGGTATTTCTGTGGATCCATCCAAGATTGAAGCCATAGTGGAGTGGGAACGACCAAGGAATGTAGCAGAAATTCACAGCTTCTTAGGTCTTGTTGGTTATTTCAGGAAATTTGTAAGGATTTTTTGAAGATTGCAGCTCTATTGACGAGATTGATCAAGAAAAATGTTAGGTTTGAGTGGGGTGAAGAATGTGAGATTGCTTTTCAGGAATTGAAGAACCAGTTGACTTTAGCCCCAGTGTTGGTTATTCCTAGCAGTGACGAGCCGTATGAGGTTTACACAGTGCTTCAGGGTGCAGACTTGGATGCGTGTTGATGCAGCATGGACGCGTGGTTGCGTACGGATTGAGACAGCTACGACCTCACGAGCGAAATTATCCTACTCATGACTTAGAGCTCACGGTAGTAATTCACGCGCTGAAGATTTGGAGGTGTTATTTGTATGGAGCGTCATTTCAGATCTTCTCTGTTCAAAAGAGTTTGAGGTATCTATTCACTCAGAGGGATCTTAATTTGAGGCAGCGTAGATTGATAGAGTATATGGAGGATTATGATTTTGTGTTGCAGTATCATCCCAGAAAAGCTAATGTGGTCACGGATGCGCTTAATAGGAAGTCTTCAAGGATTCTCGCTTGTTTGGCTTTTGAGGACTGGAGCAAGGATGCGATAGTGAGCGAGTATGGGCTACGGTATCATGAAGACTATGATCGAGTTTTGATGTATCATGTGGAGGCGACCCCAGCTCTTGTTTAGATGGTGACGCAAAATCAGTGGCAGGATCAGCATTTCCAGGGGATTTGGACACGAATTCAGAACGAAGAGCGGTTTGAAGAATGGAGAGTGCATGCAGATGGATCGTTGTATTTCCAGGAGCGTCTTGTAGTTCCAGCTATCACAGAGGAGATGAAGGCCATTTTGGACGAAGCTCATAGGTCTTAGTTCGCCATTCATCCGGTGAGCACAAAGATGTATTGCGATTTGAAGAGGCAATATTGGTGGAGAGGCATGAAGAAAGATGTTCGAGAGTACGTGGCCAAGGGTACGACGTGTCTTCAGGTGAAAGCCGAGCATCAGAAGCTTGCAGGTCAGCTTCAGCCGCTTCCTATTCCAGGGTGGAAATGGGAGCATGTGACGATGGATTTTCTCACAGGTTTGCCGAGGACGGAGCAGCGGCATAATGCAGTTTGGGTCGTGGTCGACAGGTTGACGAAATCGGTGCATTTCATTCCTTTTAGGTCGACATGTTCGAGGAGGATTCTCGGGGATTTGTATCTACAGAACATAGTGAGGTTGCATGGAGTTCCCTTATCCATCACTCCTGATCGAGACACCAGGTTTAATGCTAAGTACTGGAGGAGTTTTCAGGAGGCTTTAGGTACAGATTTGAACTTCAACATGGCGTTTCATCCTCAGATTGACGGGCAGTCTGAGTGGGTTTTTAGATTCTCGAGGATATGTTGCGTGCCTATGTGTTAGACTTCGACGGGAATTGGAAGAAATATTTGTTAGACATGTATGCCCTAAGGAGTAAAAATGTAATACGTTTTTGGAGACATTTTTATCAATAAAGAATTTATTGATTTATATATACCAAATCTTGTCCTCTTTACGTTCATATTTGTTGAATGTATGATAAGCAAACAATAGTCTGAGACTGTTAGTCTAAACCTTAAGAATTGGGCATATGATGTCTAACAACAATTATGCGGAAGACACGATTCTGAAGGTAACGGTCTAAAACATATGATCCGCAATCGAGGGAATAAAGTTGGGCGCTTTGTTCATGTAAAGATTGTTATATTGTCTATATCCCTTTTGGGAGATGGTTTGTCTTGACCATCGGAGTTGGACTCCATGAATAGAAACATTGGCACATTGTCATAGGTGACGATGTGTTGGATCGGGACATAAAGTGAATTGATTTGGATTAATAATTCTGTCTCGGCAAATCGATTCACTTTAGACAGTCATTTGTATTGTATCTTAATCCTAAGATGAATAGTGGGCCCGTTGTCTCAACTTGTGTCTTTTGATGTGCCAAAGGGTGACACCCACATCTCAATAGTGGTATGCATACCAGTACGTTGGAGGCATGACTCTTGATAGCGTAGACTTGTTATTCATAGATATGGAATCCATAGCTCCTCTTTAGGAGTAATGATATCCTCTTATATGGATTGTCCTGTAATTGGAAAACTGGAGCGCTCAACCATTTGGATGCATAGGTGTAACCGAATGGTATACTATCTTTAGATGGTAAGTTTTCTAATGGTGAGACAATGGAATGTAAGATAAAAATAATCGGGAAGGTAAGACAAAACTTGTCCTTAAGCCGATTATGGATGATCATATGGGGATGCGATACACTATGATATGTCATGGAGACTTAGCTACACGAGCTTCGTAATTCTATAAAGTTCGAGAGTGTAGCTCCAAGATTTTAGTGGAGTAGCGTTGGAGTTGATAATTGTGAAATGTATATTTGGGATATTGGGTTTCGTAATTATCATGAGCTTGAATTTTATAGGTCCATTTTGGTCCTCTTTGCTAGCTCACAAAGTCCTGTAACGACACGGCATGTTTTTCCAATAATTGGTGACTTATGTCGGATTTATCAGATTGGTTTAAACTTTGTAAGAATCAAATAATTCATGTCTGTTTATCGGTTGAATTGCTTTTGTAAGAAATTAGTCCAAGATAAACTTGTTGAATTATTGCGATAAGATAATTCTTGTTTGTTTATCGGTTGTTTTAATTTTGGACAAATTAGAACAAGATAAACTTGTAGAATTATTGTGAATTGATTTATTTTCTTAGAGATTATCTTGATAAAGTTTGTTTTGATTAGATAACTTCTCTATTGGGTTATTTGAATCAAAACTAAGACTTTATCCTTTAGAATCTCAGGTAGAAAATAAAAGATTCGCAGAGATTTTTTCTCAGGAGTTTGGCTTGCCGGATGACGTGTTCGGCCTGCCGATCAGCGAGAGATAAGATTACACGTTTTCACGCGGATCTTATCAGATATTGATCCGAACTTGATTCTGTTTCTAGTTTTTGTGACCTAATCTGATATGGACTGACCCTAGGACCAATAGCTATAAAAAGGGAGTGAGTCTCATGATTTACTAAGATCAATTTGAGAGATTAAGAGTGATACTCTTCTAGTGAGCATCTGAAAACTCCTTGAGAGCTTTTGTTCACTAATCACGAGTACTAGCTTTGGGTTCTCTCCATGGGTTGGAAGGAGAGTCACCGGTGGAAGTGCTGTACGTGTGAGCCCACACTCACTCCGGTTGTGGATAGAGAATAGCAAAGAAGACCAGTTGGTTGAGGCTCTTCTTGAACGTTACTTCTCTACACAGGTTGTGGAGGTTCTTTGGCACACTGAGGTTAGTAAGATCTGTTTAATTTATACATATAACATGTCAAACTTGTGTTTTGAAAATTACTCTGATAAAAAATTTTTTAAAATTCCGCTGCGCACTTTGTTTCCAACAATTGGTATCAGAGCTAAGGTTTTTACATAAATTTGCAAGTTTGTGTTCATGTTATATGCATAAATTTTGTGATCTTAATCTCTCCTATGTTTGAATAGAATTTTATAGAGAGATGGCACTCTAGGTTTCTATATAACATATATGTTGTCATGGATTATGTGGTGAATGTTTATTAATTAATTATGGTTGATTAAATCATTGTTTAATTATTCGTTAATTAATTAATTAATACCGGTTATGGTTCCTTAGAGGTTAGAATGTGTATCTAGGTTTTTCATGTAATTAGATGGCGGACTATCATCTCCGTCTAGGAATTGTTATTTAATTTTTAATTTGTAAGAATTTTGTAATTAAATAATTATTCGGAGAAGACGGAACGAGAAGTCGGATCTAGAAGATTGATGATGGCGCCTCCATGTATTTCTTGAGTCTCTAATGTTATGTTTTGAATTGTTGAAAATAAAATTGATGAATTGCATTAAAATTGTATTTTCTAGATTGAGGGTTTTATGATCGGTCGGCATGCCGGACCTCATAGTTCGGTAGGCCGAAGGTCATAGATCGACAGGCCGGACGTGTGGTCCGGTAGACCGACAGTGGGCCAGAAATTTTGGTGCTCTGCCGGCAGGCCGAACCTTCATGATCGGCCGACCGATCACCCAGATCAGTCGACCAATCACCCAGATCGGCCTGTCGACCGAGAGCTGCCAAGTGTCCAGAAAAGGTGCAATTTTTTCGGTGCAGTTTTAATTTTATTTTTGGGACGATTCTGAGAAACATTAAATTTAGATATGACCGAAAATATGAAGTATTCGATTCATACGGGATTGAAGACTTGAAGATGGATATTACATGAAGAAGGTATAGCTTGAGGATTCAAGGATGAAGAATCAAAAAATGTCTCGACTATTCTCTTGTAATCTTAGTTTTCTATTCTCTAGGGTGGAACCATAATATTACGGTTATTATTATTTTGCTTGATTGCTTTGCCTGTCTGCATTATAATATGATTTACCATGTATATTGATAACATGTCATATAGAATAGGGAGTGCCGCTCATATTAAAATTGTTCATGCATGATTTTAAAATAAAACCTTGACTTCAAAAGATTGAGTGGGAGAAGGTTTTCGAAGAGAGGACCTAATGCCTCCATCGTTGGTCCATAGGAAGAACATGGTGGTCCCGACCCCTAGGAAGGGATTTCTATCATGTACCAGATTGGATCTCTAAAAGGATAAGGTAATTTAGTATGATTTATGGTTGCACACCACTACGTGGTGATTATAAATCATGGATAAAATATTAAAACGGTGGTTATACACTCACGTTAATTTTATTATTAACCTCCCCTAGGAGCTCTGTTAATCAAATTAATGGCCAAAGAAATGATTATTAGTATATGCTGGACCATACGGGTCCTAGATGGCATATATTAATCAGGAGGGGATCCGTGTTCCTGATTAAATTTTTCATGACTCCCCTAGGAGCTTGTTGAATTCTGAGTTGGGAATTATCGTTGTAAGGTTGTGATATTTTCAAGGTTTTGACACATAAACACATTTGTATGATTTTACATGATTGTGTTATCTTACTAAATTATTATATATGTTTGCTTATGTTTGGTATATGATTCTTTATTGTAGATTGAAAATGTCAAAAAATGCTTTATCATCGATACTTGACAAAAACCAATTAACCGGTGAGAATTATAACGATTGGAAACGGAACCTGGACATAGTCCTATCCTTTGAGAAACTGAAATATGTACTGACAACCCCTTGTCCTCCCGAGCCTATGGGAGACTCAAGTAATGAGCAATTCCAAGCGTACGACCACTGGAAAGATGCTAATGATCTGGCCCGCTGCTATATTATGGCTAGCATGAACTACATGCTGCAGGCTCAACATCAGGATTATGAGACTGCGAAGTAGATCTTGGACAATCTTGAGGACATGTTTGGAGGCTAGGCCATAACAAAGCAGCAAAGGGCACTTCGAAAACTCTCAAACTGTAGACAGAGACCGGGGATATCTGTAAAGGAGCACATGATGTTGGTCATGGGTTACCTCGCAGAGGCTCAAACCAGCAGAGCCGACATCAATGCTGAAACTCAGATGAATATGGTCTTTGAGACTCTGTCTAAGGAATTTATTCCGTTTATAGCTACTTTTAATTTAAGCAATAGATGAGATATGACCTTGACAGAACTGATGAAACAGTTACGAGAGTTTGAATTGCTGATTAGGGAGTCTCTTGCTGGAGGTGAGGCCAACATGGTAGTTGCTTCTGGTTCCAATCCTAACTCTAGAAATGGAAAGAAGCAACGGGCCAAGAGTGGGAAGTCTTCTATTCTTGCTGCTGCCAAGAGCAAGAAGAAGAAGAAGAAGAACCCAAAGAAGCTTAAGTGCTTCTTCTGTGGTAAGGTCGGGCATATAAAGAAGTATTGCAAGGACTTTCTTTCCAAGGGAGGTAGGTGTGATCTTCTATATTTAGAAACTTATTTGGTTGAGGAATCCAGTGACATCTGGGTCATAGATTCCAGTGCAACTAATCATGTTTGTGTTTCTCTGCAGGGATTCAAAGAAACGAGAAGTCTGCTGTGTGAAGACTTAATGCTTCGGATGGGCGATGGATCCTTCGTCTCAGCGGAAGCAGTGGGAGATGTCCATCTTTACTTTGATAATTATAGGAATTTAATTTTGCGAGATTGTTTTTATGTTCCTAAATTTAAAAGGAATTTAATTTCTGTATCTTCTTTATTTAAAGACTCCTACATGGTATCTTTTAATGAAAAAGTGGTGATTCGTAAAAACAAATCTTTTATTTGTTCTGGATGGATGCAAAATAATCTATATTTTATCAAACCTAAGATGGACTTATTGCTTAATGCTGAGATAAATGATAATAACTCAAAAAGACTTAAAACTTCTCACTCTAATAAGACTTATCTTTGGCATTTGCGCCTTGGCCATATTAACCTAAATAGGATTCAAAGGTTGGTAAGGGATGGACCTTTAAGTAACTTAAAGATGGTATCTATACCTCAATGTGAGTCTTGTTTAGAGGGTAAAATGACCAAAAGACCATACGGGTCTAAGGGCAATAGGGCCGAAGGGGTTCTAGAACTTGTGCATAGTGATGTTTGCGGACCGATGAACATCCGGGCACGAGGAGGGTATGAGTACTTCATCACTTTTATTGACGATTACTCAAGATATGGGTATGTGTACCTGATGCACCACAAAAGCGAAACTTATGATAAGTTCAGGGAGTTTCAGGCTTAAGTGGAAAAGCAATTGGGTAGACCCATAAAGGCACTTCGATCTGATCGAGGTGGGGAATACCTTTCTGATGAGTTCTTGGGACACTTGTTAGAGAATGGGATTTTATCCCATTTGACTGCGCTGGGCACTCCACAGCAGAATGGCGTAGCAGAGAGAAGGAATAGGACTTTGTCGGACATGATTAGGTCTATGACGAGTTATTCATCATTGCCTTTATCCTTTTGGGGATATGCACTACAAACCGCATGTTATCTTTTGAACAATGTGCCTTCAAAATCGGTCCCTAAAACTCCTCATGAGTTGTGGACAAGACGGAAGACATCCTTAAACCATATTCGCATATGGGGATGTCCGGCTCATGTCCTGTTTAAGGATCCGAATAAGTTGGAAGCACGTTCGCAAGTTTGCGTGTTTGTAGGATATCCAAAAGGGACTAAAGGGGGTTATTTTTATAACCCAAAGGAAAATAAAGTCGTGGTTTCAACTAGCGCAACTTTCCTTGAGGAGAGTTACATGAACGACTTTAAACCTCGAAGCAAAGTGGTGCTTGAGGAGTTAAGGGGTGTTCCGTTCACTCCGTAGGTTTCGAACGAAACCATTCCGATCGGTGTAGAAAAACCAAACAAACCTGAACAACAACCTCAGGGGCTTCGACGTAGTGGGAGGATCGGGCGTCAACCTGAGAGGTATATGTTCAATAGGGAGGCCTTCTTGGCTGAACCGAATGAACATGATAGGGATCCTTATACTTACACAGAAGCTATGGAGGATGTTGATTCAAGACTCTGGACAGAGGCCATGAACATAGAGATGAAGTCTATGGAGACTAATCGGGTCTAGGAGCTTGTAGATCTTCCCGAAGAGGTAAAACCCATAGGGTGTAAGTGGATCTGCAAGAGGAAAAGAGGAGTGGATGGAAAGGTTGAAACCTTTAAGGCTAGACTGGTAGCTAAGGGTTATACGCAAATGGAAGGAATCGATTATGAGGAAACCTTTTCGCCTGTAGCCATGCTTAAGTCCATCTGGATTCTCTTGTCCATAGCTGCCGCTCTTGACTACGAGATTTGGCAGATGGATGTCAAGACGGCTTTTTTGAATGGCTATCTTGATGAGTCCATTTATATGGAACAACCAGATGGGTTCAAGGTCGCGGGTCAAGAGGGTAAGGTTTGTAAGCTGCTAAAGTCTATTTATGGACTTAAGCAGGCTTCTCGTTCTTGGAACAAAAGATTTGATCAAGTGATCAAGACTTATGGGTTCTCACAAAATGTGGATGAACCATGTGTTTACAAACACATTAAGAATGGGAAGGTGGTTTTTCTATTGCCCTATGTAGATGACATTTTGCTAATTGGCAATGACGTTGTGGCATTGTCATCAGTCAAATTATGGTTGACCAAGCAGTTTCACATGAAGGACCTAGGTGAGGCTAATTTTGTTCTCGGTATCCAGATCTTTTGAGATAGGAAGAACAAAATGATAGCTTTGTCTCAGGCTGGCTACATAGATAAAATTCTGAGGAGGTATGCATTGCAGGATTCCAAGAAAGGTGGGCAACTGTCTAGGTCTGGAATTACTCTTTCTAAGAAAGACTCTCCAAAGTCTTATGAAGAAAGAGAATACATGAAGAAGGTGCCTTATGCTTCGGCAGTGGGTAGTCTCATGTATGCCATGCTTTGCACTCGACCGGATATTAGCTATGCGGTCCAGATTGTAAGTCGATTTCAGGCGGATCCAGGACCGAACCATTGGGTTGCGGTAAAGCATATTTTCAAGTACCTAAGAAGGACTCGAGGGTATATGCTTGTGTATTAGGGTGAGGATTTAACTCGCCTAGGATACACTGATTTGGATTTTCAATCCTGTCTAGATTCTAGGAAATCGACTTTGGGGTTTGTGTTTACTCTGGGTGGCGGTGCCATCAGTTGGGGAAGTGCTAAGCAAGATTGCACTACGGATTCAACGATGGAGGCCGAGTATGTGGCGGCTAGTGATGCTTCAAAAGAAGCAGTGTGGCTCCGCAAGTACTTTGGGGATCTTGAGGTAGTTCCTGGTATAAATAAAGCGGTATCACTGTACTGTGATAACAGTGCGGCGGTAGCTAATGCTAAGGAACCAAGATTTCACAAGAAGAGTAAGCATATTGATCGGAAGTATCATGTGATAAAGGACTTTGTTGAGGGCGGGCATGTCACGGTGTGCAAAATCACGTCAGAGGACAATTTAGCTGATCCATTTACGAAGACACTTACTGGGAGAGTCTTCGAGAGGCAAGTGGAAGCTATGGGGATGCGAAATTTACTGTATTTACTCACTTAGTGCAAGTGGGAGATTGTTAGACATGTATGCCCTAAGGAGTAAAATGTAATACATTTTTGGAGACATTTTTATCAATAAAGAATTTATTCATTTATATATACCAAATCTTGTCCTCTTTACGTTCATATTTGTTGAATGTATGATAAGCAAACAGTAATCTGAGACTGTCAGACTAAACCTTAAGAATTGGGCATATGATGTCTAACAATAATTATGCGGAAGACACGATTCTTAAGGTGACGGTCTAAAACGTATGATCCGCAATCGAGGGAATAAAGTTGGGCGCTTTATTCATGTAAAGATTGTTATGTTGTCTATATCCCTTTTGGAAGATGGTTTGTCTTGACCATCGGAGTTGGACTCCGTGAATAGAAACATTGGCACATTGTCATAGGTGACGATGTGTTGGATCGGGACATAAAGTGAATTGATTTGGATTAATAATTCTGTCTTGGCAAATCTATTCACTTTAGACAGTCATTTGTATTGTATCTTAATTCAGAGATGAATAGTGGGCCCGTTGTCTCGACTTGTGTCTTTTGATGTGCCAAAGGGTGACACCCACATCTCAATAGTGGTATGCATACCGGTACGTTGGAGGCATGACTCTTGATAGCGTAGAGTTGTTATTCATAGATTTGGAATCCATAGCTCCTCTTTAGGAGTAATGATATCCTCTTATATGCGTTGTCCTGTAATTAGAAAACTGGAGCGCTCAACCATTTGGATACATAGGTGTAACCGAATGGTATACTATCTTTAGATGGTAAGTTTTCTAATGGTGAGACAATGGAACGTAAGATAAAAATAATCGAGAAGGTAAGACAGAACTTGTCTTTAAGCCGATTATGGATGATCATATGGGGATGCGATACACTATGATATGTCATGGAGACTTAGCTACACGAGCTTCGTAATTCTATAAAGTTCGAGAGTGCAGCTCCAAGCTTTTAGTGGAGTAGCATTCGAGTTGATAATTGTGAAATGTATATCTGGGATATTGGGTTTCATAATTATTATGAGCTTGAACTTTATAGGTCCATTTTGGTCCCCTTTGCTAGCTCACAAAGTCCTGTAACGACATGGCGTGCTTTTCCAATAATTGGTGACTTATGTCGGATTTATCAGATTGGTTTAAACTTTGTAAGAATCAAATAATTCATGTCTATTTATCGGTTGAATTGCTTTTGTAAGAAATTAGTTCAAGATAAACTTGTTGAATTATTGCGATAAGATAATTCTTGTCTGTTTATCAGTTGTTTTAATTTTGGACAAATTAGAACAAGATAAACTTGTAGAATTATTGTGAATTGATTTATTTTCTAAGAGATTATCTTGATAAAGTTTGTTTTGATCAGATAACTTCTCTATTGGGTTATTTGAATCAAAATTGAGACTTGATCCTTTAGAATCTCGGGTGGAAAATAAAAGATTCGCAGAGATTTTTTCTCGGGAGTTTGGCCTGCCGGATGACATGTTCGGCCTGCCGATGGGGCCTGTTCGGCCTGCCGATTAGCGAGAGATAAGATTACGCGTTTTCACACGGATCTTATCAGATATTGATCCGAACTTGATTCTGTTTCGAGTTTTTGAGACCTAATCGGATATGGATTCACCCCAGGACCAATAGCTATAAAAAGGGAGTGAGTCTCATGATTTACTAAGATCAATTTGAGAGATTAAGAGTGATACTCTTCTAGTGAGCATCTGAAAACTCCCTGAGAGCTTTTATTCACAAATCACGAGCACTAGCTTTGGGTTCTCTCTATTGGTTGGAAGGAGAGTCACCGGTGGAACAGCTGTACATGTGAGCCCACACTCACTCCGGTTGTGGATAGAGAATAGCAAAGAAGACTAGTTGGTTAAGGCTCTTCTGGAATGTTACTTCTCTACACAGGTTGTGGAGGTTCTTCGGCACACTGAGGTTAGTAAGATTTGTTTAATTTATACATATAACATGTCAAACTTGTGTTTTGGAAATTACTTTGATGAAATTTTTTTAAAAATTTTGCTGCGCACTTTGTTTCTAACAATATTTGCATCTGGCAAAGTTCGCGTACAACAACAGTTATCAGGCGAGTATTGGTATGGCACCGTTTGAGGCATTGTATGGGTGACCATGTCGGTCGTCGGTGTGTTGGGCAGAGCCAGAAGACAGGGTTATTCTTGGGCCAGATGAGATCCGTGATAGCAATGAGAAAGTCTCCATGATTCGTGATCGATTGAGGGCAGCTCAGAGTCGATAGAAGAGTTATGCGGATAGAAGACGTAGACCCTTAGAGTTTGTAGTAGGAGATTTCGTTCTCTTGAAGGTATCACCTCGTAAAGGAACTATGCGGTTCAGAGTGAGTGGAAAGCTTGCACCGAGGTGTATTGGACCGTTCGAAATCACTCAGTGTGTTGGTGTGGTTGCTTATCGGCTTGACCTTCCGCCCAAACTTTCTCATGTTCTTGACGTGTTTCACGTGTCGATGCTTAGGAAGTGCCCGCCTGAGCAGGGTAAGATAGTTTCATTTCGCGATGTGCAGGTTCGGGAAGATACGACGTATGAGGAGGTGCCAATTTAGATCATCGATCGAAAGGTAATCAGTTTGCGTCGTTGTGAGATACCATTAGTTAAGGTCATGTGGCAGCATCACGGGGTTGATGAAGCCAGTTGGGAACTAGAGTCGAGTATGCGGAAGTTGTATCCGCATTTGTTTTGTTTCTGAAATGAGGTGTAAATTTCGAGGGTGAAATTTCTTTTAGGGGTAGAGAGTTGTAACGCCCCAAAATTTATTTAATGTTATTATAATATAAAATGATAAATTAGTATGCCATAATTAATGTTTCAACATTAATTTGATTATTTGGTTAAATTTTGAATTTTAGGTTGTTTTGTTAATTTAATAAATTGAAATGATTTCTTATTGTTTTAAAATGATGTTTTGAGTTTTAAAGCACAACAGTTTGTAAAATGTTAAAAATATTCCATTTTACAAAACCGTGGGTGGCACATGGTTTTTGCACAGTAAAACCGCCTACAATTTCTCTCTATTTATTCTCGCTCCTCTTCCTCTCTCTTCACTCTCAGCTCTCACACTCTCTCTCCTCCTCTCTCACCCGTGAGGCTCCCTCTCTCTCATTCTCTCTCGGTTTCTCTCTTTCTCACTCAAATTTCTTCAAGATTTTGAGGCCAAATTCAATTCTAAGCTTCGGGTTAGCGAGTAGGAAGCTCGGGGACGTGAATTGGCAACCAAAAACATGGATTTAAAGCTTCGATTTGAGGTTAGTTTTGAAATTTCTAAACTTTTTTCAAAGTTTTGATTTTTCGTGCATTTTCAAAATCTAAGTTTGTTTGAGCTTAGAAAACCTTTGATTTGAGTTAAAGGAACTTAGAACAACTAGAATCTAAGCTTTTTTTGAAGAAAAACAGATTAGATTCAAGATTTTTCATTTTTCCTTATTTTCTCCTATTTTTGAATTTTTGAGATTTTTGTGTTTACATCTTGTTTAAATGAGTTCAAAAGTGTCCAAACACGTTTTTCTATCATCTAGGAATGTTTTCCATTCCTAAGATTTGAGAAAAACAGGTTAAAATCAAGATTTAGATTTTAAGAGATCAAAAACCAGTGGTTGGGATTTCTGGGTTTTTCTAGTTCGGCAGGCCGAACTACGTGCTTGGCAGGCCAGATTCAAAGGATCGGCAGGCCAGACTCATCCGTTCGGCAGGCTGAACCTGGGAAATGTCCGGCCGACCAGACCTGATTTCCGGCAGGCCGAACTGCACAATTCGGCCGGCCGAAGCAGGGCATCCTATAGGCCAGTAGAGCATGCAAATTTTTGTGATTTTTCACCTGTTTTCACTGTTTTGAACACTGATTTAAATTCCAACCTTGTAAAATGATTTTAAAGACACAAATGGCACACTAGGACATCATGAAATGGTTTAGTAACATAGAATGTCTCGAACTAGATATTGATCGACTTAGTTTATATCTAGGATCGTTCGTGGTTCCACGGAGCTAACATATAGCGGACCGAGATTACGGTGTGGGGCATCGGCACGAGTATCGAGGTAGGACTTCTATCCTTCTTTGGTAACCCAGTTTCAAAATGATTTGGCTTTGAAAATGGTTTTTATGAAAATGTTTTCAATGGTTGATTGAAAATGAATTTATCGGTTATATTTCAATAAACCGTGAAATGAAATAAACTTCATAATGAATGTAAATGATAAAACTCGGTAAATGGGTTTTTGACTAATGGTGAGAATAAACATAAGGGCATGATGCCATATTAGAGATCGGGTCGTGTAGCGATCGACCTTGGGGGCAGGTCCCGAAACCCAGCTAGGCCACTATGGTGGTGATGTCCTTATGGTTTGCCTAGGAAAAAGAAAATGATGTTTCTGGTCTACCGAATAAACTGTTTTGAGTAAGAACGGTTTTATTTAAATTTCTTTATTCAAGGTTTCTTTTAAATAATTGCCTGAATAGTGAGACATTTCTTTAGATTAAATTATTTATTAAGAATATAGTCCTACTGAGCCTTTCGCTCATATTTTATTTGTTTTTAAATTTCCCCCTCTAGGTGGATTCCAATTTAGATTCAGAGAAGACTCAATGGACAGAACTCAGGAGCTGTAGAAGGACTAGTAGATTATTTGTATTAATTGAACAAGGCCTGTAATGTTTTTAACTTTCCTTACGCCTGGACTGTCGTTGTATTATTATATTGTCAGTACTATGTATGTGCACAAGTTGTGGGTTGGTGGGACCCATACTTGCGGTTCTTTATTATTTATTATTCATTTAATGATTTCACCTGCTTAATGTTTAGGAGTTCTTTTATAAAATGTTGTTTTGAAACTTTTACATTTTTATTATTTAACTTAAGCCCTAAATTCTTGATTTTAATTAAATTCTCTTTTTAATTAATTTAAATAATTTGCCACGTCACCTCCCGTACTCTAAGGCGTAACATGCAGCACCACTCAGGGAAAAGCCACAAAAATGTGGCAATACAATGTATGCCATGGCACCATGGTGTCTTCTTAAGCTAGTACTTGATGAAACATATGTGTATTTTTGAACTGAAGTATTTATTGGTTGTATGATTTGATACAAACCTGAACAGCTATTAACAATAGACATATCTGTTGTAATAGTTGTGTTGATTCATGAATAGATAACTTTATAAATAAAGAGACACCTTTGCAAATGAAGAGGTACCTTTATACAAAGGGTTATATGGTTTGAATTGATTACGTCCATTCATGAAATAGCACCTCCGTGTCTATATAAACTCTAAAAAAATGTCACGCCCCGGGACCCAGGAGGTGACGTAGCAGGTTAATTAACTTAATTAATTCAAATTTATTAAGTTATTAGTTAATTATTTTAGGGAATTAGTTAATTAATAAAAATGTGTTAGATTTAAAACTTTTTTAAACAAATATTTATAATAATAAAACCAGTAAGATAAAACAAAACGAAATAAAATAGTAAAGAGAAAGGGGAAATGCACATTGGGTGCTACCGAGCCCACAACTTGTGCATACACATAGTATCGACAATAATTAAATTACAGCCACAATCCAATATAGAAAAAAGAAGTTAAAATGATACATGCCTTGATTAATTAATACAAATAACCTACTTGGGGCCTCCTACTGCTTGCGAATCTGGTCAGTGGACTCTTCGTCGAACCTAAGCTGGATCCCACCTAGAGGGGAAAGGTTTGAAAACAAATAAAAAGTGAGTGAAAGGCTCAATAGGACTAGGTTACAAAAACATTTAATTTTGAATATAAAATTCATCATTCGAGAAAATATTTAGAAAATAGAATTAAATAAATAAATGGATAAATAAATTCAATAAAATCAATCTTACCAAAAAAAACCATTTATTGTTCAACCAAAAAGGATATTATTATCTTTTCTTGGGCAAATCATAAGTATCACCACCGAAGTGGCCCAGTTGGATTTCGGGACTTACCCTAAGGTCACACTCTACACGACCCAATATCTGAGTATGGCATCAAGCCCATCTATGCATTTCTATAGTTATTAAAAACTCATTTTACCAAGTATATTCATTTACATTTATTACGTGGTTCATTATGAAAATCACCTCATTCTACTGTTTATAAAAACAACTGATAAAAATCTCTTTTCAATCATTCATTGAAAATATTTTGAAAGAAATCATTTTAAGGCCAAAAATCATTTAAAAACTTGGCTACCAAGGAAAAGGGTAGAAGTCCTCCCTTAATATCCTGCACTGATGCCCAACACCATAGTCCCGCTCCGCTATACGTTAGCTTCACAAAACTATGAACAACCTTAAATATAAACTAAACTTGTCAATATCTAGCGTGGGATATTTTACACTTCTAACCTACCTCATGGCATCCTAGTGTGCCATTTATGTTTGTAAAATCATATTATATGGTTAAAATCTCAACCTGGGTTTAAAATAAGAAAAACAGGTGAAAAAGGACAAATTTTTACAAAGCCTGGTCGGCCTGCCGGTTTCTTTGGTCTGGCCTACTGAACTGCACAATTTGGCCTATCGGCTCTCTACGTCTGGCCTACCAAACTTGCTATGAGTCTAGCCTACTAATGGTATGAATCCGGCCTGCCGAACTCATGAATTTGACCTGTCGAGCCAGGCAAAATTCTAGAAATTTCCAGACTCGGGTCTCAGCCTCCCTAAGTACAAATCCTAGTTTCCAACCTGTTTTCTCAATTCCCAGGCATACAAAACATTCATTGATGATAGAAAAACATAGTAGAACACTTTTACACTAATTTAAACAAGATTTAAATTGAAAATTTCAATTAAATCCAAAAATAAAAAAAATGCAAAAAAATAGAAAAACTTAATTTAAATCCGTTTTTCATCAAACAAAGCTTAGATTCTAGATGATTTGAGTCCTACTAACTTAGATTTAAGGTCTTCTTAACTCAAAGAAGATCGAATTTCAAAATATAAAGTAAATAGAAAAATTAGAAAAAGTTTTGAAATTTTGAAAACTAACTTTGAATTGGACGTTTGAGGAAGATTTGGAGCTTGAATCCTAGTTCCTTAGCTTTAGTCGAGCAAGGGGAAGTCTCGGGCTTGAAATTTTTGAATCAGAATTTGAGAGAGAAAGAAGAGAGAGAGTGTGGCAGTGAGTGAGAGGGAGAGAAACAGAGAGAAAGAGTGTTGAGAGAGAGAGAAAGAATGGGAGTGAGTGAAAGAGAGAGGGAGTGAAGAGATTAAATAAAAGAAAAAGAGGGTGGTTTCACTGTGTGTAAACCATGTGCCACCCACGGTTTTGCAAAAAGAGGCATATTTGGTATTTAACGAATTGTTTTGTTTCAAAATTCAAGATAACGAATAAAAATAATCAAGAATAATTAAAAATGATTAAAATAATTAGAAATAACATTAATTTAGAAATGTCACAAAATAGTCAAATTAGGTTTTAAAATACATCATGGCACACTAATTCACAATTTTATACACTAATAACACTTAATTAATTTTTAGGGCGTTACAGCCCTCCACCCTTAAAGGAAATTTCACCCTCAAAATTACAAATCAACTCAGAAATAAAATAAATGTGGATACAACTGCCACATGGTCTATTCTAACTCCTAAGTGGGTTCATCAACCACATGATGATGCCACACGACTTTTACTAATGGTTTGTCATGACGTCGTAAGTTGATCACATTTCGATCAATAATCTGAATAGACACCTCCTCGTATGTCGTGTCTTCTTGGATCTGCACATCATGGAATGAGACCATCTTGTTTTGGTCAGGTAGACACTTACGAAGGATCGATGCATGAAACACATCATGAACTTGAGATAGCTTGGGAGGAAGATCGAGCCAATAGGCGACTACACCAACACGTTGAGTAATCTAGAACGGCCCAACATACCTCTATGCGAGTTTCCCACTTACACCAAATAGTGATATACCTATGTGGTGAGACTTTCAAGAGAATGAAATCTCCTATGGGTCAGCGCCTTCTATCTGCATAACTCTTCTGTATACTTTGAGCTACCTTTAACCAATCTCGGATTATGGAGACCTTCTCATTCCTGTCACAGATCTCATCTGGCCCGAGAACAATCCTGTCTTCCAGTTCTACCCAACGTATAGGTTACCAACACAGTCGTCCATATAGCACTTTGAACGGTGCCATGCCAATGCTCGCTTGATAGTTGTTGTTGTATGTAAATTCTGCTAGATGCAAATACTTCTTCCAATTTTCGTTGAATTCTAACACACACACACGTAGCATGTCCTCAAGGATTTAAATGACCCGCTCAGATTGCCCGTCAGTTTGAGGATGAAATACCGCAATGAAGTTCAAGTCTGTGCCCAAGGCTTCCTAAAAGCTCCTCCAGTACTTGGCGTTGAACCTAGTGTCTCTATCAGAAGTGATGGATAAGGGACTTCTATTAGATGTGTATGTCCTGAGGAGTAAAAATGTAATATATTTTTGGAGGCATTTTTATCAATAAAGAATTTATTATTTATATACCAAATCTTGTCCTCTTTATGTTCATATTTATTGAATGTATGTTAAGCAAACAATAGTCTAAGACTATCAGCCTAAACCTTTAAGAATTGGGCATATGATGGATAGATTATGTGGAAGACACAATTCTTAAGGTGACGGTCTAAAACATAAGATCCGTAATTGAGGGAATATAGTTGGGCACTGTATTCATGCAAAGATTATTATGTTGTCTATATCCCTATTGGGAGATGGTTTGTCTTGACCATCGGAGGTAGACTCCACGAATAGAAACATTGGCACATTGTCATATGTGACGATGTGTTGGATCGGGATATAAAGTGAATTGATTTAGATTAATAATTCTATCTCAGTAAATCGATTAACTTTAGATAATCATTTGTATTATATCTTAATCCTGAGATGAATAGTGGGCTCATTGTCTTGACTTGTGTCTTTTGATGTACCAAAGGATGACACCAACATTTAATAATGTACACGTGCTGGTACGATGGTGACATGACTCTTAATAGTGTAGACCTGATATTCATAGATATGGAATCTATAGCTCCTCTTTAGGAGCAGTGATATCCTCTTATATGCGTCGTTCGATAATTGAAAAGCTGGAGCACTCAACCATTTGGATACATAGGTGTAACCAAATGGTATACCGTCTTTGGTTGGTAAGTTTTCCAATGGTGAGATAATGGAACATAATATAAAAATAATCGGGAAGGTAAGATAGAACTTGCCGTTAAGCCAATTATGGATGATCCTATGGGGATACGATACACTATGAAATGTTATGGAGACTTAGCTATATAGGCTTCATAATTCTATATAGTTTGAGAGTGCAGCTCCAAGCTTTTAGTGGAGTAACGTTGGAGTTGACAATTATGAAATGTATATCTGGGATATTGGGTTGTATAATTATCGAGAGCTTGAACTATATAGGTCCATTAGGTCTCCTTTGCTAGCTCACAAAAATCCTGTAATGATACAGTGTGTTTTTCTAATAATTGGTGACTTATGTCAGATTTATCAAATTGGCTAAAATTTGGAAGAATCAAATAATTCTTGTTTGTTTATAGGTGGAATTAATTTTGTGACAAAATTGATTCTAGATAAACTTCTTGAATTATCAAGATCAGCTAATTTATGTTTGTTTATCGGTTGGATTAATTTTAAATTAATTCAGGATAAACTTATTGAATTATTAGGAATTCATTTATTTTCCTAGAGATTATCTGGACAAAAGTTGTTTTAATTAGATAACTTTTCTATTAAGTTATTTGAATTAAAACTGAGACTTTATCCTATAGAATCTCAAGTGAAAAATAAAAGATTCGCTGATATTTTTTATCGACAGTTCGGCATGCTGATCCTTAGGTTTAGCCTGCTGATGGGGCAAGTTCAACATGCTGATTAGATAGATAGGTATACCAATCACGCGATAAAAAAATCAAGCGTTTTCATGCAGATTTCAACAGGTATTGATCTGAATTTGATTCTGATTCAAATTTTGAGGCATTATCTGATAAGGACTGACTCCTAGGCCCAACCTCTATAAAAGGGGAGTGAGTCTTACTTTTATTTAGATCAATTGGGAGATTGAGAGTGAAACTCTGATAGTGAGATTCTAAAACTCCCTGAGAGCTCTTGTTCACAAATCACGAATACTAGCTTTGGGTTCTTTCAATTGGTTCGAAAGAGAGTCGCCTAGAGGAAGAGCTGTATGTGTGAGCTCACACTCACTCCAATCATGGATAGAGAATAGCAAAGAAGACAGTTGGTTGAGGCTCTTCTAGAATATTACTTCTCTTCACGGATTGCAATAGTTCTTCAGCATTCAAAGGTTAGTAAAATCTAGTTAATTTATGCATATAGTGTGCCAAACTTATGTTTTAGAAAATACTCTGATATAAAAATTTTAAAAATTTCGCTGCGTACCATTTTTCCAATAATTGGTATCAGAGCCAAGTTTTACATAAATTTAGGAGTTTATGATCATGCTATATGTGTAAATTATGTGATCTTGATCTCCCCTATGCTTGAATTTAATTTTATAGAGAGTTGGTACTCTAGTTTTCTATATATATTTTTTATGTTGCTATAGATTATATGGTGAATGTTTATTAATTAATTATGGTTGATTAAATTATTATTTTAATTAATTATTAATTAATTAATTTATACCGATTATGGTTCCTTAGAGGTTAGAATGTGTATTTAGGTTTTTCATGTGATTAGATGGTGGACTATCATCTCCATCTAGGAATTATTATTTAATTTTAAATTTTTAAGAATTTTGTAATTAAAGAATCATTCGGAGAAGACGGATCTAGAAGGTGGATCTAGAAGGTAGATGATGGTATTCCCAGGTATTTCTTGAGTCTCTAATTTTATGTTTTTGGATTGTTGAAAAATAAAATTGATGAATTGTATTAAAAATTGAATTTTCTGGAAAGGGTGATTTATGCTTAGTCGGCATGCTAAATTCTCAAGTTCGACAGTTCGGCAGGCCGATGGTCACAGATTAGCAGGCCGAATATGAGATTCGACAGGCCGTCAGTTGGGTAGAAATCAATGGCTCTGGCAGCAGGTAAAACTTCTAGTTCAGCAGGCCGATCTGTCATGAATCGGCAGGCCGATCTATGAAGATCGGTAGGCTAGAGGGTCATGACCGGCAGGCCGATCACCTAGATCGGCTTGTTGGCAAAGAGCTAGAAATTTTTCCAAAAAAGGTGCAGTTTTTGGTACAGTTTTAATTTTGGTTTTGGGACAATTTTGAGAAACACTAAATTTGGATATGATTGAAAATATAAAGTATTCGATCTATGTAGGATTGAAGTCTTGAAGATGGGCATTACATGAAGAAGGATACAGCTTGAGGATTCAAGGATGAAGAATCGATAAAATATTTCGATTATTCTCTTGTAATCTTTATTTTCTATTTTCTAGTGTGGAACCATAATATTACGGTTATTATTTTGCTTGTAGCTTTGCTTGATTGCTTTGTTTGTCTGTATTATAATATGATTTGCCATGTATATTGATAACATGCCATATAGAATAGGGATTGCCACTCATATTAAAATTATTCATGCATGTCTTTTAAAATAAAACATTGATTTCAAAAGATTGAGTGGGAGAAGGTTTTCAAAGAGAGGACCTAAGGCCTCTATTGTTAGTCCATAGGAAGAACATGGTGGTCCCGACCCCTAAGAAGAGATATCTATCATGTACCAGGTTAGATCTCCAAGAGGATAAGGTATTTTAGCATGATTTATTATTGCACACCCCTAGGTGGTAATTATAAATCATGGATAAAATATTGAAATGATGGTTATACACTCATATTAATTTTATTATTAACCTCTCCTAGGAGATCTGTTAATAAAATTAATGGCCAAAGAAATGATTATTAATATATGCTGGATCATACGGGTCCTGGATGGCATATATTAATCAGGAGGGGATTTGTGTTCCTGATTGAAATTGGCATGACTCCCTTAGGAGCTTGTTGAATTCTGAGTTGGGAATTATCGTTGTAAGGTTGTGATATTTTGAAGGTTTTGACACATAAATACATTTGTATAATTATGTTATCTTACTAAATTATTATGCTATGTTTGCTTATGTTTGGTATATGATTCTTTATTGTAGATTTAAAATGTCTAAAAATGCTTTATCTTTGGAACTTGACAAAAACCAATTAACTGGAGAGAATTATAATGATTGGAAACAGAACCTAGATATCGTTCTCTACTTTGAGAAACTAAAATTCGTGCTGACAACCCCTTGTCCTCCCGGGCCTACGGGAGACTCCAATAATGAGCAATTCCAAGCGCACGATCGCTGGAAAGATACAAACGATCAGACCCGCTGCTGTGTTATGGCTAGTATGAATATTGTGCTGCAACCTCAACATGAGGATTATGAGACTGCTACGCAGATCTTGGATAATCTAGAAGACATGTTTGGAGGCCAAGCCTTAACTAAGCAGCAAGGGGCGCTTTGAAAACTTCTTAATTGTAAGTAGAGGCCGAGGACATCTGTAAAAGAGCACATGATGTTGGTCATGGGTTACCTTACTGAGGCTCAAACCAATGGAGCTGACATCGATGCTGAAACTCAAATGACTATGGTCTTTGAAACTCTGTCAAAGGAATTTATTCAGTTTAGAGCTACATTTAATTTGAGCAATAGGCGGGATATGACCTTAACAGAATTAATGAAATAGTTACAAGAGTTCAAACTGCTAATCAAGGAGTCTCTTGAGGGTGGAGAGGCCAATTTGATGGATGCTTCTGGTTCCAATCCCAATTCTGGAAATGGAAAGAAACAAAGGCCAAGAACGGGAAGTCTTCTATTCCTCGAAACAACAAGAGCAAGAAGAAGAAGAAAAAGAGGTAGGTGTGATCTTTTGTATTTAGAAACGTGTTTGATTGAGGAATCTAGTGACATTTGGGTCATAGATTCTGGTGCAACTAATCATGTTTTCTCTACAGGGGTTTAAAGAAACGAGAAGGCTGCTTCATGAGGACTTCATGCTTCAGATGGGTGATGGATCCTTGGTCATAGCGGAAGTAGTGGGAGACATCCATCTTCATTTTGTTAATTTTAGGAATATAATTTTGCAAGATTGTTTTTATGTTCCTAAATTTAAGAGGAATTTAATTGCTATAGCTTGTCTATTTAAAGGCTCCTATTTGGCTCCTATTTGGTTTCTTTTAATAATAAAGTGGTGATTCGTGAAAACAAATCTTTTATTTGTTCTAGATGGATGCAAAATAATCTATATTTTATCAAAGACTTAAAGACTCCTATTTGTTCTGAGATAAATGATAATAACTATAAAAGACTTAAAACTTCTCACTCTAATAAGACTTATCTTTGGCATTTGCACCTTGGTCATATTAACCTGAATAGGATTCAAAGGCTAGTAAGGGATGGACCTTTAAGTCACTTAAAGGTGGAATCTATACCTCAATGTGAATCTTGTTTGGAGGGTAAAATGACCAAAAGAACATTCAGGTCTAAGGGCAATAGGGCCGAAGGGGTTCTAGAACCTGTACATAGTGATGTTTGCTGACCAATGAACATCCAGGCACGAGGAGGATTTGAGTACTTTGTCACTTATATTGACGATTACTCAAGGTATGGGTATGTGTACCGATGCGCCACAAAAGTGAAACTTTTGACAAGTTCAAGAAGTTTCAGGCTGAAGTGGAAAAGCAATTAGGTAGACCCATAAAGGCACTTCGATCCAATCGAGGAGACAATACCTTTCTGATGAGTTCTAGGACACTTAGTAGAGAATGGGATTTTATAACATTTGACTGCACCGGCAACTCCGTAGCAAAATAGCATAGCGGAGAGAAGGAATAAGACTTTATTAGACATGGTAAGGTCCATGATGGGTTATTCATCGTTGCCTTTATCCTTTTGGGAATATGCACTACAAACCGTATGTTATCTTTGAACAATGTGCCTTCAAAATCAGTCCCTAAAACTCCTCATGAGTTGTGGACAGGCAGGAAGACATCCATAAACCATATTCGCATATGGGGATGTCCGACTCATGTCCTGTTTAAGGATGCGAATAAGTTGGAAGTAATTTCGAAAGTTTGCATATTTGTAGGATATCCAAAAGGGACTAAAGGGTGTTTTTTCTATAACCCAAAGGAAAATAAAGTCATGGTTTCAACTAAAATTCTCAGGAGATAAAATAGCTTTATCCCAGGTCGGCTACATAGATAAAATTCTCAGGAGGTTTGTAATGCAGGATTCCAAAAAAGGTAGGCAACTATCTAGGTCTAGAATTACTCTTTCTAAGAAAGACTCTCCAAAGTCTGATAAAGAAAGAAAATACATGAAGAAGGTGCCTTATGTTGGAAAAATAATACGCAGCAGAATTTTTAAAATTTTATATCAGAGAATTTTCTATAACATAAGTTTGACATGCTATGTGCATAAATTAACCAGATCTTACTAACCTTTGAATGCCAAAAAACTCGCTTAATCTGTGAAGAGAAGTAACATTCCAGAAGAGTCTCAACCAACTAGTCTTCTTTGCAATTCTCTATCCATGATCGGAGTGAGTGTGGGCTCACACATACATCTCTTCCTAGGTGACTCTCCTTCCAACCAATTGAGAGAACCCAAAGCTAGTGTTCATGATTTGTGAACAAGAGTTTTTAGGGAGTTTCAGATTCTCACCAGCAGAGTATCACTTTTAATCTCTCAATTGATCTTAATAACTTATGAGACTTACTCCCTATTTACAGAGGTTGGGTCTAGGGTCAGTCTTTATCAGATAAGGTCTCAAAAATTCGAATCAGAATCAAATTTGGATCAGTATCTGATGAAATCTGTGTGAAAATGCGTGATCCTTTTTTCGCGCATCGACAGGCCGATCTCCGTAATCGGTAGGCCGAACTTGCCCCATCGACAGGCCAAACTTGAGGATCGGCATGCCAAACTACTAAAAAAAATCTCAGCGAATATTTTATTTTCCACACGAGATTCTGTAGGATAAAGTCTCAGTTTTAATTCAAATAACTCAATAAAAAAGTTATCTAATTAAAACAACTTTATCTAGATAATCTCTAAGAAAATAAACAAATTCCTAATAATTCTACAAGTTTATCTTGATTTAATTTATTCAAAATTAAATCAACTGTTAAACAGACAAGATGTCACAACCCGCCTTTTCAGGCTGTGATAAAACTCTTTCTTACGTTCTTAAGGGCAAAAGTTTAGGAAACCTTTTTTTTTATAAATACTTTACATATACTGGTCTAATAACTTCTGAAATATAAACATATACTTGTATTTACATAATCACCTTTTCTTTGCAATGTAGTTTATCAAACATTACTTTCAAAATATCTTAAAACACAATACAGTGGAAAACATATTGTGGCAGAATCCATACCCAATCTACACACATCATCCGTCTGCCAGCTCATCATTATGATTTATTCTGACCTTCTCGTCGGAATACCTCCAGTATGAAAAACTTAATGAGCTAACGCCCAGTAAGTACCATAAATCCCACATGGACATTCAAATAAATGCATGAGTCAATTATGCTTTCTTATAAACTTTCCTTATCTTCATCATTTTTTATCTTTAATAGGGCCAAGTGTTCGTACCATTGCGCAATTTCATTTAGGTCTACGTAATACCGTAACCATAACATATCCTTTAAACTCCCCTTGAGTCAGGAGTCGCTACGACACTCTTCTTTCTTTCTAGTGATACATTTACCAATTCATTTATTATGGTTGTCATACCATGCATGAAGTGATAATCACATATTATCCATGAAACATAAATTCTCTTGCATAGCATAGTACACACAGGTACCTACTTTATCCATACTCAAGTATTTATCATTGTACACACAGGTACAAAATCATGGTACACATACTCATATTCATTATTGTGCACCCAGGTACATAACATATTATACACACAGGTATTCATTCGTATACTCACAGGTATTCATACATGACTATACCCCTAGGTATTCATATCATGGCAAACATTCAAGTTTACACTTAGTTATACGCATAGGTATACGTATACATACATTTCTTTCTAGACCTACATTTCATACTGTAGGTGGGAAGGGTACTTACTTGTGCTTGTGTACCAAAAAATTGACTTCGGTCTCCTTTCTCCTAGGCTCCTAGGATCCTGTTGGCCAATTATAAAACTATTAGCCAATTCCACTACATTTTGTTACAAAACGTTCGTTACTTAATTAGTCGAATTGCATGACCGTATACAATCCTGAAACCACTGGTTTCCTTATTTCTACCTTACTCTACCCTGTCGTTACTTATGAAGGGTGGATATCTTCCAAATCCTCTTTTTATCTCATTGAAAATATTTTTGAGCTGTTCAGGTTATTCGGGCAAAAATGACGATTTTGTCCTCTATAAGCCTATTGACCTACCCGAGCTTTATTTTGTTATTTTAATAAAAATAGCCACATATTAACTTTAAAGTAATGCTCTAGTGGCTTGTATCTCTTTATTTCACACTTATGCCCCTTCTCTATAAAACTTTATATTTTAGTCCCTAAATTGAAAATTTTGACAATTTTGCCCCCCGGGGTAAAATTTTTCTCTTTGCATCAAAATTTCCTATTTTTCTCAAGGATCATTTTTCCTCAAAGTACCATATTCAAAATCCTTTGGGAAATAATGCTTTTGCCCTTTTTAAAATTTTTCATAATTTTCGTAAATTCTTTAAAAAATAAAAATCTCACAAACGATTGAGTTTTTAGACAAACCATTCATGTTGCCAAACAGTTTCGTCGAGATCTATAACTTTTTGTGTTTTAACTTTTCCTAAAATCTCACTATAGAGGGGTGTTTTTGGCTATTTTTCAATTCTATCGAGAGAAATCTTTTTCTTTCAATTTAGTCCCTACGGCATTTTTACAAAAATCCATTTCAAAATTACAAATCTACCCCTGCAAAGACCATTCCATACCTTATTCAAATCATTCTCATGCTCAAATATCATTTTTGCAAAGTCTAACATCAAAATTACAAATATAACACTTTTTGCAAAAAATATCATTTTGCACCATAAATCAAAATTTCACAACTTACACATGCCATACTTCACATATGCATGAAACTTCATCAAATACATACTCAAGAACCCACATAGGTTCAAAGTAATAAAAATCAAAATAAAATTTACAAAATTTCAAAACTTTAAAACTTAAAACTTACCCAAATGGCACTTTTTTTAATTTCTAACCTTCAAAGTTCCTTTGAACTCCTTCTTAGGCTTCCTTTTCATGCAAAAATACCATGAATTAATTTTCCCCTTAACCCATGAAAAGTCCCTTCAAAACTTGCTAAAAAGTTTGGGATTTTATCTTAAAACTTGTGAAAAATCCTTGGGCTTTGCTTCTAAAATTTGTTTGGGGTTATTTTTACAAGGTGTGGGGCTAAGAAATTTTTTTTGGAAGCTTTGGTTACGGCTGCTGAACATGGAAGGAAAGGAAAGGAAATGAAAATTTGTGATAATCTTGTAATAAATGCTTCCTTATCCACTTGGTGACTCATGGTCATCCATTAGGTTACCCTAGGTGTCATCATGTTATTGGGCCACATTGCATGGCTTGTTGGCCCAATAGAATTCAAGTAAGTGTCCACTTTATGGAGTTAAAAATTTATACTGTGTAATGTTTTATCACACAGTATTTTTTCGATACTGTCGTGGTCAAATCAGTGTACTTTCTATCCTTAGACTGTATAAACATATTTGACTTACTTTTCATTCACTTTTGGTGGCCAATCATAACATTTTCTATATCTACGTTTTCACTTAGCAGTATTCTTATACTGCATCGGCCTCTTTCTTTCACTAGGTTAGGTCTTAGAGGACTCTACATCATATTTATATTCTTTGTACCCATGTGTTTATATCATAATTTTACAATTAATTGTGATATAAAATTTATTTTATGGATATTATTTACAAATTTCTAAGTAATTAAACTCATAAATTTTGTATTCGGTAATATCCAACATTGCATCATATTTGTCATAAAATTTGCAATCAATGCCGTTTATTCATACTTTATCGTAATTTTTACAAAAATTTACATTTTTAAAAGCAAATTCATTAATTAAACCCAATTAAATATTAGGTTTTATTAATGAAATTTTCTCAATCATTACACAAGAATTATCTAATCCCAATAATTCAACAAGTTTATCTTGAATTAATTTTATCACAGAATTAATTCAACCGATAAACAGACATGAATTATTTGATTCCTCGAAATTTTAACCAATCTAATAATCTGACATAAGTCACCAATTATTAGAAAAGCACGCTATATCGTTACAGGATTTTGTGAGCTAGCAAAGGGGACCAAATGGACCTATATAGTTCAATCTCTCGATAATTATGAAACCCTAATATCCCAGATATACATTTCATAATTATTAACTCCAATGCTACTCCACTAAAATCTTGAAGCTGCACTCTTGAACTACATAGAATTATGAAGCCCATATAGCTAAGTCTCAATGACAAATCATAGTGAATCGTATCCCCATAGGATGATCCATAATCGACTTAAGGACAAGTTCTATCTTACCTCCCCGATTATTTTTATCTTACGTTCCATTATCTCCCCATCAAAAAACTTACTATCCAAAGACAGTATACCATTCGGTTACACCATTGTATCCAAATAGTTGAGCGCTCCAGTTTTCCAATTACAGGATAACGCAGAGGATATTACTAGCCCTAAAGAGGAGCTATGGATTTCATATCTATAAATAACAGGTCTATGCTATCAAGAGTCATGCCTCCAACATATTGGCATGTATGCCACTATTAAGATGTGGATGTCACCTTTTGGTACATCAATAGACACAAGTCAAGACAACAGGTCCATTATTCATCTCAAGATTAAGATACAATACAAATGATTGTCCAAAGTGAATCGATTTGCCGAGACAGAATTATTAATCCAAATCAATTCACTTTATGCTTCGATCAAACACATCATCACCTATGACAATGTGCCAATGTTTCTATTCATCGAGTCCACCTCCGTTGGTCAAGACAAACTATCTCCCAATAGGGATATAGACAACATAACAATCTTTACATAAATAAAGTGCCCAACTTTATTCCCTCGATTGCGAATCTTATGATTTAGACCGTCACCTTAAGAATTGTGTCTTCTGCATAATCGGTCCATCATATGCCCAATTCCTAAATGTTTAGACCGACAATCTTAGACTTTTGTTTGCTTAACATACATTCAACAAATATGAACGTAAAGAGGACAAGATTTGGTATATAAACAATAAATAAATTCTTTATTGATAAAAATATCTCCAAAAACTTATTACATTTTTATTCCTTAGAGCATACATGTCTAACAATCTCCCACTTGCACTAAGTGAGTAAATATGACAAATCTTGCATCCCCATAGCTTCCACATGCCTCTCGAAGACTCTCCCAGTAAGTGTCTTCGTAAATGGATCAACTAAATTGTCCTCTGACGCGATCTTGCACACCGTGACTTGCCCACCCTCAATGAAGTCCTGTATCACATGATACTTCAGATCAATATGCTTACTCTTCTAGTAAAATCTTGGTTCCTTAGCATTAGCTACAGCCGCACTATTATCATACTATAGTGATACCGCCTTATCCATACCAGAAACTACCTCAAGATCCCCAAGGAACTTGTGGAGCCACGCTGCTTCTTTCGAAGCACACTAGCTACCACATACTCGGCCTCCATCATTGAATCCGATGTACAATCTTGCTTCACACTTCTCTAACTAATAGCACCTTTACCCAAAGTAAACACAAAACCTGAAGTCGATTTCCTAGAATCTAGGTAGGATTGAAAATCCTAGTCATTATATCCTAGAAGAGTCAAGTCCTTACCCGAATACACAAGCATATACCCTTGAGTCCTTATCAGGTACTTGAAAATATGCTTAACTGCAACCCAGTGGTTCGGTCCTGGATCCGCATGAAATCGACTTACAATCCCAACCGCATAACAGATATTCGGTCTTGTGCAAAGCATAGCATACATATGACTACCCACTACTGAAGCATAAGGCACCTTCTTCATGTATTCTCTTTCTTCATCAGACTTTGGAGAGTCTTACTTAGAAAGAGTAATTCCAGACCTAGATGGTTGCCCACCTTTCTTGGAAATTTGCATTGCAAACCTCTTGAGAATTTTATCTATGTAGCTAGCCTAGGATAAAGCTATCATTTTGTTCTTCCTCTCTCAAAAGACCTAGATACTGAGACCAAAATTAGCCTCATCCAAGTCCTTCATGTCAAACTGCTTGGTCAACCATATTTTGGCCAATGACAACGCCCCAATGTCATTGCCAATTAGCATAATATCATTTACATAGAGTAGTAAAAAAACCACCTTCCCATCCTTAATGTGTTTGTAAACACATGGCTCATCCACATTTTGTGAGAACCCATAAGTCTTGATCACCTGATCAAATCTTATGTTCCAAGAATGAGAAATCTGCTTAAGTCCATAAATTGACTTTAGTAGCTTTCAAACCTTACCCTCTTGACCCTTGACCTTGAACCCATCAGTTGTTCTTTTTAAATGGACTTATCAGGATAGCCATTTAGAAAAGCTGTTTTGACATCCATTTGCCAAATCTAGTAGTCGAGAGTGGCAGTTATGGACAAGAGAATCCGGATGGACTTGAGCATGGCTACAGGCGAAAAGGTTTCCTCATAATCGGTTCCTTCCTTTTGCATATAACCCTTAGCTACCAATCTAGCCTTAAAGGTTTTGATATTTCCATCCACTCCTCTTTTCCTCTTGTAGATCCACTTACACCCAATTGTTTTACCCTTTCGGGAAGATCCACAAGTTCCCAAACTTGATTAGTCTCCATAGACTTCATCTCTGTGTTCATAGCCTTTGTCTAGAGTTTTGAATCAACATCCTCCATAGCCTCTACATAAGTATAAGGATCCTTGTCATGTTTATTTAGTTTAGCCAAGAAGACTTCCCCAATGAACATATACCTCTCAGGTTGATGCCCGATCCTCCCACTACGCTGAAGCCCCTTAGGTTGTTGTTCAGGCTCGTTTGGTTTTTCTACACTAATCATAATGGTTTCATTTGGAACCTCTGGAGTGATTGAATCCCTCCTTAACTCCTCAGGCACCACTTTGCTTTAAGGTTTAAAGTCATCCATGTAACTCGCCTCAAGGAAAGTTGCATTAGTTGAAACCACGATTTTATTTTCTTTTAGGTTATAGAAATAACCCCTTTTAGTCCCTTTTGGATATCCTATAAACACGCAAACTTTCAAACATGATTCCAACTTATTCGCATCCTTAAACAGGACATGAGCCGGACATCCCCATATGCAAATATGGTTTAAGATGTCTTCTTGCCCATCCACAACTCAGGAGGAGTTTTAGGGACCGATTTTGAAGGGACATTGTTCAAAAGATAACATGCGGTTTGCAGCGCATATCCCTAAAAGGATAAAGGCAATGATGAATAACTCATCATGGACCTTACCATGTCTAATAAAGTCCTATTCTTCCTCTCCGCTACGCCATTCTGCTGCGGAGTGCCCGGCGTAGTCAAATGGGATAAAATCCCATTCTCTAATAAGTATCACAAGAACTCATTAGAAAGGTATTCTCCACCTCGATCAGATCGAAGTGCCTTTATGGGTCTAACCAATTGCTTTTCCACTTTAGCTCGAAGCTCCCTGAACTTGTCAAAATTTTTGCTTTTGTGGTGTATCAGGTACACATACCCATATCTTGAGTAATCGTCAATAAAAGTGACGAAGTACTCATACCCTCCTCATGCTTAGATGTTCATTGGTCCGCAAACATCACTATGCACAAGTTCTGGAACCCCTTCGGCCCTATTACCTTTAGACCCAAATGGTCTTTTCGTCATTTTATCCTCCAAACAAGATTCACATTGAGGTATAGATTCCACCTTTAAGTGACTTAAAGGTCCATCCCTTACCAACCTTTGAATCCTATTCAGGTTAATATGATCAAGGTGCAAATGCCAAAGATAAGTCTTATTAGAGTGAGAAGTTTTAAGTCTTTTAGAGTTATTATCATTCATCTCAGCATTAAGCAGTAAGTCCATTTTAGGTTTGATAAAATAGATTATTTTGCATCCATCCAGAACATATAAAAGATTTGTTTTTACGAATCACCACTTTATCATTAAAAGAAACCAAATAGGAGTCTTTAAATAAACAAGCTAAAAAAATTAAATTCCTTTTAAATTTAGGAACACAAAAATAATCTCATAAAATTAAATTCCTATAATTATCAAAATAAAGATGGACGTCTCCCACTGCTTCCGCTAAGACCAAGGATCCATCGCCCATCTGAAGCGTGAAGTCTTTATGTAGCAGACTTCTTGTTTCTTTGAACCCATATAGAGAAACACAAATATGATTAGTTGGACCGGAATCTATGACCTAAATGTCACTCGATTCCTCAACAAAACAAGTTTCTAAATACAAAAGATCACATCTACATCCTTTGGAAAAGAAGTCCTTGCAATGCTTCTTTATGCGCCCGACCTTCCCACAGAAAAAGCACGTAAGCTTCTTTGGGTTCTTTTTCTTGCTCTTAGTGCTAGCAAAAATAGAAGACTTCCAGTTCTTGGCCCGTTGCTTCTTTCCATTCCCAGAGTTGGGATTGGAACTAGAAGCAGCTACCATGTTGGCCTCTCCACTCACAGGAGACTCCCTGATCAACAATTCAAACTCCTACACCTACTTCATCAATTATGTTAAGGTCATATCCCACCTATTGCTCAAATTAAAAGTTTCTCTAAATGGAATAAATTCATTTCACAGAGTCTTAAAGACCATAGTCATCTGAGTTTCAGCATAGTTGTCAGCTCCATTGGTTTGAGCCTCAGCGAGGTAACCCATGACTAACATCATGTGCTCCTTTACAGATGTCCCTAGTCTCTGTTTACAATTTAAGAGTTTTCGAAGCGCCCCTTGCCGCTTTGTTATGGCCTAGCCTCCAAACATGTCTTCAAGATTATCCAAGATCTGCTTTGCAGTCTCATAATCTTCATGTTGAACCTACAGTACGTTATTCATGCTAGCCATAACATAGCAGCGGGCCTAATCATTTACATCTTTCCAATGATCATACGCCTGGAATTGCTCATTAGTGGAATCTCCTGTAGGTTCGGGAGGACAAGGGGTTGTTAGCACAAATTTCAGTTTCTCAAAAGAGAGGACGATATCCAGGTTCTGTTTCCAATCATTATAATTCTCTCTAGTGAATAGGTTTTTGTCAAGTATTAAAGATATATCAATTTTAGACATTTTAATCTACAATAAAGAATCATATACCAAACATAAGCAAACATATCATAATAATTTAGTAAGATAACACAATCATGTAAAAACATACAAATGTTTTTATGTGTCAAAACCTTAAAAATATCACAACCTTGCAACGATAATTCCCAACTCAGAATTCAACAAGCTCCTAGGGGAGTCATGCCAAATTCAATCAGGAGCATGGATCCCTTCCTAATTAATATATGCCATCAAGGACCTGTATGATTCAGCATATATTAATAATCGTTTCTTTGGCCATTAATTCTATTAATAGAGCTCTAAGGGCAGGTTAATAATAAAATTAACATGAGTGTATAACCATCGTTTCAATACTTTATCCATGATTTATAATCACCACCTAGGGGTGTGCAACCATAATTCATGCTAAAATACCTTATCCTCTGAGAGATCCAATCTGGTACATGATAGAAATCCCTTCCTAAGGATCGAGACCACCATGTTCTTCCTATGGACCAACGATGGAGGCCTTAGGTCCTATCTTCGAAAACCTTCTCCCACTCAATCTTTTGAAATCAATGTTTTATTTTAACAACATGCATGAAAAATTTTAATATGAGTGGCACTCCCTATTCTATATGACATGTTATCAATATACATAGCAAATCATATTATAATGTAGACAAGCAAAGCAATCAAGCAAAGCTACAAGCAAAATATTAAATAACCATAATATTATGGTTCCACCCTAGAGAATAGAAAATAAAGATTACAAAATAATAATCAAAACATTTTATTGATTCTTTATCCTTGAATCTCCAAGCTATATCCTTCTTCATGCAACACCCATCTTCAAGTCTTTAATCTCATATGAATCGAATACTTCATATTTCGAGTCATATCGAAAATTAATGTTTCTTAAAATTATCCTAAAAAATAAAATTAAAACTATATTGAAAGACTGCACCTTTTCTAGAGAATTTTCCAGCTCTTTAACGGTAAGCCGATCTGGGTGATCGGCCTACCGGTCATAACCCATCGGCCTATTGATCTTCATAGATTGGCTTGCCGATTCATGACAGATCAGTCTGCCGAGCTAGATGTTTGTGTTAGACATGGATGCCCTGCGGAGTAAAAATTTAATAAGTTTTTGAAGAAATTTTTATCAATAAAGAATTTATTTATTCTTGATATACCAAATCTTTTCCTCTTTACATTCATATTTGTTGAATGTATGTTAAGCAAATAATAGTCTAAGACTGTCAGTCTAAACCTTTAAGAATTGGGCATATGATGGACAGATTATGCAGAAGACATGATTCTTAAGGTGACAGTCTAAATCATAGGATCCACAATCAAGGGAATAAAGTTGGGCGCTTTATTTATGTAAAGATTGTTATGTTGTCTATATCCCTATTGATGGTTTATCTTGGCCATTAGAGGTGGACTCCATGAATAGAAACATTGGCACGTTGTCATAGGTGACGATGTGTTAGATTGGGACATAAAGTGAATTAATTTGGATTAATAATTCTATCTCAGCAAATCAATTCAGTTTAGACAATCATTTGTATTGTATCTTAATCCTGAGATGAATAGTAGGCCCGTTGTCTTGACTTGTGTCTTTTGATATACCAAAGGGTGACATCCACATCTTAATAGTGGTATGCAGGCTAGTACATTGGAGGCATGACTCTTGATAGCGTAGACTTGTTATTCATAGATATGGAATCCATAGCTCCTCTTTAAGAGTAATGATATTTTCTTATATGTGTTATTCTGTAATTGGAAAACTAGAGCGCTCAACCATTTGGATACATAGGTGTAACCGAATGGTATACTTTCTTTGGATGGTAAGTTTTCTAATGGTGAGATAATGGAACATAAGATAAAAATAATCAAGAAAGTAAGACTAAACTTGTTCTTAAGTCGATTATGGACAATCATATGAGGATACGATACACTATGATATGTCATGGAGACTTAGCTATAACGACTTCGTAATTCTATGTAGTTTGAGAGTGCAGCTCCAAGATTTTAGTAGAGTAGCGTTGGAGTTGATAATTATGAAATGTATATCTGGGATATTGGGTTTAATAATTTTCAGGAGCTTAAACTATATAAGTCCATTTGGTCCCCTTTGCTAGCTCACAACATCCTGTAACGATACGACATGCTTTTCTAATAATTGGTAACTTATGTCAGATTTAGGGCTATACAAAAACCACCCCGCACCCGCCAACCGCTTGCGCCTGCACCCGCCCATCTCAAAAAAAGCCGGTTTACGTTAGCAACCCACTGGTGGGCGGGTCCTACCACCAATATATTCGGTGGGCGGGTTTGGTTTTAAGTTTTTGAGGGTGGGTTTAACCCGCACCCGCCCGCCTATATATTTTTTTAAAAAAACTTATCATTTACTTGATTTTGTTCTTATTTTAGAGATGATTGAACAATCCAACACTTCAAGCATAGGCTCAGCTGCCTCTTGACATATTAGAAATTGGAAATTCTCCTATTATTTTGTGAAGTGATCAAAATTCAAATCAAGTAAATTAGTAGAGAAAGCCCTAAAAGAAAAAGAACACTTGACTTTGTTCATCATTTCATTTGTAGCATTCTATTATTTTTGAACCTAGTGAATAGGCTTTAATTTTTATCGACTCTTGACTTTATTTATCTCTTTATATGTAGTTGATGTTTCTTGTTGCAGTGAATGATTATGTTTCTTAATTTGTACTTTTGAATATGGTCACTGTCTTTAAGCATCAAACTTGTTGGAAATGCTATATGTATTATCATCTTATATTTTCTACAAATTTTCTTCACTTTCTAAAAAAAAGGTTCAAAAAATTACATTGGGCAATAGCATAGGTCTAAACCGCCTCAACCCGCCCACACCCGCCTGCAACCACCCAAAACCAAACCAAAACTGCCCGCCATGTGGTGGGCGGTTTGCGGGTTGGTTAATCGCCAACCCGTCATTCAAAAAAACTGCACCGCACTCGCCCAAAAACCATCAAACCGCCCGCCGTTCACCCCTAGTCAGATTTATCAGATTGGTTAAAATTTGGAAGAATCAGATAATTCATGTCTATTTATCAGTTGAATTAATTTTGTGATAAAATTGATTCAAGATAAACTTGTTGAATTATTGGGATCGGATAATTCTTGTTTGTTTATCGGTTGATTTAATTTTGGATTAATTAGATCAAGATAAACTTGTAGAATTATTGAGAATTCATTTATTTTCTTAGGAATTATCTAGATAAAGTTGTTTTGATCAGATAACTTCTCTATTGGGTTATTTGAATTAAAACTGGGACTTTATTTTTTAGAATCTCGGGTGAAAATAAAAGATTTACAAAGATATTTATTCAGCAGTTTGGCCTGCTGATCTACGTGTTTGGCTTGCCGATGGGCCTATTTGGCCTTCCGATCATCCTGATCGGCCTGCCGATGAGCGAAGGATAAGAGTTTTTATTTTTGCACGGATCTTATCAGATATTGATCCGAATTTGATTCTAATCCAAGTTTTTGAGACCTAATCTGATAAATACTGACCCTAGACCCAGCCTCTATAAATAGGTAGTAAGTCACATAAGTTATTTAGATCAATTAAGAGATTAAGAGTGATACTCTGCTAGTGAGAATTTGAAAACTCTCTAAGAGCTTTTGTTCACAAATCACAAACACTAGCTTTGGGTTCTCTCGATTGGTTGGAAGGAGAGTCACGTAAAGGAAGAGCTGTACGTGTGAGCCCATACTCACTTCGGTAGTGGATAGAGAATAGCAAAGAAGACCAGTTGTTTGAGGCTCTTCTGGAATGTTACTTCTCTTCACGTTTTGCGAGGGTTCTTCAGCAATCAAAGGTTAGTAAGATCTAGTTAATTTATGCATATAGCATGTCAAACTTGTGTTTTGAAAAAAACTCTGATATAAAATTTTTTAAAAATTCTGCTACATACTATGTTTCCAATAATTGGTATCAGAGACAGGTTTTTACATAAATTTACGAGTTTGTGATCATACCATATGTATAAATTTTGTGATCTTAATCTCTCCTATGCTTGAATTTAATTTTATAGAGAGTTGGCACTCCAGATTTCTATATATTTTATATGTTGCTATGGATTATGTGGTGAATGTTTATTAATTAATTATAGGTGATTAAATTGTTATTTAATTATTTATTAACAATTAATTAATGCCGTTTATGGTTCCTTAAAGGTTAGAACGTGTATCTAGGTTTTTCATGTAGATTAGGGAGTGCCGCTCATATTAAATTTGTTCAAGCATATTCTTAAAATAAAACCTTGATTTCAAAATTTGAGTGGGAGAAGGTTTTCAAAGAGAGAACCTAAGGCCTCCATTGTTGGTCCATAGGCAGAACATGGTGGTCCCGACCCCTAGGAAGGGATTTATATCATGTACCATATTGGATCTCTAAGAGGATAAGGTATTTTAGCACGATTTATGGTTGCACACCCCTAGGTGGTGATTATAAATCATGGATAAAATATTAAAACGATGGTTATACACTCACATTAATTTTATTATTAACCTCCCCTAAGAGTTATGTTAATAAAATTAATGGCCAAAGAAACGATTATTAATATATGCTGGATCATACCGGTCTTGGATGGCATATATTAATCAAGAGGAGATCCATATTCCTGATTGAATTTGGCATGACTCCCCTAGGAGTTTGTTGAGTTCTGAGTTGGGAATTATCATTGTAAGGTTGTGATATTTTCAAGGTTTTGACACATGAACACATTTGTATGTTTTTACATGATTGTGTTATCTTACTAAATTATTATTATATGTTTGCTTATGTTTGGTATATGATTCTTTATTGTAGATTAAAAATGTCTAAAATGCTTTATCTTCGATACTTGACAAAAACTTAATAACCAAAGAGAATTATAATGATTGGAAACGGAACCTGGATATCCTCCCCTCCTTTGAGAAACTAAAATATGTATTGACAACCCCTTGTCCTCCCAAGCCTACGGGAGACTCATCTAATGAGCAATTCCAAGCGTATGATTGCTGGAAAGATGCTAATGATTAGGCCTACTACTATGTCATGGCTAGCATGAATAACGTGTTGCAGGCTCAACATCAGGATTATGAGACTGTGAAACAGATCTTAGATAATCTTGAAGACATGTTTGGAGGCTTAGCCATAACAAAGCGGCAAGGGGCACTTCAAAAACTTCTTTACTGTAAGTAGAGGCCAGGGACATCTGTAAAGGAGCACATGATGTTGGTCATGGGTTACCTCGCTGAGGTTCAATCCTATACAGCCGACATCGATGCTGAAACTCAGATGACTATGGTCTTTGAGACTCTGTCAAAGGAATTTATTCTATTTAGAGCTACTTTTAAATTAAGCAATAGACGGGATATGACCTTGATGGAATTAATGAAACAGTTACAAGATTTTGAACTGCTGCTCAGGGAGTCTCCTGCGGTCGTTGAGGCCAACATGGTAGCTGCTTTTGGTTCCAATTCCAACCCTGGGAATGGAAAGAAACAATGGGCCAAGAACGGGAAGTCTTCTTTCCTGCTAGTACCAAGAGCAAGAAGAAGAAGAAGAAGAACCCAAAGAAGCTTAAATGCTTCTTCTGTGGGAAGGTCGGGCATATCAAGAAGCGCACATTGCAAGGACTTCCTTTCCAAAGGAGGTAGGTGTGATCTTCTATATTTATAAACTTGTTTGGTTGAGGAATCAAGTGACATTTGGGTCATAGATTTCGGTGGAACTAATCATGTTTGTGTTTCTCTACAGGGGTTTAAAGAAACGAGAAGTCTGCTGCATGAAGACTTCACGCTTCGGATGGGCAATGGATCCTTGGTCTCAGTGGACGTAGTGGGAGACGTCCATCTTTATTTTGATAATTATAGGAATTTATTTTTACAAGATTGTTTTTATGTTCCTAAATTTAAAAGGAATTTAATTTCTATAGCTTGTTTATTTAAAGACTCTTATTTGGTCTCTTTTAATGATAAAGTGGTGATTCGTAAAAACAGATCTTTTATCTGTTCTGGATGGATGCAAACTAATCTATATTTTATCAAACCTAAGATGGACTTATTGCTTAATGCTGAGATCAATGATAATAACTCTAAAAGACTTAAAACTTCTCACTCTAATAAGACTTATCTTTGGCATTTGCACCTTGGTCATATTAACCTGAATAGGATTCAAAGGCTGGAAAGGGATGGACCTTTAAGTCACTTAAAGGTGGAATCTATACCTCAATGTGAATCTTGTTTAGAGGGTAAAATGATCAAAAGACTATTTGGGTCTAAGGGTAATAGGGCCAAAGGGGTTCTAGAACTTGTGTATAGTGATATTTGTGGACCAATGAACATCCGAGCACGAGGAGGGTATGAGCACTTTGTCACTTTTATTGACGATTACTCAAGGTATGGGTATGTGTACCTGATGCACCACAAAAGCGAAACTTTTGATAAGTTCAGGGAGTTTCAGGCTGAAGTGGAAAAGCAATTGGGTAGACCCATAAAGGCAGTTTGATCCGATCGAGGTGGGGAATACTTTTCTAATGAGTTGTTAGGACACTTATTAGAGAATGGGATTTTATCCCATTTGACTGCGTCGGGTACTCCATAGTAGAATGGTGTAGCGGAGAGAAGAAATAGGACTTTATTGGACATGATTAGGTCCATGATGAGTTATTCATCATTGCCTTTATCCTTTTGGGGATATGCACTACAAATTGCATGTTATCTTTTGAACAATGCGCCTTCAAAATCGGTCCCTAAAACTCCTCACGAGTTATGGATGGGCAGAAAGACATCCTTAAACCATATTCGCATATGGGGATGTCCAGATGATGTCCTGTTTAAGGATTCAAATAAGTTGGAAGCACGTTCGAAAGTTTGCGTGTTTGTAGGATATCCAAAAGGGACTAAAGGGGGTTATTTCTATAACCCAAAGGAAAATAAAGTCATGGTTTCAACTAATGCAACTTTCCTTGAGGAGAGTTACACGGATGACTTTAAACCTCGAAGCAAAGTGATGCTTGAGGAGTTAAGGAGTGATTTGATCACTCTGGAGGTTTCGAATGAAACCTTTCTGATCACTGTAGAAAAACCAAACGAACCTAAACAACAACCTAAGGGGCTTTGACGTAGTGGGAGGATCAGGCATCAACCTAAGGGGCTTCAATGGGGAGGTCTTCTTGGCTAAACTAGATGAACATGATAGGGATCCTTACACTTACGCAGAAGCTATGAAGGATGTTGATTCAAAACTCTGGACAGAGGCCATGAGCATAGCGATGAAGTCTGTGGAGACTAATCAGGTTTGGGAGCTTGTGGATCTTCCCGAAGGGGTAAAACCTATAAGGTGTAAGTGGATCTACAAGTGGAAAAGAAGAGTGGATGAAAAGGTTGAAACCTTTAAGGCTAGACTGGTAGCTAAGGGTTATACGCAAAAGGAAAAAATCGATTATGAGGAAACCTTTTCGCCTGTAGCTGTGCTTAAGTCCATCTAGATTCTCTTGTCTATAGCTACCGCTCTCGACTACGAGATGTGATAGATGGATGTTTAGATAGCTTTCTGAATGGCTATCCTGATGAGTCCATTTACATGGAACAACCAAATGGGTTCAAGGTCACGGGTCAAGAGGGTAAGGTTTGTAAGCTGCTAAAGTCAATTTATGGACTTAAGCATGCTTCGTATTCTTAGAACATAAGATTTGATCAGGTGATCAAGACTTATGGGTTCTCACAAAATGTGGATGAACCATGTGTTTACAAACACATAAAGGATAGAAAGGTGGTTTCTCTACTACTCTATGTAGATGACATTATGCTAATTGGCAATGACATTGGGGCATTGTCATCTGTCAAATTATGGTTAACTAAGCAGTTTGATATGAAGGACTTAGGAGAGGCTAATTTTGTTATCGGCATCCAGATCTTTCGGGATAGGAAGAACAAAATGATAGCTTTATCACAGGCTGGATACATAGATAAAATTCTCAGGAGGTTTGCAATGTAGGATTCCAAGAAAGGCGGGCAACCATCTAGGTCTAGAATTACTCTTTCTAAGAAAGACTCTCCAAAGTCTTATGAAGAAAGAGAATACATGAAGAAGGTGTCTTATGCTTCGACAATGGGTAGTCTCATGTATGCTAAGCTTTGCACATGACCGAATATTAGTTATGCGGTCGGGATTGTAAGCCGATTTCAGGTGAATCTAGGATCGAACCATTGGGTTACGATAAAGCATATTTTCAAGTACCTGAGAAGGACTCGAGGGTATATGCTTGTATATTCTGGTGAGGACTTGACTCCTCTAGGATATACTGACTCAGATTTTCAATCTTGTATGGATTCTAGGAAATTGACTTTGGGTTTTGTGTTTACTCTAGGCGGCAGTGCCATCAGTTGGAGAAGTGCTAAGCAAGATTGTACTTCGAATTCAATGATGGAGGCTAAGTATGTCGCAGCTAGTGATGCTTCGAAAGATGCGGTATGGCTCCATAAGTTCCTTGGGGATCTTGAGGTAGTTCCTGTTGTGGATAAGGTGGTATCACTGTACTGTAATAATAGTGCGGTGGTAGCTATTGCTAAGAAACCAAGATTTAACAAGAAGAGTAAGCATATTGATTGGAAGTATCATGTGATAAAGGACTTTGTTGAGGGCGGGCATGTCATGGTGTGCAAGATCGCATCAGAGGACAATTTAGCTGATCCATTTACGAAGACACTTACTAGGAAAGTCTTCGAGAAGCATGTGGAAGCTATGGGGATGCAAGATTTGTTGTATTTACTCACTTAGTGCAAGTGGGAGATTGTTAGACATGTATGTTGGGGCGCTTTATTCATGTGAAGATTGTTATGTTGTCTATATCCCTATTGGGAGATGGTTTGTCTTGGCCATCGGAGGTGGACTCTGTGAATAAAAATATTGGCACGTTGTCATAGGTGACAATGTGGTGGATCGGGACATAAAGTGATTTGATTTGGATTAATAATTCTGTCTCAGCAAATCGTTGTATCTTAATCCTGAGATGAATTGTGGGCTTGTTGTCTTGACTTGTGTCTTTTGAAGTACCAAAGGGTGACACCCATATCTTAATAGTGGTATGCATGCCGATACGTTGGAGGCATGATTCTTGATAGCGTAGACTTGTTATTCATAGATATGGAATCCATAGGTCATCTTTAGGAGTAATGATATCCTCTTATATGCGTTATCCTATAATTGGAAAACTGAAGCGCTCAACCATTTGGATACATAGGTGTAACCAAATGATATACTGTCTTTAGATGGTAAGTTTTCTGATGGTGAGATAATGGAATGTAAGATAAAAATAATCAGGAAGGTAAGACAGAACTTGTCCTTAAGCCTATTATGGATAATCATATGGGGATATGAGACACTATGATATGTCATGGAGACTTAGCTATACCGGCTTTGTAATTCTATGTAGTTCGAGAGTACAGCTCCAAGCTTTTAGTGGAGTACCGTTAGGGTTGATAATTATGAAATGTATATATGGGATATTAGGTTTCATAATTATCGGGAGCTTGAACTATATAGGTCCATTTGGTCTCCTTTGCTAGCTCACAACATCCTGTAATGATACGGCGTGCTTTTCTAATAATTGGTAACTTCTGTCAGATTTATCAGATTGGTTAAAATTTGAAAGAATTAGATAATTCATGTCTGTTTATCAATTGAATTAATTTTGCGATAAAATTGATTCAAGATAAACTTGTTGAATTGTTGGAATCAGATAATTCTTGCCTATTTATTGGTTGATTTAATTTTGGATAAATTAGATCAAGATAAACATGTAGAATTATTGGGAATTCATTTATTTTCTTAGAGATTACCTAGATAAAGTTGTTTTGATCGGATAACTTCTCTATTAGGTTATTTGAATTAAAATTGAGACTTTATCCTATAGAATCTCGGGTGGTAAATAAAAGATTCGCGGAGATATTTATTCGGCAGTTTGGCCTGCCGATCTACGTGTTCGGCCTGTCGATGGGCCTGTTTGGTTCCGATCATCTTGATCGGCCTGCCGATGAGCGAAGGAAAAGATTATGCATTTTTACGTGGATCTTATCAGATATTGATATGAATTTGATTCTGATCCAAGTTTTTGAGACCTAATCTTATAAGGAGTGACCCTAGACCCAGCCTCTATAAATAGGGAGCAAGTCACATAAGTTATTTAGGTCAATTGAGAGATTAGGAGTGATACTCTACTGTGAGAATCTGAAAACTCCCTAAGAGCTTTTGTTCACAAATCATGAACACTAGATTTGGGTTCTCTCGATTGGTTGGAAGGAGAGTCACCTCAAGGAAGAGCTGTACGTGTGAGCCCACACTCACTCCGGTCGTAGATAGAGAATAGCAAAGAAGACTAGTTGGTTGACGCTCTTCTAAAACGTTACTTCTTTCCAAGTTTTGCGAGGGTTCTTCAGCAATCAAAGGTTAGTAAGATCTGATTAATTTATGCATATAGCATGTCAAACTTGTGTTTTTCAAAATACTCTGATATAAATTTTTTTTAAAATTTCACTGCGTACTATTTTTCCAACAGTTCGGCCTGTCGCTAGAGCCGCCTGATTTTTGCCCCGCTGTCGGCTTACCGATCTGCGACCATCAGCCTGTCAAACTGGAGGCTTCAGCAAGCCGACAAAGTAGAAATCACCCTTTCTAGAAAATACAATTTTTAATGCAATTCATCAATTTTATTTTCAACAATTCAAAAATATAAAATTAAAGTCTCAGGAAATACCTGGGAGCATTATCATCTATCTTCTAGATCCGCCTTCTAGATCCGTCTTTTAGATTCTTCTTCTCCAAATAATTATTTAATTACAAAATTCTTTCAAATTTAAAATTAAACAACAATTCCTAGACAGAGATGATAGTCTGCCATCTAATTACATGAAAAATCTAGATACACATTCTAATCTCTAAGGAACCATAACCGGTATTAATTAATTAATAATTAAATAATAATTTAATAAACCATAATTAATTAATAAACATTCACTACATAAGCCATGACAACATATAAAATATATAAAAACCTAGAGTGCCAACTCTCTATAAAATTAAATTCAAGCATAAGAGAGATTAAGATCACAAAATTTATACATATAACATGATCACAAACTCGTAAATATATGTAAAAACCATAGCTCTAATACCAATTGTTGGAAAAATAATACTCAACGGAATTTTTAAAATTGTATATTAGAATATTTTCTAAAACATAAGTTTGACACGCTATATGCATAAATTAACCAGATCTTACTACCCTTTGAATGCCGAAGAACTCCCCTAGTCTATAAAGAGAAGTAACATTTTAGAAAAGCCTCAACCAACTGGTCTTCTTTGTTGTTCTCTATCCACGATCGAAGTGAGTGTAGGCTCATATGTGCAACTATTCCTTGGTGACTCTCCTTCCAACCAATTGAGAGAACCCAAAGCTAGTACTCGTGATTTGTGAACAAGAGCTCTTAGGGAATTTTAGATTCTCACCATCAGAGTATCACTCTTAATCTTTCAATTGATCTTAATAACTTATGAGACTTACTTCCTATTTATAGAGGTTGAGTCTAGGTTCAGTCCTTATCAGATAAGGTCTCAAAAATTCGAATCAGAATCAAATTCGGACTAATATCTAATGAAATTCGTGTGAAAACATGCGATCTTTTTTTCGCGCATCGGTAGGCCGAACTTGCCCCATCGGTAGGCCGAACTTGAGGATCGACATGCCAAACTGCTGAAAAAAATCTCAGCGAATCTTTTATTTTCCACCCGATATCCTATAGGATAAAGTCTCAGTTTTAATTCAAATAACCCAATAGAGAAGTTATCTAATTAAAACAACTTTATCTAGATAATCTCTAAGAAAATAAATGAATTCCTAATAATTCTACCAGTTTATCTTGATTTAAATTTATTCAAAATCAAATCAACTGATAAACATACAAGAATTATCCTATCCTAATAATTCAACAAGTTTATCTTGAATTAATTTTATCACATAATTAATTCAACCAATAAACAAACATGAATTATTTGATTCTTTTGAATTTCCACCAATCTAATAATCTGACATAAGTCTTCAATTATTGGAAACGCATGCCGTATCATTACAGGATTTTGTGACTAGTAAAGAGGACTAAATGGACCTATATAGTTCAAGCTCCCGATAATTACGAAACCTAATATCCTAGATATACATTTCATAATTATCAGCTCCAACGCTACTCCACTAAAAGCTTGGAGCTGCACTCTCGAACTACATAGAATTACAAAGCCTGTATAGCTAAGTCTCCATGACATATCATAGTGTATCGTATCCCCATAGGATGATCCATAATCGGCTTAAGGACAAGTTCTATCTTACCTTCCTGATTATTTTTATTTTACATTCCATTATCTTACCATCAGAAAACTTACCATCCAAAGACAGTATACCATTCGGTTATCTATCTAAAAGGTTGAGCGCTCCAGTTTTTCAATCACATGATAACGCATATAAGAGGATATCACTACCCCTAAAGAGGAGCTATGGATTCCATATCTATGAATAACAAGCCTACGCTACCAAGAGTCATGCCTCCAATATACTGGCATGCATACCACTATTAAGATGTGGGTGTCACCTTTTCTATATCAAAAGACACAAGTCACGACAACGGGCCCGTTATTCATCTCAAGATTAAGATATAATACAAATGATTATATAAAGTGAATCGATTTGCCAAGATAGAATCATTAATCCAAATTAATTCACTTTATGTCCCGGTCCAACACATCATCACCTATGACAACGTGCCAATGTTTTTATTTATGGAGTCTACCTCCGATGGTCAAGACAAACTATCTCCCAATAGGGATATAGACAACATAACAATCTTTACATGAATAAAGTGCCCAACTTTATTCCTCCGATTACGGATCTTATTATTCAGACCGTCACCTTAAGAATCATGTCTTCCGTATAATCTGTCCATCATATGCCCAATTCTTAAAGGTTTAGACCGATAGTCTTAGACTTTTGTTTGCTTTACATATATTCAACAAATATGAACGTAAAGAGGACAATATTTGGTATATAAACAATAAATAAATTCTTTATTGATAAAAATGTCTCCAAAAACTTATTACATTTTTACTCCTTAGGGCATACGTGTCTAACACCTTATGCTTCGGCAGTGGGTACTCTCATGTATGCCATGCTTTGTACACAACCAGATATTTGTTATGCGGTCGGGATTGTAAGTCGATTTCAGGCAAATCTAAGACTGAACCACTGGGTTGAGGTAAAGCATATTTTCAAGTACCTGAGAAGGACTCGAGGGTATATGCTTGTGTATTTGGGTGAGGACTTAACTCCTCTAGGATATAATGACTCAGATTTTCAATCTTGTCTAGATTCTAGGAGATCGACTTCCAGTTTTGTGTTTACTCTGGGTGGTGGTGCTATCGGTTGGCAAAGTGTGAATCAAGATTACACTTTGGATTCAACATTGGAGGCTAAGTATGTGGTAGCTAGTGATGCTTCGAAAGAAGCAATGTGGCTTTGTAAGTTCCTTAGAGATCTTGAGGTAGTTCCTGGCATAGATAAGGCGGCATCGTTGTACTATGATAACAGTGCAACGGTAGCTAATGCCAAGGAACCAAGATTTCACAAGAAGAGTAAGCATATAGATCGGAAGTATCATGTGATAAAGGACTTCGTCGAGGGTGGGCATGTCACGATGTGTAAAATTGCGTCAGAGGACAATTTAGTGGACCCATTCATGAAGACACTTACTAGAAGAGTCTTCGAGAGGCATGTGGAATCTATGGGGATGTGAGATTTGTCATATTTACTCACTTAGTGCAAGTGGGAGATTGCTAGACGTGTATGCCCTAAGGAGTAAAAATGTAATATGTTTTTGGAGACATTTTTATCAATAAAGAATTTATTATTTATATACTAAACCTTGTCCTTTTTACGTTCATATTTGTTGAATGTATGTAAAGCAAACAATAGTCTTAGACTATCGATCTAAACCTTTAAGAATTGGGCATATGATGGACAGATTATGTGAAAGACACAATTCTTAAGGAGATGGTCTAAAACATAAGATCCACAATCGAGGGAATAAAGCTAGGTGCTTTATTCATGTAAAAATTGTTATGTTGTCTATATCCCTATTGGGAGATGGTTTGTCTTGACCATCGGTGGTGGACTCTATGAATAAAAACATTGGCACAATGTTATAGGTGACGATGTGTTGGATTGGGCATAAAGTGAATTGATTTAGATTAATAAATCTGTCTTAGCAAATCAATTCCCTTTAGACAATCATTTGTATTGTGTCTTAATCCTGAGATGAATAGTGGGCCCGTTGTCTTGACTTGTGTCTTTTGATATACCAAAGGGTGACACCCATATTTTAATAGTGGTACGCATGCTGGTACATTGAAGACATGACTCTTGATAGCATAGACCCGTTATTCATCGATATGGACATAGCACCTCTTTAGGAGTAGTGATATCCTCTTATATGCGTTATCATGTAATATGAAAACTAGAGCGCTCAACCATTTAGAAACATAGGTGTAACCGAATTGTATACCGTCTTTGGATGGTAAGTTTTCTGATAGTGAGATAATGGAATGTAAGATAAAAATAATCGGGAAGGTAAGATAGAACTTGTCCTTAAGCCGATTATGGGGATACGATACACTATGAAATGTCATGAAGACATAGCTATACGGGCTTCGTAATTCTATATAGTTCGAGAGTGAAGCTCCAAGCTTTTAGTGGAGTAGTGTTGAATTGATAATTATGAAATGCATATCTAAGATATTGGGTTTCATAATTATCGAGAGCTTGAACTATATAGGTCCATCAGGTCCCCTTTGCTAGCTCACAAAAATCCTGTAACGATACGGCGTGTTTTTTTAATAATTGGTGACTTATGTCAGATTTATCAAATTGGATAAAATTTGGAAGAATCAAATAATTCATGTCTATTTATCGGTTGAATTAATTTTGTGAAAAAATTGATTCAAGATAAACTTGTTGAATTATCAGGATCAGATAATTCATGTCTATTTTTTTGTTGGATTTATTTTGAATTAATTCAAGATAAACTTGTTGAATTATTAGGAATTCATTTATTTTCCTAGAGATTATCTAGATAAAGTTGCTTTAATTAGGTAACTTTTTTATTGGGTTATTTGAATTAAAATTGAGACTTTATCCAATAGAATCTCGGGTGGAAAATAAAAGATTCGCTTAGATTTTTTATCGGTAGTTCGGCATGCCGATCCTCAGGTTAGGCCTGCCGATGGTTCAAGTTCAGCATGCCGGTTAGTCAGATTGGCATGCCAATCGTGCAATAACAAGATCATGCGTTTTCACGCGGATTTCATCAAGTATTGATCCAAATTTGTTTCTGATTCAAGTTTTGAGGTATTATTTGATAAAGACTGACTCCTGGGCCCAACCTTTATAAAAAAAGAGTGAGTCTCACTATTATTTAGATAAATTGAGAGATTAAGAGTGAAACTCTAATAATGAGATTCTGAAACTCCCTGAGAGCTCTTATTCACAAATCACGAGCACTAGCTTTGGGTTCTCTCAATTGGTTAGAAAGAGAGTCGCTTAGAGGAAGAGCTGTACATGTGAGCCCACACTCACTCCGATCATGGATAGAGAATAGCAAAGAAGACCAGTTGGTTGAGGCTCTTCTCGAAGGTTACTTCTCTTCACAGATTACGAGAGTTCTTCGGCATTCAAAGGTTAGTAAGATCTAGTTTATTTATGCATATAGTTTGTCAAACTTGTGTTTTGAAAAATACTCTGATATAAAAATTTTAAAAATTCATTGCGTACTATTTTTCCAACAACTTCGTGCAACCTTACTATATTTTGCAAATATAACTCCCCGAGAACGCTCCCCGAGAATGCGCCAATTTCATTAACCTATAGACCACAACCCTGATCCCATCATGTCTTTACTGCATCCTTGACAAACTAGCCGAGAAATCCATTGTAACATGCTCCCATTTCCACCCTAGAATAGGAAGTGGCAGAAGTTGACTTACTGGCTTCTGGTGTTTGGCCTTCACCTACGGACAGTTGCACACTTGGCCATGTCTTCTCGAACATCCTTCTTCATGCCTCTCCACCAATATTGCCTCTTTAGATCACGATATATCTTTGTGCTCCCCGGATGAATGACAAACTGAGACTTGTGGACTTCATCCATTATGGCCTTCGTCACTTCTGTGATTATTGGAACTGCCAAAGGCTCCCTAAAGTGCAGCGATCCATCTGCACATATCCTTCATTCCTTAAATTGCTCTCCATTCTGAATTTGCATCCAGATTCCCTGTAGTTGCTGGTCTCTCCACTGATTCTATTTCACCATCTAAATGAGAGTTGGGGTCGTCTCCATATGATACACCAAAACTCGATCACAATCTTCATAGTAATGTAGCCCGTATTCACTCACCATTCCATTGCTCTTCCAGTCTTCGAGAGCCAAACATGCAAGAATCAATGAAGATTTATTGAGTGCATCTACAACTACGTTAGTTTTCTTGGGATGGTATTGCAGTACGAAATCATAATCTTCCATGTATTCCATCCACCTTCACTGCCTCAAGTTCATATCCCTCTGAGTGAATAGATACTTCAAACTCTTGTGGTTGGAGAAAATCTAAAATGTCGCCCTATACAAATAACATCTCTAGATCTTTAGTGCATGAATCATCGCTGTGAGCTCTAAGTCATGAGTGGGATAGTTCCACTCATGAGGTCGTAGCTGTCTCGATCCATACGCCACCATGCATTTGTGCTGCATCAACATGCATCCAAGTCCGCATCCTAAAGCATCTATATAAACTTCATACAGCTCATCACTATTTGGGATAATCAACACCAAAGTTATAGTCAACCGATTCTTTGACTCTTGAAAGGTGAACTCGCATTCTTTATCCCACTGGAATCTAATATTCTAACTAATCAATCTTGCCAACGGATTTGCTATCTACAAGAAGTCATTCACAAACTTCCTGTAGTATCCTGCGAGTCCCAAGAAACTATGGATTTTTGTCACATTCCTCAGTCGTTCCTACTCCATTATGGCTTCTACCTTAGAAGGATCCATTGAGATGCCTTGTTCGGAGATGACATGTCCTAGAAACTTGACTTCTATCAACCAAAGCTCACACTTTTCTTTCTTGGCGTATAGCTGAGGCTCTCGTAGAGTCGAAAGCACAATCTTGAGGTGATGCTCATACTCTTCCCAAGTCTTAGAATAGACCAAGACGTTGTCAATGAACACGAGCATGAACTAATCCCTATAAAGCCTAAAAATCCTGTTCATCAAGTCCATGAAAGCTGCCAGAGCATTTGTCAACCTAAATGGCATCACCAGAAACTTGAAGTGTCTATATCGGGTCCTGAGAGCTGTTTTGGGAATGCCCTCTTCCTTAATCCTGAGCTGGTGGTATCCCAAATGCAAATCTATCTTTGAGAAGTACTATGAACCTCCCAACTGATCGAATAACTCATCGATCCTAGGTAGAGGATACTTGTTCTTCACGGTAACCTGATTTAGCTACTGGTAGTCTATGTACAACCTGAGGGTTCCATCATGCTTCTTAGCGAACAAAACCGGTGCTCCCCACGGCAATGTGCTATTCTGAATATATCCCTTGTCAACAAGCTCCTAAAGTTGCTTTCTCAATTCTTTCATCTTTGTCGATGCCATCTAATAAGGTGCTACAAAAATCAAAGTGGTTTTCGAAAGTAACTCAATACCAAACTCAATCTCCTGATGCGGTGGCAATCTTGGTGACTCGTCGGGGAAGACAACTTCAAATTCATCAACCACTAGTATTGTTGCATTCCTTATTGATGCACTGGACTCTTCTTCTAGGTTCATGAGGAAGGCATAGCAAGCTAGATTCTTTCGTCCTCCGAGACATGTCTTCATGAGACGTTCATTCATCGTTTGATCATTACCACCCTAGTAAGTGATCGTCGTTCCCCTATTAGACAATAAAGTCACTCTCCTAAGTTAACAGTCTACAACTGCATTGTAAACCAGTCCATTCCTAGGATTACATCATATGAACTCATGGGGATTACAATCAAATCACTCTTTAGGGTCTCACCCCAATCTTTATTTTACAAGATTTATATACACAGTTCACACGCACCCTGCCCCAAGGGTGAAGCAATAACAAAGGGCTCATCAAACTTTTCTATCTCTAATCCCAAGGCATGTACAAAAGAACTTGAAATAAGAGAATGAGTGGCACCAGTATTGAATAGAACATGTGCTAAAGACTGTGAAACTAGAACCATACCATCGACAACCGCATTGCTAGTCTAGGCATCCAAACTCCTTGATGTCATGGTGTAAACCGGAATTGGAGCTTTCTTTTTCCCTCTACCCACATTGATAGGTGACTGCACGCTAAGTGTACTCGACGCTTGATACTGAGGGGCATTTCAATGGAAGTTCTATAGCTGGTAGCCTTGTGCTGGGTGTGGCAGTTGCTAAGGAGTGAACTGTTGGAACTACAGCTGAGAGTATTGTTGAGGCAGAGGTAAACTCTGCGGCTAACGATTGGCTCCTTCTCTGGCCTAAAGTCCCAGATGAACACTCTTGATTGGGCAGTTCCTCTTGATGTGTTGCGACTGTTGGCAATAGTGGCAATGGAAACTATAGAGATTGGTGCGCCCGTTGTTGGATGAACTACTACTTCTATTGTTCACGTTACCCTGTTGGTTCTTTCCTTGAGTTGGACAGCTACTGGTACTCCTCTTGCCACTCCTTTGTGGTCCTCCTGACATCTTTGCTCGATCCTCGCAGTAGTATGCATAATTGTTTTCCATAGATATAGCTGATGACACAAGCTCACCAAAATTCCTAAGTCGTAGGGTAGCCACCTGCCGTCGAATGGGAGCTTTAAGACCTTCTTGAAACTTAATACACTTGTCACGCTCCGATGCCACAGCGGATGGAGCAAACCTGGCCAACTCATTGAACTTTGCCTTGTACTCCCAAACTAACATATCACCCTGCTCCAATCAGTAAAATTCAGCAGTCTTCTTATCTCTATATCCTTGCAAAAAGTAACCGTCGTAGAATAGCTCCTCGAACTTATCCCAGGTAATGTTCCCGTTATTCTCCAAACATTTAGTTTGCTTCAACCAAGTATTGGCACCACCTTCAAATTTATAAGCCACAAACTCCACACAATACTCTACTGGCACGCCAAGGGTATCCAGGTGTTTCATGACTGAATCTAACCAATATTTGGCCACTTGCGGGTCCACATTTCTGCCAAAGATCGAAACAAATGCACGTCGAAACTCTTTAAAGTATGCGTGCTAACGACTTGCCTTAGAATCCTCCGGTCTTGCCCTCACTGCTATCTACCGAAAGGCAACAAGCATCGCCCCCATCATACTTTCCTCATTTCCTGAGTTTGCGTCAGATGCAAATGAATAACGTCTAGGTGCCATTCTCTCACTTCTAAAAGCAAAATTGGACTATTAGTGGTATTTCATTACCATACCTCTGTCACGCCCCGAGACTCAGGAGGTGACGTGGCAGGTTAATTAGTTTAATTAATTTAAATTTAATAAGTTAATAGTTAATTATTTTAGGGAATTAGTTTATTAACAAAAAGGTGATAGATTTAAAACCTTTTTAAACAAATATTTATAATAATAAAACCAGTAAGATAAAACAAAATGAAATAAAATAGTAAAGAGAGAGTGGAAATACGCATTGGGTCCCACTAGGCCCATAACTTGTCTACACACATAGTATTGACAATAATTAAATTACAACCACAGTCCAATATAGAAAAAGAAGTTAAAATGATACATGCCTTGATTAATTAATACAAATAACCTACTCGGGGTCTTCTACTGCTCACGAGTCCGGTTTAGTGGACTCTCTGTCGATCCTAAGCTGGATCCCACCTAGAGGGGAAAGTTTTGAAAACAAATAAAAAGTAAACGAAAGGCTCAGTAGGACTAAGTTACAAAAACATTTAATTTTGAATATAAAATTCATCATTCAAGAAAATATTTACCAAATAGAATTAAATAAATAAATGGATAAATAAATTCAATAAAATCAATCTTACCCAAAAAAACCATTTATTATTTGACCAGAAAGGATAGTATTATCTTTTCTTGGGCAAACCATAAGTATTACCACCATAGTGACCTAGTTGGGTTTCGGGACTTCCCCTAAGGTTGCACTCTACACAACCCTTTCTCTGAGTATGGCATCATGCCCATCTATGCATTTATATAGTTGTTAAAAACTATTTTACTAAGTATATTCACTTACATTTATTATGCGATTCATTAAGAAATTCACCTCATTCTATTGTTTATGAAAACAACTGATAAAAATCTCTTTTCAATCATTCATTGAAAATATTACTGAAAGAAATCATTTTGAGGCCAAAAATTATTTAAAAACTTGGCTACCAAGGAAAGGGGTAGAAGTCCTACCTCAATATCTTGCTATAGTTTCCAACACTGCAGTCCCACTCCGCTATACGCTATCTCCACAAAACTACGAACAATCTTAAATATAAACTAAACTTGTCAATATCTAGCATGGGATATTTTAGACTTCTAACCTACCTCATGGTGTCCTAGTGTGCCACTTATGTCTGTAAAATCATATTATAAGGTTAAAATCTCAATCTGGGTTTAAAATAGGAAAAACGATTGAAAAGGACAAATTTTTACAAAGTTTGGTCGGCCATCGATTTCAAGGGTTCAGCCTGCCAGCCCTCTAGGTCCGGCCTATTGAACCTGCTATGAGTCCGGCCTGCCAGCCCTCTGGGTCCGGTTTGCCAAACTTGCTATGAGTCCAGCCAGCCATGGTATGAATCGGGCCTGTTGAACTAGGAAAATTCTAAAAATTTTCAAACTCAGGTCTCGGCCTCCCTGAGCCCAAATCCTAATTTCCAACCTGTTTTCTCAATTTTCAAGCATATAAAACATTCATTGATGATAGAAAAACATAATAGAACACTTTTAAACTAATTTAAACAAGATTTACATAGAAAATTTCAATTAAATCTAAAAATGAGAAAATGAAGAAAAATAGACAAACTTAATTTAAATCCGTTTTTCATCAAACCAAGTCTAGATTCTAAAAGTTTTGAAATTTTGAAACTAAACTTGAATTGGACATTTGAGGAAGATTTAGAGCTTGAATCCTAGTTCCTTAGCTTCAATCAAGCAAGAGGAAGACTCGGGCTTCAAATTTTTGAATCAAAATTTGAGAAAGAAGGGAGAGAGAGTGTGTGGCAACAAGTGAAAGGAGAGAAAAAGAGAAAAAAAGTGTTGAGAGAGAGAGAGAAAGAAAGTGAGTGAAAGAGAGAGGGAGAGAAGAGATTAAATAAAAGAAATGGAGGGTAGTTTAACTGTGTGTAAACCGTGTGCCACTCATGGTTTTGTAGAAAAAGACATATTTGCTATTTAACAAATTGTTTTGTTTCAAAATTCAAAATAACAAATTAAAATAAACAAGAATAATTAAAAATGATTAAAATAATTAGAAATAACATTAATTTAGATTTGTCACAAAATAGTCAAATTAGGTTTCACAATACATCAGTCACACTAATTCACCATTTTATGCACTAATAACACTTAATTAATTTTTGAGGTGTTACAAGAAACTACAGATTTCATATCTTGTTCTAAAACACAATATTGTTGCTAGATATTGCACTCAAGTGTTTGTTGTATCTTACAGCAATTTGTCATTAAATTCTTTAGCAAATTTGAATAAGTGAGAGCAAATACAGCCTTTAAGGAAAGTGTTCAGACATGCCTCAAACACTCTCATTTCCTCTAAAAATTCATGCCTTTATTCTCTCTAAACACTCAAATTCTTCAACAACCTTAAAGGTTTTATTTTACTACGGTGGAGGTTGAAAAGAATATGGCATCTTATCTCAACTCAATGTACAACTTGATCATTTTGATTGCATGAATTTCACCCATTGTGAGGAAAAGTTTTTCTTCCTATTCATGGTGCTTAAGATCGCTTATATGCTTGATCCAAAGTTGGAGCCACTCTCAAAACCGAAGGAAGACGAATCCAATGAGGTTAAAGCCACTAGGGAGAAATGCAAGGATGATGAAAGGATGTGTCAGGGTCACATTCTCAATACTCTCTCTGATCGACTCTATCACTTCTTCAATTTAATGGAGTCTCTAGTTGAGATATGGGACGCTCCCGAATACAAGTACAAAACCAAGAAAGAAAGGACTGACAAATTCCTAATTCTAAAATTTTTGGAATTTACTATGACCGATTCAAAGTCCATTCTAGATTGAATACATAAATTGCACGTTATTGTTACTAAGTTTTGAAAGTTGAAGATTGAGATTTCTGAATCATTCCAAGTAAGGGCTATTATTGCTAAATTATCCTAAAGTTGGAATAGTTATAGAAAGAAACTCTTTCATCATAGAGATGACATAACCTAAGAGGAACATCAAAAACTCTTGAGGGTCGAGGGAGAGACTAAGTCTCATGATCCCAAGAGAGATTATGGATTCTCTAAAGTTAATTTTGTTGATGCAACTAAGCTTTCTAATGACTTCAAAGATAACAATGACAAGAAGCGTAAAAAGTCCAGTAATGGCCTAAAAAAGTTTATTGAAAGTTGTTTCTTTTATGGGAAGTAGGGCCATTCTCAAAGTAAATGCACATATAAGAAGAAAAATGAAAATTTTAACTCCAACAAAGCCAATATTGTTTAAGAGAAATCTGAAAATATATGTGCTATGGTCTTGAATATGAAAATTGACATGATTACTAAAACCAACATGGCTGCAACAAAGTCCTCTAATTGGTGGCTTGACTCCAGTACCACCATTCATGTTTGCAGTGACAAGAGCTTGTTCTTGTCATATGGAATGGAGAAAGAAGGTCAAATGGTTCCCTTAGGAACCATGACGTAGCAGTGGTTGCCAAGAAAGGTGTGGTAGAGATTAACTTTACTTTCAAGAAGAAGGCTACTCTGAACAATATCTTCCATGTTTTCGATATTAGCAAGAATCTTGTATTTGCAAGTCTAATGTGTGAGAATAGACTAAGATTATACATGAGAATAATACTTGTATTGTATCTTAGAATGAGCCATTAATAGGAAAGGGATGTTATTGTGATAACATATACAAACTAAGCATTGATAATAAAGTTATGAGTTCTGCTTATATCGTTGATTATTTTGATGTTTGGCATGTACGTTTAGCATACTTAAATTTTATACCTTTGAAATACATGTCTAAACATGGTTTGATTAATTATAAAAATGTAAAATATGATAAGTATGAGATTTGTAGACAAGTAAAGATGACCAAAAAATCCTTTTCCTAAATACAAATGAAATACTCAAATATTGGATTTAATTCATACCAATATTTGTGAGTATAATGAAATTTTGACAAGAGGAGGAAGAAAATACTTTATCACTTTTATTGATAATTATTTTAGATACACATATGTGTATATGATTAGAATAAAAGTTGAAGCCTTTGATAAGTTTAAACTTTTCAAGACTGAAATTGAGAACAAAAAAGATAAAAAGATCAAATGGCTCGAAGCGATAGAGGTGGTGAATATTTTTCAAATGAGTTTGATGCCTTTTGCGAAGAGCATGTTATTACTCACCAAAAGTCAGCTCTTTTTACTCGTTAACAAAATGGTTTGACTAAAAAAATGAATAGGATCTTTACTGATATGATTAACTCTTTGCTTCTTAATGCTAAATTACCTAATAACTTATGGAGAAAAGCTTTACTTACTGCATGTCATTTTCATAATAGGATTACATATATAAAACGCAAGTCTCTCCATATGAAATATGAAAAGGAATGAAACCAAACTTGATGTATTTAAAGGTGTAAGGCTGTTTAACCTTTTATAGAGTACATGGCACTAGAACATCAAAGTTAAGTGCAAGGGGAATCAAAAGTGTATTTGTAGGGTATGCTAATAATTCTAAGGCATAAAGATTGTTAAATCTAGACTCTAATGTGATTGTCGAATCAGGAGACGCTGAATTTTTTTAAAATAAATTTAGTATTGATTCTACCAGTGACTTGGAATCTAACATTGATCAACTGTCTGACTATACTCTTAGTACCTCCACTAATATAAGGAAAAACTCTATGACATCTTTTGAACCAAGGAGAAGTCAAAATACCATTGTTGCTAAATGTTGAGAATGATCCAAAGACATTTAGTGAAGCCATGTCATGTACAGATGCCTCCTTTGGGAGAGAGGCTGTTAATGATGAAATGGAGTCGATAATTTCTAATGGAACTTAGATTTTGGTTGATCTCCGTTAGGGATCAAAATCGATAAGCAACTATTCAAATCTAAAAGTGTAAGTCCGATAAAATATCAAGTATAAGGTTATCCAAGTAATAAAACTAGTGAATTCGAGGTTGATCCCATAGGGAAAAAGGTATTACAAATGTCCAATATATCAGTTATATTAGTTTAGCTGAAAAATTTGAGGATTAAAGTTAATTATTTGCAATTTATTTACAATATTTACATATTTTTTACTTTGTCTATTTTTAGATTTTTTGTGACTTTTAAAATTTGAACAACAAGAAATATGACTTAAATTAGAATGACAAATGGAATTTCAATAAATACAAATTAGCTTGGAAGAAAAAACAATTTTATCAAACGCTGAGGATTAAAGGTTCAATTCTGACAATTATTTTAAATATGTTTTGGTTTTTCTATAAGTATTTATTAAAATGGTTTTAGTATGCAATATGCCATTTTTGCCTATAATAAATCAAGAGTTACTAAGCATTTAATGTGTCAATTTATGTCTATAGTGCATCAAAAAATCATTTTTAATAAATATGTATGATTTCAAAATTAACTAACTAAAATGTCCAACAAAATTTACAGTTAAGCATTTACTATGTCATTTCATGTCTACGAATAATCAAAGTATTTCTAAACATTATCTGTGCCAACCTATGTCTACGATAAATCAAAACTTAATTTTGCAGGAATTTTAGTTAAGCTATATGAAAATCATAAATTTTTAAAAAATGATTTTGACATTATAATAACTTAGAAAACATTAAGAAACTAAAAATATTTACCTTAATTTTGTCAGAATTTCCTTCCTCTCTCCTCAACAAAAAAGAAATTTAGAAAGACATATTGAAGGTAGAAACACACATATTTTTACTAAACATAACTATTTTACAACATAGAAGCTAGAAGTATTTTACAAAAACATAAAACTAAAATTTAGAAGAAAACTAATCTAAGAAGAGAATTACTCCAAATCATGGAAAATGGTGTGAATTACAATGCATGGAAAGGGGTATTTATAGTAGAGGAAAATCTACTCTTTAAAAGATTTTTTACATTTTTATTTATTTTTATATTACATTATTTATTTTATTGGGATATTTTTAGGTTACAAATAAGTAGGATGCAATTTTTGGGTTTTTTTTTGGAATTTTTGGAATATTTTGTAGCCCCCCTATCAAACTAAATCTAATTTATTCACTTCTTCTTCTTCTTTTTTTCCTCTCAGATGAATCTGGTGAGTCTGAATTTATCTTTGCAATCTAGTGGAGCGCGGGACATTGAGCTGGTGTGAGGACACAATCTAACCTTAGGAAGCACTGAATGCTGACAAGAATCGTAGCTCAGACAAGCAAACTTGCAAAGTTAAACGCGCTTTAAGGACCGTTGGATGAGTCTTTGGTACACTAATCAAAAAGAGGAGAATGGACGCTCACGTGCATGCACTGCATAGGATTTCGCAAGGTGGAAAGTGGATGGTGTAGATGCGTTGGGCGGTTTTGATCCAGTGGCTGACAAAGAGCCACATGTCACTTCTTTTATTTTTATTTTCTTTTTTTTATTATTTTTGATGTATTTGAGGTCCCTTTTTGCTCGTTTTCGTGCATTTTTTTCACTTTTCTTATAGATTTCAAATCTAAATAAAATAAATAAACTAAAATTAATTGTTTTGCAAACATAATTTTTACAATAATTAAAAATATTTATTTTATAACAAAACACACAAAAATTATAAAAAATAAATAAAAACTTCTAAAATTAACAAACCTCAACAGATAGACTATTTAAGACTTGGAATATTTTTAAAAATTACTTGAAATATTATAGAACATATTTACATGCTCAAAACTTAGTTACAGATATTTTAAGACTCAAAATAAAATCATATAATATTATTTTTATGGTTTTGACTATTTTCAAACTAATTAATTATAAAACACATAGAGATGATTCTAAAAATTATTAAAAATATTATTAAACGTAAAAACAAACTAAAAACATATTTTTAAATATTTTTTCATATAAACATACTAAAATACTAATTATCACACAAATGCTATAATTAAGGGATTTACTGAGAAATGTTAATGCAAAATGATTGATTTTAGCCTTAAGAAATGTGCATTTTCACAGTCTCGTCACACCTCCTAGCTAGCTTATTGCTAGTCTCAAGCAATTAAAGTGATAAAAACATAAAAACAAACCAAATGATTGATTTTTCAAAAGCTTATGACTCTTTACAGAATGTCCTCAAGGGAATTATGGCTAAACATAAAAAGCAGATATTATTTAACTTTATGCTTTATTTCAAGAGTACATCTCATCTTTAAGATGCATTTTCCTATGTGTGTTATTCTATTACTAATCATTGCATACAAGCTAGATTAATTTACACTAATACAAGCTAATTTACTTTAACAAAATATTACAAATTTGTTTTCATTTATCTCTCTACTAATGTAGAATAACAATAAATAAAGGACGATCAGGACTTTATTCAACTTATAATGTAAGGTTAAGGTAAAAATGTAAGATGACGGACAAATTTAAAGCTTGATTCACCCATAAGGCACTTACTTTATTCTTAGATATTTGAAATATACAAATTATTTTCCAAGTAACAAATCTAGACTTGAAGTAAACTTTCATTTGTTATCCACTTTTTATTCTTTTTTTACTTTTCTTTTTTCATTTTTTATATTTTTTATTTTATCTCTTTTATTTTATTTGTTTTCTTTTTCTTTTGAATTAACAAATGTACAGAATAAACAAACTTACTTTCATAACTCTTCACATTCTCTCATAACATTAGCTTAACCTAAAATACATTCAAACTAATCATATGCCTTACGAGTGAAAGGTAAAAAAAAAATTATATAAAATTATTAAAAAGGCTAAGCTAAAAATTTATGGGTGACAAAGAAAATAGAACATTAAGTACAACGGGATAACTAGGGATATAAAATGTATACAGGTAAGCTTAAAAGGCTCAAACTATCCAAAGATGGCCTAAATTATATCCTTAACTTAGTATTATTAAGGCTTTCACCTTGAGAGAGATTTATACAAATCATAAGATTTTCTAAAAATAAACCAGATTATATTACCATAAACAATCTCTAAATTAGTATAACAAATCTAAGTTTAAGATTAAATGCTCATATATTAAGAAAAATCAATCCAAATATGAGGCTAACATAAGAAATTAACATAAATTTAAACAATATCTGAATCTTATAACAAGCCATGATATAACCATGCCTCTTCATTGGACATAAGGCACTTTAAAAAGAAAAACAAAGAAAATAAATATTTACAAAATTTTTTTATTTTTTTAAGGATTTTTCAATTTTGTATTTTTTAAAAGATGCAGATGCTGACAAACTCAACAAAATAAAATATATTACAAACATGATTAGGACATGTCTCAAGAATGCTAATGACTCCATAAATCAGCTATCCTAAACATACATGCATACACATAACATGAGAATATAAGCATAAATGAAAATATATAAAAGAAAATATTCTCAGAACAAATCGAGACGCGTTTCAAGACTAACTCCTTCACTCAGCCATTCTGATACTAAACAAGAATCTTAATAGTTTCAAATAGCACACATTTTTTTCTTTTTTAAAATTTTCAATTTTTTTAGTTTTTTACTTTTTTTAAATGCGCTTGGTTTTACAACAAGTGTCATTTAAGACACACAAAAACATACTCAAACTTGTCCTCATTGTTTGACAAGATTAAGGAGAAAGAGTAACAACATATATATACAAGAGCGATTATTCAAACACACAAAGAAAAATAAACAAAAACATAAACAAATATGTTATAGATGAAACTGAAAGATTAAAGAGTTTAGAAAGAAAGATCTAATTCTTGTTTGTGCTTCTCTCTGAGCTTTTATGTTGTAGTGTCTATCTCGAGAGTGATGACTTACATTTTCTGGAGCAATCCCTCAATAGTAGGTGCAAAGATAAAAATCTTTATTCCTGACTCTACAAGAAAGTTTTGCTCCATAGCATTATCTAGAAAACTTAACAGACCATCAAAGAAGCCATCTACATTAAGCACACCCAGTGATTTATTAAAAATACCTAATTGATTCTAACCAGCTATGACAAACATTTCTTCTAAAGTTCCTAGACCTCCTGGTAAAACAATAAAACATCTGAGATACGAATCATAAGTTTAAAACGATCAGGGATGTTTTTGACTATTCTCTCAATTCGTATGGATTCCTCACAAAGATTATCTTGAACAAGAAAATGAGGAATAAAATCTATGATCCTCCTACTTTGGCTCCGGCTGTGACAGTTCCCATTAAACCAAAACTACTCCCTCCATATACAAGGTTTATCTTTTTCCTAGTCAAGACATACCCTAAATGGAATGCAACAACTAAATAGTAAATACCCTTTCCCGTATTAGAACTAGAAAACACATAGATTTTTTTGAAATTCGAGGATGATTGGGATAAGGACTCCATAATGGTTTCTAAGAAGCTAAGACATTTTTTTTAGAATTTTATGTTCTTTTCAAGTTGAAAACTTTTTACACCACTCTAAGTAAAACTCTAACGACAAATGAGATATAATACATGATTGAGTGTAATCGAAAACGAATGGGCAAGTGAAGACAAATATGATACAATTGACAAGAGCTATTCAACTTTTGAAAATTTAAACATTACTATGCAACTTTTGACAAAATGGGACAAAACCAAAAAGTATAGGAAGTACCAAATACTTACAAAATAATGCATCTGACAGATAAGATAACAAAATATTAAAAGAAAATTGGACAAACACAATGATTAAACAAACAACTACTATAACAATCACAAAAAATAAAAATATTTTTTTTTAATTTTTATGTTTTTTTAATTTTTTCTGATGAAAATTTATTTGAGAATGAATGAAAACTCATGTTCATCAAAACGTGACTCCAGAAAATCCGTTACGCAGCTATTTTGATGATTTTTCACTAAAACCAAATTCATATCTTAAATAATTTCTCAAGAAATTTTTTAAAGAAAACAAAAACACACAAAAACTAAAAATACTTTATAGGTTGTTCTTAGAACTAGATGAACTAGGTGACTGTTTCCATTCTAACATTTTTACAAATTAAACAATTGGTTCTTTTAATGTTAGATTCCTTAGACATTCTTTTTCTACATGAAACCAAGGCCAAAGTTTCCAAATGGTTCCTTGAATATAACCACTAGGATGGTCTAAAAGAGAATCTTGAAGATCATCTAATTTTTCTTCTAAGAGCCCATCTTTATAGAAAAGTATTTTATCCTTCCTATTCACAGACATAAGACCTTTTGACTTGCACTTATGTGCACAATTTTGACAAGAACACTTAGGTCACTTTGAAGCTATAGATCGGGCTCTTTTTTTGAAAGCACAAAATCTTGTACCCATCCTCAGGAGATCTTTATTTGTGACATCACTGGGACAAATAAGATCTTCTATATACATTTTTGCAGCAGTTGGAAGTGTAAAACAAGAAAGGACCCAAGACGAGTGATTCGAGCTTTGTACTTTTGACTAATTTCTTCTGAGAAAGGAAAGGAAAATTTTTCTTTAGGTAATCATATTTAGGATCCATAATGAGAGAGAAAAAGAGATTCTTGAGGATGAATTGAGAGTTTTGAGAGATTTAAAAACTTTTATTGGATCTAAGAGCTTTTAGGAGAGTATTGAAAAGATTTGTGGGATTAAGAAAAAAATGATTGAAGAATGTCAAGAAACGTGTTTAAAGATCGAAGAACTTTGAAAAGATTTTCTAGAATTTTTGAGGAAAGCTTTGAAGATTTAGAGAGAAGGCAGAGAAAAAACGAGAGCTTAAAGAGAAAAAGAAAATTTCAGATAGAGAAAGAGTTGAGAATTTTAGGCTTGGATGTACAATGAATAGTTTTATAGATAAAGGATTGGTACAATTTAGACACAGGAGAAACTGTTCTAACATGTGTGAAAGGTTAATATGAGCTAGGCCAAATAGTAATTGGGCTAAGTGATCTAAAAATGATAAAAAACAACAACATTTATTTACAATGAAAAAGAAAATATTTTTGTGATTTTAATTTTTTAAAATATTTTTTGTGATTTAAACTTTTTTTAAATTTTTTTTGTGTTTTTCAAAGAAAATTTTGTAAAAATAAAAAAAAAATTCATTTTATTCATTTAATTAAAATATGTATCTAGAGGCCGTTGATATAAAGTACCAACTAATCAAACTTGATTTTATCCTTTATAACCTCAACCACTTTAAATGAATTTTTAAATTATTTTTTTGAATTTTTGGAAAAACAAAGAAAATAAAAATACAACACACTAAAGCAAAGTTACAGAAATATAAAAACATTACTATGTGGAAATGCAAACATAAAAACACAATACAAATATTAATCTATAATTATAATTTCATCTTCATAGTCGGGATCATCAAAGTTGATGACTGGTGGAATAGTTGCCTTAAACCTTCCTACAAGATAACATTCCTAAAAAGTTAAGTTGTCAGATGCTTCAAAAAACCTTTTTCTGAAACTCTTCTTCACCCATGGGTTTATACATAAGTTCATCTATAGCTTTAGCCATAGATTCATCTTCAGGTTCTTCTTTAAAAAATTAATTTTCAAATTTAGGTTTGAAATTTGAATTTCAACTTCAAGAGTTTCATTAATTAGAACATTCATGGGATGGTTATCAACTTTTGGCGAGACATTTGAATCAAATGTATTAGCCAAGTTAGCTAAAGGACCAACAGATGTTCAGAAGTATTGCCCTCAACAAAGTTCACTTCACACTTTCTAGAAAGAGATTGCACCATGTTTAATACATCAAATTTTGAAGTCAGATTTCCAAAAGACAATTTTAGTACTCCATTTCCAAAATTAATCAAAGCATTGGAAGGTGGAAGAAATAGATGACCTTAAAATGATAGAACTTTGAACATTTGAATTAGCAACAGGTTATGTATCCAAAACAATAAAATCTATTTGGTAGTAAAATTTATGAATTTAAAGTAACACATCCTCAACAACATGTCTCGAAATTTTTATAAAACAATCAACTAACTAAAATGTGATAAATGTTAGCTTAAGTTCACTTAAACTTAAGTGTTGGTAAATAGAATAAGGCAAAAGATTTACAGTAGTACCAAGATCTTACAATGCATGTTCAATTTGAGTGTTTCTTATGATACGAGAAATTGTGGGACAACCTAGATTTTTGAACATTGGTGGTGAGTCATACTGAATGATGGAACTAATATTCTTAGTTATAAATGCAGTCTTACCCACACTATGCTTCCTTTTAATTGTGTACAAATCTTTCAAAAATTTAATATAAGATGGGACTTGTTTGATTGCATCTAAATGTGGAATATTAATTTTGACTTGTTTGAAAAGTTCAAAAATTTCAACATTTTTATTAGACTTCTCTTTTTAAAGTAAAGCTTAAGGAAATGGAACCTTTCAAACAAATTTTACTTTTGAAACACCTTTTTCTTTTTTAGAATTTCCTTCGTCACTATTAACTCTATCATCACTTTTCAAAGTTAAATTAACCTTTTGATCTTTTGAAAGAACGGTTTTATCAACAGTTTTTCCACTTCAAAGAGTTGTGACAAAATTACCAGTTTCTTGTTGTGATGGTGAATTAAAAGAGGCAACTTCATTAACAGATGGATAATGTATATGTTGAGCAGGAAATTTGCCTTTTTTTTGAATACGAAGTGAAGAAGTGAGCTTAGAAAAACTCTTTGATTTCATGAATGCCTTGAGAAGTATGAGTGTTATGAACTTCCTATTTCCAAATGAATTCTTTTTGAGCTTGCATGAATGATTACAAAGTGTCTTCAAGAGTTTTGACTCGAGAATAAAGATTTTCAGAAGATGGAAAATTTTGAGGAGGCCTTTGAAAATTTTGTGAATTTGATGAAATTATTGAAAAACTAGTGGACGACTTCGAGAATTTTGAGGTGGAAGTAGCAGTGGTGGTCGAAGTTATTGTTGTGGTTAATTATTTCTCCAACCGAAATTAGGATGATTTTTTCATTGTGAATTATATGTGTTAGAATATAGAGGTGTAAATGGCTTCCTAGCTGGGTCTAACTGATTTGTGTAATTTACCTATTCATAGGGCTCTTCTTTAAAAACTGAGCATTTATAAGTTGAGTGTCCTAGAGTTTGGCAAACACTACATAAAGTTTCAATTTTGGGTTCCGGAACATTCCTACGTTCCATAGCTTCAATCTTTTTAGTCAAATATGTAATCCTAGCATTTAGATCCTTTTTTGACTAAGTTGATGGACACCTTTTTGAGTATTAACAAGATTAGACTTGATTGAACCTTCAGAATTTCCATGTTGGTAATATTGAGAGCTATCAACTAAATTATCTAGAAAATCTAACGCCTCCTCAAGTTCTTTATCGAGGACTTCTCCATTACACATTGTTTCAATAAATTGATGGGTTTAGGAGTTAAACCTTCATAAAAGAAACTAATATAATGCTATTTTTCAAAACCATGATGTGGACAAAAGCTCAACAAATCCTTAAAACATTCCCAACGTTGGAAATAGACTTTCTTTACATTTTAAGAAAAAGTTTCAGTTCGTTTTTTCAAGGTATTGGTATTATGAGTTGGAAAGAATTTCTTGTCATGTGCCAATTGATCTTGGTTTTAAAGAAGTGAGACAAGTTTTAGCTTTATCTTTTAGAGAAAAATATGGAAAAACTTAAGCTTAACAACTTCTTGTAAAATATTTTGATCACTAAAGTAGCACAAATGTCTTCAAATTCTATAAGGTGCACATATGGATTCTCATAGTCTAGACCATGAAAAGTTGGAAGTAAGTTAATCATGCCAACCTTAAATCTAAAATTATGAGCATGAAGAGGAAAAACTAGACATGACAAAGTGGATTCACAAGGTGGTTGCAAATAATCCCACATTAAACGAACAACATGATTAGTTATTTGTTGATTTACCATATTATCATTATTAACACTTTTATCTTCTGCCATTTTGTTTAAACATAAAGGTGCAACGGACAAAACAAGTGGTACAACAAGTCCTAGATTTTTCCTGACTAAACGGCAAGATTTTGATGTACGAGACCAAGCACACATGCAAAACTAAGATAATTAAAAAAGAGAAAAAGAAACAAAAATTTTAGTCTTTGTGAATAGTAATACGAATACAAACATGCAAATTATGTGAACATGAACTTTTTTGGCTTTTTGGCTTTTTTATATTTTTATTTTGCTATTCTTGGCACCTACAACGCAAAAAAAAAAAAACAATAACAAAGTTATTAACAAGATCGGGCGGTACAACTGTCCCTTCAAGATAAAACAAAAAGGAAAAAGTGCTAAAAAAATAAAAAGTTAGAAGTTAGAAGTTAGAAGTAAGATTAGATAGTTAGAAGTTAGAAGTGCTGGAAATATAAAAGTTAGATGTTAGAAAGTTAGAAAAAAAAAAGTACAGAAATATAAATATATATACAATAATAATAAGGTGGATTATCCAATCATATGTATAATATACCAATATATTGTCCTTATGCCTATTTGTTCCCCGACAACAGCACAAAAAACTTGTTCGGGTCTAAAAGTTCGATATAACCTCAAGTATAAGATTGTCCAAATTATAAAACTCGATGAATTTGAGATCGATCCCATAGGAAAAAGGTATTACAAATGTCCAATATATAAATTATATTAGTTTAACTACAAAATTTAAGGATCAAAGTTAGTTATTTACAATTTATTTCCAATATTTAAACATTTTTATCTTTTCCATTTTTAAATTTTTTATAATTTTTGGAATTTAAAAAATAAGAAATATGACTTAAATTAGAATGTAAATGGAACTTTAATAAGTACCAATTAACTTGGAAGAGAAAACAATTTTATCAAACACCGAGGATTAAAAGTCCAATTCTAGCAATTAATTTAAATATGTTTTAGTTTTTCTTAAATCATTTATTAAAATGATTTAAATATGCAATATGTCATCTTTTGTCTATAATGATTCAATAGTTACTAAGCATATAATGTGTCAACTCATATAATGCATCAAAAACTCATTTTTAGCAAATATATATGATTTTAAGATTAAAATTACCAACAAAATTTGTAGTTAAACATTTACCATGCCATTCCCTGTCTACGAATAATCAAAGTATTTCTAAGCATTACCCGTGCTAACCTATGTCTATGATAAATTAAAACTTAATTTTGTGAGAATTTTAGCTACGTTAATATGAAAATCATAAGTTTTCTAAAAAATGATTTTGACATCATAACAACTTCTACATTGAAAAACTAAAAATATTTATTTTAATTTTGCCAGAATTTCACCCTCTCTCCTGAGCAAAAAAGAAACTTAGAAAGATATATTAAAGGTAGAAACACGCATATTTTTATTAAGCATAACTATTTTACAACATAGAAACTAGAAGTATTTTACAAAAACATAAAACTAAAATTTAGAAAAAATAAGAAGAGAGAAGGAAGAGAATTACTTCAAATTATGGAGAATGGTGTAAATTACAATGCATGGAAGGGGGTATTTATAATAGAGAAAAATCTACAATTTAGAAGATTTTTTTATATTTTTTATTTCTTTTTTATTATTTATATTATTTAATTGGGATATTTTTAGGTTGCAAATGAGCAGGATGCAATTTTGGGATTTTTTATAATTTTTTTGAATATTTGTAGCAACTGTTGACATGTATGCCCTAATGAATAAAAATGTAATAAGTTTTTGGAGTTGTTTATATACCAAATCTTACCCTCTTTACGTTCATATTTGTTGAATGTATGTTAAGCAAACAATAGTCTGAGACTGTCAGTCTAAACCTTTAAGAATTGGGCATATAATGGACAAATTATGCGGAAGACACGATTCTTAAGGTGACGGCTTCAATCATAAGATCCGTAATCGAGGGAATAAAGTTGGGCACTTTATTCATGTAAAGATTGTTATGTTGTCTATATCCCTATTGGGAGATAGTTTGTCTTGACCATTGGAGGTGGACTCCATGAATAGAAACATTAGCACATTGTCATAGGTGATGATGTGTTGGATCGGGACATAAAGTGAATTAATTTGGATTAATAATTCTGTCTTGGCAAATTGATTCACTTTACACAATCATTTGTATTGTATCTTAATCCTGAGATGAATAGTGAGCCTATTATCTTGACTTGTGTCTTTTGATGTATCAAAAGGTGACACCCACATCTTAATAGTGGTATGCATGCTGGTACATTGGAGGCATGACTCTTGATAGCATAGACCTGTCATTCATAGATATGGAATCCAGAGCTCCTCTTCAAGAGTAGTGATATCCACTTATATGCGTTATCCTGTAATTGAAAAACTGGAGCGCTCAACCATTTGGATACATAGGTGTACCCGAATGGTATACTGTCCTTGGATGGTAAGTTTTCCGATGGTGAGATAATGGAACCTAAGATAAAAATAATCCAAAAGGTAAGACAGAACTTGTCCTTAAACCGATTATGGATAATCCTATGGGGATTTGATACGCTATGATATGTCATGGAGACTTAGCTATACAGGCTTCGTAATTCTATATAGTTCAAGAGTACAGCTCCAAGATTTTAGTGGATTAGCGTTGGAGTTGATAATTATGAAATGTATATCTGGGATATTGGGTTTCGTAATTATCGGGAGCTTGAACTATATAGGTCCATTTGGTCCCCTTTGCTAGCTCACAACATCCTGTAACGATACGACGTGCTTTTCTAATAATTGGTGACTTATGTCAGATTTATTAGATTGGTTAAAATTTGAAAGAATCATATAATTCATGTTTGTTTATCGGTTGAATTAATTTTGTGATAAAATTAATTTAAGATAAACTTGTTGAATTATTAGGATTGTATAATTCTTGCCTGTTTATCGGTTGATTTAATTTTAAATAAATTAAATCCAGATAAACTTGTAGAATTATTAAGAATTCATTTATTTTCCTAAAGATTATCTAGATAAAGTTGTTTTAATTAGATAACTTTTTTATTAGGTTATTTGAATTAAAACGAGACTTTATCCTATAGAATCTTGGGTAAAAAATAAAAGATTCACTAAGATATTTTTTCGGTAGTTTGACATGCCGATGCTCAAGTTCGGCCTACTGATTAGGAAGTTCGGCCTACCGATGGGGGTTTTCACATGGATTTTGTCAAATATTGATCCGAATTTGATTCTGATTCGAATTTTTAAGACCTAATCTGATAAGGACTGACCCTAGACCCAACCTCTATAAATAGGGAGTAAGTCACATAAGTTATTCAGTTTAATTGAGGATTAAGAGTGATATTCTACTAGGTGAGAATATGAAAACTCCCTGATAGCTCTTGTTCATAAGTCACGAACACTTGCTTTGGGTTCGCTCAATTGGTTGGAAGGAGAGTCACCTAGTGGAAGAGCTGTACGTGTGAACCCACACACACTTTGATCGTGGATAAAGAATAGCAAAGAAGACCAGTTGGTTAAGGCTCTTCTGGAACGTTACTTCTCTTCACTGATTGCAGGAGCTTTTTGACACACAAAGGTAGTAAGATCTAGTTAATTTATGCATATAGCATGTCAAACTTGTGTTTTGAAAAATACTCTAATATAGAATTTTAAAAATTCTACAGCGTACTATTTTTTCAACAATTGGTATCAAAGACAGGTTTTTACATAAATTTACGAGTTTGTGATCATAGTATATGTATAAATTTTGTGATCTTAATCTCTCCTATGCTTGAATTTAATTTTATAGAGAGTTAGCACTCTAGGTTTCTATATATTTTATATGTTGTCATGGATTATGTGGTGAATGTTTATTAATAATTAATTATGGTTGATTAAATGGTTATTTAATTATTTATTAATTAATTTATATATATCGGTTATGGTTCCTTAGAGGTTAAAATGTGTATCTAAGTTTTTCATGTAATTAGATAGTGGACTATCATATCCGTCTAGGAATTTTTGTTTGTTTTTAAATTTGTAAGAATTTTATAATCAAATAATTATTCAAAGAAGACGGATCTAGAAGATTGATAATGGCGTTCTCAGGTATTTCTTAAGTCTCTAATTTCATGTTTTTGAATTGTTGAAAATAAACTTAATGAATTGCATTAAAAATTGTATTTTTTGGAAAGGATGATTTTTGCTCCGTCGGCATATTTAACCATCCAATTCGGTAGGCCAATGGTCGCAGATCGGCAGGCCGAATGTGAGGTTTGGCAGGCCGACAGCAGGGCAAAAAATTTGGAGGCTTTGGCGGCAGGCCGAACTTCTAGTTCGGTAGGTCGGTCTATCATGTATCGGCAGGCCGATGGGTCATGACCGGCAGGCCAATCACCCAGACCGGCTTGCCGGCAGAGAGTTGGAAATTTTTCCAAAAAGGCATAGTTTTTCAATGCATTTTTAATTTTATTTTTAGGACAATTCTGAGAGATATTAAATTTGGATATGAACGAAAATATGAAGTATTTGATTCATACAGGATTGAAGACTTAAAGATAGACATTACATGATGAGAGATACAACCATAGAATTCAAGGATGAAGAATCGATAATATGTTTCGATCATTCTCTTGTAATTTTTGATTTCTATTCTCTAGGGTGGAACCATAATATTACGGTTATTTATTATTTTTCTTGTAGCTTTGCTTGATTGCTTTGCTTGTCTGCATTATAATATGATTTGCCATGTATATTAATAACATGTCATATAGAATAGGGAGTGCCGCTCATATTAAAATGTTCATGCATGTCCTTTTAAAATAAAACCTTGACTTCAAAAGATTGAGTGGGAGAAGGTTTTCGAAGAGAGAACCTACAGCCTCCATCGTTGGTCCATAGGAAGAACATGGTGGTCCCAACCCCTACGAAGGGATTTCTATCATGTACCAAATTGGATCTCTGAGAGGATAAGGTATTTTGGCATGATTTATGGTTGCACACCCCTAGGTGGTGATTATAATTCATGGATAAAATATTGAAACGATAGTTATACACTCACATTAATTTTATTATTAACCTCCTCTAGGAGCTCTGTTAATAAAATCAATGGCCAAAGAAACGATTATTAATATATGTTGGATCATACGGGTCCTAGATGGCATATATAAATCCGGAGGGGATCTGTGTTCTTGATTGAATTTGGCATGACTCCCCTAGGAACTTGTTGAATTCTGAGTTAGGAATTATCGTTGTAAGGTTGTGATATTTTCAAGGTTTTGACACATAAACGCATTTGTATTTTTTTTACTTGATTGTGTTATCTTGCTAAATTATTATGATATCTTTGCTTATGTTTGGTATATGATTCTTTATTGTAGATTAAAAATGTTTAAAAACGCTTTATCTTCGATACTTGCCAAAAACCTATTAATCGGAGAGAATTATAATGATTGGAAATGGAACCTAGATATCGTCCTCTCCTTTGAGAAACTAAAATTTACCCTGACAACCCCTTATCCTCCCGAGCCTATGGGAGACTCCACAAATGAGGAATTCCAAGCATACGATCGCTGGAAAGATGCACACGATCAAGCCCGCTGCTATGTTATGGCTAGCATGAAAACGTGCTGCAGGGTCAACATCAAGATTATGAGATTACGAAGCAGATCTTGGATAATCTTGAGGATATATTTGGAGGGTAGGCTATAACAAAGCAGCAAGGGGCAGTTTGGAAACTTCTTAACTATAAGCAGAGGCCAGGGACATCTGTAAAGGAGAACATGATGTTGGTCATGGGTTACCTAGCTGAGGCTCAAACCCATGGAGCCGACATCGATGCTAAAACTCAGATGACTATGGCCTTTGAGACTCTGTCAAAGGAATTTATTCCGTTTAGAGCTACTTTTAATTTGAGCAATAGGCGGGATATTTCCTTAACAAAATTGATGAAACAGTTACAGGAGTTTAAACTGCTGATCAGGGAGTCTCCTGTGGGTGGAGAGGCCAACATGGCAGCTGCTTCTGATTCCAATCCCAACTCTGGGAATGGAAAGAAGCAATGATCTGTTCCTGCTAACATCAAGAGCAAGAAGAAGAAGAAGAAGAACCCAAAGAAGCTTAAGTGCTTCTTTAGTGGGAAGGTCGGGCACATCAAGAAGCATTGCAAGGACTTCCTTTCCAAAGGAGGTAGGTGTGATCTTTTGTTTTTAGAAACTTGTTTCGTTGAGGAATCTAGTGACATTTAGGTCATAGATTTCGGTGCAACAAATCATGTTTGTGTTTCTCTATAGGGGTTCAATGAAACAAGAAGTCTACTAGATGAAGACTTCACGCTTCGGAGGGATGATGGATCCTTAGTCTTAGCGGAGGCAGTGGGAGACGTCCATCTTCATTTTGATAATTATAGGAATTTATTTGTGAAAAATTGTTTTTATGTTCCTAAATTTAAAAGGAATTTAATTTCTATAGGTTGTTTATTTAAAGACTCCTATTTGGTCTCTTTTAATGATAAAGTGGTGATTTGTAAAAGCAAATCTTTTATCTGTTCTACACGGATGCATAAAAATCTATATTTTATCAAACCTAAGATGGACTTACTGCTTAATGCTGAGATGAATGATAATAACTATAAAAAACTTAAAACTTCTCACTCTAATAAGACTTGTCATTGGCATTTGCGCCTTGGTCATATTAACCTGAATAGGATTCAAAGGTTAGTAAGGGATGAACCTTTAAGTCAGTTAAAGGTGGAATCTATACCTCAATGTGAATCTTGTTTGGAGGGTAAAATGACCAAAAGACCATTCGGGTCTAAGGGCAATAGGGCCGAAGGGGTTCTAGAACTTGTGTATAGTGATGTTTGCGGACTGATGAACATCCGGGCACAAGCTGGGTATGAGTACTTTGTCACTTTCATTGATGATTACTCAAGCTATGGGTATGTGTACCTGATGCACCACAAAAGCGAAACTTTTGACAAATTCAGGGAGTTTCGGGCTGAAGTGGAAAAGCAATTGGGTAGACCCATAAAGGCACTTCGATCCGATCGAGGTGGAGATTACCTTTCTGATGAGTTCTTGGGACACTTATTAGAGAATGAGATTTTATCCCATTTGACTGCGTCGGGCACTCCGCAGCAGAATGGCATAGCGGAGATAAGGAATAGGACTTTATTGAACATGATCAGGTCCATGATGAGTTATTCATCATTGCCCTTATCCTTTTGGGGATATGCACTATAAACCGCATGTTATCTTTTGAACAATGTGCCTTCAAAATCGTTCCCTAAAACTCCTCACGAGTTGTGGACGGGCAAGAAGACATCCTTAAACCATATTCGCATATGGGGATGTCTGGCTCATGTCCTGTTTAAGGATGCAAATAAGTTGGAAGCACGTTCAAAAGTTTGCTTGTTTGTAGGATATCCAAAAGGGACTAAAGGGGGTTATTTCTATAACCTAAAGGAAAATAAAGTCGTGGTTTCAACTAATGCAACTTTCCTTGAAGAGAGTTACATGGATGACTTTAAACCTCAATGCAAAGTGGTGCTTGAGGAGTTAAGGAGTGATCCAATCACTCCGGAGGTTCTGAATGAAACCATTCCAATCAGTGTAGAAAAATAAAACAAACCTGAACAACAACCTGAGGGGCTTCGGTGTAGTAGGAGGATCGGGCGTCAACCTGAGAGGTATATGTTCAATGGGGTGGTCTTTTTGGCTGAACTGGATGAACATGATAGGGATCCTTACACTTACGCAGAGGCTATGGAGAATATTGATTCAAAACTTTGGACAGAGGCCGTGAACATAGAGATGAAGTCTATGGAGATTAATCAGGTCTGGAAGCTTGTGGATCTTCCCGAATGGTTAAAACCCATAGGGTGTAAGTGGATCTACAAGTGGAAAAGAGAAGTGGATGGAAAGGTCGAAACCTTTAAGGCTAGACTGATAGCTTAGGGTTATACACAAAAAGAAGGAATCGATTATGAGGAAACCTTTTCGGCTGTAGCCATGCTTAAGTCCATCCAGATTCTCTTATCCATAGCTACCGTTCTCGACTACGAGATTTGACAGATGGATGTCAAGAAGGCTTTTCTAAATGGCTATCTTGATGAGTCCATTTATATGGAACAACTAGACAGGTTCAAGGTCAAGGGTCAAGAGGGTAAGGTTTGTAGGCTGCGAAAGTCAACTTATGGACTTAAACAGGCTTCTTGTTCTTGGAACATAAGATTTGATCAGGTGATCAAGACTTATGGGTTCTTACAAAATGTGGATGAGCCATGTGTTTACAAACACATTAAGAATAGGAAGGTGGTTTTTCTACTGCTCTATGTAGATGACATTCTGCTAATTGGCAATGACGTTGGGGCGTTGTCATCGGTCAAATTATGGTTGACCAAGAAGTTTGACATGAAGGACTTGGGTGAGGCTAATTTTGTTCTCTGTATCTAGATCTTTCTGGATAGTTAGAACAAAATGATAGCTTTGTCCCAGGCCAGCTACATAGATAAAATTCTCAAGAGGTTTGCAATGCAGGATTCCAAGAAAGGTAGGCAACCATCTAGGTCAGGAATTACCCTTTCTAAGAAAGACTCTCCAAAGTCTTATAAAGAAGGAGAATACATGAAGAAGGTGCCTTATGCTTTGGCAGTGGGAAGTCTCATGTATGCCATGCTTTGCACATGACCGGATATTAGTTATGCGGTTGGGATTGTAAGCCGATTTCAGGCGGATCTAGGACTGAACCATTGGGTTGTAGTAAAGCATATTTTCAAGTATCTGAGAAGGACTCGAGGGTATATGTTTGTATATTCGGGTGATGACTTGACTCCTCTAGGATGTACTGACTCAGATTTTCAATCCTGTCTGGATTCTAGGAAATCGACTTCGGGTTTTGTGTTTACTCTGGGTGGCGGTGCCATCAGTTGGAGAAGTGCTAAGCAAGATTGCACTTCGGATTCAACGATGGAGGCCGAGTATATGGCAGCTAGTGATGCTTCGAAAGAAACAGTGTGGCTCCATAAGTTTCTTGGGGATCTTGAGGTAGTTCCTGGTATGGATAAGGCGGTATCATTATACTGTGATAACAGTGCGGTGATAACTAATGCTAAGGAACCAAGATTTCACAAGAAGAGTAAGTATATTGATCGAAAGTATCATGTGATAAAGGACTTCGTTGAGGGCGGGCATGTCACAGTGTACAAGATCGCAACAGAGGACAATTTAGCTGTTCCATTTATGAAGACACTTACTGGGAGAGTCTTCGAGAGTCATGTGGAAGCTATAGGGATGCGAAATTTGTCATATTTACTCACTTAGTGCAAGTGGGAGATTGTTAGACCTATATGCCCTAAGGAGTCAAAATGTAATAAGTTTTTGGAGACATTTTATCAATAAAGAATTTATTTATTGTTTATATACCAATCTTGTCCTCTTTCCATTCACATTTGTTGAATATATGTTAAGCAAACAATAGTCTGAGACTGTCGGTCTAAACCTTAAAGAATTGGACATATGATGGATAGATTATGCGGAAGACACGATTCTTAAGGTGACAATCTAAATCATAAGATCTACAATCGAGGGAATAAAGTTGGGCGCTTTATTCATGTAAAGATTGTTATGTTGTCTATATCCCTATTGGGAGATGGTTTGTCTTGACCATCGGAGGTGGACTCCGTGAATAGAAACATTGGCACATTGTCATAGGTGATAATGTGTTAGATCGGGACATAAAGTGAATTGATTTGGATTAATAATTCTGTCTTGGCAAATCGATTCACTTTACACAATCATTTGTATTGTATCTTAATCCTGAGATAAATGGTAGGCCCGTTATCTTGATTTGTTTCTTTTGATGTACCAAAGGGTGACACCCACATATTAATAGTGGTATGCATGCCGGTACGTTGGAGGCATGACTCTTGATAGCGTAGACCTATTATTCATAGATATGGAATCCATAGCTCCTCTTCAGGAGTAATGATATCCTCTTATATGCGTTATCTTGTAATTAAAAAACTAGAGCGCTCAACCATTTGGATACATAGGTGTAACTGAATGGTATACTGTCCTTGGATGGTAAGTTTTCCGATGGTGAGATAATAGAATGTAAGATAAAAATAATCGGGAAGGTAAGATAGAACTTGTCCTTAAGCCGAGTATAGATAATCCTATAGGGATACGATACACTATGATATGCCATGGAGACTTAGCTATACGGGCTTCGTAATTCTATATAGTTCGAGAGTGTAGCTCCAAGCTTTTAGTGGAGTAGCGTTAGAGTTGATAATTATGAAATGTATATCTGGGATATTGGGTTTCATAAATATCGAGAGTTTGAACTATATAGGTCCATTTGGTCCCCTTTGCTAGCTCACAACATCCTGTAACGATACGGCGTGCTTTTCCAATACTTGGTGACTTATGTCAAATTTATTAGATTGGTTAAAATTTGAAAGAATCAGATAATTCATGTTCTGTTTATCCGTTGAATTAATTTTGTGATAAAATTAATTCAAGATAAACTTGTTGAATTATTAAGATCGGATAATTCTTGTTTGTTTCTCGGTTGATTTAATTTTGAATAAATTAAATCAAGATAAACTTGTAGAATTATTAGGAATTCATTTATTTTCCTCGAAATTATCTAAATAAAGTTGTTTTAAATAGTTAACTTTTCTATTGGGTTATTTGAATTAAAATTGAGGCTTTATCCTATAGAATTTCAAGTGAAAAATAAAAGATTTGCTAAGATATTTTTTTTGCAGTTTGGCATGCCGATCCTCAAGTTTGGCCTACTGATGGACAAGTTTGGCCTACCGATAGGTGAAGGATAAGATTACACGTTTTCACATGGATTTTATCAGATATTGATCTGAATTTGATTCTGATTCGAATTTTTGAGACCTAATCTGATAAGGACTGACCCTAGACCCAACCTTTATAAATAGGGAGTAAGTCACATAAGTTATTCAGATAAATTGAGAGATTAAAAGTGATACTCTGCTGGTGAGAATCTGAAAACTCCTTGAGAGCTCTTGTTCACAAATCACAAACACTTACTTTGGGTTCTCTCAATTGGTTGGAAGGAGAGTCACCTAGTGGAAGAGCTGTACATGTGAGCCCACACTCACTTCGATCGTGGATAGAGAATAGCAAAGAAGACCAGTTGGTTGAGGCTCTTCTAGAACGTTACTTCTCTTCACTGATTGCAGGAGCTTTTCGACACACAAAGGTTAGTAAGATCTAGTAAATTTATTCATATAGCATGTCAAACTTGTGTTTTAGAAAATACTCTGATATAAAATTTTAAAAATTTCGCTGCGTACTATTTTTCCAATAGCAACCCCATTAGATCAAATCAAATTTCTTTACTTTTTTCTTTTTATTTTTTTTCTCTCGGATGAATCTAGAGAGTCTTAGTCTATCTTTACAATCCAATAGAGCATGGAGCACCAAACTAACGTGAGGATGCAATCTGGGCTTAGGATGCGTTGAATGCTAACTAGAATCACAGCCTAGATCAAGTCAAACTTGCAAAGTCAAATGCACTTTGAGGACTGTTGGATGAGTCTTTAGTACGCTAATTGAACGGAGAGGCAAGGACGCTCACGTGCATGCACTGCACAAGATTCCACAGTGTGGAGGGGGCACATGGATGGCTAAAACGCACGGGGTGGTTTTGATCAGACGGTTGACAGAGAGCCACTTGTTACTTCTTTTATTTTTATTTTCTTTTCTTGATTTTTGATGCATTTGAGGTCCATTTTTGCCTATTTTTGCACCATTTTTCTATGTTTGTGGATTTCAAATTAAATAACATAATCAAACTAAAATAAATTATTTTACAAACATAATTTTTACAATAAAACACACAAAAATTACTAAAAATAGATAAAAACTTTGAAAATCAACAAACCAGATATGTTATTTAACACTCGGGAATATTTTTAGAAATTACTAGAAATATTATCGAAGATATTTATAGACTCAAACTCATTTATAAACCTTTTAAGACTCAAAAAAAAATCACACAATATTATTTTTATGGTTTAGATTATTTTTAAACTAATTAATTATAGAACACATAGAGATGATTTTAAAAATTACTAAAAATATCATTAAACATAAAAAACACACTAAAAACATTTTTCTAGATATATTTTCACACAAACACACTAAAATACTAATCATCAGGCAAATGTTATAATTAAGAGATACGGTGAGAAATGTTAATGCAAAATGATTGCTTTTAGCCTTAAGAATGTGCATTTTCACAGTCTTATTAGCACCAAATGGGTGTTTAAAAGAAAGTACAACACCAATGGGTCTAAACAAATATTCAAGACTAGGTTGGTAGTCTAGGGTTTTAAAGAAAAGCGTGGTATAAAGGTATAGCCTACTTCGATACATATGCTCCGGTGGCTAGGTTGACATCTGTTAGAGTACTATTTGTAGTTGCTTCGATATATAATATGCATGTACACCAAATGGATGTAAAAACAACTTTTTTTAATGGTTATCTTGATGAGAAAATCTATATGGAACAACTCGAAAGGTTTGTGTTGCCTGAAAATGAGAATAAGATTTGCAAGTTAGTCAAGTTGCTTTATGGATTAAAGCATGCACCAAAACAATGGCATGAGAAATTTGATTGGGTTATATTGTCTCATGGTTTTAAGCATAATAATGCAGATAAATGCATATATTTTAGATTTACAAATGATTTTGGTGTGATTATATGTTTGCATGTTGACGACTTGCTTATCTTTGGGGCAAATATGCAAGGGGTAAATGGTACCAAGAAGTATCTAACTTCATAATTTAAGATGAAACATCTTAGTAAGGTAGATACTATCTTAGGTGTGAAAAGGAGGAAGTATAGTGCGGATTACTCGTTGTGTCAATCTCATTATATTGGCAAGGTGTTTTTTAAAATTCAATCATTTGAAGTTTAAAGAAGGAATGCCCCATGTGATTCTAGAATTAAATTACTAGAAAATGATGGTCGGGCAATAGCATAGCTAGAGTTTGCTCGTACAATTGGTAGCTTGATATATGTTATGCGTTCACAAAACCAAACATTACATTTGCTGTATGCAAAATGTCAAGGCTCATGAGTGACCCAAATGTTGAACATTAGAATGCAATTGGTAGAATACTTGATTATCTTAAAAGAACCATTAATTTGGGTTTGTCTTACAATGATTATCCTGCAATGTTAGAAAGGTATTCGGATGCTAGTTGGATAATCAATGCTAGTGATAATAAATCCACATCTGGTTGGGTTTCACAGTTGCAAGAGGACTGGTGTCTTGGGCTTCTAAAAACAAACATGCATAACTCACTCAACAATGGAAAGTGATTTTATAGCACTTGTGGCTGCGGGCAAAGAAACTGAATGGTTGAGAAATTTATTATTTGATATTGAGTTGTGACCACAACTTATGCCATCTATTTCTTAGTACTACAATAGTGAAGCTCCATAGTCTAGAGCTTAAAACAAAGTCTATAATAGAAAGTCTAAATATATTAGCTTGAGACATGAAAATGTGAAACAACTAATTACAAATGGTGTTATTAATGTTGTTTACGTTAAGACTAATAAAAACCTAGCGGATCCCATGACAAAAGGCCTTTCGAGAGACTTAGTCAAGGACACATATAGTGGAATGGGATTGAAACCTTTCCATGAAAGAGTCACAAGTGATGGTAACCCAACTATGTAATAGTTGTACCGTTATTCCATAGTTAAATGGTTAAAACAAGTCATCATTACGTGACCGGGTTAGAATCAAAAATTTATTTGTTTCTTCCAAGATGTTTGGTACAAGTAACTACATGGTTGAGGTTGAGTGTATATTCTTAATGAAGTTCAAATCTCAAAGTTGCTAGAGACATGATTTGAAGCTTCACCTAAGTGAACAAAAGAAATGGCGGAGTTTCTAACAAGACTGTGGTTTTGTCTTGTAAACGTTCATGAATCCAAGGTAGAGCACAAGATTGGAATAGTGCTAAATGATTGGAACATAATTTGAAATCTGGGTTAACCCATATGTGATATATTTCCTATATTTGCTTAAGAGACAAAGTTCAACGCAAAGCATACTATTGTCTTGTGAATACTTTGAAGTATATTCACTAATTGAATGTTAAAAATCGAAATATATCTTTTTGTATGTATGAGTTTATCATTGTTGAATCTAGAAAATTATTACAATCTAGTAGGAGATTGTAAGAGATATTGTAATATGTCTCTCATGTATTGTATGATCTAAGACACTTGTATTTATGAAGAAATACACATTTTATTATGTTATAGACATCTCAAAGCGACACGGCACCGATTACAATGAGTGTCATGGCGCCAAAAAGCTAGAACCGTAGCGCCCTCCCGAGCTATTGCATGATGAAACAATGCATTCTTTGAGTTATTTTGAATCTGTGTATTCATTAGTTATATGCTTTTATACAAACCTGAGCATCTATTAACAACAAACATACTCATTGTAATAGTTATATTGATTCATGAATAGATACCTTTACAAATAAAGAGGTACTTTTTTGTAATAGCGTAATTTGCTACTAAAATTTTTATCAAACTTGAATAAATGTGGACAAATAACACATTTAAGGAAAGAATTCATACGTGCCTCAAACACTAAAATTCATAGCCTCTATTATCTCTAAACACTCAAATTCTCCAACATTGCAAGTAACATTTTGCTCTTTACATGACTGTTATTGTAAAATTTCAAGTAATTATGTACTAACCATGTTATAAACTTCATTAAATTTTAAAAATTCATCATTAACTTCATGGTCAGAGACCAAAACTAAAAAATAATGGAAAAGAAATTTCAGTCACAGAACTAATAGTTCATGGACTAGCACATCAATGACTTCTAGAGATATGAAGAATAACATCCTAAGAGCGTCTCATACACTCCTCAAAATGGTGAAAAAAAGTTGAAATAGCATTGGGTTAAAATATGTAATGTTTGATTCGTAATTTTTTTTAATGTAAAATCACTTTTAATTAACATATTAGTAGCAAATGGGTTATTTTAGTTATTAAAATGTAACTTAGTAATCTATTAGTTTCTATGACTCCATGAAATATTAAAATATATTATTTGATCAAAACATGAAAAAAAAAATCATTTACGTATAATTTGTGAAATTGATAAATAGTAGGGAATTAGCAAAAAGTAATATAAAAACGAGATACATGAAATATATAGGAAACATTCTTTTTTTGGTATTAGAAATTGTGTAATTGGTTGTAAATGAAGTTATAGTTTGATGTGATAGTTATATCATTTTCATGTGAAAGTTATACCATTTTGACATATCGGGTGGGAGATAAGACCGGCAATTCGTGTTTGCCTGTCGTGTTCGGGCTGCACGATTATAGCACTACGCGACTAGTATAAATACGAACACGACATAATTTATAAACGTGCCCGGAACTCAAAGATGAACACAAAATGCATATGGCACATGCAACACAACACGGCACACTTAACACATTTATTAAACAGGCCGTGACGGGTAAGGAATGTTGTATTGACATAAATATAAATTCTCCAAATTTTAATAATTAACAAAAACACAAAATCTAAACACAAAAGATATAAATAGTACTTGTTATTATGCGCTCAGCAATGTATGCAGTATTTTTATTTTTTAGTTTATACGTGCCATAATGGGTAGATTAGTGTCATGTTGTATCATGTCGACACGTTTATTTGAACATGTTACAACGTGTTAAACGGATTGGCATAAATCTAACTTGTTTATTTTCATGTTGCCAACTCATTTATAACCCATTTAATAATCGTGCAGTCCAAACATGTTTATCTCGTATCGTTTTCGTATCGTATAATCGTGCTGTGTCTAAAATTACCAGCCTTAGTTGAAGATGCCCTAATATTACATTGACGGCGTTTTTTTTCCCCTCTAACTAGATTGACAGGTGTTTTCTGTCATTAATTCGCGTACGCAATTGTTTGTTCTACTTATAAGTCAATCAGATCTTATTTGCGGTCCTATGTTAAGGTCCAATTGGTTGTCTCCTAATGTAGTTTTGACAACTAATTTACTTGCTAAAGTAGTTTTAATATTGAGAGATTTTGAAAAGTAACTTTAAGAAAAACTGATTTTGGGCAAATGATCTTTTTTTTTTGGACAGTTTTTTGACACAAAAAAACATGCTTTTTGGGCATAAAAACTACTCCAGGTTTTTTTTTACTCTGTTGAGGTTTCTCGTCTCGTTACAGTTATTTTCGTATTTTTTCTAAAAAAAACCTAAACAGTTTACCTGCCTAAAAAAGCGTATTTTTTTTGTGCAAAAAAAAAAAGATTATTTCCTCAATTAGGATTTTTTTTTTTTGCCCTTTTGTCAATTTCTTCCTTTAATATTTGGTACATATTACGTGGATAAATTCTTTTTTTTTTTGTTTTTTTGAGGGACAACTGAGGAGACACAGTATAATTCTTCTTAAATCCAATGATATGGCAAAATAGTGTTAAGGGTCAACAAAGGCACTTTTAAATTTAATGATTTGGCAAAATAGTACCGAGGGATAGCCAAGTAGACAACAAAGAATACAGTAGTTTGTTTAAAAATAGAATTTCCTTTTTCTTTTTCCTTCTACAAAACTATTCTAACTTTTATTTTTTGACTGATCCTACAAATCTTGGTCAGGTAATAAAGTAGGGGAAAAAAACAAAATGAAAAGGAATAAGTACTATAAAGAAGAAGACAGAAATAGTACATTTGAAATAGCTCCAATCTTGTCCCATAATAGATTTCCGCAATCTACAGCTTCACGTTAAAAATACAGAGGATGTACAAAATATTGTACACATATAGATGAAACAACATGAAAAAGAAGGCACACATCTCACATTGCTAAATCTGGAAGAACAAGCATGTATTCTAAGCAAGGAAACGTGTTAGTTATACGACTGAAATGGACTCCAACAAAGCATCAAGATACTCTTTGAGCTTCACCTTTGTAATGACGCCTTCCCTTCTACTCTCCGGAACTTCCTTCCCATTCTTGAAAAGAATCAAAGTAGGCAAACCGTAAACTTTGTATTCTTCAATTAATTTTGGGTTTGCGTCATGATCAATCTTTACAACCGTTAATCTGTCTTTGTATTCCTATACGTTGTAAGAAACTCAAGTTTCAGAAAATGTTGCAAATTCTTGTTATACAACTCTAAAGACATGACTAGACGTTACTGCTTGGTGATAATTCTGTCCATCTAGCGTCTTTGCATCAACAATAACAACAAGATAAGGACGCAAATTTATTTGTTCATCCGTGGCAGAACTTTACGATACAAAACATTTTTCGACTGCCTTTACTGCTATAAGCTTTCAAAAAAAAAAAAAAAAAGGCACACGATCTTGGGGAGGATGGCTTGATGGGACACTGCAGTTTTCTGCGCTTTCGAGAGATACATGGTTGCAGGATGTACATTTAATCTTTATCTAACTACCTTTTGAGGTGATCAAATTAATATTTTGCATTTCAGCAACGTGCAAAAGCACAACTGTAGCGCAAATACACACTTCACAAGGACAAGAAAGTTTTACCAATGGCCTTTTCAGAAATTTGACGGACACAAATAGCACATTTCTTCACAAGTTTGAAAATGGCCAAAAGTTTATCTTCCCTAACTGAATGTATTTCTTCAACACTTTTTTGTTACTGTTGATTACCTATTTATTTTCATATAACATTTAACCAATGGAAAAAAGGGGACATGAGTGGCATAGTTTCTCCATCCAAACAGATTATACAATTCCTTAAAAGATGAAATAATTGCATACATTCACACCTATAAAATTTAGTCAACAAATTTCACCTAGTATAACTCTTCGGTAGACAAAGTTTTGAAGTATAACAGTCTTTTACTAGTTAGGCACTAATGAGAGTAGCATCTTATTATATGGAATATTAGATACTTTAATATCAAACCAGAGACATTATATATATATATCTATCTTGACACAAGGAAAGAAGTACAAGACAATTATTATGAAAATAACACAAAAAAGATGTTCGATTTAAGAAAAATACGAGTTGGGTCATTTCTAAAATTTGTACAATGAAAACCAAAAATAAGTTCCAGAGAGAAACACAAAGTAAAGAAAGAATGAACACAATACGATTTAGTTTGCCACAACCAAGTCAACTCCGAGTTCCTAAAACACAGTTCTATGCCAATTAGCACTAAACTTCTAAGGTACTTTAATACTAATTGACGGAAATCAGATAAAAATGAGTCCGCTTACGAACATGCACTTGTGCAAAAATTATCTTTTTCAACTGTTTAATAGAAAATTTGTTCCGTAGTACACCTAAGGGAATTTTAAGAAAGTGATGCACTTTTCTTAATTTATGTAAAACTTCGAAATGGCATTTGCATAACAAAGAAATATATAAAATTGGTTTCTAGATATTTGGTCCTCCTCAATTATATGCCTACTCATAAGAGAAGAAGGAGGTCACTATAGGGATAGACTGGGAATAAAAATGGAACTCCTTCTAAATTGGAGACATGTCATACCTCACCATACAAAATCAAGAGGCTTCACAGAATGTCCTTAATGCCATTTGTTCTTTCAGTTCTTAACATGCAGATATATCTTATAATTGTGCCGATACCTGATGCCAGTGAAATAACAGAACTTCATAGGTCTTCTCATCTAGTAAAGCTTCTCATACAGAGTAGCCTCCTTGTGAGGTCATTGCTACATTCCGACATACACTTTCTACGGATCTGTCCTTGTAAAAAATCTTTGTTAATTAGTATCAATCTTCTAGTTGTTCAATGAACAACTTGCTCACTTGCCCTGTAAACCATTGTATAGAAGCAACCTTCTCGTATGCCTAGTTTAGTTCCAACCTCCTTGTCAATGTGATTACAAACTCTATCGCACAAAAACAGATGAATTGATTGCCAGCAAATTACCATACACTCCTTCCTAGAGCATTTCTTTGATGCTAAAAATACTCTTACTTGATAGGAACTAAAAACTTCTATCATTCTTTATCCTAAATCCATCCTTCTTCAATCTCTCTCTAGTGTAATGTTTATACTGTGTCCTTGTCGATTACTTTCGCCTAAATTGCAAAGGAATTTATTTTAAGGTATCCAGAATCGATCCCAAATGATCCTTAATACGAGTCCCAATCAACATTATAGTCTCTACCAAATTAAGTCTCTACCAAATTAAGTTGCATTTGTAACAATATCTGTTTCTTCACTTTTGAACTTGGCTGCATCAAACAGCTTAAAAAACTAAACGACCCATCACAAATAGAGAGCCAAAGTCACAACTTCCAAACCATAGGTTGGTAAAAAAAACAAACAAACAAACAAACAAAAGAAAAAAAACAAAATTTTACGCCAAAGAAAGGAACATATTAGAAAAGGCTCTCCCGCATAGCCTCTTGTCCTCCACTAGTATATGAGCTTGAGTACCATCTATATATTCAAGACTTCAAAAACAAAAGGAACTCACCAAAGGAAAAAAAAAAAAGACATAATATTCACAGAGCTCAAATGTAAAACAACCGAACCTGAGCAACCCATTCGATGACCGGGGAGATTAGCCGGCAAGGACCGCACCAATTGGCGACAAACTCGACCAGAACCGGACCATTGGACTTCAGAACCGAATCCGAGAACTGGGTCTCGTCAATCTTCTGAACTCCACTTCCGCAAGTGACTGAAAGCTTACGAAATTGGGAAGGAAAACGACAACCCAATTGGTTTGTGTGTCTTCGGGAGCCAGTGGAGAAGTGGAGGTTGAGGCCCTTGGAAGATGAAGCGATTGAAGCGAGAGATGAGAAAGATGTTTGGGAAGCCATACGGACGGGGAAAATGGGTGGTTTAGATAGTAATATGGTTGATTTAGAGAGGATTGTATCCATTTTTCTTGGTGAAGAAACGGCAACAACATAGTTGAACTTATATTTATAAATTTTTGAATGGAAAAGCCTGGTTTTGTTTATTTTAATTCATTTTGCATTTTATTGTTAATTATTATTATTATTATTTTCTCTAATGGTTTTTTGTTGGCAAGCGAATTTAGTAAAGATTGGACTTGGACACTAGATTAGAGGCAAGAGTTCATTTGCAGGCGTGGAAGCTTATGGACCACAATAAATTTGCAATTCCACATCATTTATGCTTTTGGGTAATTTTTATGGTAAAAAAGACAATTTTATTTAATTAGTAGAGCATGATGGGAGTGTTTATCATTCGGTTTAGAGAAATGTAAATTGAGTGCCAATCGGTTGTAAGAGAGGTTCGGTTGGTTACTAATAATGGTCGATTCGTGTTGGTCAGTTTTAGACAATAGTAACTAGTCAGACTACAAATAGTAATCCATCAATAATCCATTCAATTCACCTTTCTTTTGTTTTTTTTCCCAACAATACATTGTATTACTCTATAAAACAAATACAAAAAACTAAATTGCAAAGCATAAAATAGAGAGACACAAGAAAAATAAAGAGAAACAATCTTATTATTCATCATCTCATATTGTGTACAAATACATGTTCTCAAAAACCATATATATAGGCCAAGAATCATAACGTAGAAGAAGCCAAAACTCAAGAGTTATAACAACAAAATAATACTAATAGAGTGGTAATTGGGAGGTTATGAAAGTTTAAAAATACCAATACTAATGGTCATTAAGATGAAAATAATGCAATTCATGAGGGTGTTAGGAATATGAACATATACACTATTAAACTAATTTATTCATAACATATTAGATGATTTTAAAAAACCATTTTGATAAATATTGATAACTTAAAAAATAAAAACTAAGCAAATTAGCAAGAAAATTTGTCATTTAACAATAAAATCTAAAGTTTTAAATTTTAAACATGACATGGTGTTTAATATATGATGTATTATTGTAATTTATATTTATATTTTTTAAAAGAAAAAACTAATCGATCGATGGAAAAATTTCTTCTGAAAACCAAATAGCTCACTTTGTGGGTGGTCGGTTTTCTGACTAAGTCCGTCAATTTTGCTATTGGAATTGATTTTTCAGTTTTTTTGGTTGTTTTGGCGTTCTCGGTTTTTGGTCTTTTTGAATAGCCTTAGGGCATGTATATTTAGCCATCAGATTAACTTTTTAATGGTCTAATCTACAACTCCATGCAGTTCTTGTTGGAAACAAAGTGCGCAGCGGAATTTTTTTAAAATTTTCCATCAGAGTATTTTCCAAAACACAAGTTTGACATGTTATATGTATAAATTAAACAGATCTTACTAACCTCAGTGTGCCGAAGAACCTCTGCAACCTGTGTAGAGAAGTAACGTTCCAGAAGAGCCTCAACCAACTGGTCTTCTTTGTTATTCTCTATCCATAACCGGAGTGAGTGTGGGCTCACACGTACAGCTCTTCCACCGGTGACTCTCCTTCCAACCAACAGAGAGAACCCAAAGCTAGTGCTCGTGATTTGTAAACAAAAGCTCTCAAGGAGTTTTTAGATGCTCACTAGAAGAGTATCACTCTTAATCTCTCAAATTGATCTGAGTAAATCATGAGACTCACTCCCTTTTTATACCTATTGGTCCTAGGGTCAGTCCATATCAGATTAGGTCTCAAAAACTCGAAACAGAATCAAGTTTGGATCAATATCTGATAAGATCCGCGTGAAAACACGTAATCTTATCTCCGCTGATCGGCAGGGCGAACATTCTGATCGGCAGGCCGATCAGGCCAGTTCGGCAGACCGAACATGTCATCTGGCAGGCCGAACTACCGAGAAAAAATCTCCGCGAATCTTTTATTTTCCACCCGAGATTCTGAAGGATAAAGTCTCAGTTTTGATTCAAATAACCCAATAGAGAAGTTATCTGATCAAAACAAACTTTATCAAGATAATCTCTAAGAAAATAAATCAATTCACAATAATTCTACAAGTTTATCTTGTTCTAATTTGTCCAAAATTAAAACAACCGATAAACAGACAAGAATTATCTGATCGCAATAATTCAACAAGTTTATCTTGAACTAATTTCTCACAAAATTAATTCAACCGATAAACAGACATGAATTATTTGATTCTTACAAATTTTAAACCAATCTGATAAATCCGACATAAGTCACAAATTATTGGAAAAGCACGCCGTGTCGTTACAGGATTTTGTGAGCTAGCAAAGGGGACCCAAATGGACCTATAAAGTTCAAACTCATGATAATTATGAAACCCAATATCCCATATATACATTTCACAATTATCAACTCCAACGCTACTCCACTAAAAGCTTGGAGCTGCACTCTCGAACTTTATAGAATTACGAAGCTCGTGTAGCTAAGTCTCCATGACATATCATAGTACATCGTATCCCCATATGATAATCCATAATCGGCTTAAAGACAAGTTCTGTCTTACCTTCCCGATTATTTTTATCTTACGTTCCATTGTCTCACCATTACAAAACTTACCATCGAAAGATAGTATACCATTCGGTTACACCTATGTATCCAAATGGTTGAGCGCTCTAGTTTTCTAATTACAGGACAACGCATATAAGAGGATATCATTACTCCTAAAGAGGAGCTATGGATTCCATATCTATGAATAACAAGTCTACGCTATCAAGAGTCATGCCTCCAACGTACCGGCATGCATACCACTATAGAGATGTGGGAGTCACCCATTGGTACATCAAAAGACACAAGTCGAGACAACGGGCCCACTATTCATCTCAGGATTAAGATACAATACAAATGACTGTCTAAAGTGAATCGATTTGCCAAGACAGAATTATTAATCCAAATCAATTCACTTTATGTCCCGATCCAACACATCGTCACCTATGACAACGTGTCAATGTTTCTATTCACGGAGTCCAACTCCGATGGTCAAGACAAACCATCTCCCAGTAGGGATATAGACAACATAACAATCTTTACATGAATAAAGCGCCCAACTTTATTCCCTCGATTGCGGATCATCTTTTTTAGACCATCACCTTAAGAATCGTGTCTTCCGCATAATCAGTCCATCATATGCCCAACTCTTAAGGTTTAGACTGACAGTCTCAGACTCTGTTTGCTTATCATACATTCAACAAATATGAACGTAAAGAGGACAAGATTTGGTATATATAAATGAATAAATTCTTTATTGATAAAAATGTCTCCAAAAAACGTATTACATTTTTACTCCTTAAGGCATACATGTCTAACAATCTCCCACTTGCACTAAGTGAGTAAATACAGCAAATTTCGCATACCCATAGCTTCCACATGCCTCTCGAAGACTTTCCCAGTAAGTTTCTTCGTAAATGGATCAGCTAAATTATCCTTTGACGCGATCTTGCACATCGTGACATGCCCGCCCCCAACAAAGTCCTTTATCACATGATACTTCTGATCAATATGCTTACTCTTCTTGTGAAATCTTGGTTCCTTAGCATTAGCTACCGCCGCACTGTTATCACAGTACAGTGATACCGCCTTATCCATACCAGGAACTACCTCAAGATCCCCAAGGAACTTGCGGAGCCACACTGCTTCTTTCGAAGCATCACTAGCCGCCACATATTCGGCCTCCATCGTTGAATCTGAAGTGCAATCTTGCTTCTCACTTCTCCAACTAATGGCACCGCCACCCAAAGTAAACATAAACCCCGAAGTCGATTTCCTAGAATTCAGACAAGATTGAAAATCCGAATCAGTGTATCCTAGAGGAGTCAAGTCCTCACCCGAATACACAAGCATATACCCTCGAGTCCTTCTCAGGTACTTGAAAATGTGCTTTACCGCAACCCAATGGTTCGGTCCTAGATCCGCCTGAAATCGACTTACAATCTCGACCGCATAGCTAATATCCGGTCGAGTGCAAAGCATGGCATACATGAGACTACCCACTGCCGAAGCATATGACACCTTCTTCATGTATTCTCTTTCTTCATTAGACTTTGGAGAGTCTTTCTTAGAAAGAGTAATTCCAGACCTAGATGGTTTCCCACCTTTCTTGGAATCCTGCATTGCAAACCTCCTGAGAATTTTATCTATGTAGCCGGCCTGTGACAAAGCTATCATTTTGTTCTTCCTATCCTGAATGATCTGGATACCGAGAACAAAATTAGCCTCACCTAAGTCCTTCATGTCAAACTGCTTGGTCAACCATAATTTGACCGATGACAACGCCCCAACATCATTGCCAATTAGCAGAATGTCATCTACATAGAGCAGTAGAAAAACCACCTTCCCATCCTTAATGTGTTTGTAAACACATGGTTCATCCACATTTTGTGAGAACCCATAAGTCTTGATCACTTGATCAAATCTTATGTTCCAAGAACGAGAAGCCTGCTTAAGTCCATAAATTGACTTTAGCAGCTTACAAACCTTGAACCCGTCTGGTTGTTCCATATAAATGGACTCGTCAAGATAGCCATTCAAAAAAGCCGTCTTGACATCCATCTGCCAAATCTCATAATCGTGAGCGGCAGCTATCAACAAGAGAATCCGGATGGACTTAAGCATGGCTACAGGTGAAAAGGTTTCCTCATAATCGATTCCTTCCTTTTGCGTATAACCCTTAGCTACCAGTCTAGCCTTAAAGGTTTTGACCTTTCCATCCACTCCTCTTTTCCTCTTGTAGATCCACTTACACCCTATGGGTTTTACCCCTTCGAGAAGATCCACAAGCTCCCAGACCCGATTAGTCTCCATAGACTTCATCTCTGTGTTCATGGCCTCTGTCCAGAGTCTTGAATCAACATCCTCCATAGCTTCTGTGTAAGTATAAGAATCCCTGTCATGTTCATCCGGTTCAGCCAAGAAGACCTCCCCATTGAACATACACCTTTCAGGTTGACGCCCGATCCTCCCACTACGCTGAAGCCCCTGAGAATGTTGTTTAGGTTTGTTTGGTTTTTCTACACCGATCGGAATGGTTTCATTTAGAACCTCCAGAGTGAACAAATCACCCCTTAACTCCTCAAGCACCACTTTGCTTCGAGGTTTAAAGTCGTCCATGTAACTCTCCTCAAGGAAAGTTGCATTAGTTGAAACCACGACTTTATTTTCCTTAGGGTTATAAAAATAACCCCCTTTAGTCCCTTTTGGATATCCTACAAACATGCAAACTTCCGAACGTGCTTCCAACTTATTCGGATCCTTAAACAGGACATGAGCTGGACATCCCCATATGCGAATATGGTTTAAAGATGCCTTCCGTCTTGTCCACAACTCGTGAGGAGTTTTAGGGACCGATTTTGAAGGCACATTGTTCAAAAGATAACATGCGGTTTATAGTGCATATCCCCAAAAGGATAAAGGCAATGATGAATAACTCACCATGGACCGAATCATGTCCAACAAAGTCCTATTCCTTCTCTCCGCTACGCCATTCTGCTGCGGAGTGCCCGGCGCAGTCAAATGGGATAAAATCCCATTCTCTAACAAGTGTCCCAAGAACTCATCAGAAAGGTATTCCCCACCTCGATCAGATCGAAGTGCCTTTATGGGTCTACCCAATTGCTTTTCCACTTTAGCCTGAAACTCCCTGAACTTATCATAAGTTTCACTTTTGTGGTGCATTAGGTACACATACCCATATCTTGAGTAATCGTCAATAAAAGTGACAAAGTACTCATACCCTCCTCGTGCCCAGATGTTCATTGGTCCGCAAACATCACTATGCACAAGTTCTAGAACCCCCTCAGCACTATTGCCCTTAGACCCGTATGGTCTTTTGGTCATTTTACCCTCCAAACAAGATTCACATTGAGGTATAGATTCCACCTTTAAGTGACTTAAAGGTCCATCCCTTACCAACCTTTGAATCCTATTCAGGTTAATATGACCAAGGCGCAAATGCCAAAGATAAGTCTTATTAGAGTGAGAAGTTTTAAGTCTTTTTGAGTTATTATCATTTTTCTCAGCATTAAGCAATAAGTCCATCTTAGGTTTGATAAAATATAGATTATTTTGCATCCATCCAGAACAGATAAAAGATTTATTTTTATGAATCACCACTTTTTCATTAAAAGATACCACGTAGGAGTCTTTAAATAAAGAAGATACAGAAATTAAATTCCTTTTAAATTTAGGAACATAAAAACAATCTCGCAAAATTAAATTCCTATAATTATCAAAATAAAGATGGACAACTCCCACTGCTTCCGTTGAGACCAAGGATCCATCGCCCATCCGAAGCGTTAAGTCTTCACGAAGTAGACTTCTCGTTTCTTTGAATCCCTGCAGAGAAACACAAACATGATTAGTTGCACCAAAATCTATGACCCAGATGTCACTGGATTCCTCAACCAAACAAGTTTCTAAATATAGAAGATCACACCTACCTCCCTTGGAAAGGAAGTCCTTGCAATGCTTCTTTATATGCCCGACCTTTCCACAGATGAAGCACTTAAGCTTCTTTGGGTTCTTCTTCTTCTTCTTCTTGCTCTTGGTTGCAGGAGGAATAGAAGACTTCCCACTCTTGGCCCGTTGCTTCTTTCCATTCCCAGAGTTAGGATTGGAACCAGAAGCAGCTACCATATTGGCCTCACCACCAGCAGGAGACTCCTTGATCAGTAGTTCAAACTCCTATAACTGTTTCATTAGTTCTGTCAAGGTCATATCCCGTCTATTGCTTAAATTAAAAGTAGCTCTAAATGGAATAAATTCCTTAGACAGAGTCTCAAAGACCATAGTCATCTGAGTTTCAGCATCGATGTCGGCTCTATTGGTTTGAGCCTCAGCGAGGTAACCCATGACCAACATCATGTGCTCCTTTACAGATGTCCCCGGTCTCTGTCTACAGTTTAAGAGTTTTCGAAGCGCCCCTTGCCTCTTCGTTATGGCCTGGCCTCGGAACATATCCTCAAGATTATCCAAGATCTGCGTCGCAGTCTCATAATCCTGATGTTGAGCCTACAGTACGTTGTTCATGCTGGCCATAACATAGCTGCGAGCCTGATCATTAGCATCTTTCCAGCGGTCGTACGCTTGAAATTGCTCATTACTTGAGTCTCCCGTAGGCTCGGGAGGACAAGGAGTTGTCAGAACATATTTCAGTTTCTCAAAGGAAAGGACGATGTCTAGGTTCTGTTTCCAATCATTATAGTTCTCACCGGTTAATTGGTTTTTGTCAAGTATCGATGATAAAGCGTTTTTAGACATTTTCAATCTACAATAAAGAATCATATACCAAACATAAGCAAACATATATAATAATTTAGTAAGATAACACAATCATGTAAAATAATACAAAATGCGTTTATGTGTCAAAACCTTGAAAATATCACAACCTTACAACGATAATTCCCAACTCAGAATTCAACAAGCTCCTAGGGGAGTCATGCCAAATTCAATCTGGAACACGGATCCCCTCCTGATTAATATATGTCATCCAGGACCCGTATGATCCAGCATATACTAATAATCGTTTCTTTGGCCATTAATTTTATTAACAGAGCTCCTAGGGGAGGTTAATAATAAAATTAACGTGAGTGTATAACCACCGTTTCAATATTTTATCCATGATTTATAATCACCACCTAGGGGTGTGCAACCATAAATCATACTAAAATACCTTATCCTTTCAGAGATCCAATCTGGTACATGATAGAAATCCCTTCCTAGGGGTCGGGACCACCATGTTCTTCCTATGGACCAACGATGGAGGCCTTAGGTCCTCTCTTCTTAAAACCTTCTCCCACTCAATCTTTTGAAGTCAAGGTTTTATTTTAAAATTATGCATGAACAATTTTAATATGAGCGGCACTCCCTATTCTATATGACATGTTATCAATAGACATGGTAAATCATATTATAATGCAGACAAGCAAAGCAATCAAGCAAAGCTACAAACAAAATAATAACAACCGTAATATTATGGTTCCACCCTAGAGAATAGAAAAATAAGATTACAGGAGAATAATCGAGACATTATTCGATTCTTCATCCTTGAATCCTCAAGCTGTATCCTTCTTCATGTAATATCCATCTTCAAGTCTTCAATCCCGTATGAATCGAATACTTCATATTTCTGGTCATATCCAAATTTAATGTTTCTCAGAATCGTCCAAAAAATAAAATTAAAATTGCACCAGAAAAATTGCACCTTTTCTGGACACCCGGCAGCTCTCGGTCGGCAGGCCGATTTGGGTGATCAGCCTGCCGGTCTTGCTTCATCGGCCTGCCGATCTGATACATCGGCCTGCCGATCTATGTAAATTTGGCCTACTGAACTGAAACTTCGGCCTGCCGGCAGAGCACCAAATTTTCTGCCCCACTATCGGCCTACCGGACCACACGTCCGGCTTGCCGATCTGTGACCTTCGGCCTGCCGAACAGTGAGGTCCGGCATGCCGACCGAGCAGAAAACCCTCAATCCAGAAAATACAATTTTAATGCAATTCATCAATTTTATTTTTAACAATTCAAAAACATAAAATTAGAGACTCAGAAAATACCTGGAGGCGCCATCATCAATCTTCAAGATCCGACTTCTCGAGCCATCTTCTCCGGATAATTATTTAATTACAAATTCTTACAAATTAAAAATTAAATAACAATTTCTAGACGGAGATGAGAGTCCGTCAACTAATTACATGAAAAACCTAGATACACATTCTAACCTCTAAGGAACCATAACCGGTATTAATTAATTAATAAATAATTAAACAATGATTTAATTAACCATAATTAATTAATAAACATTCACCACATAATCCATGACAACATATATATTATACAGAAACCTAGAGTGCCATCTCTCTATAAAATTCAATTCAAGCATAGGAGAGATTAAGATCACAAAATTTATGAATATAACATGATCACAAACTTGCAAATTTTTGTAAAAACCTCGGCTCTGATACCAATTGTTGGAAACAAAGTGCACAGCGGGATTTTTTTAAAATTTTCCATCAGAGTATTTTCCAAAACACAAGTTTGACATGTTATATGTATAAATTAAACAGATATTACTAACCTCAGTGTGCCGAAGAACCTCTGCAACCTGTGTATAGAAGTAACGTTCCAGAAGAGCCTCAACCAACTGGTCTTCTTTGCTATTCTCTATCCACAACCGGAGTGAGTGTGGGCTCACACGTACAGCTCTTCCACCGGTGACTCTCCTTCCAACCAACAAAGAGAACCCAAAGCTAGTGCTCGTGATTTGTGAACAAAAGCTCTCAGGGAGTTTTCAGATGCTCACTAGAAGAGTATCACTCTTAATCTCTCAAATTGATCTGAGTAAATCATGAGACTCACTCCCTTTTTATACCTATTGGTCCTGGGGTCAGTCCATATCAAATTAGGTCTCAAAAACTCGAAATAGAATCAAGTTCGGATCAATATCTGATAAGATCTGCGTGAAAACGTGTAATCTTATCTCCGCTGATCGACAGGCCGAACATTCTGATCGGCAGGCCGATCAGGCCAGTTCGGCAGACCGAACATGTCATCCGACAGGCCGAACTATCGAGAAAAAATCTCCGCGAATCTTTTATTTTCCACCTGAGATTCTAAAGGATAAAGGCTCAGTTTTGATTCAAATAACCCAATAGAGAAGTTATCTGATCAAAACAAACTTTATCAAGATAATCTCTAAGAAAATAAATCAATTCACAATAATTCTACAAGTTTATCTTGTTCTAATTTGTCCAAAATTAAAACAACCGATAAACAGATAAGAATTATCTGATCGCAATAATTCAACAAGTTTATCTTGAACTAATTTCTTACAAAATTAATTCAACCGATAAACAGAAATGAATTATTTGATTCTTACAAATTTTAAACCAATCTGATAAATCCGACATAAGTCACAAATTATTGGAAAAGCACGCCGAGTCATTACAGGATTTTGTGAGCTAGCAAAGGGGACCAAAATGGACCTATAAAGTTCAAGCTCATGATAATTATGAAACCCAATATCCCAGATATACATTTCACAATTATCAACTCCAACGCTACTCCACTAAAAGCTTGGAGCTGCACTCTCGAACTTTATAGAATTACGAAGCTCGTGTAGCTAAGTCTCCATGACATATCATAGTGCATTGTATCCCCATATGATAATCCATAATCAGCTTAAGGACAAGTTTTGTCTTTCCTTCCCGATTATTTTTATCTTACGTTCCATTGTCTCACCATTAGAAAACTTACCATCCAAAGATAGTATACCATTCGGTTACACCTATGTATCCAAATGGTTGAGCGCTCTAGTTTTCCAATTACAGGACAATGCATATAAGAGGATATCATTACTCCTAAAGAGGAGCTATGGATTCCATATCTATGAATAACAAGTCTACGCTATCTAGAGTCATGCCTCCAACGTACCAGCATGCATACCACTATAGAGATGTGGGAGTCACCCATTGGTACATCAAAAGACACAAGTCGAGACAACGGGCCCACTATTTATCTCAGGATTAAGATACAATACAAATGACTGTCTAAAGTGAATCGATTTGCCAAGACAGAATTATTAATCCAAATCAATTCACTTTATGTCCCGATCCAACACATCGTCACCTATGACAACGTGCCAATATTTCTATTCACGGAGTCCAACTCCGATGGTCAAGACAAACCATCTCCCAGTAGGGATATAGACAACATAACAATCTTTACATGAATAAAGCGCCCAACTTTATTCCCTCGATTGCGGATCATCTTTTTTAGACCATCACCTTAAGAATCGTGTCTTCCGCATAATCAGTCCATCATATGCCCAACTCTTAAGGTTTAGACTGACAGTCTCAGGCTACTGTTTGCTTATCATACATTCAACAAATATGAACGTAAAGAGGACAAGATTTGGTATATATAAATGAATAAATTCTTTATTGATAAAAATGTCTCCAAAAAACGTATTACATTTTTACTCCTTAGGGCATACATGTCTAATAGTTCTGATCGCGCTCTACAAATTTTATTGCATATCAGATCGTTAAAATCCTAATCTGGTAGTTTAAACACCATGCTATACTGGTAAAGTAAAATTGTCTTCTCCAATAAAAATGAATTTCCTCTTTTATTTTTTTTTTGAATTTTCCCTTTAAAAATTCAAGACCGTGCCAAAATTTTCCCTTTACTTTAATAATTGGAATCCCTCTTGGTTTAAGATCTTTTCTTTCGTTAGCAGCCCGAGTAATTATCAAAGTATTTGGGAATATTGCTAGAGACAAAATACTGTAGCATATGAGAGTTTATATTATAGCATACTTTTCTTTTATACTTGTAGCATGTGAGAGCTATACATAGCTGCAATTGGAGCAAAGAAGTTGGAATAAAGTTGTCAAACACACTTTACAATTTGTTTGGGTAAAGGTTAGGGGTAGCTGTAATACCTTAAAAAATTAAAGGGTTTAATATATAATTATACCTTTTAGTTTAAACTATTTCTCAACCCGTCGCTTTGTTTTAAGAAATTATAAATGTATCATTTGAATTTAAAAAACTTTTCCAGTTTTTTCCCTTTAAATATAAAAATTTTAGGCGAGACACCATAAATACTAGTTATGAAACATATTTTACAAATAAAAAGTCCTTAAACAAAACATCAAATTTCAAAAAGATCTTGACTTTTATGTTTGTTTATGTTAAAATATTTTTTACTCAAGAAAAAAAATATTTAAAAAATCGCTATCTTTGTCTTTTTCTCTTTGTTCTTTTTGTCAGCAAAGTCAATGAGGAATAAAACCGAAACAAGTTTTTTCAAATTTAAATAATACCTTCATAGTTTCTAAAAATATAGTGTTAAATTTAAAAATTACTAAAATTATGAGCTATAATTATGTAATTAGGCCAAAATTAAATTCACCTTTGGCGTGTTTCTAAAGACTCTATTCCGACTCTTATGCATTTGGCTAGGCCGAGTGTTAAAGTAGACAATTGTTTTGGAGTCAGCAATCTTATATTGAATGGATCAAAATGTTTGTTTGAGGTTGTTGATCTCTAATACCATAATAAATTTAGAATTTTTAAAGATTTGGCTTCCATCTTAAAATGCCAATTAAGGGAAATTATATCAAATAGACCAACACTTAGATTTGTTGGAAGTAAATAGCCCATCTACTAAACTATAGAAATTAATAGGTCATTTTTATATTTTAAAGTTTCCATTTTCCTGCTTTGTCCTTTTTTCAAGATTTTCTTTGTTCTCAAGCTCCACCTCCTATGTTCACTGCCTGCCCGATGCCATGCATCGCCACTCGTCCTCTGACACCTCCACTCCACCATGCTCGAAACCAACAATTTACAAGATTTAACATTTAAACGCTGAAAAGAACATCGCTAATCACTACCCAAAGTTCGATCGAAGAACTCAATCGTGATTTTTCACAAAGCACAAAGGCAAGGAAATGATTTTTGAGGATGAGATCTAACGCCTATTGTAATTGTCGCCTATGCCAAAGAAGATAATGTTGACGGTATTGCATAGGTCATTATTTGGTCAATGGAGGTCGTTAATGTTTGAGGTCAAAATCTGGCTATGCGAACAGTAGAAAGGAAGAGATAGGGAGTAGGAATAGCTAGTCGCCGATGTGACGACCTGACTTTTCAGACCATCTCTTAATATACTTTTAATCTGTATTAACCTTATTTGAGTTATAGAAAAGATCAACTTTTTTTTTTTTTTGCATACAAAATACTTTAATCACATGTTAACACTTTTCATAATCATAACTTTTCCAAAAACTTTATGTAACACTTGTTTTACTCTCATTTCAAATCATAGCAACTAAATAATTTTTCTTTAAAATAACATATTTAAAAACATATAATTTACAGTAGAAAAAATCTAGAGGTGGTATCCATCTACGCTTTTGCATACTTGTCATTGCCACCTCAACAATAACCCTATTCCGGCCACTTAGCTGGATTTTCTATAGTATGAAATAAAACTAAATGAGCTATTACTCAGTAAGTTCAACCATAGCCCATAAAACAATTCTTATTTATATGCATGGTCCATTTATGCTTATTTATGAACTTTAATTATTTACTTTCTTAATCTTTCCTTGAACTATTGGCCCAATTATTCGCACCATATACCCAAGATCGTCGTAACACCGAGATTATAATATCATTCTTTACTTAAATCTACCCTTGGGTTGGGAGTTGGTGTGACACTCACGTACTTGTCCTTTCTATTATATCATTTTACCAGTTCATTTATTATGGTGACATACCATATATGGTGCTTAAATAACTTAAAATAAGCGCATAACAAATGCAATTAATTAAGGATATAAATAACTCATTTTAATTTAAATAAAACCTTTGATTCCATACTGTAGGTAGGATTTGAACTTACTTGGAATTAGTACAGCGTTAATCAAGTTCCAGTTCCTCTGTTATCTGCCTAAATGTCCTACCTGGATAATATTCCATTATGAGTTAATTTGCTTGTTACCGATTACTTGTTGATATTAAAACAATCAATCTAATCATAGGTCGGTTTTTCTTAAAAATCTAAACGTAATGGAACTTATTTTTCTCTTATCTTATATTCTCTTTCCCTCACAAATGGATTATGGAAAAATTTCCCACTAAGGGCATTCTTCTATTTTGGGCATTTTAGGGTCCGTTGGAGTGCTTTTGTGAAAAATGACAATTTTTCCCTTGATGGGTTTTAGAAGCTTTTCGTGCTTGTTTTAGTTCAAAACGTGGATTTCCTTGCTCATTTGCAACATAGAGAAAACAAGGCATCAATTTTCTTTTTGGTAGGAAAACCCATATTAACAAAACTTTTGTGATTTTAACTCGAATCATGAAAATTTCTACAATTTTGCTCCTAGAACCAAAATTGACCATTTTACACCATTGGGCTCAGTTTTTCATACAAACTAAAACTCTCTAAAGTCCTTGGGTCAAATTCCTTTAGTTTCAAAATGTTTTCTTTTTAACACAAATTTTTGAAATTTGTGATTATAACTCGTAAAATTCATATCTCCTAAACCAAGTAGAATTTTTACAAATAGTCCATGTTAACTCAATAGTTTTGATGAGTTCTACAACTTTTATGTTTTAACTTTTCTGAAATTCGGATTGCATAGTGAGGTTTTTGGCCACTTTTCAAAACTATGCTTCGAATCCAAAAACTTTACAATTTTATCCCTGTCATATTTTTACAAAACTGTGTTCATAATAGTTTTATGCCCACTATTCTGGATAGAATTGGTAGTTTCTAGAAACTAAATTGGCCAAAAATCACATAAAACCACAACTTAAAATAAAACCCCCAAAACTTTGTTTTTGGATTAAAGATTTTCAAACTTGGTTTTTTAAACCCAAAAACCTTAATTTCTACCAAACTAACCTCATCATCATACACAAATCAAGCCACACAATCATGCCATAATGTCCCTTTAACATATCATAGTCCCCATCAAGTTCATATTACATTCAAATTTTTTTAAAAAAAATAACTAAAACTTAGAGTAAAGTTCAAGAGATTATCAAGTCCTTTGGTGAGCTTGAACTTGCACAAAGTAGCTTGTCCTTGGAAAGCTTTTTATGCTATGAATCATAGTAAAAACCCCCCATCAAAAAACCCCCTCAAAACTAAATGAAAAACTCTAAAAATGTAAGGAAAAAGACTAAGTTTGGCTTTAAAAAAAAAACTTGTTTGTCTTGATCACACATTTGCTCTTGATTTAAACTTGACTAAAAGTTATTTTCTTTAGAAAATTTTGAAGAAAAATTTTGGAGAATGGCTCTAGGGGCTACAAGTTTTGGTTGAGGGAGAATGGAAGTTTTTTTTTTTTTAACTTATCTTTTGGCATATTTTTGTAATTTTCTCAAACTTTGGGGATAAAATTGAATTTAATTTTTGCCTCCTCTGCAAGAAGGTGCCATGTATCTCCATGGGTAGAGTGGCAAATTCTTATCTTTTTGTGGATATTGTATAAATTTATACTATATTGTATTTTTCCTACACTACCAGTTTAAAACTATGTAGATATCTTCTTTACACTGTATATCTTGAAATGCCAAATAGTCTAGCTTCCAATACAATAGGGCATCTATTTGTATTTACACAACTGATTGTAAATTTACACCGTATTCTGTATCATTTACTTTTGTGTGTCTTTCATACTGTATTCCAACAACTATTAGAATGTAAACACAAAATCTTCATTAGTTAATCTAACTTGTTAATGGATAGTTTCCATACTATATAGAATTATGGCATAAGTTTCTTTTAAAATTAGCATATATTTCTTCATAAATTTACATCACAAAAATTGCAATTACTACAAAAAAAATTTATTTTTAAGAGTACTTTTTTTACAATTTTTTGAGTAATTAACTCACAAAATTTGCACGTTAAAATACTCAATATTACACAAAAATTTTGCATCATAATGCACATATATATTATTTGTAAATAATTCACATTGTATCGTAATTACAGAAAATATGATTTATTGATAAAAATTCATTATTTATATCCAAATTAATTCTAGATTGAAGTTAATGAATTTCATTGGTCATTATAATCTACCATCCTTAAAAATTTTCACCCTTGAAAATTAGAATAATCCAAGGTAAAAACTATCTTGTCTCATCCTCTAGTTACTAAATTGCTTCTTCCACTTGTTGATTTTGTCAACGAACCTTCACGAGTGGTATTTTCTTATTCCTTGGTTCTTTTTCTTCTCATGCAAGAATCTAAATTGATATTTCTTCGTACAAAAAATTACTTTGAACTTCAATCGGCTCATGTTAAAGCACATGTTATGTATCCAATACATAGTTCTTTATCACAGACATATGACATATATCGTTTACGGAAGCCAATTCAGCAGGTAAGGCCAATTTGCAAGTGATATTGCCTATTTTCTTCAAAAATTTCATATGGTCCAGTATATCTTGGACTCAGTTTTTTTCTTCTTTTTTCCAACCACTATCATTCCTTTCCTTAATACTACTTTGAAATAAAGATCAAATTTCTAGCTTGGAATTCTAAAAGTCTTTGTTGTCTACCTGTAACACTTGAGTATTTCTAGTGCATTAGAAATGTAATAACTTAAGGATTATTATTTAATATAGTTTTTATGATAAATTCCATAAAAGTCAAAAATGGGATTTTAAAGGTAAAAATCATTCCATAGCCTTCAATAAAGAAGAAATGCTATGAAAATAAGATGGAAACTTAATTGTTGCAATAAATGTTAAAATAAAAATATAATTTAAGAAAAAATACTGTATAATAATATGAAAAATTATACAATATTAGAATAATGTAGTGTAAGGAAGTACACTGATAAAGTTATGTAGTGTAAAAATTACATTGTAAAAGTAATGCAGTATAAGAATTAGACTGTTTAAGGTTAAGCAGCGCAGAAATTGGACTGTTTAAGTTAAAGTAGTATAAGAATAATACTATTTGGAGAATATGGATGAATAAGAAATGCTGTAGCAGTATAGAGAATATATCGAGAGTATAAGAAAAATACTATCAGTATAAATTTAGACTGTATCAAGTTAATCAGTATAGGAATTTCTTTAAATGGTGGATGTAAATAAGCATGGGAAGTTGTGGGACCTCATGAACTGTATGGAAAAGAATACTGGTAGTATAAGAAAAGTACTGTTAATATAAACTTGGACTATATAAAAAGTCTTTGTGGGACCCAGCATGGGACACTAAAATGAATGGAAATTTGCCACCAAACCCCATGGGTGGCCCAATTATACATTGCCAAGTTAAATCGCCTTTTTATCACAAATGATGCTTAGTGGTTACTAAGCATGCTAAGTCATCAAAAAGAAAAAAAAAAGAAAGAAAAGAAAAGAAAAATGGGGGGACACTCAAGGGTAGAGATTGTGCCACATGTTTTGGGAAAATTTTCCTTTGCAAACAAGTCCCTAGAGTAGAGACTATAAATAGTCAAGGACTTGTTGAAAATTAAAAAGATTTGGTTTTAGGGAATTTTTTTCCCATTTCTCCCAAAGAAAAACTACCCCCCATGCCAATTTCTCTCCAAAGTTTGATGAACTTCAAACCTCCAAATCATGTATTAAAGGATGAACAAGTGAAGGAAATGAAGATTAAGAAATTTTAAGCTAAAACTTAAAACTTTTCCCTATTGTGTACTAGGGTTTTTGTTCAAGTTTTTGATAGAATTTTTATGGTGTGGTATGGGTTTGATGTCAAGGAAATTTGTAAGCTTTCAAGTGTTAAAAAGCGAGGAGAAGCACTTGGGAATGATTTAGTAAAATCCTAGTCTCACAAGCTATTTTAAAGTTTATGTTTTATTATGCATTTTAAGTGTTTGATGAAATGTTTTGAGCTATGGCATATAAATGGACATTATGACATGATTGTTTTATGTTTTTTATTGATGGTGATGATGAATGAAAGAAAGAAGTTGGGGTTTTGTTATTTAAAAGTGCAAATTGTTAAACTTTGTAAAGTTTAACTAGTTTCAAAGGAATGGGGTCTTGAGGGCCTTAAAGGCCAATTTATATTCCAAATATGGTATAGGAACTACCAAAACAGTGAGGAAAACAACTTTTGTGAACAAAGTTTTACAAAATTCCAAAAGAACTAAATTGCAAAGTTTAGTAAAAGTTCGGCAGATTTAAAAATCAGCCAAAAAGTCCTCCTTAATGATGGAATTTCAAGAAGGTTAAAACATGAAAGTTGTAGAATGCATCAAAACTATTAAGAAAGTGTGGACAATTTTCCAAAATTCTGCTTGGTTGAGGACTTAAGAATTTTACAAAATTTTGAGCACAAAATTTCAAGAAATGAAAACGTTATGAAAAGTTTAGAATTCAATCAAGGAGCTTTTGTAAGTTTTGTTCCTTGTAAAAAACTAAATGTTTTGGTCTAAAGTGATCTTTTTAGTTCTAGGGGCAAAAATGTCAAGATTTTTGTGTTTTGGGCTAAAACTATAAAATTGTGTGAAACTGAGTTTTCACCCAGAAATGTTGAGTTCCTGCACTGCTATAGACAGTAAGTAATCATAGAAGTTAAGTTTTAAAGGATTCAAAGTTTAGTCAAAGAAAAGCATTGAGAGCAAAAACGCAAGGATTTTCAAGTTATGGATCAAAACTATAAAGTTCTGACAAAATAGATTTAATTGAAAGGAAAACCATTGTTTTGGTTTTCATAATATTATGCGAGATAAAGAGATGAAATTTGTGTTTTAAAATGGGTTCTGGAAGTTTTAAAGACCCGTCAAGGGCAAAATAGTCATTTTACGAAAAGGCCAAAGCGGACCTAAAACGCCCAATATCGAAAAAAGCTTCTTAGCGGGGATTTTCTATAATATGTAAGTAATGAAATGATAAAGTTAAGTAATGAGTTTTATAAAATTACAAAATTGACAAAAAACCCATAAAGGGTAAAATTGTCATTTATAAGAAAACGGCTAAAGCAGAGTCGAACACAGAAAATGTTTTGTATCTCGTTAGGTAACAAACTGTCTTGTGAGATGGAAAATTTAACTAAGAGACATTAATGTTAAGTTAAAAGAAAGAGGTAACCCAGTGGGTTACAAAGTTAAGCAAAAAGATTGGTAACCTGGTAGGTTATATAATTAAGCAAAGGGAAAGGTAACCCTAGTGGGTTACTAAGCAAAGTAAAAGAAAGTGAACTGATAGGGTGCTAGGTTAAGTTAAAAGGAAAGAATGGTTAATGTTTAAGTTTTATTATCAATCAAGTAGATTGATAAAAAGAAAGTTAACTAATAAGTCATGTCATATGATCAGGACACAAAGGTCGACTAATGAAAGGCAAAGGAAGGAAATGGGAACGTTAGAGCTAAGTCCAGGTAATTTCAAATCTCACCTATAGCATGAAGTAAATGGTTTTCAAATGCATTTTATATGTTTACAAATGTTATACAAGTTGTTTTTAAAGTATGTTTTAACTTGTTATGTATAAAGTTTTAAAGATTAATTAAAAGTTTGCAACGTATTTGCAATAATTATGTTAAAAGTATGTTTGTATTTTGTTAATGACTAATATTTTACAGTTTAAGTTGTAAGTTTTATGTTACATTTGTTATGCAATAAGTTTTACAATACAAGTTATGATTTGCAAATGTGTTTGCATATGATGTGATAACATTTGATATGCTCACTAAAGTCAAAAAGAAGGTAAAATGAAGATAAAAGAAAGTGTCGTACCAGCCTCCTTGTTGTGAGGTATTGAAAGTAAAGTTAAACGTTGTGACCTCCTTGATGAGAGGTATACAAATAAAGTTAAAGTTATGACCTCGGTGTTCGATGGTTTCAAGCCTTCGACACAGGAGGCATCATATTTATGATCTCATGATTAATGATGTTTGTACGAACACTAAAGTTTATAAGATAAGGAATGCTAAGGAACAAAGATAAATAGTTAAAGTAAGAAATGAATGTTCATAAAATGTTCACAATTAAAAGTTCATAATTGAGCATAAATAGAATCATGCATTTTTGCTTTTGCTTGTATTTCTTATTATGAAATGTTTATGTGAGAAATGTTTTATGTTAAATGTTTATGAAAAACATATTTATGTTTTCAAGAAAGGGTTTATGAAGGACATTTTAAGAAAAATGTTTAAGAAATGTTTTATGAAGGACGTTTTAGAAATGTTTAAAGAAAAACATTTATGAAAAACGTTTTAACAAAAAGGTTTTTTTTGAGCAAAGCTTTTAAAGCATGTTAAAATAGTTTGTGAGATTATGTTTGAACTTACTGAGCGAAAGGTCATTTAAACTTCATTCATGCTGTAGGTAGTCCTACGGATGACCATTAGGACCGGTTTGAAGAGCTCGGTGCTGTAGAGGACAGATGCAAAGATTTAGGTGTGGATACCACTACAGTATGCTTCCGCTAGTTTAAGAAAATGTTTTCTCACTATATGACATAGTGTTTTCAAAGTTTAGGAAAGTCAAAGTTTTAAGATATGTTTTTAAAGTTTAAGTTATATTTTACGAAATGTTTCATATAATTAAAAAAAGAAAAATTATTCTAGTATTTTTCTTACTAAGTAAGTAAGATTACTATTTATGAAATGAAATTAAAGAAAGTTAAGTGACTGTCTGAAAAGGCGGATTGTCATAGGTGGTATTAGAGCGATATCCTGCTATCCTATCTCGCTCTGTCATATGTTCGCTATACTATAGCTCAAGTAAGTAAGTTAAGTTAAGTAAGAGGAAAAGTTAGTATTTAACGATTACGTGCTTACGCCGAGTATATAGCCTTTGATGTTGGCACGTTCTGATGAGAAACAAGAAGGCAAAGGTCTAAGGATAAATGTAATGTTATATGTTGTAATGTCCCTACAAGTGAACGATTGTTATCGTCCATTAGCAGTATTAAGTCAATGATGATCATACATGGTCAATGGTGGTCAACAGACGGCCGACGGCTCAAAAATCAAGAAGATGAGCTCATGGCACGTTATGATGCTTATGTGCCCAATGGTGTTCTTTGTATGCGCAAATCTCGCTCTGTTAGAAATCGTTTGGTATTGACTATATGCAAAACGAGGAGAGCAGATCATGATAACAGAATAATGGAGGTCCAAAAGTGATTTTTAGTGTTCTATGGAACAAGAGTACCTGAGAGCAGCCAAACATTAGATGACTAACTATGCACTCTTTTCGAGCTTAAGCATTCCATAGCTGAGCTGAGATATGCTAATGTAGAGATGCAACAATGAGCCGGGGCTTGTGGGCTAGCCCGAGCCCTTCCTGCTATAGTTATGGGCTGGGCCGACACGGCCTGGCACTGTTTACGACCCAGCACGGCCCACACATACTTATGGGCTAGGCTGGGCCAATATATGTTGGCCCATGGGCCGGCCCGACACGGCCCATGGAAAATCATGGGCCGGGTTGGGCTGGGCTTGGGCCGAGCCTGGCCAACCCGTCTAGGCCTACAATGGGCCGGTCCATCCTAGCCCATCTAGGCCCACAATAGGCCGGCCCATCTCGGTCCACCCTTAATTCTTACTTCTATGTATTATTGGTCTTACATCTTTCAACGTCACTCTTAATTTTTTTTGTTTTTAGTAATTTTGTTAACATCTTATGTATAATTATCCCGATTGTACTCTTTTTTCCTTATCAAGGTTTTGTCCCACTAGGTTTTCCTTGGAAAGGTTTTTAATGAGGCAATTGTAAATAAAATATTATTTTTTTATATTTCCCTTAACTATTCAAACTTTTATATTTGTTAACTTGTTTAAAAATTCAAAAATAAAAAATTGAAAACTACATGCTTAGATGGGCTGGCCCATTTAAACCCATAGTGGGCGAAGACGGACCGGCCCATTTAAGGCCCACGGCACGACCCACGTAAAATTGGTCCGCGGGTCAGGCCGAGGCCAAGTTATTTTTAATATGGCCGGCCCGGCCCACGAAATTCATGGGCCAGGCCGGCCCAGCCCGCGGCCCATGTGGGCCTAAGGAGAACTGGTCGGGCCGACGTTCTTGCATCACTATGCTAATGAGCTCATAACTGCCCGGATGGGAATCATGATCAAGACAACGATGCCAAATTTTTAGTGGAAAACCTCACGAGTTGGAGGATGGAAGCTGGAGATTTATACATAATGAGAGAATTATGAAAAGATGTAATTTTAGAATGGATATTAGACCCAAAAATTATAGATTTGTGGTCGGATAACTCTAATCTTTTGATTAGCATGATTTGATTTGAATAAAAATGAACTCTATTTTCAAGAATAGCATTCATTGGTAGAATGCTAAACTTTAAAATGAAAGGAAAATGCACTTGAACACTGAAAGATCAAACTTGCACAACAGAAGTGTAGTGTTACAATTCAAGGAAATATATCAATGAAATGAAGTAAGGTTTATAAAGTTCCAAGTTTGAGACTTAGTTTTTATTAAGAAAGTAATAATGCAAAAAGGTTTGTTAAGATTGGAAAGAATGATAGAAAATAAGAGCATACTCTTGTTAAGGTTTATATGATAAAAACATAGAGTAAAGGTAGCAATATGGAAATAAGAAGAGGATAAGAAAATGACTACCTATGAAGGTTCTAATTTTTGAGGATGAAAATTTTTAAGAAGGGTATATTGTAACACCTAAGTATTTTTAGTGCATTAGAAATACAATACTTAAGGATTATTATTTAATCTAATTTTTATGATAAATTCCATAAAAGTTTAAAATGGGATTTTTAAGGGTAAAAATCAAGCCATAGCCTTAAATAAAGAAGGAATGATACGAAAATAAGCTGAAAAGCTTAATTGTTGTAAAATGTGTTGCAACAAATGTTAAAACAAAAATACAATTTAAGAAAAAAATTGTATAATAACATGAAAAATTATACAATATTAGAATAATGCAGTGTAAGGAAGTACATTGATAAAGTTATGTAGTATGAAAATTACACTACAAAAGTAATGCAATGTAGGAATTGGATTGTGTAAGGTTAAGCAGTGTAGCAATTAGACTATTTAAGTTAAAGCAGTATGAAATAATACTGTTTGGAGAATATGGATAAATAAGGAATGCTATAGCAGTATAGAGAATATACCGATAGTATAAGAAAAAACCATTAGTATAAATTTAGACTGTATAAAGTTAAGTAGTATGGGAATTTCATTAAGTGCTGGATCTAAATAAGTATGGGAGGTTGTGGGACCTCATGAATTATATGAAAAAGAATACCGACATTATAAGAAAAAAACTACCAGTCTAAACTTGGACTGTGTAAAAAGTCTTTGTGGGACCCACCATGAGACACTAAAATAAATGGAAATTTAGCACCAAACCCCTTGGGTGGCCCAATTATACATTGCCAAGTTAAGCCGCCTTTATATCACAAATGATGCTTAGTGGTGACTAAGCAAGTTAGTGAGAAATACTTTACGTTAAATGTTTATGAAAAACATATTTATGTTTTCAAGAAAAGGTTTATGAGGGACATTTTAAGAAAAATGTTTAAGAAATGTTTTATGAAAAACATTTCATAAATGTTTAAAGAAAACATTTATGAAAAACATTTTAAGAAAAAGGTTTTTATGAGAAAAGCTTTTAAAGCATGTTAAAATGATTTGTGAGATTATGTTTGAACTTATTGAGCAAAAGCTCATTTAAAGTTCCTTCATACTGTAGGTAGTCCTACGGATGACCATTAGAACCTATTTGAAGAGCTTGGTGCTGCAGAGGACAGATGCAAAGATTTGGCTATGGATACCACTGTAGTATGCTTCCGCTAGTTTAAGAAAATGTTTTCTCACTATATAATATAGTGCTTTCAAAGTTTAGGAAAGTCAAAGTTTTAAGATATGTTTTCAAAGTTTAAGTTATATTTTACGAAATGTTTCATATAATTAAAAAAAAAATTATTCCAGTATTTTTCTTAGTAAGTAAGTAAGATTACTATTTATAAAATAAAGTTAAAGAAAGTTAAGTGACTACCTGAAAAGGCAGATTGTCACACTACCATCATCACTCCTTTGACTACTATGGTAGTTTCCATTTGTTAATGACTTAATTTCACTTCTTCTGATCTTTTGAACAAATTTGTGATTTATAAATTCTTCCTATGTGTTTCATATCAATGATTTATAGACTTAGATTCCTTTTCCTTCAAGCGTTTCATACAGGGCCACAATAATTAAGCATGATAGCTGTTGTGGTAAGTAAACTCTGTTAGTAAAAGTCTCTCGTCCTTTCCTCTTTTGAAGTCTGGTACACATGCTCACAACGTACCTTTTAAAGTCTAAATGATCCTTTTTGACCTGACTGTCAGTCCAAGTACGGAATGTCGTACTTGTCATAACCCGCCTTTTCAGACTGTGATAAAACTCTTTCTTACGTTCTTAAGGGCAAAAATTTAGGAAGATTTTTTTTTAAACAGAAATAAATAATTTACTTACATTAACTTTAGTAACTCCCAAAATACTTTCACATACTTGTGTTTACATAATTAATACTTTTACTTTTGTAACATCTTTCTTTTAAACATTTCATATCAAAATAACTTTAAAAATACATAGCGGAAAACATTACAGCAGCGGACTCCATACCCAATCTGCACACCATCCACCCCTCTACCAGCTCACCATTTGAACTTATTCTAACCTTCTCATCATAATACCTACATCATGAAATACTTAATGAGCTAACGCCCCGTAAGTCCCATAAATCCCACATGGATATTCAAATAAATGCTTGAATCAATTATGCTTTCTTATAAACTTTCCTTATCCTTATCATTTCTTATCTTTACTAGGGCCCAAGTGTTCGTACCATTGCACAATTTCATTTAGGTCCACGTAACACCGTGACCATAACATATCCTTTAAACTCCCCTTGAGTCAAGAGTCGGTACGACACTCTTTTTACTTTCTAGTGTTACATTTACCAGTCCATTTATTATGGTTGACATACCATGCATGAAGTGATAATCACATATTATCCTTGAAACATAAATTCTCTTGCATAGCGTAGTACACACAGATACCTACTTTATATATGCTCAAGTATTTATCATTGTACACACAGGTACGAAATCATGGTACACATGCTCATTTTTATTATTGTACACCTAGGTACATAACATATTATACACACAGGTATACATTCAAATACTCACAGTTATTCATACATGACTATACCCCTAGGTATTCATATCATGGCAAACATACAAGCTTACACTTAATTACACGCACAGGTATGCATATACATACATTTCTTTCAAAACCTACATTTCATACTGTAGGTGGGAAGGGTACTTACTTGTTTTTGAGTACCACCTAATCAACTTCGGTTCTTCTTTCTCCTAGACTCCTAGGATCCTGTTGGCCAATTTCAAAACTATTAGCCAGACTTCATTACGTTTCGTTTCAAAACGTTCTTTGCTTAATTAATCGAGTTGCATAACTATATACAACTCTGAAAATTACTATCTTTCCTTATTCTTATCTTATCCTATACCATTATCATTATTGAAAAGCAAAACTACTTCTTTTTCCCTTTTTGGGTTCGTTTTCAAACAATTCAGACTACTTAAGAAAAATAACGATTTTGCCCTTGGCAGGCCAACTAACTTCCCGAGCTCGGTTTCGCTTTTCTGGCGGAAACAATCACGTTCTTATATCAAATAATGCCCTAATGGGTCGGGCCTCTTCATTTCCTCTCAAACCCCTTTTTCATAAAAATTTACAGTTTGGCCCTTTAATTGAAAATTTTGACAATTTTGCCCCTGGGGCTAAAATTTTCCTCTTTATAACAAAATTTTCTATTTTTCATAAGGAACATTTTTACTTAAGGTAAGATACCTTAAATCATTTTGAAAAATGACATTTTTGCCATTTAACACTTTTTTTTTCACTTTTAACAAATTCTTGAAAAATCAAAAACTCACAAACGATTGAGTTTTTTGACAAACCGTCTCTGGTACTTAACAGTTTTATCGAGATCTACAACATTCATGTTTTAACTTTTTTAAAAATCTCACTGTACATGGGTGTTTTTGGCAATTTTTCAAATCTATCGAGAAAGAACTTTTTATTGCAATTTAGTCCTTAGGGCGTTTTTGTAAAAATCCATTTCAAAATTACAAATCTACCCCTGTAGAAACCGCTCCATGCCTTATTCAAATCATCCTCATGCTCAAACATCATTTTTACTCAAAAAGTATCACTTTTGCAAAAAGTACCATTTTGCATCATAAACCAAAGTTTCACGACTTAAACTTGTCATATTTCACATATACATGAAATTTCATCAAATAAGTGCTCAAGAACTCACGTGGGTTTTAAGAAATAAAAATCAAAACAAAATTCAAAACTTTGAACTTTAAAACTTATCCAAATAGCACTTTTTTTTATTTCTAGCCTTCCAAGGCTTCTCGAACTTCTTCTTGGGCTTCCTTTTCATGCAAAAACACCATGAATTAATTTTCCCTTCAACCCATGAAAAATCCCTTGAAAACTTGCTAAAAAGTTTAGGATTTTACCTTAAAACTTGTGAAAATCCTTGGGCTTTGCTTGTAAAACTAGTTTGGGGCCATTTTTGCAAAGTATGGGGTTGAGAAATTTTTTTGAAGGGCTGCAACTATGGCTGCCGAAGCTAAGGATGAAGAAAGCAAAGATTTTTTTTTGCTAAAATCACATTAATTTCACACTTATCCAAATGGGTGACTCATGGGGTAATCAAGTGGGTTACCCTAGGTGTCATCATGCTATTGGGCCACATTGCATGGCTTTTGGCCCAATTGAATTCAAGCAAGTGTCCACTTTGTGAAGCTAAAATTTATACTGTGTAATTTTTCACCACACAGTATTTTTTCTATACTGTCGTAGTCAAATCATTGTACTTTCTATCCTTAGACTGTATAGAAAAATTTAACTTACTTTTCGTTCACTTTTGGAGGCCAATCGTGACATTTTTCATATCTGCGTTTTTATTTAGTAGTATTCTTATACTGCTCTGGCCTCCTTTCTACCCCCGGTTAGGGTTTGGACAACCTCTATGTCCTATTTACATTCTAATCATCCATTCGTTTATATCACAATTTCACAATTAATTGTAACATAAAATTCATTTTATGGATATTATGCACAAATCTCTGAGTCATCAAACTCATAAAATTTGTATTTTACAATATCCACCATTGCATTACATATGCCATAAAATTTGCAATCAATGCCGCTCATTCATATTTTATTGTAATTTTCACAAAAATTACTATTTTTACAAAATTTCACATTCTTAAGAAGAAATTCATTAATTAAACCCAATTAAATATTAGGTTTTATTGATGAAATTTCCTCGGTCATTACAATCTACCCCCTTAAGAATTTTCGTCCTCAAAAATCAAAATAATTCGGGGTAGTTTTTCCTCATTTCATCCTCTCGTTCCCACGTTGCCTCTTCTACTTGTTGGTTGCGTCATAAAACTTTGACGAGAGATATCTTCTTGTTCCTTAATTCCTTCTCTTCTCGTGCCATAATTTGAACTAGTTTTTCTCCATAAGATAGATTCTCTTGTATGTCAATTTCCTCCAGCTGAAGAACTTGTGAAGGGTCTGGCACATACTTCTTTAGCATGGACAAATGGAATACATTGTGTACCAATGCTAGATTAGAGGGTAAGGCTAACTTATAAACTATCTTACCTATCTGTTTCAAGATCTCAAATGGTCCAATATGCCTTGGACTGAGCTTTCCTTTCTTCCCAAATCTTACAATTTCCTTTCATGGGCATTACCTTCAAAAAGACCAAGTCCCCTACTTGAAACTTCAAAGGTCTCTGTTGTCGATTAGCATAACTCTTTTGCCGATTAAAAGCCATTTTCATTCGTTGACGAATTAACTTTACATCTTCCGTTGTTCTATGAACAAAATCTATGGTCGACAACGCCTTTTCTTGGGTTTCGTACCAATGTAAAGGTGGTCTACATCTCCTTCCATATAGAGCTTCATATGGAGCCATACCAATGGAGCTTCGATAAGTATTGTTGTATACAAATTCGATCAGAGGAAGCTTTTTATCTCATCCTCCCTTGAAATCTAGCACACATGCTCTTAACATATCCTCTAAAGTCTGGATGCTCCTTTCTGATTGATCGTCCATTTATGGGTGGAAGGCTGTGTTGAGCGTCAGCTTTGTTCCCATCGCTTGATGAACACTTCTCCAAAACTTGGAAGGGAATCTACCATCACAATCAGAAATGATAGACTTCAGGACTCCATGGTATCTAACTATTTGGGTTACGTATAGTTCAGCTAGTCATTCTATAGAACTACTGAGTTTAATGGGTAAGATATAAGTTGATTTAGTCAATCTATCAACAATTACTCATATAGCGTCATGTCCACCCGTAGTTTTGGGCAGCCCGGTTATCAGGTCCATAGTTATCTAATCCTATTTCCATTCTGGGATTTCAATCTTTTGTAATTCGCCTGCTGGTCGTTGATGCTCAACTTTCACCTTTTGGCACGTAAGGCATTTGTCAACAGACTATGCGTTATCGTTCTTCATTCCATTCCACCAAAAGCATTCTTTCAAATCTTGGTACATTTTAGTAGCTCCTAAATGAGCCACATATGGTGCTTCATGAGTTTCTTCTAATACTTGCTTCTTTAATTCTTCATCATTGGGGATGTAGATTCTGCCCTTATAAGGGAGAATGCCATCTTCTAAGATGCTAAATTTGGTTGCTTTGTTCTCAAGAACCTTGTTCTTAGCTTTAAGTAGCGACGGATCTGCTTCTTGTCACTCTTTTAAGTTCTCTAAGATCGTTGATTGAAAGGACAAATTAGCTAATCTTCTAGTGACTAGCTCTATTCCTGCTTCCATCAAGTCCTTTTGGAGAGGTTTTGGTAACATCTGTACCGTTACTAGCAAGGACATTGTTCTATGACTAAGGGCATTGGCTACTCGATTAGCCTTTTTTGGGTGATACAAAATCTCACAGTCGTAGTCTTTGACCAACATAAGCCACCTTCGCTGTCTCATGTTGAGCTTTTTCTATGTGAAGATGTACTTTGGACTTTGATGGTCTATGTAAATCTCATATCTTGCTCCATACAGGTAGTGACGCCATATCTTCAACACAAATACAACTACCGCTAACTCTAAGTCATACGTCGGATAATTCCTTTCATAATCCTTTAGCTGTTGGGATGCGTAAACCATCACTTTTCCATTTTGCATCAATACGGCTCCCAATCCTGTTTTTTTGATGCATCACTATAGATCACGAACGTTCCATGGTTTGGATCTGGTATTGTCAGTGCTAGTGTACTTGTAAGTCGCCCTTTTTAATCCTTGGAAACTTTCTTTGCATTTCTTAATCCATTCATACTTCGTTGCTTTTCATGTAAGTGCAATGAATGGTGCTGCAGGTCAGGAAAATTCTTCTACAAAACATCGATAGTAGCCTGCTAAACCGAGGAAACTTCTGATTTCTGACACACTTTTTGGTGTAGGCCACTTATTCACTGCTCAACTTCGAAAGGATCGACAGATACTCCTTCTCGTGTCACCACGTGTTCGTGGAATTGAACCTTCTCTAGCCAAAACTCACATTTTCAGAACTTGGCGTACAATTGATGCCTTCTTAATAATTATAGTGCAATCCTCAAGTGCTTTTCATGTTCCTCTGGCGTTCTTGAGTATATGAAAATATCATCGATGAAAACAATGACAAACTTAGCGAGGTATTCTTTGATTCATGAGATCCATGAAAGCTGCTAGGGCATTGGTCAGTTTAAAAGGCATGACGTAGAACCTGTAATGCCCATAACGTGTTCGGAACACTGTTCTCGGTATATCTTCTTCTTTAACTCGAAGTTGATGATATTCTAAGCGTAGATCAATCTTTGAGAATACTGATGCTCCTTTCAATTGATTAAACAAATCATCGATCCTTGGAAGTGGATACTTGTTCTTAATTGTGACCTTGTTTAGTTCTCGATAGTCAATACACATTCGTAACATTCCATCCTTCTTCTTAACAAATAAAACAGGTGCTCCCCATGGGGAATAACTTGGTCGGAGAACCCCTTGTCCAATATTTCCTTTAGTTGCATCTGAAGTTCCTTGAGTTTCCCTGTAGTCATTTGATATGGCGCCTTAAAAATTGTGGTCATTTCGGGTGTCAATTTGATTTCAAACGAAATTTTCTGTTTCGACGACAAGCCTGGCAACTCGTCCGGAAACACATCAATAAATTCCTTTACTATGGGGACCTTCTCTGGTCCTAACGAGCTTCTTTATCTTTCCTTATTAAATTCACTCGATAACCAGTACATCCATTTTCAAACATCTTCCTTGCCTTTAATGCTAAAGTCAATGCCTTGGGAGCTTTGGGGAACTTTCCCTGTATACATAAACTTCTCACTTCTGGAAGGTCGAAACATAACCTTGTGGTGTCAACGACTAATCTGAGCAGTGTATTTCCCTAGGAAATCCGTTCCTAGGATGACATCATAATCTTGTATATCAATTATTCTCAAATCAATATACAATTCCCTTCCACATATGACTATCGGTACATGACGTAACCAATAATCAACACTTAATACCTCCCCAGAGGGTAGTGCAATTCTAAATGTTTACTCTATCCTATCTCTTTTACTTCCTATTCGTTTCGCAAACTTAAGTAATACAAACGAATGTGTTAATCCAGAATCAAATAAAATATATACATTAGTACTGGCAATAGAAAACTAACCTGTCACCACCGATGAGGTTCCTGCATCTTCTTCCTTCTTCATGTAGGCATAAATTCATCCACTTGGTTCCGGAGTTTCTAGTTGCCCTTGACTGACACTAGGGACTTCAATTTGTGCCTAAACTTGAACCGTACGCAATTGGTTTCTTGAGACCTCTGCTGAGCCTGACTGTTCTGACTGTTTTGACTTTGGGAATTGGAAAAACAATTCCTGGCATAATGCCCTTCTTTTCCATAGATATAGCACTTGTTCGTGCCAGCCTTGCATTCTCCTGCATGTCTTTTCCCGCATTGACTGTAAAGGGGTTTGTTGTTTCCTCCATCGTTAATCCTCTTTTGGGGTTGACCTTTTGGATTCTTTGAATTATTCACGTTCCATTTCCTCTTGCTATTAGCAGTGCAATTGCATCCCGCTTGAACGTTCTAGGATAGCCCTTGACTTGGAACACTTCCTTGTCCTTTTACTTGTACAACTTGACTTTGCTTGGCTAAAGCATTCTCCTCCTTCTATGCTTTGAAAATCCTTGCTATTTCCTCCTAATCATGGGCAATTCTAAACTCGGCTTTGGTTGCCCGTTTGATGCAATCCTCTACATCCTTGGGAGCTTGCCCTCCATTATCGACCACAAGGGCAATGTCAGTTTTAAACATTCTCATTAACCGTCTTATTCGTTCCCGATCAGTGGGTACTAACTCGGGACAAAGCTGTGCTAGCTGATTAAACCTCTTCACAGCGTCAGCTACGGACATATTGCCATGCTTAAAATTATTAAATTCTTCCTGCTGGGCTACCACAGTTTCTACATTAAAATAAGCCTTGCCAAATTCTTCAACGAAATCTGGCCCCGTCATTTTGTCAACATTCTTTCTACTCTCTACCGACTCCCACCGTCTCCTAGCATCTTTAGTAAGAGAAAACAAAGCGCATAGGACTTTTTCATGGTTGCTAAGTCCCATAAATTTCAGAACCCTTTCTATGCCTATAAGCCAATCGTCGGCCTCTAAAGGGTCTGTAGATCCATCAAATTTTGGGGCCTTCATTCTCTAGAATCTTTCATAAAATTCGATAGTGGATGCTACTGGAACAGTTATGACTACTTGTTCCGCTTGCTGTGGCGGCGGTACTGTTAGACATGTATGCCCTAAGGAGTAAAAATGTAATACGTTTTGGGAGACATTTTTATCAATAAAGAATTTATTCATTTATATATACCAAATCTTGTCCTCTTTACATTCATATTTGTTGAATGTATGATAAGCAAACAGTAGTCTGAGACTGTCAGTCTAAACCTTAAGAATTGGGCATATGATGGGATGATTATGCGGTAGACACGATTCTTAAGGTGACGGTCTAAAACATATGATCCGCAATCGAGGGAATAAAGTTGGGCGCTTTATTCATGTAAAGATTGTTATGTTGTCTATATCTCTTTTGGGAGATGGTTTGTCTTGGCCATCAGAGTTGGACTCCGTGAATAGAAACATTAACACGTTGTCATAGGTGACGATGTGTTGGATCGGGACATAAAGTGAATTGATTTGGATTAATAATTCTATCTCGGCAAACCGATTCACTTTAGACAGTCATTTGTATTGTATCTTAATCCTGAGATGAATAGTGGGCCTGTTGTCTCGACTTGTGTCTTTTGATGTACCAATGGGTGACTTCCACATCTCTATAGTGGTATGCATCCCGGTACGTTGGAGGCATGACTCTTGATAGTGTAGACTTGTTATTCATAGATATGGAATCCATAGCTCCTCTTTAGGAGTAATGATATCCTCTTATATGCGTTGTCTTGTAATTGGAAAAACTAGAGCGCTCAACCATTTGGATACATAGGTGTAATCGAATGGTATACTATCTTTGGATGGTAAGTTTTTTAATGGTGAGACAATGGAACGTAAGATAAAAATAATTGGGAAGGTAAGATAGAACTTGTCCTTAAGTCGATTATGGATTATCATATGGGGATGCGATAAACTATGATATGTCATGGAGACTTAGCTACACGAGCTTTGTAATTCTATAAAGTTCAAGAGTGCAGCTCCAAGCTTTTAGTGGTGTAGCTTGGAGTTGATAATTGTGAAATGTATATCTGGGATATTGGGTTTCATAATTATCATGAGCTTGAACTTTATAGGTCCATTTTGGTCCCCTTTGCTAGCTCACAAAGTCCTGTAACGACACGGCGTGCTTTTCCAATAATTGGTGACTTATGTCAGATTTATCAGATTGGTTTAAAATTTGTAAGAATTAAATAATTCATGTCTGTTTATCGGTTGAATTAATTTTGTAAGAAATTAGTTCAAGATAAACTTGTTGAATTATTGCGATCAGATAATTCTTGTCTGTTTATCGGTTGATTTAATTTTTTGGACAAATTAGATCAAGATAAACTTGTAGAATTATTGTAAATTGATTTATTTTCTTAGAGATTATCTTGATAAAGTTTGTTTTGATCAGATATCTTCTCTATTGGGTTATTTGAATCAAAACTGAGACTTTATCCTTTAGAATCTCGGGTGGAAAATAAAAGATTCGCGGAGATTTTTGCTTGGGAGTTTGGCCTGCTGGATGACGTGTTTGGCCTACCGATATGCGGAGATAAGATTACGCATTTTTCACGCGGATCTTATCAGATATTGATCCGAACTTGATTTTGTTTCGAGTTTTTGAGACCAAATCTGATATGGGCTGACCCCAGGACCAATAGGTATAAAAAGGGAGTGAGTCTCATGATTTACTCAGATCAATTTGAGAGATTAAGGGTGATACTCTTCTAGTGAGCATTTGAAAACTCCCTGAGAGCTTTTGTTCACAAATCACGAGCACTAGCTTTGGGTTCTCTTTATTGGTTGGAAGGAGAGTCACCGGTGGAAGAGCTGTACGTGTGAGCCCACAATCACTCCAGTTGTGGATAGAGAATAACAAAGAAGACCAGTTGGTTGAGGCTCTTCTTGAACGTTACTTCTCTACACAATTTGTGGAGGTTTTCGGCACACTGAGGTTAGTAAGATCTGTCTAATTTATGCATATAACATGTCAAACTTGTGTTTTAGAAATTACTCTGATGAAATTTTTTTTTAAAACTCCGCTGTGCACTTTGTTTTCAACAATTGGTATCAGAGCCGAGGTTTTTACATAAATTTGCAAGTTTGTGATCATGTTATATGCATAAATTTTGTGATCTTAATCTCTCCTATGCTTGAATTGAATTTTATAGAGAGATGGCACTCTAGGTTTCTATATAATATATATGTTGCCATGGATTATGTGGTGAATGTTTATTAATTAATTATGGTTGATTAAATCATTCTTTAATTATTTATTAATTAATTAATACCGGTTATGGTTCCTTAGTGGTTAGAATGTGTATCTAGTTTTTTCATGTAATTAGATGGGGGACTATCATTTTCGTCTAGGAATTGTTATTTAATTTTTAATTTACAAGAATTTTGTAATTAAATAATTATTCAGAGAAGACGGAACGAGAAGTCGGATCTAGAAGATTGATAATGGCGCGTCCAGGTATTTCTTGAGTCTCTAATTTTATGTTTTGAATTGTTGAAAATAAAATTGAAGAATTGCATTAAAATTGTATTTTCTGGATTAAGGGTTTTCTGCTCGGTCGGCATGCCGGACCTCACAGTTCGGCAGGCCGAAGGTCATAGATCGGCAGGCCGGATGTGTGGTCCGGCAAGCCGACAGTGGGGTAGAAAATTTGGTGCTCTACCGGTAGGCCAAAGTTTCAGTTCGGCAGGCCGAACCTGCATAGATCGGCAGGCTGATGTATCAGATCGGCAGGCCGATGGAGCAAGACCGGCAGGCCGATCACCCAGATCAGCCTGCCGACCGAGAGCTGCCAGGTGTCCAGAAAAGGTGCAATTTTTTCGATGTAGTTTTAATTTTATTTTTGGGACGATTCTGAGAAACATTAAATTTGGATATGACCGGAAACATGAAGTATTCGATTCATACGGGATTGAAGACTTGAAGATGGATATTACATGAAGAAGGATACGACTTGAGGACTCAAGGATGAAGAATCGAAAAATGTCTCGATTATTCTCTTGTAATCTTATTTTTCTATTCTCTAGGGTGGAACCATAATATTACGGTTATTATTATTTTAATTGTAGCTTTGCTTGGTTGCTTTGCTTGTCTGCATTATAATATGATTTACCATGTATATTGATAACATGTCATATAGAATAGGGAGTGCCACTCATATTAAAATTGTTCATGCATAATTTTAAAATAAAACCTTGACTTCAAAAGATTGAGTGGGAGAAGGTTTTTGAAGAGAGGACCTAAGGCCTCCATCGTTGGTCCATAGGAAGAACATGGTGGTCCCGACCCCTAGGAAGGGATTTCTATCATGTACCAGATTGGATCTCTGAAAGGATAAGGTATTTTAGTATGATTTATGGTTGCACACCCCTAGGTGGTGATTATAAATCATGGATAAAATATTGAAACGATGGTTATACACTCACGTTAATTTTATTATTAACCTCCCCTAGGAGCTCTGTTAATAAAATTAATGGCCAAAGAAACGATTATTAGTATATGCTGGATCATACGGGTCCTGGATGGCATATATTAATCAGGAGGGGATCCGTGTTCCTGATTGAATTTGGCATGACTCCACTAGGAGCTTGTTGAATTATGAGTTGGGAATTATCGTTGTAAGGTTGTGATATTTTCAAGGTTTTGAAACATAAACACATTTGTATGTTTTTACATGATTGTGTTATCTTACTAAATTATTATATATGTTTGCTTATGTTTGGTATATGATTCTTTATTGTAGATTGAAAATGTCTAAAAACGCTTTATCATCGATACTTGACAAAAACCAATTAACCGGTGAGAACTATAACAATTGGAAACGGAACCTGAACATCGTCCTTTCCTTTGAGAAACTGAAATATGTTCTGACAACTCCTTGTCCTCCCGAGCCTACGGGAGACTCAAGCAATGAGCAATTCAAAGCATACGATCGCTGGAAAGATGCTAATGATCAGGCCCGCTGCTATGTTATGGCTAGCATGAACAACGTGCTACAGGCTCAACATCAGGATTATGAGACTGCGAAGCAGATCTTGGATAATCTTGAGGACATGTTTGGAGGCCAGGCCATAACAAAGCGGCAAGGGGCACTTCAGAAACTCATAAACTGTAGACAGAGACCGGGGACATCTGTAAAGGAGCGCTGATGTTGGTCGTGGGTTACCTCACTGAGGCTCAAACCAATGGAGCCGACATCGATGCTGAAACTCAGATGACTATGGTCTTTGAGACTCTGTCTAAGGAATTTATTCCATTTAGAGCTACTTTTAATTTAAGCAATAGACGGGATATGACCTTGACAGAACTGATGAAACAGTTACAGGAGTTTGAACTGCTGATCAGGGAGTCTCCTGCTGGTGGTGAGGCCAAGATGGTAGCTGCTTCTGGTTCCAATCCTAACTCTGGGAATCGAAAGAAGCAACGGGCCAAAAGTGGAAAGTCTTCTATTCCTGCTGCTACCAAGAGCAAGAAGAAGAAGAAGAAGAACCCAAAGAAGCTTAAGTGCTTCTTCTGTGGTAAGGTCGGGCATATAAAGAAGCATTGCAAGGACTTCATTTCCAAAGGAGGTAGGTGTAATCTTCTATATTTAGAAACTTGTTTGGTTGAGGAATCCAGTGACATCTGGGTCATAGATTCTGGTGCAACTAATCATGTTTGTGTTTCTCTGCAAGGATTCAAAGAAACGAGAAGTCTACTTCGTGAAGACTTAACGCTTCGGATGGGCGATGGATCCTTGGTCTCAGCGAAAGCAGTGGGAGATGTCCATCTTTATTTTGATAATTATAGGAATTTAATTTTGCAAGACTGTTTTTATGTTCCTAAATTTAAAAGGAATTTAATTTCTGTATCTTCTTTTTTTAAAGACCCCTATGTGGTATCTTTTAATGAAAAAGTGGTGATTCGTAAAAATAAATCTTTTATCTATTCTGGATGGATGCAAAATAATCTATATTTTATCAAACCTAAGATGGACTTATTGCTTAATGCTGAGATAAATGATAATGACTCAAAAAGACTTAAAACTTCTCACTCTAATAAGACTTATCTTTGGCATTTGCGCCTTGGCCATATTAACCTGAATAGGATTCAAAGGTTGGTAAGGGATGGACCTTTAAGTCACTTAAAGGTAGAATCTATACCTCAATGTGAATCTTGTTTAGAGGGTAAAATGACCAAAAGACCATATGGGTCTAAGGGCAATAGGGCCGAAGGGCTTCTAGAACTTGTGCATAGTGATGTTTGCGGACCGATGAACATCCGGGCACGAGGAGGGTATGAGTACTTCGTCACTTTTATTGACGATTACTCAAGATATGGGTATGTGTACCTGATGCACCACAAAAGCGAAACTTATGATAAGTTCAGGGAGTTTCGGGCTGAAGTGGAAAAGCAATTCGGTAGACCCATAAAGGCACTTTGATCTGATCGAGGTGGGGAATACATTTCTGATGAGTTCTTGGGACACTTGTTAGAGAATGGGATTTTATCCCATTTGACTGCGCCGGGCACTCCCCAGCAGAATGGCGTAGCAGAGAGAAGGAATAGGACTTTGTTGGACATGATTCGGTCCATGATGAGTTATTCATCATTGCCTTTATCCTTTTGGGGATATGCACTACAAACCGCATGTTATCTTTTGAACAATGTGCCTTCAAAATCGGTCCCTAAAACTCGGAAGACATCCTTAAACCATAGTCACATATGGGGATGTCTAGCTCATGTCATGTTTAAGGATCCGAATAAGTTGGAAGCACGTTCGGAAGTTTGCGTGTTTATAGGATATCCAAAAGGGACTAAAGGGGGTTATTTTTATAACCCTAAGGAAAATAAAGTCGTGGTTTCAACTAATGCAACTTTCCTTGAGGAGAGTTACATGGACGACTTTAAACCTCGAAGCAAAGTGGTGCTTGAGGAGTTAAGGGGTGATCCGTTCACTCCGAAGGTTCCGAACGAAACCATTCCGATCGGTGTAGAAAAACCAAACAAACCTGAACAACAATCTCAGGGGCGTCGGCGTAGTGGGAGGATCGGGCGTCAACCTGAGAGGTATATGTTCAATGGGGAGGTCTTCTTGGCTGAACCGGATGAACATGACAGGGATCCTTATACTTGTGTAGAAGCTATGGAGGATGTTGATTCAAGACTCCGGACAGAGGCCATGAACATAGAGATGAAGTCTATGGAGACTAATTGGGTCTGGGAGCTTGTGGATCTTCCCGAAGGGGTAAAACCTATAGGGTGTAAGTGGATTTACAAGAGGAAAAGAGAAGTGGATGGAAAGGTCAAAACCTTTAAGGCTGGACTGGTAGCTAAGGGTTATACGCAAAAGGAAGGAATCGATTATGAGGAAACCTTTTCGCCTGTAGCCATGCTTAAGTCCATCCGGATTCTCTTGTCCATAGCTGTCGCTCTCGACTATGAGATTTGGCAGATGGATGTCAAGACGACTTTTCTGAATGGCTATCTTGTTGAGTCCATTTATATGGAACAACCAGACGGGTTCAAGGTTGCGGGTCAAGAAGGTAAGGTTTGTAAGCTGTTGAAGTCTATTTATGGACTTAAGCAGGCTTCTTGTTCTTGGAACATAAGATTTGATCAAGTGATCAAGACTTATGGGTTCTCACAAAATGTGGATGAACCATGTGTTTACAAACACATAAAGGATGGGAAGGTGGTTTTTCTACTGCTCTATGTAGATGACATTCTGCTAATTGGCAATGACGTTGGAGCGTTGTAATCGGTCAAATTATGGTTGACCAAGCAGTTTGACATGATGGACTTAGGTGAGGCTAATTTTGTTCTCGGTATCCAGATCTTTCGGGATAGGAAGAACAAAATGATAGCTTTGTCTCAGGCCGGCTACATAGATAAAATTCTTAGGAGGTTTGCAATGCAGGATTCCAAGAAAGGTGGGCAACCATCTAGGTCTGGAATTACTCTTTCTAAGAAAGACTCTCCAAAGTCTTATGAAGAAAGAGAATACATGAAGAAGGTGCCTTATGCTTCGGCAGTGGGTAGTCTCATGTATGCCATGCTTTGCACACAGCTGGATATTAGCTATGCGATTGGGATTGTGAGTCGATTTCAGGCGGATTCAGGACCGAACCATTGGGTTGCGGTAAAGCATATTTTCAAGTACCTGAGAAGGACTCGAGGGTATATGCTTGTGTATTCAGGTGAGGACTTAACTCCTCTAGGATACACTGATTCAGATTTTCAATCCTATCTGGATTCTAGGAAATCGACTTCGGGGATTGTGTTTACTCTGGGTGGTGGTGCCATCAGTTGGAGAAGTGCGAAGCAAGATTGCACTTCAAATTCAACGATGGAGGCCGAGTATGTGGCAGCTAGTGATGCTTCGAAAGAAGTAGTGTGGCTCCGCAAGTTCCTTGGGGATCTTTAGGTAGTTCTTGGTATGGATAAAGCGGTATCACTGTACTGTGATAACAGTGCGGCGGTAGCTAATGCTAAGGAACTAAGATTTCACAAGAAGAGTAAGCATATTGATCGAAAGTATCATGTGATAAAGGACTTCATTGAGGGCGGGCATGTCACGGTGTGCAAGATCGCGTCAGAGGACAATTTAGTTGATCCATTTACGAAGACAGTTATTGGGAGAGTCTTCGAGAGGCATGTGGAAGCTATGGGGATGCGAAATTTGCTATATTTACTCACTTAGTGCAAGTGGGAGATTGTTAGACATGTATGTCCTAAGGAGTAAAAATGTAATACGTTTTTTGAGACATTTTTATCAATAAAGAATTTATTCATTTATATATACCAAATCTTGTCCTCTTTACGTTCATATTTGTTGAATGTATGATAAGCAAACAGTAGTCTGAGACTGTCAGTCTAAACCTTAAGAATTGGGCATATGATGGGATGATTATGCGGTAGACACGATTCTTAAGGTGACGGTCTAAAACATATGATCCGTAATCGAGGGAATAAAGTTGGGCGCTTTATTCATGTAAAGATTGTTATGTTGTCTATATCCCTTTTGGGAGATGGTTTGTCTTGGCCATCGGAGTTGGACTCCGTGAATAGAAACATTGGCACGTTGTCATAGGTGACGATGTGTTCGATCGGGACATAAAGTGAATTGATTTGGATTAATAATTCTGTCTCGGCAAACCGATTCACTTTAGAAAGTCATTTGTAATGTATCTTAATCCTGAGATGAATAGTGGGCCCGTTGTCTCGACTTGTATCTTTTGATGTACTAATGGGTGACTCCCACATCTCTATAGTGGTATGCTTGCCGGTACATTGGAGGCATAACTCTTGATAGTGTAGACTTGTTATTCATAGATATGGAATCCATAGCTCCTCTTTACGAGTAATGATATCCTCCTATATGCGTTGTCCTGTAATTGGAAAAACTGGAGCGCTCAACCATTTGGATACATAGGTGTAACCGAATGGTATACTATCTTTGGATGGTAAGTTTTTTAATGGTGAGACAATGGATTGTAAGATAAAAATAATCGGGAAGGTAAGATAGAACTTGTCCTTAAGCCGATTATGGATTATCATATGAGGATGCGATAAACTATGATATGTCATGGAGACTTAGCCACACGAGCTTCGTAATTCTATAAAGTTCGAGAGTGCAGCTCCAAGATTTTAGTGGAGTAGCGTTGGAGTTGATAATTGTGAAATGTATATCTGGGATATTGGGTTTCATAATTATCATGAGCTTGAACTTTATAGGTCCATTTTGGTCCCCTTTGCTAGCTCACAAAGTCCTGTAACGACACGGCGTGCTTTTCCAACAATTGGTGACTTATGTCGGATTTATCAGATTGGTTTAAAATTTGTAAGAAATAAATAATTCATGTCTGTTTATTGGTTGAATTAATTTTGTAAGAAATTAGTTCAAGATAAACTTGTTGAATTATTGCGATCAGATAATTCTTGTCTGTTTATCGGTTGATTTAATTTTTTGGACAAATTAGATCAAGATAAACTTGTAGAATTATTGTGAATTTATTTATTTTCTTAGAGATTATCTTGATAAAGTTTGTTTTGATCAGATATCTTCTCTATTGGGTTATTTGAATCAAAACTGAGACTTTATCCTTTAAAATCTCGGGTGGAAAATAAAAGAATCGCGGAGATTTTTTCTTGGGAGTTCGGCCTGCCGGATGACGTGTTCGGCCTGCTGAACTGGCCTGTTCGGCCTACCGATAAGCGGAGATAAGATTACGCGTTTTTCACGTGGATCTTATTAGATTTTGATCCGAACTTGATTCTGTTTCGAGTTTTTGAGACCTAATCTGATATGGCTGACCCCAGGACCAATAGGTATAAAAAGAGAGTGAGTCTCATGATTTACTCAGATCAATTTGAGAGATTAAGAGTGATACTCTTCTAGTGAGCATCTGAAAACTCCCTGAGAGCTTTTGTTCACAAATCACGAGCACTAGCTTTGGGTTCTCTCTATTGGTTGGAAGGAGAGTCACCGGTGGAAGAGCTGTACGTGTGAGCCCACACTCACTCCGGTTGTGGATAGAGAATAACAAAGAAGACCAGTTGGTTGAGGCTCTTCTGGAACGTTACTTCTCTACACAATTTGCAGAGGTTCTTCGGTACACTGAGGTTAGTAAGATCTGTCTAATTTATACATATAACATGTCAAACTTGTGTTTTGGAAATTACTCTGATGAAAAAAAATTTTAAAATTCCGCTGTGCACTTTGTTTCCAACAGGTACTGGGGGTGGCGTATCTATATATACTGGTGATATGAAATTTTGGTTAGCTAACTATTTCCTTAAACCTTGCATTTCCTACTCTTGAGCTTGGAGCTTCTGTTGCAATTCCATAATCATGGCCATTAAATCCGGATTCCTCGGTCCTTCGGGTATATCCGCCATTGTTATCAATCGTTATATACTTATCGTATATTTTCGTTACTATGTTAGTACATACTATTAACTTAATTGTATCCAATCAATAACTGCATGTATTCAAACAACATAAATACATGCAATCATACACAATTACATGAACTCAATATCTTGCTTCATACATTTCATTTCCTTTACCTTCATACATTTCATTTCATTTGCATTCATATATTTCATTTCCTTTACCTTCATACATTTCATTTCATTAGCATTCATACATTTCATTTCCTTTCGTACATTTCATTTCATGAACCTCTTTCATTTCCTTTTTACATTCTTCATAACATTGCATGCATAACTAACATACATACATACTTTCCTTTCATACATAACTATTCATATCATCTTCGGGAGCAGTTATCACTTCCGGCTACATATACCTTCTTGCCGAGAAGGACACCACTAGCCAAACATACATGCATATACAAAGGCAAGCCCAAAACTGTACTAATTTCTCATCTATGTACATCATAATACACAAAGATTTTCTTATGATTTTTTTTTGTCGGACTCGACTCTAGACATGTCACTATGTTCGGAATCCTCCTTAGGATTCCGATTCTTCCTCCATATCCGAATCAGTCGACTCATCATCACTTGCGATTATAGGCTCTAGAGGCACAGGCTCTTCATGAATGTTATCATCATTATCATCATCATCATCATTCTCCATGCCTACTAGAGGATCTTCTAATGGTGCGGCTATATTCTGGTCTGCATGTAATGCCGCCATAAGAGAATCATGGATGCTAAGGTAATTTCTCGGATACTGCATTTGCTGCTAGACCACATTGGGAAGATCTCTCCAAACCAGATCGCAGATGCACCATAAGGGTAATTGTGGCAGAATCAGTGGTACCATAGTACAGCAAAATTTGAGAATGTAATAATCTACCGGTTCGCCTACGTATCTTCCCCATACCGATTCTACTCGTAGATACAATCGATGTCTCCAATTCGCCCATAACATCGGAATCACCTAGACTGGAATAACATTTGCTGGTGGTAAGGGTGCAACTCAGCTAGAATTTGTTTTCTAAAACCTTACCAATCCTGTGGTTGCTCGTCAGGCTCAATCCTTAACCACCATACTAAAGCTTCCCTCATCAACAATCCTGAGGCCAATAAAACCTGGAGATGTGGTGGCGTATGACAAGCGTTAAAAATCACTTCAACTGCATGTAGCCATTCGGTCTGCACCATAGGCTACTGACTCCCATAATACCGCGGTGGCATCACATCTTGAAAAACAATGCTGGTTCTTCAATCAGCTTCCATATCATGATCATGATGCAGCTCCACCATATACTATATTTATTGTCATAATTAACATAACAGTGTCATATAAAATAGTACTGAACATTCTTATACTTAAAATCAAACTATCTTACTTGAGATATCGCAATGGAGCAGACGACGATGTGCAGTAGGATGGCAAGATTTTCGCTCTGATACCAACTGCCACAACCTGTCTTTTCGGGCTATGATAAAACTCTTTCTTACGTTCTTAAGGGCAAAAATTTAGGAAGATTTTTTTTTAAAAACAGAAATAAATAATTTACTTACATTAACTTTGGTAACTCCCAAAATACTTTCACATACTTGTATTTACATAATTAATACTTTTACTTTTATAACATCTTTCTTTTAAACATTTCATATCAAAATAACTTTGAACATACATAGCGGAAAACATTACAGCAGCGGACTCCATACCCAATCTGCACACCGTCCACCCCTCCGCCAGCTCACCATTTGAACTTATTCTAACCTTCTCGTCGGAATAACTACATCATGAAAGACTTAATGAGCTAACGCCCTGTAAGTCCCATAAATCCCACATGGATATTCAAATAAATGCATGAATCAATTATGCTTTCTTATAAACTTTCCTTATCCTCATCATTTCTTATCTTTACTAGGGCCCAAGTGTTCGTACCATTGCGCAATTTCGTTTAGGTCTACGTAACACCGTGACCATAACATATCCTTTAAACTCCCCTTGAGTCAAGAGTCGGTACGACACTCTTTTTACTTTCTGGTGTTACATTTACCAGTCCATTTATTATGGTTGACATACCATGCATGAAGTGATAATCACATATTATCCTTGAAACATAAATTCTCTTGCATAGTGTAGTACACACAGATACCTACTTTATACTTACTCAAGTATTTATCATTGTACACACAGGTACGAAATCATGGTACACATGCTCATTTTCATTATTGTACACCCAGGTACATAACATATTATACACACAGGTATACATTTGAATACTCACAGTTATTCATACATGACTATACCCCTAGGTATTCATATCATGGCAAACATACAAGTTTATACTTAATTATATGCACAGGTATACATATACATACATTTCTTTCTAAACCTACATTTCATATTGTAGGTGGGTAGGGTACTTACTTGTTTTTGAGTACCACCAAATCAACTTCGGTTCTCCTTTCTCCCAGACTCCTAGGATCCTATTGGCCAATTTTAAAACTATTAGCTAGACTTCATTACGTTTCATTACAAAACATTCGTTGCTTAATTAATCGAGTTGCATAACTATATACAACTCTAAAAATTACTATCTATCCTTATTCTTATCTTATCCTATACCATTATCGTTATCGAAAAGTAAAACTACTTCTTTTCCCCTTTTTGGGGTCGTTTTCAAACAATTCAGACTACTTAGGAAACATAACGATTTTGCCCTTGGCAGGCCAACTAACTTCCCGACCTCGGTTTCGCTTTTCTGGCGGAAACAATCACGTTCTTATATCAAATAATGCCCTAATGGGTCGGGCCTCTTCATTTCCTCTCAAACCCCTTTTTCGTAAAAATTTGCAGTTTGGCCCTTTAATTGAAAATTTTGACAATTTTACCCCCAGGGCTCAAATTTTCCTCTTTATACCAAAATTTTCTATTTGTCATAAGGAACATTTTTACTCAAGGTACCATACCTTAAATCATTTTGAAAAATGACATTTTTGCCATTTAACACTTTTTTCCACTTTTAACAAATTCTTAAAAAATCAAAAACTCACAAACGGTTGAGTTTTTTGACAAACCGTTCATGAAACCTGACAGTTTCATCGAGATCTACAACTTTCATGTTTTAACTTTTTCCAAAATCTCATTGTACAGGGGTGTTTTTGGCAATTTTTTAAATCTGTCGAGAAAGAACTTTTTATTGCAATTTGGTCCTTAGGACATTTTTGTAAAAATCCATTTCAAAATTACAAATCTAGCCCTGCAGAAACCTTTCCATGCCTTATTCAAATCATCCTCATGCTCAAACATTACTTTTACTCAAAAAGTACCATTTTGCATTATAAACCAAAGTTTCACAACTTAAACATGTCATATTTCACATATACATGAAATTTCATCAAATAGGTGCTCAAGAACTCACATGGGTTTTAAGAAATAAAAATCAAAACAAAATTCAAAACTTTGAACTTTAAAACTTACCCAAATAACACTTTTTTTTATTTCGAGCCTTCTAAGGCTTCTTGAACTTCTTCTTGGGTTTCCTTTTCATGCAAAAAATACCATGAATTAATTTTCCCTTCAACCCATGAAAAATCCCTTGAAAACTTGCTAAAAAGTTTAGGATTTTACCTTAAAACTTGTGAAAATCCTTGGGCTTTGCTTGTAAAACTTGTTTGGGGCCATTTTTGCAAAGTATGGGGTTGAGAAATTTTTTTGAAGGGCTGCAACTATGGCTGCCGAAGCTAAGGATGAAGAACGCAAAGATTTTTTTGCTAAAATCACATTAATTTCACTCTTATCCAAATGGGTGACTCATAGGGTAATCAAGTGGGTTAACCTAGGTGTCATCATGCCATTGGGCCACATTGCATGGATTTTGGCCCAATAGAATTATGGCAAGTGTCCACTTTATGGAGCTAAAATTTATACTCTGTAATTTTTCACCACATAGTATTTTTTCTATACTGTCATAGTCAAATCAGTGTACTTTCTATCCTTAGACTGTATAAAAATATTTAACTTACTTTGCATTCACTTTTGGAGGCCAATCGTGACATTTTTCATATTTGCGTTTTCATTTAGCAGTATTCTTATACTGCTCTAGCCTACTTTCTACCTCCAGTTAGGGTTTGGACAATCTCTATGTCCTATTTATATTCTAATCATCCATTCGTTTATATCACAATTTCACAATTAATTGTGACATAAAATTCATTTTATGGATATTATGCATAAATCTCTGAGTCATCTAACATCCAAATTTGTATTTTACAATATCCACCATTGTATTACATATGCCATAAAATTTGCAATCAATGCCGCTCATTCATATTTTATTGTAATTTTCACAAAAATTACTATTTTTACAAAATTTCACATTTTTAAGAATAAATTCATTAATTAAACCCAATTAAATATTAGGTTTTATTGATGACATTTCCTTGGTCATTACAATACTAGTAGTGAGCTTGGTACCCATTGCTTGATGAAAAATTCTCCAAAATATGGAGGTGAATCAACCATTGCGATTGGAGATAATGGACTTTGGCACTCTATAGTATCTAACTCTTTGAGGAACATATAGCTCAGCCAATTTTTCCAAAGTATTGTTAAACATAATAGGCAGGAAGTGTATAGATTTAATTATTCTATCTATAATTATTCATACAATATCATGTCCTCCTATGGTTTTGGGTAATCCGACCATAAAATCCATAGTAATCTATTCCTACTTCCATTCTAATATTGCAATCTTTTGCAGTTCTCTTGCAGGTCATTGATGTTCAGCCTTCACTGTTTAACATGTCAAATGTCTATTGATAAATTAAGCAACACCATGCTTCATTCCATGCCACCAAAGGTTTTCTATTAGATCTTGGTACATCTTGGTGGCCCCCAGAAGCACAAAATATGGTGTCCCATTAGCTTTTTCTAGTATTTGTCTCCTTAAACTCTTCTCATTAAGTACACATATCCTACTATCTGAGCATCATATAGCTTAGCTATCTATTCAATAGAATAACTATGTCGGATGAGGAAAAGTGAGTTGATTCGATTAACTTATCTCTATTTATCCATATTGCATCGTACTCACTTAAGGTCCTAGGTAGTCTTGCTATAAAGTTCATAAATATTTGATCACATTTTATTTAAGAACTTCAATCTTTTTGTAATCCTTTTGCAGGACATTGGTATTCAGCCCTTCTTTTTTGACATGAAAAATATCTACTTACAAACTAGGTAACATCATTCTTCATTTCATGTTACTAGAGATTCTTTTTTCAAATCTGTACACACCTTAATAGCTCTCAGATGAACAAAATATAATGTGCCATGGGCTCCCTCAAGTACTTGCTTTTTCAGGTTTTTCTCACTAGAAACACTTGATCTACCCTCATAATAGAGAATGCCCCCCTCTAGATGCTAAAGTCTATCTCGATTGTCCAAGATTTCTTTCTTGGTCCTAAGCAAAGAAGAATCCACCTCTTACCATTCTTTCATGTTCTTCAAATACTAGTTGGGAAGAGAAATCAACTATCATAAAGGAATTAATGAGCTAACATTAGGGCATAATTAATAGATATCTTTAAGCTCTAATAATAACGAATAAATTAATCTCTGATTTATTATTCGTTTAATTATTAACTCTAGTGTTAATCTACTATACACCTAAAGCTGCACTTTTAATAATATACCGTATTAGGAGACTATTGATATATAAGTCTTGTCCATGACCTCTCGTATTATGTTTATCCCCATAGGTTATCCATAATCGGATGAAAGACTTAAGGTTTGTTTTACCTTCTGATTATTTTATCTCAAAGTTCCATTATTTCACTATTGAAAAATTCATCCTTTTGTAACATATACAAACAGAATATCATCCAGTTACCATATATATTTAGATGACCGAGAACTTGTAATATTTTTCAATACACAAATAATGCCTTTGAAAGGATAACAATAATTTTTTGTTAGAGAGTTATGGATTTCATATCTGTGAATTATGCTCTCATCAATATTGGTTGCGTCTCCAACATACAGACAATAGAGGTTTCATTCATCAAAACTCCTGTATTGCGCATATCAAATATACTATCTACAAACATAAAGCATGAATCCACTTTAAGATTAGGATGGCACATAAATAGTTATCAAAGCAAATTGATGTAAGAGAAAAAGAATTATTATTAAATCAATTAAACTTTAGATTCACTCTAATGTACAACTACCACAAGGTCGACAACATCAATGTGTCTACCATAGAGTCAATCCTCTTAGACAACAAAGATAAATTGCCTCTCCAATTGGACGTAGATCCTTATTACAATCTTATCATGTATAAAGTGCCTAACTATATATATAGACATAGACTATATAATATAGACTATGAATCTCCGAATCAAATCTATCTGCATATAAACTCTAAATATACCCAATTCCAAGATTTAGTTTTAATAGTCACAGATCACATGTTTGCTTAATATACAATCATTAATGAGAAAGTAATATAAGGATTATTATTAATACATGAAATATTCGCATTATTATTTATTTCACTAAAAATCTCATAAATACAATCAAAGTACATATTCCTTAGGGCACCAATCCTAATGGAGCCATTAATTAGAATCTCATTTTTTGACTATTTAAAAGATATAACATCTAAATATGAAATCATTTATAAGCTTAGGATTAAGATAGTCTCTTGAAAAGTTATTTTAGTGATTTTAATTGAGAAATACTCAAAGTGCCCCATGTGTGTTGCCTAAATACTACATTTACCCCACTTATTATGCAAAAGCCCAAAATATCACTGTTATATTAGACTTAAAACACACCTTGAAACCATTTTTATTTTGAAATAACAATACTACTTTTCCCAACCTTCATTAAATACAATATAAAACATTATTAAATTTTAAAATGAAGTATTAATTTGACTAAAATATTTATTTAAATATTTTCAAATTTTTTATTTAATTCTTTTAGTATAACACTTAATATAGATAAGGAAGTATAATCAAAGTATTTAAAAAAAAACTAATTGCTTTAGGGATTATTCTGAGTCCAATTTTACAAATACGAGGGATTTTTTATGTATTTGTAAAATAATGAGGACGAAAGTGATATTTGAACAAAACACAATGAAGGTCTTGCTCATTTTTGTTTTTAATTTATTCAAATAAAATTATTACATTGATCAAATTCATACCAATCCAATTCGAGATATATTCAGTTAATATATCTTAGTGTTTCTACTTTAAGAATTCTACTCCAATGATCAAGATAAACCATCTCTTAATAAGAAATAGACAAAAAATATAATATTAGAAAAAAATAAAAAGCCCAACTTTATTTCACCGACTGCTGACTATATGCTTAGACTGAAACGTTACAATTATATTTTTTTTTTGAAATTCTACAACATATTCTTAATTTAAGATTGAATACTAAAATTTTTGAACTTGTGTTTGGTTGTCAAATTTTTATGATCAAACTCATGAAAGTAACTTTGATAATTGATGTATGAGATAAATGTTTTTATTGATAGACAGCTTATGTAGTCCATAAATGTTGTAATAGTTGTCGAAACACTAATCTATACCTGTCTCTTTACTTCACCTTGACGTATAGCGGAAATCCCCTAGAAAGAGAATTTTGATTGTTTTGGTTTGCAAACTTATTTTTTGTTATTGCTAAAATCCTAGAATGTGAGGCTTCGGCGATGGGGGATATTGGTTTGCAAGAGGTTTGAGAAATATAATAGTGGAATACAACATGCATCATGAGAATGGTAAAAAATAGTATTTATAGTGGTCAAGTCATAGGATACAAAACCCTAGACCAATCACCAATATTTGTTGCTGTTGTACCCAAAGGTGTTAGATCATTCCTTTGACATCAAGTGATCGTCTCCCGACATCTTGTTGCTTACACCGGCATATCAAAGGGGTAGTACATAGGACAACACGTAAGTGAGTGACACTATAGCAACATCATTGCCCTATATGTATTTGTACCCATCTCAAATGTTGTTATGCTACTTTCAGCAGGGTTGTATTATTCCACCTTGAGTAAGGCATGATGATACCAATGAGCGAGATAGCTCCACCTCGAGCCTCAATTATTCCAATGTCATCAAGGTGACACATGGCATATAATTAGTTAAGCAGAATTGATCTAACAATAAAAGATACTTGTGCTTCAAGATACTAATCCTCATAGTCAGACACTAATGACATATATCAATTGAGCAATTTCAAACTAGTCATATTTCAACTTTTGAAAAGTCTTAACATTTTTCCTATTTAGAAAAAAGAGAGTTGCATAATATTTATCTAACACCTATGATAAATAGTTTCTATATTAGCATGTAACAACATCAATATTGCTTGAATCTTTATCATGTTTGAGTCTTATAAGACTATTTTTATGATAAGATTTCTATAATTAAGTGTCTATTTGAAACTTATCTATTCGTTTATTTTCTAATATTTCGTAATATCTTAGAATACTAAAAATATATATATTTTTAATATCTATTATATAAATCTTTTTGCTAAATATTCTCAAGGTGTATTTTTTTCAAAATTATAAACCCAGATTAAGATATTTATAAGATAGATTATTAGGTCTTTATAACATATCACTATTTATATAGAATATTTTTTGGAAATATATACTAGGGTTTTTGGCACATCTGTCCCTAAACTTTTTTTTTTTACAATGTGATGCTTAACCTTTTTTCTAGCAATTAAGTCTCTAATCTTAACACAATATAGCAATTAAGTCCTATTCACAATCTTTCTTTAAAATTGGAATCGAAAACAACCACATAAGACACATGTTATCCAGTTGGAAGACCTATGCACTTTAGTTGCTTCTAATAAGAGTCAAATTGTTCAATTTTATAGCTAAAAAAAGAACAAAAGAAAAAAAATCATTGCTATTATTTTTGTATAATTTTGTTGGCTTATATGTACATTTTGATTATCATAATGATCGAAATTCTCTTAATTTTTTTTACGTACATCATGTGGTTTCATGTTATCCATTTCCATCTTAATTTTAACAAACATTAGTGATTAGAGACTTAAGTGCCATACTTAACTAACTTTAGAGGTATTCACGGATCGACTTAACCACCAAACTGACCGGTTCAATCCAATCCATTATATTTTTAGCAAATAACTTACCTTTATTAGATTGAATTGGATGTCATTTTTTAAAAGCTGACATAGATTGGATTGGATGTTTATTTTATCTTCAAGATATCCAATCCAATCCAATGTAACCTCTATTTACATTACCTATATATTTATTTATATTTCTTGATCCAAAATGAAAGTATAATTTTTCCATATACTTGTACACACCAAATAAACCTCATAATACAATGTAATATCCATTCTATTAACTCTCCTTTAACTTTTTTTGGGAAAATACCTTAAAAAAAAACACACCCTTTGTGTTTTGTCAAAATACCACTTTTGCCCATCTTATTATTAAAATGTCTAAAACACCCCTTTTGTTTTACCAAAGTACCATTTTGTCCTTCTTATTATTAAAATGCCAAAACACCTCATGTGTTTTCGTGGTCATAGTTAAAATATCCTCAAAGCAATTAATTTTTAAAAATTCTTAGATTATCCTATGCAATATATATTAAATTAAAAGGTTATTTTGTATATGTATGTTTTTGTTTCCAAGGAATTTTTTTATTTTTTATTACTTTTTAAAAAACTAAAATTATCCTTTTTAATCTTTACTAAATATAATTTAAAAGATTATTAAACTAAAATACTAAATAAAATCAATCTTAAAAAGTTAGAACTATCAAAGTAATTGAAGTATTTGCTTAAGTAAAATATTTATAGGGTTAATTACATAGTTATACCTCCTAATTTTAACTATGTTTTAATTTATCCTTTTATTTTTAGAAACTACAAAAGTACTTTGAATTTAACAAGTTTATTTCAATTTTATCCCTATGAATAAAAAAATTTAGGCAAAACAACATAATTACTTTTGAACAATATGAAATATATTTTTATAATTTAAAAAACATAAAAAACCTAAAAAAATCAAATTTCAAAAAAAAAGATAGCTAGTTTTATGCTTTTTTAGATGTTTAAATATTTCTTTTAAAAATTTTCTCAAGAAAAAATATTTCAAAAATAAATTCAGTCTAATTAAGAATATCTTTGTCTTTTCTCCATTTTTTTTAGCAACAAAGTTGGTAAGAGATAAAATTGAATCATGGTTTTCAAATTCAAAGGATACATTTGTAGTTTTTAAAAACAGAAGGATAAATTAAGAGATAGTTAAAACCAAAAGATATAGTTTTATAATTAGCTCAATATTAATTTGAACCTTTTGAATAACTTTTTCTTTAATTGTTAGGTCAAGTTATATTTTGAATAACATTTAATATATATGAAAAATAATAATCTTAGAATTTTTAAGAAATTAATTGCTTCAAGGGTATTTTGAGTATGATTTTGAAAACACAAGGGGTGTTTTAGGCATTTTAATAATAAGAGGAGCAAAAATGGTATTTGACAAAACAAAGAAGGTGTTTAAGGTAATTTTTATATTTTTAGATTTGGTGTATTTCAAAATGTTAGACATGTATGCCATAAGGAGTAAAAATATAATATGCTTTTGGAGACATTTTTATCAATAAAGAGTTTATTTATTATTCATATACCAAATTGTTGTCCTCTTTATGTTCATATTTGTTGAATGTATGATAAGCAAACAAAAGTTTGAGACTGTCAGTCTAAGCCTTTTGAATCAAGCATATGATGGGCAGATTATGTGGAAGACATGATTCTATAGGTGACGGTCTAAATCATAAGATCCGCAATCAAAGGAATAAAGTTTGGTGTTTTATTTATGCAAAGATTATTATGTTGTCTATATCCCTAACAAGAGATGGTTTGTCTTAGCCATCGGAGGTGGACTCTGCGAATAGAAACATTGGTGCATTGTCATAGGTGATGATGCATTGAATCGGGGCATAAAGTGTAATTGAATTGGATTAATAATTCTGTGTCGGCAAATCAATTCATAATAGACAATCATATGTGTTGTATCTTAATCCTAAGATGAATAGTGGGGCTGTTGTCATGACTTATGTCTTTTGACGTGCCAAAGGGTAACATCCATATTTTATGATGGTATGCATACAAGTACATTGGAGACATGACTTTTGATAGCGTAGACTTGTTATTCATAGATACGGCATCTATAACTCCTCTTTAGGAGTCGATGATATCCTCTTATATACGTTATCTTGTAATTGAAAAACTGCAGTGCTCAACCATTTGGATACATAGGTGTAACCGAATGGTATACTATCTTTGGATAGTAAGTTTTTCGATGGTGAGATAATGGAACGTAAGAGAAAAATAATCAAAAGGTAAGATAGAATATATCCTTCAGCCGATTATGAATAATCCTATGGGGATACGACACATTATGATATGTCATGGAGACTTTCTATTTGGGCTTCATAATTCTATGTAGTTTGAGAGTATAGTTCTAAGCTTTTAGTGGAGTAGCATAAGAGTTGATAATTATGAAATGTATATCTGAGATATTAGGTTTCATAATTATCTTGAACTATATAGGTCCATCAGATCCCCTTTGCTAGCTCATAATAAATCTTGTAATGATACAACATGCTTTTCTAATAAATTGGTGACTTTTGTTAAATAATTTGATTGGCTGAAATTTGATAGGATCAGATAATTCTTGTCTGTTTATCGGTTGAATTAATTTTGTAAAAAGTCAATTCAAGATAAACTTGCTAAATTATTGAGAATATTTATTTTCCTATAGATTATCTAGATATTGTTGTTTGAATTAGATAATTTTTTATTGGATTATTTGAATTAAAATTGAGGCTTTATCCAAAGATTCTTGAGTGGGAAAGAAAAGACAAAGATCATTTATCATAAGTTTGACAAGCCAGTCTTCAAGTTTGGCCTGCCAATGAAGTTAGTTTGGCAGGCTGGCAGGCCGATCTACTATTTCGGTGACCGAACGATAATCTGATAATGCATTTTTACACGATTTTATCAGATATTGATCCAGATTCAAATTTTTGGGGCCTTATTTGATCCTGGGCCCAACCTCTATAAATGAGGAGTGAGACTTATAATTTATTTAGATCAGTTAAGTGATCAAGAGTGAGCACTTTATACTATGAGTCTTTGTAACTTCCCTTAAGAGCTAATGTTCTTAAATCACAAACCTTAGTTTTGGGTATCTCTCAATTGATTGGAAGGAGAGTCATCGAAGAAAGGTTGTACGAGGTGTGCCCACACATACTCCAATCATGGATAGAAAATAGCAAAGAAGATTAGTTAGTTGAGGCTCTTCTAGAACGTTTTTCTCTTCACAGATTGTAGGAGCTCTTCAGCATTAAAAGGTTAGTAAGATCTGGCTAATTTATGCATATAGTGTGTCAAACTTGTGTTTTGAAAAATACTCTGGCATAAATTTTTTTTTTAATTTCTAGTGCATACTATTTTTCCAACAATTGATATCAGAGACATGGTTTTTACATAAATTTACGAGTTTGTGATTATGCTATATGTATAAACTATGTGATCTTGATCTCTTCTATACTTGAATTTATTTTTTAGAGAGTTAGCACTTTAGGGTTTCTATATATTTATGTTGTCATTGAATTATATAGTGAATATTTATTAATTAATTATGGTTGATTAAATTATTATTTAATTAATTATTAATTAATTAATTTATGTTGTTATGGTTCCTTAAAGGCTAGAATCTGTATCTAGGTTTTTCATGTAATTAGATGGTGGTCTATCATCATCATCTAGGAATTATTATTTAATTTTAAATTTGTAAGAATTTTGTAATTAAATAATTATTCAAAGAAGATAGATCTAGAAGACAGATCTAGAAGATGGATGATAGCATTTCATAGGTATTTCTTGAGTCTCTAATTTTATGTTTTTGAATTGTTGAAAATAAGATTGAAAAACTACATAAAAATTGTATTTTTTTGGAAATAGTGATATCTGCTACGTTAGCAGGCTGAACCCTCAAGTCTGGCAGGCTGATGGTCGCAGTTCGATAGGCCATACGTTTGGGATCGACAGGCCATCCGCAGGCTAGAATTCTGACCGTCCTGGTTGCAGGCTGAACTTTCATCTTTGGCAAGCCGATCTGTCATGACTAGTAGGCCAAACTGTGAAGTTTGGCAGGGCGAAGAGTCATGACCGGTAGGCCGACTGTATAAATCAGCATGCCGGTAGAAAGTTGTGAAATTTTTTTTAGAAAAGGTGCAATTTCTTGGTACAGTTTTGATCTTATTTTTGGGACAATTCTAAGAAACATTAAATTTGGATATGAGAGGAAATATGGAGTATTCGATCTATGCAGGATTGAAGACTTGAAGTTGCAAAATACATGAAGAAGGATACAATTTGAAGATTCAAGAAAGAAGAATCGGTAATATGTTTCGCTTTATCTCTTGTAATCTTTATTTTCTGTACTCTAGGGTGGGACCATAATATTACAGCTATTTATTATTATTTTGCTTGTAGCTTTGCATGATTGTTTTACTTGTTTGCATTATAATATAATTTGTCATGTATGTTGATAACATATCATTTAGAATAGGGAGGGCCACTCATTAAAAATTATTCATGCATGTTCTTAAAATAAAACCTTGATTTCAAAAGATTGAGTGGGAGAAAGTTTTCGAAGAGAGGACTTTTGGCCTCCATCATTGGTCCATAGGTAGCATATAGTGGTTCCAACCCCTAGGAAGGGACTTCATCATGTACCAGGTTTCTCTAAGAGGATAAGGTATTTTAGCATAATTTATCATTATAGACCCCTAAGTGGTGATTATAAATCATGGATAAAATATTAAAACGATGGTATACACTCATGTTGATTTTATTATTAACCTACCCTGGGCGCTCTATTAATAAAATTAATGGTCACATAAATGATTATTAATATATGCTGGATCATGCGGGTCTTGGATGGCATATATTAATTAGGAGGGGATCCGTGTTCCTAATTTAATTTGGCAAGTCTTCCTTAGGCGGCTTGTTAAATTTTGAGTTGGGAATTATCGTTGTAAGCTTGTGATATTTTCAAGGTTTTGACACACAAACACATTATATGTTTTACATGATTGTGTTATCTTACTAAAATATTATGGTACATTTACTTATGTTTAGTATATGGTTCTTTATTGTAGATTAAAAATGTCTAAAAATGCTTTATCTTTGATACTTTACAAAAATCAATTAACCGATGAGAACTATAATCATTGGAAATGAAACTTGAACATCGTCATATCCTATGAGAAACTTAAATTTGTCTTGACAACTCCATGTCTTCCAAGCTTACGGGAGATTCCACTAATGAGCAAATCTAAGCATATGATCACTAGAAGGATGCTAATGATCAGGCCTACTGTTATGTTATGGCCAACATGAATAACGTGTTGTAGGCTCGACATGAAGATTTATAAGACTGCTAGGCAAATCTTGGATAATCTTGAAGACATGTTTGGAGGCCAGGTCCTAACAAAACAGCAAGGGGCTATTCAAAAACTTGTAAACTGCAAACAGAGACCGGGGACATCTGTAAAAGAGCAAATGATGTTGGTCATGGGTTACCTTGCTAAGGCTCAAACCAATTGAGCTGACATTGATGCATAGGCATAGATGACTATGATTTTTAAGACTCTCTCTAAGGAGTTTATCCTGTCTAGAGCCGCATTTAATTTGAGCAATAAACGGGATATGACCTTAACTGAGTTAATGAATCAATTATAGGAGTTTGAAAGTCTAATAAGGGAATCTCCTACAGGTTGTGAGTTTAACTTAGCTGCATCTGGTTTCAATCCCAACCACAAAATGGAAAGAAGCAACGGGCTAAGAACAAGAAGTTTTATATTCCTGTAAATGGCAAGAACAAGAAGAAGAAAAGAAGAACCCAAAGAAGCACAAAAGCTTTTTTCGCAAGAAGGTCAGGCATATAAAGAAGAATTACAAGGACTTCCTTTCCTGAGAAGGTAGGTGTGATCTTCTGGTTGTTGAAACTTGTTTGGTGGAGGAATCCAGTGACACTTGGGTCATAGATTCCAGAGCAACTAATCATGTTTGTGTTTCTCTGTGGGGTTTAAAGAAACAAAAAGTTTGCTAAATGCAGACTTCATGCTTCGGATGGGCGATGGATCCTTGGTGTTGGCTGAAGAAGTAGGAGACATCCATCTTTACTTTGATAATTATAGGAGTTTATTTTTGCGAGATCGTTGTTATGTTCCTAAACTTAAAAAGAATTTAATTTCTACAGCTTGCTTATTTGAAGACTCTTATATAGTTTATTTTAGTAATAAAGTGGTGATTCGTAAAATAAATCTTTTATCTATGATGGATGGATGCAAAATAATCTATATTTTATCAAACCTAATATGGACTTACTGCTGCATATTTTGGTTAATAATAATAACTCTAAAAGACTTAAAACATCTCACTCTAATAAGACTTATCTTTGGCATTTGCGACTAGGTCATATTAACCTAAATAGGATTCAAAGGTTGGTAAAGGATGGACCTTTAAATCACTGAAAGGTGGAATCTCTACCACAATGTGAAACGTGTTTTGAGGGTAAAATGACCAAAAGACCATTTGGGTCTAAAGGCATTTCGATCCTATCGAAGTGGTGAATACCTTTCTGATGAGTTCTTGGGACACTTATTAGAAAATGCGATTTTATCCCATTTGACTACGCCGGGCACTACACAGCAGAATGAAGTAGCTGAGAGAAGCAATAGGACTTTGTTGTACATGGTCAGGTTCATAATGTGTTATTCAACATTGCCTTTATCCTTTTGGGGATATGCACTACAAACCGCATGTTATCTTTTAACAATGTGCCTTCAAAATCAATTCCTAAAACTCCTCACGAGTTGTGGATTTAGAAAAAGATATCCTTAAATCATATTCGTATATGAGGATGTCCAACTCATGTCCTGTTTAAAGAAGCAAATAAGTTGGAAGCACGTTTGGAAGTTTGTGTATTTGTAAGATATCCAAAAGGGACAAAAGGGAGTTATTTTTATAACCCAAAGGAACATAAAGTCGTGGTTCCAACTAATGCAACTTTCCTTGAGGAAAGTTACATGGACGACTTTAAGCCTCGAAGCAAAATGGTGCTTGAGGAGTTGGCGAGTGATTCGATCACTTCGGGGGTTCTGAATGAAACCGTTCCAACAAGTGTAGAAAAACCAACCAAACCCGAACAACAACCTAAGCAGCTTCGGCATAATGGGAGGATCGGGCGTCAACCCGAGAGGTATATGTTCAATGGTAAGGCCTTCTTGGCTAAACCAGTTGAACATGACAGGGATCCTTACACTTATGAAAAGGCTATGGAAGATGTTGATTCAAAACTCTAGACAGAGGCCATGAACACAGAGATGAAGTCTTTGAAGACTAATCGATTCTGGGAGCTTGTAGATCTTTCCAAAGGGGTAAAATCTATAGGGTGTAAGTGGATCTATAAGCGGAAGGGAAGAGTGGTTGGAAAAGTCAAAACCTATAAGGCTAGACTGATAGCTAAGGGATATACGCAAAAGGAAGGAATTGATTACGAGGAAACATTTTCGCCTGTAGTCACTCTTAAGTCTATCCGCATTCTCTTGCCCATAGCTGTCGCTCTCGACTATGAGATTTGGCAGATGGATGTCAAGACGGCCTTTCTAAATGACTATGATGATGAGTCCATTTATATGGAATAGCTAGATGGGTTCAAGGCTAAGGGACAAGAGGGTAAGGTTTGTAAGCTACTAAAGTCAATATATGGACTTAAGCAAACTTCCTGTTCTTAGAACATAAGCTTTGATTAAGTGATCAAGACTTATGGATTCACACAAAATGTGGACAAACCATGTGTTTACAAACACATTAAGGATGGGAAGGTGGTTTTTCTACTGCTATATGTAGATGAAATTTTGCTAATTGGCAATGACGTTGGGGCATTGTCATTGGTCAAATTTTGGTTGACCAAGCAGTTTGACATGAAAGACTTGGGTGAAGCTAATTTTGTTCTCGGTATTTAGATTTTTTGGGATAGGAAGAACAAGATAATAGCTTTATCCTAAGCGGGCTATATAGATAAAATTCTCAAAATGTATGCAATGTAGGATTCCAAGAAAAGTGGGCAACTATCTAGGTCTGGAATTAATCTTTCTAAGAAAGACTCTCCAAAGTTTGGTGAAGAAAGAGAATACATGAGAAGGTGCCTTATGCTTTGGTAGTAGGTAGTCTCATATATGCCATGCTTTGCACACCACTGGATATTAGTTATGCAGTCGGGATAGTAAGTCGATTTTAGTAGGATCCAGGGCCTAACCATTGGGTTACAGTCAAGCAAATTTTCAAGTATTTGAGAAGGACTCGAGGGCATATGCTTGTGTATTCGGGTGACGATTTAACACCTTTAGGATACATGGATTAGGATTTCTAATCCTGTCTGGATTCGAGAAGATCGACTACTGGTTTTGTGTTTACTCTAGGCGACGGTTCCATTGTATGGAGAAGTGTCAAGCAAGGTTGCACTTCGGATTCAACGATGGAGGCCAAGTATATGGCAGCTAGTGATGCTTCAAAAGAAGTAGTGTGGCTTTGTAAGTTCCTTGGGGATCTTGAGATAGTTCCTGGTATAGATTGTTAGACATATATGCCCTAAGGAGTAAAAATGTAATAAGTTTTTGGAGACATTTTTATCAATAAAGAATTTATTTATTGTTTATATACCAAATCTTGTCCTCTTTACGTTCATATTGGCTGAATGTATGTTAAGCAAACAAAAGTCTGAGGCTATCGGTCTAACCATTAAGAATTGGGCAAATGATAGATAGATTATGCGGAAAACACGATTCTTAAGGTGACGGTCTAAATCATAAGATCTGCAATCGAGGGAATAAAGTTGGGTGCTTTCTTCATGTAAAGATTGTTATGTTGTCTATATCCCTATTAGGAGATGGTTTGTCTTGACCATCGAAGGTGGACTCCATGAATAGAGACATTGGCACATTGTCATAGGTGATGATGTGTTGGATCGGGACAAAAAGTGAATTAATTTGGATTAATAATTCTGTCATGGCAAATCGATTCACTTTACACAATCATTTGTATTGTATCTTAATCCTGAGATGAATAGTGGGCCCATTATCTTGACTTATGTCTTTTGATGTACCAAAGAATGACACCCACATCTTAATAGTGGTATGCATGCCGGTACGTTGGAGGCATGACTCTTGATAGCGTAGACCTGTTATTCATAGATATGAAATCCATAGCTCCTCTTCAGGAGTAGTGATATCCTCTTATATGCTTTATCTTGTAATTGGAAAACTAGAGCGCTTAACCATTTCGATTCATAGGCGTAACCGAATGGTATACTGTCTTTGGATGGTAAGTTTTTCGATAGTAAGATAATGGAACGTAAGATAAAATAATCGACAAGGTAAGACAAAACTTGTCCTTAAGCCCATTATGGAAAATCCCATGGGGATACGATATACTTGATATGTCATGGAGACTAAGCTATACGGGCTTCGTAATTCTATGTAGTTTGAGAGTACAGCTCCAAGCTTTTAGTGGAGTAGCATTGGAGTTGATAATTACAAAATGTATATCTGGGATATTGGGTTTCGTAATTATCAGGAGCTTGAACTACATAGGTCCATTTGGTCCCCTTTGCTAGCTCACAACATCATGTAACGCTATGGCGTGCTTTTCCAATAATCGATCACTTATGTCAGATTTAGTAGATTGGTTGAAATTTGAAAGAATTAAATAATTCATGTCTCTTTATCGGTTGAATTAATTTTATGACAAAATTAATTCAAGATAAACTTGTTGAATTATTGGGATCGGATAATTCTTGTCTATTTATCGATTGATTTTATTTTTGAATAAATTAGATCAAGATAAAGTTGTAGAATTATTAGGAATTCATTTATTTTCCTAGAGATTATCTAGATAAAGTTGTTTTAATTAGATAACTTCTCTATTGGGTTATTTGAATTAAAACTGAAACTTTATCCTATAGAATGTCGGGTAGAAAAATAAAAGATTCGCTGAGATTTTTTTCGGCAGTTCGGCATGCCAATCCTCAAGTTCGGCCTGCCGATGCACGAAGAAAAAGATCACGCATTTTACGCGGATTTTATCAAATATTGATCCAAATTTGATTTTGATTCAAATTTTTAAGACCTAATCTGATAAGGACTAACCCTAGACCCAACCTCTATAAATAGGGAGTAAGTCACATAAGTTATTTAGATCAATTGAAAGATTAAGAGTGATACTCTGCTGGTGAGAATCTGAAACTCCCTAAGAGCTCTTGTTTACAAATCACAAACAGTAGCTTTGGGTTCTCTTAATTGGTTGGAAGGAGAGTCACCTGGAGGAAGAGCTGTATGTGTGAGCCCACACTCACTCCGATCATAGATAGAGAATAGCAAAGAAGACCAGTTGGTTGAGGCTCTTCTAGAACGTTACTTCTCTTCACAGATTACGGGAGTTCTTCAGCATTCAAAGGTTAGTAAGATCTGGTTAATTTATGCATATAGCATGCCAAACTTATGTTTTGGAAAATACTTTTATATAAAATTTTAAAATTTTGTTGCGTGCTATTTTTTTCAACAATTGGCATCAGAGCCATGGTTTTTACATACATTTACAAGTTTGTGATCATACTATATGTATAAATTTTGTGATATTAATCTCTCCTATGCTTGAATTTAATTTTATATAGAGTTGGCACTTTAGGTTTCTATATTATTTTATGTTGTCATGGACTATGTGGTGAATGTTTATTAAATAATTGTGGTTGATTAAATGGTTATTTAATTAATTTTTACCCATTATGGTTCCTTAGAGGTTAAAATGTGTATCTTGGTTTTTCATGTAATTAGATGGCGGACTATCATCTGCATCTAGGAATTATTATTTAATTTTAAACTTGTCAGAATTTTGTAATTAAATAATCATTTGGAAAAGACGGATCTAGAAGGCGGATCTAGAAGATGGATGATGACGCTCCCAGGTATTTCCTAAATCTCTAATTTTATGTTTTTGAATTGTTAAAAATAAAATTGATGAATTACACTAAAAATTGTATTTTCTGGAAAGGATGATTTTTGCTCGGTTGGCATGCGAAACCATCCAGTTCGGTAGGCTAATGGTCGCAAATCGGTAGGATAGACATGAGGTTTGGCAGGCCAATAGTAGGGCAAAAATCAGGTGGCCCTAGCGGCAGGCCAAACTTTTAGTTTGGCAGGCCAATCTATCATGAATCGGCAGGCCGATTTGTGAAGATCGGTAGGCCGATGGGTCACGACTGGCTGGCCGATCACACAGATCGGCTTGTTGGTAGAGAGTTGAAATTTTCTCCAGAAAAGGTGTAGTTTTTCAATGCAGTTTTAATTTTATTTTTGGGACAATTCTGAGAGACATTAAATTTGTATATGACCGAAAATATGAAGTATTTGATTCATATAGGATTGAAGACTTGAAGATGGACATTACATGATGAGGGATACAACTAGAGAATTCAAGGATGAAGAGTTGATAATATGTTTCGATTATTCTCTTGTAATCTTTGTTTTCTATTCTCTAGAGTGGAACCATAATATTACGGTTATTATTATTTTGCTTGTAGCTTTGCTTGATTGCCTTGCTTGTCTTCATTATAATATGATTTGCCATGTATATTGATAACATGTCATATAGAATAGGGAGTGCCGCTCATATTAAAATTATTCATGCATGTCTCTTAAAATAAAACCTTGATCTCAAAAGATTGAGTGGGAGAAGGTTTTCGAAGAGAAGACCTATGGCCTCCATCGTTGGTCCATAGGAAGAACATGGTGGTCCCGACCCCTAGGAATGGATTTCTATCATGTACCAGATTGAATCTCTGAGAGGATAAGGTATTTTAGCATGATTATAGCTGCGCACCCCTAGGTGGTGATTATAAATCATGAATAAAATATTGAAATGATGGTTATACACTAATTTTATTATTAACCTCCCCTAGGAGCTCTATTAATAGAATTAATGGCCAAAGAAATGATTATTAATATATGCTGGATCATACGGGTCATGGATGGCATTTATTAATCAAGAGGGGATCCATGTTCCTGATTGAATTTGGCATGACTCCACTAGGAGCTTGTTGAATTCTGAGTTAGGAATTATCGTTTTAAGATTGTGATATTTTTAAGGTTTTGACACATAAACACATATGTATATTTTTACATGATTGTGTTATCTTACTAAATTATTATTGTATGTTTGCTTATGTTTGGCATATGATTATTTATTGTAGATTAAAAATGTCTAAAAACACTTTATCTTCGATACTTGACAAAAACCTATTAACCGGAGAGAATTATAATGATTGGAAATGAAACCTGGATATCGTCCTCTCCGTTGAGAAACTGAAATTTGTGCTGACAACTCCTTGTCCTCCCGAGCCTACGGGAGACTCCACTAATGAGCAATTTGAAGTGTACGATCGCTGGAAAGATGCAAATGATCAGGCTTGCTGCTATGTTATGGCCAGCATGAATAACATGTTGCAGGCTCAACATGAAGATTATAAGACTGCAAAGCAGATCTTGGATAATCTTGAAGACATGTTTGGAGGCCAGGCTATAACAAAGCGGCAAGGGGTGCTTCAGAAAGTTCCTAACTGTAAGTAGAGGCTGGGGACATCGGTAAAGGAGCACATGATGTTACTCATGGGTTACCTCATTGACGCTCAAACCAATGGAGCCGACATTGTTGCTGAAACTCAGATGACAATGGTCTTTAAGACTCTGTCAAAGGAATTTATTTCGTTTAGAGCTACATTTAATTTGAGCAATAAGCGAGATATGTCCTTAATAGAATTAATGAAACAGTTACAAGAGTTTGAACTACTAATCAGAGAGTCTCCTGCCGATGGAAAGGCTAATTTGGTTGCTGCTTTTGGTTCCAATCCCAACTTTGGGAATGGAAAGAAGTAACAGGCCAAAAATGGGAAGTCTTCTATTCCTGCTAGCACCAAGAGCAAGAAAAAGAAGAAGAAGAACCCAAAGAAATTTAAGTGCTTCTTCTGCGAGAAGGTCGAGTACATAAAGAAGCATTGCAAGGACTTCCTTTCCAAATGAGGTAGGTGTGATCGTTTGTATTTAGAAACTTGTTTGGTTGAGGAATCCAGTGACATTTGGGTCATAGATTCTGGTGCAACTAATCATGTTTGTGTTTCTCTACAGGGGTTCAAAGAAGCGAGAAGTGTGCTACATGAAGACTTCATGCTTTGGATGGGCGATGTATCCTTGGTCTTATTGGAAGCAGTGGGAGACGTCCATCTTCACTTTGATGATTATAGGAATTTAATTTTGCGATATTGTTTTTATGTTCCTAAATTTAAAAGGAATTTAATTTCTATAGCTTGTTTATTTAACGACTCATATTTGGTTTCTTTTAATGACAAAGTGGTAATTTGTAAAAAGAAATCTTTTATCTATTCTAGATGGATAATCCTATGGAGATACGATACACTATGATATGTTATGGAGACTTAGCTATACGAGCTTCATAATTCTATGTAGTTCGAGAGTGCAGCTCCAAGCTTTTAGTAGAGTAGGGTTTGGAGTTGATAATTATGACATGTATATCTGGGATATAGGGTTTTGTAATTATCAGGAGCTTGAACTATATAGGTCTATTTGGTCCCCTTTGCTAGCTCACAACATCCTGTAACGATACGGCATGCTTTTCTAATTTTTCCAATAATTGGTGACTTATGTTAGATTTATTTGATTGGTTGAAATTCAAAAGAATCAAATAATTCATGTCTGTTTATCGGTTGAATTAATTTTGTGATAAAATTAATTCAAGATAAACTCGTTGAATAATTGGGATCAGATAATTCTTGTATGTTTATCGATTGATTCAATTTTTGAATAAATTAGATCAAGATAAACTTGTAGAATTATTAGGAATTCATTTATTTTCCTAGAGATTATTTAGATAAAGTTGTTTTAATTAGATAACTTCTCTATTGGGTTATTTGAATTAAAATTGAGACTTTATCCTATAGAATCTCGAGTGAAAAATAAAAGATTCGCTGAGATTTTTTTTGGGCAATTCGGCCTGCAGATTAGGTAGATTGGCCTACCAATGTGCGAAGAAAAAGATCACGCGTTTTACGTGGATTTTATCAGATATTGATCTGAATTTGATTCTGATTTGAATTTTTGAGACCTAATCTTATAAGGACTGACCCTAGACCCAACCTCTATAAATAGGGAGTAAGTCACATAAGTTATTTAGATCAATTGACAGATTAAGAGTGATACTCTGCTGGTGAGAATCTGAAACTCCTTGAGAGCTCGTGTTCACAAATCAAGAACACTAGCTTTGGGTTCTCTCAATTGGTTGGAAGGAGAGACACTTGGAGGAAGAGCTGTACGTGCGAGCCCACACTCACTCCGATCGTGGATAGAGAATAGCAAAGAAGACCAGTTGGTTGAGGCTCTTCTAGAACGTTACTTCTCTTCACAGATTACGGGAGTTCTTCGACATTCAAAGGTTAGTAAGATCTGTTTAATTTATGCATATAGCATGTCAAACTTGTGTTTTGGAAAATACTCTGATATAAAATTTTAAAATTCCGCTGCATACTATTTTTCCAACATGGATAAGGAAGTATCGTTGTATTGTAATAACACTGCAGCGATAGCTAATGCTAAGAAACTAAGATTTCACAAGAAGAGTAAGCATATTGATTGGAAGTATCATGTGATAAAGGACTTCATTGACGGTGGGCATGTTGCCTACGCAAAATCGTATTTGGGGACAATTTAGCTGATCCATTCACCAAGACATTAACTGCGAGAGTTTTCGAGAGGCATGTGGAAGCTATAGGGAAACAAGATTTGTCATATTTACTCACTTAGTGCAAGTGGGAGATTGTTAGACATGGATGCCCTAAGGAGTAAAAATGCAATATGTTTTTGGAGACATTTTTATTAATAAAGAGTTTATTTATTATTCATATACCAAGTTGTTGTCCTCTTTACGTTCATATTTGTTGAATGTATGATACACAAACAAAAGTCTAAGACTATCGATTTAAGCCTTTAGAATCAGGCATATGATGGATAGATTATGTAAAAGACATGATTCTATAGGTGACGGTCTAAATCACAAGATCCACAATCGAGAGAATAAAGTTGGGCGCTTTATTCATGCACAGATTGTTATGTTGTCATATCCCTAATGGAAGATGGTTTGTCTTGGCCATCGAAGGTAGACTCTATGAATAGAAACATTGGTGTATTGTCATTGGTGACGATGCATTGGATCGAGACATAAAGTATAATTGATTTGGATTAATAATTCTACCTGGGCAAGTTAATTCATTGTAGGCAATCATATGTGTTGTATCTTAATGCTAAGATGAATAGTGGGCCCATTGTCTTGACTTATGTCTTTTGATGTATCAAAGGGTGACATCCATATTTTATGATGGTACGTATACTGATACGTTGGAGACTCTTGATAGTGTAGACTTGTTATTCATAAATATAGAATCATAGCTCCTCTTTAGGAGTCAATGATATCCTCTTATATGCGTTATCCTATAATTGAAAAATTGGAGCGCTTAACCATTTAGATACATAGGTGTAATCGAATGGTATACTGTCTTTGGATGGTAAGTTTTTCGATGGTGAGATAATGGAACGAAAGAGAAAAATAATCGAGAAGGTAAGACAGAGTTTATCCTTAAGCCGATTATGAATAATCCTATAGGGATTTGACACATTACAGTATGTCATTGAGACTTATCTATTCAGGCTTCATAATTCTATATAGTTCGAGAGTGCAGCTCTAAGCTTTTAGTAGAGTAGCGTTAGGTTGATAACTATGAAATGTATATCTGGGATATTAGGTTTCATGATTATTGGGAGCCTAAACTATATTGGTCTATCAAGTCCTCTTGGCAAGCTCATAATAAATCCTGCAACAATACGACATGTTTTTTCAATAAATTTGTGACTTATGTTAAATTATTAGATTGGCTGAAATTCGATAGGATTAGATAATTCATGTCTGTTTATCGGTTGAATTAATTTTGTGAAAAGTTAATTCAAGATAAACTTATTAAATTATGGAGAATATTTATTTTCCTATAGATTATCTAGATATTGTTGTTTTAATTAGATAATTTCTTTATTGGATTATTTGAATTAAAACTGAGGCTTTATCCAAAGAATCTAGAGTGGTCTGTTTATCGGTTGAATTAATTTTGTGAAAAGTTAATTCAAGATAAACTTATTAAATTATGGAGAATATTTATTTTCCTATAGATTATCTAGATATTGTTGTTTTAATTAGATAATTTCTTTATTGGATTATTTGAATTAAAACTGAGGCTTTATCCAAAGAATCTAGAGTGGGAAAAAAAAGATTCACAAGGATCATTTATTGTAAGTTTGACAAGCTAGTCTACAAGTTCGGCCTGCCAATGGAGTAAGTTCGGTAGGCCGATTTGCTATTTCGATTTGCCGATCTAACAATAATCTGATCACGTGTTTTTATGTGATTTTATCAAATATTGATCCAGATTTGAATTTTTGGGGCCTTATCTAATAAGAACTAACCCCAAGGCCCAACCTCTATAAATAGGAAGTGAGACTCATATGTTATTTAGAACAGTTGAGAGATCAAGAGTGAGCACTCCATACTATGAGTCTCTGTAACTCCCCTGAAGAGCTATTGTTCTCAAATCACGAAGCTTAGTTCTGGGTATCTTTCGATTGGTTGGAAGGAGAGTCACTAGAGAAAGGCTGTACGAGAGGGGCCATGTATATTCCAATCGTGGATAGAGAATAGCAAAAAAGACCAATTGGTTGAGGCTATTTTGGAATGCCTTTTTTTTTCACAGATTGTAAGGAGCTCTTCAGCATTAAAAGTTTAGTAAGATCTGGCTAATTTATGTATATAGAGTTTCAAACTTTTGTTTTGAAAAATACTCTGGTATAAATTTTTTTTTTAATTTTCGCTGCGTATTATTTTTCTAACACTAGATTGAAAAAGTGTGTTATTGATGATCCTCTTCAAAGAGAGCAGTAGACATGTAGAATTGGATCTATATATTACATTTTCTTTTTTTTTTTTTTTTTTTGGTTGAAGCTTGAACTTTTTATGTCATTAGTTTATGACTTTATTTTCTTTGAAGTGTTGGATGTTTAATCAACTTTGAAGTTTGTAATTTAGAGTTATAAGTGCATTTTGCTTCTTCTTTTTTTTTTTCAATTGTTATTAAGCTATGTTACAAAACATTAATATGTATAGGTCAAACATGAATATATATATATATATAAGCCTTAACTTTGAAAATTGATTAGACTAATCCAATTAAAACCAACCTTAATCTTATTGAATTGGATAAGAGTGGATGATATGCTACCATTGAAATGGATTAGATGAAATTTTTAAAATCAATTTTTGATTAGATTGAATGTTCATTTTTCGAAAATAAGTTAGTTGGGTTGGATGAACATGCCTAAAGTTTAGACACTTAAGGTTCATATAGTAAATGGATTCGAATTAGTGTTTTAATTTGAGTTAGTGTGATTTGAATTAGGATTTGAGTTAGTAATTTAAATTGTTATTCGAATTGACGTTTGGATGTACATTTAAAGTTTTAATCTGAGTATGGAATAAAATTGAAATTTGCGTTTGGAGAGGCAGTGAAGATAGTTTTTGATTTATTAATAAATCTAATAAAATCTTAATGTTAATGATCTTAAAAAATATGCAATATGGATCTTGATTTATTCCTTTCTTCATTAGGAACACAGTGAAAAAATTATCTCAATTGGATATTAAATGAAGAAGTTATGATTTTTTTCCTCAAATATAGGAGAGAGAATTTTAATTTTTACTGTCGCAAACATATTCAATTAATAAAAGCTTAGAAGGGATAAGAACTCTAAAAACTTAGATTCTTGCTATTCAAATGATTCAAATTTTGGAGGAAACAAACACGTATTCGAAGGATTCTTGATACTCGAATATAAATTTAAGTCTATTAAGTTCAAATAATGCATGAAACAAACATACGCTTAATTGCTATAACAAAGTTTGAGAACCACGTTGTAAAAAAGGCTCAGTTTTATACTGGGCAAATGTGCAAAAAAACAAATTTGTTTCCCTCTTTAACGAGCTACGCCGGAGGGAGAAGAAGACAGAAAAACCCCGCGTGCGATGGATTCTGCCACCAATTCTCAACAAACTGGCGTCTTTTTTTCTTTCTTTTTTATTCTATTTTATTTGGCAGCCCAAAGAACAAGGAGAAATCAAATAAGTTTAATGGGTCTTGTTGGTTTTTTTGTTCAGTGTCTAATGATGAAGAACTAGACTACTCAATGAAACCGGAGTTCTATGATCCTGAACTTGATGATAAAGATGAATTATGGGCTCACAAGAAGCGGAAAGGCCGTACTTCTGATGCAGTTCTCAGCTACCCAGCTTGTTTCACCACTCTTTGTCTCGACTCCCAAAGGTATCTATGTTTTTGGTAATTTACTTTTTAGCAATTGGGGATTGATGATAATTTCTTCTATGCATCTTTCCTTTATTTTTATATGTTCTTTTGGCATTTTTGATGGATTATGTTTTAATATCTTGGGGTATTATGTTATTAAAGGTAATTTTTGTAAAATATTGAATGGGTAACTCTTATTGGATGTGGAGTACTATGAATGAATATGAACGATAAGAAGTCCTATGTGTAAGTGTTGGAATAAAATATGAAACACAGTAGAAGCAATGGATTATTGACAAACAAAAATTTTCTGAGAACTTTATTCATTAGAAATACCTATATAATTTTAATTAATAATAGAAAGCTTTGACAATTTTTACCAACCTTTTGAAGACTATCAGGGTATCCTAGCTTTTCTCTTTGATACCACGATCTTCCAATCCAAGCCTCCACACCAATGAAAAGACGAGTGGGCGTCAAACTGCAAGAATGAATTTTCCTCACACTTTTTTGAATCTGTTATGTACTCAACACATGAGATAGCAGACTTTTTTTTTTTTTCAGAGAAGAACTCTTAGTTTTTATTTCTATGAAAGTTACGTGAATAATAGATCTGCTGAGATAACTATTATCTCTCCCTTTTTATATCTGAGCAGTTAGTTATTTTTTAATTAATTTTAAATTTGAAATAACCACCATATTAGATATATAGGGAGGGGTTGTACTCTACATTCATTATCCTTTTGTTATTCTAAAAACAAATCAATGTTTTTTTTAATATATAAATATATATATATATATAAGTATGTTTATGTTTACGTAAACGTAAACAATTCTCCTTTTCTTTTTTTTTTTAAAAGCGTAAAGAATGTAAACGTTCTTTTAATTAATAAATATATATATATATAATATTTGGTTCAAAATCAAAAATATATATATCTAAATTCAAAAATAAATCATATTTATTCAAAATTAGATTTTTAAATTAATCAATTAATTATTTAATTTTGTGTCCAAATAGAAAAAGACAAAAAAGTGATCTCACCACACATGTGTCGCACAGAAAATTAAAATTGTATTCAAATAATCTTATTATTAAAATATTATTAATTAATTAATTTAAAAAGCATATTTAACTAATCTCATTAGTTAAATGTAATCAATTAATCTAACTAATGCTTAATTAAATGTGACAACATTTATCACATTACATTATGTGTCACAAAGAACATTTTTCTGTATCACATTAATAACTCAAGTGTGAAATAATTAATTCAAAATTCAATAATTTTAAATTAAATATGTATAATTCATTCTATACATAAATCCAATATAGTATTACAGATGTGGCATTGGAGACCTATGGACCTATAACCCAAGCTCCAATCAATTTGACAATTATTTAAACTCTTTAATTAATGTGCCAAAATTATTAGTTTTAGTGTTATTTCACTAAAAACCTGAAACTAAACTCTTGAGATTATAGTAAAATTACTCAAAGAAAATTAGCGAGTAGTCCATTGATATAATCATTACATATAAGTGAGTCCTCCATAAATAGTTCATAATAAGAGCTAGGTTCAATTTCCGTTTACCTCTCTTATTATATCTTTATCCTTGAGTTTCAATAATTCTCTAATAAACAGTTAATTCATAATTTTATTATGAATGAGTGCTCTATTGTTCAAACCTTGAATCATCACTCAAGAGAACTATTTTTCTAACTTCCATAGGGAAGGATTGAATTCCATATCTGTATAATATTATTCCCAGCCATTTATTACATTATGTTTCCAAGATGCTAAGTTATGATCTGTATTTATACAAATCTTACCATGTAAGTCAAAAACATAATGTCATAAATAGGAGTCTAATAAATACTCAGGATTAAGAATATCAAATATATGATCAACACAGTGATAAATTTGAATACTCTATTTGTAACGGATGATTATTAGAGATTCATAATTTATTTGATCCAGTCCTATATAATCTCATTATATAAAGTACCTCCAATCCAATGTCTCTACATTAATAATCTGGATAATGACTATTTCATTCTAAATAAGATTGGACCGTACTTGTAATATTTAATTAAAGATCTCAAACTTTAATTAATTATTATAGACTATTTAGATTATTATCTATAAATTTTATCCCTAAGCATATAACACTTATATGCTAAATTTATAGTCACATAAATAATCATGGAATTTTCTTGATGTTTATAAATGTATTCATGATACATATAAGCAACCAAAATAATTATAAATGTCATTTTATTTATTTACTATCAATATGTACATTTATAAATAATTATAATTGAGATTGGACTGTACTTGTAATATTTAATTGAAGATCTCAAACTTTAATTAATTATTATGGACTATTTAGATTATTATCTATAAATTTTATCCCTAAGTATATAACACTTATATGCTAAATTTATAGTCACATAAATAATCATGGAATTTTCTTGATGTTTATAAATGTATTCATAATACATATAAGCAACCAAAATAATTATAAATGTCACTTTATTTATTTATTATCAATATATACAATGTCATAGCTTTTAGGGCACCAAACCTAACAATCTCCTACTTGCCCTAAAGCAGGTGAGACATGTCTCTAAGACCTAAGCTTTCCAAGTGTGCCTCGAAGCTCTTTGTAGGTAACGTCTTGGTAAAAGGGTCGGCAAGGTTGTTATCCGACGATATCTTCACAACTTCCACATCTCCTCGATGTACTATTTCTCTAATCAAATGATATTTTCTCTCTATATGCTTTCCTCTTTTGTGGCTTCTAGGTTCTCTTGAATTTTCCACTGCTCCACTGTTGTCACAATATAGTGTGAGTGGTTTATCCATGCCTGGAGTAACTTCTAGATCACTTAAGAACTTATGGAGCCAAACAGCTTCTTTAGCTGCTTCACAAGTAGCCACATATTCACCTTCCATAGTTGAATCAGCAATACATGATTATTTAGTGCTTCTCCAAAATATGGCTCCACCAACAAAAGTAAACGCTAATCTAGACGTACATTTATGAGTGTCTTTGACTAATTGAAAATCAGAATCAGTGTATCCAATAGGAATCAAATTCTCACCAGAATATACCAGCATATAGTTTCTTGTTCTCTTGAGATACTTGAGAATATGTTTAACTGCTACCCAATGATTTAATCCTGGGTTGGATTGATACCGATTGACTATACCCACCGCATAGCAAATGTCAGGTCTTGTGCACAACATGGCATACATTAGACTCCCCACTGCAGATGCATAGGGTACCTGTCTCATGTATTCTTTCTCTTGAGGTGTTTTAGGACACTGCTCTTTTGAAAGATAAACTCCATGACGTATAGGTAAATAACCTTTCTTGGAGTTTTACATCAAAAATCTAATAAGCGCCTTATCGATATACGATGCCTGAGAAGTGCCAATAGTTTGTTCTTGCAATCTCTTATGAGTTGGATTCCAAGAACATAACTTGCTTCTCCCAAATCTTTCATTTGGAATTAGTTGGCAAGTCATTTCTTTACATTAGATAATATCCCTACATTATTCTTAATGAGAAGGATATCATCTACATAAAAAACTACGAAGACCACCTTCTTATCTTTGATATACTTGTATACACAAGGTTCATCAATATTTTGATCGAAACCATAAGACCTGATCGCCTCATCAAATCCCAAGTTCCAAGATCTTGAAGCTTGTTTGAGTCCATAGATAAACCTTTGCAACTTGCAAACTTTTTGCTCTTAACCTTTGACTACAAACCTTTCTGGTTGCACCATATAGATGTTTTTCTCAAGATAGCCATTCAAAAAGGTAGTCTTGACATCCATTTACTATATCTCATAATCAAGACATGCAGCAATTGATAAAAGAATCCAAATAAGCTAGAGCATCATAGTTAACTCCATCCTTTTAGGTATAACCCTTTGCCACAAACCTAGCTTTGAAAGTCTCAACTTTCCCATCCACTTCTTTTTTCTTCTTGTAAATCTATTTGTGCCCTATGGGTTTTATCCCTTCAGGTAGATCTATAAGTTCTTGGACTGAATTGGAGTACATGGATTCCATTTCAAGGTTCATAGCCTCTAGGCATTTCTCCTTCTCAGAATCTTCCATTGCATCATGATATGTCAATGGATCATCCTCATAATTATCAAAGATAGCAACATGTGCTTCTCCAATTTCCTTGTAACGAGCAGGCGGTCTCACAACCCTCCCACTACATCGAGGTGGTATGACATTTTGATCTGGAGATGTGGTCTCCTCATTTTGACCTTCGACAAAGGTTGTTGGTTGCAGTCTAATCTGATCAGAAAGTAACTCTTCTAATACAACTATGCTACGAGGTTTATAGTTTGTCATATAATTATTCTCGAGAAAAGTGGCATTTTTTGATACAAATACCTTCTTTTCTTGTGGACTACAAAACAAACCTCCCCTCATTCCCTTTGGGTATCTCACAAACAAGCATACTTTAGAACGTGGTTCCAGCTTCCCGGTCTTTCCTTTTAGCACATGTGCTAAACACCCCCATATACGAATATGTCGCATACTAGGTTTGCGACCATTCCATAACTCTAAGGTATTTTTGGAATAGACTTAGATGGAACTATGTTTAAAAGGTATACTGTAGTTTGTAATGCATATCCCCAAAAAGAAGTGGGTAATGATGAGTAGCCGAGCATGGATCTCACCATATCATGCAACGTCTGATTTCTTCTCTCTGCAACACCATTTTGTTGTGGTGTTCCAGGTACAGTGAGTTGTGATAGACTACCATGTTCTATCATCTAGTCCTTGAATTCTGTATCAAGGTATTCCTTTCCTTGATAAAATCGAAGAGTCTTCACCGTCTTTCCTAATTGCTTTTCAGCTTCTGCTTGGAATTCTTTGAACTTTCCAAAAGTTTCAGGTTTCCTTTGCATTAGATACATGTATCCATACCTCGAATAATCGTCAATAAATGTGACGAAATATTCGTAACCACCACGTGCTTGTACATTCAATGGACCACAGACGTCTAAATGTATTAGCTCAAGTGGTTCCTTAGCCCTTTTGCCTTTTGCAGACAAAAGCCTTTTAGTCATTTTACCTTCAAGACAAGATTCACAAACAGGTAGAGAACTAATTTTTAGTTCTTTTAAAGGACCATCATTTACTAGTCTGTTAATTCTGTCAAGGTTAACAAGACCTAATCCAAGGTGCCATAGGTATGTTTCAATATCAGAAGAAACCTTTTGCTTCTTAGGTTTTGGTTGTTCAACTTTGAACATTTCAATATTGAGCAATGATTTTTTGTTGGGCCTCAAGGTGTAAAGCCCATTTTCCAGATGCACAGAATAAATATCCAAACTATTTCTAGAAATATTAACATAATTATTATTAGAAGAAACATTAAACATTTGTTCAAACAACCTAGAAACAGAAATCAAATTTCTATGAAAACTAGGAATGTAATAAACATTGTCCAAAATAAAAAACTTATTTCTAAAATAAAGTTTAACGATGCCCACTGCTCTTACCGAAACAACCTTTCCCGTTTCCACTCTCAACGTTTGTTCCCTATTGGCAAGCTCCTCTGAAGAACTAAGCATCTGCAAAGAAGAACAAACATGGTTAGTTGCCCCTGAATCAATTATCCAACGTGAAGCGTCATCTTCAAGTAAACAAGCTTTTAAAACGAGTAAATCTAATTTATCATTGTTCTTCTTTTATTTGAACTCCTGAAGATACTTCTTGCAGTTTCTCTTCCAATGCCTAACTATGCCGTAGTAGAAACATTTTCCTTTGTGCTTTTTTTGCTTTGAGCTCTTGTTGCTGTTGCTTTTGTTCTTCTTAGGTTGCCCTCCACTCTTAGACTTACTACTTCCTTTAGTCCTCTTCCTCTTCTTATTCTTTGGAGTAGAAGAGGAGGGTTGAGCTTTTGTAACATTTGCCTCAGCTTGTTTAGTCTTTTCTTTCAAAATAGACTCGAAGGTTTGCAGCTCATTAAGTAACTCAGTCATATTATATTTCAGCTTGTTCATGAAATAGTTGCTTTTGAGTTGAAGGAACGTAGGGGAGAGGTTTCCAAAATCATCCCCACCTGTGTGTCTTCATCTATCACTGCCCCGTTCACCTCGGCCTCATGGAGATAGTTAACCATGTTGATAACATGTTCTTTGACCGAGACCCCTGCCTTCATCTTGGCATTCATCACAGCCTTGACAGCTTCATGATTTGCCTTTTCAGAAGGCTTGCCAAACTTGTCTTGTAAAGGCTGCAGCATCGCATAAGTGGTCTCCATGCTTTCGTGCTTCATCCTAAGCACGTTAGATATGCCAGCCAAAAGGAAGCAATGGGCCATGATATTTGCCTCGATCTAACGATCATATGCTACTCGTAAATTACGAGGAGCATTGGTAGTAGGCGATGGAGGACATTCCTCCATCAAGACAAACTTGTAATTTTTGTAAATTAGTACAATGTTCATGTTACTCTTCCACTTGACAAAATTATCTTCGGTTAATTTTTCATTTGGGAGAATAGCGATGATTGGATTAGACATTGTAACTGTAATAAATAAATAAAATGACATAAATTAAATGGTTGCATAAACATCAAAAATATAGGTTTTAGAATAGTAAACGTGATGCATGATGTATATGAAAAACACACAAAAATTATTTTACTAATTCCACGATTATTGAATTTTAATAAATAAAGTGCCGCTTAGGGTAGGTCAATTATTTATGAATTGAATTGAGACATTCTCAATTAATAAATATATTTAAAAATCTCATATTTTCTATATTTATTAATCACTGTTTATTTTTTGTCAAGATATAATTAACAATTTAATTATATCCTTATAAGTGTGATCCACTATTTTAGATTTTAATAACTTAACTCAAAATTGCCATCGTAGGGTAGGTCAATTTTGAAATACATTGTAAAATCCTATCTCTTAGAAGCCAACTTTGTTATTGATTTAAATGGACACCCTCCATGGAGGACGAAATCAAAACATCGCGAGGCGCCACTTAAATCTCACAGTGTTGTGCTAATAGTGGAGACCATAGGTTATGTTGTCTTATTACCTTCTCGCACTCATTATTTTAAAAGATGTGTTTTATCTTATAAAATATCATATGTTTCATAACTCTAGTAAATAAAAATAATTTTTAATTACTAGCTTATATTATGTGTTAATAGAATCTCATCCTATTGACACTTAAATAAATTACCAGATTTTCTAAAAAATCTAAATTTATTATGAATTATCTAAGTTACAGAATATTAAACAATTTAAAATTAGATAACTTAGAATTAATGTGAATTTTACTAAGTCTTAACTATTAAAACTAAATTCACATTATTCGGTTGATTAATAAATTAAGATTCTATAAAACCAACCTAATTAATTTAATCTCATTAAATTAATTCTAACACATATTAAATCATTTTATAAACACCTTTATAAAAGAAATAATATGCAAGTGTATGCATGTCATGTTACAATAACTATAAGTGGACACTTTCCTAGATGACATATTATAATGCATGAACATGTTATCACAATCGTCACATGAAGATAAAGCATGAAAATAAATAATGGATTTTTGACCGGGTCCTTTTAGATAATTAAAATTACAACCTATAAAAAAAATATAAAAATTACATGGGTTTTCTTGTAAAAACATAACTCTCAGCTCTATTGTAGTCTTGTAACGCCCCAAAATTTATTTAATGTTAATGTAATATAAATGATGAATTAGTGTACCATAATTAATGTTTTAACATTAATTAGATTATTGGATTGGATTTTCAATTTTTGGTTATTTTCTTAATTTGTTGAATCCAAATGATTTCCTATTGTTTTAAAATGATGTTTTAAGTTTTAAAACGCAACAATTTGTAAAATGTTAAAAATACTCTGTTTTACAAAACCGTGGGCGGCACATGGTTTTCGCACAGTAAAACCACCCACCGATTTTCGCTATTTATTCTCTCTCTTCCTCCTCTCTCCTCACTCTCTCCGGTTTCTCTCTCTCTCTTCATTCACTCTCTCTCTCTTGGTCTCTCGGCAACCCTCTCTCTCTCTACATCTCTCTCAAAATTTTTGAAATCAAATTCGAATCCAAGCTGCGGGTTAGCAAGGAGGAAGCTCGGGGACGTGATTTAGCAACCGAGAACGCGGATTGAAGCTTCAATTCGAGGTTAGATTTGAAATTTCTAAACTTTTTACAAAATTTTCAATTTTGTGTATTTTTGAAATCTAGGTTTGTTTAAGCTTAGAAAACTGTGGATTTGAGTTAAATGAACTTAGAACAACTAGAATCTAAGCTTAGATTGAAGAAAAACGGATTGAATTCAAGATTTTTCATTTTTCCTCAATTTTTTTATTTTCAGATTTTCAGGATTTTTGTGTTTGAATCTTGTTTAAATGAGTTTTAAAGTGTCAAAATATGTTTTTCTATCATCTATGAATGTTTTCTATGCCTGGAATTTGAGAAAAATAGGTTAGAATTAAGATTTGGGTTTTGGGGAAATTGAAACCCGTGGCTGGAATTTCTGGGTTTTCCCAGTTCGGCAGGCCGATGTTCTTCCGTCCGGCAGGCCAAACCTGGGGAAATGACCGGCCGACCAGACCTGGCTTTCGACAGGCCGAACTGTACAGTTCGGCCTGCCGGACGAAGCAGGGAGTCCGGCAGGCCAACCGAGGCATGGAAATTTTTGTGATTTTCACCCATTTTCACTGTTTTGAACCCTGATTTAAATCCCAACCTTATAGAATGATTTTAAAGGTACAAATGGCACACTAGGACATCATGAAATGATTTAGTAACATAGGATGTCTTGAACTAGATATTGATCGACTTAGTTTGTATCTAGGATCGTTCGTGGTTTCGCGAAGCTAACGTATAGCGGACTGGGATTACGGTGTGGGGTACCGGCATGAGTATTGAGGTAGGACTTCTACCCCATTTATTTGGTAGCCTGGTTTTGTAATGATTTGGCTTTGAAAAGGATTTCTATTAAAATGTTTTCAACGGTTGTTTGAAAATGAATTTATCAGTTATATTTTAATATACCGTGATCTGAAATGAACTTCATAATGAATGTAAATGACAACACTCGGTAATTGGGTTTTGAATGATGATGATAATAAACACATAGGCATGATGCCATATCAGAGATTGGGTCGTGTAGCGATCGACCTTTGGGGCAGGTCCCAAAACCCAGCTGGGCCACTACGGTGGTGATACTATGGTTTGCCTAAGAAAAAGAAAATGATATTTCTGGTTATCTAAGTAAACTATTCTGGGTAAGCATGGTTTTACTTAAAATTGTTTATTTATTTATCTTTTTATTTATTTAAGGTTTCTTTTAAATAATTCCTGAATAATGAAATGTTCCTTTAAATAAATTATTTTGTAAAACATAGTCCTACTGAGCCTTTCGCTCACGTTTTATTTGTTTTAAATTTCCCCCTCTAGGTGGTTTCCCATTTAGGTTTGGAGAGGATTCGTCGGACCGAACTCAGGAGCAATAGGAGGATTGATTTATATTTTGTGTTATTTAATCAAGGCATGTAAGATTTAACTTTATTTGTACCCTGGACTGTGATTGTATTTATGATATTGTCAGTACCACGTGTGTGCACAAGTTGTGGGTCTGTGGGACCCATACTCGCGGTTCTTTATTAATTTTTATTATTCGCTTAATATTTATAAATTCTTTTGTAAAACTGTGGTTGAAATCTTCTTATTTCTCACTCAATTTGATCCTTAAACCATTGGTTTTAATTAAATTCTCCTTTAATTAATTTAAATAACTCGCCACGTCACCTCCCGTACTCCGGGGCGTGACAGAATGGTATCAGAGCTCAAGGTTATAAACCTTGGGAATTGTGCACACATAGGTTTGACAATGAAATACCTCTGACAGTCCAAATTTTGTTTTCAGAAGTGAGAGAATGACACCTAGACGTCGTTCGACTGCTGACGTCGAGTTCAGAAATGATGAGAGCATGATGAGGTCTAGGTTTGCGGCTTTTTGACAGATGGCAGCCAGGGCTAGACTAGGAGATTTTGATGTTGGTAGTCAGCATGGGTACTTTAAGGAATTTCGACAGGCGTCTATTCTGACTTTTGATGGCAATGGGAATCCGCAGTTAGCAGAGTATTGGCTGGATTCGATCTTGAAGCATTTGGATACTCTTGGTGTGCCTGAGGAGTATCGTGTGGAGTTTGCTGCGTATAAGCTCGAGGGTGGCGCTAACACTTGGTGGAAACAGGCTAAGTGTCTGGAGCGCGGTGGTGATATCAGTTGGGACAGGTTCGAGGAGCTGTTCTATGATCGGTGTTTTTCGCAGGGGTATAGAGATCAAAAGGCAGCTGAGTTCTACAGGTTACAGTAGGGTGATCTGTCAGTTCGGGAGTATGAGGCAAAGTTTAATGAGTTGGGTAGGTTTGCTCCATCAGTTGTGGTATCGGAGCGTGAGAAATGTATTAAGTTTCAGGAAGGGCTCAAGGCTCCTATTCGGCGGCAGTTGGTTGCTCTACGGCTTAGGAGTTTCAGAGAGCTTGTGTCGTCGGCGATCTCCGTGGAGAATGATTATGTGCAGTATTGTGAGGACCAAGCCAAGGCTTCAGGAGGATCGCAGAGGAGTGGCAGGAAGAGTACCAGTAGTCGTCCAGCTCCGGGGAAAGGCAAGCAAGGCAGTGCGACTAGTGGTAGCAGCAGTTCGTCTGGCAGCGGGCGCAGCAATCCCTACAGCTTTCATTGTCATTTCTGTCAGCAGCCCGGACACATCAAAAGGAATTGCCCGATCAGGAGTGCTCGTCTTGGATCTCAGACCGGGGAGGATGCCAGTCGTCAGTCTCAGTCTCAGCCTCAGACCCTACCTCCGCCTCCACAGTACTTGCAATTGCAGTATCCCTAGTTCTCTCCTCAGCAATTCTCATATCCGACACGGGGGCAACAGCCGCAGCATTTTCAGCGCAGTGTTTCTCAGTATCAAGCGCCGAGTACAGGTAGTGTGCAGTTGTCTCCATCTCAGCAGTATCGGCTGAGTAATCCAGGACCCAGCAATGTCGGTAGAGGAAAAGGGAAGGCGCCAGTGTAGGTTCATGCAATGGCATCTGGAGGGTCAGATTCTCAGACTGGTAACGCGGTTGTCGATGGTATCAACTTGGTTTCTAGATCTTTAGCTCGCGTTTTATTTGATATCGGTGCCTCTCATTCTCTCATTTCGAGTTCTTTTGTACATGCCTTGGGATTAGAGGTAGAAGAGTTTAATGAACCCCTAGTCATAACTTCTCCCTTGGGGCGGGTGTGTGTAAATCTTGTAAAATAAAGATTGGGGATGAGATTTTGAAAAGTGATTTGATTATACTCCCCATGAGCTCCTATGATGTAATTCTAAGGATGGACTGGTTGTCTAGGTATAGTGCAGTCGTGGACTGCAAACTTAGAAAAGTGACCCTAGTGTCTGATAGGGGGACGGTGATCACTTACTAGGGTGGTGGTGATTGGTTAATGAGTGAGCGTTTCATGAAGTCGGTTCTAGGAGGGCGAAGGAATCTAGGTTGTTGTGCTTTTCTTGCCAACCTGGATTGCGAGCCCTATGTTTCGAGAGGCAGTTTAGCGATTTCGGTGGTTGATGGGTTCGAGGATGTCTTCCCCGACGAGTTGCCAGGATTACCACCACATCGGGAGATTGAGTTTGGTATCGAGTTGTTCCCAGGGACATCACCGATTTCTATGGCACCTTATCGGATGGCGCCGGCAGAAATGAAAGAATTGAGGAAGCAACTTTAGGAGCTTGCTGATAGAGGGTATATTCGGAACAGCACATCTCCGTGGGGAGCACCGGTTTTGTTTGCTAAGAAGCATGATGAGACTCTCAGGTTATGTGTGGATTATCGGCAGCTAAATCATCTTACGGTAAAGAAAAAGTATCCCTTGCCTAGGATTGATGAGTTGTTTGATCAGTTGGGAGGTTCGCGGTACTCCTCAAAGATTGATTTGCGTTCAGGTTATCATCAGCTCAGGATCAAGGAAGAGGATATTCCTAAGACAGCTTTTAGGACTCGGTATGGGCACTTTGAGTTCCTGGTTATGTCGTTTGGGTTGACGAATGCTCCGGCAGCTTTCATGGATTTGATGAACAGGATATTCAGGCCGTATTTGGATCAGTTCGTGATCGTGTTCATCGATGATATTCTTGTGTATTCTAAGACTTGGGAGGAGCATGAGCAGCATCTCCGGATCGTGCTTCAGACTCTGCGGGAGCACCAGTTATATGCTAAGAGGGAAAAGTGTGAGTTTTGGTTGACTGAGGTCAAGTTTTTGGGTCATGTTATCTCGGAGCATGGTATTTCTGTGGATCCATCCAAGATTGAAGCTATATTGGAGTGGAAACGACCAAGGAATATAGCGGAGATTCGCAGCTTCTTAGGTCTTGCTGGATATTACAGGAAATTTGTACAGGATTTTTTGAAAATTGCAGCTCCGTTGACGAGATTGATAAAAAAAAATGTCAGGTTTGAGTGGAATGAAGATTCTGAGCTTGCTTTTTAGGAATTGAAGAACCGGTTGACTTTAGCTCCAGTGTTGGTTATTCCTAGCAGTGACGAGCCGTATGAGGTTTATGCGGATGCTTCAGGACGCGGACTTGGATGCGTGTTGATGCAGCATGGACGTGTAGTTGCGTACGGATCGAGACAGCTACGACCTCACGAGCGGAATTATCCTACTCATGATTTAGAGCTTGCGGCGGTAATTTACGCGCTGAAGATTTGGAGGTGTTACTTGTATGGAGCATCGTTTCAGGTCTTCTCCGATCACAAGAGTTTGAGGTATCTGTTCACTCAGAGGGATCTTAACTTGAGGCAGCGTAGATAGATCGAGTATATGGAGGATTATGATTTTACGTTGCAGTATCATCCTGGGAAAGCTAATGTGGTCACGGATGCGCTTAGCAGGAAGTCTTCAGGGATTCTCGCTTGTTTGGTTTTTGAGGACTGGAGCAGGGATGCGACGGTGAGTGAGTATCGGCTAGGGTATCATGAAGATTGTGATCGCGTTTTGGTGTATCATGTGGAAGCGACTCCAGCTCTTGCTCGGATGGTGAAGCAAAGTCAGTGGCAGGATCGACATTTGCAGGGGATTTGGTCGCGGATTCAGAACGGGGAGCAGTTCGAGGAATGGAGCGTGCATGTAGATGGATCGTTGTACTTTCAGGAGCGTCTTGCAGTTCCAGTTATTGCCGAGGTGATGAAATTCGTTCTAGACGAAGCCCATAGGTCTCAGCTCACTATTCATCCGGGAAGCACAAAGATGTATCGTGATTTGAAGAGGCACTATTGGTGGAGAGGCATGAAGAAAGACATTCGAGAGTACGTGGCCAAGTGTTCGACGTGTCTTCAGGTGAAAGCCGAGCATCAGAAGCCTGCAGGTCAGCTTCAGCCGCTTCCTATTCCAAGGTGGAAATGGGAGCATGTGACGATGGATTTTCTCACAGGTTTGCCGAGGACGGAGTAGCGGCATGATGCAGTTTGGGTTGTGGTCGACAGGTTGACAAAATCGGTGCATTTCATTCCATTTAGGTCGACGTGTTCTAGGAGGGTTCTCGGAGAGTTGTATCTGCAAAACATTGTGAGGTTGCATGGGGTTCCTTTGTCCATCACCTCTGATCGAGACACCAGGTTTAATACTAAGTACTGGAGGAGTTTTCAGGAGGCTTTAGGCACAGATTTGAACTTCAGTACGGCGTTTCATCCTCAGACTGATGGGCAGTTTGAGCGGGTTATTCAGGTTTTCGAGGATATGTTGCGTGCCTGTACGTTGGACTTCGGCGGGAACTGGAAGCAATGTTTGCATTTGATAGAGTTCGCGTACAACAACAGTTATCAGGCGAGTATTGGTATGGCACCGTTTGAGGCGTTGTATGGGTGACCGTGTCGGTCACCTGTGTGTTGGGCCGAGCTGGAAGATAGGGTTATTCTTGGGCCAGATGAGATCCGTGATAGCAACGAGAAAGTCGCGGTGATTCGAGATCGATTGAGGGCAGCTCAGAGTCGGCAAAAGAGCTACGCGGATAGAAGACGTAGACCCTTAGAGTTCGTGGTTGGAGATTTTATTCTCTTGAGGGGTATCGCCTCGTAAGGGAACTATGCGGTTCGGCGTGAGTGGGAAGCTCGTATCGAGGTATATTGGGCCGTTCGAGATCACTCAGCGTGTTGGCGTGGTCGCTTATCGGCTTGATCTTCCGCCCGAACTTTCTCATGTTCACGATGTGTTTCATGTGTCGATGCTTAGGAAGTGTCCGCCTGAGCAAGGTAAGATAGTTTCATTCCACGATGTGCAGGTTCAGGAGGATACGACGTACGAAGAAGTGCCGATTCAGATTATCGACCGAAAAGTGATTAGCTTGCGTCGTCGTGAGATACCGTTGGTAAAAGTCATGTGGCAGCATCACGGGGTTGATGAAGCCACTTGGGAGCTAGAGTCGAGTATGCGGGAATTGTATCCGCATTTGTTTTGTTTTTGAAATGAGATGTAAATTTCGAGGGCGAAATTTCTTTTAGGGGTGGAGAGTTGTAACGCCCTGAAATTTATTTAATGTTAATGTAATATAAATGATGAATTAGTGTGCCATAATTAATGTTTTAACATTAATTAGATTATTGGGTTGGATTTTGAATTTTTGGTTATTTAAGCTTCGGGTTAGCAAGGAGGAAGCTTGGGGACGTGATTTAGCAGCCGAGAACGCGGATCAAAGCTTTGATTTGAGGTTAGATTTGAAATTTCTAAACTTTTTACAAAATTTTCAATTTTGTGTATTTTTGAAATCTAGGTTTTTTTAAGCTTAGAAAACCGTGGATTTGAGTTAAATGAACTTAGAACAACTAGAATCTAAGCTTAGATTGAAGAAAAACGGATTGAATTCAAGATTTTTCATTTTTCCTCAATTTTTCCTATTTTCAGATTTTTGGGATTTTTGTGTTTGAATCTTGTTTAAATGAGTTTTAAAGTGTCTAAATATGTTTTTCTATCATATATGAATGTTTTCTATGCCTGGGATTTGAGAAAAATAGGTTAGAATAAAGATTTGGGTTTTGGGGAAATCGAAACCCGTGGCTGAAATTTCTGGGTTTTCCCAGTTTGGCAGGCCGAACTGCGTGTTCGGTAGGCCGAAACAGGGATCGGTAGGCCGGTGTTCTTCCGTCCGGCAGGCCGAACCTAGGGAAATGACCGGTCGACCGAACCTGGCTTCCGGCAGGCCGAACTGTGCAGTTCGGTCAGCCGAAGCAGGGAGTCCAGCAGGCCGACCGAGGCATGGAAATTTTTGTGATTTTCACCCGTTTTACTGTTTTGAACACTGATTTAAATCCCAACCTTATAGAATGATTTCAAAGGTATAAATGGCACACTAGGACATCATAAAATGATTTAGTAACATAGGATGTCTTGAACTAGATATTGATCGACTTAGTTTGTATCTAGGATCGTTCGTGGTTCCGCGGAGCTAACGTATTGCGGACCGGGATTACGATGTGGGGTACCGGCACGAGTATTGAGGTAGGACTTTTACCCTATTTCTTTGGTAGCCTGGTTTTGTAATGATTTGGCTTTGAAAAGGATTTCTATTAAAATGTTTTCAACGGTTGTTTGAAAATGAATTTATCGGTTATATTTTAATATACCGTGATCTGAAATGAACTTCATAATGAATGTAAATGACAACACTCGATAATTGAGTTTTGAATGATGATGATAATAAACACATAGGCATGATACCATATCAGAGATCGGGTCGTGCAGAGATCGACCTTGTGTGCAGGTCCCGAAACTCAGCTGGGCCACTACGGTGGTGATACTATGCTTTGCCTAGGAAAAAGAAAATGATATTTCTGGTTATCTAAGTAAACTATTCTGGGTAAGAATGGTTTTACTTAAAATTGTTTATTTATTTATCTATTTATTTATTTAAGGTTTCTTTTAAATAATTCCTGAATAATGAAATGTTCCTTTATATTAAATTATTTTGTAAAACATAGTCCTACTGAGCCTTTCGCTCACGTTTTATTTGTTTTAAATTTCCCCCTCTAGGTGGTTTCCCATTTAGGTTTGGAGAGGATTCTTCGGACCGAATTCAGGAGCAATAGGAGGATTGATTTATATTTTGTGTTATTTAATCAAGGCATGTAAGATTTAACTTTATTTGTACCATGGACTGTGATTGTATTTATGATATTGTCAGTACCACGTGTGTGCACAAGTTGTGGGTCTGTGGGACCCATACTCGCGGTTTTTTATTAATTTTTATTATTTGCTTAATATTTATAAATTCTTTTGTAAAAATGTGGTTGAAATCTTCTTATTTCTCACTTAATTTGATCCTTAAACCATTGGTTTTAATTAAATTCTCCTTTAATTAATTTAAATAACCTGTCATATCACCTCCTATACTTCGAGACGTGACAAGTCTTCATCAAATGGTTTATTATATAACAATTTGTTAAGTTACCTTTGTAATTTAAAAGGCCTAAGTTTTCAACTGGGCCACTCAAAAACTTCTTCTTCACCCCTCCACGTGCAGCCACCTTTTCTTCTTATCCGTAGATATGCAATAAACAAAAAATTAGCCGTCGTATTCTTATATTAAAGCAGTGCCCTTTACATGTGCTGCACTAATGTGCAAATCAATTCCCTTTTTTTTAACAATTAAAAAGCTGCACGTCTATGTGCAGTAAAGAAGAACTTTCAAGTCATAATTCAATGTGCACATGAATAGCACTGTAAAAGCATGTCACATTTTTTTTTTTTGACTTTTCAAATGTATCTGTCAGGTGGCTTTTTTTTTTTTTGAATGACTTCTGCATATTAATGTGCGTTGATGGCTTTTACTGTGTACGTGAGAATGCCTTTCACGTGAATTAATGGTAGGCAGCTCTCATGTGGAAACATGTAGCAGCAGGTGAAGGAATATAATAATGACTATTTTATTTTTAATGAGATTAAATTATACTTATAATATTTAATTAAAGATTTTAAATTTTAAATAATTATTACGGGTTATTTAGACTATTATTTATAAATTTTATTCTTAAACATATAACACCTATATGTTAAATTTATAGTCATATAAACAATCATGGATTTTTTTTTATGTTTATAAATGTATTCATAATACATATAAGCAACTAAAATAATTATAAATGTCATTTTATTTTTTTATTATTAATATGTACAATATCACAACTTTTAAGACACTAAACCTAACAGGAAGAACATCAAAAACTTATGTTTGAGTATATTTATTGTTGTCGAATCTGTTTTGGTGTGTATATTTATATATTATAGTTACGTATGGGTGAGTATATCTTGTTTTTTGAGCGTCTTCAATTCAAGGAAAAGCATGTCAAAGTTTAAATGAGTTTTGGGATTCTGCAAAATCCGATAGTAGAAGGAAAGCGTGATAAAGTTTTATGACTTTATGACTCTCAATACTGAATAGTCCTCTTTAGTTATAGGTTTAATTATAAGAAATGAGGATTTTTTGTACGGAGTGTTTTGCGTGTAAGCAATTAAAGTGATGAATGAACTGGAGGAATGATCATCTTTTTGTTAAATGAAATCATTGCATTTTTTTTTGTCTTGTTGAAGAATCATGGCATGATTAGGTTTTTTCAAGGTAAAATATAATAAATGCAATGGAAAAACTGCATCTTTATATTGAATGAGGGAGAATAGTCGAAGGTATTATGGTGCTAGTGGCTAAAGAAGAAAATGAAACTAATGTTAGAAGCGAAAGTTGATCCTTACAGTTCGCTTCATTTATGTACTATTGGCATGTGTTTGAAAAGAAAAATCTTTTTATTAACACACAATTATTACATTAGTGTTCTGAGCATAGAATATCCTCTGGTATAAGACTAGAAGAAAACCGACTAGTGAGCAAAATTTTGTTCCTCCTTACATTTGATAGTGCCTAACTTGTACATTTACATTTGAATGGAGTTTAATGGCACAACAAACTTAAGAGTGGAGCATCGAGATAGAAACAAGCACTGGTTTCGTTATCTATATTCATAGGTCATGTATGTGTTTTTGGCCAAGGAGTGAATCTTTCCATATGGGCGTAATGAAGAGTGACAGTTTGAGGTGGTTGTGGTGAAGGTCACAACCATGGCACTGATAAAGATTGTTGTAGTAACATATGCTTTTATTAAACGTGTAATGCCCCTAAATTTATTAAATGATATTATAATGTAAAATGGTAGATTAGTGTGCTATAATGAATATTTTAAACTTAATCTAATCATTTGGTGAAATTTTGAATTTAAAGTTGTTTTTCTTATTTTGATGAATTCTTATTGTTTTAAATTATTATTTTGAGTTTTAAAACAAAACAATTTGTCAAATGTCAAATATATTTGGTTTTACAAAACCGTGGGCGCTTTTCCCTCTATTTAATCTCTCATTCTCCCTTGCTTCCTCTCATTCTCTCTCTCTCCCGTGCATCTCTCTCTCTCTCTGCCTCTCCCTTTCTCTCTCATTTTCTCTCAAAATCTTTGAATCAAATCGAGCCCCAAGCTTCGGTTTAGTGGATTGGAGGCTCGGGAACGTGTTTGAGTAACCAAAAACGCGATTTAAAGCTTCGATCTGAGGTTAGTTTTCAAATTTCAAAAGTTTTTCCATTTTTCAATTTTTCTTGCAATTTGAAATTCAAGCTTATTTGAACTTAGAAAACCTTTGATCTAGGTTAGAGGAACTTAGAACAACTAGGATCTAAGCTTTGTTTAAAGAAAAACGGATTTGAATCAAGATTTTTCATTTTTCTCCATTTTTCACCATTTTTTGATTTTTTGGGATTTTGTGTGCAAATCTTGTTTAAATGAGTTTAAAAGTGTCCTATTATGTTTTTCTATCATTTATGATTGTTTTTTATGCCTGAGAACTGAGAAAAAATGTTGAAATGAAGATTTGGAGTTTGGGAGGCCCAAAACCCATGGCTGGAAAATTCTGGAATTTTCCAGTTCGGCAAGCCAGATTCAAGGGATCGGTAGACTGAATTCATCTGTTTGGCAGGCCAAACCTGGAAAAGCTCAGACAACCAGACTTGGTTTTTCGATAGGCCGAACTACGCGGTTCGGCCGGCCCAGGGAGACCGACAGGCCGATCGAACAAGGTGAAAATTTGTAATTTTTCATCTGTTTTTACCGTTTTGAACCCCGATTGAAATCCTAACTTTATAAAATGATTTTAAAGATACAAATGGCACATTAGGACACCATGAAGTAGTTAGCAATGTAGAATATCTTAAATTAGATATTGATCGACCTAGTTTTATCTAGGGTCGTTTGAGGTTCAGTGGAGCTAACGTATAGCGGACCAGGATTACGGTGTGAAGCACCAACACGAGTATCGAGGTAGGACTTCTACCCCTTTTTTTTGGAAACCCAGTTTCAAATGATTTGGTCTTCAAAAGGGTTTTTACCAAAATATTTTTAATGGTTGATTGAAAAAGGAATTTTATCGGTTATCTTTATAAACCGTGGACTGAGATGAACTTCATAATAAATGCAAATAAAAATACCTGGTAAATGAGTGTTGAATAATGATAAAAAAAAAAAAGAAAAAAATATATATATGGGCATAATGCCATAATAGCGATCGGGTTGTGTAGCGTGCAACCTTGGAGGCAGGTCTCAAAACCCAGCTGACCACTATGGTGGTGTTATTCATATGGTTTGCCCAAGAAAAGAAAATGATGATTTTTCTAGTCGACCAATAAACTATTTGGGTAAGAATGGTTTTATTTAAACTTATTTATTCAAATTTTCTCTTAAATAATTTCTTGAAAAATGATATTTCCTTTTGAATTTGATATTTCTTAAAATATAGTCCTATTGTGTAACACCCACCTATTTTTATGCAACAGATCATACTAAGTTAGCAACGATATTAAGTAATTTTATTAATAATTTATGATTTATGATTTATGATTCTAACGTTACTAATTATTTATTCTAAGTGTTATGACAGGTGACGATCGCAAGGAATCGATATGCTCAAGTGTTCATGTTAATTTCAATGTATGTTTATTTATGATGCAATGATGACTCGAATGCTATGATGTTAATGTATTGTATTTTAAGGACAGTTCGGCAGGCCTGACTATCAAGTTCGGCAGGCCAAAAAGTCTTCCAAGAATCGACAGGCCGATGGAAACCATCGACAGGCCAAACTTTGTGGAATCGACAGGCCGATGACAGCTGACGAGCAGTCAGCAGAAATCTCTCTAATTTTTTATTGAGATGATTACGATGATTGGATGGTTTAATGTGGTTAATTGGTATAATTGTGGATTAATTTTATCATTTAAGGAAGGAAACGTTTGACTTTTCATTGTTTGGTATTGATTGATATGGTTTCCTATTTTTAGAAGGCAAAATATGGTAAGTGAGACTAATTGATTTGACTCTCCCTCAATCCTCTCCATTTACACGTGATGATGATGGCCTCTAATTTAGTCAAAAAAATTTTGACTTAATGGAGAGTTCTAAGTTTTGACTCCCCTTTTATGTTATGCTCATTAGGTTATTTTTTAAAAAAAAAAACGTTCTTTTTCTCTCTATCTCTCTCGTTTTCTCTCTCACTTTCTCTTCCTCACGATTTTCTTCTTTGTCCCTTCCTCAATTCTCTTGCAAATATTTGAGAAATATTGAGTTTTCTTTGGACGAATTTGAAGGAATTTGAGAAGAATCATTTTGAGGTAAGGGTTCGTTTTTGGTTTAATTTTCGAAATGAAATCCTTCTTGACATGCGACTGCCATATCTTTCTCTACAAATTTCGTTTTACTCTGAATTTTTAATATGTTATTCATGTATGAGTTTTGTGATGTTTCTCCAAGTTTCACCTTAATTGGGTTTTTCTATGATAAGTTATGAATTTTCTATTCTCTACCACTCGCAGTAAAATATTGTTGTTTGTTTATGATGCATGAAAATATGATTTTCGTTCAAGGGGTAAACGCGCTTTGTTTGCTACAAAATTTGGCAAGAATGTTCATGTATGTGGTATATTATGGACTGCAAAGTTTGGTAATGTTTTGATGAGTGAATTATGTGTTATGAAATTTCTATTGAGACTAGGTCAAGAAACTATTTTAACAATGTTAATACTGGACTTTTGTTTTATGTGATGTTTTATATGTTTAAATGATTTCATTGATGATGAAATAATTTTATGAAATTGAAATATATGTTAGTAAGATGTTAGTATGAATTTTAAAATTAAACTATATGAGTTTTAATTGTTAGAAAATGTTTTTAAAAGATTACTCACTACCTTATTATTGTTGGCAGATTTCATGTTTGAAATGTATGGGTTGTTTTTAGATACTTAATGTAATTCTTATGACTAAAGAAAAATTATAGTAATATGTTTATGTATTAACTTTACCCCTGTTAAGTATGGTGTCTAAAGTATGTGTGAATATTAAGTTTTTAAGTCTTGAATCCATGTAGGTCAGTGAAGTGTATGTGATAATGATTTTTATATTTTTGATGATTATAGTTATGGATGCATGTTATGAATTATGTTTGCATGAGATGAATGTATATGTGATGTAATATGAATGGATGTTTTATTCTATGATAATAAGTATTAATTTTATTCTGTATCTTTAAATGAATAAATGGTATGAACACACAAAGGAACGAGCACATCGAGACTGCGACGTCGTCACCAATACATATAAGGTTAAGTAAGCTAGCTTCTAAAGAAAGCACATTCTCACTTGCAACATGACGTGTTTTAAAAGGTTTGATGTTATGTTCATGATGATATTTATGATGATTTTATGATGATTTCCTTAAAGGATTTCTTATGAAAGATTTTCATGATTTAAAGTTATGCATGTTTGATTATGGTAAATTTCAAAGCATGAAAGTTATGTATATATGTATCACCTAATAAGTGTTGCACACCAATGTTATGATATGATATGATATGATGTCATGTTTGGTTTAGGATTAGCTACACTTCTCCTCTCATGACGGCGCGCCTACATTGATGATTATGGTGCAACACTTGGGCCCTTAGGGTAAAATGGAATAAGTTTTAATATGGTCAATGTAATGAAAGATATGTTTCTATGAAAATGTGCTTACTGCACTATTACATTATGATGATGATGATGTTTATGAAATGTTTTTTTTTAAATTGTGGGAATTATATGTACTTACTAAGCTTTAGCTTATTCAAGTTTATATCATGTTGCAGATAAGGGTAAGAAAGTTATGGATTAGGCGGAGGACATATTAAGACGTGTGAGCTTAAGGAAGATGAATTGTAACCGGAAGACCGCCAATGAAGCAAGTTTTTACGTTTTAAGCTATGGTCTAATAATTTGAACTTATTTTTATGATGTGTTTTAAAGAATACAAGAACTACGTTTTATTATTTTAAGAATTTGATCTTCCGCATTTTGAAAAGTTAAATTTGTCTTAGAATTCAGTTTTCTAAAAGTTTTTTTTGGCTCTGTCGGCCTGCCGATCATCATTGGTCAGCATGCCGATGTAAGAATATTCAGCCTGTCGAACTTTGAAAGTTTTTTTTAAACCCTATTTTACAGAGCCTTTGTCGACCTGTTGGTTGACAATTTTCGGCCTACCAACCATGTTCGGCCTGCCAAAGACTCCAGTTCGACCTGCCGAACTGAAGGAGCAAATAATTTTAAATGATGCTATGTTTCATAATTTATGATTTTACTATTTGGTATATTTACTTTATTAATGGATGTTTATGATCAATTTAATATTCAATTGAATTATTAATAGTATGAATGAATGTTGTAAAAAAAAATGTGTATGCATGGATCCTGGTTACATTTTCCTTAACTACATTTACAATTAAAGTTTCAAATAAGTTTTGTACTTAAAGTTTATCTTAAAGTTCCAAAATAAGTATGTAATGTATGAATGTAACGACATCTGTGACGTTTGTAAGGGGGGCGTCACAGGCTTTGGTATCAAAGAAAATTTTCGTCTACAATTCATATTGCCACACGTCAATCAAAGTCCTCCAAGTAAGTATGTTATAAAGTTAGATGTTTTGATGCAAGTATGAGGATAAGAATGAGGTTTAGTTTTTTAACAATTAATGTTATAGTAGTGAAAACCTGTCTAATAAATTAGAAGATTATTCATAAGTTCCTAATTCTTTTAGGAAATTGATAATGGACGGCCACAGAAGGATGCAAACACGCACCCAGACCAATGAAAGGCTTATGACAATGATTGCTGAGCTGCAAAGGTAGTTGGAGGATCAGAGAAGAGAGATAGCCGAATTAAGGGCCAATGGCCAGAATGACGACCTACGAGGCAATGACATGCCTCCTCCTCCTCCTCCTCAGCCACAAGTCAATGAAGTCCCAACTCTTGCTACTGAACCAAGAGTGGCCTATCAGGAACCTTTTCTAGTTAGATGGAAGAAGGTTAAGCCAGCAGACTTCGAGGGTTCAAAGGACCCATTAGTCGCGCAAAGATCGTTGAAGACTACTGAAGCCACCTTAAGACTCATGGATTTCACAGACAATGAGAAAGTCCTCTGTGCCTCATACTACCTCACCATGAAGGCTAGTATTTGGTTGGATGGCATCGAACAGAGTCAGAATGTTGAAGAAATGACATGGGATGACTTTGTTCATGAGTTTAACATGAAGTTTTTCCACATGAACATCACAAAGAAGCATTATAAGGAGTTTGAAAGCCTACGTCAAGGAGATATGTCAGTTACGGATGTGGTGACAAAGTTTGACCAGCTTGCTCGCCTATGCCCAGGGATGGTTATGGATGAAAATGAAAGGGTTAGAAGGCTGATCAAGGTCCTCAAGGCCTGAAATTGCTGCTATCATTGATGGGGCAAGTCCACCTAGGACTCAAGAGCAGGTTGTCAAGAGGGCCCAACGTGCAAAGTTCCACTTGTCCAAGCTAAAAAGGAACCAGCCTCAGTCGGGCCAGCAAGCCAATAATGCAAACAACCAGAACCACCCTCCACAAAGAAACAACAATAACAACAACAACAATAGCAACAACAACAATAACCAAAACTGGAGAAACAACAAGAGAAAGGGCAATCCTCAAAACCAGCAGGGCCAAGACAACAAGAGGCATAATGATGGTCAGCACAACAACAATAACAGGCGGTTTCAACCATGTGTCAAATGTGGAAAGAAACATCCAGGGGAATGCCGGTTAGGGACAAACCAATGTTTTAATTGTGGGCGTGAAGATCATTTTGTCAAGAACTGCCCCAAACTGATGAATGCCAATGCCCCTCAAAGAGCTCCTCCTCAAGCCTAGCTCCATCAGATGCAAGCTTTCCTTGAAGGGCCATTAATCAGTCAAGGGAGACTTGAAGCCCCACCAATGAATGCCCAAATCTATGCCATGACGAAGGAACAAGTGGCTGTTGAAGCCTCCAATGTGGTCACAGGTCAGATAACAAGTTTATCTAATGATGTTTATGTCCTTTTTGATACGGGTGCCACACATTCTTTTATATCCACATCATTTGTTAAAAAGTTAGAGGTTTGTTTAGAGCCTATGAGACGGGGATTCACTACGACACTACCCTCCAGGGAAGTGATATTATCTACGCACTGTCTGCGTACTGTACCCCTATGGATTTCTGATAGGGAACTTTTCATCGACCTCATTGTGATCGACATGCATGACTACGATCTGATTCTTGGGATGGATTTCCTGAGCAAGTACAATGCTTCCATTGAATGCCAAAAACAAAAGGTGATCTTCCATCCAGAAGGTGATCAAAAATTTGTGTATGTTGGCGAGTCTAGAAAGAAACCTAGCATGTTTTTATCTGCAATGAAAGCAATGAAGTTATTAGCAAGTGGCTGCATGGGCTATCTGGCGAACATTATAGACAAAAGCCAAGAAGAAAAGATTAGAATTGAAGATGTGCCTATAGTTCATGGATATGCAGAAGTGTTTCCTAATGATCTGACAAGTCTACCGCCTGAAAGAGAAGTCGAATTCGAGATTGAGCTCGCACCAGGCATCGATCCAATCTCAAAGGCACCTTACAGAATGGCCCCAGAGAGTTAAAAGAGCTTTACACACAATTAAAGGAGCTACTTGACAAAGGCTTCATCAGGCCGAGCTACTCTCCATGGGGAGGTCCAATTCTATTTGTTAAGAAGAAAGATGGCACTATGAGACTCTGCATTGACTACAGAGAGCTGAACAAGGTGACAATCAAGAACAAGTACCCGTTGCCTCAAATCGATGATTTGTTTGATCAGCTCAAGGGTGCATATGTGTTTTCAAAGATTGATCTACGGTCAGATTATCACCAGCTGAAGATTAAAGAAGGAGATATCCCTAAAACTGCCTTCAGGTCGAGGTATGGTTACTATGAATTTGTGGTTATGCCTTTCGGTCTGACGAATGCACCTACGGTCTTCATGGATTTGATAAATCGGTATTCAAGGATTTCCTCGATAAATTTGTTGTTGTGTTTATCGATGATATTCTTGTCTATTCAAAGAATCAAGAAGAACATGAAGAGCATTTAAGGATTGTGCTAGAGACTTTAAGAAGACACCAGCTTTATGCAAAGTTCTCCAAGTGTGAGTTTTGGCTTAATAAAGTGTCTTTCTTGGGGCATGTTATATCGAAGGAAGGGATTATGGTTGACCCTGCTAAGGTAGAGGTTGTTCTCAATTGGAAGCAACCGATGAATGCAAGTGAAATAAGGAGCTTCTTAGGTCTAGCAGGATATTATCAGAGATTCATTGAAGACTTCTCCAAGATAGCAGCCCCACTCACGAATCTAACTCACAAAGGAAAGAAGTATGAATGGACTAAAGCATGCGAGAAGAGTTTTCCAGAACTAAAGAAGATATTTACGGCAGCCCCAGTATTGGCTATTCCAGAAGGAAATGATGGATTCGTAATTTATAGTGATGCATCCAAGATGGGCCTTGGAGCTGTTTTAATGCAAAATAAAAAGGTGATTGCCTATGCGTCAAGACAACTGAAGGATTACGAAAAGAACTATCCTACTCATGACCTAGAGTTAGCAGCAGTCGTTTTTACATTGAAGATATGGAGACACTATTTATATGGGGTCTAATGCAAGATCTTCACTGATCATCAAGTCTGAATTACTTCTTCACGCAAAGAGACTTGAACATGAGACAACGAAGATGGCTAGAGTTGGTAAAGGATTACGATTATGAAATCCTTTATCATCCTGGAAAAGCTAACCGAGTGGCAAATGCTCTAAGTAGGAAGTCAGTTACCACGTTGATGTCAATGCAAGCAATGTCTCCACCTTTAAGAAAGGAAATTCTAGACTTCGGTTTGGAGCATTTAGCAGGACAGTTGTCAGCACTCACTCTTGCTCCGATGATGTATGATGAAATTCAGAGAAAACAAGATGAAGATGTAAGTCTTGTAAGGATTAAGCAGGAAATGAAAGAAGGAAGATCTCAAGAGTTTTGTGTTGCGGATGACGAAACTCTATACCTCAAGGACCGCTTATGTGTTCCCAATGTTGATAGATTAAGGGAAAAGATTTTGACCGAAATTCATGACACTCCTTACTCTATTCATCCAGGTGCAACAAAGATGTATAATGATCTAAGGGGTAACTTCTGGTGGTTTGGAATGAAACGTGATGTTGCTTTGTATACAAAGAAATGTATGACATGTCAACAAGTTAAGGCTAAACACTAGAGACCTGGTGGTGATTTACAGTCTATCTAGATACCGAAATGGAAATGGGAGGATATAACAATAGATTTCATTAACGGTTTGCCCAGAACTATGAATGGTTATGATGCAATTTGGGTAATTGTGGATCGACTGACTAAGACGGTGCATTTTATTCCCATCAAGATCACTTACTCTATGGAACGGTTAGCGGAACTCAATGTCAAGAAGATTGTATGACTTCATGGGATTCCCAAGTCAATCATCTCAGATCATGATGGCAGGTTCACATCTAAGTTTTGGAAGAGTGTACAGACTGCTATGGCAAACTAGGCTACATTTCAGTACAGCTTTTCATCCTCAGATAGACGGCCAAACGAAGAGGACGAACTTGATTTTAGAAGATATGCTACGAGCTTGTTCTCTCGATTTTCAGACCAACTGGTGTAAAATGTTTCCTTTAGCAGAGTTTGCTTACAACAACAACTTTCAGGCGACAATTAGGATGTCACCTTATGAAGCTCTGTATGGGCGAAAATGCAGGTCGCCTATATGTTAGCATGAAGCTGGTGAGAAAAAGTTGATGGAAAGCATCGATGCTGAAAGAACTGATTTTGTTAACGAAACTTCGGAGATGATAAAGTTGATAAGAAGAAGAATAGAGACCGCTCAAAGCCATTAGAAGAGTTATGCTGACAAGAGAAGAAGACCATTAGAGCTTGCTGTGGGCAAATTTGTGTTTTTAAAAGTTGCACCACTGAAAGGAGTTATGAGGTTTGGGAAGAAAGGCAAGTTAAGCCCAAGATTCATTGGTCCTTATGAAATCGTGAAAAGGATAGGTAAGGTGGCTTATCAGCTAAAGTTGCCTTCAGAAATGTCAGCAATGCACGATGTGTTTCATGTTTCTATGCTCAAGAAGTATGTTCCAGACCCTACGCATGTGATTGAGCCACAAGTGATCGAGATACGAGAAGACTTAGATTATGAAGAAAAGCCAGTAGAGATACTAGATTGGAAAACCAAGACCTTGAGGAATAGAGAAATTCCATTGGTCAAAGTATTATAGAGAAATCATTAAGTAGAAGAAGCTACATGGGAACATGAAGATGACATGAGATCAAAGTATCCGTAATTATTCTGAGTTTCGAGGATGAAACTTTTATAAGGTGGGGAGAATTGCAACACCCACCTATTTTTATGTAACGGATCATGCTAAGTTAGTAACGACATTAAGTAATTTTATTAATAATTTATGATATATGTTATGATTTATGATTCTAATGTTACTAATTATTTATTCTAAGTGTTATGACAGGTGACGATTGCAAAGAATCGATGTGCTCGAGTATCCATGCTAATTTCAATGTATGTTTATTTATGATGCAATGATGACTTGAAAGCTATGATGTTGATGTATTGTATTTTAAGGATAGTTCGGCATGCCGGACTTTCAAGTTCGGCAGGCCAAAAAGTCTTCTAAGAATTGGCAGGCCGATGGAAACCATCGGCAGGCCGAACTTTGTGGAATCGGTAGGCCGATGACAGCTGACGAGTAGTCAGCAGAAATCTCCCAAAATTTGTGATTGAGATTATTACGATGATTGGATTGTTTAATGTGGTTAATTGGCATAATTATGGATTAATTTTATCATTTAAGAAAGGAAACGTTTGACTTTTCATTGTTTGGTATTGATTGATATGGTTTCCTATTTTTAGAAGGCAAAATATGGTAAGTGAGACTAATTGATTTGACTCTCCCTCAATCCTCTCCATTTACACGTGATGATGATGGCCTCTAATTTAGTCAGAAAATTTCTGACTTAATGGAGAGTTTTAAGTTTTGACTCCCCTTTTACGTTATGCTCATTACGTTATTATTTTTTTAAAACAAAACTGTTCTTTTTCTCTCTATCTCACTCTCACTTTCTCTTCTTCACGATTTTCTTCTTTGTCTCTTCCTCAATTCTCTTGCAAATATTTGAGAAATATTGAGTTTTCTTTGGACGAATTTGAAGGAATTTGAGAAGAATCATTTTGAGGTAAGTGTTCGACAGCCATATCTTTCTCTACAAATTTTTTTTTACTCTGAATTTTTAATATGTTATTCATGTATGAGTTTTGTGATGTTTCTCCAAGTTTCACCTTAATTGGATTTTTCTATGATAAGTTATGAATTTTCTATTCTCTACCACTCACAGTAAAATATTATTGTTTGGTTATGATGCATGAAAATATGATTTTCGTTCAAGGGGTAAACATGCTTTGTTTGCTACGAAATTTGGTAAGAATGTTCATGTATATGTTATATTATGGACTGCAAAGTTTGGTAATGTTTTGATGAGTGAATTATGTGTTATGAAATTTCTATCGAGACTAGGTCAAGAAACTATTTTAACAATGTTAATACTGGACTTTTGTTTTATGTGATGTTTTATATGTTTAAATGATTTTATTGATGATAAAATAATTTTATGAAATTGAAATATATGTTAGTAAGATGTTAGTATGAATTTTAAAATTAAACTATATGAGTTTTAATTGTTAGAAAATGTTCTTAGAAGATTACTCACTACCTTATTATTGTTGGCAGATTTCATGTTTGAAATGTATGGGTTGTTTATATGTACTTAATGTAATTTTTATGACTAAAGAAAAATTATGGTAATATGTTTATGTATTAACTTTACCCTCGTTAAGTATGGTGTCTAAAGTATGTGTGAATATTAAGTTTTTAAGTCTTGAATCTATGTAGGTCAATGAAGTGTATGTGATAATGATTTTTATGTTTTTGATGATTATAGTTATGGATGCATGTTATGAATTATGTTTGTATGAGATGAATGTATATGTGATGTAATATGAATGGATGTTTTATTCTATGATAATAACTATTAATTTTATTTTGTATCTTTAAATGAATAAATGGCATGAACACACAAAAGAACGAGCACATCGAGACCGCAGCGTCATCACCAATACATATAAGGTTAAGTAAGCTAGCTTCTAAAGTAAGTACATTCTCACCTGCAACATGATGTGTTTTAAAAGGTTTGATATTATGTTCATGATGATATTTATGATGATTTTATGATGATTTCCTTAAAGGATTTCTTATGAAAGATTTTCATGGTTTAAAGTTATGCATGTTTGATTATGGCAAATTTCAAAGCATGAAAGTTATGTATATATATATCACCTAATAAGTGTTGCACACTATTGTTATGATATGATGTCATATTTGGTTTAGGATTAGCTACCCTTCTCCTCTCATAACAACGCGCCTACGATGATGATTATAGTGCAACACTTGGGCCCTTAAGATAAAATGGAATAAGTTTTAATATGATCAATGTAATGAAAGATATGTTTCTATGAAAATGTGCTTGCTGCACTATTACGTTATGATGATGATGATGATGTTTATGAAACATTTTTTTAAATTGTGAGAACTATATGTACTTACTAAGCTTTAGCTTATTTAGGTTTATATCATGTTGCAGATAAGGGTAAGAAAGTTATGAATTAGGCGGAGGACATGGGAAGGCGTGTGAGCTTAAGGAAGATGAATTGTAACTAGAGGAACGCCAATGAAGCAAGTTTTTACATTTTAAGCTATGGTCTAATAATTTGAGCTTATTTTTATGATGTGTTTTAAAGAATACAAGAACTATGTTTTATTATTTTAAGAATTTGATCTTCCGCATTTTGAAAAGTTGAATTTGTCTTAGAATTCAGTTTTCTAAAGGTTTTTTTTGGCTCTGTCGGCCTTCCGATCATCATTGGCCAGAATGCCAATGTAAGAATGTTCGGCTTGCCGATCTCATTTTCGGCCTGCCGAACTTTGAAAGTTTTTTTTAAACCCTGTTTTGCAGAGTATCTGTCAGCCTGCTGGTTGACGATTTCCGGCCTGCCGACCATGTTCGGCCTACAAAAGTCTCTAGTTCGGCCTGCCGAACTGAGGGAGCAAATAATTTTAAATATTGTGATGTTTCATAAGTTATGATTTTACTATTTGGTATATTTACTTTATTAATGGATGTTTATGATCAATTTAATATTCAATTGAATTATTAACAGTATGAATGAATGTTGTAAAAAAAAAAATGTGTATGTATGGATCTTGGTTATGTTTTCCTTAACTACATTTACAATTAAAGTTTCAAATAAGTTTTGTACTTAAAGTTTATCTTAAAGTTCCAAAATAAGTATGTCATGTATGAATGTAACGACATCTGTGACGTCCGTAAGGGGGGCATCACATACTAAGCCTTTCGCTCACATTTTATCTATTTTTAAACTTTTTCCCCTCTAGGTGGATTTTCGCTTAGATTCAGAGAGGATTCTTCAGACAGAACCCAAAAGTAGTAGGAGAACTTAGTAGGTCATTTATATTATTAAATCAAGGCATGTAACATTTTAACTTTCTCTTCATTTGGACTGTGGATGTGATGTAATATTATCAATATTATGTGTGTGCACAAGATGTGGGTCAGTGGGACCCATACTCGGTTCTTTTATCTTTTATTATTTTCTTATCAATTGTTCTGGAAATTCTATTTGTTTAAGTATCATGTAACTGTCTGTTTTAAAAAGGTTCTAAAATCTCTGCATTTTCTTAGTTAATTTTAAATACTTAAACTTGTGTTTTAATTAAATTCTATATTAATTGTCTTAATCAATCCGCCACGTCACCTCCCGTACTGCGGGGCGTGACAAAACGGGGCGTGACAAAACGATTCAGAGATTTACTCTTGATGCAATGATGTAACGATAGACTGCATTAACATTGCTTTATCTACTTGTCTTTGGTTGAAAATATTGCTAATTATGACGATGAGTGAAATTTACAACATAGCGTGGATTAGGAATAGGAGCCTCTAGTTCATATGGGGGTATATGATTCTTAAGACAGAATCTTAATTAAGATTTAAGAAGACAGTTTCTGCTCTTGGATAGCTTTCAAAGTGAACGTATCATGTGAAGCTAGAATAATTAATAACTCGTAAAGGGAACTCTTTTCATAAACACAGCAGAAGGAAGCAGTTCAATGATTTCTACGTGAACCCTATTAGTACATGAAACAAAGAAAGTTGCTGATAACATGACGTGACATAGACCATGACAGGGAGGTTAGAAATTGTAACGTCCCGAAATTTATTTAACATTAATGTAATGTAAATGATGAATTAGTGTGCCATAATTAAAGTTTTAACTTTAATTAGATTATTTGGTTGGATTTTTAGTTTTTGGTTGTTTTGTTAAATTGATACATTTAAATGATGTTCTGAGTTTTAAAACACAACAATTTGTAAAATGTTAAAAATACTCCGTTTTGCAAAACCGTGGGCGGCACATGGTTTTCGCACAGTAAAACCACCCACCGATTTTCTCTATTTATTTTCCTCTTCTCTCTCTCTCTTCACTCAGCTCCCTCACTCTCTCTCTCTTCCCTCCCGTGGATTCCCTCTCGGCAGCTCTCTCTCAAATCTCTCTTTCAAAAAATTTTTGATTTCCATTCGAATCCAAGCTTCGGAACAGCAAGGAGGAAGCTCGGGGACGTGATTCGGCAACCTGAGAACGCGGATTGAAGCTTCGATTCGAGGTTAGATTCGAAATTTCTAAACTTTTTACAAAATTTTCGATTTTGTGTGTTTTTGAAATCTGAGTTTGTTTTAGCTTAGAAAACCGTGGATTTGTGTTAAAGGAGCTTAGAACAACTAGAATCTAAACCTAGATTGAAGAAAAACGGATTGGATTCAAGATTTTCATTTTTCTCCTCTTTTTCTCATTTTTGGATTTTTGAGGATTTTGAGTTTAAATGTTGTTTAAATGATTCCAAACATGTTCTAGAATGTTTTTCTATCAATTATAGTTGTTTTTCATGCCTGGGATTTGAGAAAAACAGGTTAGAAACAAGATTTGGATTTTGGGGATCGAGAAACCCGTGGCTGGGATTTCTGGATCTTCCCAGTTCGGCAGGCCGAAGTTCATGTTCGGCAGGCCGGAGTGATGATCGGCAGGCCGGTGTTCTTCCGACCGGCAGGCCGAATCTGGGGAAATGTTCGGCAGGCCGAACCTCGTTTCCGGCAGGCCGAACTGTGTAGTTCGGCAGGCCGAAGCAGGGCGTCCGGCAGGCCGATCGAGGCATGGAAAATTTTGTGATTTTTACCCGATTTCACTGTTTTGAACCCTGATTTAAATCCCAACCTTATAGGATGATTTTAATGATACAAATGGCACACTAGGACATCATGAAATGATTTAGTATCATAGAATGTCTCGAACTAGATATTGATTGACTTAGTTTGTATCTAGGATTGTTCGTGGTTCCGTGGAGCTAACGTATAGCGGATCGGGATTACGGTGTGGGGTACCGTCACGAGTACTGAGGTAGGACTTCTATCCTATTTCTTTGGTAGCCTGGTTTTGAAATGATTTGGCTTTAAAAAGGATTTCTATCAAAATGTTTTCAACGGTTGTTTGAAAATGGTTTTATCGGTTATATTTTTATATACCCGTGACATGAAATGAATTTCATAATGAATGTAATTGACAACACTCGGTAATTGGGTTTTGAATGATAATGATAATAAACACATGGGCATGATGCCATATCAGAGATCGGGTCGTGATCGACCTTGGGGGCAGGTCCCGAAACCCAGCTGGGCCACTACGGTGGTGATATCATGGTTTGCCTAGGTAAAAGTAAACTGGTGTTTTGATTTGACGAGTAGACTGTTCTGTGTCAGAACGGTTCTACTCAATTTATTTATTTATTTATTCAAGTTCCTTTTTTTGTATAACTCCTGATAATGTTATGTTTCTTTGCATTAAATTATTTTATAAAACTTAGTCCTACTAAGCCTTTCGCTCACGTTTTATCTGTTTTAAATTCCCCCCTTCTAGGTGGTTTCCCATTTAGGTTTGGAGAAGATTCTTCGGACCGAACTCAGGAGCAATAGGAGAATTTATTTATATTCTGTATTATTAATCAAGGCATGTAAGACTTTAACTTCATTTATACTTGAACTGTAATTGTATTTATGATATTGTCAGAACCATGTGTGTGCACAAGTTGTGGGTTGTGGAACCCATATTCGCGGTCTTTATTTAATTGCTATTATTTGCCTAATATTTTATAAACTCGTTTATCGAATGTGGTGGAAAATCTCTTTATTTCTTTCTTAATTGGATTTTTAAACTCTTAATTTCTATTAAATTCTCTTTTAATTAATCTAAATATTCCACCACGTCACCTCCCGTACTCCGGGGCGTGACAGAATGGTATCAGAGCCCAAGGTTATGAACCTTGGGAATTGTGCACACATAGGTTTGACAATGAAATACCTCTGACAGTCCAAATTTTGTTTTCAGAAGTGAGAGAATGGCACCTAGACGTCGTTCGACAGCTGACGCCGAGTTAAGAAATGATGAGGGCCTGATGAGGTCTATGATTGCGGCTTTCCGGCAGATGGCAGCCAGGACTAGACCGGAGGACTCCAGTGTTGGTAGTCGGCATGCTTTCTTTAAGGAATTTCGGCGGGCGTCTATTCCGACTTTTGATGGCAATGGGGATCCGCAGATAGCAGAGTATTGGTTGGATTCGATCTTGAAGCATCTGGATACCCTTGGTGTGCCTGAGGAGTATCGTGTGGAGTTTGCGGCGTATAAGCTCGAGGGTGGCGCTAACACCTGGTGGAAACAAACTAAGCGTCTGGAGCGCGGTGGCGATATCGGTTGGGACAAGTTCGAGGATCTGTTCTATGATCGGTATTTTTCGCAGGGATATAGAGATCAGAAGGCAGCTGAGTTTTATAGATTGCAGCAGGGTGATATGTCAGTTCGGGAGTACGAGGCAAAGTTTAACGAGTTGGCTAGGTTTGCTCCATCAGCTGTGGCATCGGAGCGCGAGAAATGCATCAAGTTTCAGGAAGGACTCAAGGCTCCTATTCGGCGGCAGTTGGTTGCTCTACGGCTTAGGAGTTTCAGAGAGCTTGTGTCGTCGGCGATCTCCGTGGAGAATGATTACGTGCAGTATTACGAGGACCGAGCCAAGGCTTCAGGAGGACCGCAGAGGAGTGGCAGGAAGAGCACCAGTAGTCATCCAGCTCCGGGGAAAGGCAAGCAAGGCGGTGCGACCAGTGGCAGCAGCAGTTCGTCTGGCAGCGGGCGCAGCAATCCCTACAGCTTCCATTGTCATTTCTGTCAACAGCCCGGACACATCAAGAGGAATTGCCCGATCAGGAGTGCTCGTCTTGGATCGCAGACTGGGGAGGATTCCAGTCGTCAGTCTCAGCCTCAGCCTCAGACCCTACCTCCGCCTCCGCAGTACCCGCAGTTGCAGTATCTGCAGTTTTCTCCTCAGCAATTCTCATATCTGGCACGGGGACAGCAGCCGCAGTATTTTCAGCGCAGTGTTCCTCAGTACAGAGCTCCGAGTACAGGTAGTGTGCAGTCATCTCCATCTCAGCAGTATCGGCCGAGTAATGCAGGACCCAGCAATGTCGGTAGAGGAAAAGGGAAGGCGCCAGTGCAGGTTCATGCAATGGCATCTGGAGGGTCAGATTCTCAGATTGGTAACGCGGTTGTCGATGGTATGGTTTTGGTTTCTAGATCTCTAGCTCGCGTTTTATTTGATACCGGTGCCTCTCATTCTCTCATTTCGAGTTCCTTTGTACATGCCTTGGGATTAGAAGTAGAAGAGTTTAAGGAACCCCTAGTTATAACTTCTTCTTTGGGGCGGGTGTGTGTAAATTGTATGTGTAAATCATGTAAAATAAAGATTGGGGATGAGATTTTGAAAAGTGATTTGATTATACTCCCCATGAGTTCCTATGATGTGATTTTAGGGATGGACTGGTTGTCCAGGTATAGTGTAGTTGTGGACTGCCAACTTAGAAAAGTGACCCTAGTGTCTGATAGGGGGACGGTAATCACTTACCAAGGTGGTGGTGATTGGCTAATGAGTGAGCGTCTCATGAAGTCATGTCTAGGAGGGCGAAGGAATCTAGATTGTTTTGCTTTTCTTGCCAATCTAGATTGCGAGCCCTATGTTTCGAGTAGTAGTGTAGCGATTCCGGTGGTTGGTGAGTTCAAGGATGTCTTCCCCGACGAGTTATCAGGATTACCACCGCATCGGGAGATTGAGTTTGGTATCGAGTTGTTTCCAGGGACATCACCGATTTCTATGGCACCTTATCGGATGGCGCCGGCAGAAATGAAGGAATTGAGGAAGCAACTTCAGGAGCTTGCTGATAAAGGATATATTCCGAATAGCACATCTCCGTGGGGAGCACCTGTTTTGTTCGCTAAGAAGCACGATGGGACTCTCAGGTTATGTGTGGATTATCGGCAGCTGAATCGTGTTACGGTGAAGAACAAGTATCCCTTGCCTAGGATTGATGAGTTATTTGATCAGTTGGGAGGTTCGCGATACTTCTCGAAGATTGATTTGCGGTCAGGTTATCATCAGCTCAGAATCAAGGAAGAGGATATTCCCAAGACAGCTTTTAGGACTCGGTATGGGCACTTCGAGTTTCTGGTTATGTCTTTCGGGTTGACGAATGCTCCAGCAGCTTTTATGGATTTGATGAACAGGATATTTAGGCCGTATCTGGATCAGTTTGTGATCATGTTCATCGATGATATTCTTGTGTATTCTAAGACATGGGAGGAGCATGAGCAGCATCTTCGGATCGTGCTTCAGACTCTGCGGGAGCACCAGTTGTATGCTAAGAGGTGAAAGTGTGAGTTCTGGTTGACTGAGGTCAAATTTCTGGGTCATGTCATCTCGGAGCATGGTATTTCGGTGGATCCGTCCAAGATTGAAGCTATATTGGAGTGGGAACGACCAAGGAATGTAGCGGAGATTCGCAGCTTCTTAGGTCTTGCTGGATATTACAGGAAATTTGTAAAGGACTTTTCGAAGATTGCAGCTCCGTTGACGAGGTTGATCAGGAAAAATGTCAGGTTTGAGTGGGATGAAGACTGTGAGTCTGCTTTTCAGGAATTAAAGAACCGGTTGACTTCAGCTCCAGTGTTGATTATTCCTAGCAGTGATGAGCCGTATGAGGTTTATGCTGATGCTTCAGGGCGCGGACTTGGATGCGTGTTGATGCAGCATGGACGTGTGGTTGCGTACGGATCGAGACAGCTACGACCTCACCAGCGAAATTATCCTACTCACGATTTAGAGCTGGCAGCGGTGGTTTACGCGCTGAAGATTTGGAGATGTTACTTGTATGGAGCATCGTTTCAGGTCTTCTCCGATCACAAGAGTTTGAGGCATTTGTTCACTCAGAGGGATCTCAACTTGAGGCAGTGCAGATGGGTAGAGTACATGGAGGATTATGATTTCTCGTTGCAGTATCATCCCAGAAAAGCTAATGTGGTAGCGGACGCGCTTAGCAGAAAGTCTTCAGGGATTCTCGCTTGTTTGATTTTTGAGGACTGGAGCAGGGATGCGACAGTGAGTGAGTATCGGCTACAGTATCATGAAGACGGTGATCGAGTTTTGTTGTATCATGTGGAAGCGACTCCAGCTCTTGTTCGGATGGTGAAGCAAGGTCAGTGGCAGGATCGACATTTGCAGGGGATTTGGTCGCGGATTCAGAACGGGGAGTAGTTTGAAGAATGGAGCGTGCATGCAGATGGATCGTTGTACTTCTAGGAGCGTCTTGCAGTTCCAGTTATCGCCGAGGTGACGAAAGCCGTTCTAGACGAAGCTCATAGGTCTCAGTTTGCTATTCATCCGGGGAGCACCAAGATGTATCGTGATTTGAAGAGGCACTATTGGTGGAGAGGTATGAAGAAAGATGTTGGCGAGTACGTGGCCAAGTGTTCGACGTGTCTCCAGGTGAAAGCCGAGCACCAGAAGCCTGCAGGTCAGCTTCAGCCGCTTCCTATTCCAGGGTGGAAATGGGAGCATGTGACGATGGATTTTCTCACAGGTTTACCGAGGACGGAGCAGCGGCACGATGCAGTTTGGGTTGTGGTCGACAGGTTGACGAAATTGGCGCATTTCATTCCGTTTAGGTCGACGTGTTCCAGGAAGATTCTCGGGGAGCTGTATATGCAGAACATTGTGAGGTTGCATGGAGTTCCTTTATCCATCACCTCTGATCGAGACACCAGGTTTAATGCTAAGTACTGGAGGAGTTTTCAGGAGGCTTTGGGTACGGATTTGAACTTCAGTACGGCGTTTCATCCTCAGACTGATGGGCAGTCTGAGCGGGTTATTCAGGTTCTCGAGGATATGTTGCGTGCTTGTGCGTTGGACTTCGGCGGGAATTGGAGGCAATATTTGCATTTGGCGGAGTTCGCGTACAACAACAGTTATCAGGCGAGTATCGGTATGGCACCATTTGAGGCGTTGTATGGGCGACCGTGTCGGTCACCTGTGTGTTGGGCCGAGCCGAAAGATAGAGTTATTCTTGGGCCGGATGAGATTCGTGACAGCAACGAGAAAGTCGTGGTAATCCGGGATCGATTGAGAGCAGCTCAGAGTCGGCAGAAGAGCTACGCAGATAGGAGACGTAGACCCTTAGAGTTCGCGGTTGGAGATTTTGTTCTCTTGAGGGTGTCACCTCGTAAGGGAACTATGCGGTTCGGAGTGAGTGGGAAGCTCGCGCCGAGGTATATTGGACCGTTCGAGATCACTCAGCGTGTTGGTGTGGTCGCTTATCGGCTTGATCTTCCGCCCGAACTTTCTCATGTGCACGATGTGTTTCATGTGTCGATGCTTAGGAAGTGTCCACCTGAGCAGGGTAAGATAGTATCGTTTCGCGATGTACAGGTTCAGGAGGATACGACGTACGAAGAAGTGCCGATTCAGATCATCGACCGGAAAGTGATTAGCTTGCGTCGTCGTGAGATACCGTTGGTAAAGGTCGTGTGGCAGCATCACGGGGTTGATGAAGCCACTTGGGAACGAGAGTCGGGTATGCGGGAGTTATATCCGCCTTTGTTTTGCTTTTGAGATGAGTTGTAAATTTCGAGGACGAAATTTCTTTTAGGGGTGGAGAGTTGTAACGTCCCGAAATTTATTTAACATTAATGTAATGTAAATGATGAATTAGTGTGCCATAATTAAAGTTTTAACTTTAATTAGATTATTTGGTTGGATTTTTAGTTTTTGGTTGTTTTGTTAAATTGATACATTTAAATGATGTTCTGAGTTTTAAAACACAACAATTTGTAAAATGTTAAAAATACTCCGTTTTGCAAAACCGTGGGCGGCACATGGTTTTCGCACAGTAAAACCGCCCACCGATTTTCTCTATTTATTTTCCTCTTCTCTCTCTCTCTTCACTCAGCTCCCTCACTCTCTCTCTCTTCCCTCCCGTGGATTCCCTCTCGGCAGCTCTCTCTCAAATCTCTCTTTCAAAAAATTTTTGATTTCCATTCGAATCCAAGCTTCGGAACAGCAAGGAGGAAGCTCGGGGACGTGATTCGGCAACCGAGAACGCGGATTGAAGCTTCGATTCGAGGTTAGATTCGAAATTTCTAAACTTTTTACAAAATTTTCGATTTTGTGTGTTTTTGAAATCTGAGTTTGTTTTAGCTTAGAAAACCGTGGATTTGTGTTAAAGGAGCTTAGAACAACTAGAATCTAAACCTAGATTGAAGAAAAACGGATTGGATTCAAGATTTTCATTTTTCTCCTCTTTTTCTCATTCTTGGATTTTTGAGGATTTTGAGTTTAAATGTTGTTTAAATGATTCCAAACATGTTCTAGAATGTTTTTCTATCAATTATAGTTGTTTTTCATGCCTGGGATTTGAGAAAAACAGGTTAGAAACAAGATTTGGATTTTGGGGATCGAGAAACCCGTGGCTGGGATTTCTGGATCTTCCCAGTTCGGCAGGCCGAAGTTCATGTTCGGCAGGCCGGAGTGATGATCGGCAGGCCGGTGTTCTTCCGACCGGCAGGCCGAATCTGGGGAAATGTTCGGCAGGCCGAACCTCGTTTCCGGCAGGCCGAACTGTGTAGTTCGGCAGGCCGAAGCAGGGCGTCCGGCAGGCCGACCGAGGCATGGAAAATTTTGTGATTTTTACCCGATTTCACTGTTTTGAACCCTGATTTAAATCCCAACCTTATAGGATGATTTTAATGATACAAATGGCACACTAGGACATCATGAAATGATTTAGTATCATAGAATGTCTCGAACTAGATATTGATTGACTTAGTTTGTATCTAGGATTGTTCGTGGTTCCGTGGAGCTAACGTATAGCGGATCGGGATTACGGTGTGGGGTACCGTCACGAGTACTGAGGTAGGACTTCTATCCTATTTCTTTGGTAGCCTGGTTTTGAAATGATTTGGCTTTAAAAAGGATTTCTATCAAAATGTTTTCAACGGTTGTTTGAAAATGGTTTTATCGGTTATATTTTTATATACCCGTGACATGAAATGAATTTCATAATGAATGTAATTGACAACACTCGGTAATTGGGTTTTGAATGATAATGATAATAAACACATGGGCATGATGCCATATCAGAGATCGGGTCGTGATCGACCTTGGGGGCAGGTCCCGAAACCCAGCTGGGCCACTACGGTGGTGATATCATGGTTTGCCTAGGTAAAAGTAAACTGGTGTTTTGATTTGACGAGTAGACTGTTCTGTGTCAGAACGGTTCTACTCAATTTATTTATTTATTTATTCAAGTTCCTTTTTTTGTATAACTCCTGATAATGTTATGTTTCTTTGCATTAAATTATTTTATAAAACTTAGTCCTACTGAGCCTTTCGCTCACGTTTTATCTGTTTTAAATTCCCCCCTTCTAGGTGGTTTCCCATTTAGGTTTGGAGAAGATTCTTCGGACCGAACTCAGGAGCAATAGGAGAATTTATTTATATTCTGTATTATTAATCAAGGCATGTAAGACTTTAACTTCACTTATACTTGGACTGTAATTGTATTTATGATATTGTCAGAACCATGTGTGTGCACAAGTTGTGGGTTGTGGAACCCATATTCGCGGTCTTTATTTAATTGCTATTATTTGCCTAATATTTTATAAACTCGTTTATCGAATGTGGTAGAAAATCTCTTTATTTCTTACTTAATTGGATTTTTAAACTCTTAATTTCTATTAAATTCTCTTTTAATTAATCTAAATATTCCACCACGTCACCTCCCGTACTCCGGGGCGTGACAAAAATGGTCATGATATGTTTCCATCGACCATGCCTAATGACAAGCAACAGTCCCTATTATATTTAGAGAAAAATTGAGGTGCAGTACATAATGAGTGGTATCAAAAGGACTAGCACAGGCAATCTAATTTGGGACTGTAGATAGCTATAAGCCTCTAGCAATACCAAGTGATTGGTTGGGCCAAAGAATTTCAGTTCAAACTCCCTGAAATAGTACCAGGTACCTGAAATTGTTCTTGTCCGTAGTTATGTGATATACTCTTGATGTTTATAGAGATTACAATTTGTTGTGCCAATCACTGTGCATCTTGCCTTTAATATCAATGACTGCTTTCAGCGTAGTACCTTCTGCTTCCTAAGCAGTTGCAGCAGCGAATTTGGTGTCACATAGGGTCCGTGATATACTCTTGATGTTTATAGAGATTACAATTTGTTGTGCTAATCACTGCGCATCTTGCCTTTAATATCAATGACTGCTTTCACTGCTGTACCTTCTGCTTCCTAAGCAGTTGCAGCAGCGAATTTGGTGTCACATAGGGTCCGTTTAGTATTATTTTTATTTTATGTTTTTTAAATAGAAAAACAAAAATAATTTCTCTTGTTTTTAATTTTTTAAACAAAAATCATGTTTGGTTACTCCTATTTGTTTTCTATTTAAAAAAATAAAAAATGAAAAATATGTTTGATAGCGAATATGGTTACATATTTTTTTAAACAAGAACAACAATATAGTTGATTTGAACTCTACTTATCGGAACGACAGGGTGGGATAGGACCAATAGCCTGAGTCGAGGTTAAGGTTAGGATTTGTTCCATAGTTGGAGGCAAGGTTGGGAGGTACTTGCCGTTGGGGTTGAACTGACAAACCGGACTAATTGTCAAGGTTGGATAGCAAGCCAAACATGCCGTCGGGGTCCAGTTGGCCAAGGTTAGGGTCGAGGTCAAGATGGACTTGCTGTCGGGGTGTGTTTGCAGGGCAGACTTGTCATCGGGGTCATGTTTGTCAGCCAAACTCGCTGTCGAGGTCGGGTGTTCTTTAATGCCACAAAAAAGAAGAAGAAAAGAAAACACTTTTTTTTAATGATAATCAATCTTGATTACATCATGACACACCTTGTGATAATTTTTTTAATACTCATTCCATACAAATACGCCATACTTATAGGCATGAGTTTAGAACAAATAAATACACAACATTGAACCCAATCCGCTAATAATTAAAGAAAAGTATTGAAACTTGGAAAGCACACCAAAAATGAAGAGAACAGTAAACATAGAACTTGAAAACAACACTAGAGGTTTATTTTACCCAAACGGCAAAATTGGTTATAGCAATATTAAAATTTGTTTTGCAACATGCTCTTCTCACTCTCTCTATTGTCGTTTATGGCGTGGTGTTATATTTGTGTGTATGGAAGGTACAAGCTGGTCATCCACACCAACGAAAGATCTCTACGGAACTGTGCGGCACTTCTGTGCGTCTCCATTACCAACTTTCGACGGACGGAATACGATCAGACGATCACCTAGTCTTGATCACCTGCAATGAGGATCTGGTACAATTGAACATCGTCGCCTCCCTCGGCTTTGAAGATCAAAGCCTTTCTCTCTCTTTGGAAATCATTGATTAAAAAAAATCTCTCCTCCTCCTTCTCGGCCTCCTCGAGCTTCTCCTAAGGCATTGTTCTGATCTTGACTTCAAGATCTCGGGTGCCGACGGAGGTTCACCAGATCGAGCCGCAAGATGGCATTCTAAAAATGGCAGCTTTCACAGCCGCCGGTGAGGCGAAGAGAGGAGAGGGAGAGGAGAAGAAAAACACGAGAGAGATTCATACAGTTGAAAAAATTGTTTAAAAAAATTTGGAAATACAGATTTTATGTTTTCAGAATTTTAAAAAATTTAAGAATAGTTTATAAAAAATAAAAAACAGAAATGGATCACAAAACACATTTTTTTAATCTTGTTTTCCTTTTTTTGTTTAAAAAACAACAAACACGTTTGAAAAAGTGATGCCGAATGAGACCATAATTTTTGGAAGCTTTTGAAAGATGACTTTAGAGTTGTTCAAGCAGGCCAAGCGAAAAACATTTTCTAATTTATGCTTATTTGTTTGGTCTGCGCTGGAGAAATGGTTGCATTGCCAAATGTGTTTGGACCATATAGTTATCTGCTCTGGAGAACATAAACTGGAAAATATTGAAAAATTCAGAGAAGAATTTGTGAAATTGTAAGTGTATGTGCTTTGTGAAATTAGCATAAGATGTAACTTTTGTTCCTCCAATTTTAAACTGTACCCCTTTTTTTCTCTCCATAGGTTTACCCTATTGTTGATGTGCACTTCAACTGTTCTTCATTTCTTCTAGGCATGAAAAATATTTGACCCAGAATGGGGTAGTTTTTGTTGTTAATTGCAAGGTCGGAGGTGAGCACTTGTTGTAATAGAGCATTCCGAAACCAAGAGAGAGAAAGAGGCAAAAAGACTCAAATGAGAGTGGAGTAAATGCTGTTGGAGAAACATTCAAGCAAGTTTTCTGCCAAAGTATGCTCGAAAGAGGTTGGTGTAATGGACCAAGAAGAAGTCAATCATTTCTTTAATGATCTTCCAAGCGAGTCTTAACCCGCTTACTTTTATTGACTCTGCTTTGCTTTGATTTTGTACTTCAGCTCTTTCTAGTAAAAAATGGAAATATCATGTGTCCAAGAGAATCTCTTTTAACCAATACGTAGTTCAGATTTCACTCTGCCTTCCTCCCTGTTAGATATGGTGTCTTAAAGATTAAATGATGTAATAAGTTTTTGGAGATATTTTATCAATAAGGGTTCTATTTATTATTCATATATCAAATATTGACCTCTTTATGTTCACTATTGTTGAATGTATTATAAGCAAACAAAAGTCTGAGATTGTCAGTCTGAACATTTAAGATTGTGCATATAATGGACAGATTATACGGAAGACATGAATCTTAAAAGTGTTAGGCTAAATGATAAGATCCGCAATCGAGAGGATAAAGTTGAGCGCTTTATTGTCTTGGTCATTAGAGTGGGACTCTAGAAGTAGAAACATTGAGGTATCGTCATAAGTGACGATATATTAGATCGGGACAAAATGTTGAATTGTTTTGATTAATAATTTCGTTTATTTAATCAATTCACTTTTGGACAATCATATGTGTGATGTTTTAATCATGAAATGAACAATGGGTCTATATTCCTAAAAGATGACATCTTGATTTAATGATGGTAAGCATACTGGTACATTGGAGACATGACTCTTGATTGATGTAAACTCATTATTCATAGATATAAGATCCATAGCTCTATTGTAGAGTTAATGATATTCTCTTATAGACATTCTCCTGTAATAGGAAGACTAGAGCACTCAACCATTTGGATACATGTGTGTAATCAAATGACATATTATTTATGGATAGTATTTCAGTGGTGAGATAATGGAACATAAGATAAAAATAGTAGGAAAGGTAAAACAAAATTTATCCTTAAGCCAATTATGAATATCCTATAAGGACGTTACAAATTATGATATGTCATGGACGATTAGCTTATTGGAGATTTGTAATTTTATATAATTTAAAAGTGCACCTCTAAGCTTTTAGTAGAGTAGCGTTAGAGTTGATAATTATAAATATGTATCTCAGATATGTTATTTTATAATTATAAGAGCTTAATCTATATATGTTCATTGGGTCCCTTTTGCTAGCTCATAATAAATCTGTAACGATACATTGTGTTTTTTCTACATATTGATGACTTGTGTTAATTATTAGATTGACTGAAGTTTGATAAGAGTGGTTTTAATAATTCATGTTAGTTTATTGATTAAATTAATAATTCAAGATAAACATGTTGAATTATTTGGATAATATTTTGTTTACTATAAGATTATCTATATATGACTGTTTTAATTAGATAACTTATTTATTGGGTTATTTGTATTAACACTGAGGTTCTATCCAAGATTTTTGTGTGAAAATAAGATATTCTAAGGATTCTAGGTTATCACATGGTTAGCAGATTGATGTCTAAGTTCAGCAGTCCCAGATCGGCATGTCGAATATGCGATAATTAGATTACGAGTTTTTAATGCATTTTTCATCAAAAGTTGATCCAGACTTGAATTTTGATGCCTTATCTTATAACGTTTAAGCCCAAATTCGACCACTATAAAGGGGAGTGAGTTTTCTTTGTTATTTAGATTATTTGATAAGTATAGAGTGAGTACTCTTGTGAGAGAAACTCTGAAACTCCCATAGAGCTATTGTGCAACATCTAGAACCTTAGCTCTTGGTTTTCTCAAGTGGTTGGAAGGAGAGTCATTCACTACTACAAACTAGAAATTCCACGACGGCTTAAAATTGTCATGGAAAAATTTCATGATGGTTAAAAAACCGTTGTGAAAACTTCAAGCATGGTACAAAAATCAAGTTTTTACAATGATTTTTTTACTGTCGTGGAACCTCAGAATAGGCACCATTTTGGGGGGTGTGGAGGAGCTCTTTCATGACGGTTTTCTTCAAAAACCATCGTAAAAGAGGAAGCTTCCACGACGGTTTTCTTAAAAACCATCGTGGAAACTTCACATTCCATGATGGCTTTTAAGACAACTGTCTTGGAATTATGGTCCATGTACAACATTTCCACAATGATTTTTTGCTAAAACAGTCGTGAAAAATTGGTATTGCGTAAAAAAAAGCCAAAATTTGTGATTTCTCATAGAATGGCCAATCCTGTATATTATCCATTACAGCAAGGCCCTGATTGCATACAAAAATTGATGTATATTGAAATTACAAGGTATTTACAAGATCATTTATATTTGAGCTATTTTGCACAATCGTTTATCTATTATTTCTATCTAAACATGACATACTTATTTACAAATTATACCTACTCTAATCTGACTTCATTTACATCTGTATGTATGTAAAAATCTTTTTTTTTCCTAAGGGCTTGTATACCACTATTAATTATATCTTGCATGAAACGTAGAATAAAAAAATGACATTCTATGTTTACTTGTTGTCTTGGGCACTTACGTCTGAATGTAGCGTTCTGTTTGGTAAGATTGTGACAACGCTTCCCGCTTGAAGCTTCCAATTGTTAAGTGTCTTAACAATGTGTTATGATTAAATAAATTAATAGACAATACAATTATGTAAAACTCAAAATAGTTAATTTTATAAGAGAACATTAATATTTACAATCTCGTAACTGATACGAAATCATTACGTGGTGGGTGTCCGAGGAGATCAAACTAAAATATTTGGTCCTTCCACATCGAAATAAGTACCAACATCCAATGTTCTCCAACATTATATGGCACAAAGAATAATTTTTCCCTCGGTGCTTGAGCTAATAGGTGGAGGAGTGATGTGGCGTGCTCTCTGCAATCACTCTGTAAGTCTCTTACAGAACTTGAAATAATCGCTGGAGATATGCAGTTGAAATTATGCGTCTTGCATTGAAGTTCACAATGTTCCACCAAAAAACTACAATAAAAAACAATACAGTCAATTATTTGAAAGCTCCTTATGTTAGACATGTATGCCCTAAGGAGTAAAAATGTAATATGTTTTTGGAGACATTTTTATCAATAAAGAATTTATTTATTATTTATATACCAAATCTTGTCCTCTTTACGTTCATATTTGTTGAATGTATGTTAAGCAAATAATAGTCTGAGATTGTCGATCTAAACCTTTAAGAATTGGGCATATGATGGACAGATTATGCAGAAGACATGATTGTTAAAGTGACGGTCTAAAACAAAAGATCTGCAAGCGAAGGAATAAAGTTAGATGCTTTATTCATATAAAGATTGTTACGTTGTCTATATCTCTATTGGAAGATGGTTTGTCTTGACCATTGGGGATGGACTTCGTGAATAGAAATATTGGCACATTGTCATAGGTGACAATATGTTAGATCGAGACATAAAGTGAATTAATTTGGATTAATAATTCTGTCTCTACAAATCGATTCACTTTAGATAATCATTTTTATTGTATCTTAATCCTAAGATGAATAGTCGACCTGTTGTCTTGACTTATGTCTTTTGATGTACCAAAGGGCGACACCTACATTTTAATAGTGGTATGCATGCCGATACGTTGGAGGCATGACTCTTGATAGCGTAGACCTGTTATTCATAGATATAGAATCCATAGCTCCTTTTTAGAAGTAGTGATATCCTCATATATGTGTTATCCTGTAATTAAAAAACTAGAGTGCTCAACCATTTGGATACATAGGTGTAATCAAATGGTATATTGTCTTTGGATGGTAAGTTTTTCGATGGTGAGATAATGAAACGTAAGATAAAAATAATCAAAAAGGTAAGATAGGACTTGTTCTTAAGCCAATTATGGATAATCCTATGGGGATATGATATACTATGATATGTCATGGAGACTTAGCTATATATTATTCGTAATTCAATATAGTTCGAGAGTGCAGCTCCAGGCTTTTAGTGGAGTAGCGCTGAAGTTGATAATTATGAAATGTATATCTGGGATATTGAGTTTCATAATTATTGGGAACTTGAACTATATAGGTCCATTTGGTCCCCTTTGCTACCTCACAAAATCCTGTAATGATACAACGTACTTTTCCAATAATTTGTGACTTATATGAAATTTATTAGATTGGTTGGAATTCGAAAGAATCAAACAATTCATGTCTGTTTATCGGTTGAATTAATTTTTTGACAAAATTAATTCAAGATAAACTTGTTGAATTATTAAGATTGGATAATTCTTGTTTGTTTATTAGTTGATTTAATTTTGAATAAATTAAATCAAGATGAACTTGTAGAATTATCAGGAATTGATTTATTTTCCTAGAGATTATATAGATAAAGTTATTTTGATTAGATAACTTTTCTATTGGGTTATTTAAATTAAAACTGAGACTTTATCCTATAGAATCTCGGGTAGAAAATAAAAGATTCGTTGAGATTTTTATCAACAGTTCGGCATGCCGATCTTCAAGTTTGGCCTACCGGTTAGACAGATCAGTTTGCCTATGCATGATAAAAAGATCACACATGTTCACACGTATTTCATTAGATATTGATTCGAATTTGATGTTGATTCAAATTTTGAGGCAATATCTAATAAGGACTGACTCTTGGACACAACCTCTATAGAAAGGGAGTGAATCTCATTATTATTTAGATCAATTGAGAGATTAAGAGTGATACTTTGATAGAGAGATTCTGAAACTCCTTGAGAGCTCTTGTTTACAAATCACGAACACTAGCTTTGGCTTCTCTCAATTGGTTAGAAGGAGAGTCACTTGGTGGAAGAGCTGTACGTGTGAGCCCACACTCACTCTGATTGTGGATAGAGAATAGCAAAGAAGACCAATTGGTTGAGGCTCTTCTAAAACGTTACTTCTCTTCACGAATTGTTGGAGTTCTTCGGCATTCAAAGGTCAGTAAGATCTGGTTAATTTATGCATATAGTGTGTCAAACTTATATTTTGAAAAATACTCCGACACAAAAAATTTTAAAATTCTGCTACATACTATTTTTCTAACAATTGGTATCAGAGCCGTGCTTTTTACATAAATTTACAAGTATGTGATCATGCTATATATGTAAATTATGTGATCTTGATATCTCCTTTGCTTGAATTTAATTTTATAGATAGTTGACACTCTAAGTTTTTATATAATTATATGTTGTCATGGATTATATAGTGAATGCTTATTAATTAATTATGGTTGATTAAATTATTGTTTAATTATTTATTTATTAATTAATTTATGACGGTTATGGTTCCTTAGAGATTAGAATGTATATCTAGGTTTTTTATGTAATTGTATGGCGGATTATCATCTCTGTCTAGGAATTATTATTTAATTCTAAATTTGTAAGAATTTTATAATTAAATAATCATTCGAAGAAGACGGATCTAGAAGTGAATCTAGAAGATGGATGATGCTGCACCCGATATTTCCTGAGTCTCTAACTTTATGTTTTTGAATTGTTGAAAATAAAATTGATGACTTGCATTAAAAAATTGTATTTTTTGGAAAGGGTGATTTCTGCTCGGTCGGTATGTCGAACCCTCCAATTCGGCATGTTGATGGTCATAGATCAGTAGGCCAGACGTAAGGTTTGACATGCCGTCAGCAAGGTAGAAATTATATGGCTTTGGCGGTAGGCCGAACTTTTAGTTCGAAAGGCCGATCTGTCATGAATCGGCAGGCCGATTTGTGAAGATCGACAGGCCGATGGATCATGATCGACATGCCAATCATTAGAGAGCTGGAAATTTTTTTCAAAAAAGTTGCAGTTTTAATTTTATTTTTGGGATAATTTTAAGAAACATTAAATTTGGATATGATTGAAAATATGAAGTATTCGATTCATACAGGATTGAAGACTTGAAGATGGGCATTATACGAAGAAGGATACAGCTTGGAGATTCAAGGATGAAGAATCGATAATATGTTTCAATTATTCTCTTGTAATCTTTGTTTTCTATTCTGTAGGGTGGAATCATAATATTACAGTTATTTATTATTATTTTGCTTGTAACTTTGCTTGATTGCTTTGCTTGTCTGCATTATAATATGATTTGCCATGTATATTAATAACATGCCATATAGAATCAAGAGTGCTACTCATATTAAAATTGTTCATGCATGTCTTTTTAAAATAAAACCTTGATTTTAAAAGTTTGAGTAGGAGAAGGTTTTCGAAGAGAGGACATAAGGCCTCCATTGTTGGTCCATAGGAAGAACATGGTGGTATCGACCACTAGGAAGGGATTTCTATCATGTACCAGATTGGATCTCTTAAAAGATAAGGTATTTTAGCATGATTTATGGTTGCACACCCCTAGGTGGTGATTATAAATAATGAATAAAATATTAAAACGATGGTTATACACTCATGTTAATTTTATTATTAACCTCCCCTAGGAGCTCTGTTAATAGAATTAATGGCTAAAGAAACAATTATTAATATATGCTAGATCATACGGGTCCTAGATGGCATATATTAATCAGGAGGGGATCTGTGTTTCTCATTGAATTTGGCATGACTCCCCTAGGAGCTTGTTGAATTCTGAATTGGGAATTATCGTTGTAAGGTTGTGATATTTACAAGGTTTTGATATATAAACACATTTGTATGATTATGTTATCTTACTAAATTATTATGATATGTTTGCTTATGTTTAGTATATGATTCTTTATCGTAGATTAAAAATGTCTGAAAACACCTTATCTTCGATACTTGACAAAAATCAATTAACCTCAGAATTATAATGATTGGAAACGGAACCTAGATATCATCCTCTCCTTTGAGAAACTAAAATTTATGCTGACAATCCCTTGTCCTCCTGAGCCTACGGGAGACTCTACTAATGAGCAATTTCAAGCTTACGATCACTAGAAAGATGCAAATGATTACGCCTGCTGCTATGTTATGGCCAGCATGAATAACATGCAGTAGGCTCAACATGAAGATTATGAGATTGCGAAGCAGATCTTGGATAATCTTGAAGACATGTTTGGAGGCCACACTCTAACAAAGCAGCAAGGGGCGCTTTAGAAACTCTTAAACTAGAAGTAGAGACCGGGGACATCTGTACAGGAACACATGATGTTGGTCATGGGTTACCTCGTTGAGTTATAAACCAATGGAGCTGACAACGATGCTAAAACTCAGATGACTATGGCCTTTGAGACTCTTTCAAAGGAATTTATTCTATTTAGAGCTACTTTTAATTTGAGCAATAGGCAGGATATGACCTTAACAGAGTTGATGAAATAGTGATAGGAGTTTGAACTACTGATCAGGGAGTCTCCTGTGGGTGGAGAGGCCAATTTGGTAGCTACTTCTGGTTCCAATCCCAACTCTGGGAATGGAAAGAAACAACAGGCCAAGAACAGAAAGTCTTCTATTCCTACTAACAACAAGAGCAAGAAGAAGAAGAAGAAGAACCCAAAGAAGCTTAAGTGCTTCCTCTGCGAGAGAGTCGGGCACATCAAGAAGCATTGCGAGGACTTTCTTCCCAAAGGAGGTAGGTGTCATCTTCTGTATTTAGAAACTTGTTTGGTTGAGGAATCCAATGACATTTGTGTCATAGATTCTAGTACAACTAATCATGTTTGTGTTTCTCTGTAGGGGTTCAAAGAAACGAGAAGTTTGCTTTATGAAGACTTCATGCTTCGGGTGGACGATGGATCCTTGGTCTTAGCGGAATCAATGAGAGACGTCCATATTTATTTTGACAATTATAGGAATTTAATTTTGCCAGATTGTTTTTATGTTCTTAAATTTAAAAGAAATTTAATTTCTGTAGATTGTTTATTTAAAGACTCCTATTTGGTTTCTTTTAATAATAAAGTAGTGATTCGGAAAAACAAATCTTTTATCTATTCTAGATGGATGCAAAATAATCTATATTTTATCAAACCTAAGATGGACTTACTACTTAATGCTGAGATAAATGAAAATAACTCTAAAAGACTTAAAACTTCTCACTCTAATAAGACTTATCTTTGACATTTGCGCCTTGGTCATGTTAACTTGAATAGGATTCAAAGGTTGGTAAGGGATAGACCTTTAAGTCAATTAAAGGTGGAATCGATACCTCAATGTGAATCTTGTTTAGAGGGTAAAATGACCAAAAAACCATTCGGGTCTAAGGGCAAAAGGGTCAAAGGGGTTCTAGAACTTGTGCATAGTGATGTTTGCAGACCGATGAACATCCGAGTACTAGGAGGGTATGAGTACTTCGTCACTTTTATTGGCGATTACTCAAGGTATGGGTATGTGTACCTAATGCACCACAAAAGCAAAACTTATGACAAGTTTAAAGAGTTTTGGGCTGAAGTGGAAAAACAATTGGGTAGACCCATAAAGGCACTTCGATCCAATTGAGGTAGAGAATAACTTTCTGATGAGTTTTTGGGACACTTATTAGAGAATGGGATTTTATCCCATTTGATTATGTCAGGCACTCTACAGTAGAATGGCATAGTGGAGAGAATGAATAGAACTTTATTGGACATGGTTAGGTCTATGATGAGTTATTTATCATTGCCTTTATCCTTTTAGTGATATGCACTACAAACCGCATATTATCTTTTGAACAATGTGCCTTCAAAATCGGTCCCTAAAACTCCTCATGAGTTGTGGACAGGAAGGAAGACATCCTTAAACTATATTCACATATGGGGATGTCCAGCTCATGTCCTGTTTAAGGATGCAAAAAAGTTGGAAGCATGTTTAGAAGTTTGCATATTTGTAGGATATCCAAAAGGGACTAAAGGGGGTTATTTCTATAACCCAAAGGAAAATAAAGTCATGGTTTCAACTAATGCAACTTTCCTTGAGGAGAGTTACATGGATGACTTTAAGCCTCGAAGCAAGGTGGTGCTTGAGGAGTTAAGGAGTAATCCAATCACTCCGGAGGTTCTGAATGAAACTGTTCCAATCAATATTGAAAAACCAAACGAACCTGAACAACAACCTAAGGGGCTTTGGTGTAGTGGGAGGATTGAGTGTAAACCCGAAAGGTATATGTTCAATGGGGAGGCCTTCTTGGCTAAACCAGATGATCATGATAGGGATCCTTGTACTTACGTAGAGGCTATGGAGGATATTGATTCGAAACTCTAAACAGAGGCCATGAACATAGAAATGAAGTCTATGGAGACTAATTAGGTCTGGGAGCTTGTGGATCTTTTGGAATGGGTAAAACTTATAGGGTGTAAGTGGATCTACAATAGGAAAAGAGAAATGGATGGAAAGGTCGAAACCTTTAAGGCTAGACTGGTAGCTAAGGGTTACACACAAACAGAAGGAATCGATTACTAGGAAACCTTTTCGCCTATAGCCATGCTTAAATCCATCTAGATTCTCTTGTCCATAGCTACCGCTCTCGACTATGAGATTTGACAGATGGGTGTCAAGTTGGCTTTTCTAAATGGCTATCTTGATGAGTCCATTTATATGGAACAACTAAACGGGTTCAAGGTTAAGGGTCAAGAGGGTAAAGTTTGTAAGCTACTAAAGTCAATTTATAGACTTAAGCAGGCTTTCCGTTCTTGGAACATAAGATTTGATTAGGTGATCAAGACTTATGGGTTCTCACAAAATGTGGATGAGCCATGTGTTTATAAACACATTAAGGATAGGAATGTGGTTTTTCTACTGCTTTATGTAGATGACATTCTGCTAATTGGCAATGACGTTGGGGCATTATCATCGGTCAAATTATGGTTGACCAAGCAGTTTGACATGAAGGACTTGGGTGAGGCTAATTTTTTTCTCGATATCTAGATCTTTTGGGATAAGAAGAACAAAATGATAGCTTCGTCATAAGCCAGCTACATAGATAAAATTCTTAAGAAGTTTGCAATGCAGGATTCTAAGAAAGGTGGGTAACCAACTAGGTCTAGAATTACTCTGTCTAAGAAAGACTCTCCAAAGTCTGAGAAAGAAAGAGAATACATGAAGAAGGTGCCTTATGCTTTGGCAGTGGGTAGTCTCATGTATGCCATGCTTTGCACACAGCCGGATATTTGTTATGCGGTTGGGATTGTAAGTCGATTTCAAGCAGATCTAGGATCGAAGTACTGGGTTGTGGTTAAGCATATTTTCAAGTACTCGAGAAGGACTCAAGGGTATATGCTTGTATATTCGGGTGAGGACTTGACTCCTTTAGGATATACTGACTTGGATTTCTAATCCTGTTTGGATTCTAGGAAATCGACTTTGGGTTTTGTGTTTACTCTGGGCGATGGTGCCATTAGTTGGAGAAGTGTGAAGCAAGATTGCAATTCAGATTCAACGATAGAGGCCGAGTATGTGGCAGCTAGTGATGCTTCGAAAGAAGCAATGGAGCTTCGCAAGTTCCTTGGGGATCTTGAGGTAGTTCCTGGAATGGATAAGGTGGTATCACTGTACTGTGATAACACTATAACGGTAGCTAATGTTAAGGAACTAAAATTTCACAAAAAGGAGTAAGCATATTGATCAAAAATTTCACAAAAATCGCGTTAGAGGACAATTTAACTTATCCATTTACAAAGACACTTACTGGGAGAGTCTTCGAGAGGCATGTGGAAGCTATGGGGATGTGAGATTTGTCATATTTACTCAAGTGAAAGTGGGAGATTGTTAGACATGTATGCCTCAAGGAGCAAAAATGTAATATGTTTTTGGAGACATTTTTATCAATAAAGAATTTATTTATTATTTATATACCAAATCTTATCCTCTTTATGTTCATATTTGTTGAATGTATGTTAAACAAACAATAGTCTGAGACTGTCGGTCTAAACCTTTAAGAATTGGGCATATGATGGATAGCTTATGTGGAAGACACAATTGTTAAAGTGACGGTCTAAAACATAGGATCCGCAATCAAGGGAATAAAGTTGGGTGCTTTATTCATGTAAAAATTGTTATGTTGTCTATATCTCTATTGGGAAATAGTTTGTCTTGACTATCAGGGATGGACTCCGTGAATAGAAACATTGGCACATTGTTATAGGTGCGATGTGTTGGATCGGGATATAAAGTGAATTAATTTGAATTAATAATTCTGTCTCGGTAAATCGATTCACTTTAGACAATCATTTTTATTATATCTTAATCCTGAGATGAATAGTGGGCCCGTTGTCTTGACTTGTGTCTTTTGATGTACCAAAGGGTGACACCCATATTTTAATAGTGGTATGCATGCTGGTACGTTGGAGGCATGACTCTTGATAGCCTAGACATGTTATTCATAGATATGGAATCCATAGCTCCTCTTTAGGAGTAGTGATATCTTTTTATATGCGTTATCTTGTAATTGGAAAACTAGAGCGCTTAACCATTTGGATAAATAGGTGTAATCAAATGGTATACCATCTTTGGATGGTAAGTTTTTCGATGGTGAGATAATGGAATGTAAGATAAAAAAAATTGGGAAGGTAAGATAAAACTTATCCTTAAGCCGATTATGGATAATCCTATGGGGATACGATACACTATGATATGTCATGGAGGCTTAGCTATAGGGGCTTCATAATTCTATATAGTTTAAGAGTGCAGCTCCAAGCTTTTAATGGAGTAACATTGGAGTTAATAATTATGAAATATATATCTAGGATATTGGGTTTCATAATTATCAAGAGCTTGAACTATATGGCTTCATTTGGTCCCCTTTGCTAGCTCACAAAATCTTATAACGATACGGCGTACTTTTCCAATAATTAGTGACTTATCTCAGATTTATTAGATTGGTTGGAATTCGAAAGAATCAAATAATTCATGTCTGTTTATCGGTTGAATTAATTTTTTGACAAAATTAATTTAAGATAAACTTGTTGAATTATTAAGATTAGATAAATCTTGTCTGTTTATCAGTTGATTTAATTTTGAATAAATTAAATCAAGATAAACTTGTAGAATTATCAAGAATTGATTTATTTTCCTAGAGATTATATAGATAAAGTTGTTTTGATTAGATAACTTTTCTATTGGGTTATTTGAATTAAATCTAAGGCTTTATCCTATAGAATCTCGGGTGGAAAATAAGAGATTCGCTGAGATTCTTGTCAATAGTTCGACTTGCCGATCTTCAAGTTTGGCCTGCCGATGGGGCAAGTTCGGCCTGTCGGTTAGACAGATTGGCTTGCCTATGCGTGATAAAAAGATCACTTGTTTTCACGCGGATTTCATTAGATGTTGATCCAAATGCGATTTTGATTCAAATTTTGAGGTATTATCTGATAAGGACTGACTCTTAGACCCAACCTCTATATAAAGGAAGTAAATCTCATTATTATTTAGATCAATTGAGAAATTAAGAGTGATACTCTAATAAAGAGATTTTGAAACTCCTTGAGAGCTCTTGTTTATAAATCACGAACACTAGCTTTGGGTTCTCTCAATTGGTTGAAAGGAGAGTCACCTGGTGGAAGAGTTGTACGTGTGACCCCACACTCACTCTGATTGTGGATAGAGAATAGCAAAGAAGGCCAGTTGGTTGAGGCTCTTCTAAAACGTTACTTCTCTTCATGGATTATGGTAGTTCTTCGGCATTCAAAGGTTAGTAAGATCTGGTTAATTTATGCAAATAGAGTGTCAAACTTATATTTTGAAAAATACTCTGACATAAAAAATTTTAAAATTCCGCTACGTACTATTTTCCAACACCTTATAACTCTACTTATGTTTTAAAATTTACAAATTAATGATAGAGTTGTTACCTAAGGTATACTATGACATAGTTTGGCCCGATTTGATCAAAGTTGATGAAGTAATAGACGTCTTTATAACCCACATAGACAGGCAATTCATTGCCAGTGACATTTATTTGTTTCGAGCACTGAATCATCAACCCATCACACATGAAAGAATGTTTATATAAAGCCAACTGCATAAATTCTGGAGGTACTAAAGAGAAGTTAAATGCAGGTAGTGGCACATTCGTAATAGGTTGTTCTTGTTCTTGTTCTACCTCAGGTTGTCATTGCTTGCTTTTGTAGAGCTTTTCTTTTTTTAGCGTTTCTTTCCCTCTAGATCTTGTGGAATGTGGCTAGGTGCTCAACTTTTCTTTGTCATTGCAATGACTTCAATTAACCTCTTTGGCCATGCGACAAAGCTTCCGACGGCTTCACCCACAGTTGTTACTTCAAAAGTCAGGACAGGCAATTCAGCTGTTCTAACTTTGATGGTAGTGATGCTAACATTTTCTTCCCCTAATGGTCTTCCATGGATTGTATTAGTTGGAAGATTCTTCATCCACGCCTTCCCAAGTGCAACAAGTGCACACCCACTATTAATTCTTTCCTCAACAAAGAGCCTGCATTTTTTACCTTGCTCAGGCTCTTGACGATAAAGTGACAATTGAACTGCTGGAACTTGTGGAGCTTCTGATACATTGTCGAGAGGGTTATAGCTATTGTTGAAGCTGCTGCATTTTCAGATGCTATCATCTGTTGACTTGGCACATCCTTGAGAAATGATCTCGGTCACAATACCTCGCAGTTTTGCAATTTCCATCAGCATCTTCGACATTTGGGAATTCAATTTTGAACTTGGTTGGCGGTCGAAGTATTGAGGCTGCTTCACATACTTTGATTGACCCGAACTTGTCTTGAATGTTTCGGTTTCCCTAGTGCCTTTGTCAATATGTCATCGCTACCGACAGATTGAAAACTCCTTTGACTTTGTTGTATTGTGTACTCATCATGTAAAACAACAACAAAACCATGTTATTCTTTAGATCTTTCAATAGGTATTAAATTATAAATTAATAGTTTGTGCTTAATAAACTTGCAATCAAGTTCCCCATTTTTGCTACTCATAGATTTTTAAACTATCCATCGGGAGCTTGACATGATTTTACCCACAATTCCTCCCATGTTGGTAGCACGCCCGTCTTAGCAAATTGTATTATGCTATGTTAGTAACATGTTAATGATATAATAATTGATATATGTAATACGAGTAAGATATTAATGTACCAATGATTGCTCGAGCTCTCTATATCTGACTCGGCAAACCATAGGGCAGTATTTATTTTCTGCTCTTTTCTTTCTTGCGATTGATGATAGCAGTTGGAATTCGATGGAATGTTGATGCCTCATAAAAGCTTCCTTCATCGTTTATGAGGGGGTAGTAGTGTACTACCATAGGGGCCGCTTTTATACATTTTCATCCTCCTCTGGAATAGAAAGGTATGGCTATACAAAAGTAACATAGAGGTCAAATCTAAATCCTTTTGATAATTCGCCACAAACCTTTAAAGCCTTCTTCCTATACCAATCCTCAACTGTGAAAGCTTTGTAAATCTCTCTCCAAATCACATCTTTTATTTGTTCCAAATCCTTAGACCTCTAACTTTAATCTAAATAAAAAAGTGTTCTTGACTAAGGACTCCTATCTAGCTGCTTAATTCATGGTTGGGTGCGCCTTTTAGTTGGCCTTTTGAATTAAACATCACTTCTATTCTTAACCTTTCTTCTTCATCCGATAAACTTTTTTCATCAAAGTAGCTCTTCGCTTAAAATCTACTCTTGGACCGAATTCGGTTCGCCTTCGTGCCTTACTACCTTTTTTTCCCTTACTATATTGAGAGGAAGATGGAGTACACTCTTCATACTCCTTCTCGTAGTGGTCACTATCGATCTTTGGAGACATTTTACCCATTCAGAGTAAGCAAAAACTAACACACATACTAATTAAATTACAATTTTATTCAAAAAAGTATAAAAAAAAATCAATTCTAATCAATAATGATCCATTCTAATTCATATATTAAAAATTCACATATTATAAATTCACATATTAAAAAATCACATACTATAAATTCACATATTATAAATTCACAAATTAAAAAATCACATATTAAAAATCAATTATTAAAAAGAACATATTATAAATTCGCATATTAAAAAAATCACATATTATAAATTCACATATTACAAAATCACTTATTAAAAAATCACATATTAAAAAATCACATATTAAAAAGTCAAGGGGAGGGGGAAGGAGGGGGAGGGTGGGGGCATGGCGGGACGGCAAGTGGGGGCGAGGGGGTAGGGGAAGGAAGGGGAGGTGGGTGGGGGGGGTCGAGGGAGGGGGAAAGGGGCGGTAGGGTGGCAGGGGGGCTGAGGAAAGGAAGGGGAAGGGGAGGTGGGTGGGGGGGCGGGGGAAGGAAAGGGAAAAGTAAGAGAAATGGGGGAAGAGAGAAAGGGAGGACTTATCGGTTGGTGGGCGACAGCAGGGAGGGCGACGACGACGACATGACAGCGATGGTTTTTGGGAAGAGAGAGCTTAAGAGAGAGAGAGCTTCTTTCAGGGAGAGAGCGAGAGCTACGACAAGTTTGAAATGAGAGGGGGCATGCAAGTTTCAAAAAATATAAAGCACTCGGTCCAACCTTACACAATGGTTTTGCTGAAAAACCATCATGTATTGTTCAACCTTACACGATAGTTTCTTGAAAAACCATCAAGTAATGTTCAACCTTACATGACAATTTCTTGAAAAACCGTCATAAAAAAATTGTCAATTTCATCGCTTACATAGGTTTTCTCCTTTGCCTAAGGTGGTTAGCCCGTGGGTTAAGCATATAATGGCCCAAAATGTTTACTGAGTCCTGTTTTCATCACAAATATAAATATAAATAGATTTGCCAAACCTTCAAAAAAAAGTTAAAAACAAAAACAAAAAAATATATTTAAATAAACACATTATACATTTGTTTACAGATGCTCAATTTTTTCTCTTTTTTATAATTGGTTCCTCAATACATATCCATTCCACATCTTGATGAAGCAAGTGCAAAACATCATCTATCTCTTTAATCGGTGGCAATCCCTTTGTGAACGAAGGGATGTCTGTGCAATCCTCGACAACTGCTTCGCTGTCAATAACTACTCTTGCAACTTCTTTGCCATCAATAACTACTCTTCGTTTCATCAGGATGACTAGAGACAATTCCATGTCTTGGGCATCCGTAGTATAAAAAACTTGGATTGCTTATGATGCCATAATGAAGGGATCATTCTTGAATCTCAATCTTCTAAAGTCAACCACCATGATGCCGTCATTATCGATCTTAACATAGTTATTGTCAGCCTACTTGCCCATAAAAAGTATAATGCGCACTCCCCCATAATCAAGTTCCCAAAGATCTTCAATGAAACTAAAGTAGTTCATAGTCCCATATATCAGATTCATGTCCTTGGTGGAGACAATATGCATAGCCTCAGCATAGAGAGTTGCACAACTATTTTGGACAGGATGCTTCTCATCTCTTTCATGAGTGGAAAAAGTGTAACCATTTATAGAATATGACGTATACCTTGTAACTACCAATGACGGTCCTCTAGCTAGGTTCTTCAAGTCTTGTGACATGCCTCCATCTTGTAATGTGGAGCACTTGCCATAGATGTGTGCTCTAATCCGCAACCGAAAGGTCCGCTTGTGTTCATCTTGCAACCACTTCTTATTTCTTGCTCTTTTTGGGTTTCCTTTTTTTAATTTGTTCATGTGCACCTCAATGAAAGGCTTCGCTTCATTAGCATTGTGCAAGACATAAAGAGAAGCTTGCTTCCACTACTCTCGATTTATTGAGGAAGGATTGCCAATAGATAGTCCCCTAGCCTCAATGTTTATAGTCTTTGGCACCCCAATTGCTTCCGCATTAGATAAGTACTCGGAGCAAAATTCAACCGATTCCTTAGCTACGTAACTTTATACAATACATCCCTCCAGCCTATTTTGGCTCTTCATATAGCCTTTCAAAACCTTCATATATCTTTCAAATGGGTACATCCATCTCAAAAACACCAGTCGGTATAATTTAGCTTCACGTACTAAGTGCATTGTTAGATGAATAATGATGTCAAAAAAGGCCTATGGAAAGTACTTCTTAAGCATGCATAAGGTTTGCACCAACATCGATTGCAGTAAATCTAGCATAAGTGGATCAATTACCTTGGAGCATATTGAATTAAAGAGCGAGCACAACTTGGTAATTGCAAATTTCACATCCTTTGTTAGAATTCCCCGCAAAGCAAGTGGTAGTAATTGCTGCATCAACACATGACAATCGTTTGTTTTCATGCTAATAAGTTTCAAATCATTCACTGACACGAACTTTTTTTAAAGTTCGAAGAATAGCCGTCTGGCACTTTCAATGAAGCAAGCTATTCACAAAGCTTTCTCTTTTCCGCTCTTGATAACGTATGCTTCGCTGGAGATAAGTAAGTGCGGTTTCCTCTTTTCTCGAGAAACAATTTAGGCCTAATCTCCATTTCCATGAGATCTGACCGTGCTTTTTCACCATCTGTAGTCTTGCCCTGAAATTTCAAGCAATGTGTCGACTATGGTTCATAAACATTTTTCTTAGTATGCATAACATCCAAGCAATGACGAACAAAAAGTGTTTTCCAATATGGTACATTAATTGGCGGCTCGTTCTTACCTCACTTTTTCTTCCCGAAACCACTTTTATATCTTTTATCATTTTAAATATTTGTTCACCCATCAATAGATGAGGCGGGTCTCTTTCTTCACTGTTGCCATCAAAGGCTTTCTTTTGTTTGAGGTGACGATGATCTCTTGGCAACCATCTTCTATGACCAAGAAAAACGGTTTTCTTACCATTTTTCAACTGTTTGTGAGACGTTTTCTTCATACTAATAAGAAAACCAATAAAGCTCTTTACGGAATAACCAGATAAATTGCCATATGAGGGGAAGTCGTTAATTGTCCATATCAACATTGTATGAAGTGTGAATGTCTCTTCTCGATAAGCATCTCAAACTTTAACTCCATTTTCTCACAAGTTTTAGGTCATCGATTAATGATGCTAATTATACATCAATGTCATTGCCTGGTTAGTGAGGACCTGAAATCAATAAAGCCAACATTAAAAACTTTTGCTTTATGCACATCTTTGGAGGAAGATTACAGTTAACAAGTATTACGGGCCAAGTACTATGCCTACTACTCATGTTACCATGTGGGTTCATTCCATCCGTCGACAAAGTAAAATGTATATTTCTTAGATCCATACTAAAGTTGGGATGATCGGCTTCAAAAGTCTTCCATTGTCATGAATCTACCGGGTGTCTAAGCATACCATCATCGACCCATTTGTCATGATGCCATGTCAAATTCTTGGCATGTTTTAGGTTTTTGAATAAACGCCTCAAACGTGGTACCGGTGGAATGTACCATAAAACTTTCTTTGACACTCCATTCTTACCGTCTTTTGGCTCCTTTCCTTTCTTCTACCTTGCTTGTTGACAAACCAGACAATAATTCTCGTCCTCATACTCATTCCTATAAAAATCACAATAATTTTCATGAGCATGAATTTTCTCATACTTCATTCCCAAAGTGCTCAAAGTCTTCTTAGCCTTAGACATACTAGTTGCTAATTTATTACCCTCTGGTAGAAGCCTTCCTAAAAATTTCAAAAGCTTTGTGAAACTAGAATTGACCACCTACTCGATGTTTTCAAATCTCATAATCCAACTAAAGCGGACAATTTGGTGAAATGGGTACAACCCTCATACACAGGTGTCACGGCATCATTCATCATTGTCTCAAATAAATCCAAACGGTGGAAGAAGTGTTCTTTCAAATCATTGACCATATCAATCATATTGTCGTGATCATCCATATTATCCTCTCTAATAGCTTCCTTTTCTTTACTTACTAAAGTTGGATTGAAATTAGACTCATCATGAAAATGCTACATTTGATAACTACTTATAATTCTATTTTGAAATAAATGTCCCCTAATAATTGGAACTAGATGCAATCTACGGTTTCCACATTAAACACAAGGATACCAAATTTTATCACTATTGGCATGAGTTTTGGCAAAATCTAAGAACTTTTCCACACCATTCACATGTTCTCTAGACAATCAAAAATCCCATATTCATTTCCTCTAATTTTTTTGCAAGTCATAAATCAAAATAATAAATAGCAATTCAATTAAAATTAATTTCACAAATTAAACATACCCATCATATTTTAATCATAAAACAAAAACATTAACCCATCATAAAACAAATTACACATACTCATCATAAAACAAATTAATCATACATATCCACAATAAAATAAATGCAAATTAAACAACAAAATCAACAAAAATTTATCAATTTCTAATAAAAACTTACAATTAGAAAGGAGATTAAGGAGTGTGGAGGCAGAAAGGGACAACAGCAGCAGTTTTAGAGGGGTCTATGTTCGTATTTGAAAGGTAAGTTTCTAATTTGTGTTTGATCGTCCAAGTGGGAAAAGGGATTTTAAGAAAGCTACCACGATGGTTTTTAAAAAACCATCGTGGTAGAGATGTTATATTCTACGATGTTTTTGTCTTCTTAGGCGTAACTCCCTGCGTTTTTTTCTTTTATCACGACGGTTTGTGAGAAAAGATCGTTAAATGAGGGTTGTATAATCTCGAATTTATTGTAGTGACTGGAGGAAAGGCTGTATGATGTATGACTACCTGCACTCTGATCGTAGATAAAGAATAGCAAAGAAGACTAGTTGGTTGAAGCTCTTATGGAACGTTCTTCTCTACAAAGTTTTTCTATACCTTTAGTATACAAAAGAAGTATGTAAGATCTGTTATTAATTTATGTATTTAGCATGTCAAACTTGTGTTTTAAAAAATACTTGGATTTAAAATTTTTAAATTTTGTTGCTATCGTTTTCTAATAATTGGTATCAAAGCCTAGTTTTTACGTTGATTTTACGGGTTTGTGATCATACTATATCATAACTTATTTGATCTTATTCTCTTCTATGCTTGAATTTAATTTTTCAGATAGTTGGCACTCTAAAGATTCTATATAATTAAATGTTGTCATGGGATTATGTGGTGAGTGTTTATTAATTAATTATAATTAATTAAATTTCTATTTTATTATTTTAATTAATTAATTTTTACCGGTTATGGTTCCTTAGAGGTTAGAATGCGTTTCTAGGTTTTTCATGTAATTAGATGGTTGTCTATCATCACTGTCTAGGATTTATTATTTTAATTTTGATTTGTGAAATTTGTATTAAAATAATTATTTGAAGTAAAGACAGATTTAGAAGATGTAGTTGATTAGAGTTCTTTATTTTTTTTGTGTTTATAATTTTTTATGTTTTTGAATTGTTAAAAATAAAATTAAAAACTCTTAAAAATAATTTTTGAAAATTTCTTGAAAAATAGTGGTTTAGCATCGGTCGGCAGGCTGATTTTCTAGGATCAGCAAGCCGATGGTCGCAGACCAGTAGGCCAAACTTACAGATCAGTAGGTCGGCAGCAAGGTAGAACTATTTTTTGAAATGGTGTGTTTTTCAGTGCAGTTTTTTATTTTGTTTTTGAGACATTTCTAAGATATGAAATTTTGTAATAACCAGAAAATTAAATTTTTTCATCCATATGGGATTGAAGAATTGAAGACAGATACTACATGAAAAAAGATACAAGATGAAGAATCGATAATATGTTTCGATTGATCTGTTGTAATTTTTGTTTTCTTTTTTCTCTAGGATTGAACCATGATATTATATTACTTGTAGCTATGCATGTTGTTTTACTTGTCTACATTATAATATTATTTACCATGTATGTTGATAACATGCTATGTAAAATAGGGAGTGCTACTCATTAAAAATTGTTCATGCATGCTAACATAAAACCTTGACTTTAAAAATATTGAGTGGAAGAAGGTTTTCAAAGAGAGGAAGGTAGCACATGGCGGTTCCGAACCCAAGGAAAGAATTTCATCATGTACCAGGTTGAATCTTTGAAAAGATAATTTGCTTTAGCATGTTTTATCATTGATCACCCAAAGGTGGCGATTATAAAGCATAAATAAAATAGTTGAAATGATGATTGCACACTCAGGATTAATGTATTTATTAACCTGCCCTAGAAGCTCTGTTAATAAAATTAATAGCCAAAGAAAATAATTATTAATATATGCTAGATCAGACGGATCTTGGATGGCATATATTAAATGGAGATGATCTATGTTCTTAATTAAATTTGGCAAGTCTCCCCTAGGTAGCTTATTGAATTCTAAGTTAGGGATTATTGTTGTAAGGTTGTGATATTTTTCAAGATTTTGACACATAAACACATTATATGCTTACTTATTTGTGTTATCTTACTAAACTATTGTGGAATATTTGCTTATATTTAGTACATGAATCTTTATTGTAGATTAAAATGTCTAAAAATCCTTTATCTTTGATATTCGATAAAAATACATTAACTAGCGAGAATTATAATGATTGAAAATGGAACCTAAATATCCTCCTATTCTTTGAAAAACTAAAATTTGTGGTAACCACACCTATCCTCCTACGCCTACTAGCGAATCCACCAATGAGCAAATCCAAGCGTATAATTGCTAAAAGGATACTAATGATCAGGCTTGCTGTTACATTATGGATAGCATGAATAATGTGTTGTAGGCTCAACATGAGGATTATAAGACTGCTAACTAGATCTTGTATAATCTATAAGACATGTTTGGAGGCCAAGCCCGAACAAAACCACAAGGGGCTCTTCGAAAGCTCCTCAACTACAAACAAAGATTGGGGACTCTTGTGAAGGAGCATATGATGTCGGTCATGGGTTACCTTGCTGAGGCTCAAACCCATGGAGTTGACATAAATGGTAAGTCCTAGATGACTATGGTCTTTGAGATTCTATCTAAGGAGTTTATCCCTTTCAGAGCTTCATATAATTTGAGCAATAGATAGGATATAACCTTGACTGAGCTAACGAAGCAATTACAAGAGTTTGAAAATCTAAACAAGGAAGCTTTGGTTGGTGGTGAGGTAAACTTGGTAGCTGTATGTTGTTTCAATTCCGGTTTAAAAAAGCAAGGATAAGAAGAAAAATAAGAGGAACCTGAAAAAACTAAAGTAAGGTTGGATAGATAAAGGAGAATTGCAAGGACTTCTAATCTAAAGGAGGTATGTATGAACTTCTTGGTTTTGAGACTTGTTTAATCAAAGAATCAAGTGACACTCGGGTCATAGATTCTAGAGCGATAAATCATGTCTATGTTTCTCAACAAAGGTTTAAAGAAACGAGAGGTTTGCTACATGAGCACTTCACACTTCGAATGGACGATGGAACCCTAGTGTTGGCTGAAGCAGTGGAAGATGTCCTTCATTATTTTGATAGTTATAGAAGTTTGGTTTTGAGAGATTGTTTTTATGTTCTTAAACTTAAAAGGAATTTAATTTTTGTCAATTATTTATTTAAAGAATCTTATTCAGTTTCTTTTAGTCATATAGTTATGATTTGTAAAAACAAATCTTTTATCTGTAGTAGATGAATGAAAAACAACCTATATTTTATCAAAGCTAAGATGGAATCACTGTTGAACACTAAGGTTAATGGTAACTCCAAAAGACTTAAAACTTCTAACTCTAATGAGACTTATCTTTGGCACTTACAATTAGGTCATATTAGCCTGAATATGATTTAAAGGTTAGTAAGAAATGGGCCTTTAAGTAACTTAAAGGTGGAATCTATACCACAATGTGAATCTTGTTTGGAGGGCAAAATGACCAAAAGGCCATTCAAGTATAAGGGCAATCGAGCTGAAGGGGTCTTAGAACTTGTATATAGTGATATTTGTGGTCCCATGAACATTAAGACACAAGGAGGGTACGAGAATTTTATCACTTTCATTGATGATTACTCGAGATATAGGTTTGTGTGCCTAATGCATCATAAGAGTGAAACTTTTGACAAGTTTAGGGAGTTTCGAGCTAAAGTAGAACAGTAATTAGGTGAACCTATAAAGGCACTATGATCCGATCGAGGAGGAGAATATCTCTCCGATGAGTTCATAGGACACTTATTAGAGAATGAGATTTTATCCCATTTGACTACGCCAGGCACTCTGTAGCAAAATAGCATGCCTGAAAGAAGGAATAGGACTTTGTTGGACATAGTTAGGTCCATGATGAGTTAGTCAATGTTACCTTTGTCCTTTTGGGGATACGCACTACAAACCATATGTTATCTTTTGAATAATGTGCCTTCAAAATCAATTCCTAAAAGTCATCACTAAATATGGATGAGTGGGGAGACATCTTTAAACCATATTCGCATATGGGGATGTCCGATTCATATCTTGTACAAGGAAGTGAAAAGTTGAAAGTGCGTTTAGAAGTATGTGTGTTAGTAGGATATCCATAAGGGACAAAAGTGCTTTTTTTTATAACCCAAAAGAAAACAAAGTCATGGTTTCAACAAATACAACTTTCTTTGAGGAAAGTCACATGAGTGACTTTAAGTCTCATAGTAAAGAAGTACTCGAGGAGTTAGCGAGTGATTCTATCACTTTGGGGTTTTCAGTTGAAATCAATCCAGTCAATGTAGAAAAATTGACTGAACAACAACTTAGGACACTTCAGCGTAGTGGAAGGATTGGGTGTCAACCCGAGAGGTATATGTTTAGTGGTAAAGCCTATTTGGCTGAATCGATTGAACATGAGAGGGATCCTTACCCTTATATAGAGGCTATAGAGGACGTTGATTCAAAGTTCTATATAGAAGCTATAAACACTAAGATGAAGTCTATGGAGACTCATCAAGCCTGGGAAATTGTGGATCTTCCCAAAGGGGTAAAACCCATAGGACGTAAGTGGATTTACAAGAGAAAAGGAGGAGCAGATGGGAAAGTCAAAACCTATAAGGTTAGACTGGTAGCAAAGGGATACAAGCAAAAGGAAGGAATCAATTACGAGGAAACCTTTTCACCTGTAGCCATGCTTAAGTACATCCGCATTCTCTTGTCCATTGCTGCCACTCTCGACTTCGAGATTTGACAAATAGATGTCAAGATGGCCTTTCTAAATATCTATTTTTATGAGTCCATATATATGATACAATTAGACGGGTTCAAGGCTAAAGGCCAAGAGAGCAAGGTTTGTAAGCTACTAAAGTGAATTTATGGACTTAAGCAGGTTTCTTGTTCTTGAAACATAAGATTTGGCCAAGCGTTCAAGATTTATGAGTTCGAACAAAACATGGACGGACCATGTGTTTACAAACACAATAAGGATAGAAAGGTGATTTTTTTACTGCTCTATGTAGATGACATTCTGCGTATTGGCAATAACATTGAGGCATTGTCATCAATCAAATTATAGTTGACCAAGCAGTTTGACATGTAGGACATCAATGAAGCTAATTATGTTCTAGATATCTAAATCTTTTGGAATAGGAAGAATAAAATGATAGCTTTATGCGAAGCTATATACATAGAAAAAATTCTTTAGAAGGATGCAATATAGAATTCTAAGAAAAGTGGGTAACTATCTAGATCTAGAATTACTCTTCCTAGGAAAGACTCTCCAAAGTCTGATGAAGAAAGAGAATACATGAAGAAAGCAAGAGGACATACGAAGAGATATGTGCACCATCACTACCTTTGATTCCTTTAAAAATAAACTCAAAAGGCAATTCTATCTGGAGAATGCCGAGAAAGAGGCACTTGGTCACTTGCGGAGACATGAATAATCAGGTAGTATTTGGGACTATGTGATGGATTTCACAAATCTCATTAGTATGTAACAAGCTGTCTTAATTTCTCCAGGATATTCTAGAGTATTCTAATTGGTTCTAACACTTAGAGAATACTCTAGAGAATCCTAGAGTCTATGAGTCTCCAAGGGTTAGGATGGGGCAAAAATTATGTAGCTTGTGACATTCCCCCCCCCCCCCCCCCCCATGCTCGTGATGCCCTCATCGTGCCTTCTTCTTGAAATCATCAGATTTGATCCTTAAATTGCTAAAGTGGATGTTCATGTTCTCAGCTAGCTTCGTTCTCTGGCAATTCTTCCACTTAATTAAATACTCGTGATAGTTTGGCACATCGTACCTTTGAATTAGCCTATCTACGATTATGCTTTCAACTTCTTTATCAAATCAAGTCACCACTACAGTGGGTGCTTGTTTAGATTCCCCTCGAGTAGTATCTTTTATGTCTTTAAGAGACTAACATGAAAGACTAGATGAATCTTGAGCTTTAGAGACAATTGGAGTTGATAGGAAACCTTACCAACATGCCCGATGTAGGGAAGGGACCATATCTCCTTACCAAGTTGTTATGGACCTTCCTTAAGGACTTGAATTGTTAGGGAAGTAACTTCACCATGAAAAGGTCTCCTTCCTTGAACTCTAGTAGCCTCCTTTTCCTGTCTGCCTATTTCTTCATCCTCTTTGGCGCCTTGTTCAAGTAGGCTCGAGCCAACTCAGCTTACTCATGCCACGACTTTACAAACTTGAATGCAGCTAGACTTTTGCCTGCATAGCTTATGACAAGTGCAAGAGGCATCGTTAGTTGTTGCTCCATGATCAACTTGAAGGGACTCTTGTTTGTTGCCTCGCTCTGTTGAAGATTGAAAATAAATTGGGCCACATCAAGCAACTTTGCCCAATCTCGTTAGTTAGCACTCATATAATGCCTCAAATATAACTCAAGGAGTGCATTGATGCACTCTATTTGGCCATCACTTTGGGGGTGAAAACTTGTAGAAAAGTTTAAATCCGAACCAAGTAGCTTGAAAAGCTATGTCCAAAACCTTCCTGTGAAGTGAGGATCTCGGTCGCTCACAATGTTTGAAGGTAATCCCTGAAGCTTCACCACATGGAGTAGGAAAATCTGTGCTGTTTCTTTAGTGGCACAATCTACGAGTGCAAGGATGAAGGTGGCATACTTGCTAAACCGATCAACTATCACAATAATGCTTACATACCCTTCTGACTTAGGCAAGGAGGTGATAAAGTTCGTGAAAACACTTTGTCATGGCCTCTCTGGGATTGGCAAGGGTTCAGGCAACCCACCTGGTACTTGTTGTTTAATCTTGTCTTGTTGGCATACAAGACAAGTCCTCACATAGGCCTCCACTTCATCCTGCATTTGTGGCTAATAGTAAGTTGTCTTCAAAAGAGCAAGAGTGCGCTTCATACCTGGGTGACTAGCCCACTTTGAATATGACACTCTTTTATCAGCTTCCTCTGAAGATTTCCCTACTTTGGTACATAAAGTCAGTGTCCCTTTCCTTAGAGCAAGTCTTTTGTTATCCAAAAAGTCTCATCTTACCCTCTTCTACAAGGGTAGTAATGTTAGACATGTATGCCCTAAGGAGTAAAAATGTAATACATTTTTGGAGACATTTTTATCAATAAAGAATTTATTCATTTATATATATACTAAATCTTGTCCTCTTTACGTTCATATTTGTTGAATGTATGATAAGCAAACAGTAGTCTGAGATTGTCAGTCTAAACCTTAAGAATTGGGCATATGATGAGATGATTATGCGGTAGACACAATTCTTAAGGTGATGGTCTAAAATATATGATCCACAATCGAGGGAATAAAGTTGGGCGCTTTATTCATGTAAAGATTGTTATGTTGTCTATATCCCTTTTGGGAGATGGTTTGTCTTGGCCATCGGAGTTGGACTCCGCGAATAGAAACATTGGCACGTTGTCATAGGTGACGATGTGTTGGATCGGGACATAAAGTGAATTGATTTGGATTAATAATTCTGTCTTGGCAAATCAATTCACTTTAGACAGTCATTTGTATTGTATCTTAATCCTAAGATGAATAGTGGGCCCGTTGTCTCGACTTGTGTCTTTTGATGTGCCAACGGGTGACTCCCACATCTCTATAGTGGTATGCATGCCGGTACATTGGAGGCATGACTCTTGATGGCGTAGACTTATTATTCATAGATATGGAATCCATAGCTCCTCTTTAGGAGTAATGATATCCTCTTATATGCGTTGTCCTGTAATTGGAAAACTGGAGCGCTCAACCATTTGGATACATAGGTGTAACCGAATGGTATACTATCTTTGGATGGTAAGTTTTCTAATGGTGAGAGAATGGAACGTAAGATAAAAATAATCGAGAAGGTAAGACAGAACTTGTCCTTAAGCCAATTATGGATTATCATATGGGGATACGATGCACTATGATATGTCATGGAGACTTAGCTACACGAGCTTCGTAATTTTATAAAGTTCGAGAGTGCAGCTCCAAGCTTTTAGTGGAGTAGCGTTGGAGTTGATAATTGTGAAATGTATATCTGGGATATTGGGTTTCATAATTATCATGAGCTTGAACTTTATAGGTCCATTTTGGTCCCCTTTGCTAGCGCACAAAGTCCTGTAATGACACGGCGTGCTTTTCCAACAATTGGTGACTTATGTCGGATTTATCAGATTGGTTTAAAATTTGTAAGAATCAAATAATTCATGTCTGTTTATCGGTTGAATTAATTTTGTAAGAAATTAGTTCAAGATAAACTTGTTGAATTATTGCGATCAGATAATTATTGTCTGTTTATCGGTCGATTTAATTTTTGGACAAATTAGTTCAAGATAAACTTGTAGAATTATTGTGAATTGATTTATTTTCTTCGGGATTATCTTGATAAAGTTTGTTTTGATCAGATATCTTCTCTATTGGGTTATTTGAATCAAAACTGAGACTTTATCCTTTAGAATCTCGGGTGGAAAATAAAAGATTTGCGGAGATTTTTTCTCGGGAGTTTGGCCTGCCGAATGACGTGGTCGGCCTGTAGAATGACGTGGTCGGCCTGCCGAACTAGCCTGTTCGGCCTGCCGATCAGCGGTAGATAAGATTACGCATTTTCACGCAAATCTTATCAGATATTGATCCGAACTTGATTCTGTTTTGAGTTTTTAAGACCTAATCTGATATGGACTGACCCCAGGACCAATAGCTATATAAAGGGAGTGAGTCTCATGATTTATTCAGATCAATTTGAGAGATTAAGAGTGATACTCCTCTAGTGAGCATCTGAAAACTCCCTGAGAGCTTTTGTTCACAAATCACGAACACTAGCTTTGGGTTCTCTCTATTGGTTGGAAGGAGAGTCACCGGTGGAAGAGCTGAACGTGTGAGTCCACACTCACTCCGGTTGTGGATAGAGAATAGCAAAGAAGACCAGTTGGTTGAGGCTCTTCTGGAATGTTACTTCTCTACACAGGTTGCGGAGGATCTTCACACAAAGGTTAGTAAGATCTGTCTAATTTATACATATAACATGTCAAACTTGTGTTTTGGAAATTACTCTGATGAAAAAATTTTTAAAATTCCGCTGCGCACTTTGTTTCCAACAAGTAATGTTCCTTGCAAGGGGATTTTGTTGTAGTCCTTCCTTGATATGGTTAAGTAAGGGGCTATAAACGTGGCTGAGAGATGCCAACTCTACTTTGTTGCTTGATAACTCTAGTTTATAGAGTTATTTGGCCACTTTTAATTAACGAATATTACTATGTTTTTGAGAAAAATTACATGAAACATCCAACTTTTTCATAAAAGCATGATTTTATTGATGTAGGTTGAAGAAAGAAAGAAAACAAAACAAAAGGGAGCAAGAGCACAAGAAAATCCGGGACCAACTTTGCTGGCAGAGTTGAAGCGCCGCGGCGCCCAAAGAGCAGCGCCGCGGCGCCCATTGAAAGTGCAATAATGGCAGAAACTCAGCGCCGCGGCGCTGGGGAAGGAGCGCCGCGGCGCTACGGCGGAAAAGAAGAGAAAAACAGAGGAGCAGCGCCGCAGCGCTGGAAAAGAAGGGCCGCGGCGCCAGTGATACTGAACCACGTTTTTTGGACGCAAAAACAGGGGATTTGTTATTTTAAGAGTAGTATAAATAGAATAGTTTTGGGTAGCTAGGTTATCAGTTAATTTTGGAGAGCGTTGTTTATTTTTCTTAGGAGCCGTCAAGCATTCCGGAGTAAGAAGTAAAGAATTGGTGACAGAATTTCTTGCTCTCTTAACTCTTGATGTTTGATTCAATTAAATTTTCAGATTTTATTTCTTTTTCAATTATGTTCTAATTTTCTTAGTTAGGGCTATGATGTAACCTAATCATGACAATGTGAATTTCATATTTATGCACCATAATTGATTTTATTCATGTGAGTTATGTGTTATTATGTTTAATGCTTTTAAATGATTAGCTACCATTTAAATGATCTGATGTGCATGTTCAAAACTGAGAAGGGAGAATTATGCAAATGCTTCATCTAACATATAACCATGAATTAAATATGGATAGAGATATACCATATTATTTGTGTGGCTTCATTTGGAAAGTTCATGAATCCTAATGCATTCTGATTTATTTAAATTCACATAGAGATATAGTGAGTTAATAAACTGAGTAGGTTTGCTATACCTAGAGATAGGATAGTAAATAATTTAGGAATTTCCGTCATCACATGTGTATTATTGATTGGGTTGCGTAATTTTATGAAATTCATATCTAGTGATTATGGTGAAATCAAATGCCTTAACGCCTTGTCTTATTGAAGTATCTTTTGAGATTGATTGCAATTTTTATTTTTAATTTAGTACTCTAGTTCAGTAAATTATTTAATCACAACCTCATATGATCAACTAGATAAACCTTAGAGTTAATCCAATTTTAGTACTTAGTTAGATTATTATACAACAGTCCCTGTGAGACGATACTCTTACTCACTATTGTATTACTTGATCGATAACGTGCACTTGCGTTAGTGGATTTTATGCGAACAAGTTTTTGGCGCCGTTGCCGGGGACTATTTGTTTAATACTAATTAATATTAATACCGGATAACCCTTGATTTAATCTAGTTTCTTTTATTTTGTTCACTTTTAGGAGTGCATTGGTGTATGAGAAGAACTAAACAAGGGGAACTTGTTAAGTTTGATTCAGAAATCGAGCGTACTTTCAAAAGACTGTTAAGAGAACAGAGAAATCGCACTGAGAAAATGACGGATGCAGGTGAAGCTGAAAACCCTCGCCGACTTTTGAGAGATTATGCAGCACCAACTGTTCAAGGTGCCACTTCAAGCATTAGAAGGCCAGCTATTCAAGCAAACAACTTTGAGATCAAGCCATCTCTCATCCAAATGATTCAACAATTGGTGCAATTTAGTGGGCTACCTTGTGATGATCCAAACGCCCACATTGATGCATTTCTCGAAATCTGTGACACTATTAAATTTAATGGAGTGTCAGATGATGCAGTTAGACTGAGATTGTTCCCATTCTCGCTGAGGGATAAAGCCAAGAATTGGCTCACATCTCTTCCTGCAGGATCAATCACCACTTGGGATACTATGGCCCAAAAATTCCTTGGTAAGTTTTTCCCTCCAGCAAAATCTGCAAAAATGCGTAACGATATCACTAATTTCTTGCAGATGGATAATGAGTCGTTATACGAAGCATGGGAAAGATTCAAGGAGCTGCTAAGGAGGTGCCCACATCATGGATTACCAGTCTGGATGCAGGTACAAACTTTTTATAATGGGTCTAGCGCAAGTATCCGGGCTACCATTGATGCAGCTGCAGGTGGGACATTAAATAATAAAACACCTGAGGAGGCTTTTGATCTAATAGAAGAGATGGCATCAAACAACTATCAGTGGCCTACTGAAAGGCTACAAACTAGGAGAACGGCAGGAGTTCATGAAGTGGATGCATTATCTGCACTCACAGCTCAGTTTGAAGCACTTAACAGAAAGATAGACCATATGAGTGCTTCAGCTATGAAAATTCAGAATGCCGTATGTGAATTTTGTGGTGGAGGACATGCCAGCAATGAATGCCAGGTAGGTAACAATTTTGCTCAACCTTCTGAAAATGCTAATTTTGTTGGAAATTTTAACAGGTCACAAAATAATCCTTATTCCAACACTTACAACCCGGGATGGCGAAATCATCCGAATTTTTCATGGGGCAATCAAAATGCGATGAGACCACCACCAGGATTCAAGCAACAGGAGGAGAAAAAGCCGAATCTGGAAGATATTGTTGCTAAGCTGGCGACCTCTACTCAAGATTTCATGAAGAGTACAGATGCAAGACTCCAGAATCAAGAGTCATCTATCAGAAATCTGGAAATGCAAATAGGACAGATGGCTAATATGATCTCAGGTAGACCACAGGGTTCTTTGCCAAGCAACACAGAAAAGAATCCTATTGAGAACATAAAGGCAATTACTTTGAGAAGTGGCAAACAATTGGGACAAGAGGATGCTAAACAGGAGGTCAACATTGAACGAGAAGAAGAGAGTAATAAGCAAGCCAAGGAGACATGCAAGAGCAAGCTTTTTCCTGATGACCCCAAGCCCTATGTGCCTCCCATTCCATTCCCTCAACGACTCCAGCAGCACAAATTAGATAAGCAATTTTCTAAATTTCTTGAGGTGTTTAAAAAATTGCATATTAACATTCCTTTTGCAGATGCTTTAGCCCAGATGCCTAGCTATGCAAAATTCTTGAAGGAGATTTTGGCCAACAAAAGGAAGCTGGAGGATTATGAAACAGTAAAATTGAATGAGGAATGTTCAGCCATTCTGCAGAATAAGCTGCCACCTAAACTAAAAGATCCAGGGAGTTTTACTATTCCTTGTACTATTGGTGACTCTTATTTCGAAAAAGCATTATGTGATTTAGGGGCTAGTATCAATTTAATGCCTTTTTCTGTTTTTAAGAAATTAGGTTTGGGAGAGGTTAAAGCAACCACAGTGTCACTTCAACTAGCAGATCGAACAATTAAGCACCCAAGAGGTATTGTGGAAGATGTACTAGTAAAGGTTGACAAGTTTATTTTTCCTGCAGATTTCATTGTTCTAGAAATGGAGGAAGACCATGAAGTTCCACTCATTTTAGGCCGTCCTTTTCTAGCGACTGGAAGAACCTTGATAGATGTGCAACAAGGAAAATTAATTCTCAGGGTTCAAGATGATCATGTCACATTTAATGTGTTTGAAGCAATGAAATATCCCTCAACTGATGATTCTTGCTTTAGAATTGACACAATTGATAAACTGGTATCTAAGATTTTTCAGGAAGATGTTTTCAAGGATCCGCTTGAAGCTTGTCTAACCCAATCTACTGGTGCGGATGTTGAGAATGAGGAAATAAGGGAATATGTAGAATTTATGGAGGCAAATCCACCAATTCCGAGGCATAAGGCATTGCAACTTGAAGAAGTGGGACAGTCCATCACAAGGCCTAAGCCATCAATTAAAGAGCCTCCTATTCTTGAACTTAAACCCTTACCTTCTCATTTAAAATATGCATATTTAGATGGCAATTCCTCACTACCTGTAATTATTTCTTCTTCTTTGACAGATCTTATGGAGGAAAAACTGCTTAGGGTGTTAAGAGAGCACAAAGGCGCAATTGGATGGAAGATTGCAGACATCAAGGGAATAAGCCCCTCCATTTGCATGCACAAAATTCTTATGGAGGAGAAATACAAGCCCACCATTCAACCCCAAAGGCGTCTGAATCCAAAAATGCAAGAAGTGGTGAAAGCTGAGGTTATCAAACTATTAGATGCCGGGATCATCTATCCTATATCTGATAGTTCATGGGTAAGTCCTGTGCAAGTTGTGCCGAAGAAAGGAGGTATGACTGTTCAAAAGAATGACAATAATGAGTTAATTCCAACTAGAACAGTTACTGGGTGGCGTGTTTGTATGGATTATAGGAAATTAAATGACGCCACTAGAAAAGATCATTTTCCTTTACCATTTATTGATCAAATGTTGGAAAGACTTGCAGGACATCAATTCTATTGTTTTCTAGATGGATATTCAGGGTATAATCAAATCCCTATTGCACCCGAGGATCAAGAAAAGACCACGTTCACTTGTCCCTATGGCACTTTTGCATATAGAAGGATGCCATTTGGTCTTTGTAATGCACCGGCAACTTTTCAGCGTTGTATGATGGCCATTTTTTCTGATATGGTTGAGAAATTCATTGAAATTTTCATGGATGATTTTTCTGTTTTTGGCACATCATTCGATTTATGCTTACATAATTTGGCATTGGTGTTACAAAGATGTGAGGAAACTAACCTTGTTTTGAATTGGGAAAAATGTCATTTTATGGTGCAGGAAGGGATTGTGCTTGGACACAAAATCTCCAAAGACGGTATAGAAGTTGATAGAGCCAAAGTGGAGGTTATTGCAAAATTGCCTCCACCCACATCTGTCAAACTCGTTCGCGGATTCTTGGGGCATGCTGGATTTTATAGGCGATTTATAAAAGATTTTTCAAAAATTGCTAGACCTTTGTCTAACTTGTTGGTTAAAGATGCCCCGTTTGTGTTTTCTGATGAATGCTTGCAGGCCTTTAACACTTTGAAAGAAAAGCTTGTGTCAGCACCTATCATGGCAGCGCCTGATTGGGATTTACCTTTTGAGCTCATGTGTGATGCAAGTGATTCAGCAGTTGGAGCAGTGCTGGGCCAACGAAAGAACAAAATTTTTCAAACTATATATTACGCTAGTCGAACCTTGTCAGGAGCACAACTGAATTACACAACTACAGAAAAGGAACTTCTGGCGGTAGTTTTTGCTTTTGATAAATTTCGTTCGTATTTGATTGGTTCAAAAGTAGTTGTTTACTCTGATCATTCTGCTCTGAAATACTTACTTGAAAAGAAGGAATCCAAGCCCAGATTAATCAGGTGGATATTGTTGCTTCAAGAGTTTGATTTGGAGATCAAGGATAAAAAGGGAACTGAGAACCTAGTTGCAGATCACTTATCCAGAATTCCCAATCATGATGAAGTGGGCAGCCCAATTCTGGAGGAATTCCCTGATGAACAGGTATTCTCTATCAAATCCCCACGAGTCCCCTGGTATGCTGATTTGGTAAATTTTTTAGCAAGTAATGTTCTACCCCCTAATTTGTCATATCAACAAAAGAAAAAATTCTTTTCTGATGTTAAACACTATTTTTGGGAAGACCCTTTCTTGTTTAAAATTTGCGCAGATCAGGTGATAAGAAGATGTGTTTCTGAGGACGAAATGGTAAGCATTTTACAACTTTGTCATGATGGGGAGGCTGGTGGTCATTTTAGTGGTTCTAAAACTGCTGCTAAAGTATTACAATCAGGTTTCTATTGGCCCACACTTTTTAAAGATGCACATTTCTATGTAGCCTCATGTGATCGATGTCAAAGAATGGGAAATATTTCTAGGAAAAATGAGATGCCTTTAAACAACATTCTTGTGTGTGAACTATTTGATGTTTGGGGTATTGATTTCATGGGACCATTTCCACCTTCATTTGGTAATAAATACATTTTAGTAGCCGTTGAGTACGTATCTAAGTGGGTAGAAGCAGCTGCTGTACCAACAAATGACACTAAGGTCGTGGTCAAATTTCTGAAAAGGAACATTTTTTCCCGATTTGGCACCCCTAGGGCAATCATAAGTGATCAAGGGTCGCATTTCAGTAGTAAGCAATTTGAGGCACTCTTGGGAAAATATGGGGTTACACATAAGGTGGCACTAGCATATCATCCTCAGACTAGTGGTCAAGTGGAAATTTCAAATAGGGAAATCAAGAGGATTTTGGAGAAGACAGTAAATGCCTCTAGGAAGGATTGGTCTATTAAGTTAGATGATGCTCTTTGGGCATATAGGACTGCATTCAAAACTCCCATCGGGATGTCCCCTTTCAGGCTAGTTTTTGGAAAAGCATGTCACCTGCCAGTGGAACTAGAACATAGGGCTTATTGGGCAACTAAACGTTTGAATTTTGATGCGCAGTTGACAGGTGAGGCTAGGTTGCTGCAACTAAATGAGCTGGATGAATTTCGGCTTGATGCTTATGAGAATGCAAAGCTTTACAAGGAGAAAACGAAAAGATGGCATGATAAGCACATTCTCAGGAAAGAATTTGCAGTTGGTCAACAGGTCTTGCTCTATAACTCTCGTCTTAAATTGTTTCCAGGTAAGCTGAAATCTAGGTGGTCAGGACCATTTACAGTAACACAAGTCTTTCCATCTGGAGCAATAGAGGTGGCACATGATACCAAAGGTAAATTTAAGGTCAATGGTCAGCGCTTGAAGCCTTACTTTGGAGGTGGAGTTAACAGGAATAAAATCACCATCGAATTACAAGCTCCTACCAAGTGACATTGAGACAGTCTGGCTGAAGACAATAAAGCAAGCGCTTCTTGGGAGGCAACCCAAGCATTTTCTTATTTATCATGTTCAAAAAAAAAAAATAATAATAATAAAAAAAAAAAATAATAATAATAATAAATAAATAATTTAGGTTATTTTTGTTTAACATTATCATTTTGTTTTGCAGGAGTCGAAGTCAATAAGGGAGCATCAAAACAAAAATCGCTGGTGAACTGTTTGTTTTGGCAGAGTCTAAGCGCCGCAGCCCTCAATTGAGAGCGCCGCGGCGCTGTTTTGGAGAATGAAAAACTCGTTGGCAGAAGGAAAGCGCCGCGGCGCTATAACATCAGCGCCGCGGCGCCATGAAAAAAAAAAAAAAAAAAAGCAGCAGAACGACAGCGCCGCAGCGCTGGAATTCAAGCGCCGCGGCGCTGTGTGCGTGATTCCGAAAAAAAAAAAAAAAAAAAAAAAAAGGCAGAACGACAGCGCCGCAGCGCTGGAATTCAAGCGCCGCGGCGCTGTGTGCGTGATTCCGAAAAAAAAAAAAAAAAAAAAAAAAAAAAAAAAAAAAAAAAAAAAAAAAGGCTTTAAACCGAACAATCCCTCTTTCTTTCCCTCATTCCCATCATTTACTTTCTCTCTCTACAACAAAACTCTTCTCTCCCACTTCTTCTTCTCCTTCTTCTCTCTAGAAAATTTTCTCATCCTCATCCTCCAACGTTGTGCTGCCATCTCCTTTCAGTTCGTCTTTCTCTTCAAGTAAGTTGCCTCCTTGTCCTATCTTTCATTTTTTTATTTAATTTTTGTTATTTTTATTTTGTTTATTATTTCATATTTGTGTGATTATTTTTATTTATTTATTTTTTCTTTAATTTGCACTTGTTAGGTTTTCTTTCATGATTCTAGTTAGATTTTGATATAGGTGGTTTTTGGTAAGTGAAATTTTGACGGTATTAGGTTCTACTCTTTAACGTGTGTGCCATACAAAAAAAAAAAAAAATATATATATATATATATGGCTTCTAAGCGCACACGAACTGTAGCTTCATCATCCACCCCATATACTCGGTTTGTGAGTGAGGCCGCGAGAAAAAGACATAATAATGCTATTGTTAAGAAAACTGTAGTACCGGAGCGGGGTTTAGACTTTAGCGATGGTTTCTCTACCGTTTTTTTTAATATAGTTATGCAAAGAGGATGGAGCAAATTTCTCGAGCAACCCGAGGCGGCTGTAGTTCCACTTGTCCGGGAATTTTATGCTAATGTTCCAGAGCACACTAACCTCCAGGTAAGTGTACGCGGTAAGATGGTTCGTTTTGATAAAACAACCATTAACAGGTATTATGGGCTTCGAAATATTGATAATGATGATTATTATGAATACCTCAATGAACATTTAGATTTTGAGGAGGTTCTTGGCACCATAGCTACTGCAGGCACCACATGGAAATTAACACGGGGAGGTGAAGCGGTGTCGTTTCCCTCCTCCGCGTTAAACAGGGAGTACAAAGCGTGGTTGTATTTTATTGCATCGAAATTAATGCCTGTAATGCACTTTTCTGATGTTACCAAAGACAGAGCTGCCTTGTTATTTGCTATTGTTACAGGTAAAACGATTGATGTGGGAAACGTAATCCAAGACAGTATTCTGAGAACTGCTATGGGTTCCACGACTGGTGGTTTGGGTCACTCTTCCCTCATCACACGCTTATGCCTCGACGCCGGAGTCCCATTCGACCAAGAGGAAGAATTATTGCAACCCATGAAAATCATTAACAGAAAGGTCGTGGGAAGCTTCAGAGACCAAGAAGTACGCCCTCCGATTCGGCAAGACACTGGTGCCTCCGCCTCGAGCCAACCCCCTCAGCCCGAACAAGTCACTCCCATAGCTCAACCGCCTGCTGTCCCTGCCCCTGAGTTACCAATCAGTGATCGCTTGCGTCGTTTGGAATTAGGCCTAGAATATAATATTGCCATGACGCGGGCAATTGCTCGACACTTGGGCATGGATGAATCTCAACTTCCACCTCCACCGCATTTTCCTGATCACTCTGAGCCTTAATTTCACTTGCCATTTTTATTTCATTATTTCGGTTTTCTTTTCATTCTCAATTTCTTAAGGTTTTTGTTTTGTTTGTTTTCCTTGTTGTCCAGATCACTTCTCGGAGTTCCCATGGCTGCACAAGTCCAATTGGCCTCATTTATTACTCAGGGGGTTTCCTTACCTTTTCTTTTTTATTTATACATTGAGGACAATGCTCTATTTAGTTTGGGAGGGGAAACAAAAATTTTTTTGTTTGTTAAAACTTGTGTTCACCCTTTTTGAAACTTGAAGTGATACATTCCTGCATTGATGAATCTGGATATGATTGAATCCTTTATTTGGATGTCTTAAAATTTGTAGGAGGTATGAATTTTGTCTAAACTTGTGATGGATTTGTTGTTTAATTCTAATTCTGAATTTATGATCTATTTCTCGAGCACAAAAATCCTGAATTTTTGAATTGTGTGTATGTCCATTAATGTTCACCCATGTTTTAGAATTCATCTGATTTTCTCTCGAGGCGAAATCCTAGGCTACATCTGACTGAAAACATGATTTAGGCCATTTTTGGATCGTTTGAGCCGTTCAAGCCAACCTTGGTTAAATATCCCTAGTCACCTTGTTGAGCCTTGATGCATTAACCGTTCTTTCTTTGTCACCCACATTTGTTAAACCAGCCAATCATTTTTACCTTGTCCCACATCCCGTAAACATGTTGATTTCTGAAGAAGGTAAGCGTATTTTGGGAGGTAGAATGGAGCAAGGGAATTGTTGAGTTGTTTCTTGAAGCATAGAAGTTTTTGAGTCTCATGTGGTATTAATTTTGCTATTTAAGATCTTATTAGTTTTCATATGATTGAATTCAAAAAAAAAAAAAAAAAAAAAAAAAAAAAAAAAAAAAAAAAAAAAAAAACAGAAAAACAACAACAACACAAAAGTGTTGAAAAAAAAAAAAAAAAAAAAAAAAAAAGAAAAAGAAAAAGAAAAAGAAAAAGGATGAAACAACAACAGTGAGTGACTAAGAAAATGAAAGTGCATAATTGAGTGCAGTTGAGGGCGATGGAGTGAGTTTGGGGATAGGGTCTAAATTGGTTAGAAGTTGGATGGCTTGAAGAGAAGGTAAATGTTGATTGTACAGTTGAAGTGGTTTAAGGGTATACAACCAAGACGGATTCTAGTTGGAGTCTAGAAATCAACATGCGAGGGGTGAATTGAGCCTAAAATTTACTTTTATCTTACCTCTAGCCCAGCCTAACGTTACAAGCTTAATAAAGCCCTAATGATTTTTAGTTGGATGACTAGCCTACATTAGTGGAGAAAGAAATGAAAGGTGAACCTATGAAACATGTTTCTGTGCACAACTCATCAAATTCTCAGAGTAATGTGGATGTTACTGAACTGCATACAATTTGAAAAGAATGGATAACACACACACACGAGTCATGAAATTAGAATTAGTCTTAACCAGCAAATCGATCTCACTGTTTGAATGGAATTTGTTCTTTTCTGTGAATTGTAAGATGGAAAAATTTTGGAGGACATCTTGAAGGATTTGTTGGTCCATGTTTGTGTTACTTCTTGATTTTGCTCGAGGACTAGCAAAAGTTAGTTTGGGGGGTTTTGATAACTCTAGTTTATAGAGTTATTTGGCCACTTTTAATTAACGAATATTACTATGTTTTTGAGAAAAATTACATGAAACATCCAACTTTTTCATAAAAGCATGATTTTATTGATGTAGGTTGAAGAAAGAAAGAAAACAAAACAAAAGGGAGCAAGAGCACAAGAAAATCCGGGACCAACTTTGCTGGCAGAGTTGAAGCGCCGCGGCGCCCAAAGAGCAGCGCCGCGGCGCCCATTGAAAGTGCAATAATGGCAGAAACTCAGCGCCGCGGCGCTGGGGAAGGAGCGCCGCGGCGCTACGGCGGAAAAGAAGAGAAAAACAGAGGAGCAGCGCCGCAGCGCTGGAAAAGAAGGGCCGCGGCGCCAGTGATACTGAACCACGATTTTTTGGACGCAAAAACAGGGGATTTGTTATTTTAAGAGTAGTATAAATAGAATAGTTTTGGGTAGCTAGGTTATCAGTTAATTTTGGAGAGCGTTGTTTATTTTTCTTAGGAGCCGTCAAGCATTCCGGAGTAAGAAGTAAAGAATTGGTGACAGAATTTCTTGCTCTCTTAACTCTTGATGTTTGATTCAATTAAATTTTCAGATTTTATTTCTTTTTCAATTATGTTCTAATTTTCTTAGTTAGGGCTATGATGTAACCTAATCATGACAATGTGAATTTCATATTTATGCACCATAATTGATTTTATTCATGTGAGTTATGTGTTATTATGTTTAATGCTTTTAAATGATTAGCTACCATTTAAATGATCTGATGTGCATGTTCAAAACTGAGAAGGGAGAATTATGCAAATGCTTCATCTAACATATAACCATGAATTAAATATGGATAGAGATATACCATATTATTTGTGTGGCTTCATTTGGAAAGTTCATGAATCCTAATGCATTCTGATTTATTTAAATTCACATAGAGATATAGTGAGTTAATAAACTGAGTAGGTTTGCTATACCTAGAGATAGGATAGTAAATAATTTAGGAATTTCCGTCATCACATGTGTATTATTGATTGGGTTGCGTAATTTTATGAAATTCATATCTAGTGATTATGGTGAAATCAAATGCCTTAACGCCTTGTCTTATTGAAGTATCTTTTGAGATTGATTGCAATTTTTATTTTTAATTTAGTACTCTAGTTCAGTAAATTATTTAATCACAACCTCATATGATCAACTAGATAAACCTTAGAGTTAATCCAATTTTAGTACTTAGTTAGATTATTATACAACAGTCCCTGTGAGACGATACTCTTACTCACTATTGTATTACTTGATCGATAACGTGCACTTGCGTTAGTGGATTTTATGCGAACATTGCTCAAAGCATCTAGCATAACATTTGCCTTCCCCGGCTTATACTCTAAGCTGTAATCAAACTCCACAAGAAAGTCTTGCCACCAAGCTTTCTTTGGACTCAATTTCTTTTGGGTCATAAAGTAGCTAGTAGCAATATTATCGGTCATAATGACAAACCTGGAGCCCAACAAATAGTGTCACTAAACCCATAGATAATGGATGATTGCTGTCATCTCCTTCTCTTAGACGGCATAGCACCATTCTGTGTCATCAAGCTTTCGGCTTTCATAAGCAATAGGTTGACCATCTTGCATGAGTACACCTGCAATAGCAAAGTCTGAGATCTCAGTGTGGAGTTTATAAAGCATAGAGTGGTCAGGTAGGCTACAAACTGGCTCCTCATAAATAGCCTTCTTCACATCTTCAAAGGCATGTTGGCATTCTATACTCCACTCCCAAGTCGATTCTTCTTAAAAAGCTCCATCAAAGGAGCTGCTCTTGCTGAGTAGCCCTTGATGAAGCAACGATAGTAGTTCACAAGTCCAAGAAAGAACGTTAACTCATGCACTTTTTGGGTGGTTCCCAAACTTGTATAGCTTGCACCTTTGTATCTTCCATCATGAGTTTTCCATCCTTTATCTTATGCCCAAAGAACATCACTTCTTCTTGGGAAAAAGAGCATTTTTCCTTCTTGATATATAGCTCATTTTCTCTTAGGACTTGGAACACTTTTCTCAGGTTTTGCAAGTGTTACCCCAAAGTTTGACTATATATCACAATATCATCCAAATATACCACTACGAATTGATCAAGATAAGGATGGAATAACTTGTTCATCAAGGTGCAAAAGGTTGGTGCATGGTAAGTCCGAAAGGCATGACCAAGAATTCGTAAGAGCCATACCTTATGACACACGTGGTCTTCGACTCATCACCTTTAATGATCCTCACTTGATAGTACCCCAAATGAAGATCCAACTTGGAGAAGTACCGAGCATGGCCAAGTTCATCAAAGAGATCTATTATGAGGGGAATGGGATACTTGTTCTTTATGGTGACTTCATTAAGAGCCTTACAATCACTACACATGCAAAGGGAACCATATTTCTTCTTTTGAACAAGAAGTGGTGCATCGTAAGGGGCCTTGGAAAGTCGAATGAACCTTGCATCTAGCAAGTCCTTTAGTTGCTTCCTTAGCTCTGCCAATTCTAGTGGTGCCATTCAATATGGGCTCATGGTTGGTGGCTTTGATCTTGACTCAACTCTATTTGATGATCCACCTCTAGCCTTGGTGGCAATCGTTTGGGCAATTCCTCGGGCATGATGTCCTTGAACTTGTCAAGAACACTCCTACCTCCTTTGACATGGTGGATTGAATAGATGATTCTTCATCGTCATATTCTTTAAGAATAGCTAAATGGCTATTATCCTCCTTCCTCAATACATTTTTGCATTGCATAGTAGACAACATATTGGGTTGAGTCTTAGTGGACCTAACTGTGGGTACCATGCAAGTCTTTTTGCCATCCAATATGCACATGGTGTTGGCAAATGGAATTGAAAAAGCCTTCACTTGTTTAAGATACTCCATTCCAGGGACAACTTTGAAGTCATCCATAAGTAACACAGATAAATCCAATTGACCTATCCATGCCCCAAGGGTGGTCTTTACGCCCCAAGCTATGCCTTAAATAGGCTTGGCAGATGAGTTGATAGATTTGATGGAGCCCTTCCACCAACTGCCTTAAGGCTTAACCTTTGGGCTTCTTCAATAGAGACAAAGTTATGGGACACACCTATGTCTGTCAAGGCCTTAGTGTCCTTCCCATTGATGTTAGCATCCACAAATAGCAACCCCTTGGTTTGAGTATTTGTTGTACTCTAAATAACATTCAAGAGTTTTACGGAGCGGACATAAGCACTCTCCTTATTACCTTCCGTCCCTTGTTCTTCAAAGGATGCGATCATAGCATTAAGGACCTTTCTCTTGGGATAATCATGAATCCAATGAGGCTCATCACATAAGAAGCAATTGTTTTTGGGTCTAGAATTGTCTTGACATTCCTTTTATCCTTTTGCTTGGACAAGGCATGGTCCTCGCCTCCTTCCTTTTTATGGTTCTTCAAGTGGCCTTCCATACCCTTGTTGGTATTGCCTTTTTTCTCTTTGGACTTTGACTCCTTTTGGCTTGAGTTGTTGATCAAGCTCTCAGCAACCGCAATGGCTATAGCGAGATCTTGCACACCATGACGCCTAAGCTCTGTCGTTGCCTACAGTTGTAGTAAGTCTATAAAGAAGAAAAAGGAGTCCTTATCAGACATATCCAGGATCTCTAGAATGAGGTTTGTGAAATCCTTCACATAGTCCCGAATACTACCCAATTGTTTAAGTCTCCGTAAGCAACCACGTGCCTCTTCCTTGAAGTTCACCGGATAAAATTGCCTTTTAAGTTCATTTTTAAAGGCATCAAAGGTGGTGATAGTGCATGTACCTCTCCTAATGTCCTCTTGCCTTCTTCGCCACTATAACATGGTGGTGTTCGTGAGGTATAAAGTGGCAGATTGGATCTTGGTAGCATCCTCTACAATGCCTATAGCTCTAAAGTATTGCTCCAATCCCCAAAGAAAGTTGTCCATCTCATGAGCATTACACGTGCCCGCAAAGCTCTTGGGTTTTGGCACATCAATCTTACGCACCTCTATGGTTGGCATGGTTGGGCTAGATGCAACTGCCCTCATGCACAATGCAAGGTCAGTGCGTGCTTCTTCCAACTGGGCAAGCACGCTATTGATCTCCCTATGGTACACGTCTTGCACATAAGCCACCTTCGTTGAGAGCTCTTCCTAAAGCTCTCGCATGTCCTTTCTTAAGGACTCTTCTAGCCTACCAAGCAACTCACTCATGACCCCTTGAAGTTTTCCATCCTTTGCCTCTAGACCGTTCAATCATTGGTCCATGTCCTCCATCTGCGTATCCCAAGCACTCACGCTATCCTCCACCCGAGCTACGCTTGCATCAAAGCTAGAAATCATGTCCTTGGACTTCCCCCATGGCTTTTGTTTTGTGGGACCGAGTTGTACTTCATGACCCCGCCCTTGCTCTGACACGCCACATTTTTAGTGTCCGATCCTACACTTGCTTTTGTTTTCGTCATGGTTGAACTGAGGCCCTAATACCAAACTATCATGGCCTTACTTTTTCCACAACATGACCGTGCGGTCTTACCAATCCTGATGCTAAGTCAGCCTTAAATTCTCTCAAACTCACAAGGCAAGGCAGAATGATGAAAGTTAAGCAAGAACACTAAGAGAAAACTAAGGATAAGAAATGTAAATTAGGCTTCTATTAGTATGAAGGAGTATTACAAACTTTGGAGAATTTATTCCAAATGAGGGGGTCTTCCTCTATTTATAAGTTGTTGGCCTTCTAAGGAATGTTCTAGGTCTTCATGGAACATCCCTTTTCTTAAAACATTCTAGCATCTTTCCTATTACATATTCATGACCTAGAAGTTTCTATAGTCTACTACAACTCACTATTATATTACATACATCTCAAATGTTCTAGAAAGTTCCAGAGTTCTCCTGGGTCTTCCAGGGAGTTCTAGAATCTTCCAAAGAGTTCTAGATGCTTCTAGATCTTCCTTGAGTATTCTAGACTCACGTACAACCTTCTATAATATTATGGAACCTTCTAGAATGTCATGTAAGCTTTTAGAATGTTGTGGAATATTCTAGAAACTTCATGACTCTAACAAGTTGTCTTGATTTTTGTGGGATGTTTTAAAGTATTCTATTTGATTCCAACACTTAGAGAATACTCTACAGAAAGGAAGGGGCAAAATTTTGCAGCTTGTGACTTTATTCTTTAGTAGTGGATAGTCACATATATGCGATGCTTTGCACACAACTAAACATTTGTTAGATGGTCATGATAGTAAATCGATTTCAATCAGATCTAGGACCAAACCACTGAGTTGTGATCAAACACCTCTTGGAAGGACTAGAGGTTATATGCTACTGTATTCTTGTGAGGATCTAACACCTCTTGGATACATTGATTCGGATCTCGAAGCCTACATGGATTCAAGAAGATCGACTTCTGGTTTTGTGTTTACTCTTGGTGGAGGTGCCATTGTTTGGAGAAGTGTCAAGCAAGATTGTACTTCGGATTCAATGATGGAAGCTGAGTATGTGGCAGCTAGTGATGCTTCAAAAGAAGCAGTGTAACTCTACAAGAAACTTAGAGATCTTGAGGTAGTTCCTGGTATAGATAAGGCAGTATCACTGTATTGTGATAATACTAGACTGATAACTAATTTGAGGAGCCAAGATTTCACAAGAAGAGTAAACATGTACAACGGGAGGATCATGTGATAAATAACATCATAATAAATGGAAATGTGGAAATATGTAAGATCATGTCTGAGGGCATTATAGTCTATCGAGGCTACAGAGATGCATAATATATCACATTTACTCACTTAGGACAAGTGGGAGATTGTTAGGCATGGTGCCCTAAGGACTAAATGATGTAATAAGTTTTTGGAGACATTTTATTAATAAAGAGTTTTATTTTTTATTGACATACCAAATGTTGTTCTCTTTATGTTCATTATTGTTGAATGCATGATAAGTTAACAAAAGTCTAAGACTGTTAGTCTAAACCTTTAAAATCTGCATATGATGGACAGTTATGTAGAAGACATGAATCTTAAAGGTGATAGTCTAAATGATAAGGTCCACAATGGAGGGAATAAAGTTGGGCGCTTTACTTATGTTAAAATTGTTATGTCGTCAACATCCCTAGTAAGAGATGACTTGTCTTAGTTATCAGAGTGAGACTTCATGAATAGAAACATTCTTATAGTTTAATAAGTGATAATATATTAGATCAAGACAAAAAGTTAAAAATTACTATTTCTACAAGCCAACTTAGAGCGACAATATAGCAATCTATAATACAGTAAGGGTTTTCCTAAAAAGAATAGTAAATATTAATCTCTCACAAGGATTTGGTGCACTAACCTTGAAAATTATAACTACTATCACTACAATTATAGCTAACACAATTTTAAGATATTAAAAATAATTACAAATGTAAATTATTATATTTAAATGAAATAAATTTTTACGTTAATTCTAATAGAATCTCGTCTTATTAAATGGTTTAAGAATACATTATGCCATTCTTTGTCGACAATAAATTAAGCATTGCTAAGTATTTACTGTGCCAGTTTACGTCTATAATGCAAATATTAATTATGCAACACAATTAAATTATATAAAGAAAGCATGACTAAATTTATGCAACAATTGGACAACATAACAACTGTAATGCCCCTCAAGCTAAGTAATGAGCTCATGCAAAGCTTATTTAGTTAGGATAAGAAGTGTTAACCTTTCAATTACATTATAAGTGTTATGGTTTGCTTAAAATATTCATTTCAATATAAAAGAGTGTTGAAGCTGTTTTTTCATTCATTTTCTTATTTACAGTATATACATTATTCAAATTTAGTAATATGAACAAAGCTATACTATCACATCCAAATTTAGTAACATATGTATATTCACAAAACCATAACAAAGCTGTTAAGTTTTACAAAATAGAGTTCTAATATATTTTTCAAAAGCAGATCCAAAACATGGCGTATGAACAAATCTTTGTATGGCAGCTTTGGACACTTAGTCAACCCCTAACCCTGTACACCCATACCTATGTCATAAGAACTATAATGAGCTAAAAGCTCCGTAAGCAGAAACTAATGCATGAACATAAACATTGACTGCAAATATAATCAGACATTTTTTTTATCAGTTTTCTTTCAATAATTCTTTCTTATTTTGGGTACCCTTGAAGTGTGGTACTTAACTAGTAATAATAGGCTATGGTTTACAGAACTTGTTCGTCATAATTTGGCCAATGTAGTAACAATAATACAGCTGTTAAGGGTGAACTCGACGCCGCCGTCGAGGAACCGTACTCCGGGTGGTCGGGCAAATAGCTCGGCAAAGCTATGGGGGAGCTTACTACTAATCCCGATGAGCCTGGATCTCTTGTCTGAGGTACTTTTCAGGGTCTCTTAGGCTGCACCTCAACAGGTTGCCTCCTCGGATTGAGTACCAGCTCGGGTCCGATTCTTCTCACTTGAAAGTGTGCTGCTACTTCTTATCACTGGCCAACAGATGGCAAACAACTCACTGTTGGATGGGAAGCAATCCACCGGCAGAAGGGGGTGACACTTGACCTTTGCCACCTGACATGCCTTGATGTGACACTTGGGTCGTGGGCAAAATGCACCTAACACCCGGCCCAAATGGTAGCCCATAAATAAGATGCATTTATTGCATCCTGGCATACATGCTCCTTCCCACCTAACTAGTTCCCTCCTCTTGCTGCAGGTCTACCCGATCAGGCAGAGATGAACAGAAAAGAGTTGAGCACCGTGCGCAGCCACAAGTGGTGTTGATCCACATGAAACTCTGGTAAGCATCAACATTTTGGCACTAGAAGGAGAGCGCCTATACCTTCACTTAAAATTACTAGCCATAAGTCTAACCTCAAAACCGAGATGGTAACTCGAGGTACTGCCCAAGATGACGCTGCCCAACAGGAGGGGTCGGGAGATGCTCAAAACTGGCACCAAAATTTGACTAGACCTAGGGGCCGTCCCCAAGCTACAAGATCCCGATCTGGGGGTAGGGAAGCACGGCCAAGGCTGAACAAGCGTAGAACTCAGTTGGCCAAGATCCAATCCGTGAACAAACAAATGCAGTACGGATGCTAACTCACAGCCCGTACAACAAGCACAGCGACAGGTGGCATTTGGCCTCCCACCTCCAGCCCCGGCTGACCAGGCTAGAGGTTGAGCAGGACAAGACACCGTCGACCCCAACAAAGCTGATTTTGAGCGCTTCAAAGGGTCTACACATGGCATCTCGGCTAACAATAGACTCATCCAAGAAGGTCAACTTGGCTCACAGAGAGCAAGGGTTCTGTCATCGCAAGGTTTGCGAGCATCCATGTTTGACCAGCTCAGACGCCAAGGAGAAGCACAGTAAGGTCGCTAACCCAAGGCAGGTGGCCGCGTGGAGGGCGGAGCACCCTATAGGGTCAAACTGCCCGAGGATATGAATAGTTGTCAGTTTCAAAAGTTACAACACTAAATCGACGAGATCCGCAACAATCGCTTTGGCTTGGATGATATAGGTGCTCTAGACCCACCATTCATAGACGCTATAATGTGAGGCCCTATGACGCCCAAATTTATGGTCCTGTAAATCAAGGCCTATGACTAGATAGCAGATGTAGATGAGTATGTTGAGTTGTAATGGGGACACATACTCCTTCAAAATCCTAGCGACGCAGCAATGTGTAAGGCCTTTTCACTGACTTTTACCAAACCAACTCGGCAATGGTTCCGGCGGCTCGAGCCAACCTCCATCACATCTTTTTGATAGCTCTCAAACACCTTCTCGACAACCTTCTCCACCACCAAGACAAGGAGGAAGGAGATTACCTATCTGTACGTCGTCAAGCAAGGAGATGACAATGTCTGAGATTACATAAACAGGTTTACCCGAGCTACCCTCGAAGTCAAGCACGTCGAAGACGAGACCCTCAAGCATGCTTTCGTCAGGGGCCTCCAAGATGAGAAGTTTACTTGGTCATTAGCCTTCGAGCAGCCGAGCATCACCGAGCATGTTTTCATAGATGCTCGACTATGCGTAAAGGTACGCTGACGTGGTTGAATATATGAAGAGTCGTAGAGAGGAGGCCGGCACCAGCGGGACAAAGAAAGAGAAGAAGTAGAAAAAAGCACCAGAATAGGCCACTGTTAAGTAGAACAAAAAGTAGAAGAAGGAAAAGAAAGCCGAGAAGCCTAAAGCACTGACCAGAAAGTTCCAAAGCTACATGCCCCTAGTAGCCAGTATCGATGAAGTGCTCGCCTAGGTGAGCGAGAGAAACTTGCTGGTAGCCCCGCCCAAGCTTAAGGGCAGCAAAGCGAAGTGAGATCAAACCAAATATTACGAGTTCTACAAGGACGTAGGGCACAATGCTTGTGACTGTATTCAGCTAAAGGACCAGATAGAGAGGCTAGTCCGAGATGGACACCTAAGGGAATTCGTTGAGCGAGTCTTAACTCTGGGCTCTGCAACCGAGAGGAATGACCCATTAGGCTGAGACACGTCAAACCGCCCATTTAACGACGGTAGGAATGCCCCAAAACCCCCGAACATTGTTCACACAATTTTTGAAGGGCCTGTTACTGGGGACATGTAGAGTGGGCGGTGGGCTTACGTTCGAGAAGCCCGGCTGGTCGAGCGAGGCGAGTTCGTCAACATGTCTGAACATGTTAACAAGATCTGCCGCCAACAAGACACACCAATCACCTTCACCGAAGAGGAGGCGAATAAATTAATTCATCCACACAATGATGCTCTCATATGCGAGTTGCACATCGCCAACAACATAGTACGGCGTGTGCTAATTAACAATGGTAGCTCGGCTGACATCCTGTTCAAGCAGGCCTACAATAAATTGAATATCAGCAATGCTACCTTAGTCCCAGTTCAGACGCCGCTTTATGGCTTCATGGGTGAATGCGTCTAAGTAGTAGGGAAGGTCAGACTATTGGTGACCTTTGGAGAGGGTGCTGCTTGGGTCACATGCGTCATCGATTTCCTAGTCATCGACAAACCCTCCTAGTATAATATCATTATCGGCCGCCCAACATTAAACGCATTGAAGGCCATAGTCTCTACTTAGCACTTGGCAATGAAATTCCCAACTGAGAGTGGGGTCGGGGTAGTTCGATCGTCACAAAAAGACTCCCGAGCTTATTATCGACGTCAGCCCTACAACTAAACGTTTCAGCCATCTACAAAGTCGACAAGATAGAGTTTCTTGTCAACCTGGAGCCCAAGATGCTTTCTGATCTTGAGCCCCAAATGCCCGAGGAAGAGGTGAAGGCTACCCCAGTCGAGGACTTGGCACCATTCAGCCTAGACCTCGCACATCCTAAGCGTACGGTCCAACTCGAATCCTAGTTGCGACCTGAGATCTAGGTCAACCTCAAGGGGCTCCTTACCGAGAATCAGGACGTGTTCGCATGGTCTCATGAAGACATTCCCAGCATCGATCCAAGTATAATCTGTCATTGGCTTAATGTCTGACCCGATCACAAACCGGTGATACAGTAGAGAAGGGCCTTCAATTCGAAAAAGATACGCTGCTATTAATGAAGAGGTCCAGAAGCTCCTAAAAGCAAGATTCATCCGAGAGGTCAAGTATCCAAAGTGGTTAGCAAACATTTTCCTCGTCAAGAAGGTGAATGGGAAATGGCTGGTTTGTATAGACTATACCGACCTGAACAAGGCTTACTCGAAGGACTGCTTTCCACTTCCTCGAATAGACCAGTTCATTGATGTGACAGCCGGTCATGAGCTACTCAGCTTCATAGACGCCTATTCTGGATATAACTAGATATGGATGGCTGAGGAAGAGCAAATAAAAATGGCTTTCGTTACTGACTAGAGACTATACTGCTACGTAGTAATGCCCTTTGGGCTAAACAATGCCTGGGCAACCTACCAACACCTAGTTAACAAGATGTTTGCTTGGTTGATAGGCAAAACAATAGAGATTTACATAGACAAGATGCTAGTTAAATCTGTCCGAATAATGAATCACATGGCCAATCTCTGATCAAGCTTCGACATTCTCTAGGAGTATGGGATGAAACTCAACCCAACAAAATGTGTGTTTGGGGTTAGCTCAGGCAAGTTTCTCAGATTTTAAGTCAATCAACGAGGCATTGAGGTCAACCCAGCCAAGGCTTAAGCAGTTATTGACATGCATTCACCTCGAACTATTAAAGAGGTACAAAAACTTATCAACATAATAGTGGCTCTCTCCAAATTTGTCTCCCAATCTACCGACAAGTGCCACCCATTTTTTAAGGCACTCAAGGGGAGGTTTGAGTGGAGCAGGGAGTGTGAAGAAGCTTTCTAGAATTTGGAAAGGTACTTGGCCACGCCCCCATTTGTCCAAACCTTTACTAGGAGAAATATTGCACGCATACCTTGTTGTGTCCAAGAAGGTTATTAGCTCGGTCCTCATCTGAGAAGAAGACGAAGTTTAGAAGCCCATCTACTATATGAGCCATGCATTCTGGGGTGCTGAGGAGCGGTACCCCCCACTTGAGAAATTGGCATTCACCCTGGTCACCCCTGCTTGGAAGCTACGGCCCTATTTTCAATGCCACACAACACGGGTCCTGACAAAGTTTCCTCTTCGATAAGTTTTTCACAGCCTAGAGATATCAAGACGGATGGCCAAATGGTCGGTCGAGCTTGGCCAGTATGACATCCATTTTGTACCAAGGACAGCCATCAAGGCTCAGGCCCTCGTAGATTTTATCACTGAATTCACCGATACAGAGCAAGGCACACCACTGGCTGAAAAGGCAATCTATACACAAGATTCGACTTCAAGGCCTCTAACAATGAGGCAGAATACGAAACACTCCTAGCCAGACTTAGAAGCACCAGGAATCTTGGGGTAGATCATATAATCATCTATAGTGACTCAATGTTATCTTCCAGCAAGTTACTGGGGTATTTTAAGCTCGAACAGAATCAATAGCCACATACTTACAAGAGGTCAAGACATTGCTCGAGTAGTTCAAGTTTTACTCATTCAAGCATATCCTCAGATCGAAAAACTCAGAGGCTAATGTGCTTGTTCGGCTCACCCCGGGCCTGGGCGACAATGTACTAACCTTGGTACCCATTAAAAGATTAGTCGAGCTAAGCATTAACAAAGAAGTAGCGAGTGTAGCCGAAGAACACGAGACCACATGGATGGACCCGATCATCCGATACGTGACCACAGTCGAATTGCCCAGCGACCGAGAAGAGTCATGCTGGATTTGCAACAACTCAGCCTGATATTTGATGATTGGCAAAAAGTTATATCAGCCAGGCTGCACTACGCCATGTCTGAAGTGTGTTAGGCCCAAAGAAGCTGAATATCTAATGAAGGAGATCCACGAAGGCCTATGTGGTAACCATTCCAAGGGTGATCCTTGGCCCAAAAATGCATTCTGTAGGGCTACTACTGGCCGACCATGGAGAAGGACTGTAAGGACTTTGCATGAAGATGCCTCAAATATCAGCAATTCGTAAGGCTGCTTAGACACCATGCCGAGCCACTCATCTCAGTAACATCGACATGGCCATTTGCCAAGTGGGCTATTGATTTGATCGGGCCCCTTCCTTAAGCCCGATGCCAATTTAAGTATTGCATTGTAGCCATTGACTACCTCACCAAATGGGTTGAGGTAGAGCAATGCACCAACATAACCGAGGCCAAGTGTACCAGCTTTGTTTGGAAAAACATCATCTATCAGTTTAGAATCCCGCATACCATCGTGACTGACAATGCAAAGCAGTTCGAATCCTCAAGCCTTCTCCACTTATGCGAGCAACTCGGCATCAAGAAAGTTTTCTCCTCTCTAAGCTACCCTCAGAGCAACGGGTAGGTAGAAGCTATCAATAAGACGATCAAGGACAACTTGAAGAAAAAGCTCAAGGGCCTCAAGGAAGCATGGATCGACGAGCTCCCGAAAGTGCTCTCGGCTTATAGAACAACTGCTTGGATAGCTACTAGAGACACCCCATTCTCGCTTGTGTATGAAGCAGTCATCCTAGCGGAGGTAGGACTACCAAGCTTTAGGGTCAAACATTATGATGAAATTCGAAATGCCATGGTCATAATCTCCGAGCTTGACTTGCATGAGGAGAAAAGGAACCAGGCTACAATTTGTAACGTAGCTCGGAACCAAGTTGTTGCTCGATACTACAACAAGTGGGTCCAACCGAGGAGCTTCAAGGTTAGAGATTTGGTGCTTAAAAAGGTCACGGTTCAACAGCCCTGTATGGGGTCATTTGGTTCGAAATAGGACGGACCATACAAGGTCGTTGGAATTGTCCAGCCAAGCACTTATAAACTATGCGATATAGAAGGCAACTTGCTCAGTCATCCTTGGAATGCCAAGCTCTTAAAGAGATTCTTTTGTTAATCAATGCCAGAAATCCTTTTTGACCTCTACCTATATTCTTTTTGTAACTAGGCCTACTAAATAGGACTGGAATGTAAATATTATACATCAATGAAATGTGAATTCCTACATTGTTCTATCGAGCAATACGTGCTTAAGGAAGACACAAATCCCAAAGAGGGATGCCGTAACTCCAGCCCGAGGGACTAGTCCATAACTCCCTAAGAGGGAGAGTCGTCCCAACTAAGCGGACTAGGGGCTAATCGGCATTTTACTGACTATTAGTCTGTCGCCACGCGGACCACCCAAACAGAGTCGCCCAAGCATAACTATGCCTGACCAATATTAGACTTGTAAAAGTTTTCATAAACTTAAACAAGTCTAGGGGGTGATAGGGTATAGGGTACCACACGCCGCTGTGCTTGCCAGACCGAGAAATGGGGTTTCCCTACTCGAACAAACTCGTTGATCACTGAGACATTAAACTCGATAGTGGTAGAATTGAAAAAGGAAAGCTTGAAATACAATGGTCCAAGAACAATTCTCTCGAGGAGCACCAAACTATGAGTTCCCAGTTCAATCCCAAGGCTGAGGAACTCCTCATGAAAAGTATGAAAATATCTATCCGAGAACAATCGCACTTGAAAAAATAAATAAAAGTCCGAGAAGCGATGAACTTGAAAAAATAAAAATTTCATTACATAAGAGTGATGGGGAGGTATAGTTAACCGAGCACCTCCCAAGCCCGGATAAACAAAAAGGGAAAAAAAGGAAAAACAAAGCCAAGCTTGGGCCCCTTCCCTGGCATCATCGTCTTTGCCATCTCCACCTTGTTTGTCCCCGTCATCCTTGGCATCCACATCGACGACCTCGTCCTATTTTGGTTGTTGTGCTATGCTTTGCTCTAGCTCGACGATCAATGACCAGTCAAAGCCCGTAGCCTCGGGATGGTTTCAGATAAGGTAGTCTCTAAGGTCGATCGTGTCGAAGTAGTAGTAGTCGGTGTACTCCGAGAATGCCTTGAACTCCACCATGGCTTGGGCAAGTCGGCCAGGCAACTCCTCCTAGAAATGCTGGTTCTCGGCCTGTGAAGCTTTCAACTGGTCCCTTAGCAGAGCAACCTCATTCCTCGCCTGTTCAGTCGATCTCTTCGCCTCCTCCGTTGCCACCTTCGCCTGGTCAGCCTCTTCTTGAGCCTTCCTAGCCTCCTCCTCGGCCTAGGAAAGAGCTCCCTTGATTTGATCAAGCTTAATGTTATTCTCACCGAGCTCTTTCTCAACCTCCCTTTTTTCGAGAAAGGTCTTCTTGTGCTTCTCCTTCCCTAGGTTGAATTCTTTTGGCTCGGCCATATAGGCCAGGTCAAAGAAGGCGCATGCCTAAGAAAGCAAGGATTAGCATGTCAAAAAAATACTAGTCAAATGAAGCTCAAAATTAAGTAATTACTTACCACGGCAACGGAGCCGAAGGCAGCACGGATAGGCCCTCAAAATCCTCTCCTCGAAGGTTTTGCAGGAAAGATTCATCGGGCACCGCATCCCTAAGGTGCTCGAGGACGTGACGACGGTAGTTAACTTTCCTCCTCGGAGGGTCTCCCGAGGGAGGCACCACGGTTGTAGTGATGGCGGGAGATTGGGTCTCACTCAACAAAGCTCTAGTCCCTGTCGACAAGGGTGGGGGTGCTTGGACTGAACTGAAGGTCAGTCGGACCGTGAAGCCAGCTCCGGTCTTGGAGTCCTCTTTTGCTTCTTATTGGCCACGACCTTTCCCTTTTGGCAGTAAAGGCGCTTCATCATGGCGCGCCTTTCCTCAACCTTACTTGGTCGGGACGACATCTCTGCGAAATCAAAATCCTTCAAGTCAAGACAAGCGTGCCTAAAAAAAAACTAAAAAAAAAGCTTGGGGTTAACCTTCAATCCATAGTTGGCCAGGCGGGCACAGGAACCGAATCACATCCCCGAGGTCCTCATCTACCACAGGTGGCCCTGCATCGAAGGAGCCACTCGATGAGTCCTCGATGCTGGATGATGATGGCTCCCTCGCCGACCACCCGGATCTAGAAGTACTTGGCCCTGAGATGTCCATGGCACTTGGCATTACGACTGCCACCTACTCGGCCAACCGAGCAGGTTGGATGTTTGATGGGGGATTGATTCTGCTAGGTTCCTTGAACTAGCCATAATAGGAGAGGGTCTCCTTCCCGAGCAGGAATGACTGTTGCCTTGTCGCCTCTGGGTTCTCGAACAGGCCTTCAACCGCCCTAATTATATGGCTCGATGCCCACGGCCTCTTTGACCACATGTGCCCTTGTTCGAATGCCCTCGGGACATGCTGATTGCAGGGATGACCTCATCGGCCCGTGCTAGATAATTACCCTCGACGTAGAACCACTCGTATTTTTAGAGTTCGTCCGAGTCGAGGTTGCCCAAAATAAAGTCCTTCTTAAAGCTGGTGACATAGTACAGCCAGCCTGTTGAGGAAGCTTCTTCATTTTATAAACCTGTTTAAATGCCTCCCATGGCATCTCGGTAGCCCGGTGGTACCTTCATAGAATGTACATCCCGATCAGCGACCTGTAACTGTTTGGGTTAAGTGAGCCGGCCACACATTAAGGTCATTTAGTGCCTGACGGAGGAAAGGATGGAACGGCAGGCCCAGCCTGACCCTAAAAAACTCTACATATAATGTTATGCATCCCTTGGGCGAAGTTAGGGGTAACTCACTCTCCTCGAGCACGATGAGGATGACTTCATCTAGGATGTGGAACTCGGTGTGCAAATCCTCGAGCAGAGACTCCGTCATTGCACTGGAGTAGGTTGCTGCTAAAGTTTGGTAGGGCTGGGTCACTCGGTAAGTGGTCACTCCCCAAACTCGAGTGACTCAGACCCTTTCGTCCTCCTCTTCGGTGGCTTCCTCGTCGGATATGTCCACGGTCACCCTACCTACGACCTAGATAGGGACCTCGATTTCTCGACTGGAGGTGCTTGGTACATTGGCTACTGCCTCAAGCTTAGCCCGCTCTTGGGTCGTAACTAAGGACGCACCGGTGATGGCCACCCTGATATAGGGATCCTCTCCCTGACACAGCCTCACTAGGTGCTTCCCGTCTAGTAGGTTGACAAATTCCTACTTGGGGACTTTCATGGCATCGACCCTTAGTATTTTTGCCAGCCGGTCAGCCCCATCTTGTTCTGAGGACATTCCTTTTATGTCGACCTCTACAAAAGTCGACTCAGTCTCTAGACTACTTTTTGACTAGGAAACATCAATGTTTGAGGAGTTGGATAGGTCACTCATTTTTTCATGTTCCTCGAGAAAATTACCTGTTCGGGCAGTGGAAGCTTGGGAATAAAAAGTTCTCAAGTTGGCAACTATAGCTCAGTAGTTAAAACTCAAGGGTAGCGAACCATGGCCTTGATTGCATGTGAAAATGATAGGAAGAAGGGTCCTATTTATAGCTACTTTTGGCGGGAAACCTAGGCATGGAAAATGAAGAGGCGCGATGATTACGCCTTTTAGGGAGGCACTACTTAAGTTGTGACACGTGTCCCATCAGGCTTCATCGCGTGGCCTTTTGTCTCACACTACCTCTAGAGGTCGCTTGGTATTCTATCCTAAGCCAACCTCACCCACTCAACATAGTCCACCTAGCCCGAGCACCAACCAGGTGAACTGGGGGGCTACTGTTGAGGGTGAGCTTGATGTCGTTGCCGAGGAGCCGTACTCTGGGTGGTCGGCCAAATAGCTCGATAAAGCTACGGGGGAGCTTACTACTGATCCTGATGAGCCTAGATCTCTTGTCTGAGGTGCTTTTTAGGGTCTCCTAGGTTGCACCTCAATAGGTTGCCTCCTTGGATTGAGTACCAGCTCGGGTCAGATTCCTCTCACTTGAAAGTGGGCTGCTACTTCCCATCACTGGCAACAGATGGCAAACAACTCACCGTCGGATGGGAAGCAATCCTTCGACGGAGGGGGGTGACACTTGTCTTTTTCCACCTGACACGCCTTGATGTAACATCCAGGTCATGTGTAAAACCTACCTAACACCTGGCCCAAGTGGTAGCCTATAAATAGGATGCATTTATTACATCCTGGCATGCATGCTCCTTCCCACCTAACCAGTTCCTATTCTCTGCCGAGCAACTACTACCTGGAGCATCAAAAAGCCTTTGTTTGTTGACTGACCTATCCTTAACTTGCCTTCTAAGCATCCCTCCTCTTGCTACAGGTCTACCCGATCAGGTAGAGATGAATAGGGAAGAGCTGAGCACCGTGCACAGTCGCACGTGGTGTTGATCCACCATGAAACTTTGGTAAGCATCAACAACGGGGTTTCCATCTTGGTCATTAGACCTCAGGTATTTGCCGTATTTAGTCTCAATCTTTGGGGCTTTTCTTATCTTGGTTTTTTAACCTCAAAGTATTCACCACCCTTTGTTAGGTTTATCAGTCCCACTCACGTCCTGTGCCTACCTGACCACTAATTAAGCACATACCCCCATTTTAGTTAAAAGCCTTATTTTCTTTTTAAATCATATCACATGTCCTTATGTAAATGTCATGAATCATGAATGCATTTCAATAATCTATATCATTCCCAAATAACAACAATCCAATCAATGCACCTTAAAACATAACATGACATAGTTCTTGTGATGCAATAAATGGTGGTTTCTACTTACCTTGAGTCCAAGTTGCGATGAGTGAAAAGATAAATGCTCTTAGAAGATAATACATGCTAAAGGCCTAGTATTATAAAATCATATACCATCTAATTTCTCATAAACCAAACTCATTGATCTAGGTTATAAGTTCATATTATAAGGGTTTTGTATTGAATCAAACACAAAATAGGCTGAGTATAACAATATCAAAATGCACATTTATGTCCAAAGAATATGCTATACTATTAGAAATATATTAAACATAGAGATTAGGTGTTCTATCATTTCTTCAAACATACATATCCATACATTCTTGGCTACAAATTACAATTATCAAACACATAATAATTTTTACAACTTTTTGAACAAATTAAGTTTTTAATGAATCACTAACATTTTCAGACTTTAAATATCATTGAGGGAAGTATATAGTCTTATAAAAACAATCCAATGTGCAAGAATCAAGCATGGTGTAAACTTGATTTTCTACTTAACCTGGTTTTGTATTTTCTTTCCATAAGTTAAAAAATAGCATTCTAACTAACTCCCATTGATTTAATCACTTAATAAACATTTTGAATCAATAAAAATAAAGAAAATAATCAGATTCCACATGATTATTAATTTTGCAATGAAACTAACTTAACTAGCTTAGTTTAAGCTCACATCTGTCTTAGCTTACTTTCTCCACATCTATGATTATATATAATAGAAAATTACTTCATTTCATGATAAAAATAAATAAATATAGAGCTTACTTTTAGGGCTTGATGTTAGGGCTCTATTGGAGGTCAAAACACTTGATTTTCAAGGTCAAAATTATGAAAACTTGGGGAGGTTGGTTTGTGTAACCCAAGTCTCTATGGACTTGTTTGAGTTTTTGTAAGCTTTAGGACATGGAAAATGGAGTGGAAGAAGTGGGAAGAATGCTGGACAATTTTAAACTTGCTTGCAAAAGAAAGATGCAAAATAAACATTCTAGTTTCATTTGATTTAGTCAAAATAAGGTAAGTGAAGGGAGGAGCTTGCTTGGGAGCTTTTGCCATCTTTTTCTTGGGTTTGACATGTGGATAGAGTGTAGAGTAAGCAAATTTAGCTAATAGCTAACCACTTAAATCTAATACAAGCAAGAGTAGTTCAATTCGCGATAACCTAGTCAACAAACCAATCAAATTGCACCATTTTGCATACTTTCAATTTCAATCAAATTTATCTATTTCAAATATATAAATGGGCCCAAAAGTTAGTTTAGAATGCATTTGAAATGGAAAAACACTTTGCAATCAATTCGTAACCATTTAGCACATCAATCTTCCTTACCAAGAAATCGAGTTTTTCACTGCAACTAGAACCTTTTTAAAACATGTTAGATCATATATTAATAATTCAATGTCACACTTATGAATATAAGCATATTTATGCATGATTTAATCTTAAAAAATAATAAATACTTATGCTCGTAAGATATGATTTTTATATGCTTTAATTGAACAACGTATGTTCGTTTAATGCATAGATATACAAGATGCTTATTATTGGCTAATTATGAGTTAATTGGGTCTTACATCCTCCTTATAAAATTTCATCCTCGAAATTTGACATACTGCATAGTTCTAGATATTTGTTCTACATCTCCTCTCTCTTTCCCATGTGGCTTTTTCTACTGAATGATTCCTCCATGAAACTTTAACTAGTTGAAGCTTTTTGGTCCTCAACTTCGTTTCTTTTCTATCAAGGATCTACACTATTTCTCCTCGTATGCTAAACCAGGTGTTATTTCAAATGGCTCATATCTTAAAACATGCGTGGGATTTGGAATATACTTCTTAAGCATAAACACATGGAAAACATCATGTACACTGGATAATGAAGGAGGTAAGGCCATTTATATGCACTATTACCAACTCTTTTAAGGATTTTAAATGGCCAACATGCCTTGATCTTAGTTTTCCTCTTTTCTCAAATCTCATAATGCCCTTCATTGGAGCTACCTTTAGGAATACATGATCCCTAACAGTAAACTCTAAATCTTTTTTTCTTTTATCTACATAGCTTTTCTATCTACATTATGTTGTTCTCATTCTATCGCCTTTCTTTTCTACTGCCTTAGTGGTTTTTTTATACCATCTCTGGACCAAGTAATTCCCTTTCTCCTATTTCATCCTAATGAACCAAAGATCTACATTTTCTTCCATTCAGTGCTTCATAAGGTGCCATCCCAATCGTCGCTTGGTAACTATTGTTGTAAGTAAATTCAACTAGAGGAAGCTTTGTATCCCAACTCCCTTGCAAATCAAACATGCAATCTCTTAACATATCTTCCAATGTCAAACTTACCCTCTCAGGTTGTCCATCACTTTAAGGATGAAATGTTATTCTAAATGCAAGCTTTGTTCCTATAGCACTATGCAAACTCTTCCAAAATGCAAACATGAACTTAGGATCTCTATCGGACACTATTGAAATTTTCTCTCCATGTAATCTAGCTGTCTCTTTGATATAAAATTAAGCATACTAGTCCATGGTGTAAGTGAATTTTATTGGAAGAAAATGGCCTGACTTGGTTAATCTATCCACAACCACCATATGAAATTAAATCCTTTTTGAGTTCTAGGCAATCCAAGTACAAAGTCTATTGAGATGTGTTCCCAATTCTACTCTGAAATTAATAAAGACTTAAGCAACCTTGCTGGTCTTTGATGTTCAATCTTAACTTGTTGACAAGTTAAACATTCAGCCATAAACTTTGCTACATCTTTCTTCATTCCAGGCCACCAATAATGCTACTTGAGATCTCTATACATTTTTGTGCTACTGAGTGTATTGAATAAGGAGTCATATGAGCTTCTTTCAAGATTTCTTCTTTAATGGCCTTAACAAACAGCACACATAACCTCCCTCTATATCTTATAATCCCATCATCAGCAACTAAGAATGTTAATGCTTACCGTAGTATGGCAGTAGATCAACACCACGTGTAGCTGCATACAGTGGACAGCTCTTCCCTACTAATCTTTGCTTGTTCAGGTGGACCTGCAACAAGAGGAGGGATGCTTCGAAGGCAAGAAAGAAATGGGTTAGTCAATAGACAAGGGCTCTCCGACTCTCAAGGCAAGTGTTGCTCGACAGAGAACAGGAGCTAGTTAGGTGGGAAGGAGCATGCTTACCTGAATGCAATAAATGCACTCTATTTATAGGTTGCCACTTGGACTGGGTGTTAGGTGGGTTTTTCCCACAACCCGTGCGTCATATCAGGGTGTGTTAGAAGGCAGAAGACAAGTATCGTGCCCACCGTCGATGGATTGTTTCCATCTGATAGCGAGTTGTCTGCCATTTGTTGGCCAATGATGGCGAGTAGCAGCCTACTTACGAGTAAAGAAATTCGACCCGAGCTAGTGTCTGACTCGAGGAGGCAACCAGTTATGGTGCAACTTGAAGGGCCCTGAAAAGCACCTTAGATAGGTGATCTGGGCTTATCGGGATCAGATATTTGCTCCCAGTAGCTCCTACCGAGCTGGTTTGCTGACTACTTGAAGTAAGGCTCCTCGGTAGTGGCACTGAGCTCACCCCCAATAGTAGCCCCCTAGTTCACCTCATCGGTTCTCAGCTGGGTGGACTATGCCGAGAGGGTGAGGTCAACTCAGGACAAAGCCCACGCGATGTCCTAAGGCGGCTGGAGATGGAAGGTCATGCGATGAAGTTCGGAGGGACACATGTTGAAACACGACTGAGTGTTTCCCTGGTAGGCGTAATCCTTGCGTCTCTTCTTTTTTTGCATTGAGGCGGCTATAAATAGGACTTTACTTCCTGTCATCTTCACGTACAATTAAGGCCATACTTTACAACTCCTGAGTTTTAGCTTCCGAGCTATAGTTGACAACATGAGAACTTTTCTTTCTCGAGCTTCCACAACCCGATTAGTAATTTTCCAAGAAGCTTGCAAAAAATGAGTGACCTTTCGGACTCCCAGAATGTAAAGATTTCCTGGTCAGATAGTAGCGTTGAGACCAAGGAGTTGACCTCTGTGGAGGTTAACATTGAAGGATTGTCACCGGTACGGGACAGAGCAGGCCGACTTGCCAAAATATTAAGGATCGACACTAGGACAGTACCTAATCAAGAGTTCCTTGACTTGCCAGATGGGGGGTGCCCATTGAGAGTGTGTAGGGGTGAGGATCCCTACATTGGGGCGGCTGCTATTGGCGCGTCTCAAGTTTCTACCCAGGAACGTGCCAAGTTAGAGGTAGCCACCGATGTGCCGAGTACCTCTAGTCTAGACACCAAGGTCCTGGTCTAGGTCATGGGCCGGGTAATTGTTGAGATCTCCAATGAAGAGCAAGTAGCTGAGGAGGTTGAGCCCAAGGATAGCATCATCGAGGATGAGGCCGAGAGAGTCGTAGTTACCCGAGTCCAGGGGTTGACTACTTACCGTGTATCGCGGCCTAGATAGACATCAATCGTAGCCTACAACGTAATAATAGAATCCCAGCTCAAGGACCTACAGCAAGAGTTTGACATCCTAGACGACGTGGTCCTCATCATGCCCAGAGAGAATGAGTCACCCTTGACTCCGTCCGAGGGGTGTATAACATTATATGTGGAGTTCTTTGGGGCCAGGCTGCGGCTGTCATTTCACCCGTTCCTCCATCGGGCACTAAATGACCTGAATGTCTGCCTTGCCTAACTTAACCCGAACAGTTACAGGTTGTTGATCAGGATGTACGTGCTGTGGAGGTACCACCAGGCTACTGAGATGCCATGGGAGGCCTTTAAGTAGGTGTACAAAATGAAGAAGCTTCCCCAGCAGTGTGGCTGGTACTATGTCACCGGCTTCAAAAATGACTTCATCCTAGGTAACCTCGAATCGGACAAGCTTTGGAAGTTTGAGTGGTTCTACGTCAGGAAAAATTACCTAGCCCAGGCCGGTAAGGCCATCCCTGAATATCAGCATGTCCTGAGGATGTTTGAACAGGGGCAAGTGTGGTCTAAGAGGTCATGGGCGTCGAGCCACATCATTAGAGCAGTTGAGGACCTATTAGCCAAGCCGGAGTCCACAAGGCAGTATCATTCCTACTTGGGAAATATACCCTTTTCCCATTACGGCCAATTTGGGGAGTCCAACAAAACCAATCCCCCTATTAACATTCAACCTGCTTGGTCAGCTAGGCAGGTGATAGTGGCAAGGCCAAGCACTTCTAACATCCCGAGGCCAAGTACCTCCAGATATAGGTGGCTGACGAGTGAGCCATCATCATCCAATACCAAGGACTCGTCAAGTGGCTCCTTCAATGCAGGGCCACCCGTAGCAGATGAGGACCTCATGGACGTGATTCGGTTTCTATACCCATCGGGCCAGCTTCAGATTAGAGGTAAGCTTTGAGTTTTTGTTGCTTTGCCGAGCTCGACTTGACATTGGAGATTTTCTTGATTCTTACTACAAATATGTCTTCCCGATCGACCACTCAAGAAGAAAGGCGAGCTCTAATGGAGTGCCTTTGTCGTTCCAAGGAGAAGGTAGTGGTCAGGTCCAAACAAAAGAGGACTGCAAGACCAGAGCAGCTGGCAAGGTCCAAGCGCCTGTCACGAACCAATCAACCACCCTAGATAGTACAAGTTGTTGTCCCACCTCTGCCGACGAGAATTGAGACTTCATCAAGCCAGGCCCAACCTTTGCCGCCACCATCGCTGTGGTGCCTCCCTTGAGAGATCCTCTGAGGAGGCGACCAAATTACCGTCTCCATATCCTTGACCACCTTGGGGAAGCTATTCCCAAGGAGTCATTCTTTGAGAACCTCCAAGGAAAGGACTTTGAAGGCCTTTCAAGCACTGCCTTCTGCTCTATAGCCAAGGTGAGTTAAAAAACCTTGTACTAAGCTCCATTTGATTTGTCACATTTTTTGTGTTCTAACCTCGATCTTCTCAAGTGTGTACATTCTTAGACTTGGCCTACATTGTCGGGCAGAAGGAGCTTAACTTGGAGAAGGAGAGGAACAAGAAGACCGCCCTCGAAAAAGACAAGGTCAAGAAGGAGCTTAGTGCCAAGAACATCGAGCTAGAACAAATCAAAGAGGCTCTTTCCCAAGCCGAGTATGAGGCCAAGAAGGCAAAGGAAGAGGCCTAGCAGGCCAAGGCAGTGGCCGAAGAGGCGATGAAGATGGCCAAAGGGGCGAGGAATAAGACCGACCAGTCCCGGGATGAAGTCATCCATCTTAAGGAACAGTTACAAGCCTCGTAGGCCGAGCACCAGCGATTCCTAAGGGAGGAGCTACCCGGACTTCTAGCCTAGGGTGTGGAGGAGTTCAAGGCATCCCCGAAGTACGCCGATTACTACTACTTCAAAAAAACCAACCTTTAGGATTACCTTATTAAGAAGCATCCCGAGGCGGTGGACTTCGACTGCTCATTCATTGTCGAGCCAGAGCAGGTTGGGGCATAGTAGCCCGAGCTGGAGGACATCATCGAAGTTGATGGCAAAAATAGTGGAAACAATAATGTCCGGGGGGGGCCTAGGCTTAGTTCTTATTTTCCTCCTTTTCTCCTTTTTTGGGCTTGGGAGGTGCCCGGTATTTGTACCTCCACACCACTTCCTGTAATGAAATTTTGTTTTTCTCCAAGTTTATCGCTTCTCAGAATTTTCCTTTTAATTTGGATCTTTAAATTCTTTTCCAAGTGCGATTGTTCTCGGATGAAAAATTTTGTTGTTTGAAAGCATGTAGGGCTCCTCGGGAACAAAGTTCGAACCTCATTTTTTCGAGTTAGATGCTTTGCGAGAGAGGGATTGGGTTAGGAATTCTTCCAAGTTGGAAGTTCCTCGGGGGAAAACATTCTTGAACCATGGATTCTAAACTCGTATTTTCGCAATTCTGTTCTCGTTGAGTTTAGCGTCTCAGTAACGAAACTTCTTACTTTTCCAAGTTAAACATTCCTCGGGAAGAAACTTCCTTAGAAAAGGACTGTAAGAGTTTATTGAGCCTAGCCGAGCAGGGAATGCCCATTTTCTCGGTCAGGCAGAGCACAACGGTGTGTGGTAACTTGTACCCTATCGCCCCCCTTAGAGTTGTTTAAGTTCATTCAAACTTTTACAAGTCTAATGTTATTCGGGCATAGCCATGCTAGGGTGACTATGTCTGGGTGGTCTATGCAGCGATAGACTAGTGGTTGGCATTATGCCGACCAGGCCCCAGTCTGGTTGATCAGGGTGACTCTCCCTCTTCGAGAGTTAGCATCTGGTCATTTGGACTAGAGATGTGGAATCCCTTTTTGGGGTTGTATCTTCTTTAACACGCATTGCTTAATGGAACAGTGTAGGAATTAAAATTTTCATTTATGTTTGTACATCTACATTCTAGTCATGTTTGGTAGGCCTGGTTACGGAAAGATTGTAGCCAGAGGTCAAAAAAGGTTTCTGGCTTCAATTAGCAAAAGAATTTTTTCAGAAGCTTGAAGTTCCAAGTATGGTCGAGTGGGTTGCCCTCGATATCTGATAGCTTGTAGGTGCCTAGTCAGACAATTCCCACGACCTTATATGGTCTGTCCCACTTTGGACTAAAGGACCCTAACCTGGGCTGCTGGATAGTGACTTTCTTTAGCACTAAATATCCAACTTTGAAGCTCCTCAGTTGGACCCATTTGTTATAGTACCGAGCAACGACTTGGTTCCGAGCTATATTATGAATCGCAACATGGTTCCTCTTCTCCTCGAGCAAATCAAGTTCGGACATTATGACCTTTGTATTTCAAATTTCTTCATACTGCTCAACCTTAAAGCTTGGTAGTCCAACTTCTGCTGGGATGATAGCCTCAGCCCTATATACAAGGGAGATTGGAGTCTCCCCGATGGCAGTTGGGACCGTTGTTCAATAAGCCTAGAGCACCTTTGGGAGCTCATTGATCCATGCCCCCTTGAGGCCTTTGAGCTTTTTCTTTAGGTTGTCCTTCATTGTTTTATTAATGGCTTCAACCTGTCTGTTGCTCTATGGGTAGCTCAAAGACGTAAAGACCTTCTTAATGCCGACCTACTTGCATAGGCGGAGGAGACTTAAGGATTCGAATTGCTTTGCGTTGTTGGTCATGATGGTATGCGGGATACCAAACTGGCAAATGATGTTTCCCATACGAAGTTTGTGCACTTAGCCACGATCATGTTGGTGCATGGCTCTATTTCCACCTATTGGGTTAGGTAGTCAATGGCTACAATACAGTACTGGGCTTGAGGAGGGGGTCTGATAAGCTCGATTGCCCACTTGGCAAAAGGCCACACTAATGTTACCGAGGAGAGTAGCTTGGTATGACGTCTGGGTATCCATGAAATTCCTGGCATTTAAGACATTTGCATGTGAAGTCCTTGTAGTCTTGCTCCATGGTCGACCAATAATATCCCTGCTGAAGACATTTTTAGGCCAGGGATCAGCCCCTAGAGTGATTAACACATAGCCCTCGTGGATCTCTTTCATTAGATATTGAGCTTCTCTGGGCCCTACGTGCTTGAAACATGGCGTAGTGTAGTGTCACCGATATAGCTTGCCACTAATCATCGAATACCAGGCCAAGCTATTGCTCATCCGATGCGCCTCTTCTCAGTTGCCTGGCAATTCAGCTGTAGTTACATATTTGATGATCTAGTCCTTCCAGGTGGCCTCTTACTCTCCGGCTACACTTGCCACTTCCTTGTTGATACTTGGCTCAACTAATCTTTCAATGGGGACCGATGTCAGCTCACTGTTGCCCAAGCCTGAGGCCAACCAAGCAAGCGCATTGGCCTCAAAATTTTCTGATCTGGGGATCTATTTGAATGAATAAAATTTGAACTGCTCAAGCAATGTCTTGACCTCTTGTAAATATGTGGTCATGGATTATGTCCAGGATTGGAACACCTCAGTGACTTGTTGGACGACAACATGGTGTCACTATGGATGATTATGCGGTCCACCCTTTGATCTCAAGCAATTCTAAGTTCGCCATGAGTGCTTCGTACTCCACCTCATTATTAGAGGCTTTAAAATCATACCAAAGTGCGTAGATCATCTTGTATCCATCTGAGCTGGTTAGGACTAGCCTGGCACCCAAACCCTAGCGCAAGAGGACCATCCATAAAGAGTTTCCACTCTGGTTCCAATGTAGAGGTATGATCACCTCCACTACAGCTAGGGGCATCTAGGTCTTCAACGGGCACTTTCTCGGCTAGTGGTGTGCCTTGCTTGGCATCAGTGAACTCGACAATAAAATTTGCAAGGGCTTGGGCTTTGATAGTCATACTTGAGACAAAATGAATGTCATACTGATCGAGTTCGACTAACCATTTGGCCATCCGACCCAATATCTCTGGACTCTAGAGAACTTGCCGGAGTGCGAACTTCGTTGGGACTCTGATAGTGTGGCCTTGAAAATATGGCCATAGTTTTCAAGCTGAGGTAACGAGGGCAAACACAAATTTTTCAGGTGGGGGGTACCTCTCCTCAGCACCTTGGAACGCATGGCTTATGTAATAGACAGGCTTCTGAATTTTGTCTTCTTCTCAGACAAGGACCGAGTTGACAACCTTTTCTGATAGGGCAAGGTAGGTGTACAAGACTTCTCCTAACTAAGGTTTGGATAGTAGCAGGGGCATGGCTAAATACCTCTTTAAATTTTGAAAGGCTTTCTCACACTCCCTTCTCCACTCAAACCTCCCTTTAAGTGCTTAAAAAAATGGATGGCACTTGTCGGTAGCCCAAGAGACGAACTTGGAGAGGGCCGCTACCATGCTAGTGAGCTTTTGCACCTCCTTGACTATTTGAGGTGAATGCATGTCTATAACAGCTTAAGCCTTGGCCAAGTTAACCTTGATTTCTCTTTGATTGATAAGAAATCTGAGAAACTTTCCCTAGCTAACCCCAGATGCACATTTCGTCAGGTTAAGTTTCATCCCATACTCTCGGAGAATGTCGAAGCTGGCTCGAAGATCAGCCATGTGGTCTACTGCTCAGATGGATTTGACTAAATGTCATCCACATAGACTTCCATGGTTTTGCCAATCAACCGAGTAAACATTTTGTTGACTAGGCATTGGTAGGTGGCCCCGACATTCTTAAGTCCAAAGGGCATGACTACATAACAATAGACCCCTTGGTCAGTGACAAAGGTGGTTTTTATTTGATCTTCCTTTGCCATCCAGATCTGATTGTAGCTAGAATAGGCATCCATAAAACTCAGCAACTCATGCCCAGTGGTTGCATCAACGAGCTAATCTATTTGGAGTAATGAAAAGCAGTCCTTGGGGCGGGCCTTGTTTAGGTCAGTGTAGTCTATACAAACCTGCCATTTTTCGTTTGCCTTCTTGACTAGGACCACATTTGCTAACCACTCCAAATACTTTACTTCTTGGATGAATCCCACCTTTAGGAGCTTTTGGACTTCTTCATTAATGGTGGCATACCTTTCTGAGTTAAAGGCCCTTTTATTCTAAATAATTGGGCTATAATCTAGTCGGACATTAAGCCAGTGGCAGATTATGCTGGGATCAATGCCATGCATGTCCTCATAAGACCATGCAAACACATCCCAATGCTCCATAAGAAGCTTCTCAAGGTCGACCTAGATCTCAGGTTTTAGCTAAGAAATGAGTTGGATGGTATGGTCAAGATGTGCTAGGTCAAGGCTAAATGGCACCAGATCCTCGACAGGGGTGGCCCTCACCTCCTCCTCAAGCATACAGGGGTCGAGGTTAGAAAGCATCTTAGGTGCTAGCTCAACCAAGAACTGTATTTTGTCAACCTTGTAGATGGCCGAGACACTTAGTTGCCGAGCTGATGCAACCTTCACAGCATGGCGTAGCAAGTTGGGAATCCTTCTGTTGTGACTTGATTACTCTAACCCCATTGTCTGTTGGAAACTTCATAGCCAAGTGGTAGGTGGAAACCACAGCCTTTAGTATATTTAGAATTAGATGGCCGATAATAATGTTGTATTGGGAGAGTTTGTTGATGACGAGGAAGTCGACGATGCGTGTCACCCAAGCAGCACCCTCAACAAAGGTGACCGACAAGCCAACCTTCTCGACTGTTCAGACACATTCACCAGTGAAGCCATAAAGTGGCATCTTGATTAGGATAGGGTAGCATTGCTGATCTTCAGCTTGTCGTACGCTTGCTTGAACAGAATATTAGCAGAGCTACCAATGTTGATCAACACATGCCATACTATGATGTTGGCAATGTGCAGCTCGCACACGAGGGCATAATTGTGCGAGTGAATTAATTTATCCGCCTCTTCTTTTGTAAATGTGATTGACATGTCTTGTTGGCGGTAGATTTTGTTGACGTGCTTGGACATGTTAATGAGCTCGCCTCTCTTGACCAACCGAGCTTCTCAGACATAAGCCCACCGCCCACTCGATGTGTCCCCAATAACTGGCCCTCCAAAGATTGTGTGAACAATATTTGAGGCTTTTGAGGTGTTCCCACCATCGTTATGTGTGCGGTTCAATGCGTCTTAGCTCGGTTAGTCATTTCTCATAGCTATAGAGCCTGTAGTTAAAACTCTTTCTACAAACTCTCGTAGGTGCCTATATCAGACCAGCCTCTCGATTTGGTCCTTAAGCTGGATACAGTCCCGGGTGTTATGTCCTACGTCTTTATGAAAGTTACAACACTTGTTTTCATCTCGCTTTGCCTTACTGCCCGTGAGCTTGGGCAGATCGACCAGCAGATTCCTCCCGCTCACTTGGGCAAGTACTTCATCAATGTTCGCCACCAAGGGTGTGTAGCTTTGGAATTTCCTAGTCGGCACTTTCAGCTTCTCGGTCTTCTTATCCATCTTTCGCTTCTTGTTCTACTCGGTGCTTGGTTGCTCGGGCACCTTCTTCGGTTTCTTCTCCTTCTTTGCTCCGTTGTTGCTACCCTCTTCTTGGTGGCTCTTCATTTATTCGACAACATCGGCATACCTTTGCGTGTAGTTGATCATTTGAGAGAATGTGCTTGGCTACTCGAAGGCCAACGACCAGGTTAGCTTTTTGTCTCAGAGACCCCTTACAAAGGCATGCTTCAGAGTCTTGTCTTCGACGTGCTTAACCTTGAGTGCTACTTAGGCAAACCGATTTATGTAATCTCTAATATTACCATCTCCTTGCTTGACAATATACAGATAGGTTATTTCCTTTCTCCTTGTCTTTGTTGCGGAGAAGGCTGCCAAGAAGGCAAGAGAGATGTTGAAAAGAGGCGATTGCAGCTTGTTCAAGGCACCAGAACCATTATCAAGCTGGTCCAGTTAGGATAAAAAAAAGGATTTACACATGGCTGCATTGCTAGCTTTTTGCAGGAGCATGTGTCCTCGATATAATTCAACATGCTCGTTAGTCTCAGCGGTCCCATCGTAGGCCATAATTTGTGGGACTTTGAATTTAGGTGGCATTAGGGCTCGCATGATGGCGTTGGTAAATAGCAGATCTAGGGCACCGACATCATCCAAATTGAAATGATTGTTGCAGATTTTATCAATTTGGCGCTGCAGCTCCCGGAGCTGGCGGCTATTAGCATCTTCGACCAATTCCACCCTATAGAGTGCTCCGCCCTCAACCCTGTCACCTACCCCAAGGTGGCGACCTTGTTGAGCTTCCCATTGGCACCCGAGCCGGACAAAAATGGAGGCTCAAGAGCCCTACGGTGATGGAGCCTGTGTCTTCTCAAGGCCAAGGCGTCCTTCTCGGATGAGCCTGTTGTTTGCTGAGACGCCATGTGTGGATCTTCTAGAGCACTCGAAGTCAACTTCACTGAGGTCAATGACACCTTGTCTTGTTCGACCTCCAGCCGGGGCTGGAGGAAAGAGGCCGGGAGCCTAGCGTTGTGCCTACTACGCGAGCTGTTGGGTGAGTATCTGAACTGCATTGGTAAGTTCCTGAATATGGTCTTGGCAACCAGATCTTGTACTTGTTTAGCCCTCATCACGCATCCCTGACCCCCATAACGGGATCTAGTGGCTTGGGGGTGGCCTCTAGTTCTGGCTAGATTTTGGTTTTGGTTTCGGGCTTCTCCCGACCCCTTCTGTCGGGCACCCTCATCCTAAGTGTTGCCTCAAGTTACCATCTCGAATCACGGGCTTGTTGTGACTAGTGATTTCAAGTGAAGGCATAGGCACCCTCATGCTAGTGCCAAAATGTTGATGTTTACCATAGTATGGCGATGGATCAACACCACGTGCGACTGCGCACGGTGGACAGCTCTTCACTGCTCGTCTTTGCCTGTTCAGGTGGACCTGCAATAAGAAGAGGGACACTTCAAAGGCAAGAAAGAAACGGGTTAGTCAATAGACAAGGGCTCTTTGACACTCAAGGCAAGTGTTTCTCGGTAGAGAACTAGAGCTAGTTAGGTGGGAAGGAGCATGCTTGCCTGAATACAATAAAGGCACTCTATTTATAGGTTACCACTTGGACCGGGTGTTAGGTGGGTTTTGCCCATAACTTGTGTGTTAAATCAGGGTGTGTCAGAAGGTAGAAGACAAGTGTCATGCCCTCCGCCAGTGGATTATTTCCCATCCAACGGTGAGTTGTCCATCATCTGTTGGCTAGTGATGGTGAGTAGCAGCCTACTTGTGAGTAAAGGAATCCGACCCAAGCTTGTGTCTGACCCGAGGAGCCAACCAGTTATGGTGTGGCCCGAAGGGCCCTGAAAAACACCTCGGATAGGTGATTTGGGCATATCGGGATCAAATATTCACTCCTAGTAGCTCCTGCCGAGCTAGTTTGTCGACCACCTGGAGTAAGACTCCTCGGCGGTGGCGCCAAGCTCACGCCCAATAGAGAAGTTTGATCTTTGTCCTGCATCAATTTTGTTTCTTAACCTAATCAAATACTTGTCCACCCTTTGACCTTCTTTAATTTTATCTTATAGCATAGGTTGTAATACCAAAGCTAACAATCTACTTGTTATTTCTTTTGGGAATATTTCAAGCTCCAACCTTTGCAAATCCAATAATATTGGCTTTTGAATGACATAGAGGGATGACATTTATTTTCTATTCAAGGCATCAATGACCACATTCACTTTACCAGGATGATAATTGATTACACAATCATAGTCTTTCATAAGTTTCAACCATTGATGCTGCCTCATATTCAACTCCTTATGGATGAAGAAGTGTTTTAGACTCTCATGGTCAGTATAAATCTCACACTTCTCACCATACAGATAATGTCTCGAGATTTTCAAAGTAAAAACTACAGTAGCAAGTTCCAAATCATGAATTGGATAGTTCTTTTTATACTCTTTCAGTTGCCTTGAGGCATATGCGATTACTTTCCCATTCTGCATTAACACACAGCCTAAACCATTCTTGGATGCATCACTATATACCATGAATCCACCAGTTCCTGCTGGGATGTTAAGCACTGGAGATGTGACTAGGCTATACTTCAATTCTTGAAAACTCCTTTCACAAGCATCAGTCCACTAGAATTTTACATTCTTTCTAGTCAGCGATGTTAAAGGAGTGGCTATTTTAGAAAATCCCTCAACAAATCATCAATAGTACCCTTCCAATCCTAGAAAGCACCTAACTTATGATACATGTGTTGGTGTTGGCTAGTTAGTCACAGCTTCCACTTTACCTATATCAATAGAAATTTTATTCTTGGACACTATATGACTGAGGAATGTCACTTGTTCTAGCCAAAATTCACACTTCTTAATTTGGCAAACAACTTGTTTTCCTTAAGAACTTGCAACATAATTCTTAAGTGTTCTTCGTGTTCTTTCTTACTTTGATAATAGATTAAAATGTCATCAATAAACACAATCACAAATTTATCAAGAAATTGCTTGAACACCCTATTCATGAAGTCCATAGATATAACAAGGGCATTTGTTAAAACCAAAAAGCATCACTAAAAATTTATAATGCCCATACCTTATTCTAAAGGTAGTCTTTTGCACATCTTTTTCTCTGATCTTCAATTAATGATACCCACTCCGTAAATCAATTTTTAAGAAAACAATAGTGCCCTATAATTGGTCAAACAAGTCATCTATTCTTGGAAGTGGATACTTATTCTTAATGGTTATCTTGTTTAACTCTTTTTAATCGATACATAACCGTAACTTGCCATCCTTTTTCTTTACAAATAACACAGGTGCTCCCCAAGGAGAATAACTAGGGCGTATAAAACCCTTATCAAGCAATTCTTGAAATTGCACCTTCAACTCCTTTAATTCTTTTAGTGCTATTCTATAAGGTGCTTTGGAAATTGGTGCAGTTCCTAGAACAAGATCAATTACAAACTCAATCTCTTGATCAGCTGGTAATCTTGGTAAGTCATCTGGGAACACTTCTAGAAACTCTTGAGCTATATCTACATCTTCTGGCTTTAACGTCTGTTCCACTGAAATATCCATAACACTAGCCAAAATAGCCAACACAACCTTTGCTATGCATCTTTCAAGCCTTCATTGCAGTTATAATTAGTATAGATGATCTCCCTGTGGTTCCTCTAAATACAAATTATTCTTCTCTAGGTGGCTGAAAGTTCACAATCTTCTTGTTGTAGACAATTGCAGCATGATATGTTGCCAACAAATTTATACTCAAAATGACTTCAAAATCAGCCATATCCAAAACCACACAATTCACATATAAGGTTCTATCACCAATCTGAACCGAGCAAGATGGTAACGCTACACTATATCTCATTTTCAACAAATCCGATGTAATGCCTAATTTCCTCACAAATGCACTTAATGCAAAAGAATGCATAGATCCTAAATCTATCAATGTATTTGCAACAACCCTGGAAATTAAAATATTACCCGAGACCACAGAAGTATCTGCATTAGCTTGTTCCTTTATCATCACGTACACCCTTCCTTGGACTTTCTTTTGCATCGTGGGACAATCCTTTGCCAAATGTCCTAGCTTCTTGCACTTGAAACATAAGTTACTACTTTTATAACACTCTCCAAAATGATTCTTCCCACACTTAGCACATAATGGCTTCTCCTTACAATAGTAGCTTGCTCAACTCTTAGGCAGTTTACTATTTCCTTGTTGTGGCTTTTGTTATGCTTTTTTCCATTGGATAAGATTCTTTGGAGTAAATGCTAACTCCCTTGTTGGCAAACCTTCTCAACATCTTTCTCATTCTAATCATGTTAGACATGTATGACCTAATGAGTGAAAATGTAATAGGCTTTCAGAGACATTTTTGTCAATAAAGAGTTTATTTATTATTCATGTACCAAATTGTTGCCCTCTTTACACTCATATTTGTTGAATGTATGATAAGCAGAAAAAAGTCTAAGGCTGTTAGTCTAAACCTTTAAAATCAGGCATATGATGGACAGATTATGTGCAAGACATGATTCTAAAGGTGACGGTCTAAATCATAAGATCCGCAATTGAGGGAATAAAGTTGGGCACTTTATTCATGCAAAGATTGTTATATTGTCTATATCCCTAATGAGAGATGGTTTGTCTTGGCCATCAAATATAGACTCTACGAATAGAAACATTGGTGCATTGTCATAAGTGATAATGCATTGGATCGGTACGTAAAGTATAATTGATTTGGATTAATAATTCTATCTCCGCAAATCAATTCACTTTAGACAATCATAAGTGTTGTATCTTAATCTTGAGATGAATAATGAGCCCGTTGTCTTGACTTATTTCTTTTGATGTACAAAAAGGTGACATCCATATTTAATGATGGTACACATATTGGTACGTTGCAAACATGACTCTTGATAGCATAGACTTGTTATTCATAGATACTGAATCTATAGCTCCTTTTTAGGAGTCGATGATATCCTCTCATATGCATTATCTTGTAATTAGAAGACTAGAGAGCAAAACCATTTCGATGCATGGGTGTAACTGAATAGTATACCGTCTTTGGATGGTAAGTTTTCCGATGGTGTGATAATGGAAGGTAAGAGAAAAATAATCTGGAAGGTAAGATAAAATTTATCCTTAATAAAATTTATCCTTAATAAAATTTATCCTTAAGCCGATTATAGATATCTTATAAGGATACGATACATTATGATATGTTATGGAGACTTAGCTATTCAGGCTTCTTAATTCTATATAGTTCGAGAGTACAACTCTAAGCTTTTAGTGGAGTAGCCTTAGAGTTGAAAATTATGAAATGTATATCTAGGATATTGGGTTTCTTTATTATCGAGAGCTTGAACTACATAGGTCCATCAGGTTCCCTTTGATAGCTCATACTAAATCTTGTAACGATAAGGCGTGCTTTTCCAACAAATTGGTGACTTATGTTAAATTATCAAATTGGTTGAAATTCGATAGGATTAGATAATTCATGTCTATTTATCAGGTGAATTAATTTTATGAAAAACTAGTTCAAGATAAACTTGTTGAATTATCTGGAATATTTATTTTCCTAGAGAGTATCTAGATATTATTGTTTTAATCAGGTAACTTTTCTATAAGGTTATTTGAATTAAAACTAAAGCTTTATCTAAAGAATTTCTAGTGGGAAATAAGAGATTTGTGGGGATTATTTATCATAAGTTTGATAGGCCGGTCTTTAGGTTTGGCCTACCGATAGAGTAAGTTTGGCAGGCTGATGCCAGTTCGGCCTATCAACCGAACGATAATTTGATCATGCATTTTTATGCAATTTTATCAAATATAGATCCATATTCAAATTTTTGAAGCCTTATCTGATAAGGACTAACCTCTTGGTCCAACCTCTAAAAATAAGGAGTGAGAATCATAAGTTATTGAGATCAGTTGAGAAATCAAGAGTAAGCATTCTAGTCTATGAGTCTCTGAAACTCTCCTAAAAGGTTATTGTTCACAAATCACCAACAGTAGTTTTGGGTATTTCTCAATTGGTTGGAAGAAGAGTCACTAGGGAAGAGCTGTAGACATGTGCCCACACGCACTTCGATAGTAGATAGAGAATAGCAAAGAAGACCAGTTGGTTAAGGCTCTTCTAGAACACCCTTCTCTTCATATATTGTAGGAGCTCTTCAGTAAACATGGTTAGAAAGATCTGGTCAATTTATACATATAGCATATCAAACTTGTGTTTTGGGAAATACTCTGGTATAAAAAAATTTTAATTTTTGCTGCGTACTATTTTTCCAATAGATCAGCCATCAATGCCTTATCCACCAATTCCCTAAACTCTATTGCAAAAGACATCTTCACATCCCTTCTAATTTCAGGATTAAGACTTCTCAAGAAGTGGTCTCTCTTCTCATTATTGTCTTTAGCAATATATGGGACATATTTGCAACCTTCATCAAATTTTCAAACATAATCACATACTAACATCCCTCCTTGCTTCAGCTCCAAAAACTCCTTTACTTTTAGTGATCTAGCCTCCCTAGTAAAATATTTTTCGTAGAAGATCTTCTTCAATTTGTCCCATGTCAACTCTTTTATATTCACTCCAAGCTTAGTTCCTTCCCACCAAGTTCTAGCTCCCTTTTTAAGCAAGAAAATTGCACAAAGAACCTTTTTTTATCACTAATCCTCATATAATCAAAGATGGCATTGAAGAATTTCACCTACTCTTCTGCAACTAATGGGTCAACCCACCATCAAAGTTAGGACACTCCATCTTCCTGAATCTCTCATAAATAGTTTTTAAAGCATCTAGCCGAGGTGGAGGTGGAGAAGGCAGTTGGCACTGGTTATTTATTTGCATATCCAACAACTGTTGTATCTATTCACCATGCATTCTGGTTTGTTGGTGGATCAAATTCGTCTAATTATCTACTAAATCATGGTCACCTTTCTGATCATCATCCCTTGTCTTCTTTTTTGGTGCCATATCCTCTTGTATAATGCCCAATCTTATTCCTTTAATTGGCCCATAATAAACACAATCATAAATTAACAAAATTGTAAACAACAAATCATAAAGACAAGAGATACCAATAGTTGACCAAGTTTCCTAGCCAAGATATGTTCATATGCTTTCTTTTGTCTTCAGAAATGATTGAACCTCTACTTTGATACCAAAAACTATTATACCCCTTACGCTAAATAATGAGCTCTTGCAAAGCATATTTAGTTAGGATAAGAAGTATTAACCTTTCAATTGCATAATAAGTGTAATGGTTTACTTAAAATATTCATTTCAGTGTAAAAGAGTTTTGAAACTGTTGTTTTATTCATTTTCTTATTTACAATATATACATTATTGAAATTTAGTTGTATGAACAAAACTATACTATCATATCCAAATTCAGTAACATATGTCTATGCACAAAACCATAACAGATTGCTAAGTTTTACAAAACAAAGTTCTAAGATATGTTTCAAAAGCAGATCCAGAACATGGCATATGAACAAATCTCTGTCTGGTAGATTTGGATACTAGGTCAACCTCTAACCTTGTACACTCTTACTCGCATCATAAGAACTATACTAAGTAAAAGCTTAGAAAGCATAAACTAATACATGAACATAAACATTGAATGCAAATGCAATCAGACATTTTCTTTTATCAGTTTTCAACAATTCTTTCTTCTTTCATGTACCCTTAAAGTGTGGTACGTAACTAGTAATGATAGGCCATGGTTTTCTGAACTTGTTCGTCACCATTTGGCCAATGTAGCAACAATAATACGAGGTTTCCATCCTCGTCCTTAGATCTTATACTTCATGTATTCAGTCTCAGTCTTTATGGCTTTTCTTATCTTAGTTTTTCAACCTTAAAATATTCACCACCCTTTTTTGGGTGCGCTGGTCCCACCTAATGTAATGACCGAGAAAAATTTCATTAATAAAACCTAATATTTAATTGGGTTTAATTAATGAATTTACTTTTACAAGTGTAAATTTTTGTAAAAAATTGTAATTTTTGTAAAAATTACGATAAAGTAGGAATAAACGGCATTGATTGTAAATTTTATGACGAACGTGATGTAATGTTGGATATTGCCAAATACAGATTTTATGAGTCTAATTACTCAAAAATTTATAAATAATATCCATAAAATGAATTTTATATCACGATTAATTGTAAAATTGTGATATAAATAAGTGGGTGGTTAGAATGTAAATAGAATATAGAAGTTGTCCAAACCCAAATCAGGGGTAAAAAGGAGGCCGAAGTAGTATGAGTATACTGCTAAATGAAAACGCAGATACGAAAAATGTTAAGATTGGCCTCCAAAAGTAAACGAAAAGTAAGTTAAATATTTTTATACAGTCTAAGGATAGAAAGTACACTGAATTGACCACGACAGTATAGGAAAAATACTGTGTGATGAAAAATTACATAGTATAAATTTTTAACTCCACAAAGTGGACACTCCTTGATTTTCTATTAGGCCACATGTCTAGAAAAGTGGCCCAATCACCTTGTGACACCTAGTGGTATACTCATGGGTTACCATGAGTCACCAAATGTGATAAGGAAGCATTTAATGCAAGGTTATCACAAAATTTCATTTCCTTTCTTCTTCTCCAAGTTCCGACAGCCATTGTGAGACTTCTAAAAAAATTTTCTCAGCCCCCAAACAAGTTTTACAAGCAAGTACAAGGATTTCCCATAAGTTTTAAGGTAAAATCCTAAACTTTTTAATGAGTTTTCATGGGATTTTTCATGGGTTGAAGAGAGAAATTTATCCATGGTATTTTTGTATGGAAAGGAAGCTTAGGAGAGAGTTGAAAGGGATTTTGAAGGCTTGAAACCAAAAGCCTGTTATTTTGGTAAGTTTTAAGTTTTAAAGTTTTGAAATTTTATGGATTTTATTTTGATTTCTATTCTTTCAAACCCATGTGGGTTCTTCAGCATGTATTTGCTGAAATTTCATGCATATGTAAAGTATGGCATGTTTAAGTTGTGAAATTTTGATTTATGGTGCAAAATGGAAATTTTTGCAAAAAGTGTTGTTTTTGTCAATTTAATGTTAGTTTTAGTAAAAGTGATATTTGAGCATGAGACTGTTTTGATTAAGGCATGGAATGGTTTCTGCAGGGGTAGAATTGCAATTTTGAAACTAATTTTTGTAAAAATGCCATAGGGACTAAATTGAAAGAAAAAGATTTCTCTCGAAAGAATAGAAAAATGGCCAAAAACACCCTTGTACAGTGAGATTTTGGGAAAAGTTAAAACACAAAAGTTGTAGATCTTGATAAAATTGTTAGGCAACGTAGACGGTGTTGGAAACAAAGTGCGCAGCGGAATTTTAAAAATTTTTTTCATTAGAGTAATTTTCAAAACACAAGTTTGACATGTTATATATATAAATTAGACAGATCTTACTAACCTCAGTGTGCCGAAGAACCTCCGCAATCCGTGTAGAGAAGTAACGTTCCAGAAGAGCCTCAACCAACTGGTCTTCTTTGCTATTCTCTATCCACAACCAGAGTGAGTGTGGGCTCACACGTACAGCTCTTCCACCGGTGACTCTCCTTCCAACCAATAGAGAGAACCCAAAGCTAGTGTTCGTGATTTGTGAATAAAAGCTCTCAAAGAGTTTTCAGACGCTCACTAGAAGAGTATCACTCTTAATCTCTCAAATTGATCTGAGTAAATCATGAGACTCACTCCCCTTATACAGCTATTGGTCCTGGGGTCATCCGTATTAGATTGGGTCTCAAAAACTCGAAACATAATCAAGTTCGGATCAATATCTGATAAGATCTACGTGAAAATGCGTAATCTTATCTACCGTTGATCGGCAGGCCGAACAGGCCAGTTCGGCAGGCCGACCACGTCATTCGACAGGCCAAACTCCCGAGAAAAAATCTTCGCGAATCTTTTATTTTCCACCCGAGATTCTAAAGGATAAAGTCTCAGTTTTGATTCAAATAACCTAATAGAGAAGATATCTGATCAAAACAAACTTTATCAAGATAATCTCTAAGAAAATAAATCAATTCACAATAATTCTACAAGTTTATCTTGTTCTAATTTGTCCAAAATTAAAACAAGTGATAAACAGACGAGAATTATCTGATCACAATAACTCAACAAGTTTATCTTGAACTAATTTCTTACAAAAATTAATTCAACCGATAAACAGACATGAATTATTTGATTCTTACAAATTTTAAACCAATCTGATAAATCCGACATAAGTCAACAATTATTGAAAAAACACGCCGTGTCGTTACAGGACTTTGTGAGCTAGCAAAGGGGACCAAAATGGACCTATAAAGTTCAAGCTCATGATAATTACGAAACCCAATATCCCAGATATATATTTCACAATTATCAACTCCAACGCTACTCCACTAAAAGCTTGGAGCTGCACTCTCAAACTTTATAGAATTACAAAGCTCGGTAGCTAAGTCTCTATGACATATCATAGTGTATCGCATCCCCATATGATCATCCATAATCGGCTTAAGGACAAGTTCTGTCTTACCTTCCCGATTATTTTTATCTTACGTTCCATTGTCTCACCATTAGAAAACTTACCATCCAAAGATAGTATACCATTCGGTTACACCTATGTATCCAAATGGTTGAGCGCTCCAGTTTTTCAATTATAGGACAATGCATATAAGAGGATATCATTGCTCCTAAAGAGGAGCTATGGATTCCATATCTATGAATAACAAGTCTACGCTATCAAGAGTCATGCCTCCAACGTACCGGTATGCATACCACTATAGAGATGTGGGAGTCACCCATTGGTACATCAAAAGACACAAGTCGAGACAACAGGCCCACTATTCATCTCAGGATTAAGATACAATACAAATGACTGTCTAAAGTGAATCGATTTGCCAAGACAGAATTATTAATCCAAATCAATTCACTTTATGTCCCGATCCAACTTATCGTCACCTATGACAACGTGCCAATGTTTCTATTCACGGAGTCCAACTCCGATGGCCAAGACAAACCATCTCCCAAATGGGATATAGACAACATAACAATCTTTACATGAATAAAGTGTCCAGCTTTATTCCCTCGATTGTGGATCATATGTTTAAGACCATCACCTTAAGAATCGTGTCTACCGCATAATCATCCCATCATATGCCCAATTCTTAAGGTTTAGACTGACAGTCTTAGACTACTGTTTGCTTATCATACATTCAACAAATATGAACGTAAAGAGGACAAGATTTGGTATATATATATATAAATGAATAAATTCTTTATTGATAAAAATGTCTCTAAAAACGTATTACATTTTTACTCCTTAGAGCATACATGTCTAACAATCTCCCACTTGCACTAAGTGAGTAAATACATCAAATTTTGCATCCTCATAGCTTCCACATGCCTCTCGAAGACTCTCCTAGTAAGTGTCTTCGTAAATGGATCAGCTAAATTGTCCTCTGATGCGATCTTACACACCGTGACATGCCTACCCTCAACGAAGTCCTTTATCACATGATACTTTCGATCAATATGCTTACTCTTCTTGTGAAATCTTGGTTCCTTAGCATTAGCTACCGCTGCACTGTTATCACAGTACAGTGATACCGCCTTATCCATACTAGGAACTACCTCAAGATCCCTAAGGAACTTGTAGAGCCACACTGCTTCTTTCGAAGCATCACTAGCTGCCACATACTCGGCCTCCATCGTTGAATCTAAAGTGCAATCTTGCTTCGCACTTCTCCAACTGATGGCACTGCCACCCAAAGTAAACACAAACCCCGAAGTCGATTTCCTAGAATCCAGACAGGATTGAAAATCTGAATCAGTGTATCCTAGAGGAGTCAAGTCCTCACCCAAATACACAAGCATATACCCTCGAGTCCTTCTCAGGTACTTGAAAATATGCTTTACTGCAACCCAATGGTTCGATCCTGGATCCGCCTGAAATCGACTTACAATCCCTACCGCATAGCTAATATCTGGCCGTGTACAAAGCATGGCATACAAACCCCAAAGTCGATTTCCTAGAATCCAGACAGGATTGAAAATCCAAATCAGTGTATCCTAGAGGAGTCAAGTCCTCACCCGAATACACAAGCATATACCCTCGAGTCCTTCTCAGGTACTTGAAAATATGCTTTACCGCAACCCAATGGTTCGATCCTGGATCCGCCTGAAATCGACTTACAATCCCGACCGCATAGCTAATATCCGACCGTGTGCAAAGCATGGCATACATGAGACTACCCACTACCGAATCATAAGGCACCTTCTTCATGTATTCTCTTTCTTCATAAGACTTTGGAGAGTCTTTCTTACAAAGAGTAATTCCAGACCTAGATGGTTGCCCACCTTTCTTGGAATCCTGCATTGCAAACCTCCTGAGAATTTTATCTATGTAGCCGGCCTGTGACAAAGCTATCATTTTGTTCTTCCTATCCCGAAAGATCTGGATACCGAGAACAAAATTAGCCTCACCCAAGTCCTTCATGTCAAACTGCTTGGTCAACCATAATTTGACCGATGACAACGCCCCAACGTCATTGCCAATTAGCAGAATGTCATCTACATAGAGCAGTAGAAAAACCACCTTCCCATCCTTAATGTGTTTAAAAACACATGGTTCATCCACATTTTGTGAGAACCTATAAGTCTTGATCACTTGATCAAATCTTATGTTCCAAGAACAAGAAGCCTGCTTAAGTCCATAAATTGACTTTAGCAGCTTACAAACCTTACCCTCTTGATCACATTTTGGAGAGTCTTTCTTAGAAAGAGTAATTCCAGACCTAGATGGTTGCCCACCTTTCTTGGAATCCTGCATTGCAAACCTCCTGAGAATTTTATCTATGTAGCCGGCCTGTGACAAAGCTATCATTTTGTTCTTCCTATCCCGAAAGATCTGGATACCGAGAACAAAATTAGCCTCACCCAAGTCCTTCATGTCAAACTGCTTGGTCAACCATAATTTGACCGATGACAACGCCCCAACGTCATTGCCAATTAGCAGAATGTCATCTACATAGAGCAGTAGAAAAACCACCTTCCCATCCTTAATGTGTTTAAAAACACATGGTTCATCCACATTTTGTGAGAACCTATAAGTCTTGATCACTTGATCAAATCTTATGTTCCAAGAACAAGAAGCCTGCTTAAGTCCATAAATTGACTTTAGCAGCTTACAAACCTTACCCTCTTGATCACATTTTGGAGAGTCTTTCTTAGAAAGAGTAATTCCAGACCTAGATGGTTGCCCACCTTTCTTGGAATCCTGCATTGCAAACCTCCTGAGAATTTTATCTATGTAGCCGGCCTGTGACAAAGCTATCATTTTGTTCTTCCTATCCCAAAAGATCTGGATACCGAGAACAAAATTAGCCTCACCCAAGTCCTTCATGTCAAACTGCTTGGTCAACCATAATTTGACCGATGACAACGCCCCAACGTCATTGCCAATTAGCAGAATGTCATCTACATAGAGCAGTAGAAAAACCACCTTCCCATCCTTAATGTGTTTAAAAACACATGGTTCATCCACATTTTGTGAGAACCTATAAGTCTTGATCACTTGATCAAATCTTATGTTCCAAGAACAAGAAGCCTGCTTAAGTCCATAAATTGACTTTAGCAGCTTACAAACCTTACCCTCTTGACCTGCGACCTTGAACCCGTCTGGTTGTTCCATATAAATTGACTCATCAAGATAGCCATTCAAAAAAGCCGTCTTAACATCCATCTGCCAAATCTCGTAGTCGAGAGCAGCAGCTATGGACAAGAGAATCCGGATGGACTTAAGCATGGCTACTGGCGAAAAGGTTTCCTCATAATCGATTCCTTCATTTTGCGTATAACCCTTAGCTACCTGTCTAGCCTTAAAGGTTTTGACCTTTCCATCCACTCCTCATTTCCTCTTGTAGATCCACTTACACCCTATGGGTTTTACCCCTTCGGGAAGATCCACAAGCTCCCAAACCCGATTAGTCTCCATAGACTTCATCTCTATGTTCATGGCCTCTATCCAGAGTCTTGAATCAACATCCTTCATAGCTTCTGCGTAAGTATAAGGATCCCTATCATGTTCATCTGGTTCAGCCAAAAAGACCTCCCAATTAGACATATACCTCTCAGGTTGACGCCCGATCCTCCCACTACGCCAAAGCCCCTGAGATTGTTGTTCAGGTTTGTTTGGTTTTTCTACACAGATCGGAATGGTTTCGTTTGGAACCTCCGGAGTGAACGGATCACCCCTTAACTCCTCAAGCACCACTTTGCTTCGAGGTTTAAAGTCGTCCATGTAACTCTCCTCAAGAAAAGTTGCATTAGTTGAAACCACGACTTTATTTTCCTTAGGGTTATAAAAATAACCCCCTTTAGTCCCTTTTGGATATCCTACAAACACGCAAACTTCCAAACGTGCTTCCAACTTATTCGGATCCTTAAACAGGACATGAGCTGGACATCCCCATATGCGAATATGGTTTAGGGATGTCTTCCGTCTTGTCCACAACTCATGAGGAGTTTTAGGGACCGATTTTGAAGGCACATTGTTCAAAAGATAACATGCGGTTTGTAGTGCATATCCCTAAAAGGATAAAGGCAATGATGAATAACTCATCATGGACCGAATCATGTCCAACAAAGTCCTATTCCTTCTCTCCGCTACGCCATTCTGCTGCGGAGTGCCCGGCGCAGTCAAATGGGATAAAATCCCATTCTCTAACAAGTGTCCCAAGAACTCTTCAGAAAGGTATTCCCCACCTCGATTAGATCGAAGTGCCTTTATGGGCCTACCCAATTGCTTTTCCACTTCAGCCCAAAACTCCCTGAACTTATCATAAGCTTCGCTACATCAGGTACACATACCCATATCTTGAGTAATCGTCAATAAAAGTGATGAAGTACTCATACCCTCCTCGTGCCCGGATGTTCATCGGTCTGCAAACATCACTATGCACAAGTTCTAGAACCCCTTCGGCCCTATTGATCTTAGACCCGTATGGTCTTTTGGTCATTTTACCCTCCAAACAAGATTCACATTGTGGTATAGATTTTACCTTTAAGTGACTTAAAGGTCCATCCCTTACCAACCATTGAATCCTATTCAGGTTAATATGGCCAAGGCGCAAATGCCAAAGATAAGTCTTATTAGAGTGAGAAGTTTTAAGTCTTTTTGAGTTATTATCATTTATCTCAGCATTAAGCAATAAGTCCATCTTAGGTTTGATAAAATATAGATTATTTGCATCCATCCAGAACAGATAAAAGATTTGTTTTTACGAATCAACACTTTTTCATTAAAAGATACCACGTAGGAGTCTTTAAATAAAGAAGATACAGAAATTAAATTCCTTTTAAATTTAGGAACATAAAAACAATCTCGCAAAATTAAATTCCTATAATTATCAAAGTAAAGATGGACATCTCCCACTGCTTCCGCTGAGACCAAGGATCCATCGCCCATCCGAAGCGTTAAGTCTTCACGAAGTAGACTTCTCGTTTCTTTGAATCACTACAGAGAAACACAAACATGATTAGTTGCACCGGAATCTATGACCCAGATGTCACTGGATTCCTCAACCAAACAAGTTTCTAAATATAGAAGATCACACCTACCTCCCTTGGAAAGGAAGTCCTTGCAATGCTTCTTTATATGCCGGACCTTACCACAGAAGAAGCACTTAAGCTTCTTTGGGTTCTTCTTCTTCTTCTTCTTGCTCTTGGTTGCAGCAGGAATAGAAGACTTCCCACTCTTGGCCCGTTGCTTCTTTCATTTCCAGAGTTAGGATTGGAACCAGAAGCAGCTACCATATTGGCCTCACCACCAGCAGGAGACTCCCTGATCAGCAGTTCAAACTCCTGTAACTGTTTCATCAGTTCTGTCAAGGTCATATCTCGTCTATTGCTTAAATTAAAAGTAGCTCTAAACGGAATAAATTCCTTAGACAGAGTCTCAAAGACCATAGTCATCTGAGTTTCAGCATCGATGTCGGCTCCATTGGTTTGAGCCTCAGCGAGGTAACCCATGACCAACATCATATGCTCCTTTACAGATGTCCCCGGTCTCTGTCTATAGTTTAAGAGTTTCTGAAGCACCCTTTGCCACTTTGTTATGGCCTGCCCTCCAAACATGTCCTCAAGATTATCCAAGATCTGCTTCGTAGTCTCATAATCCTGATGTTGAGCCTGCAGCACGTTGTTCATGCTAGCCATAACATAGCAGCGGGCCTGATCATTAGCATCCTTCCAGCAGTCGTACGCTTGGAATTGCTCATTACTTGAGTCTCCCGTAGGCTCGAGAGGACAAAGAGTTGTCAGAACATATTTCAGTTTCTCAAAGGAAAGGACGATGTCCAGGTTTCATTTCCAATCGTTATAGTTCTCACCGGTTAATTGGTTTTTGTCAAGTATCGATGATAAAGCGTTTTTAGACATTTTCAATCTACAATAAAGAATCATATACCAAACATAAGCAAACATATATAATAATTTAGTAAGATAACACAATCATGTAAAAACATACAAATGTGTTTATGTGTCAAAACCTTGAAAATATCACAACCTTACAACGATAATTCCCAACTCAGAATTCAACAAGCTCCTAGGGGAGTCATGCCAAATTCAATAAGGAACACGGATCCCCTCCTGATTAATATATGCCATCCAGGACCCGTATGATCCAGCATATACCAATAATCATTTCTTTGGCCATTAATTTTATTAACAGAGCTCCTAGGGGAGGTTAATAATAAAATTAACGTGAGTGTATAACCACCGTTTTAATATTTTATCCATGATTTATAATCACCACCTAGGGGTGTGCAACCATAAATCATACTAAAATACCTTATCCTTTCAGAGATCCAATCTGGTACATGATAGAAATCCCTTCCTAGGGGTCAGGACTACCATGTTCTTCCTATGGACCAACGATGGAGGCCTTAGGCCCTCTCTTCGAAAACCTTCTCCCACTCAATCTTTTGAAGTCAAGGTTTTATTTTAAAATTATGCATGAACAATTTTAATATGAGCAGCACTCCCTATCCTATATGACATGTTATTAATATACATGGTAAATAATATTATAATGCAGACAAGCAAAGCAATCAAGCAAAGCTACAAGCCAAATAATAATAACCGTAACATTATGGTTCCACCCTAGAGAATAGAAAACTAAGATTACAAGAGAATAATCGATACATTTATCGATTCTTCATCCTTGAATCCTCAAGCAGTATCCTTCTTCATGTAATATCCATCTTCAAGTCTTCAATCCCGTATGAATCGAATACTTCATATTTCCGATCATATCCAAATATAATGTTTCTCAGAATCATCCCAAAAATAAAATTAAAACTGCTCCAGAAAAATTGCACCTTTTCTGGACACTTTGCAGCTCTCGATCGGCAGGCCAATCTGTGTGATCGGCTTGCCGATCATGTGGGTTCGGCCTGCCGAACATGAAGGTTCGGCCTGTCGACAGAGCACCAAAATTTCTGCCCCACTATCGGCTTACCAGACCACACGTCCGGCCTGTCGATCTGTGACCTTCGACCTGCCGAACTGTGAGGTCCGGCATGCCGACCGAGCAGAAAACCCTCAATCCAGAAAATACAATTTTAATGCAATTCATCAATTTTATTTTCAACAATTCAAAAACAAAATTAGAGACTTAGGAAATACCTGGAGGCGCCATCATCAATTTTCTAGATCCGACTTCTCGTTCCGTCTTCTCCGAATAATTATTTAATTACAAAATTCCTATAAATTAAAAATTAAATAACAATTCCTAGACGGAGATGATAGTTCACCATCTAATTACATGAAAAAAAACTTAGATACACATTCTAACCTCTAAGGAACCATAACCGGTATTAATTAATTAATAAATAATTATACAACGACTTAATCAACCATAATTAATTAATAAGCATTCACCACATAATCCATGACAACATATATATTATATAGAAACCTAGAGTGCCATCTCTCTATAAAATTCAATTCAAGCATAGGAGAGATTAAGATCACAAAATTTATGCATATAACATGATCACAAACTTGTAAATTTATGTAAAAACCTCAGCTCTGATACCAATTGTTGGAAACAAAGTATGCAGCTGAATTTTTTAAAAAAATTTCATCAGAGTAATTTTCAAAACACAAGTTTGACATGTTATATATATAAATTACACAGATCTTACTAACCTCAGTGTGCCGAAGAACCTCCGCAATCCGTGTAGAGAAGTAACGTTCCAGAAGAGCCTCAACCAACTGGTCTTCTTCGCTATTCTCTATCCACAACCGGAGTGAGTGTGGGCTCACACGTACAGCTCTTCCACCGGTGACTCTCCTTCCAACCAATAGAGAGAACCCAAAGCTAGTGTTCATGATTTGTGAACAAAAGCTCTCAGGGAGTTTTCAGATGCTCACTAGAAGAGTATCACTCTTAATCTCTCAAATTGATCTGAGTAAATCATGAGACTCACTCCCTTTATACAGCTATTGGTCCTGGGGTCAGTCCGTATTAGATTGGGTCTCAAAAACTTGAAACAGAATCAAGTTCAGATCAATATCTGATAAGATCCACGTGAAAACGTGTAATCTTATCTACCGTTGATTGACAGGCCGAATATTATGATCGACAGGCCAAACAGGCCAGTTCGGCAGGCCGACCACGTCATTCGGCAGGCCAAACTTCTGAGAAAAAATCTCCATGAATCTTTTATTTTCCACCTGAGATTCTAAAGGATAAAGTCTCAGTTTTGATTCAAACAACCCAATAGAGAAGATATCTGATCAAAACAAACTTTATCAAGATGATCTCTAAGAAAATAAATCAATTCACAATAATTCTACAAGTTTATCTTCTTCTAATTTGTCCAAAATTAAAACAACCAATAAACAGACAAGAATTATCTGATCGCAATAATTCAACAAGTTTATCTTGAACTAATTTCTTACAAAAATTAATTCAACCGACAAACAGACATGAATTATTTGGTTCTTACAAATTTTAAACCAATCTGATAAATCCGACATAAGTCACCAATTATTGGAAAAGCACGTCGTGTCGTTACAGAACTTTGTGAGCTAGCAAAGGGGACCAAAATTATTTCACAACTATCAACTCCAACGCTACTCCACTAAAAGCTTGGAGCTGCACACTCGAACTTTATAGAATTACAAAGCTCGTGTAGCTAAGTCTCCATGACATATCATAGTGTATCGCATCCCCATATGATCATCCATAATCGGCTTAAGGACAAGTTCTGTCTTACCTTCCCGATTATTTTTATCTTACGTTCCATTGTCTCACCATTAGAAAACTTACCATCCAAAGATAGTATACCATTCGGTTACACCTATGCATCCAAATGGTTGAGCGCTCCAATTTTCCAATTACAGGACAACGCATATAAGAGGATATCATTACTCCTAAAGAGGAGCTATGGATTCCATATCTATGAATAACAAGTCTACGCTATCAAGAGTCATGCCTCCAACGTACCGGCATGCATACCACTATAGAGATGTGGGAGTCACCCATTGGTACATCAAAAGACACAAGTCGAGACAACGGGCCCACTATTCATCTCAGGATTAAGATACAATACAAATGACTGTCTAAAGTGAATCGATTTGCCAAGACAGAATTATTAATCCAAATCAATTCACTTTATGTCTCGATCCAACACATCGTCACCTATGACAACGTGCCAATGTTTCTATTCACGGAGTCCAACTCCGATGGCCAAGACAAACCATCTCCCAAAAGGGATATAGACAACATAACAATCTTTACATGAATAAAGCGCCCAACTTTATTCCCTCGATTGTGGATCATATGTTTAAGAACATCACCTTAAGAATCGTGTCTACCGCATAATCATCCCATCATATGCCCAATTCTTAAGGTTTAGACTGACAGTCTTAGACTATTATTTACTTATCATACATTTAACAAATATGAACGTAAAGAGGACAAGATTTGGTATATATATATAAATGAATAAATTCTTTATTGATAAAAATGTCTCCAAAAATGTATTACATTTTTACTCCTTAGGGCATACATGTCTAACAGACAGTTAATCAAAAAACTCAGTCGTTTGTGAGATTTTGATTTTTCAAAGAATTTATAGAAATAGTGAAAATTTTTAAAAAGGGCAAAAATGTCATTTCCCAAAGGATTTTGAATATGGTACATTGAGCAAAAATGATCCTTAAGAAAAATAGGAAATTTTGATGCAAAGAAGTAAATTTTAGTCCCGGGGGTAAAATCGTCAAAATTTTTAGTTCAGGGACTAAACCGCAAAGTTTTATGAAAATCAGGTATAATTAAGAAATAAAGAGATTAACCCCACTAGGGTGTTATTTTAAAATTAGTATGTGGTTATTTTCATAAGAATAACGAAATCGAGCCCAGATAGGTTAGTGGACCCATGGAGGGCAAAATCATCATTTTTGCCCAAACAACCTGAACTGCTCTGAAATGTTTCCAATGGGATAAGAAAATGACTAGAAAGGTTTCCGCCCTTCGTTAGAAACGATATGGTAAAGTTAGATAGAAATAAGAAAAACTAGTGGTTTTTAGAGTTGTACATAGTAATGCAACTCAATTGATTAACTAACGGATATTTCGTATCGAAACATAGTGAATTTGGCTAATGGCTTTGTAATTGGCCAACAGGATCCTAGGAGTCTAGGAGAAGGGAAATCGAGGTTAAGTTGCCTGACATTCGCATCAAGTAAGTACCCATCCCACCTACAGTATGAAATTGTAGGCTTAGAGTGCAAAATGTGTATATGTATACCTGTGTGTATATCAAGGTGTATACTTGTATGTAATGACATAAGTATTATAAAAATGAAAGGGTATACCTGTGAGTATATGGAATATATATATATACCTGAGAGTATATAATGACATATACCTGAGTGTATATGATGATCTGTACCAGTGTATATATTTTATGTTAAGTGCCTGTGAGTACATTATGCTATATACCTGTGTGTATATTAATGTATACCAATGTGTATATTTTATGTTAAGTACCTGTGAGTACATTATGCTATATACCTGTGTGTATATTAATGTGTACCAATGTGTATATTTTAGGTTAAGTACTTGTGAGTACATTATGCTATATACTTGTTCGTATATTAATGTGTACCAGTGTGTATATAGAGTATGTACCTGTGTGTACTATATCGTACAAGAGCATTTATGTAGATTATGTTATGTATAACATGTGATCATCACTTCATGCATAGTATGATAACCATAATAAGTGAATTGGTAAACGAATCACCAAAAGTTAAGAAAAGTGTCGTACCGACTCTTGACTCAAGGGGAGTTTAAGGATTACAGGATGGTCACGGTGTTACGTAGACCTCAGTGCGTAATGATACAAACACTTGGGCCCTAGTTAAAGATAAGAAATGATAATGATAAAGAAGGACTATAAGAAACATAATGAGATCATGCATTTTATTGAATGTGCATGTGGGTTTATATGGGACTTACTAGGCGTTAGCTCATTAAGTATTTCATACTGTAGGTATTCCGACGAAAAGGTCAGAATAAATCGTAATGATGAGCTGGAAAACGGATGATATGTGCAGACTAGTATGGTTTCTGCCATAGTATGTTTTCTACTGTATGGTGTTTTAAGATATTTTGAAAGTAATGTTTGATAAGCTACATTGTCAAAGAAGTGTGATTATGTAAGCACAAGTATATGTTTGTATTTTAAAAGTTGTTAAGCTAGTATATGTACAGTATTTATATAAAAGAAAAAAAAATTTCCTAAATTTTTGCCCTAAAGTAAGTAAGAAAGAGTTTTATCACAGCCCGAAAAGGCGGGTTGTGATAGTTGGTATCACAGCGGAAATCTTGCCACCCTACTGCACATTGTCGTCTGCTCCATTGCCATAGCTCAAGTAAGATAGTTTGATTTTAAGTATAGGAATGTTTAGTTGCTAATTTTATATGGCATTGATATGTTAATTATGACAATAAATATAGTATATGACGGAACCACATCATGATCGTGATATGAAAGCTGATCAAAGAGCCAGTATTGCTTTTCAAGATGCAATGCCACCACGATACTTTGGGAGTCGGCAACCTATGGTGTTGACCGAATGGCTTCATGCAGTTGAGGTAATCTTTGATGCTTGTCATACGCCACCACATCTCTAGGTTTTATTGGCCTTAGGATTGTTGTTGAGGGAAGCCTTAGCATGGTGGCTGAGGATTGGACCTGATGAGCGACCAGGGGACTGGCAAGGCTTCAGACAACAGATTCAAGCTGAATTCGTACCTTTACCTCCAACAGATGTCATACACATCCAAATGATTCCGATGCTGTGGGCTAATTGGCGACGCAGGTTGTACTTATGTGTAGAACCACTTTGGGGAAGATATGTAGGGGAGCCGACAGATCACTATATCGTAAGGTTTCCCCGAACCATGATGCCATTGATTCCTCCTGAATTACCTTTACGGTGAATTTGTGATCTAGTTTGGAGAGATCTTCCTGATGCAGTCCGGCAGCAAATGCAATATCCAGGGAACTACCTCAGCGTCTACGACTTTCTTATGGCAATACTACACGCAGAGCAGAATGTAGTCGCACCCCTAGAAGATCCCTTAAATGAATATGGAAGATGATGATGATGATGATGATAGTGATGAAGAGCCCATGCCTCCTGAACCCCTTATTGCAAGCGATGATGAATCTATTGACTCGGACAAAGAGGAAGATGAGGATTCTGAACATAGTGACATGTCAGGAGTCGAGTCAGACTAAAAAGAATTTATGAAGATTTTTGTAGTCTAACATATATAGATATGGGATTAGTATAGTTTTGGGCTTGGTTGCCTCTATATATGTATGAGTATGTATGTATGTTTCAGCAAGTGGTATCCTTCCCGGCAATAGGGTATATGTAGCCGGAAGTGATAACTGTTCCCGGAGATGATATGAATAGTTATGTATGAAAGGAAAGTATGTATGTATATTAGTTATGCATGTAATATTATGAAGGATGTAAAAAGGAAATGGAAAAAGGTTCATGAAATGAAATGCATGAAGGTAAAGGAGATGAAATGTATTAATGCTAATGAAATGAAATGTATGAAAGTAAATGAAATGAAATGTATAAAGGTTGTTGAAATGAAATGTATGAAATGAAACGCATGAAATGAGATATTGAGTTATGTTATCGTTTATGTTTGTATGTATTTATATGATTGAAGAATGTTCTTTATAAAATACTATTAAGTTAATAGTATATACTAATGTAACAATGAAATTGTATGATAGGCTTGTAAATCTATTTTATTATCGATGGTTGATACACCCGGAGAACCTGTAAACCCAGATTTGATGGCCATGATTACGGAGTTACAACAAAAACTCAGAGCTCTGGAGTTAGAAATGTAAGAGTTAAGAGCGCAGCTAGCGAATCAGAATCTCAAACCATAGGCACGTGCGAACTCGCCACCCCTAGTACTACCACCTCAGCAAGTGGAACCAGCTGCTCCAGTTGTTCCAGCTGTTCTGGTAGCATCTGCTACCGAATTCTATGAAAGATTCTGACAGATGAAAGCCCCAAAATTTGATGGATCTACGGATCCATTGGAAGCCGATGATTGGCTTACTGGTATAGAATGAGTTTTAAAATTTATGGGGCGTAGTGACCGTGAGAAAGTCTTGTGTGCCTCATTTTCTCTCACCAAGGATGCTAGGAGATGGTGGGAATTAGTAGAACGTAGAAGGAATGTAAATGAAATGACATGGCCTGAATTTGTGGAAGAGTTCGAAAGGGCTTATTTCAATGTGAAAACGATGGCAGCCCAACAAGAAGAATTCAATAATTTAAACAAGGCAACATGTCAGTGGCAAATGCTATGAAGAGGTTTAACCAATTGGCGCGGTTATGTCCTAAATTGGTACCCACGGATCGAGAACGAATAAGAAGATTGATGAGAATGTTTCGAACTGACATTGCCCTTATAGTCGATAGTGGAGGGCAAGCCCCTATGGATGCAGAGGATTGTATTGAACAGGCTACTAGAGCCGAATTCAGAATTGCCCGTGACAAGAAAGAGAGGGCAAGAATTTTCAAGACTCTAAAGGAGAAGAAGGCTTTAGCTAAGCAGAGCCAAGTGGTGCAAGCAAAAGGGCAAGGAAGTGTTCCAAGTCAAGGGCAAGTCCCAGAACCATCCAGTTGGACGTAACCGCAATGCTAACAATAAGAGGAAATGGAGCGCGATTAGTTCAAAGAATAAAAAAGGACAACCTCAGAAAAGAATCGGTGATGGAGGAAACAATAAGCCTCTCTACAATCAGTGTGGAAAGAGACATGCTGGAGAGTGTAAAGCTGGCATCAACAAGTGCTTCCTCTGTGGCAAAGAAGGGCACTATGCCAGAAACTATTTCTCCAATCCCTAGAATTAGAATAACCAGAATCGAAATAACCAGAATTAGCAAAGGTCTTAGGGAACCCAACTTCACGCAGTCCAAGCACAGATCGAAGGCCCTAGTATCAGTCAGGGACACTTGGAAGCTCTAGAACCAAGTGGATGAATTTACGCTTATATGAAGAAGGAGGATGATGCAGGAACGTCGTCGGTGGTAACAAGTCAGTTTTCTGTTGCCAATACTGATGCCTATGTTTTATTTGACTCTAGAGCAACGTCTTCATTTGCCTCGCTTAAGTTTGCTAAACGGTTATGGAATGAATGGGATAGAATAGAACAGAATTTTAAAACTGCACTTCCCTCTGGGGAGGTATTGAGTTCTGATTATTGGTTACATCATGTACCAATAATCATTTGTGGAAGGGAATCGTATATTGATTGATCATAATTGATATACAAGACTATGGCATTATCCTAGGAATGGATTTCTTGGGAAAGTACACGGCCAAGATTAACTGTATACACCACAAGGTTACGTTTTGACCTTCTGGAAGTGAGAAGTTCGTGTATTCAGGAAAGGTTCCTAAGGCTCCAAAGGCGCTAATTTCGACGTTAAAAACAAAGAAGATGTTGGAGAGTGGATGCACCAGCTATTTGGTGAACTTAGTAAGCAAGCCACAAGAGGCTTAGTTAGGACCAGAGAAGGTCCCCATAGTAAAACAATTTGTTGATGTGTTTCCAAATGAGTTACCAGGCTTACCACCAGAACGGGAGATCTCGTTCGAGATTGAGTTGACACCGGGTACAGCCCTGATATCTAAGGCACCATATCGTATGGCTCCAGGAGAGCTCAAAGAGCTGCAGGTGCAACTACAAGAGTTGTTGGATAAAGGATTTATTCGGCCGAGTCATTCCCCATGGGGAGCGCCTGTATTATTTGTCAAGAAGAAAGATGGAATGTTACGAATGTGCATCGATTATCAAGAGCTAAACAAAGTCACAATTAAGAATAAGTATCCACTTCCAAGGATTGATGACCTATTTGATCAATTGAAAGGAGCCCCAGTATTCTCGAAGATCGATCTACGCTCTGGATATCATCAACTACGAGTTAAAGAAGAGGACATGCCAAAGACGAAGTTTCGAACACGTTATGGGCATTATGAGTTTTGTGTCATGCCATTTGGACTGACTAATGCCTCGACAGCATTTATGGATCTTATGAACCAGATTCTCAAGGACTACCTCGACAAGTTTGTCATAGTTTTTATTGACGATATCCTGATATATTCAAGAACACCAAAGCAACATGCAGAGCACCTGAGGATCGCAATACAATTATTGAGAAGACATCAATTGTACACCAAGTTCTCAAAATGTGAGTTTTGGCTAGAGAAGGTCCATTTCTTAGGACACGTGGTGACACAGGATGGAGTATCTGTTGATCCCACCAAAGTGGAAGCAGTGAATAAGTGGCCTACACCAAAAAATGCAACCAAAATCAGAAGTTTCCTCGGTTTAGCAGGCTACTATCAACATTTTGTAGAAGGATTTTCCTGAGTAGCAGCACCACTCACTGCACTTACACAAAAAGTAGCAAAGTATGAATGGACTAAGAAGTGTGAGGAAAGTTTCAAAGAATTAAATAGACAACTCACGAGTGCCCCGATACTGGCTATACTAGATCCGAACATAGGAAACTATGTGATTTATAGTGATAAATCAAAGACGGGCTTGGGAGCCGTTCTTATGCAAAATGGAAAAGTGATTACGTATGCATCCCGACAGTTGAAGGATCATGAAAGGAACTATCCAACACACAACTTGGAATTAGCAGCAGTCGTGTTTGCATTGAAGATTTGGCGTCATTATTTATATGGAGCTAAATGCGAGTTATCTACAGATCATCAGTGTCTGAAATATACCTTCACACAAAAGGAGCTTAACATGAGACAACAAAGGTGGCTAGAGTTAGTTAAAGACTACGATTGTGAAATTTTATATCACCTGGGAAAGGCTAACCGAGTAGCCGATGCCCTTAGTCGTAGAACAATGTCTTCTTTTGCAATGATACAGTTAATGCCAAAACCCCTTCAGAAGGACCTGATGGAAGCAGGAATTGAGCTAATCACTAGAAGATTGGCCCATTTGTCGTTCCGACCAGTTATCTTGGAGAACTTAAAAGAGCAACAAGAAGCAGATCCGTCGCTACTAAAAGCTAGGAATGAGGTTCTTGAGAACAAAGAAACAGAATTTAGCATCTTAAAAGATAGCATTCTCCATTATAAGGGCAGAATCTGCATCCCCAATGATGAAAGATTAAAGAAACAAGTATTAGAGGAAGCTCATGAAGCACTCTACGTGGCTCATCCAAGAGCTACTAAAATGTATCAAGATTTGAAGGAGCACTATTGGTGGCATGGAATGAAGAACGATGTCATGTAGTTTGTCGCCAAATGCCTCACATGCCAAAAGGTGAAAGCTGAGCATCAACGGCCAGCCGACGAATTACAGAAAATTGAAATTCCTGAATGAAAATGGGACCAGATAACTATGGATCTAGTGACCGGGCTACCCAGAACTATAGGTGGACATGATGCTATATGGGTAATTGTTGATAGATTGACGAAATCAACTCACTTCTTACCCGTTAAACTCAGCAGTTCTATGGAAAGACTAGCTGAACTATATGTAGCCCAAATAGTTAGATACCATGGAGTTTCGAAATCTATTATTTCTGATCGAGATGGCCGGTTCACTTTCAAGTTTTGGAGGAGCATTCACCAAGCTATGGGAACGAAGCTGACTTTTAGTACAGCTTTTCATCCCCAAACTGATGGTCAATCTAAAAGGACCATTCAAACCCTAGAAGATATGCTAAGAGCCTGTGTGCTAGATTTCAAAGGAGGATGGGATAAAAAGCTACCGTTGATCAAATTCGCTGATAATAACAGTTATTGAGCTTCTATAGGAATGGCTCCTTATGAAGCTCTTTACGAAAGAAGATGCAGATCGCCATTGCATTGGTATGAAACAAGAGAAAAGACATTGTCGACAACGGATTTTGTGCAAAGGACGACGAGGATGTGAAATTAATTCGTCAACGAATGGAATTGCTTTTAGTCGACAACAGAGTTATGTAGATCGACGACAAAGACCCCTGGAATTTCAAATAGGGGATTTAGTCTTCTTAAAGGTAACGCCAATGAAAGGAGTAATTAGGTTTGGAAAGACAGGAAAACTTGGCCAAAGATACATCGGACCATTCGAAATCTAAGAACGGGTGGGCAATGTAGCATATAAGTTGGCCTTGCCCTCTGATCTAGCATCGGTACACAATGTATTCCATGTATCCATGCTAAAGAAGTATGTACCAGATCCTTCGCATGTTCTGCAACCAGAGGAAATTGATGTGCATGAGAATTTGTCTTATGAAGATAAACCGGTTCAAATATTGGCACGAGAAGAAAAGGAATTAAGGAACAAGAAGATACCTCTCGTCAAAGTTTTATGGCGCAATCAGTAAGTGGAAGAGGCCACGTGGGAACGAGAGATGAAATGAGGAAAAGCTACCCCGAATTGTTTTGATTTTCGAGGCAAAAAATTCTTAATGGGGGTAGATTGTAATGACCGAGAAAAATTTCATTAATAAAACCTAATATTTAATTGGGTTTAATTAATGAATTTACTTTTAAAAATGTAAATTTTTGTAAAAAATTGTAATTTTTGTAAAAATTACGATAAAGTAGGAATAAACGGCATTGATTGTAAATTTTATGGCGAACGTGATGCAATGTTGGATATTGCCGAATACAGATTTTATGAGTTTAATTACTCAAAAATTTGTAAATAATATCCATAAAATGAATTTTATATCACGATTAATAGTAAAATTGTGATATAAATAAGTGGGTGATTAGAATGTAAATAGGATATAGAAGTTGTCCAAACCCAAATCAGGGGTAAAAAGGAGGCTGAAGCAGTATGAGTATACTGCTAAATGAAAACGCAAATATAAAAAATGTTATGATTGGCCTCCAAAAGTAAACGAAAAGTAAGTCAAATATTTTTTATACAGTCTAAGGATAGAAAGTATACTGAATTGACTACGGCAGTATAGGAAAAATACTGTGTGATGAAAAATTACACAGTATAAATTTTCAACTCCAGAAAGTGGACACTCCTTGATTTTCTATTAGGCCACATGTCTAGAAAAGTGGCCCAATCACCTTGTGACACCTAGTGGTATACTCATGGGTTACCATGAGTCACCAAATGTGATAAGGAAGCATTTAATGCATGGTTGTCACAAAATTTCATTTCCTTTCTTCTTCTCCAAGTTCCGGCAGCCATTGTGAGACTTCTAAAAAAATTTTCTCAGCCCGCAAACTTTGCAAAAATACCCCCAAACAAGTTTTACAAGCAAGTACAAGGATTTTCTGCAAGTTTTAAGGTAAAATCCTAAACTTTTTAATGAGTTTTCATGGGATTTTTCATGGGTTGAAGAGAGAAATTTATCCATGGTATTTTTGTATGGAAAGGAAGCTTAGGAGGGACTTGAAAGGGATTTTGAAGGCTTGAAACCAAAAGCCTGTTATTTTGATAAGTTTTAAGTTTTAAAGTTTTGAAATTTTATGGATTTTATTTTGATTTCTATTCTTTCAAACCCATGTGGGTTCTTAAGCATGTATTTGCTGAAATTTCATGCATATGTAAAGTATGGCATGTTTAAGTTATGAATTTTTGATTTATGGTGCAAAATGATAATTTTTGCAAAAAGTATTATTTTTATAAAGTTAATGTTAGTTTTAGTAAAAGTGATGTTTGAGCATGAGAATGTTTTGATTAAGGCATGGAATGGTTTCTGTAGGGGTAAAATTACAATTTTGAAATGAATTTTTGCAAAAATGTCATAGGGACTAAATTGAAAGAAAAAGATTTCACTCGACAAAATTGAAAAATGGCCAAAAATACCCTTGTACAATGAGATTTTGGGAAAAGTTAAAACACAACAGTTGTAGATCTTGATAAAACTGTTAGGCATCATAGACGGTTCGTCGAAAAACTCAGTCGTTTGTGAGATTTTGATTTTTCAAAGAATTTACAAAAATTGTGAAAAAATTTTAAAAGGGCAAAAACGTCATTTGCCAAAGGATTTTGAATATGGTACTTTGAGCAAAAATGATCCTTGAGAAAAATAGGAAATTTTGATGCAAGGAAGTAAATTTTAGTCCCAGGGGTAAAATCGTCAAAATTTTCAGTTCAGGGACTAAAACGTAAAGTTTTATGAAAATGGGGCATAATTGAGAAATAAAGAGATTAAACCCACTAGGGTGTTATTTTAAAATTAGTATGTGGTTATTTTCATAAGAATAACAAAATCAAACTCGGGTAGGTTAGTGGACCCATAGAGGGCAAAATCGTCATTTTTGTCCAAATAACCCGAACCACTTTGAAATGTTTCCAATGGGATAAGAAAATGACTAGAAAGGTTTTCGCCCTTCGTTAGAAACGATAGGGTAAAGTTAGATAGAAATAAGAAAAACTAGTGGTTTTTAGAGTTGTACATAGTAATGCAACTCAATTTATTAACTAACAGATGTTTCGTATCGAAACATAGTGGAATTTGGCTAATGGCTTTTTAATTGGCCAACAGGATCCTAGGAGTCTAGGAGAAGGGAAATCGAGGTTAAGTTGTCCGACATTCGCATCAAGTACCCATCCCACCTACAGTGTGAAATTGTAGCCTTAGAGTGCAAAATGTGTATATGTATACCTGTGCGTATATCAAGGTGTATACTTGTATGTATGCAATGACATAAGTATTTATAAAAATGAAAGGGTATACTTGTGAGTATATGGAATATATATATATATATACCTGAGAGTATATAATGACATATACCTGAGTGTATATGATGATTTGTACCAGTGTATATATTTTATGTTAAGTGCCTGTGAGTACATTATGCTATATACCTGTGCGTATATTAATGTGTACCAGTGTGTATATTTTTTGTCAAGTACCTGTGAGTATATTATGCTATATACCTGTGCGTATATTAATGTATACCTGTGTGTATATAAAGTATGTGCTTGTGTGTACTATATCATACAAGAGCATTTATGTAGATTATGTTATGTATAACATGTGATCATCACTTCATGTATAGTATGATAACCATAATAAGTGAATTGGTAAACGAATCACTAAAAGTTAAGAAAAGTGTCGTATCGACTCTTGATTCAAGGGGAGTTTAAGGATTACAGGATGGTCACAGTGTTACGTAGACCTAAGTATGCAATGGTACGAACACTTGGGCCCTAGTTAAAGATAAGAAATGATAATGATAAAGAAGGACTATAAGAAAGCATAATGAGATCATGCATTTTATTGAATGTGCATGTGGGTTTATATGGGACTTACTGGGTGTTAGCTTATTAAGTATTTTATGCTGTAGGTATTCCGACGAAAAGGTCAGAATAAATCGTAATGATGAGCTGGCGGACGGATGATGCGTGCAGACTGGGTATGGTTTCCGTCACAGTATGTTTTACGCTGTATGGTGTTTTAAGATATTTTGAAAGTAATGTTTGATAAGCTACATTGTAAAAGAAGTATGATTATGTAAACACAAGTATATGTTTGTATTTTAAAAGTTGTTGAACCAGTATATGTATAGTATTTATATAAAAGAAAAAAAATTTCCTAAATTTTTGCCCTAAAGTAAGTAAAAAAGAGTTTTATCACAGCCTAAAAAGGCGGGTTGTGACACCTAAGTCCCATGCGTACCCGACTACCACTTAAGCTCCATACCCCCATTTTAGTTAAAAACCTCATTTTCTTTTTAAATCATATCACATGTCTTAATGTAAATGTCATGAATCATGAATGCATTTCAATAATCTATAACATTCCCAAATAATAACAATCCAATCAATGCACCATAAAATATAATATGACATAGTTCTTGTGATGCGGTAAATAGTACTATCTGCTTACCTCGAGTCTAGTTTGCGGTGAGTGAAGAGATCAGCTTCTTAAAAGATAAGATGTGCTAAAGGCCTAGTATTATAAAATCATATACTCTTTAATTTCTCATAAACTCATTAATCTAGGTTATAAGTTTATATTATAAAAGTTTTGTATTGAATCAAAAACAAAATAGGCTAAGTATAGCACTGTCAAAATGCACATTTATGTCCAATGAATGTGCTATTAGAAATATATTAAACATTGAGAATAGGTGTTCCATCATCTCATCAAACATACATATCCATACAATCTTGGCTGCAAATTACAAATTATCAAACACATAATAATTATTACAACTTTTTGAACAAATTAAGTTTTTAATGAATCATTAACATTTCCAAACTTTAAATATCATTGAGGGAAGTATATAGTCTTATAAAAACAACCCAATACACAAGAATGAAGCATGGTGCAAACTTGATTTTCCACTTAACCTAGTTTTGTATTTTCTTTCCATAAGTTCAGAAATAACATTCTAACTAATTTCCACCTATTTACAAGCATTCAAAATCACTTAATAAACACTTTGAATTAATAATAATAAACGAAATAATCAGATTCCACATGATTATCAATTTTGCAAAGAAACTAACTTAACTAGCTTAGTTTGAGTTCAAATTTGTCCTAGCTTACTTTCTACACATCTATAATCATATATAATAGAAAATAACTTCATTTGATCATAAGAAATATAAATATAGAGTTTACTTTTTAGGGCTTAATGTTAGGGCTCTATTGGAGGTCAAAACATTTGATTTTCAAGCTTAAAATGGTGAAAACTTGGGGCTGGTTTGTGTAACCTTCTTGTTTAAGTTTTTGTGAGCTTTAGGACATGGAAAATGGAGGCAAAAAAGTGGGAATGGTGCTAGACATTGATAGAGTTGCTTGCAAAAGAGCAAAAAATGAACATTCTAGTTCATTTGATTTAGTCAAAATCTAGTAAGTGAAGGGAGGAGCTTGCTTGGGAGCTTTTGCTATCTTTTTCTTGGGTTTGACATGTGGAAAGAGCGCTAAGTAAGGAAATTTAGCTAATAGCTAGCCACTCAAATCTAGTACAAGCAAGAGTAATTTAATTTGCTATAACCAAGTCAACAAACCAATCAAATTCACCATATTGCATACTTTCAATTCCAATCAAATTTTTCTATTTTAAATTTAGAAATGGGCAAAACGGTTAGTTTAGAATGCATTTGAACTGGAAAAACATTTTGTAATCAATTCGTAACCATTTAGCACATCATTCTTCCTTACGGAGAAACCAAGCTTTTCACTGCAACTAGAACCTTTTTAAAACATGTTAGATCATATATTAATAATTCAATGTCATACTTATGAACATAAGCACGTTTGTGCATGATTCATTCGTAAAAATAATAAATACTCATGCTCATAAGATATACTTTCTATATGCTCTAATTCAATAACGTATGGTCGTTAAATGCAAAGATATGCAAGATGCTTACTATTGGCTAATTATGAGTTAATTGGGCATTACAACAATATTAGCAATATTGACTAAATACATAGAAAATATAATTTATTCCATAAAAATATAAGTATTACAAAGTAGATATAGAGCTAAAATATATATCAAAGTACTATGCATAAAAGATCATCTCTTTGCCTCACCAAACTTTCTACACCAATTAAGACATTATTTTATTATTTTTAGTAGGGTTGAAGGAGTGCCTTAACAACATCTCCTTCGAAAAGGGGCTAATGCATAGGCAAAGACTCAGCTATTAAAAGGGAAAAAAAAGAAAAGAAAAGAAAAGAAAAGAGAGTGAAGGAGTTTAAATGTCCTCGTAGGGATAAGGAAAGGGTTACAGTGGTGGAAAATACTATTCACCTAAATTATTATTATTTTTTATTATATTTTATTTATTTATTTATTTTTATTTATTCTTTTCTCCTTCAGTTGCATATGAAATAGATGCAATTAAAAAAAGATTTTTTCTTCTTTTTTTTTTTTTGTGCTATTACATGTCCTTTAATATGAGAGTTTTGGTTCGAGATTGTGTGTGACGCGATAGTAGGTGGTACATGTACGGGGCGATCTCAAATGTCCATTGTGTAGTCCAATGGATAAGGGACGCGAAGAGAAGTGGGACCAGTGGGATAGCTGAAAACACGATCCAGGACCGTTGATTGAGTCAAAGTAGGCAAATCACACCGTTATGAAAACAAGCACACGTGGAGCTTGGTACATCGAATTTGGCAACCTAATGACATGTGGGGCCCACCTATCGCATGTGTTGACATGCACAACTATGCACAAACACGCGTCTTACGATCCAACGACCTTGGGTGAACGGCAACACAATCTGATGGTTGTAGACTTGCCAGGTGTACCTTCTAGATTAAAATCCAAATTTTAAGTGTTTTTGGAGCCATTTGTTGTCCAATTTTGCTTGTTTGACACTGTTTTGCTCAGTTTTTCTACCAGATTTCAAATTTAAAAACAAATAATTGAAAAAAAATTAATTATTTTACAAACATAATATTTATAATAATATTAAAAATATTTATTTTACCTTAAAACACACAAAAATAATTACAAACTTTTAAAATTTCTATCTCTTTTGGTTTGACATAGATTGATTTTTAAGACTCAGAAATATTTCTAGAAATTACTAAAAATATAATTGAACATATTTATAAACAAAAAGCTTATTTACAAACACTTTAAGACTCAAAGTAAAAATTACCACACATTGTTTTTATGGTTTTATTCTTTACAAACGAAACACATATTTAGTACACTGAAGACGACTCTAAAAATTACTAAAAATATTATTAAAGATGAAAACACAATAAAAAAACATTTTTAAATATATTTACATACTAAGACACAAAAATAATTATTAACACCAAAAATGCTATTAATTAGAGGATTTAACGAGCAATGTTAGTACAAAATAATGATATTTAACCTTAAGAAATATGTATTTTCATAGTCTCATTATACCCCCAACAAGCTTATTGCTTGTCCCGAGCAAAAGAGATAGAATTTTAAAATGATTTACTGAATATTCACACAATGCAAGCCATTTAACTATAATTTGACTCACCTAACTAAATAGATTAACAAACAAAAAATTTATCTGAACAATTTTTATGCTATTTAACAAAATATATGCAAGCTAGACTTAGTGCAAAAAGAGACAATAAATAATTATGAAGTTTCATTAAAAAGTAAGAATAAAATTGTTATGCTATTTTAATTCAAATCACTATTGCAAACAACAGCACTTCAAATTTATTGTTAAAATAATTAAGAACATAAACTTAAAAAAAAAATAAATACAAAACTTAAACAAACTTTGCAACTGTGGATGGTGTAATGTTTGGCTCCCTTAAGCTTTCTCCATGACCCATTTAATGAGCTTTGGGTTAGTAACTCGCAGACTAATTGGCCTAATGTACTAGATGTTTCACCTTTTAGAACTTACTTACGCGAGTTAATGAGGTTACAAAACTAAATTTATCCAACTTTTATTCATTAATTTACATAATTACACACTTTATTTATTTACAACTTTTTTTTATCTCTTTCTATTTTTTAATTAATTATTTAATTAATTTTAAAAATGTTACTGTCTTTAATTTTTCAACTTCACAAAATAACAAAATTTAAATATTTATAGTTTTGACTTACTATAACAATTAAGCATTATAGTACGTGTGTAAAAAGAATGGCTTACAAATACTTTGAAAAATAAACACATAAAAATGTTAAATAAAACCGAAGTTTTGAGAGTATATAAAGTTAACCAATTCAAAGAATAGAAAAATGATATTATATTAATATGAAATTTAGAAATCAAAACAAAACAATAACATATTAATTACTAAGAAATTAATATTTATAAAACACACTTTTTTCTAATTTTTAACTAATCAAAACTACAAAATGATATAGAAAAACGAAAAATTTTTACAACACACAAAATTTGGAGTAAAAACTGAATAGTTGAGCAAAAATCGAAAACAATTTGGCACAATTTTACACAGCAGTGATACACAACCCTCTCTCCCTATCCTAAACTATACATTGTTCCCAATGTATAAAAAAAAAAATAGTGAGAGCAGCAAAAATATTACTTGAATCAGCATAACTGTAGAGATGATCTATAATAAAAGTAAAAACAAAAGTAGAATCCAAAACTACAATTCTTAGTTTCTCTAAAAAGATTGCAAAGTGTATTACTTTATGTGCAAAGTGCAAGGATATTTTATACATAATACTTGAACACATTGAAAAGTTTGAAGAAAAAAAAATATGGTTTGGTTTGAGATTGATGTGCTTTTAGGAGAAGCACCCACTTTTGCTTAAAGCAAAAATAAAATCAAAAGCAGAATCCAAAAGTTACAATTTTTAGCTTCTCTAAGTAGATTAAAAATTGTATTAGTTTATGTGTAATGTGCTTTTGTAAACTTTTACTACACTAAAGTTGTATCAATTTTTGTGCAAAGTACTTTTCTAAGCTTTTACCACACTCTTGTTCAAAGTGCCTTTCGGAGTTCTAAAAACAATATAAACTAGGCCATCTCTTTTCATGAGAGCTAACTAGGGATGTTAAGGTAAATTTATGAGGTCTTGAATTTTACTGGTCTGAGTGGACCAAGTGTATTCCTTTAAAGTTGAAATTGAAATTAGACAATTTTTTTTGGTAAGAATTAAAAAATATACTCATTAATTTTTAAATGTTAAGCCTTCATAAAAAGATAATTTTGATAAGAAGTAACGGTTTTCAAACCCATGGCACCACTTCCCCTAAAATTAAACCCAAGTTAAAAAAAAAAAAAATTGGCAATTTTTCCCTTAAAAATGAGAGAGGTTGCTTTTCCCTCGTCTTTCTATTGCAGCCGTGGTTGGGGCTTTTCCACCGTGTCCGACTTGCCGTGAGACCAACAAACTTATAAGCAAGTACTCCGTTTCATAACACTGACATTAGTAGTCTAGACCAACGCGATTTCCTTTTCTAACAGGTATATCATTTCTCTCCAAAACTCTAGACTGGGATCCCTTTTTTAGTTTCACAATCCCATTTCTTTCCCCTTCCTCAGATCGATCTTTCTTCTTCTGATCCTAATTGGCTCTAATTTCTGCAGGATTCCAATATCGACCAAGCAAACATGTTTCTTACGAGGTAAAATTTTTTGTATATGAATATATTTAGTGCTTTTTCGTTTCCATCGAATTAAATAATTTGGCTAAATTTTGCTGTTTGTGTGTGTGTGTGTGTGCGAAGGACCGAGTATGACAGAGGAGTCAACACCTTTTCTCCTGAAGGCCGACTGTTTCAGGTCGAGTATGCCATTGAAGCCATCAAGGTAACGTGATAATCCCAGTTTCTCGTGAGGCAAATATTTTCTGTGAATTTCTTAAATGGAAACAACAAAATATGTTCTTGAAGATGCTTGTTAATAACAAATTATTAGTTTAAGACAAAAATCCTTGCACTTCTTGTTCGTAATTTTAGTTTTATTTAATTAGGGCGTTTTGGGAGCGTAGTCCAACTAACTTTTGCTTCAAATTTTGTGAGAGGAAAAGTTGGTTGGTAATATATTTTGTATTTCTAATCGGGTTCCCAAACGCCCTAAACTGCGTTCCCAAACTGCAAAATGTAGTTTCAACTTTTGATTAAAGTTGGTTGCTACATTTTGTAGTAAAAGTTTGTGTGTTTTATTTATTTATTTATCTATCGTGTGTGCGCGTGTGTTTCTGGTATGTACCAATGTCATATAAGGAACAAATATTTTCTGGGAATTTTCTATATGGATAGAACAAATATGTTCTCGTGGAGATTCTTATTAATGCCAACTAATGATTTTGAGATAGAAAATTCCCCACGCTTTCTACGTGTAATTTTGTTTTATATGTTTTTGTTTTCTGTTTTTTGGTTTGTGCCAATGTAAATTGTTACTTTTATCTGGGTTGTAACATTTTTGTTGGAATAATAATATTACAGCTGGGTTCAACTGCAATTGGGTTGAAGACAAAAGAAGGCGTTGTACTTGCAGTTGAGAAGCGAATCACTTCTCCTCTTCTGGTATGCATTTTGAGAATTTTTTTTTTTTTTTCCTGTTGGTAGATATCATATTTGATTGATGATGTTTCAAGTATAGAGGGAGGAGGGGATCTCAGTTTTGTTCACTTACAGGAACCTAGCAGTGTGGAGAAAGTTATGGAGATCGATGAGCATATAGGATGCGCTATGAGTGGATTGATTGCGGATGCTCGTACGCTTGTTGAACACGCACGAGTTGAAACTCAGGTCATTTTCCTCGTCTTATGAATTAGATGTTGCAAAGTTGTGGCCTCTGATATTGATTTTTGAAGTTTTCAATCTTGTTCCTTTGATCAAAAGTTTCCAACCCTATTTGCAGAATCATAGGTTCTCCTATGGTGAGCCAATGACCGTAGAGTCCACAACACAGGCTCTTTGTGATCTGGCCCTACGATTTGGTGAGGGTGATGAAGAATCCATGGTATTAAACTGACCTACTAATAAACTCTATTTTCCTTGTCTATGTATTTTTCTTTTTTGTTAGTTTGTTTATGATATTCAGGCAAATTATTGAGATTAGCTTACTACAGCCGAACTTTTGAAGCCTTTTTAATGTCTGTTGTTGAGTATTGTTGCAATCCAGTAAGCTCACCTACCTCCTTTAAGCTTAAGCCTAAGTTCTATGAGTATTTATGTAGGAGAGTATCTGTTCTATTCCCAGTTTTACTTTATTTGGGTACTTTACCGATCATTTAAACATTTCGTTTAGTGGGTTTGTTCTTGTATCTTTCTTGCTTTCTCAATGAGTCGGTGTAAGTGGAATTTCATTTCTGGAAAGAGTATGAAAGGTATTGAACTTGGGTTTTGGCTCAGCAAATACACAGGAGTTGTGTTGTCCTTTTGGCTGTGCATCTCTACCTGGTGTGTAATTTTTGTTGCATCTTACAATGCCCAAGTTTATCGTATTTGAGAACGCAGGGTGTGTCCATTATGACCTATCGTGTATATAATCCATAGATTTATGGACAAAACCATGGACTTACCAAGAACATAAACATTAGTTTGCAGTCATAACACAGGATCTGCAAGGGCTCAAATTTTTTGTCAAGCTGCAAAATTTTAACGGTCAGCTATTCAGTCCTGGAACTTCATAGTTGGGTGTTGGTCACGGTCAGCTATTCAGTCCTGGAACTTCATAGTTGGGTGTTGGTCAAGTTTGTGCATGATTATATGTATGCTATTTGCCTCCAATGTCAGTTTTTTGCACAAGTATCCTTATCGAGTTCTTATGTCTATGTACTACCTTCTGTTGAGCTATTTGAGAATATTTCTTAGCCTTCAAAGGTCGAATGCTCTTTGTTGAAGATCCTAAGTGAATTTCTATTCTTCTATACTGAAGAAAAATTATCGTATCTGTATCACTAAATCTTGGAACCATCATATACTCTCTAATTTATCACATTTTCACATGCAGTCTAGACCATTTGGAGTATCTCTTTTGATTGCTGGTCATGATGAGAATGGCCCAAGCCTGTAAGTGTTAGTTTGTATTGCATTTTTTCTGTGTTTTCTAGCAGTGTGTTCATATTGTGTAGTTCACTTATGTCAGTGAACATATGCATCAATCTGAAGGGAAAGCAGAATATGACTATTTATGTTAACGATATGATTGATCATAAGGAAATTTAAAATTTTGGTGTAAGCATTATTCACTAAGGGGTATTTTTGAAGTTTTGAACTTTTGAAGTTTCAATCACTCTGATTTAGGCCAGTCCTCAAGGCATGAAGTTGTAACTACGTTTAACACTCTTGATAAGACAGGAATAATTGAAAAAGAAGAAACAATATTTTTAAATATCTTATCTCTAAGGTATATATTGTGTTTCTTTTCAAACTGTAATAATTTAGCGTGAAAAGTTTGTCACCTTCCCCTTTCCCTTCTTTCCTTTTTTTTTTTTTTCCCTCTAAACTAAAAGTTGTAATTACAGATATTATACTGATCCATCTGGCACATTTTGGCAATGCAATGCAAAAGCTATAGGGTCGGGATCTGAAGGAGCAGACAGCTCTCTGCAAGAGCAATACAACAAGGTATCTTTGTTTCTTAATGCATTGATTCTTACTATGTTTTAATACTGTAGCTTATGAATATGAAGTATAAATCATTCTGTTATGTTAAAGGGGTGTTATCATATTGGTATCATGTGTTAAGGACCCCTGTTAATGCAAAATATCAAATTGGCGCCTTTCTTTTTTCAATTTTTTTTTCGCTGGTACCTCCAGGCATAATTTAGGTGACAAGTACAATGCAAATTGTAGAATTTCCCTTTATATCCCACGCCTAGCTATTACTTGAGATAACCATGCATATTCGTCAATTCATATTTTAAACGTCTCCTAAAACTTGTGTCTTGGGTCTTGTCGTGATAAAATTGAAATTAGAAGCTACCAATTTGTATTTTCCATTAGCAAGTGTACTTTGTGATTTAGCGTACCAATATGATAATTCTCTATTTCTAAATGTTTGAGTTGTGAAGTTCTACCCGGTTACTAGGTTCTTTTTTTTTTTCCTCCTTTTGTTTTGTTTTATTTTTGTTTTTGTTTTTGTCTTTGTATGTTTTTTTTTTTTATTAAGATAAAGATCTGGTTAGTTCTACATGTGTTTTTTATTTTTATTTTTATTATTTTTATTTTCTTTAAAAAGTAGTTCTACATGTCTGTAAAGTATAAAATTACTATTCTGAAATATGAAAAAAGAAGAGTAATTGATGCAAGTAAATACTTATGAAAAATAGAATTGCAATCCTAATTTGGTAAGTGAAAATGTGCGAGTCGGATGATAGGGAAACGCTTAACTTTTTCCATCAATGATTAGTAACATGTCTAATATCTAACATTTAACGGTAGACAACTGAATGCAGACACAATTATCATTTATACTGCTTTGAGGTTGAATATTTTCTTTTACACTATATCCTGCAGAAGCAAGATACACAATTGTATTCCGCTTTCCAAAGTAAATAACCGATAACCGAAAAAAAATTTATATCTGCAGGACCTAACTCTGAAAGAAGCTGAGACTATTGCTCTTTCTATTCTGAAACAAGTCATGGAAGAGAAGGTGAATCGTCAAATCTTTATTTATTTATTTATTTTTTTGAGGGAAGTGAATCATTAGATCTGGCATCAACTCCACTGTTTTTTTTTTTTTTTTTTTTTTTTTCAACACTACCTTATTGACATTGATTGAGTTTGGTCTGATTGCAGGTGACTCCAAACAATGTTGATATTGCGAAGGTGGCTCCAACATATCATTTGTACACCCCTTCGGAGGTGGAAGCTGTCATTAGTCGCCTATAAGTCCTGATTTCGATACTTTGAGAAATTTTCTTTCGAATTTGTACTTGCCTTTGGTTTTTATAATCTGCTGGGGATTATGATTTCCATTTCTTTCTTATCTGATTTCTGTTCTTGGTTTTGTGATTCCAATGGGCTGCATACCGTGGTCAACTTAAAGATTAGCTGATAAGTTATAATGGGAATTTAGATGATTTTTTGAAGTGTTTTTAACTTTTGGATAGTTGGATAATCATGTCTTCCAGTAAAAACAAGAGCTTCCTTCAGCACTTGGAAGAAGTTTTTTGTGCCTTCAGCTTCACTTTAGGCTTTGAAGCTGTTTTAGGCATAATGAAAAAAATTGTGTGGTCTTTCATTTCTTGGTTGACCTTTTTTTTTTTTTTTTACGGATTCTTACAGGGCATTGGGGAGGTGAGTTTAAACCACTATTATTGTAGCAATCTAAATTTTATGAGAGAACATTATAGTAAATTAAGTTTGAATTAAAACTTTTGGTTCATACTAAATTGCTAAGCACACTAGACTTGTTTCACTTAAAATAGATGCATTCGACAAATTTTCACAATCAGGAGCCTGTGGCTATCAGATTATGATTGATTGAAAGATGTGAGGAAAAAAACGAGGAGAGAGAAAAGAACGGATCGTTTATCGACATAGACAGAACATTGTGAGGCTTTTTTTATTATTATTTTTATCATGAAAAGATCAGAAATTATTGTTAAATGGCTAAATGGTTACCACAAGGGGCAATGCCCCCAATGTCAAAATAGCTATGCGAGCAAGTACAAAAAACCCACTGCGCCATGTTATGCGCATTACAGTTTCTGGGAATGTAAGCAAAATCAACACCAGTGAAAACACCGGCTGTATTTCGACAGCTACTAACTTGGCGTCTCTCTCCACAATGACAGATCTCCATTCCTGGTCCTTAACGCAATTAAGAGCTAATCCAATAGCAGCAAAGTTCAGCATCCAGTACATTAGTCGATGTGATCTTCTTCAGCAAAGTTCAGCATTCAGTACATTAGTCGATGTGATCTTCTTTGTGTAGACACAAGTGATTTCCCTAGTACTGTCTCTAGCCACACAAGCTAGCCCAACTTTTCCTTCCTTGAATGCAACATCCACATTGGTCTTAATTTTACCGACCGGCTGAGGATTCCAGTCATTTACAACAAGAGATTCACGTGTAGTATTACCGGCGATTCTGCTCCTCTGCACCTCCCTTAGATAGACTTTAGCATGATCTTCCACTAACTTGTTAATAGACTGAATAATCGAAGGGAGTCATGGTGTTTGTCCTTGAACTGTAACGCCTCGAAATTTATTTAATATTAATGTAATGTAAATGATGAATTAGTGTGCCATAATTAAAGTTTTAACATTTATTAGACTATTTGGTTGGATTTTTGAATTTTTAGTTGTTTTGTTAAATTAATGAATTCGAATGATTTCTTATTGTTTTAAAATGATGTTTTGAGTTTTAAAACACCACAATTTGTAAAATGTTAAAAATACTCCGTTTTGTAAAACCGTGGGCGGCACATGGTTTTCGCACAGTAAAAACTGCCCACCGATTTTCTCTATTTATTTCCTTCCTCTCTCTCTCCTCTCATTCATTCTCCGGTTTTCTCTCTCTCCTCTCTCTCTCTCGGCAGCTCTCTTTCTCTCTCAATTCTCTCTCAAATTTTGAAACCACATTCGAATCCAAGCTTCGGGTTAGCGAGGAGGAAGCTCGGGGACGTGATTCGGCAACCGAGAACGCGGATTGAAGCTTCGATTCGAGGTTAGATTCGAAATTTCTAAACTTTTTACAAAATTTCCAATTTTGTGTGTTTTTGAAATCTAAGTTTGTTTAAGCTTAGAAAACCGTGGATTTGTGTTAAATGAGCTTAGAACAACTAGAATCTAAGCCTAGATTGAAGAAAAACGGATTGAATTCAAGATTTTTCATTTTTCTCCTCTTTTTCTCATTTTTGGATTTTTGAGGATTTTGAGTTTAAATGTTGTTTAAATGATTCCAAACATGTTCTATAATGTTTTTTTATCAACTATAGTTGTTTTTCACGCCTGGGATTTGAGAAAAACAGGTTAGAAACAAGATTTGGATTTTGGGGATCGAGAAACCCGTGGCTGGGATTTCTGGGTTTTCCCAGTTCGGCAGGCCGAAGTTCATGTTCGGCAGGCCGGAGTGATGATCGGCAGGCCGGTGTTCTTCCGACCGGCAGGCCGAATCTGGGGAAATGTTCGGCAGGCCGAACCTTGTTTCCGGCAGGCCGAACTGTGCAGTTCGGCAGGCCGAAGCAGGGCGTCCGGCAAGCCGACCGAGGCATGGAAAATTTTGTGATTTTTACCCGTTTTCACTGTTTTGAACCCTGATTTAAATCCCAACCTTATAGGATGATTTTAAAGGTACAAATGGCACACTAGGACATCATGAAATGATTTAGTAACATAGAATGTCTCAAATTAGATATTGATCTACTTAGTTTGTATCTAGGATCGTTCGTGGTTTCGTGGAGCTAACGTATAGCGGACCGGGATTACGGTGTGGGGTACCGGCACGAGTATTGAGGTAGGACTTCTATCCTATTTCCTTGGTAGCCTGGTTTTGAAATAATTTGGCTTTGAAAAGGATTTCTATCAAAATGTTTTCAACGGTTGTTTGGAAATGGTTTTATCGGTTATATTTTAATATACCGTGATTATGAAATGAACTTCATAATAAATGTAACTGACAACACTCGGTAATTGGGTTTTGAATGACAATGATAATAAACACTAAGGCATGATGCCATATCAGAGATCGGGTCGTGTAGCGATCGACCTTGGGGGCAGGTCCCGAAACCCAGCTGGGCCACTACGGTGGTGATATCATGGTTTGCCTAGGTAAAAGTAAATTGGTGTTTTGATTTGACGAGTAGACTGTTCTGTGTCAGGACGGTTTTACTCAAATTGTTTATTTATTTATTTATTTAAGTTTCCTTTGAATAACTTCTAATAATGCTGTGTTCCTTTGCGTTAAACTATTTTTATAAAACATAGTCCTACTGAGCCTTTCGCTCACGTTTTATTGTTTTAAATTTCCCCCATCTAGGTGGTCTTCCCCTTTAGGTTTGGAGAAGGTTCTTCGGACCGAACTCAGGAGCAATAGGAGAATTTATTTATATTCTGTATTATTAATCAAGGCATGTAAGACTTAACTTTATTTGTACTTGGACTGTAATTGTATTTATGATATTGTCAGATCCATGTGTGTGCACAAGTTGTGGGTTGTGGAACCCATATTCGCGGTTTTTATTTAATTATTATTATTTGCTAAATATTTATAAATTCGTTTATCAAATGTGGTGGAAAATCTTCTTAATTTTTATTTAATTTGATTCTCAAACTCTCGATTTTTAATTAAATTCTCTTTTAATTAATCTAAATATTCCGCCACGTCACCTCCCGTACTCCGGGGCATGACAGAATGGTATCAGAGCTCAAGGTTATGAACCTTGGGAATTGTGCACACATAGGTTTGACAATGAAATACCTCTGACAGTCCAAATTTTGTTTTTAGAAGTAAGAGAATGGCACCTAGACGTCGTTCGACTGCTGATGCCGAGTTCGGAAATGATGAGAGCATGATGAGGTCTATGTTTGCGGCTTTCCGGCAGATGGCAGCCAGGGCTAGACCGGAAGACTCCAGTGTTGGTAGTCGGCATGCTTTCTTTAAAGAATTTCGGCGGGCGTCTATTTCGACTTTTGATGGCAATGGGGATCCGCAGTTAGCAGAGTATTGGTTGGATTCGATCTTGAAGCATCTAGATACTCTTGGTGTGCCTGAGGAGTATCGTGTGGAGTTTACGGCGTATAAGCTCGAGGGTGGCGCCAACACCTGGTGGAAACAAACTAAGCGTCTGGAGCGCGGTGGCGATATCAGTTGGGACAAGTTCGAGGAGCTGTTCTATGATCGGTATTTTTCGCAGGGATATAGAGATCAGAAAGCAGCTGAGTTTTATAGATTGCAGTAGGGTGATCTATCAGTTCGAGAGTATGAGGCAAAATTTAACGAGTTGGCTAGGTTTGCTCCATCAGCTGTGGCATCGGAGCGCGAGAAATGCATCAAGTTTCAGGAAGGACTCAAGGCTCCTATTCGGCGGCAGTTGGTTGCTCTACGGCTTAGGAGTTTCGGAGAGCTTGTGTCGTCGGCGATCTCCGTGGAGAATGATTACGTGCAGTATTGTGAGGATTGAGCTAAAGCTTCAGGAGGATCGTAGAGGAGTGGCAGGAAGAGCACCAGTAGTCGTCCAGCTCCGGGGAAAGGCAAGCAAGGCGGTGCGACCAGTGGCAGTAGCAGTTCGCCTGGCAGCGGGCGCAGCAATCCCTACAGCTTCCATTGTCATTTCTGTCAGCAGCCCGGACACATCAAGAGGAATTGCCCGATCAGGAGTGTTCGTCTTGGATCTCAGACCGGGGAGGATGCCAGTCGTTCATCTCCGCCTCCGCAGTACCCGCAGTTGCAGTATCCGCAGTTTTCTCCTCAGCAATTCTCATATCCGGCACGGGGGCAGCAGCCGCAGTATTTTCAGCGCAGTGTTCCTCAGTATAGAGCGCCGAGTACAGGTAGTGTGCAGTCGTCTCCATCTCAGCAGCATCGGCCGAGTAATCCAGGACCCAGTAATGTTGGTAGAGGAAAAGGGAAAGCGCCAGTGCAGGTTCATGCAATGGCATCTGGAGGGTCAGATTCTCAGACTAGTAACGCGGTTGTCGATGGTATGATTTTGGTTTCCAGATCTTTAGCTCGCGTTTTATTTGATACCGGTGCCTCTCATTCTCTCATTTCGAGTTCTTTTGTACATGCCTTGGGATTAGAAGTAGAAGAGTTTAATGAACCCCTAGTTGTAACTTCTCCCTTGGGGCGGGTGTGTGTAAATTGTATGTGTAAATCTTGTAAAATAAAGATTGGGGATGAGATTTTGAAAAGTGATTTGATTGTACTCCCCATGAGCTCCTATGATGTGATCTTAGGGATGGACTGGTTGTCCAAGTATAGTGCAGTTGTGGACTGCCAACTTAGAAAAGTGACCCTAGTGTCTGATAGGGGGACGGTAATCACTTACCAGGGTGGTGGTGATTGGCTAATGAGTGAGCGCCTTATAAAGTCGTGTCTAGGAGGGCGAAGGAATCTAGGTTGTTGTGCTTTTCTTGCCAACCTGGATTGCGAGCCCTATGTTTCGAGTAGTAGTGTAGCGATTCCGATGGTTGATGAGTTCGAGGATGTTTTCCCCGACGAGTTATCAGGGTTACCACCGCATCGGGAGATTGAGTTTGGTATCGAGTTGTTTCCAGGGACATCACCAATTTCTATGGCACCTTATCGGATGGCGCCGGCAGAAATGAAGGAATTGAGGAAGCAACTTCAGGAGCTTGCTGATAAAGGATATATTCGGAATAGCACATCTCCGTGGGGAGCACCAGTTTTGTTCGCTAAGAAGCACGATGGGACTCTCAGGTTATGTGTGGATTATCGGCAGCTGAATCGTGTTACGGTGAAGAACAAGTATCCCTTGCCTAGGATTGATGAGCTATATGATTAGTTGGGAGGTTCGCGATACTTCTCGAAGATTGATTTGCGTTCAGGTTATCATCAGCTCAGGATCAAGGAAGAGGATATTCCCAAGACAGCTTTTAGGACTCGGTATGGGCACTTCGAGTTTCTGGTCATGTCTTTTGGGTTGACAAATGCTCCGGCAGCTTTTATGGATCTGATGAACAGGGTATTTAGGCCGTATCTGGATCAGTTTGTGATCGTGTTCATCGATGATATTCTTGTGTATTCTAAGACATGGGAGGAGCATGAGCAGCATCTTCGGATCGTGCTTCAGACTCTGCGGGAGCACCAGTTGTATGCTAAAAGGGAAAAATGTGAGTTCTGGTTGACTGAGGTCAAGTTTCTAGGTCATGTCATCTCGGAGCATGGTATTTCAGTGGATCCATCCAAGATTGAAGCTATATTGGAGTGGGAACGACCAAGGAATGTAGCGGAGATTCGCAGCTTCTTAGGTCTTGCTGGATATTATAGGAAATTTGTAAAGGACTTTTCGAAGATTGCAGCTCCGTTGACAAGATTGATCAAGAAAAATGTCAGGTTTGAGTGGGATGAAGATTGTGAGCTTGCTTTTCAGGAATTGAAGAACCGGTTGACTTCAGCTCTAGTGTTGGTTATTCCTAGCAGTGATGAGCCGTATGAGGTTTATGCTGATGCTTCAGGGCGCGGACTTAGATGCGTGTTGATGCAGCATGGTCGTGTAGTTGCGTATGGATCGAGACAGCTACGACCTCACGAGCGGAATTATCCTACTCACGATTTAGAGCTTGCGACGGTGATCTACGCGCTGAAGATTTGGAGATGTTACTTGTATGGAGCATCATTTCAGGTCTTCTCCGATCACAAGAGTTTGAGGTATTTGTTCACTCAGAGGGATCTTAATCTGAGGCAGCGCAGATGGGTAGAGTCCATGGAGGATTATGATTTCGCGTTGCAGTATCATCCCGGGAAGGCTAATGTAGTCGCGGATGCGCTTAGCAGGAAGTCTTCAGGGATTCTCGCTTGTTTGATTTTTGAGGACTAGAGCAGGGATGCGACAGTGAGTGAGTATCGGCTACTGTATCGTGAAGATGGTGATCGAGTTTCGTTATCTCATGTGGAAGCGACTCCAGCTCTTGTTCGGATGGTGAAGCAAGGTCAGTGGCAGGATCGACATTTGTAGGGGATTTGGTCGCGGATTCAGAACGGAGAGCAGTTCGAGGAATGGAGCGTACATGCAGATGGATCGTTGTACTTCCGGGAGCGTCTTGCAGTTCCAGTTATCACCGAGGTGACGAAAGCCGTTCTAGACGAAGCTCATAGGTCTCAGTTCGCTATTCATCCGGGGAGCACCAAGATGTATCGTGATTTGAAGAGGCAGTATTGGTGGAGAGGCATGAAGAAAGATGTTCGCGAGTACGTGGCCAAGTGTTCGACGTGTCTCCAGGTGAAAGCTGAGCATCAGAAGCCTGCAGGTTAGCTTCAGCCGCTTCCTATTCCAGGGTGGAAATGGGAGCATGTGACGATGGATTTCCTCACAGGTTTGCCGAGGACGGAGCAGCGGCACGATGCAGTTTGGGTTGTAGTCGATAGGTTGACGAAATCGGCGCATTTCATTCCATTTAGGTCGACGTGTTCTAGGAAGATTCTCGGGGAGTTGTACATGCAGAATATTGTGAGGTTGCATGGAGTTCCTTTGTCCATCACCTCTGATCGAGACATCAGGTTTAATGCTAAGTACTGGAGGAGTTTTCAGGAGGCTTTGGGTACGGATTTGAACTTCAGTACGGCGTTTCATCCTCAAACGGATGGGCAGTCTGAGCAGGTTATTCAGGTTCTCGAGGATATGTTGCGTGCTTGTGCGTTGGACTTCGGCGGGAATTGGAAGCAATGTTTGCATTTAGCGGAGTTCGCGTACAACAATAGTTATCAGGCGAGTATCGGTATGGCACCATTTGAGGCATTGTATGGGCGACCGTGTCGGTCACCTGTGTGTTGGGCCGAGCCGGAAGATAGAGTTATTCTTGGGCCAGATGAGATTCGTGACAGCAACGAGAAAGTCGCGGTGATTTGGGATCGGTTGAGAGCAGCTCAGAGTCGGCAGAAGAGCTACGCGGATAGGAGACGTAGACCTTTAGAATTCGCGGTTGGAGATTTTGTTCTCTTGAGGGTGTCACCTCGTAAGGGAACTATGCGGTTCAGAGTGAGTGGGAAGCTCGCGCCGAGGTATATTGGGCTGTTCGAGATCACTCAGCGAGTTGGTGTGGTCGCTTATCGGCTTGATCTTCCGCCCGAACTTTCTCATGTGCATGATGTGTTTCATGTGTCGATGCTTAGGAAATGTCCACCTGGGCAGGATAAGATAGTATCGTTTTGCGATGTACAAGTTCAGGAGGATACGACGTACGAAGAAGTGCCGATTCAGATCATCGACCGGAAAGTGATTAGCTTGCGTCATCGTGAGATACCATTGGTAAAGGTCGTGTGGCAGCATCACGGGGTTGATGAAGCCACTTGGGAATTAGAGTCGAGTATGCGGGAGCTGTATCCGCATTTGTTTTATTTTTGAGATGAGTTGTAAATTTTGAGGACGAAATTTCTTTTAGGGGTGGAGAGTTGTAACGCCCCGAAATTTATTTAATATTAATGTAATGTAAATGATGAATTAGTGTGCCATAATTAAAGTTTTAACATTTATTAGACTATTTGGTTGGATTTTTGAATTTTTAGTTCTTTTGTTAAATTAATGAATTCGAAGGATTTCTTATTGTTTTAAAATGATGTTTTGAGTTTTAAAACACCACAATTTGTAAAATGTTAAAAATACTCCGTTTTGCAAAACCGTGGGCGGCACATGGTTTTCGCACAGTAAAAACTGCCCACCGATTTTCTCTATTTATTTCCTTCCTCTCTCTCTCCTCTCATTCATTCTCCGGTTTTCTCTCTCTCCTCTCTCTCTCTCGGCAGCTCTCTTTCTCTCTCAATTCTCTCTCAAATTTTGAAACCACATTCGAATCCAAGCTTCGGGTTAGCGAGGAGGAAGCTCGGGGACGTGATTCGGCAACCGAGAACGCGGATTGAAGCTTCGATTCGAGGTTAGATTCGAAATTTCTAAACTTTTTACAAAATTTCCAATTTTGTGTGTTTTTGAAATCTAAGTTTGTTTAAGCTTAGAAAACCGTGGATTTGTGTTAAATGAGCTTAGAACAACTAGAATCTAAGCCTAGATTGAAGAAAAACGGATTGAATTCAAGATTTTTCATTTTTCTCCTCTTTTTCTCATTTTCGGATTTTTGAGGATTTTGAGTTTAAATGTTGTTTAAATGATTCCAAACATGTTCTAGAATGTTTTTCTATCAACTATAGTTGTTTTTCATGCCTGGGATTTGAGAAAAACAGGTTAGAAACAAGATTTGGATTTTGGGGATCGAGAAACCCGTGGCTGGGATTTCTGGGTTTTCCCAGTTCGGCAGGCCGAAGTTCATGTTCGGTAGGCCGGAGTGATGATCGGCAGGCCGGTGTTCTTCCGACCGGCAGGCCGAATCTGGGGAAATGTTCGGCAGGCCGAACCTTGTTTCCGGCAGGCCGAACTGTGCAGTTCAGCAGGCCGAAGCAGGGCGTCCGGCAGGCCGACCGAGGCATGGAAAATTTTGTGATTTTTACCCGTTTTCACTGTTTTGAACCCTGATTTAAATCTCAACCTTATAGGATGATTTTAAAGGTACAAATGGCACACTAGGACATCATGAAATGATTTAGTAACATAGAATGTCTCAAATTAGATATTGATCTACTTAGTTTGTATCTAGGATCGTTCGTGGTTTCGTGGAGCTAACGTATAGCGGACCGGGATTACGGTGTGGGGTACCGGCACGAGTATTGAGGTAGGACTTCTATCCTATTTCCTTGGTAGCCTGGTTTTGAAATAATTTGGCTTTGAAAAGGATTTCTATCAAAATGTTTTCAACGGTTGTTTGGAAATGGTTTTATCGGTTATATTTTAATATACCGTGATTATGAAATGAACTTCATAATAAATGTAACTGACAACACTCGGTAATTGGGTTTTGAATGACAATGATAATAAACACTAAGGCATGATGCCTGTTGGAAACAAAGTGCACAGCGGAATTTTTAAAAATTTCCATCAGAGTATTTTCTAAAATACAAGTATGACATGTTATATGTATAAATTAAACAGATCTTACTAACCTCAGTGTGCCGAAGAACCTCCGCGACCTGTGTAGAGAAGTAACGTTCCAGAAGAGCCTCAACCAACTGGTCTTCTTTGCTATTCTCTATCCACAACCGGAGTGAGTGTGGGCTCACACGTACAGCTCTTCCACCGGTGACTCTCCTTCCAACCAATAGAGAGAACCCAAAGCTAGTGTTCGTGATTTGTGAACAAAAGCTCTCAGGGAGTTTTCAGACGCTCACTAGAAGAGTATCACTCTTAATCTCTCAAATTGATCTGAGTAAATCATTAGACTCACTCCCTTTTTATACCTATTGGTCCTTGGGGTCAGTCCATATCAGATTAGGTCTCAAAAATCGAAACAGAATCAAGTTCGGATCAATATCTGATAAGATACGCGTGAAAAACGCGTAATCTTAGCTGTCGCGGTCGGCATGCCGAACTGTGAGATAGGCAGGCCGAACTGGCCAGTTCGGCAGGCCGAACTTTCTGATCGGCAGGCCGAACTGCCGAGAAAAAATCTCCGCGAATCTTTTATTTTCCACCCGAGATTCTAAAGGATAAAGTCTCAGTTTTGATTCAAATAGCCCAATAGAAAAGATATCTGATCAAAACAAACTCTATCAAGATAATCTCTAAGAAAATAAATCAATTCAAATAATTCTACAAGTTTATCTTGTTCTAATTGTCCAAAATTAAAACAACCGATAAACAGACAAGAATTATCCGAACGCCATAATTCAACAAGTTCATCTTGAACTAATTTCTTACAAAATTAATTCAACCGATAAACAGACATGAATTATTTGATTCTTATAAATTTTAAACCAATCTGATAAATCCGACATAAGTCACCAATTATTGGAAAAGCACGCCGTGTCGTTACAGGACTTTGTGAGCTAGCAAAGGGGACCAAAATGGACCTATAAAGTTCAAGCTCATGATAATTATGAAACCCAATATCCCAGATATACATTTCACAATTATCAACTCCAACGCTACTCCACTAAAAGCTTGGAGCTGCACTCTCGAACTTTACAGAATTACGAAGCTCATGTAGCTAAGTCTCCATTACATATCATAGTGTATCGCATCCCCATATGATCATCCATAATCGGCTTAAGGACAAGTTCTGTCTTACCTTCCCGATTATTTTTATCTTACGTTCCATTGTCTCACCATTAGAAAACTTACCATCCAAAGATAGTATACCATTCGGTTACACCTATGTATCCAAATGGTTGAGCGCTCCAGTTTTCCAATTACAGGACAACGCATATAAGAGGATATCATTACTCCTAAAGAGGAGCTATGGATTCCATATCTATGAATAACAAGTCTACGCTATCAAGAGTCATGCCTCCAACGTACCGGCATGCATGCCACTATAGAGATGTGGGAGTCACCCATTGGTACATCAAAAGACACAAGTCGAGACAACGGGCCCATTATTCATCTCAGGATTAAGATACAATACAAACGACTGTCTAAAGTGAATCGATTTGCCAAGACAGAATTATTAATCCAAATCAATTCACTTTATGTCCCGATCCAACACATCGTCACCTATGACAACGCGCCAATGTTTCTATTCACGGAGTCCAACTCCGATGGCCAAGACAAACCATCTCCCAAAAGGGATATAGACAACATAACAATCTTTACATGAATAAAGCGCCCAACTTTATTCCCTCGATTGCGGATCATATATTTTAGACCATCACCTTAAGAGTCGTGTCTACCGCATAATCATCCCATCATATGCCCAACTCTTAAGGTTTAGACTGACAGTCTCAGACTACTGTTTGCTTATCATACATTCAACGAATATGAACGTAAAGAGGACAATATTTGGTATATATAAACGAATAAATTCTTTATTGATAAAAATGTCTCCAAAAACGTATTACATTTTTACTCCTTAGAGCATACATGTCTAACAATGCCATATCAGAGATCGGGTCGTGTAGCGATCGACCTTGGGGGCAGGTCCCGAAACCCAGCTGGGCCACTACGGTGGTGATATCATGGTTTGCCTAGGTAAAAGTAAATTGGTGTTTTGATTTGACGAGTAGACTGTTCTGTGTCAGGACGATTTTACTCAAATTGTTTATTTATTTATTTATTTAAGTTTCCTTTGAATAACTTCTAATAATGCTGTGTTCCTTTGCGTTAAACTATTTTTATAAAACATAGTCCTACTGAGCCTTTCGCTCACGTTTTATTGTTTTAAATTTCCCCCATCTAGGTGGTCTTCCCCTTTAGGTTTGGAGAAGGTTCTTCGGACCGAACTCAGGAGCAATAGGAGAATTTATTTATATTCTGTATTATTAATCAAGGCATGTAAGACTTAACTTTATTTGTACTTGGACTGTAATTGTATTTATGATATTGTCAGATCCATGTGTGTGCACAAGTTGTGGGTTGTAGGAACCCATATTCGCGGTTTTTATTTAATTATTATTATTTGCTAAATATTTATAAATTCGTTTATCAAATGTGGTGGAAAATCTTCTTAATTTTTATTTAATTTGATTCTCAAACTCTCGATTTTTAATTAAATTCTCTTTTAATTAATCTAAATATTCCTGCCACGTCACCTCCCGTACTCGGGGAGTGACATGAACACTCGCCGGTTCCTTTCTCGCCACAAGACCTCAAAAGTAATTGCCACTCGAATGACAACAGAGTCATCTTCTTTAGTGAACCACTTCCGTTCAAGAATGCCTTCAACGATCTCCAGCAGTGAGGAAACATTAACAGAATAAATTCTGAAGCGCTAAACATTCTAAACCACATTGCTTTCGCAAGGGGGCATCCCATAAGACATGAAGGGAGGTCTCGCACTGATTACCACAGCTCAAGCTCACGTTGCGAGGCTTTTTCACCGCCGTTTAGTGTTATTACTATTTTCAATTCATGTAGAATAGAGGGACATGGTGGAGGATTAGAGTATATTTGAATACTCTTATCTTGTATGTATGAAACGAAACACCAAAAAACAAAGTACTTTCATCATATATTTGTCAACAAAAACCGTTAGGCGTTGTTGTGAAAAAAAAAATAAAAATGGAGTACTACTATGACGATGATGTTCCTCCAAAAACAAACGTGGCCCCTCATCGTAGGAGTTACCGGCAGGCCTGTTGAGGCTGTTCTTAGATCTGTGTCCCAAGGACCTCCTCAGGAGTTGTAATGGCCAAAATTTAATTTAGTTTAATTATGCATAAATTTAATTAATTAGTGTCCCAAATCAAAGTTTAATTTTTTAAAATTTAATCTTTTGAAAATCCCAGCTTTGCAAATTTGCAAAAGAACACCCCACCTTTCAAACTCGGAATTCACGTGAAAAAAAAAAGAAGCCAAAACCAAGAACCATTTAGTGCTCATTGTTTTAGTCTCAAACTATCAACTTAGAAAGTTTAGACAATTTAGAAACACACTCTTCCCCTTCCTCTCCCTCTCTTCACGTGTCTCTCTCTCTCATTCTCCAATTCAAAATTCTAAAACCAGCTTCTTCCTTGTTAAAAACTCAGAGAAAACCCCATCACCATGGCCAATAAGTTCCAAGGGTTTCAAGCTTGATTTCTAACCAAAAACTTCTAAGTTTTCAATAGGGATTTAAGGTAGGTTTTTTAAAAAATAATTTTTGATTTTATTTGTGTTTACCACAAATTTAATCTTTTATTTTCGTTACTTAATCTCTTTTAAATTTTTGGTTATAATCATGCTTTTATTTTTGAATGATGATGAACAAAATCTGGGTATTGTGTTAAAACAAAGAATAAATGCTTATTTTTGGCTCAATATTATGATTAGAAACATGTTTTAAATATTTAAAATGGGGTTCTATGATTGCATGTTAGGTATTTTAAGGATTTAAAGCTTAGAATCATGTACGAACATGATTTTATTTCTATTTTGAACAAACTAACATTTGTGATTCTTGATTGTGATTTTGGTGTAAAATTTGAGAAAACTTATTTATTTACATCCTAAGATTGTTTTACTAGGTGTTTTAGAATAAGTTTGATCACTAAAAACTAGTTTAAGTTGCAAAATTTTAGAGGTTTTTTGAATCAGGTCGCAAAGGACCGAACGGGGGGGAATCGATCGCCCCCTATATAGTGGGGTCGATCGAGGTGGTAGCCTAAACTGTTGGCACCTCCACCAGAGCCCGTTGGGTCCTCCACTTCGCTTCGGTTTGGCTTCTTCATGTCCCATAGTGTATAAACACTTTTAAAATCCTTGTTTTTGTATTCTAAAGTCCTTAGAAAACCAATTCATGATTTAAGATCATTTTTAACATAAACGACACATTAGCGATTAATTTATACATAATCTGAATATATGGCTCCAATTGTTCTTGTTTTGTTTACTCATTGACCACCATTAGAAACCGTCAAGTTTGGGCAGCATTGGGAACTTACATTCTATGGGTTGAGCTTGCAAGACTTAGAGCTATTTGTGGGTATTAGTGCTAAAGAGATGAGATTCTGATCCCTCCTTTGGTAGCCATGTTTGAAATATGGTGTTTTCCTTCTGGCCAAATTAAATTACTTGAGATTAGCATGTTATGGCAAGTTATTTATGAAACGTGTTTTAATCATATTGCTATGAGTTTGTGAATAGTATATTGCATGTAAATATACTTGTTTTCTTAATTTGAAATTCATGTTTTAGACTTAGAATAAGGAATTCTGAGCACTTATGATTTTCAAATGCCACCAAGGACGTATATGGCACACGGTGGTCGGTTTTAAGTAGCATTATATATCAAGTGATGTAGAGTTTAACCTTCGGGCAGGATCCTAAACCTTGATCAGGCGCTCCACAACGTGGGCAACGGCTAAAGCACTGTAAATATGTTCATACATGTTATGTAATGGTTTGAAAATTGAGAACTGAATCAACCGCCTCATCTCTCTTTTTTACGTGTTCTTTTATTTGTTATGTTTTAAATATTTTGCTCATTTATTTAAATGCTTTCATATCTGTTTACTTTATTATTTTCGTTTAAATGCTAAAGTTGTTAAAGGAAATCCTATTGGGTCTTTTGTTTATTTTTCTTTATTTTACTTACCCTTCCAGGGGTGCAGAGAGTGGTGCTAAGTTAATACCGAGGTAGTGATGATAAATTGTTTGTATGTATTTTGTGACACCTCTAGTTGAGCTTGTGGCATGTGTCCGAGTTTTAGAACGGTTTGTAGTAAATGTGATTATATTGTTTTACTAGTCGTAATTCAATTGTATATGTGCAAAGATTGTGTGGTGTGGCACCTGTCCATTTATTGTGTTTTTTTGGCAAGAGTTGTGAGCTTATAGACTGTTATGAGATTTAGACCATTTGAATTCTAAATTTTCATTTGAAACATTTATTTTGGTTTTAACCTAAAATTTTATTTAAATTAAATATTTTGTTTGATTGAATTTAATAAATTCAAGTCCTCTGAATTAAATTAAATAATTTGCTTAATTTATATTAATCATGTTGTAACTCCTAATCCTTTCTTTAGGGCATTATAGAATTTGGTATTAAAGCATGACTTTAGATTCCTCGGGAGACTAAATTGTGTGAGTTTTGTTTTTTGTTGCTGTTAAAACAAAAAAAGTTTTGTTTCAAAGTGCTATTTTATGTACGCAAGAATTTTTGTTATGTAAAATATATGCATATTGTTGTTTTGGCTTAAAAGTTTTGTAAAGAAAAGGCTCTCCAAAAACATGGGTTTTGTATAAAAAAAAAAGAAGAAGAGAGGCTTTGTTTTGTTTAAACAAATGTTTCGTTTGGTAAAAAAAAAATGAAATAATGTCTTGTTTAAGTGTTTTTTGTTGACGGGATATGTATGGTGCAAACAAGTCATGTACACTATACAATGAAATCAAGCATCCATTTTGTGATGTTATCTTTAAGTCTTGATGTTGATTGTTGTGAGGCCTTGAAGATGAGCTTTCTTTAAGTAGATGATTTGAAAGCAAATCATAAGGACTTTCAAAATTTATAGTTCTGCTATACTTTATAATTTCGCTAAAGCTGAGTAGTCCTGTATCTTTTAAGTTGAAAATTTTGAGGCAATGGCAATAAGGCATTGGAGACCTAGGGCTCGTTATGGGATTCCATTTGTGTAACTCTTTATTTAACTTCAAGGAACTTGAAGATGATCAAAGAATAAGAGGGATATGAAATAAGGTCCACAGGTTGCTAAACTGTAGGCCAGGTACTGAGAAAGAATAATTGTTCTTTGACATACAAGGAGAGCAGTACATAGATGATTTTAGAAAAGAAAGTTTCCTAATATTTTATTTTAATAATGGCCTCAGTCAGTTACCTTTTACACTTAAGAAAAAAATGACGTGTTTGCATATTCTATTTTATAGGAGATATTCAGAGAACCTAATTGAGGAAGGCTATTCGGTTTATTTGTATTCTTGGAAGACCATTACTCTAGAAAAAACTGTTTATACATAGAGCAGCTGACACACTCTTTAGGAAGATGATAAAGATGAGAAAAGTTAATGATCATGGTGAAGTTATGTGGGATTGTTATAACCTCTAGGGCCTAGTCACCTATTTTCCTATGTTGTTGCATCACTTGCCTTCAATTAGCAGTAAGACTTAAGGATTCTGACCCAGTCCTTAGTTTTACTATTTTGTTTCATAATATGACTTTGGTTGGGAGCCGAATTAGACTTGTACACTAGGTGTGAATCTAAGGGATGTTTATTCTCATGACCTTTCCGCTTCGTCGAAAAATCTCTTACCCTAGATAATAGCTGATGGTATTGACGAGTGCAAGTGTACATGGTCACAAGTAATAAAGTCATCCAGAGTCCGAATGTCTATTCCATGAGGATTGTGTTAGATACCGAAATTGATTGGCTCTAAGATTATTTGGATAACCTAATAAAGAAATGAATAAATGAAACTAATAAGAATATCTAAACAAATAAAATAAAATGATGAAAACAATTAACTAAAAATACCAAAGCATCGACTTCACCATAATAATCCGCATTAATTTTATAAGTGAATCTTCTAATTAATTAGTCGAGAACCTCTTAAATAACTCAATTACCTTTCTCGAGTGTCAAATTAGATAATATGCTCAAAAACCCGATTCCAATATCTCTATCTAAAACCAAAAATTAGCATTCATTAAGCTCTAGTTCTTCTAATGACTATGAAGGAACTATAAATCTCTCGATTTAAGCCACCTAAGTTGAATTTTCCCACAATACATATATGAAATTTCTCTTTCTTGAGCATCAAACCCCACATACTAAAATCTTCTAATATATTGGCCAAGTAAATTAAAGCATTTAGAGTGGAATAACACAAATAAACCATAGAAATGCCAAAAAAATAAATCAACACTTCATAATGAGGCAAAATCAAAGCTCTAGGAAAACAATTATACCATAACTAGAATTAAATAAACCAACATCAAGGGTTCAACATTTACAAATCATAAATATATAAAGAAGACAATGAAAATGAAAAAACCCATTTTGGAGTAGTCACAAACTCCAAGCTTTTCTTTTTCTTCTCCTCTCCAACTTCTTGATCTCCAAATACATCTCCCATGATGATTTATTGAAGAGAAGACCAAAATCTAAAAACTAAAACTAAAATCCTAAGCTAAAACAAAGAAAATATTTTTTTCCTTTTCTTTTTTCCCATTTTCACCTTGGAATCAACACCAAATTGGGAATGTGTGCCCCCTCCTCCAAAAAAGGAGGCTTCTCTCAAAAATATAGGCTCTAGGGTTTTAAGGTGTTAGGCATCATTTTAGGATCAATTATTAGCCTTTGGATCGAATTCTGGGCCAAATCAGCCCTTAAAACAAGAATTGACATGAAAGGAAGCCTAAAGAAACACGGCCGCGAGGCTGGGGCATGACCCCGTGCATCCCTTCTGTCCTTGTTCGTGGTCGCAGAGAAAGAAAGCGAACAGTTACACGCGTGTCTGGGCATTGCAGCACTAAAAACTGGCACTGCAGCACAAGGCTATAGCCAGCTTTTTGGGGCTGCAGCGCCTAGGTTCTGTCCTTTGCCTCTCTTCACTCCAAAATGATGCTAAAAATCCCTCTAAGTCCCATTTTATTATTTCCTATAAAATAACACCAAAAATATCATACCAATAAAAAAGCTTGAGGAATCACACAATATTTAAGCTTAAGAAATACTTGAGTTGTGAGTAAAATATTCACTAATCAACTACACCGCATGATGAACAGTTAGCAGCTGTTGGAATAACTTGGAAGTATAGTAGGTCATAACACATAGGTTTCCCTTGACTCAAGCCATGATATTGACTTATAAGTCATTTTAAATACATTGTTGACTTCCAAACTTATATGTTTTGATTTTCTTCATTATTATCTCAACCTTGTCATCTTCTCAATTGAGATTGTTATCACTGTTTGAAGTTATTGTCTTTTCTTTTCTTATTGGTGAGGGGTCAACCCACATGTTTTCATGTGAAATTGATGTTGAGCTTAGAAATCCGAGTAATGATGAAAAGTTAGTCTCATTTGACATACTTGTTGTTTTCTTTATTATTGCTATTACTACTATTATTGTCATTATTTGCATTATTATTTTATTATGGATATCAACTCTAAGAGAGAGATGATCTTGTTATGTCATTACCATATAATTTTGAAGTATAGTTTACCATTATTTAAATTTTATGTATTGATACGACTAAGGTTAGATTCCTTACATACAAGTATAGTGGACTGCTTGAGTTATTATCTAGTATCTCGGTTGACTATGAATAGATAGAGACTTAATTAAGAAAGCTAAATGTAAAGTTTTAAGGTTCCATAGAGAGACAAGATTATAAGAAATTGTTGCCTTGAGAATTTTGAGCTATATGATAATTAAGACAATAGATAAGAGTGAGTAGCTAAGGGGCCTCTAACCTAAGACTATGTTGTGATATGACAAATTCATGAGGTCACCTTTCTGTCAAATTTATACCTTAGGTATCTAAGATTTGGAGTCCCTCTTAGGAAATTGGTACTTATTTATAAATTGCACATTTTGGTGGTATATAAAGGATGCATCTTAAAGTTTAAAGATTGTAAAGATGTAATGGGACCCAGATGTTACTTTTAGTTGAGATTCAAGAGCTTCTTTCTTAATACACTAAATTGGCATCCTCCTATTGGTGAATTTTATTATGTAATCAAGAGGTTAATTTGAGTTGTTTAGACTAGATCACAGAGCTTTATGGAAAATAGGTATTAAGTTTTACTATTACATCAAGGATCGAATACACAAGGGCTAATATATTGATCTTAAAATAGAATCTTTGCATCTAAGGTGACAAACCACACCTAGTGACAATTATGGAACATATGTTTCTATAGAGGACACATTGTTTAATGCTTAGTAGCTCGAGCATGCATATTTGAAGCTTCACGTAATATTTATAGCTGTCATTGACTCACTGAAATATGAAATTTTTGTCTTTTGAGGATTTTTTTAAAAGATTAGAGGGCTTAAATTAAGGTATGAGTGCCTATTATCCTTGATTGTAGGTCTATACTTTGGAGGTATAAAAGTTGTTTGCTAGGATTCCTCATTTGGATTAATCTACCTACCCGAATTTCATGTTTCTAGGAATCATCCTGTGGTCAATGATAATCTGCTAGGTTTTTAAAGAATCATCTCATAGAGCTTAGCTAATCATTGAGTCATTGACATAGCTTCATGGTGTTGCAAAGGTTATTTTAAGTCATTAACCGAGATTAGTACCATATAAGTTGAATTAACACCAGGTCTAGAGTAATGATGATGTGTAGATTATGACAAGAATAAAAGGGATTAAGACATATCATAAATCAAGATCTTTTAAAGATTTAAGATGCTAGTCACTTTGTGGCAATCAATAGTGATAGTGTGCATATGTAGGCATAATGCTTATGAAGGAACTTAGCTCAATTACTTGTGTGCATTGGATATGTGTGATGTAGAAGCACTTCCTCTTTTCTTTACTCAAGAACAATTTCAAGCAACTCAGTGTTAATGGAAAAGTGACACAGAATCATGTGCCTGCAAGAATTCTAAATGGGTGGGTATGTAGTACTAAAGGTTTATCTATTTTGAGAAGTTAGCGTTGTCAGTGTTTGTGGGTTTCTTATACCAAGGCATATTGGCTCGTTCTAATCTCCCAGCTGGTCGGTATTACTACTTGCTAATTTAACATATCCTTGGACTTGTACTCAGTGTACGATGTCATTAATGTGTTGAAGCTTTGCTAGTGTCAGCCTAATTTCGCCTCCATCGTTCATAGCTTTACATGCTGCATTGAGAAGACACAACTTATGAGGAAGTGTAGATCCAGATCAACAATTAGAAGGTGACAAGCTTGCAACGCCAAGGAATTCCAAAAGTCAAGGTCCTATGGCAACACCATTGTGAGAACGGGGCGACTTGGGAGTTAGAGTCGACGATGCGGAAGATATATCCACACTTTGTTTCACTTTTGAGGTAAGCTTTAAAAAAAATTTGAGGATGAAATTTCTTTTCAAAAGGTAGAGCTGTGATAGCCAAAATTTAATTTAGTTAAATTATTATAAATTTAATTTATTAGCGTGTTAAATTAAAGTTTAAATGTTTTTTAATTTAATTTGTTACTATTAGCATTTAAAGTTATTTCTAATTTTACCATTCAAAATTTTATTTCTTTTCGAAATACATTTTTAGCTCATTAATTTAATAGATATAAATTATATGTTTTAACTATATCTTTTAAAACCCAAGCTTTCTAAATTTGCAAAAGAACACTACCTTCCACACATAGAATTCACGTGAAAAAAAAAAGTCAAACCAAGAACCATTTATTGCCCATTGTTTTAGTCTCAAATTGCCTCAAAAATTGAGTCAAAAACAGTCTCTCCCACTTTCAGACAATCCAAAAACATACTCTTCTCCTTCGTCCCCCTCTCTTCATGTCCATCTCTCTCATTCTCGATTTCAAAATTCACAACCAACTTCTTCCTTTCTCAAAACTTAGAGCAAACTCATCACCATGGCCAACAAGCTCCACGGGTTTCAAGCTTTATTTCTGTAACACCCGAGATTTTTAGTGCATTAAAAATGCATTAAATTAAAGATTATGTTAAGACAAAGTACAATTAAAGGAAAATACTGTATAATAAGATGGAAAATTATACAGTGTTAGAGCAATGCAATATAAGAATTGAATTGTGTGGACCACAATTTTATCTTATACTTTTTATAAAAGAAAAGAAAAGAAAAAAAAAAAAAAAGAAAAAAATCAGAAAATATCACAAACTCGACTTTCTCTCTCTACTTTCTCTCTCTAGATTTTCTCTCTCTCTCCTCAAATCTCGTTTGAGATTCCGGCGTTATTTTTCGACACCTCCCATACCAGTGGGAAGCTCTCGTTGAGCTGAGTCCAACGAGATGTCGTGCCACCCAAAACACCGCCGGAGGAGGGCTCACGCGCCGCCCAAAGTGGCGGCGAAACCCATATTTTCCCGACGTCGTTTCTCGGCCGTCCGACCACCAATCGACGTGATTTTGGTGTCTATGGACTCAGTGTGAGGAGAGGAACAAGATGGTACCAATTTTCCAGCTCAATTTTGGCTGGAAAGGCTTCGCCGGAGCTGCCCGTCTACGCCGTGTCGTCGCCCCTCGAGAACCGCCGATAATGGCGGCGGTGAGGTACACTGCCGCCACCGTTCGATTCAGACGGCGACGGGGAGTGAAACCCCTCGCCTAATTTCGCAGCCCAGCCGCGGTTGGTCGGAGTTCCACCTCCGCCGTTGAGCGCCGCCGCGGAAGCCATCGTAGCCACCGTTCCCGGCTGCCTCGCCCCAAATTGAAAGGGGGAAAATGTTCAGATGGTTGAGAAGAGCATGAAGCAACTCTCAATTGCACGAAATGACGGCCGGTCACCGGAGAACGACCTCCGCCTTGGTGCGCCGCCGTGGGGAGCTTCGGGCCGCCTTTCCACGCGGTGTTGAGCTGCCCCATCGTAGGGGAAACACTCAGAGGAGGTCGGGGAACAATTCCTCCACCTCAATTTCACGGTATCTCTGCCGGAGATAGGAGATCGGAGCCGCCGGTTTTGGCCGTGAATTCCGTCTTCGATTTGCTATGTTAGAGGCCGAATTGGGTGAAATTGACCCCACCAATCGACTCAGGAGGGTCGAATTAGGGGGGGTAGGCTCGAGCTCAGCCCTCAACGGAGCCAACCGCCGCCGGTCAACGGCCGGTCAACGGCGGTCAACGCCGGTAAACTGCCGGTCAAAGGGCAAAATGGGATTTTGTGATCCGGACCTCCGATCGAAGATCCGAGACCGCCTCCCGACTCGTTTCGACGCTCTGAACGCAATGGTGACCTCCGTTCGAGCTAATTCCACTCCGATGAAAATCGTCCGGTACCAATTGCACGCGGATCGAGGCGATTCAAACAGCAGCATCGGAGTCCAGAATGACATTTTCAAGAATGTATGATCTCCATGAAGCATTCCTAGCCATTTATGGTCGCTCGATGAGCACTGCAGAGGATGCTTCACATACTGTAGATACAGCGAGATACAACTGGATCTGCTTTGCTTGGAGTTCAAGTAAGTAGGAATCTCGACTACAGTATGAACTGTTTTAGATGCTTTCATAGAAATTTATGAAATGCATGATCAGTGATTGTTACACTGTTTTATGTGAGAATGGGTTTTATAACGTTACAAGGTGACGAAAAACCCGTTAAGGGTAAAATCGTCATTTTTAAGGAAACGGCTAGAACGGAGTCGAACACTCCGATTTAGCATAATGTTATTAGATGGAAAATGTTCCGTGATACGTTAAGTAACGTAACGGTCATATGAGATCAGAGATTTCATAAGGATGTTTTAAGTAAACGAGAGGTAACCGTTGGGTTACAAAGTTGAAAGGAAATGTAACCCCGGTGGGTTACAAGGCTAATTGAAAGAAATGTAAACTGACAGTTTATAAGGTTGAGTAAGTGAATGGTAGACCGATAGTATACCAAGTTATGAATAAGGAAAGAATGATTAATGTTTACGTTTTATTATCAATCGAGTGGATTGATAATAAAGAAAGTTAATTAATGAGTCGGCTGTCGTTTGATCAGGACACAAAAGCCGACCAATGGAACGAGAAAGGAACGAGAAAGGAACGGAATAGAGAACGCTAGAGCATAGTTCGGGTAAGTTTCAAACCTCACCTACAGCATGAAGTAAATGATTTTTAAATGTTTATTTATATGATTTGCAAATGTGTTTGCAATTGTTAAGCAAGTTTCTTTTAAAGTATATTTGCATTTATTATGCAAAAAGTTTTAAAGTTCAAGAAAAAGAATTGCAATGAATTGCAATCGTTATGTTAAAGGTTTATTGGCATATTGATATGCATAACGTTATTTAAAAGTCTAAGTTATGATTTTCAAAGTATTGAAAGTATGTTTTGCATTATGACAATGCATAATGTTTTATAGTTTAAGTTAAAGGTTTAATGATGCATTTGCTATGCAATAATTTGCATTTGTTGTGCAATAAATTTAAGAATAAAAGTTATAGTTTGCAAAATGTGTTTGCATTTTATGATGTATTTATTAAGCAATATGTTGCATTTGTTATGCAATGTGTGTTAGAATGCAAATTATGATTAGTAAAATATGTTTGCATTTTATGTTGCATTTATTGTGCAATATGTTGCATCTGTTATGCAATAAATTTTATAGTATAAGCTATGAATTGCAAGTGTATTGCATATCATGTGATTGCATTTGAAATGCTCACTAAAGTTAATAAGAAGGTAACGTAAGGATAAAAAGAAAGTGTCGTACCAGCCTCTTTGTTATGAGGTAATGAAAGTAAAATTAAAGTGTGACCTCCTGAAGGTGAGGTACAAGACCTCAATGTTTGATGGTCTCAAGTCTTCCGCAAGGGAAGCATCATTTATATGATCTCATGATTAATGAGTTGGTACGAACACTAAAGAAAGTAAGGAAAATGAAAGTTATAAGATAAAGAAAGTTAAAGAACAAGAATAAAGGTTGAGAAAGAAATGAATGTTTAAGTTTATAGAATGTTCATAAAATGCTCATAATTGAAGTTAATAATTGAGCATAAATGGAGTCATACATTCTGATGTTGCTTGAATGCCTTTCATGAAATGTTTATATGCTATGTTATGGAAAACATTCAGAGAAATGTTTTATGACAAGTGTTTATGAAAAACATTTTCATGTTTTCAAGAGACGGTTTATGAACGACGTTTTAAGAAAAATGTTCAAGAAATGTGTTAAGAGAAAGGTTTTACATTAAATGTTTATGAAAAACATTTCATGTTTTCAAGAAAAGGTTTACGAATGACGTTTTAAGAAAAACGCTGAAGAAATGTTTTACGAAAAACGTTTATGCAAAACGTTTCAGAAATGTTTTATGAAAAACGTTTTCAGAAATGTTCTATGAAAGACGTTTATGAAGAACGTTTTTAGAAATGTTTAAGGAAAACGTTTATGAAAAATATTTTCATAAATGTTTATGGAAAACGTTCATGAAGAACGTTTCAAGAGAAAGGTTTTCATGAGAAAAGTTTTAAAGCATGTTTAAATGCTTTGTGAGATTATGTTTGAACTTGCTGAGCGAAAGCTCATTAAAAGTTTTTCATGCTGTAGGTAACTTATGGGTGACCAATGGGACCCGTTAGAAGAGCTGGGTGCTGCGGAGGACAGATGCGAAGATTTGGGTATGGATACCATCACTGTTTGCTTCCGCTATGTAAAGAAAATGTTTTCCATTGTTTAATGTTGTGTTTTCAAAGTTTAAAGAAAATCAGAGTTTTAAGAATTGTATTCAAAGTTTTAAGATACAGTTATGAACTGTTTTATGTAATGATAAAGTAAAGTTTTAAACTATGATTTAATAAATGTTTCTTATTAAGTTTTGAGAAACGATTTGAAATGAGTTTAAGGGCAAGTGTTGAGCGATGTCTCCACTTGAATGCGACAGAGGTCGCATCAATTTTAAAGAACGTTTAAGGAAAGAAAAAAAAAAATTTACTACAGTATTTTCTTATCAAGTAAGTAAGATTACTGTTTTACGAAACGATGATTATGAAAGTAAAGTGACTGCCCGAAAAGGCGGGTCGTCACAATTTCTCATATGCCTTAGAGGAAGCACCAAATTAACCTTACTTAAGGTGTGGTCATAGTCAAGCGTAGTGAGAAGTAAGGATCGTTCTGCAAATAACTAAATTAAGGTGTAGTCATAGTTAAGAGTAGTTAACCTTAATATAGTTGTTGTTTGAATATAAACTAAATAACTAAATTAAATAAAACATGAGAAAATAAATAAAAACAAACAATAAGAATAAAACCGGTCAAAAGATCATTCTCTACTACTAATTAAGAACTATACAATTAATAACAAAATTATTCTTAATTCTCTATTGAAACTACCAACCGTAGATAACAGTAAGCTCTATTATTTTGCTGAGTAGATTTAATAAAATACGCGTTCTATTAGATCCCTTCTCATTAAATAACATAGAATAAGCTCTCTAAATTTAATCTAACAGAAGTATTAAGATGAGAGAAATAAATTGATCAAGGTAACAATCACACAAGTTCGGATCAATTAACCTGGATTATGTTCCACATGCAATCATACAAAAACGCAACAATAATCAATTACTACAATTCGCTACTAATGATTAAAATAACAAGACAATTACAGATCAAGCATTCTAATCTAGCAACTGGATTAAATTCAAGTCTTATTTAGTTGTGCACCTAAACAAAACAAAAACATAATCATGAATAATCTTTATGGAAGAACATACACAATCTTAATTGGAAAATTGGAAAATAATTCTCCAAATTAATCATATAATTAGGTCTAGGGTTTGAAATCCCCTTCAACCAAAACAAAACTAAAATAACATATTTGAAAAATAAAAGAAAGAAATAAAGAAAAGAACAATTTTGGCGTCAAAGAATTCTCCACGTGAACAAAATTCCTTGAGCCACCACTAGAGTCTTTCCTTTTTTTTCTTCTTCTTTTTCTTCATCTCCTAATCCTAAGAAACTAAAATAAAACAAAAAAAAATATTGATAGAAAAACTCTTTTGTTTTGTGTTCTAAGGTGGTATTTATATGTTTGGCATCAGAGAGTTGAAAATAGGTAACTTCTTATCAAATTTAGGTCAAATTTGGGCTAAATACGAAGGGATGGGTAGGGGCGTTGAATTCCCCTTGTAGCCACATGCTGTTAGACATGTATGCTCTAAGGAGTAAAAATGTAATACGTTTTTGGAGACATTTTTATCAATAAAGAATTTATTCGTTTATATATACCAAATATTGTCCTCTTTACGTTCATATTTGTTGAATGTATGATAAGCAAACAGTAGTCTGAGACTGTCAGTCTAAACCTTAAGAGTTGGGCATATGATGGGATGATTATGCGGTAGACACGACTCTTAAGGTGATGGTCTAAAATATATGATCCGCAATCGAGGGAATAAAGTTGGGCGCTTTATTCATGTAAAGATTGTTATGTTGTCTATATCCCTTTTGGGAGATGGTTTGTCTTGGCCATCGGAGTTGGACTCCGTGAATAGAAACATTGGCGCGTTGTCATAGGTGACGATGTGTTGGATCGGGACATAAAGTGAATTGATTTGGATTAATAATTCTGTCTTGGCAAATCGATTCACTTTAGACAATCATTTGTATTGTATCTTAATCCTGAGATGAATAATGGGCCCGTTGTCTCGACTTATGTCTTTTGATGTACCAATGGGTGACTCCCACATCTCTATAGTGGCATGCATGCCGGTACGTTGGAGGCATGACTCTTGATAGCGTAGACTTGTTATTCATAGATATGGAATCCATAGCTCCTCTTTAGGAGTAATGATATCCTCTTATATGCGTTGTCCTGTAATTGGAAAACTGGAGCGCTCAACCATTTGGATACATAGGTGTAACCGAATGGTATACTATCTTTGGATGGTAAGTTTTCTAATGGTGAGACAATGGAACGTAAGATAAAAATAATCGGGTAGGTAAGACAGAACTTGTCCTTAAGCCGATTATGGATGATCATATGGGGATGCGATACACTATGATATGTCATGGAGACTTAGTTACACGAGCTTCGTAATTCTATAAAGTTCGAGAGTGCAGCTCCAAGCTTTTAGTGGAGTAGCGTTGGAGTTGATAATTGTGAAATGTATATCTGGGATATTGGGTTTCATAATTATCATGAGCTTGAACTTTATAGGTCCATTTTGGTCCCCTTTGCTAGCTCACAAAATCCTGTAACGACACGGCGTGCTTTTCCAATAATTGGTGACTTATGTCGGATTTATCAGATTGGTTTAAAATTTATAAGAATCAAATAATTCATGTCTGTTTATCGGTTGAATTAATTATGTAAGAAATTAGTTCAAGATGAACTTGTTGAATTATGGCGTTCGGATAATTCTTGTCTGTTTATCGGTTGTTTTAATTTTGGACAATTAGAACAAGATAAACTTGTAGAATTATTGTGAATTGATTTATTTTCTTAGAGATTATCTTGATAAAGTTTGTTTTGATCAGATATCTTTTCTATTGGGCTATTTGAATCAAAACTGAGACTTTATCCTTTAGAATCTCGGGTGGAAAATAAAAGATTCGCGGAGATTTTTTCTCGACAGTTTGGCCTGCCTATCAGAAAGTTCGGCCTGCCGAATTGGCCAGTTCGGCCTGCCTATCACACAGTTCGGCATGCCGACCGCGACAGTTAAGATTACGCTTTTTTCACGCATATCTTATCAGATATTGATCCAAACTTGATTCTGTTTCGATTTTTGAGACCTAATCTGATATGGACTGACCCCAAGGACCAATACTTATAAAAAGGGAGTGAGTCTAATGATTTAAAAAAAAGATCAATTTGAGAGATTAAGAGTGATACTCTTCTAGTGAGCATCTGAAAACTCCCTGAGAGCTTTTGTTCACAAATCACGAACACTAGCTTTGGGTTCTCTCGATTGGTTGGAAGGAGAGTCACCGGTGGAAGAGCTGTACGTGTGAGCCCACACTCACTCCGGTTGTGGATAGAGAATAGCAAAGAAGACCAGTTGGTTGAGGCTCTTCTGGAACGTTACTTCTCTACACAGGTCGCGGAGGTTCTTCGGCACACTGAGGTTAGTAAGATCTGTTTAATTTATACATATAACATGTCAAACTTGTGTTTTGGAAAATACTCTGGTGAAAAATTTTAAAAATTCCGCTGCGCACTTTGTTTCCAACACATGCAACACAGCTTTAGGGTCGTCGATTTATCTTCTGCATGCAAGGTCGCGCTTCTTTGCTTGTGACCGCACACTTATAGGATGTCTGGCATGGCAACTTGGATTGATGCTCGCAGCTGCGCCTGGCTTCTATGCTATGACATGACGACGAGCTTTTTTCTCACAAGGGCTGTTGGAAAAATAGTATGCAGTGAAATTTGAAAGATTTTATATCAGAGTATTTTTCAAAATACAAGTTTGACATGCTATATGCATAAATTAACTAGATCTTACTAACCTTTGTGTGTCGAAGAACCCCTGCAAGCGTGAAGAGAAGTAACGTTCCAGAAGAGCCTTAACCAACTAGACTTCTTCGCTATTCTCTATCCACGATCGGAGTGAGTGTAGGCTTACACATACAACTCTTCCACCAGGTGACTCTCTTTCCAACCAATCGAGAGAACCCAAAGCTAGTGTTTGTGATTTGTCAACAAAAGCTCTCAGGGAGTTTTCAGATTCTCACCAGCAGAGTATCACTCTTAATCTCTCAATTGATCTAAATAACTCTTAAGACTTACTCCTATTTATAGAGGTTGGGTCTAGGGTCAGTCCTTATCAAATTAGGTCTCAAAAATTCAGATCAAAATCCAATTCGGATGAATATCTAATAAGATCTGTGTAAAAACGTGTGATCTTATCCTTCGCACATCGGCAGGCCGAACTGCATAATCGGCAGGCCGAACACGTGGATTGGTAGGCTGAACTGTCGAATAAAAATCTTAGCAAATCTTTTATTTTTCACCCGAGATTTTATAGGATAAAGTCTCAGTTTTAATTCAAATAACCCAATAGAAAAGTTATCTTAGTAAAACAACTTTATCTAGATAATCTCTATGAAAATAAATGAATTCCTAATAATTCTACAAGTTTATCTTGATCTAATTTATCCAAAAAATTAAATCAACTGATAAACAAATAAGAATTATCCGATCCCAATAATTGAACAAGTTTATCTTAAATCAATTTTATCACAAAATTAATTCAACCGATAAACAGACATGAATTATCTGATTCTTTCAAATTTTAACCAATCTAATAAATCTAACATAAGTTACCAATTATTGGAAAAGCACGCCGTATCGTTACAGGATGTTTTGAGCTAGTAAAGGAGACCAAATGGACCTATATAGTTCAAGCTCCCGATAATTATGAAACCCAATATCCTAGATATACATTTCATAATTATCAACTCCAACGTTACTCCACTAAAAGCTTGGAGCTGCATTCTCGAACTACATAGAATTATGAAGCCCGTATAGCTAAGTCTCTATGACATATCATAGTGTATCATATCCCCATATGATTATCCATAATCGGCTTAAGGACAAGTTCTGTCTTACCTTCCCGATTATTTTTATCTTACGTTCCATTATCTCACTATCGAAAAACTTACCATCCAAAGATAGTATACCATTTGGTTACACCTACGTATCCAATTGGTTGAGCGCTCTAGTTTTTCAATTACAAAATAACGCATATAAGAAGATATCATTACTCCTAAAGAGGAGCTACGGATTCCATATCTATGAATAACAAGTCTACGCTATCAAGAGTCATGCCTCCAACGTACCAGCATGCATACCACTATTAAGATGTAGGTGTCACCCTTTGGTACATCAAAAGACACAAGTCAAGACAACAGGCCCACTATTCATCTCAGGATTAAGATACAATACAAATGATTGTCTAAAGTGAATCGATTTGCCGAGGCAAAATTATTAATCCAAATCAATTCACTTTATATCCCGATCCAACACATCGTCACCTATGAGAATGTTCCAATGTTTCTATTCACAGAGTCCACCTCCGATGGCCAAGACAAACCATCTCCCAAAAGGGATATAAACAACATAACAATTTTTACAAGAATAAAGTGCCCAACTTTAGTCCCTCAATTGCAGATCTTATAATTTAGACCGTCACCTTAAGAATCATGTCTTCCGCATAATCGGTCCATCATATGCCCAATTCTTAAAGGTTTAGATCGACAGTCACAGACTTTTGTTTGTTTATCATACATTCAACAAATATAAACGTAAAGATGACAAGATTTGGTATATAAACAATAAATAAATTCTTTATTAATAAAAATGTCTCTAAAAACTTTTTACATTTTGACTCCTTAGGGCATACATGTCTAAAAATCTCCCACTTGCACTAAGTGAGTAAATATGACAAATCTCGTATCCCCATAGCTTCCACATACCTCTCGAAGACTCTCCCAGTAAGTGTCTTCTTAAATAGATTAGCTAAATTGTCCTCTGATGCGATCTTACACACCGTGACATGCCTACCCTCAACGAAGTCCTTTATCACATGATACTTTCGATCAATATGCTTACTCTTCTTGTGAAATATTGGTTCCTTAGCATTAGCTACCGCTGCACTGTTATCACAGTACAGTGATACCGCCTTATCCATACTAGGAACTACCTCAAGATCCCTAAGGAACTTGTAGAGCCACACTGCTTCTTTCGAAGCATCACTAGCTACCACATACTCGGCCTCCATCATTGAATCCGAAGTGCATTTTTGCTTGGCACTTCTCCAGCTAATGGCACTGCCGCCTAAAGTAAACACAAAATCCAAAGTCGATTTCCTAGAATCTAGACAAGATTGAAAATCCAAGTCAGTGTATCCTAGAGGAGTCAAGTCCTCACCCGAATACACAAGTATATACCCTCGAGTCCTCAGGTACTTAAAAATATGCTTTACCACAACCCAATGGTTCGGTCCTAAATTCGCCTAAAATCGACTTACAATCCCAACCAAATAACTAATATCCGGTTGTGTGCAAAGCATGGCATACATGAGACTACCCACTACCAAAGCATAAGGCACCTTCTACAAGTATTCTCTTTCTTCATAAGAGTATGGAGAGTCTTTCTTAGAAAGAGTAATTCCTGACCTAGATGGTTGCCCACCTATCTTGGAATCCTGCATTGCAAACCTCTTGAGAATTTTATCTATGTATCCGGCCTAGGACAAAGCTATCATTTTGTCCTTCCTATCCCGAAAGATTTGGATACTAAGAACAAAATTAGCCTCACCTAAGTCCTTCATGTCAAACTGCTTGGTCAACCATAATTTGACCAATGACAATGCCCCAATGTCATTGCCAATTAGCAGAATGTCATCTATATAGAGCAGTAGAAAAACCACCTTCCCATCCTTAATGTGTTTGTAAACACATGGCCCATCCATAGTTTGTGAGAACTCATAAGTCTTGATCACTTTATCAAATCTTATGTTCCAAGAACGAGAAGCCTGCTTAAGTCCTTAAATTGACTTTAGCAGCCTACAAACCTTCCCCTCTTGACCCGTGACCTTGAACCCGTCTGGTTGTTCCATATAAATGGACTCATCAAGATAGCCATTTAGAAAAGCTGTCTTGACATCCATCTGTCAAATCTTGTAGTCGAGAGCGATAGCTATGGACAAGAGAATCCGGATGGACTTAAGCATGGCTACAGGCGAAAAGGTTTCCTTATAATCGATTCCTTCCTTTTGCGTATAACCCTTAGCTACCAGTCTAGCCATAGAGATTTCGACCTTTCCATCCACTCCTCTTTTCCTATTGTAGATCCACTTACACCCTATAGGTTTTACCCCTTCGGAAAGATCCACAAGTTCTCAAACCTGATTAGTCTCCATAGACTTCATCTCAATGTTCATGGCCTCTATCCAAAGTTTTGGATCAACATCCTCCATAGCCTCTGCGTAAGTATAAGGATCCCTATCATGTTCATCCGGTTCAGCCAAGAAGACCTCCCCATTGAACATATACCTCTCAAGTTGACGCCTGATACTCCCACTATACCAAAGCCCCTGAGGTTGTTGTTCAGGTTTGTTTGGTTTTTCTACATTGATCGGAACGGTTTCATTCGGAACCTCCGGAGTGATCGGATCACTCCTTAACTCCTCAAGCACCACTTTGCTTCAAGGTTTAAAGTCGTCCATGTAACTCTCCTCAAGGAAAGTTGCATTAGTTGAAACCATGACTTTATTTCCTTTGGGTTATTAAAATAACCCCCTTTAGTCCCTTTTAGATATCCTACAAACATGCAAACTTCCGAGCATGCTTCTAACTTATTCAGATCCTTAAACAGGACATGAGCCGGACATCCCCATATGCGAATATGGTTTAAGGATGTCTTCCTACCCGTCCACAATTCATGAGGAGTTTTAGGGACCAATTTTGAAGCACATTGTTCAAAAGATAACATGCGGTTTATAGTGCATATCCCCAAAAGGATAAAGGCAATGACAAATAACTCATCATGGACCTAATCATGTCCAATAAAGTCCTATTTCTTCTCTCCGCTATGCCATCCTACTACGGAGTGCCCAGCGTAGTTAAATGGGATAAAATCTCATTCTCTAATAAGTGTCCCAATAACTCATCGGAAAGGTATTTCCCACCTCGATCGGATCGAAGTGCCTTTATGGGTCTACCCAATTGCTTTTCCACTTCAGCCCAAAACTCCCTAAACTTGTCAAAAGTTTTGCTTTGTGGTGCATCAGGTACACATACCCATATCTTGAGTAATCGTCAATAAAAGTGATGAAGTACTCATACCCTCCTCGTGCCTGAATGTTCATCGGTCCACAAACATCACTATGCATAAGTTCTAGAACCCCTTCGGCCCTATTGCCCTTAGACCCAAATGGTCTTTTGGTCATTTTACCCTCTAAACAAGATTCACATTGAGGTATAGATTCCACCTTTAAGTGACTTAAAGGTCCATCGCTTACCAACCTTTGAATCCTATTCAGGTTAATATGACCAAGGCGTAAATGCCAAGGATAAGTCTTATTAGAGTGAGAAGTTTTAAGTCTTTTAGAGTTATTATCATTCATCTCAGCATTAAGCAATAAGTCCATCTTAGGTTTGATAAAATATAGATTATTTTGCATCCATCCAGAATAGATAAAAGATTTGTTTTTACGAATCACCACTTTATCATTAAAAGAAACCAAATAGGAGTCTTTAAATAAACAAGCTGCATAAATTAAAGTCCTTTTAAATTTAGGAACATAAAAATAATCTTGCAAAAATAAATTCCTATAATTATCAAAATAAAGATGGACATCTCCCACTGCTTTCACTGAGATCAAGGATCCATCGTCCATCTGAAGCCTAAAGTCTTCATATAACAGTCTTTTCGTTTCTTTGAACCCCTGCAGAGAAACACAAACATAATTAGTTGCACCGAAATCTATAACCCAAATATCATTGGATTCCTTAACCAAACAAGTTTCTAAATATAGAAGTCACACCTACCTCTTTTGGAAAGGAAGTCCTTGCAATGCTTCTTGATATGCCCGACCTTCCCATAGAAGAAGCACTTAAGCTTCTTTGGGTTCTTCTTGCTCTTGGTACTAGCAGGAATAGAAAACTTCCCGTTCTTGGCCCGTTGCTTCTTTCCATTCCCAGAGTTGAGATTGGAACCAGAAGCAGCTACCATGTTGGCCTCTCCACCCGCAGGAGACTCCCTGATCAGCAGTTTGAACTCTTATAACTGTTTCATCAATTCCGTCAATGTCATATCCCGTCTATTGCTTAAATTAAAAGTGGCTCTAAATGGAATAAATTTCTTTGACAGAGTCTCAAAGACCATAGTCATATGAGTTTCAGCATCGATGTCGGCTCTATTGGTTTGAGCCTCAGCGAGGTAACCCATGACCAATATCATATGCTCCTTTACAGATGTCCCGGGTCTCTGCTTACAGTTTAAGAGTTTTGAAGTGCCCCTTGCCACTTTGTTATGGCTTTGCCTCCAAACATGTCCTTAAGCTTATCCAAGATCTCCTTCACAGTCTCATAATCCTAATGTTGAGCCTGTAGCACGTTATTCATGCTAGCCATAATATAGCAGCGGGCTTGATCATTAGCATCTTTCCAGCGACCATACGCTTGGAATTGCTTATTAGTTTAGTCTCCCATAGGCTTGGGAGGACAAGGGGTTGTTAGTACATATTTCAGTTTCTCAAAGGAGAGGACGATATCCAAGTTTCATTTCCAATCATTATAATTCTCTCCAGTTAATAGGTTTTTGTCAAGTATCGATGATAAAGCATTTTTAGACATTTTTAATCTATAATAAAGAATCATATACCAAACATAAGCAAACATATAATAACAATTTAGTAAGATAAAACAATTATGTAAAAATACAAATGTGTTTATGTGTCAAAACCTTGAAAATATCACAACCTTACAATGATAATTCCCAACTCATAATTCAACAAGCTCCTAGGGGAGTCATGCCAAATTCAATTAGGAACACGAACCCCCTCCTGATTAATATATGCCATCCAAGATCCGTATGATCCAACATATATTAATAATCGTTTCTTTGGCCATTAATTTTATTAACAAAGCTCTTAAGGGAGGTTAATAATAAAATTAACGTGAGTGTATAACCATCGTTCCAATATTTTATCCATGATTTATAATCACCACCTAGGGGTGTGCAACCACAAATCATGCCAAAATACCTTATCCTCTTAGAGATCCAATCTGGTACATGATAGAAATCCCTTCCTAGGGGTTAGGACCACCACGTTTTGCCTATGGACCAACGATGGAGGCCTTAGGTTCTCTCTTTGAAAACCTTCTCCTACTCAATCTTTTGAAATCAAGGTTTTATTTTAAGAATATGCATGAACAATTTTAATATTAGCGGCACTCCCTATTCTATATGACAAGTTATCAATATACATGGCAAATCATATTATAATGTAGACAAGCAAAATAATTATAACCATAATATTATGGCTCCACCCTAGAGAATAGAAAACTAAGATTACAAGAGAATAATCGAGACATATTATCGATTCTTAATCCTTGAATCCTCAAGCTGTATCCTTCTTCATGTAACGCCCATCTTCAAGTCTGCAATCCTGTATGAATCGAATACTTCATATTTCCGGTCATATCCAAATTTAATGTTTCTCAAAATTGTCCCCAAAACAAAATTAAAACTGCATTGAAAACTGCACCTTTTCTAGAAAAATTTCCAACTCTCAGTCGACAGGCCGATCTGGGTGATCGGCCTGCCAGTCATTCTCCATCGACCTATCGATCAGGAAGATCGGCCTACCACCAGAGCCACTAGATTTTTGCCCCACTAACGGCCTGTCGAACCTATCCTTTTGGCCTGCCGATCTGTGACCATCGGCCTACCGAACTGTAGGGTTCGACATGCCGACTGTTCAAAAATCTCCCATTCCAAAAAATATAATTTTTAATGCAATTCATCAATTTTATTTTCAATAATTCAAAAACATAAAATTAGAGACTTATGAAATACCTAGGAGCACCATCATCAATCTTCTAGATCCCTATTCTAGATCCGTCTTCTCCGAATGATTATTTAATTACAAAATTCTTACAAATTTAAAAATAAATAATAATTCCTAGACGGAGATGATAGTCCACCATCTAATTACGTGAAAAACCTAGATACACATTCTAACCTCTAAAGAACCATAACCGGTATAAATTAATTAATTAATAAATAATTAAATAACAATTTAATCAATCATAATTAATTAATAAACATTCACCACATAATCCATAACATATAAAATATATAGAAGCCTAGAGTGCCAACTATCTATAAAATTAAATTCAAGTATAGGAGAGATTAAGATCACAAATTTTATACATATAGTATGATCACAAACTCGTAAATTTATGTAAAAACCATGGCTCTAATACCAATTGTTGGAAAAATAGTACGTATTAGAATTTTAAAAATTTTATATCAGAGTATTTTCCAAAACACAAGTTTGACATACTATATGCATAAATTAACCAGATCTTACTAACCTTTGTGTGCCGAAGAACCCCCCGTAATCGTGAAGAGAAGTAACATTCTAAAAGAGCCTCAATCAATTGGTCTTCTTTGCTATTCTCTATCCACGATCGGAGTGAGTGTGGGGTCACATGTACAGCTCTTCCACTAGGTGACTCTCATTCCAATCAATCGAGAGAACCCAAAGCTAGTGTTTGTGATCTGTGAACAAAAGCTCTCAGGGAGTTTTCAGATTCTCACCAGCAGAGTATCACTTTTAATCTCTCAATTGAACTAAATAACTCTTAAGACTTACTCCCTATTTATAGAGGTTGGGTTTAGGATTAGTCCTTATTAAATTAGGTCTCAAAAATTCAGATCAGAATCAAATTTGAATAAATATCTGATAAGATCCACGTAAAAATAAGTGATCTTATCCTTCGCTCATCGGTAGGCCGAACTACATAATCGACAGGCCAAACTCGCCCATCGACAGGCTGAACACGTGGATCGGCAGGCCAAACTGTCGAATAAAAATCTCACCGAATCTTTTATTTTCCACCCTAGATTCTATAGGATAAAATTTCAATTTTAATTCAAATAACCCAATAGAAAAGTTATCTGATTAAAACAACTTTATCTAGATAATCTCTAAGAAAATAAATGAATTCCTAATAATTCTACAAGTTTATCTTGATCTAATTTATCCAATTAAATCAACCGATAAACAGACAAGAATTATCCGATCTCAATAATTCAACAAGTTTATCTTAAATCAATTTTATCACAAAATTGATTCAATCGATAAATAGACATGAATTATCTTATTCTTCCAAATTTTAAGCAATCTGATAAATCTGACATAAGTTACCAATTATTGAAAAAGCACGCCGTATGGTTACAGGATGTTGTGAGTTAGCAAAGGGGACCAAATGGACCTATATAGTTCAAGCTCCTGATAATTATGAAGCCTAATATCCCAGATATACATTTCATAATTATCAACTCCAACGCTACTCCACTAAAAGGTTGGAGCTGCACTCACGAACTACATAGAATTACGAAGCCGTATAGCTAAGTCTCCATGACATATCATAGTGTATTGCATCCCCATTTGATTATCCATAATCGGCTTAAGGACAAGTTCTATTTTACCTTCTTGATTATTTTTATCTTACATTCCATTATCTCACCATCAGAAAACTTACTATCCAAAGATAGTATATCATTCAGTTACACCTATGCATCCAAATGGTTGAGCGCTCTAGTTTTCCAATTACAGGATAACGCATAAAGAGGATATCATTACTCCTAAAGAGGAGCTATGGATTCTATATCCATGAATAACAGGTCTACGCTATCAAGAGTCATGCCTCTAACGTACCAGCATGCATACCACTATTAAGATGTGGGCATCACCCTTTGGTACATCAAAAGGCACAAGTCAAGGCAACGAGCCCACTATTCATCTTAGGATTAAGATACAATACAAATGATTGTCTAAAGTGAATCGATTTGTCAAGATAGAATTATTAATCCAAATCAATTCACTTTATGTCTCGATCCAACACATCGTCACCTATGACAACGTGCTAATGTTTATATTCACGGAGTCCACCTCCGATGACCAAGACAAACCATCTCCCAATAGGGTATAGACAACATAACAATCTTTACATGAATAAAGTGCCCAACTTTATTCCCTCGATTGCGGATCTAATGATTTAGATCGCCACCTTAAGAATCGTGTCTTCTGGATAATCTGTCCGTGATATGCCTAATTCTTAAAGGTTTAGACTGGCAGTCTCAGACTTTTGTTTGCTTATCATACATTCAACAAATATGAATGTAAAGAGGACAAGATTTTCTATATAAACAATAAATAAATTCTTTATTGATAAAAATGTCTTCAAAAACTTATTACATTTTTACTCCTTAAGGCATACATGTCTAATAAGGGCATGCTCCGATCTTGCTAATATTACTAATTTTTCCCCTAAAAGTTTCAAAAATCCATATTTATCACCCGATTGACTTCCAAACTGATTAAATAAACTTCTTAGAATCCAAATCTTCAATTTCTATCCCATTTTCTTGTCTTTACCTTAAAGCACCTGCAAGGCACAAAATCACAAAATAAACATAAATTACACAAGAATAAAGCAAATAAATTTGGGAAGATAGATTGGAAAATAATTTCAAATTATGCACTTGTTAATTTCTAACCAAAGGCTTCCAAGTTTTCGATAGAGATTTGAGGCAGGCTTTTCATAAAATGATTTTGGATTTTAGTTTGTGTTTACCATGAATTTAATCTTTGACTTTTGTTATTTAATCTTTTCTAAATTTTGGTTATGAACATGCACCACTTTTTGAATGATGAACAAAATCTGGGTATTACGTTAAAACAGAGAATAAATGTTTGTTTTGGTTCATGTTTGTTTTGGTTCAATCTTATGATTGGAAAAATGTTTTAAATGTTTAAAATCAGATTCTAGGGTTTCATGTTCGTAGGCTTCGGGGGAAGTACCAAATTAATTCTTGCTACAAATATGTTGTTGTTGTGTATAGTAATGAGCAAGGGTCGTTGCCATAGGATATTGGGTCTAATTAATTAGTTATTGACACAAAATTTAAAACACACCAATACAAAACACAAACGGGGGTTTTAAAATTTAATTAACTAAATGAATAAAAAGACAAGAAAAGTGAATAAATGTAAAATAATAATAATAATGAAATCACTCAAATGATCATACTCCACCACTAAACAATAACCATAAAATTGATTATAAACTATTCCCAATTAGCTATTAAAACTACAAACTGTAGATAGTAATAAGATCTACTATCCTAATCTCTCCTTACTTTGTCGTTAAGCAAAACAAGTTTTTCACTTAATCCATTTCCCTTAAATAACCTAGAATAAGCTTTCTAGATTCTATTCAATAGAAGCATTAAGATAAGAAAGATAGGTTAATCTAGATAACAAACATACATTCTCGGATTATTCAACCTAGGTTGCATTTCACATTGCAATTAATAAAAATATCCCGTGATCATACCTTGCAATTTGTTACAAATGATTAGAATAACAAGACAATCATGAATCAAACATTCCAATCTAGCAATAGATTAAATTCTAGTTCCATTTAGCTGCGTAGCCAAACAAAACACAAAAATAATCATAAACAATAGTTATAAAAGAACATAAACAATCTCAATTGAAAAATTGGAAAGCAATTTTGAAAATCAATTACATAATCATATCTAAGGTTTTGAAATTCCCTTCAACCTAAAATAAAATTAAACTAAAAACATTGAAAAAGAATAGAAGGAAAGAAGAAAGAAAAGAATAATTCTAGCGTCAAAGAATTCTCCGTACGAATGATATTCTTTGAGCCACTAAACCTAAAAAGACTAAGAAAAAGCTAACAAAAACTTGTATTTTTGTGTTGCATAATGACCTATTTATGGGCTCTTCAAGTTGGGGTCAACGAGAAACTTTGGAGTCAATTTGGATTTAGAAACCTGATTTTTTGCTGCATAGCATTGCGGCACTAAAAGTCTCACGCTGTAGTGCTATGAAAAGTCTTTCACAACATTTATGTCTAGCATCATAGTGTTAGAAGGACAACAGCGTGGCTCTAAGAAAAAGTTTTTACAGCATTTTTCGCCCCCGGTACCACCGTGGCTTAACTTTTATGGTGCTACGATGCTCTATGATTGGGTTTTTGGCTCAAAAATCTATCTAAATACCTCTATTTTGGCCTTCAATCATGTTTCAACATCCAGGACATCTACAAAACACAAAAATACAAGTAAATCACAAAACACTAAAGAATAAAACAAGGAACTACGGGAAAAAATTGATCAAAAACTATATCTAATTAATCACTTATCGTATGATAGGTATTTTAAGGATTAAAAGCTTAGAATTATGTCTAAACATGATTTTTTTTTCTATTTTGAGCAGACTCTAAAATTTGTGATTTTGGTGCAAAATTTAAGGAAACTTGTTTATTTACATGCTAAGATATTTTACTAGGTGTGTTAGACTGAGTTTGATTATTAAAAACCAGTTTAAGTTAGAAATTTTAGAGGTTTTTTGAATTAGATTGTGAAGGACCAAATTGGGAAGAACGTGGTTCGAGAGAGGGGGTGGTCAATAGTCCCTTGTGTAGTGGGGTCAATCGGTGTGGCTGCCCAAGCTACTACCACCTTCACCTGAGCCTATTGGGTCCTCCGGCTTTCTCTAGTTCAGTTACTTTTTGTTCCGTTGTGTATAAACTCTCTTAAAACCCCCATTCTTGTGTTCTAAAGTCCTTAGAAAACTAATTCATATTATAGGATCATTTTAACATAAACAACACATTAGAGATTGATTTATACATAATATGAAAATATGGCTCTATTTGTTCTTTTTTTTTTCCCTTTTTGATGATGATTAGAAAGCATCAATTTACAGGTTGAGTTTGTAAGACTTAGAGACATCTGTGGATATTTTTTGCTAAAGAGGTAGGATTCTAATCCTTCTCTTGGTTACCATGTTTGGAATTTGATTTTTTGCTTCTGGCCAAATTAAATTACTTAAGATGAGCATGTTATGAAAAGTTATTTATGAAATGTGTTTTAGTCTTATTGCTATGAGTTTGCAAAAAGTATATATGTAAATATGCTTGTTTTCTTATTTTAGCAAATAAATTTGAAATTCATGTTCTAGACTCAGAATAAGAAATTTTGAGCACTTATGATTTTCAAATACTACTGAGGATGTATATGGCTCCCGGTGGTTGGTTTTAAGCAACGATAGAGACTAGGTTATGTAGAATGCAATCCTAGGGACAAAACCCTCGATTGGGAGCTCCGTAACGTGGGCAACAACTAAAGTATTGTAAGTATGTTCATATACGTTATGAAATGATTTAGAAATTGAGAACTAAATCAACCGGATCATCTCACTCTCTCTTTTACTTGTTCTTCCATATGTTATGTTTTAAATATTTTGTTTATTTATTTAAATGCTTTCACTTCTGTTTACTTTATTATTCTCTTTTAAATGCTAAAGTTGTTAAAAGAAATCCTACTACGCCTTTTGCTCATTTTTTTTCTTTATTTTACCCCTCCAAACGGTGAAGAGAGTGGTACTAAGTTAGTATCGAGATAGTGATGATGAATAGTCATTGTGTGTCTCCAGTTGAGCTTATGGCATGTGTTAGAGTTTTAGAACGGTTTGTACTAAATGCGATTATATTGTTTCCCTATTGTAATTCAATTGTATATGTGTAAAGACTATGCGGTCTTGCATCTATCCCTGTATTGAGGCTTCAGCATGAGTTAAGAGTTTATAGACTATTATGAGATTTAAACCATTTAAATTCTAAATTTTCATTTGAAATATTTAGTTTGGTTTTAACCTAAAATTTGTTTAAACTAAATATTTTGTTTGATTTAATTTATAAATTCAGGTTTTTTAAATTAAATAAATAATTTGCTTAATTTATATTAATTATGTTCTCACTCCTACCCCCTCTTTAGGGCATTACAGATTTTGCTATCGGAGCATGGCTTCAGATTCCATGAGAAACTGTATGAGTTTTGTTTTGGTTTGCCTCTAAAAAAAGTTTCTGTTTCAAAGTACTGTTTTATCTACGTAAGAATTTTTGTTATGTATATTATCATTTTAGCTTAAAAGTTTTGTAAAGAATAGGCTCTCTAAAAAAAACATGTTTTGTAAAAAAAAGGGCTTTATTTTGTTTAAAGAAAAGTTTTGTTTGGTTAAAAAAATGAAATAATTTCTTGTTTAAGAGGTTTTCATTGGTAGGTTACAATGGACACTGATGAGCATTTTGAGACCTACCTGGAATACATGCTCTTCCAAAATGTGAATGATGTCATGGTGCAAAGCTTCTTTGTTGGCATTAATTAGTCTTGCTCAATAGTGGTTCCATTGAATAGAATCGAGAATAGTGAGTTCATTTCAATAGCTATTTGAAGTCTTCTTGGTGGCTTTCGTGACCTCTAGGTCGAGAAATAAGAAAATCACTTATTTGTACTCTATAAAGTAAGGAAAATCTAAGTCTGTTTTGGATTATCACAATAGATTTACACGAGTAGCTCTAGAAGTTAAGAACAATGAGGATGACCCTCAAGAACCATTACGAGAAGGTCTTTCAGACAAAAAGCTACTTTGGTTGCTTGCTCTAGTCCATATAAGAACCTTCCCTCTAATGCTTGCCTTCGCCCAAAGACATGCAAACATTGAGGAGTACATGGAAAGTTTTTGTAAAGAGGTAAGTAGTAAGAAAAAAGAAGAAGAACAAGAGAGCATTCGCCAATCAAGAGGCATCCGACCAAAAGAAACCGAAGACCAATAAGTTGAAGAGTTTGTCAGGAGGTTTTAGAATTACACACCTCTGGTCTTGAAGATTGACGAGGTGCACAATCAAGTCAACAACCTTAATCTGTTGACCGACCCCCCCCACCATTGAAAAGGAATTGGGCTAAGAGAGATTAGAGCAAATATTGCAATATCCATAAAGATGTTGGCTATATGACCCGAGAATGCATCAAACTATAGGACTAAGTTAAGGCTTTTGTCTGGGATGACCATTTGTAAGAATTTGTTAAACTATTGTTGGCTCCCTACAATGGTGATCGAAGAACAATCAACTTGGCGAAGAAGACCAACTGAGGTAATAGAATTAAAGGAATCTTGATAATAGTATGAACACCTTGGATCCCTTAAACATTATACATACAATATTCAGTGGGTCAGTTATGAGGGACACTGTGAGTAGTTGATAAACATATGCTGAGAAGCTAGATTGGTTGACTGAGGAGACTACATGAATGTGTCCAGGCATATCAATAAAGTGTGCTAGCAAAAGGACATGCTGATCACATTCACTGAAGAGTAGGCCAATAACTTGCTTCACCCACACAACGATGCTCCGGTTTGTGAGTTCTAGATTGTCAACAACATGGTCTAACATGTCCTAATTGACAACTAAAGCTCTGCTGCCGTCCTCTTCAAGCAAGCTTAAGATTGATTATAGACAAGCAACGCTGTGCTAGTCCTTGTCAAGACATCACTATAGGTGAGGTTAGAGCATACTTCAAAGTTTTAAACATATATATAGTATTTGAAAATATTTTCTTCATGTTATAGGTAAGATTCGAGGCTAATTTGGATTCCACTCAAGTGCTTCCAGCTTAATCCTTTCCTTTTATGAGTTGGCTCTATATCCTCCTATTAGGGCAATACTCGATTATTAGAAAAGATCTTCATGTTCAATTTGCTTCTATATTTCATAACTTGGACAAACTATTATCAGATCATACATCCTGTCATACAGTTTTGTACTTCATAGTGTGCAGAACATTTCTTGCTTAAGGACGTTAAGCTAATTCAAAGAACTCAAGGCTTGTTTTTAAAATCGTACCAAAAAACTTCATAATTAATTCTTGTAAAATTGATAAGTCAAAGTCTATGTGGAATTGACTAAAATTTCATTTCACAAACCCTAAAAATTTCGATGAGATCTGCAACTTTTGTGTTTTAAGTTTTTCCAAAATCAAACATCTTGAAGGATTTTTTGCCTTTTCTCAAAACATGTAGATTTCAAAACCTTCCTTTTCTACTTGATCTGATTGGAATTCAAGGAAACCTTTTTCATGAAAATTGTTGATCTCGTCATTATCAATAAATCTCATGTTAAGCTTAAAAACTAATTCAACCTTTAAGCATCTCAAGAACAGATCTTTGAAACCTATTGTACTGTTTGTTACAACAAAAAGTGCAATGACTTAACTCATTAAGCTTACTTGTACTTGTTTATATTTCAACTTTGATATTTTAAGTTTATCATCATATACACAGTCGATAATGTCATTCTATAACATCTCCCTTACTTGACATAGCTCATAACCACTTTTGAAAACTGTTCTATTTTTTTGTGTTCATATTTGTCAAAGTTTTTGTTGCGATAGAATCTACAACAAATTCACTTTTTTCTTGTGTACAGAATTGTTTTCAACCTTTTTGGCATATCTTCAAACACATAAAACACAAACCAGTCATGCCATATAATTTTCCTTTCATACCATAATCCATAACATGTTCAAACATTTGGTATGCATGACTAATCAAAACATAACTTTACTCAAAGTTTGTATTCAAGAGTCTCCAAAACACTTGTATCCTCTTCAACAATTATAAATCTCTTATCCTCCATGAAAAACATATTCAAAACGCACTTTAACCATACTGAAAGAATAGCTAATAAAAACCCAAACTTAAAGCTTGAAATTGCATAAAACATACTTAATGTAAGTTAGGGTTTTTACTTCAAAACTTCTTGAAACTTTCTCAAAAATGGTTAACCTTGTTTCTAAGAATGATTTGGAAGCTTCGATCATCAAAATCTTGAGAGAAACTTAGCTTAAACGGGGTGGATTTCATGGATGAGAAAGATCAAGAAAATGAACTAAACTTTATTCCAATTTGGTATATGGCTATTTGTAGGACCATCTAGTGGCAAAATTATAAATATAAAAGTGTTGGTTTCCTTCCGCTTTTAGGACCCATGAAATTATCAAGAATAGTTTAGAATTTTTCACACTTTTTAAGAAGAAAAGTCAAACTTTGCCTTTGACTTTTGTAGACTAAATTTATACTGTGTAAAAGTTTTCTTATACTATTAGTATCCTTCTTATAACCTTCTACTAGCTTTTCACATTCTTCCATGATTATCCAAATTTTTTATTTAGTATAATTCCTATAATTTTATATGGTACAATTCCTTTACTGTATATTCTGTTATAGAATCTATTGCAACATATTCTTCAATAGTTTTGCGTTATAGCTTACTTTTCCTTCATTCATCATCAAACTTTCATCTTAATGAAATTAAACATTTACTTCATGAATATCTATCACAAATTTTGGATTTAACAAAAATCCTTGTGACATAAAATTGCTTACAACAACTCTTAGATATTGCATACAAAAATGCACTGAGAATTTCTCAGGTGGTACATCATCGATGGTCATAATACATACACCACCAACGGATCCCTGTTTCCCATTGCGCCACCTTCACCACATTACATCCTCCTCGAACTTAAGCTATAATTGGAGTTCTCCATCCAAGCACATTCCAAAAAATTGATTCAAATTGGTGTGACTTGTCTAATTTCCCACATCTTGCCAAGCTTGAGGGCATTTTCAATCAAGGCCCATATATGCTGTTTTATGACACATTCTATGGGTGGAAGCCGCTCGCTGATGACCGCTTATCCACATCAAGCTATGGACACTGAACCAAGTGCTTAATGGGAGGCAACCAATAGATGGAGATCACGCCATCACAAATTTGATCTTTTTACTCTCTTTCCCTCTAATTTTTTATTGTTTTTATTATTTTTGTCTGTTTTGTTTCATTTGTTTAGGTTGTTTTTTTTTCTTCTATGCTTCGTCTTACATTGAAAACAATGTAAGGATTAAGTGTGGGGGGAAAGATTTAGGATTTTATATTTCCTTTTCACTAGGTTTTTGTTTTCTTGTGTCTAAAAAAAACCAAAAAAAATTTGAACATTTTGTGAAATATTTTTCTTTTAGTTTTAGAATTTTGAGTCTAAAGATACCTTCTAACTTCTTTAATTATAATCGAGCATTAATTTTTATGTCTTAGATTGATGATGAGTATTATTTTGGATTGATGTTATTCTTTACTTAATATGTTTTTATGAAAATTGTACTCACATTTTATGCAGACAGCTATGTTATTCAGTAAACAAACTCGCATCTTAGAATAAATAGATTCTTATTCCCTCATTTTAACTTTCACTTTAAATTTTGACATGTAGGGATTGAATGTTAGAACTCTCTCAGAAGTTTTTTGAGGCGAACGACTAATCGAGGATCATTTAAAAAGAATTAAGGAACGATGTTTCCTTGCACCAAGGCCAAATAAGCAAGAGCGCCAATTGATGTTCCTAGAGGACACCCCCTCGTAAGCCAAGTTGAGCCTTTCATATAGACCTTTTTTTGGTTAACCATATCTTTTTACCTAGCCCGATCATAATTTTATCTTTACCCTTGTTCTAAAGATGAATAAGAGTTTTGGAGACATATTTTCATGTACCAAGGGAAATTTATCAAGGAATTGGGTTAGAAATAGGAAATAAGTATAGGGGAGGGATTGAATTAAGAAGACGAAAGGGAGAATTCTCATAAGGGCAGCTCAAGAGAAAAAACAAAAAGAAAAAGAAAGAATACAAAAAAAAAAGGAAAAGAAAAAAATCAAAAGAAAGAAAAAAAAGGGAAAAAATTAATAAAATTTCTTGAACTTTTCCATTTTTTTTGGATGTTACAAGGCTAGTTAGAATGATATAAGGCCTAACATAATGATATCCAGTCTATATAGGAGTTTTATGGGGTTTTGAGATGTGTTCATTGAGAAATCATACGATGTCTCTAGCTCTAGGAAGTCTTTAGGACCTTTGTAATATCTGTTCCTTTCTTGCTATCAACCACTACCCCTTAGCCCCATTACAACCTATATTGAAGACCTTTTGATTTATTGTAGTGCCTTTGGCATAGTGGAGATTTGTATCAAAGGGGGCGCTTATGATGTTTGATCCTTTCAACCAAGATTGGGTGATTGTTTCTATGAGAACTATGAGGGTTTATCTTTTTCAAAGCATGCATAGTTTCATTGTCTATAACGATAGTTATTTCACACACACACACTTGAGATAATTGTGAGAAAATATATTAGTTTGAGAATAACTATTGATTTTATTAAATTCATGTTTGATATCAAAGCTATGATCTTTTCTTATTTTCTAAGACTTACAGTTGGAAGGTTTGTATCCCTTATCCTTTTTTTAGGTCTTCAATTTAGTTGACAATGAGCAAAGATTAAGTGCAGGGGAATTTGATAAGTGATTGATTAGAATTAGTTTTTGATCTTTTTTTTTTCCATATTTTCTTGCTTTATCTTGAGTACTTTGTGTATTATTTGTGTTTTGTAAGTGTCCTAGAGGTTTAGAGTTAATTGGAGGCCAAAAGGGATGTATTTGGAGATTTTTGGGCAAAAAACCTAAGCACAGAGTGCCGCGGAACCATATAAGTACAGCCACGATGCTACCAGGTGCAAAAAATGCTATAGAAGGTTTTTTGTAGCACTAAATTCTGTCGTTGTAGCACTGCAATGCTAGGCATAAGTGCTACGGAAGACTTTTTGTAGCATTGCAACCTAACATTGTCAGTAGAAAACGGCATTATGTCGCGAAAAATTCAAGTTTCCAAATCTAAATTGACTTTAAACTTTCCCGTTTTGACCCGAACTTGAAGAGCCTAGAAATAGGTGATTATGGGATGGGCAAATGAAAGTTTTTCAACAGTTTTTCTTAGTCTTATAAGATGAAAAAAGAAGAAGTAAAAGAGGAGAATCAACAGTGGCTCTAAGCAAAAATGTTTGCATAGAGATTCTTGAAGACCGAGACTACTTCTTTTTTTCAATCTCTTTTCTTTTCTTTTCTTTTCTTTTCATTTTATTTTATTTTTCAATGTTTTTAGTTTAATTTTATTTTGGTTGAAAGGTAATTCAAAACCCTAGGCATGATTATATGATTAATTTTCAAAATTATTTTCTAATTTTCAAATTGAAATTGTTTATGTTCTTCCATAATTATTCTTCGTCATTATTTTCTTGTTTTCTTTGAGTGCATAACTAAATAGAACTTGAATTTAATCTATTGCTAAGTTAGAATGCTTGATCTGTAATTTTCTTGTTATTCTAATCATTATAGCAAACTGTCATCATTGATTATGAACAAGTTTTCGTATGATTGTATGTGGAACATAAGCTAAGTTAAATACTCTGAGTTTGTGTGATTTTTACCTTCATCAGCTTATCTTTCTCATCTTAATACTTCAATTAGATTAAATCTATAGAGCTTGTTCTAGGTTGTTTAATCGAAAAGGGGTTTAATAGAGTGCTCATCTTTTAAATCTATATAGTAAGGAAATATTAGGATATCAGAGCTGGTTGTTACCTACAGTTAGTAATTTTGATAGAGAATTAGAAATAGTTTTGTGATTAATTGTATAATTTTTGTTTAGTATTGCAAATGATCATTTAATCAGTTTTATTATTATTGTTTTATAGTTATTTATTTTCTTGTGTTTTATCTTTAGCTAATCATATTTAAAAATCCACTTAATTTATGTTAGTATTAGTGTGTCTTAGGTTTTTATAGAGTCCATAACTAGTCAATTAAACTCTCTTAGGTTTTTATAGAGTCCATAACTAGTCAATTAAACTCGATCCTTTATAGGAACAATCCTTACTTATTACTATACTAGGCTATGACTACATTTTAAGTGAGGTTAACTTGGTACTTTCCTTGAGATACTTAGAATAAAAGTTTCAACAGTCAAACATTGGAGGGTGAAAATGAGGACTTAAAAGCTTAAAGAGACACATTTTTGTGTTTGGAGGTTTGCCATGGCCTCTAAAACATGCATTCAGGCCAATAGACCCAAGAACAGGGCACTATAGTGCCAGCTTTGGTTGCTGCAGTGCCCATGGGAGGTTCAGCATGGCACTATAATGCTAGTGATGGCTGCTGTGGGACCCAAGGCTTAATCAACGCATTATACTTTTCTATAGTGCTACGGTGTTGACTTCTGAAGCTATGACACTATGTCACATAAACACCTAGATTTGGCATGTGAATTAAGCCTAAGTTTCCCATTTTGATTTCAACTTGAAAACCTAACACATGAATTTATGCCACGTTTTTCCTTAGTTTTCCATCATATTTCCAGCCATCTTTTGGAGAGAAAAGAGAGAAAAACAAGAGGTGAAATTCATTAAAGCTAAAAAAGATTCATTTACATGAAGATTTCTTCAAGTTCATCAAAGAGTTTTTATTTTCTTCTTCTTTCTATTGAACTCCATATGTTTTTCATTTATTTTTTGTTGGTTAATTTTTCAATAATGTTAGGCTAAAATTTTATTTGGTTAAGGGTGATTCCAAAACCCTATACTCAATTATATGATTGATATTTTAGAATTATTTCTAATTTTTGCAATCAGAATTGTTTATGTTCTTTTATTTATAATGTTTATGATTCATATTTTATTTTGTTTGAGGTGAATCAACAAGTAAGATAGAACAATTATCTATTGCTATATTAGGAATTCTTGATCCGTACTTGTTTTGATTTTCTAATTATTAGTAGAGAATTGTGATTAGTAATTAGAGAGGCTTTTGTTAATTACGGTGAGGAATAAAACCTAGGTTAAACAATTCGAGCTTGTGTTTGTTATCTAGATCAATCTATCTTTCTTAACATAATGCTTCCATTGAATTCAATCTAAAGAGCTTATTCTAGGTTATTTGTAGGAAAGGGATTGAGCAAAGAGTTTGTTTTGCTTAACAACACATTAAGGAAAGATTAGGATAACAAAGCATATTATTATCTATAGTTAATAGTTTCGATATGAGATTAGGAATAATTTTAGATTCGATTGTATAGTAGTTATTTAGCAATAGCGAATGATCCTTTAACCTGTTTAATTATCATAGTTTTATTTTATAGATTTTTATTCTCATTATTTTCAATAATTTTAGTTAATCATCCAAAAACCACTGGTTTACTTACTTGAGAATTGATAGCTTAAAAACTAAATTTAATTCTCTGCTGGAAGGACTCATACTTACTGCTTTACTTAATTAACAATGACACATTAAAAGTAGAACATTAATTTGGGTGTCCCTTGGGACTTGTCATAAGGGTACATAATTGGGCACCCCCTAGACCCAAATACAAGAAAACAAATGAACTTATTGAGCCAGCTGATCTCCAAGGTTGCTCAGCCTGTGACGACCCGCCTTTTCGGACAGTCACTTTACTTACTTAAACGTCGTTTCGTAAACAGTCATCTTACTTACTTAGTAAGAAAAATACTGAAATAAATTTTTTTTTTCTTTAAACGTTCTTTAAAACTGATACGACCTCTGTCGACAATCAAGTTGAGACATCACTCAACACTTGTCCTTAAAACCATTTCAAATCGTTTCTTAAAACTTAATAAGAGACCATTATTAAATCCTAGCTTAAAACTTTGAATACATTCCTTAAAACTCTGATTTTCTTTAAACTTTGAAAACACAACATTAAACAATGAAAAACTTTTTCTTTACATAGCGGAAGCAAACAGTGATGGTATCCATACCCAAATCTTCGCATCTATCCTCCGCAGCACCCAGCTCTTTTAACGGGTCCTATTGGTCATCCATAAAACTATCTACAGCATGAAGAAACTTTTTATGAGCTTTCGCTCAGTAAGTTCAAACAAAATCTCACAAAGCATATAAACATGCTTTTAAAAAAAAACCTTTCTAGAACGTTTCCCATAAACGTTTTCCTAAAGCAATTGCTATAACGTTTCTTATAAACGTTTTTCACAAAATATCTAACATAAAATAATCCTCAGATTGCTCTTCATAACGTCATTCATGTTTTCATAAACATTTAATACAAAACACTCCTCATAATGTTTTTCATAGCATATAAATGTTTCACAATAAACAAATTAAATACAATCACAATACATGTTTTAATTTATGCTCAATTATGAACTTTCGATTATGAGCATCTTATGACCATTCTTTCTTACTTTGACTTTCTATCATTGTTCCTTTTATTTTCTTATCTTACACTTTAACTTTCCACCTTTTGTTCCTTAACTTTCTTTATCTTATAACTTTTAGTGTTCATACCAACATCTTTAATCATGAGATCATAAACGTGATGCTTCCCTTGTGGAAGACTTAAGACCATCGAACTTCGAGGTCGTATACCTCACATCTGGGAGGTCAAACTTTAACTATACTTTTATTACCTCACAACGAGGAGGCTGGTACGACACTTTCTTTTCAACTTTACGTTACCTTCTTATTAACCTTAGTGAGCACATCAAATGCAACCATATCATATGCAAATACACTTTTAAATCATTGCTTGTACTATAAAATCTATTGCATAACAAATGCAACTTAAAATGCAAACACATTTTGATAATCATAATTTGTACTCTAAAAATTATTGCATAACAAATGCAACTTATTGCATAACAAATGCATCATATAACGCAATCACATTTTGCGAATCATAACTTTTATTCTGAAACTTATTGCATAACAAATGCATCGTATAACGCAATCACATTTTGCGAATCATAACTTTTATTCTGAAACTTATTGCATAACAAATGCAACATATTGTATAACAAATGCATCATATAACGCAATCACATTTTGCAAATCATAATTCTTCTTTGAAACATATTGCATACAATGTAATATATATCGTGTAGGAATTAAAACATGAAATGCAGCGGAAGGAACGGATCGTTGACAAACAAAAATTTTCTGAAAACTTTGTTTTATTGGGAATAGATATATAATTTTAATTACAGAAAGCTTTAGGAATTTTTTACTAACCTTTTGAAGACTATCAGGGTATCCTAGCTTTCCTCTTTGACACCACGATCTTCCAAACCAAGCCTCCACACCAATGGAAAGACGAGTGGGCGTCAAACTGCAAGAATGAATTATCCTCACACTTTTCTGAATCTGCTATGTACTCAACACATGAGATGGCAGACCTTTTTCTTTAGAGAAGAACTCTCAGTTTTTCTCTCTAAAAATTATATAAAAAAAAATTACTGAGATAACTGTTATCTCTCCCTTTTTATAACTGAGCCATTAGTCATTTTTCTTTCCCTTTTCTTTTCCTTTCCTTTTTCTTCTTTTCTTTTCCGTTTCACTTCTTGTTACCCGAATCCTTATTCGGTCAACACTTCACACACATATGCACATATATAAAAAAAACTTTCCCTTTTTTTTTTTTTTTTTTTTCTTTCTTTGACGGAATCACAACCTGTGATTCGGTCTTCACATATGTATATATATATATGTGTGTGTGTTGGGGGAAGCGTGAATCTCATTCACGGCTTTCCCCTTTTTTTTTTTATAAATTATAATATTATATTAATATATATATATCTATTAATATATTATAAAATCTTATATATATATATAAAAAGATTTGGTTCAAAACCATATATATATATATATATATCCAAATCTAAATTCAAAAATAAATCATATTTATTTAAGAATAGATTTTAACAATTATCAGTTAATTAACTAATGCTCAGTTAAATGTGACAACATTTATCACATTACATTATGTGTCACAGAAAACATTTTTCTGTGTCACGTTAATAATTCAAGTGTGAAAAATTAATTCAGAATTCAAAAATTCTAAATTAAACATGTATAATTCATTCTATGCAAAATCCAATATAGTGTTACAGAGGTGGTATTGGGGACCTATGGACCTATAACCCAAGCTCCAATAAATTTGACATTTAATTAAACTCTTTAATTAATGTGCCAAATTTATTAGTTTCAGTGTTACTCCACTAAAAACCTGAAACTGAACTCTTGAGATTATAGTATAATTACTCAAAGAAAATTAACGAGTAGTCCATTGATATAATCATTACATATAAGTCAGTCCTCTATAAATAGTTCATAATAAGAGCTAGGTTCAATTTCCGTTTACCTTTCTTATTACCTCTTTATCCTTGAGTTCCAATAATTCTCTAATGAACAATTAATTCATAATCTTATTATGAACGAGAGCTCTATTGTTCAAACCTTGAATTATCACTCAAGAGAACTATTTTTCTAACTTCCATAGGGAAGGAATGGATTCCATATCTGTATAATATTATTCCCAGCCATTTATTACTTTATGTTTCCAAGATGCTAAGTTACAATCTGTGCTTAGACAAATCTTACCATGCAAGTCAAAAAACATAATGTAATAAATAGGAGTCTAATAAATACTCAGGATTAAGACTGTCAAATATATGATCATCATAGTGATAAATTTGAATACTCTATTTGTAACGGATGATTATTAGAGATTCATAATTTATCTGGTCCAGTCCTATATAATCTCATTATATAAAGTACCTCCAACCCAATGTCTCTACATTAATAGTCCGGATAATGACTATTTCATTTTAGATGAGATTGGACCGTACTTGTAATTTTTAATTAAAGATCCCAAACTTTAATTAATTATTACGGACTATTTAGATTATTATCTATAAATTTTATCCCCAAGCAAATAACACTTATATGCTAAATTTATAGTCACATAAATAATCATGGAATTTTCTTGATGTTTATAAATGTATTCATAATACATATAATCAACCAAAATAATAATAAATGTCATTTTATTTATTTATTAACAATATGTACAATGTCACAGCTTTTAGGGCACCAAACCCAACAATCTCCCACTTGCCCTAAAGCAGGTGAGACATGTCTCTAAGACCTAAGCCTTCCAAGTGTCCCTCAAAGCTCTTTGCAGGTAACGTCTTGGTGAAAGGGTCGGCAAGGTTGTTTTCCGACGCTATCTTCACAACTTCCACATCGCCGCGATGCACTATCTCTCTAATCAAATGATATTTTCTTTTTATATGCTTTCCTCTTTTGTGGCTTCTAGGTTCTCTTGAATTTACCACTGCACCACTGTTGTCACAATACAGTATGAGTGGTTTATCCATGTCTGGAACTACTTCCAAATCATTTAAGAACTTACGGAGCCAAACAGCTTCTTTAGCTGCTTCACAAGCAGCCACATATTCTGCTTCCATAGTTGAATCAGCAATACAAGATTGTTTGATGCTTCTCCAAACTATGGCTCCACCACCAAAAGTAAACACTGATCCAGACGTAGATTTACGTGTGTCTTTGTCTGATTGAAAATCAGAATCAGTGTATCCAATGGGAATCAAATTCTCACCAGAATAAACTAGCATATAGTTTCTCGTTCTCCTAAGATACTTGAGAATATGTTTAACCGCTACCCAATGATCTAATCTTGGGTTGGATTGATACCGACTGACTATACCCACCGCATAGCAAATGTCAGGTCTTGTACACAACATGGCATACATTAGACTTCCTACTGCAGATGCATAGGGTACCCGTCTCATATTTTCTTCCTCTTGAGGTGTCTTAGGACACTGCTCTTTTGAAAGATAAACTCCATGACGTGTAGGCAAATTACCTTTCTTGGAGTTCTGCATCGAAAATCTGATAAGCACCTTATCAATATACGATGCCTGAGACAGCGCCAATAGTTTGTTCTTGCGATCTCTTATGAGTTGGATTCCAAGAACATAACTTGCTTCTCCTAAATCTTTCATTTGGAAATTGCTGGCGAGCCATTTCTTTACATTAGATAATACGCCTACATCATTCCCAATGAGTAGGATATCATCTACATAAAGAACCAAGAAGACCACCTTCTTTTCTTTGATGTACTTGTAAACACAAGGTTCATCAATATTTTGATCGAAACCATAAGATTTGATCGCTTCATCAAATCTCAAGTTCCAAGATCTTGAAGCTTGCTTGAGTCCATAGATGGACCTCTGCAACTTGCAAACTTTTTGCTCTTGACCTTTAACTACAAACCCTTCTGGTTGCACCATATAGATGCTTTCCTCAAGATAGCCATTCAAAAAGGCAGTCTTGACATCCATTTGCCATATCTCATAATCAAGACAAGCAGCAATGGATAAAAGAATCCGAATGGATTTAAGCATAGCTACAGGTGAGAAAGTTTCTTCATAGTCAACTCCCTCTTTTTGGGTGTAACCCTTTGCCACAAGCCTAGCTTTGAAAGTCTCAACTTTCCCATCCACTCCTCTTTTCTTCTTGTAAATCCATTTGCACCCTATGGGTTTTATCCCTTCAGGTAGGTCTACAAGATCCCAGACTGAATTGGAGTACATTGACTCCATTTCAAGGTTCATAGCCTCCAGCCATTTTTCCTTCTCAGAAACTTCCATTGCATCATGATATGTCAATGGATCATCTTCACCATTATCAGAGATAGCAACATTTGCTTCTCCAAGTTCCCTGTAGCGAGCAGGTGGTCTCACAACCCTCCCACTACGTCGAGGTGGTATGACATTCTGATAGGAAGATGTGGCCTCCTCATTTTGTCCTTCGACAACAGTTGTCGGTTGCGGTCTGATCTGATCAGAAAGTAACTCTTCAAGTACAATTTTGCTACGAGGTTTATAGTTTGTCATATAATCATTCTCGAGAAAAGTGGCATTTGTCGATACAAATACTTTCTTATCCTGTGGACTATAAAACAAACCTCCCCTCGTTCCCTTTGGGTATCCCACAAATAAGCATACTTCAAAACGTGGTTCCAACTTCCCAGTCTTACCTTTCAGCACATGTGCTGGACACCCCCATACGGATATGTCGCATACTAGGTTTGCGACCATTCCATAACTCTAGAGGTGTTTTTGAAATAGACTTAGATGGAACTATGTTTAGAAGATATACTGCAGTTTGTAGTGCATATCCCCAAAATGAAGTGGGTAATGATGAGTAGCTAAGCATGGATCTCACCATATCAAGCAACGTTCTATTTCTTCTCTCTGCAACACCATTTTGTTGTGGTGTTCCAGGTGCGGTGAGTTGTGATAGAATACCATGTTCTATCATATAATCCTTGAATTCAGTATCAAGGTATTCTCCTCCTCGATCAGATCGAAGACTCTTCACCGTCTTACCTAATTGCTTTTCAGCTTCCGCTTGGAATTCTTTGAACTTTCCAAAAGTTTCAGATTTCCTTTGCATTAGGTATATGTAACCATACCTTGAATAATCGTCAATAAATGTGACGAAATATTCGTAACCACCACGAGCTTGTACATTCATTGGACCACAGACGTCTGAATGTATTAGCTCAAGTGGTTCCTTGGCCCTTTCGCCTTTTGCAGAGAAAGGCCTCTTAGTCATTTTACCTTCAAGACAAGATTCACAAACTGGTAGAAAACTAACTTTTAGCTCTTTTAAAGGACCCTCCTTTACCAGTCTGTTAATTCTGTCAAGGTTGACATGACCTAATCTAAGGTGCCATAGGTATGTTTCATTATTAGAAGAAATCTTTTGCTTCTTGGGTTTAGGTTGTTCAACTTTGAACATTTCAGTATTGAGCAGTGCTTTTTCGTTGGGCCTTAAGGTGTAAAGCCCATTTTCCAGATGCGCAGAACAAATATCCAAACCATTTCTAGAAATATTAACATAATTATTATTAAAAGAAACATTAAACATTTGTTCAAACAACCTGGAAACAGAAATCAAATTTCTACGAAAACAAGGAATGTAATAAACATTGTCTAAAATTAAAAACTTATTTCTAAAATAAAGTTTAACAACTCCCACTGCTCTTGCCGAAACAACCTCTCCCGTTCCCACTCTCATCGTTTGTTCCCCGTCGGAAAGCTCCCTTGAAGAACTAAGCATCTGCAAAGAAGAACAAACATGGTTAGTTGCCCCTGAATCAATTATCCAAGGTGAAGTATCATCTTCAACTAAACAAGCTTCTAAAACGAGTAAATCTGATTTACCGTTGTTCTTCTTTTCTTTGAGCTCCTGAAGATACTTCTTGCAGTTTCTCTTCCAGTGCCCAACTACGCCGCAGTGGAAACATTTTCCTTTAGGCTTCTTTTGGTTGGAGCTCCTTTTGTTGTTGTTGCTTTTGTTCTTCTTAGGTTGCCCTCCATTCTTAGACTTACCACTTCCTTCAGTCCCCTTCCTCTTCTTATTCTTTTGGGCAGAAGAGGAAGGTTGTGCTTCTGCAACATTTGCCTCAGCTTCTTTAGTCTTTTCTTTCGAAATAGACTCGAAGGTTTGAAGCTCATTAAGCAACTCAGTCATGTTATATTTCAGCTTGTTCATGAAATAGTTGCTTTTGAACTGAAGGAACGCAGGGGAGAGGGTTTCTAAAATCATCCCCACCTGTGTGGCTTCATCTATCATAGCCCCGTTGACCTCGGCCTCATGGAGATAGTTAACCATGTTGAGAACATGTTCTCTGACCGAAATCCCTGCCTTCATTTTTGCATTCATTACTGCCTTAACGGCTTCGTGGCGTGCCTTTTCAGAAGGTTTACCAAACATGTCTTGCAGAGACTGCATTATCTCATAAGCGGTCTCCATGCTTTCGTGCTTCATCCTAAGCACGTCAGACATCCCAGCCAAAAGAAAACAGCGGGCCTTATTATTTGCCGCGATCCAACGATCATATGCTTCCCGTACATTACGAGGAGCATTGGAAGCAGGCTCTGGAGGACATTCCTCCGTCAGGACAAACTTGTAACTTTCGCAAATTAGTACAATGTTCATGTTACTCTTCCACTTGACAAAATTATCTCCGGTTAATTTTTCATTTGAGAGAATTGCGATGATTGGATTAGACATTGTCGCTGTAATAAATAAATAAAATAGCATAAATTAAAATGGTTGCATAAACATCATAAATGTTTTGGAATAGTAAACGTGATGCATGATGCGTATGAAAAACACAAAAAATATTTTACTAATTCCACGATTATTCAATTTTAATAAATAAAGTGCCGCCGTAGGGTAGGTCAAATTATTTATGAATTGAATTGAGACATTCTCAATTAATAAATATATTCAAAATATCTCATATTTTCTATATTTATTAATAACCGTTTATTTTGGTCAAGATATAATTAACAATTTAATTATGTCTTTATGAGTGTAACCCACTATTTTGGATTTTAACAACTTAACTCAAAATTGCCGCCGTAGGGTAGGTCAATTTTGAAATACATTATAAAATCCTATCTTAAGGAAGCCAACCTTGATATTGATTTAAATGGACACCCTCCGTAGGGAGGACGAAATCAAAGCGTCGCGAGGCGCCACCTAAATCTCACGGTGTTGTACTAATAGTGGAGACCGCAGGTTATATTGTCATATTACCTTCTCCCACTCATTATTTTAGAAGATGTGTTTTATCTTATAAAACATCATATGTTTCATAATTCTAGTAGTTAAAAACAATTTTTAATTACTAGATTATATTATGTGTTAATAGAATCTCATTCTATTTACACTTAAATAAATTACCAGATTTTCTAAAAATCTAAATTTATTATGAATTGTCTAAGTTACCAAATATTAAACAATTTAAAATTAGATAACTTAGAATTAATGTGAATTTTACCAAGTCTTAACTGTTAAAACTAAATTCACATTATTTGGTTGATTAATAAATTAAGTTTCTATAAAACCAACCCAATTAATTTAATCTTATTAAATTAATGCTAACACATATTAATTCATTTTATAAAGTCCTTTATAAAAATAATATGCTAAGTGTATGCATGTCATGTTACAATAACTATAAGTGGGCACTTTCCTAGATGACATGTTATCATGCATGAACATGTTATCTCAATCATCATATGAAAATAAAAATGAAAATAAACAATGAATTTTTGACCGGGTCCTTTTGGATAATTAAAATTACAACCCAAAGAATAAAAATAAAAAAAAATAAAATTACAGGGGTCTTCTTGTAATTTATACATAATTCCCTGCTCCAATTTTGTGGTCTTCATCAAATGGTATATTGTGCAACGATTTGCTTGATTGCCTTTGAAATCTGATAGGCCCATAGTTCTTAACTAGGCCAAAAAATCCAATGGACATCTTTTTCTTCATCGCTCCACGTGTAGCAAGTGAAAGAGAGGAGAGAAGAAAAAATAATGATAATAAATTACAAAAAGCCTATACCCCTTTATGGGTTTACACAGATTGATCTAATCAAACTGAAAATAAAAATTATTAATCCAAAAGGACCATATAATTAACGACCAAAAATCCTTTCATTAAACAACCATTCATCACATGAATAAAAATTAATAAAGATGCAAAGTGCCCACAAACATGCATCAAAAACATGATATCATCAAAATAAAATCATGTTTAATTAAAATTATATATGCTATAACCCGCTCTGATGCCATTTGTAGGAATTAAAACATGAAATGCAGCGGAAGGAACGGATCGTTGACAAACAAAAATTTTCTGAAAACTTTGTTTTATTGGGAATAGATATATAATTTTAATTACAGAAAGCTTTAGGAATTTTTTACTAACCTTTTGAAGACTATCAGGGTATCCTAGCTTTCCTCTTTGACACCACGATCTTCCAAACCAAGCCTCCACACCAATGGAAAGACGAGTGGGCGTCAAACTGCAAGAATGAATTATCCTCACACTTTTCTGAATCTGCTATGTACTCAACACATGAGATGGCAGACCTTTTTCTTTAGAGAAGAACTCTCAGTTTTTCTCTCTAAAAATTATATAAAAAAAATTACTGAGATAACTGTTATCTCTCCCTTTTTATAACTGAGCCATTAGTCATTTTTCTTTCCCTTTTCTTTTCCTTTCCTTTTTCTTCTTTTCTTTTCCGTTTCACTTCTTGTTACCCGAATCCTTATTCGGTCAACACTTCACACACATATGCACATATATAAAAAAAACTTTCCCTTTTTTTTTTTTTTTTTTTCTTTCTTTGACCGAATCACAACCTGTGATTCGGTCTTCACATATGTATATATATATATGTGTGTGTGTTGGGGGAAGCGTGAATCTCATTCACGGCTTTCCCCTTTTTTTTTTTTATAAATTATAATATTATATTAATATATATATATCGATTAATATATTATAAAATCTTATATATATATATATATAAAGATTTGGTTCAAAACCATATATATATATATATATCCAAATCTAAATTCAAAAATAAATCATATTTATTTAAGAATAGATTTTAACAATTATCAGTTAATTAACTAATGCTCAGTTAAATGTGACAACATTTATCACATTACATTATGTGTCACAGAAAACATTTTTCTGTGTCACGTTAATAATTCAAGTGTGAAAAATTAATTCAGAATTCAAAAATTCTAAATTAAACATGTATAATTCATTCTATGCAAAATCCAATATAGTGTTACAGAGGTGGTATTGGGGACCTATGGACCTATAACCCAAGCTCCAATAAATTTGACATTTAATTAAACTCTTTAATTAATGTGCCAAATTTATTAGTTTTAGTGTTACTCCACTAAAAACCTGAAACTGAACTCTTGAGATTATAGTATAATTACTCAAAGAAAATTAACGAGTAGTCCATTGATATAATCATTACATATAAGTCAGTCCTCCATAAATAGTTCATAATAAGAGCTAGGTTCAATTTCCGTTTACCTTTCTTATTACCTCTTTATCCTTGAGTTCCAATAATTCTCTAATGAACAATTAATTCATAATCTTATTATGAACGAGCGCTCTATTGTTCAAACCTTGAATTATCACTCAAGAGAACTATTTTTCTAACTTCCATAGGGAAGGAATGGATTCCATATCTGTATAATATTATTTCCAGCCATTTATTACTTTATGTTTCCAAGATGCTAAGTTACAATCTGTGCTTAGACAAATCTTACCATGCAAGTCAAAAAACATAATGTAATAAATAGGAGTCTAATAAATACTCAGGATTAAGACTGTCAAATATATGATCATCATAGTGATAAATTTGAATACTCTATTTGTAACGGATGATTATTAGAGATTCATAATTTATCTGGTCCAGTCCTATATAATCTCATTATATAAAGTACCTCCAACCCAATGTCTCTACATTAATAGTCCGGATAATGACTATTTCATTTTAGATGAGATTGGACCGTACTTGTAATTTTTAATTAAAGATCCCAAACTTTAATTAATTATTACGGACTATTTAGATTATTATCTATAAATTTTATCCCCAAGCAAATAACACTTATATGCTAAATTTATAGTCACATAAATAATCATGGAATTTTCTTGATGTTTATAAATGTATTCATAATACATATAATCAACCAAAATAATAATAAATGTCATTTTATTTATTTATTAACAATATGTACAATGTCACAGCTTTTAGGGCACCAAACCCAACATATCGCAATCACATATTGCATATCATAAGTTTTATCCTAAAACATATTGCACACAATGTAATATATATCGCAATCACATATTGCATATCATAAGTTTTATCCTAAAACATATTGCATACAAATGCAATATTTTACGCAATCACATATTGCGTATCATAACTCTTATCCTAAAACATATTGCATACAAATGCAATATTTTATGAAATCACATATTGCGTATCATAACTCTTATCCTAAAACATATTGCATACAAATGCAATATTTTACGTAATCACATATTGCGTATCATAACTCTTATCCTAAAATATATTGCATACAAATGCAATATTTTACACAATCACATATTGCGTATCATAACTTTTATCCTAAAATATATTGCATACAAATGCAATATTTTACGCAATCACATATTGCGTATCTAACTCTTATCCCAAAATATATTGCATACAAATGCAATATATTACATAATCACATATTGCATATCATAACTTTTATCCTAAAATATATTGCATACAAATGCAATATATTACATAGCAATGCTTCATAAAACTTATAACTTACATTATAACACATTATGCATTGTCGAAATGCAGGATTTATACTAATCCTATTTCGTATCTATGTTGCACATCTGCATCTAGATCATAATTTGGTACGTAAAAACTAGTCAGTAAGTTCATCTTTTTATTGTTCAGTCTATAGCCCTTTTTTTTCATCTAGTCGTTCTAGACTAGTGACAATGTTGATTTAAAACATGTTTACGTACCTGTCTGTAAACTTCTAAGGGTCATAACAACGCTTAACTTTCTATATCTCTCTTGAGCATGTCTAGCCTTTCCTAGGGGTGCAGTAAAAGGAAAAACTAGCTTTTATCTTCTTTTTTTTTTTTTTTCGTATTCATAAAGTCTCTGTCTTGGCTCTGCTCTTGTGACCTCGTTGTCGGTCACGAGAAATTTTCTAAATTCTACTTGATTATCTAAATCGTTCTCACGATTTCTAATCGAACCTAAGGTGTCTTATAGTAATTTTTCCTAGTTTCCTATAGGCAACTTGAAGATTATATCCTTAATGGATTTCTTATGAACCTTATTGTGCATATCCGTTATGCACTACATGGTATTATACTTATATACTATATCTTGTTACATTATAGATAACAAGCATCAATCATAACATTCTTATCCATATTATTTGCTCGTATAAGCTTATACTTGCATATCATATTCATAAACATATCATACATATACATGTCATTCATACCATACTTCCACATTTCATGCTTTCATATATTACTCATATTCATGTCGTTCATATCATACTTTCACATTTCATGCTTTCACATATTATTCATACTCATGTCATTCATATCATACATCCATTTATCATTCATACTTTCATATCGTGGAGTTGCTATACATTTTTCTTCTTTGAATAGCAACTATTTCATATTATATCCATAAAATACTTTAAATCATGTCACATGTATAATACACACACCAATCATAGTTCATAACGTTCATGCATATCAATATGCAAATAGGCTTCAAACATAACGGTTGCAAATTCATTGCAAACCTTATTTTGTACTTTAGAACTTTTTTTTGCATAATAAATGCAAATATACTTTAAAAAACAACTTGCATAACCATTGCAAACTCATTTACAAATGCATATGGATGCATTAAAAACTATTTACTTCATGCTGTAGGTGAAATCTGAACTTACCCGGACTATGCCCTAGCGTTCTCTATTACGTTCCTTTCTCATTCCTTTTCCTTCCATTGGTCAGCTTTTGTGTCCTGGTCATACGACAGCCGACTCATTAATTAACTTTCTTGTTATCAATCCACTTGATTGATAATAAAACGTAAACATTAATAATTCTTTCCTTTTAACTTGACTAGTATACTTTCGTTTACCCTTATCTTTACTTAACCTTATAAACCATCAGTTTACCTTTCCTTCAATTAGCTTTGTAACCCACCGGGGTTACATTTCCTTTTAACTTTGTAACCCATTAGTTACCTCTCGTTTACTTAAAACATCTCTTATTAAATCTCTGGTCTCACATGACCGTTACGTTACTTAACATATTACGAAACATTTTTCATCTAATAACGTTATGCTAAAATCAGAGTGTTTGACTCCGTTCTAGCCGTTTCCTTAATAATGACGATTTTACCCTGAACGGGTTTTTCTTCACCTTATAACGTTATAAAACTCATTCTCACATAAAATAATATAACAATCACTGATCATGCATTTCATAAATTTCTATGAAAGCATCTAAAACAGTTCATGCTGTAGGCGAGATTCCTACTTACTTGAACTCCAAGCTAAGCAGATCCAGTTGTATCTCGCTGCATCTACAGTATACGAAGCATCCTCTGCAGTGCTCCTCGAGCGACCATGAATGGCTGGGAATACTTCCTGGAGATCATCCATTCTTGAAACTGTCATTCTGGACTCTGATACTGCTGTTTGAATCGCCTCGATCCGCGTGCAATCAGTACTGGACGATTTTCATCGGAGTGGAATTAGCTCAAACGGAGGTCACCATTACATTCAGAGCATCGAAACGAGTCGGGAGGCGGTCTCGGATCTTCAATCGGAGGTCCGAATCACAAAATCCAAAGTCGTCGTTGACCGGCCGTTGACCAACTTTGACCGCCGTTGACCGGCGTCAATCGGGGTCCGTTGACAGCTGGGCTCGGGCCTACCCCCCCTAAATTGACCCTTCTGAGTCCAATGGTGGTGTCAATTTCACCTAATTCTGCCTCTAACATAGTGGGTCGGAGCTCGACATTGATGGCAAAAATGGAGGCTCCGATGATGGCTTTTCGGCGATGGAAACCTGAAATTGGCTGAGGGCTTTTGCTACCCATCCTCCTATGAGCATTTCCCCTCATCCAATTTGAAGAAACGTGGCTGGGAAGAGCAAAAACTGAGGCTCCCGCGGCGGTTGACGGCGGCGATAGGCGGGCGGAGCAATTGATCAAGGGGTTTTACTCCCCTTGATCCTCTGAACTCATTGGGAGGGGTGGTGTCGGCCACCTCCTCCGGCAAGGCGGAGTTCCACCGTGGGGGCGGTGGCGCACGGCGGCGATAGGCGGGCGGAGCAATCCGGCCGTTGTTGAGCTGTCACCAAGGGTGAGTTTTGTTCCTCTCATCACGATGGTCGTGTAGGAACAAGAATCACGTCGATCGGACGTCGGACGGCGAAGATATCTCGTCGTAAAGAAATGGGTTTCGCTGCCACTTTGGGCGGCGCGTGTGGCCTCCTCCGGCGGCGTTTTGGGTGATGCGGCACCTCGTTGGACTCAGCTCGTCGAGAGCTTTCCATTGGCGCGGGAGGTGTCGAAAACGGACGCCGGAATCTCAAACAAGTTTTGAGGAGAGAGAGAGAATCTAGAGAGAGAAAGTACAGAGAGAAAGTGAGATTTTTTGATTTTTTTTCTTTTTTTTTCTTTTCTTTTCTTATAAAACAAAATTATGGTCCACACAGTCTAATTCTATACTGCATGACCTTAAACAGTCTAATTCCTATACTGCTTTGCTCTAATACTGTATAATTTCCTGTAATATTATACAACATTTTTCTTTAATTGTACTTTTTGTCTTAATATAATCCTTAATTTAATACATTAAAAATACATTAAAAATCTTGGGTGTTACACAGCCTAACAGCAGACCCCTGTCCTTCTTAGTCCCACCAGTAGGCAAATAAACCTAGTCTAGAGCAACCTTCCTCGGCTGACCGGGTTGGCATCAAGAAGTTTGAAGCAGTAGTCTTTGATGGCTGGGACCACTCTTCTAGGAACCGGTGAAGCTCCCCAGCAGTCTTCTACTTGCTCTCCTTAGTAGCTTGAGCTTGTCCTAAAGAGACTTAAAGGCATCCTTTAGCTTCTTGATTTCTCGGTCAGACCAGCCTTTAAGTCTGCCTCCACTTTTTAATAATGGTTTCTGGAGGCCATGGCCCTAGACTACGTGCTAAAGATCTCAGCCAGAGTTGGAAAATACCAAGCAAGATGAAGTTAGTGCCTCTGCCAGTCAAAAATGAAAAGAAACAAACCAAGGAGATCTTACCTTCTAGGCTAGCATGATGGCAGTGTCTTAGTTCTCCACCATGCTCTACCTCTTTACCTCATCAATGTAAGTGTCCTTGGGAAGCAAGCTCTACAGCCTGTAGAGAATAGACTAGTGGACGGATGTTCACTGGGTCTGGTTAGTAGGTAGCTACTTGGTCGGGGTAGGATCCTTTCTCAAGTGCCTAAGAGGTAGTTCCTAGGTAATTGCTAGGCCAATGACTCAGTACCACTCTTTACCCTCTTCAATAAGGCCATCTTCTCGATTGCTTATCGGGCAACCACTTTCGCCTCTCTCTTTCGGTCTCGGCCATTTCTACAAAAGAAGAGGTACAAGCAAAGTGCCCAAGTAAAAAAACTTGGCAAAACTTAAAAAGGAAAACAAACAGACCTTCAATCCAAAAAAACCTGTTTGAATAGAGGGCCGTTATCAACTCATCCGTGAAGCGCAGGCCTCAATCATCGAGCGCACTGCCAAATGCGTCTTTAGGAGTGGATGAAGACGGTACGCCCCATCTACTTCTCGAATCGAGTGTTAATCCAGATGAAGTAGTATGGGGCATTCTCTATAATTGTGACTAGATGAAGGGGCTGGCCAACTAGGATGTCATCATCATTTTGACAAGGTGTTGACAAGCTTGACCCCACCGACCAGCCATGCCACCTCAATGATTGCTCGCTGAGGAGTCTCTATTGTCACTGATCAAACTCAGGCTTCCCCTTAGCTTCTCTATTTTCTCTATGACTTATTCATCGATATCTGATGACTTGCTCCAGTTATGCCCTTTGCTGAAACTGGTCAAAACTCTCTTGGTGTTTGAGATCTAACTCCCATGCTTTGTTTCCCAAAAACCACTAACGTGGAACCATTCATATTTCTAAATTTTTTAGAGTTGGGTTTATGGATAATTAGGTTGCTAGCCCAACCTTAGAAATAGTGCCAACCTTTCTACCACGGCAACTTCTATATTTTATAGATAAATTTGAATGCCGAGAATGGCATCCCGGTAGCACAAAATGAAGCACTTGATCAGCTTATGGCATGTATTCAGATTCAACTAAGCCAGGTAGGCATTCAACTTCTTTAGCACTCGATGGATCTAGTGGTGGAGAGACGTCCTTAACCCTACTCGAAAGAACTCCATATACTGGGTGATGTGGTTGAAGGGAGGCCTCGTCTAAAGGTCTTCAGGCCTGGGCATCATTAGCGTCACAAAATTAGAGATGTTGTATTAAACACAAAGTTCATTCAACCTCTCCTCGGTGATGCACAAGGAGAACTTGGCGGCCAATCTGCCTACATGCCTAGTATGACAGACCTACATGCCCCTGACCATGGTGCAAATAGGAGAGGCTACATCCACCTCATCAGCTTTTCTTCCTCGACTTCTATGGCTCTACCTCCATCATCACCTTTAACCCCGATGCCGATGACTTCAACCTCAATAATATTATCCCGACTAGAAGTACCTTGTTCCTCAAGGGCCTCGTCTAATGGGTATGGTTCTTGTTGGTAGAACCATACCCATCATCTTTTATGCAATAATCGGATGGGTGACAATGGAACCTTGCTTGGATGTAAGGAATCGACCCTAAAAGAGTGTCAAAGTCAAAGTCCTTAGACAGTATTCTCTGTCATGAGGAAGCATTACTTGGAGCACCTCGATCTAAAGTGACCATACCCTCCTCAGCAGTTGTTAGCACTACCGCCTCTAGGAGCTAACTTCCTTGGGCATAATCTCTACCACGTCGAAGCTCGAGCTTTTCTTAGATGTTGATCTCCTTGGCAAACTGGAGTCCAATTTAGAGCTTGTTCCCAAGGAACTTAGTCTACTAGCAGTGTTTTGGGAAACTAACGGGTCACTCATTTCACCTTGAAGTAAGTGGTCGGTTGGAAAAAAGAGATGCTTCATGAACAGGTTCATGGCAAGACTTCACAGGTCACTTCGATAGCACATGAACTTGGTGGGCCAGTAGGTGAAAATGACTAGGGACGTAATAATGGCAAGGTGTCAAAGAAATGGCCAATGGAAGGTCAACACGTGGCAACTAATGAGAGCATTACTAGACAACCAAAACCTATAGTTGTCTCGAGTAGGTCTACACCATGGTAATGATGACAGGCAGACCATTTGCTTAGAGTAGCTCTATATCAATTGTAATTTCTTTGAGATCTTCAGGAACTGCATAAAATGGACAGATAAGAGTGTAACCTCTCAAGAAACTAACCAAGTGCATTGACGTGCTGTTTTTGGGGGTGTTCTTTAATTTGTGTCCCCAAATCACACATATTCCAGTAATAATCTTGTGATGCAATTGAAATGAATTTTTATTTAGTTCTTTGATAAGAGCTTAATTCGATATAATTTTCTTTAATATGTTATCCTTTGCTTATTTTCAAGTATTTTGTATTTTAATTGTTATTTTTGTGTTTTGCAAATGATTAAAGGTGATGAGCTAAAAATTGGATGAAAAGGAATATTTGGAGCCTACAAGTTGCATTTATCAAGTTTATAGTTCATCCGGGAGCCAAAGTTGAATTTTTAGCAGGTTAATGAGCCAAAATATCAAGTTCAACAAGTCAGGGCCTTGCCCCCACAGGAAAAAGCTATGGATTGGTCAAGAAAAAGTCCTATGGCCGTGCCACAGCATAGAGGCCAGGTGCGGCTGTGTGAATTGTCCAATGTGACCATGCATAAGTCATCTAAACCGTATAGTCGCAAGAAAGCATTCCATACAGACATGCACGTCCCCCAATCTTCATACGTGAATTCTCATAACTGTGTGGCCGCGAGAAGCCCACCTCGCCCCTGCGTATGTCTTGCGTGGTGGCTCCCTTTTTAACCTAATTTGAAGCCAAATTACCCATTTTTAACCTCTATTACCAAAACCTATAAAAGCCTTGCTTAGAGCGACAATTAAGATAAGTTTTTCCTGATATTTTCTAGCCACATTTTAGAGAGAAAAAGAGACAAAAAAGAAGGAGAATTCTCTTCAAGTTTAAGGAGTTTCGTCTGCATGGAGATTTCTTCATGATCATCAAAGAGTTTTTCTTTTTCTTTCTTTCCTTTGAAATCCAATTATGTTTTTATTTTATTTTCTATTATTTAATTTCATGAATATATTATGGTAAATTTCTCATAGGTTAAGAGTGATTTCAAATCATAGACTTAATTATGTGATTGAATTTTAGAATTCTTTTCAATTTTCTCAATTGGAATTGTTTATGTTTCTCTATTTTAATGTTAATGATTTTTATTTTGTCTTGTTTGGAATGGCCAACCAAGTAAATATAATAATTATCTATTGCTATATTAGGAATTCTTGATCTATAATTGTCTTGATTTTTAAATTAATAGTAGTAAATTGGCAAGAGGTTTTGTTAATTGCGATAAGCAACATAACCTAGGTTGAACAATCCGAGCTTATGTGTTTGTTATCTAGATCAACCTATCTTTATTAACATAATGCTTCCATTTATTTGAATCTAGAGAGCTTATTCTAGGTTGTTTGAGGGAAAGGGATTGAGTGAAGTGCTTGCTTTTCTTAACAACAAAGTAAGAAGAGATTGGGATAGGAGAATTTGTTGCTATTTACTTTTGGTAGTTACGATAGTTAAATTGGGAATAATTTTATGTTCAATTGCATAATTGTTGTCTAGTGGTAGAGAATGAACCTTTAACCTATTTCATCAACATCATTTACAATCTTATGCAATTTAGTTTTGTTTTATTTATTTATTTTGTTTTCCTTATCTTTTAATTTTAGTTAATCATAAAAAACTCCCCTGTTTAATTATTAGAAAATTAATAACTTATTATTTAAGCTCATTCCTCGGTGGGAACGACTCGTACTCACTGCTACATTAATTAAAAACAACATCTTAAAGTAAGATATTAATTTGGGTGTCCCTCGAGGCCTACCAAACTTTGCAACGATCATTGGGGATTGAATTTTTAATTAATTTTGTATTAGATTTCTTTTGGTTTTGGTTTTATTTAATTTTGTTTTTATTTTTCCTTGTTTTTAGGAGCACATTGAATCTCCATTGAAGAAATAGATGAACGACTTCAATGGATTAGAAACTTCGTGAAATCTTCGACTGGCATCAAGCGTGAGCCATCATCGACTGCTTTAGTACCAACAGATCTTCTGAAAACTTGGTACACCTAGATGAAGAAGTAATGGCAGAAAACAACCTAACTCTCAAGGAATTGGTGGCTCTAGTTCACAATCAACAGTCGCTTTGAATAGAGTTCCCCACCTTTGCAAAGTAAAATCTAGGTTAATCCATCTTCTTCCCTAATTTTATGGATTTATAGGTGAAGATTCACACAAGCACCTTAACGAATTCCATGTGGTGTGTTCGACTATGAGAGTGACCGGTATTTCTAAAGAATGAATCAAGCTTAGAGCCTTTCCTTTCTCTTTGGTGGATTCCGCCAAGGAATGGCTCTACTATCTACCTTCTAGCACTGTCAACACATTGAATGAGATGAAAAGGCTTTTCTTGGAGAAGTACTTCCTTGCTTCAAAGGTGGTAACCATCTGGAAGGAAATATGTGGTATTCAACAATTCAATGGAGAAATGCTCTATGAGTATTGGGAGAGGTTCAAGAAGTTATGTGTTGGTTGCTCTCATCACCAAATTAACAACCTACTCCTCATCCAATATTTCTACACGGGGTTAATGTCAATGGATCAGAGCATGATCGATACCATAAATGGAGGTACATTAGGTTACAAAACCCCAAAGCCATAAGAGTCCTAATTACAAACAAGATAGCCAATCACTCTAAGGAAGAAATGCAGTGCTAAAAGCCAATTTTGTTCCCATTGCTTTATGAACATTCCTCCAAAAAGTAAAAGTGAATCTAAGATCTTGGTCTGACATAATGAAAACTAGTATTCATTGAAGTCTGATGGTCTCTTTTATGTATAATTGAGCGTGTTTATCCATTGTGTAAATAGATCAAAAAAGAATAAAGTAAGCAGATTTAGTAAGCCTGTCAACTATCACCTAAATAGAGTCCAATCCTTCTTGTATTTGAGGCAAGATGCATATGAAGTCCATAGCATTATCATCCCTCTTCCACTTAGGAATTAAGAAAGGTTTCATTTTTTTTTTCTATAGGTCTTTAATGTTTGGTCTTAACTTCTTAACAAGTAAGACATTTGGAGACATGTAAGGCAATTTATGTCTTCATTTGTGGCCACCGGTAATACTTCTTTAAGTCTTTATACGTCTTCATGCCCTCTTTGTTGTATAATTGAGTGTGTTTATCCATCATGTAAATAGATTGAACAAGAATAAAGTAAGCAGATTTAGTAAGCCTATCAACTATCACCTAAATAAAGTCTAGTTCTTCTTGTATTTGAGGCAAGATACATATAAAGTCCATAGCATTACCATCCCACTTCCACTCAGGAATTAAGAGAGGTTTCCTTTTTTTCTACAAGCCTTTAATGTTTGGCCTTAACTTGTTAACAAGTAAGACATTTGGAGACATATGAGGCTATTTATGTCTTCAATTGTGGCCATCGATAATACTTCTTTCAGTCTCTATACATCTTCATGCCGTCAGGATGTAAGGAATAAGGTGTGTTGTGAGTCTCTAATAAAACTTTCTTTTTGATATTCTGATCATTTGGTACATAGAATCTACTTTCATACTTAATCATTATCAGAAATCAGGAAATTTTTCCTTTTTCCAACTTCTATCTCACTCCACAAGCGACTTAAATAAGGATCTGAAAGTTCACCCCCCTTGATTTCTTCCTTAATTGTTGGCTATAGGGTTAAAACTAATAACCTTTCAATCAACTCTTTAGGCACAATTTTTAACTTAAATCTTTTTATATCCCATATCAAATTTTTTGAATGATTGTCATCTTGAAAGTGCTAGTAGAAGGTTTTTTGCTCAAAGTATCAGACACTATATTAGCTTTGCCTAGATGGTAAATGATTATGTAGTCACGGTCTTTTTGTGTAAAGAAATACTTGAGACTCTTGTGATCAGTATAGATCTCACATCTCTTCCCATAAAGGTAACACCTCTAAGTTTTTAAAGCAATGACCACTACTACTAACTCCAAATCACGAGTAGGGTAGTTCTTTTCATAACCTTTTAGTTGATAAGAAGCATAAGAAATTACTCTTCCATTCTATATAAGAACACAACCCAACCCATTTTTGGAAGCATTGCTATAAACTATAAAACTTTCATCTGATGATGGAATTGCAAGTATTGGAGCATACATTAATCTTTGTTTCATCTTTTGAAAACTCTTCTCACAAGCATCTATCCATTGAAACTTCACATTTTTCTTAGTCAACTGTGTTAATGGGGACACTATCTTTGAAAATCCTTCAACGAATCCCCTATAATAGCCAACTTACCCTAAGAAACTACGTATCTCTAAGGCGTTGGTTGGCTATGGCCATTTACTGACCGCTTCTACTTTTCCTGGATCAATAGAGATTCCATCCTTGGAGACAACATGCCCGAGAAACACAACTTTCTCTAACCAAAACTCATATTTCTTGAAAATTGCATACAACTTCTTTTCCTTTAGTTTGCTCAACACTAATCTCAAGTGTTTCAAATGCTCTTCTATAGAACGTGACTAAATAAGGATATAATCTATAAATAAAATTAAAATTTGTCCAGATAATCCTTAAATATCTTGTTCATTAAACCCATAAATGCAGTTGGAGCATTAATCAAACCAAAAGCATTACTAGAAATTTATAATGTCCATATCTTAACTTGAAAGAAGTCTTCAACATATGATCCTCTTTGATCTTTAACTGACCGTAACCTAATTTGAGGTCAATCTTAGAAAATACTATTGGAACTTGAAGTTGATCAAACAAATCATCAATTCTCAAGAGTGGGCACTTATTCTTGATCGTCACCTAATTCAACTCTCTATAATCAATACGTAACCTCATTGTATCACCTTTCTTCTTAACAAATAGCATTTGATCTCTCCACCAAGAAAAATTTGGATGAATGAAACCTTTATCAAGTAATTCCTGCAACTTAACTTTTACTTCCTTTAACTCCGTTGGAGCCATTCTGTAAGGAGTTTTGAAAAGAGGAGCTATGCCTGGAACCAAATCTTGGCAAACTCAATTTCCCTATCTGGCGACAATCCTGGTAATTCCCCAAGAAATGCTTCTAAAAGTTTTTATACCATGGGTACGTCTTTAGGTTTAAGCTTTTGTTCAACTTATGCATCCATCAAACTAGTCAAGGAACCAATATAACCATTGTTTAACAGCCTTGAAGCTTTCATAGCAAAAATCACTAGGGTCCTCAAAGTACTTGTAGCTCCTATACATGAGAACTCTTCTTGCACTGATGGTCAGAAGATCTCCATTTTCTTTTTAGAATCGATAATGGTGTGGTATTTTTATAACCAATCTATTCCCAATATCACCTTATAATCAAACATGGCAAGGATAACCAAATCTGCAAGTATTTCTCTTCCATTAATAATTGCTATGCAGACTCTAAGAATTTGATTTGATTAAAGGGTTTCTCTAAATAGAATGCTAACACTATACTTATACTAAGCTTATCTGGTGGTTTGCCTAAGTTTCTCACATACTTACACTATAATAGCCAATAATAACCATGCATGATTAAAATAAATATCACATAAAACATAAAAAAAAAACACTTACTTGTCAACTGAGATTTTCTAACCCATAATCCTTGTATGTGAACGGTCTATAGAACTGCTTTAAACCAATAGCTCTGATACCAAACTATGATGCCCACCTAACTTAATCACACTGCTAGTGTATAATTAAGGTAGACGGTGTCATATTCCATGTAAAACCAATATATTTATTTAAGAAATAATAGGCACATTTGAACTTTTCAAACATCATATAATTTACGAACAACTATGAATCTTTAGTAGTCACAAAAGATGGGCTCACGATATATATTTACATCTCAAAATAAAACGCCAATTAAACCATACTTATAATAACCCATAGTAATTATAAGGACTAAAATGTAATGTTTAAACAAAAGTATACCTATGTAAGGTCATAAGTGTCCATAAACACAAAGTCACAACAACGAAAGCATGTTAGTTGACCTCCAAATCAATACTACTAAGATATACCCTCATCTGAATCATAAGAACAATATAAGCTAATGGCCAATAAATTGAAACGATGTAATTCAATGTAGTGGCATCACGTATGAACTCATAAAATTTCAATCGTACCTACCATATAATAAAAGCATTAATGCTCGAATAGTTATGTACACCATGAGTCACCTGCCAATACCTATTATAAAGCATGCATGCATACTAATGAACTTTCACTAAGCAATAGTGCCTCAATCTAACCGGTGAGATGCTATAGTCCCCGATCCTAGGAATGACAAAAAGATCAAAAAATAGTCCCAATATATCCCATGAAATCATTTGAGTTCCAATCTCACCGACGAAACTAATTAAGACAACTTAAAAGGAAATTACACAGCGAACACACAAAAATTCTCTTTCTCAAAGTACAATGATTTTCTTTAGAAAACTATATATGTGCCTCTACGCTATGTATGCAAATGATCTTGTAAATCATATATATTACAGTAATAATCTTGTAATGTAATTGAAATGAATTTCTACTTACTTCTTACTCAAACCAACAATAATAAGTGGAAGGCATCAATATCTTTTTAAACTGATAGTATACCTAACAATACGGATTAGCAATATAATTATAATACATAGCAAGGAAAATATGACAACCATTAATATTATCAATAATTTATCTGTCTTAAGTAAACCACAAAGAATGTTTATCAAAGAAAACATGTAAAGCAGTAGCATAAAATAAAGGCAACAAAACTATTTATGTCTATAAAACTTAGTTAAAGTCAACTGTATCTGTAAGTTTATACAAATATATGAATATGATTGAATTGGTAAGTACCAAACGTTTGCATCAATAATAAAATACTCAAATAAAAATAATAGTTTAAAGGGCATACATCTTTTCTCAATTTGATTTGGAAAGCTGATAACCAATACACCAATTATATATATATATATATATATGCACATACATGCTTCTTTGTATGTATATATATATATATATATATAAATATATGTATATAAAGACTAAACAACTAAAGTTATTCACATCATAAAGGAAAGCATAGCAACATGCCTACTTTAAAATTCGTGCAATTTCTATAAGTAGCATGTTAAGATCTCTTGAAGAATCATAAAAAAAACATGGTACATAAATGAATATATATACATAAATATATGTGTGTGTCTCAAATCAAACGGCAGAGGCAAAAATAAAACTACTGGTGGTTTCAATTTCAGAAGAAGAGCTTTGAGATAAAGCATATACCATCTAAGCAAGCATTATATAATTGGTGAGTATAAGAGTAAATGAATAATAAAAATAACTAAAGGAACCGATATATGTAGACGATTACTATTGGATAAATAAAAAAGATAATAACAAATAAAGATTAATACATATTGATTTAATTTCCTCATGTTAGTTTTGAAATAATAATTTCTTACATAACTAAATAAAATAAAGTAATCCAATAATTTTACCTAAATGAAATTTAATAAAAAGAGTAGATAAAACAAAAAAATGTTTTCTTACTCTAGCACATCGATCTTCTTCTAATGAGGAACTAAGCAATCACATCACACCAAATAACTTTTAAAAAAATTAGATTAATAATATTAAGCATTACAATACTAATTATTGTTGGAAAAAAATAGTGAGGTGTGCAGTGGGAATTTTTTAAAAAAATTTTAACATCAGAGTATTTTCCAAAACACAAGTTTGACATGCTATATGTATAAATTAAACAGATCTTACTAACCTTTGTGCGCCGAAGAACCTTTGTAACCCATGAAGAGAAGTAATGTTCCAGAAGAGCCTCAACCAACTAGTCTTCTTTGCAATTCTCTATCCACGATTGGAGTGAGTGTGGGCTCACACGTATAGCTCTTCCACCGGTGACTCTCCTTCCAACCAATCGAGAGAACCTAAAACTAATGTTCGTGATTTGTGAACAAAAGCTCTCAGGGAGTTTTCAGATGCTCACCAGAAGAGTATCACTCCTAATCTCTCAATTGATCTGAGTAACTCATGAGACTTACTCCCCTCATATAGCGATTGGTCCTGAGGTCAGTCCTTATTAGATTAGGTCTCAAAAACTTGAAACAGAATCAAGTTCAGATCAATATCTAATAAGATCCGCATGAAAACATGTAATCTTATCTCTCACTGATCGACAAGCCAAACAGCCCGATCGGGAGGTCGAACTGCCGTGTAAATATCTGCACGAATCTTTTATTTTCCACCCGAGATTTTATAGGATAAAGTCTCAGTTTTGATTCAAATAACCCAATAGAGAAGTTATCCGATAAAAACAAACTTTATCAAGATAATCTCTAAGAAAATAAATCAATTCACAATAATTCTACAAGTTTATCTTGATCTAATTTATCCAATTAAATCAAGCGATAAACAGACAAGAATTATCCGATCCTAATAATTCAACAAGTTTATCTTAAATTAATTTTATCACAAAATTAATTCAACCAATAAACAGACATGAATTATTTGATTCTTTCAAATTTTAAACCAATATGATAAATCTGACATAAGTCACCAATTATTGAAAAAGCACACCGTATCGTTACAGGATTTTGTGAGCTAGCAAAGGGGACCAAAATGGACCTATAAAGTTCAAGCTCTCGATAATTATATATCCCAGATATACATTTCACAATTATCAACTCCAACGCTACTCCACTAAAAGCTTGGAGCTACACTCCCAAACTTTATAGAATTGCGAAGCCCGTATAGCTAAGTCTCCATGACATATCAAAGTGTATTGTATCCCCATATGATAATCCATAAGTAGCTTAAGGACAAGTTCTGCCTTACCTTCCCGATTATTTTTATCTTACGTTCCATTTTCTCACCATTAGAAAACTTACCATCCAAAGATAGTATACCATTCGGTTACACCTATGTATCCAAATGGTTGAGCGCTCCAGTTTTTCAATTACAGGATATAAGAGGATATCATTACTCCTAAAGAGGAGCTATGGATTCCATATCTATGAATAACAAGTCTACGCTATCAAGAGTCATGCCTCCAATGTATCGGCATGCATACCACTATTGAGATGTGGGAGTCACCCTTTTGTACATTAAAAGACACAAGTCAAGACAACAGGCCCACTATCTATCTCAGGATTAAGATACAATACAAATGACTGTCTAAAGTGAATCGATTTGCCAAGACAGAATTATTAATCCAAATCAATTCACTTTGTGTCCCGATCCAACACATCGTCACCTATGACAACGTGCCAATGTTTCTATTCACGGAGTCCAACTCTGATGGTCAAGACAAACCATCTCCCTTGAGGGATATAGACAACATAACAATCTTTGTCGTAGTCCTTATAACATCCTATATAATCATGCCATATAATCCTTTTTATATGTCGTAGTCCAATAAGTTTACAAACCATACACAAACTCCATAAAAACATCAAACTTTTCAAGACTAGGGTTTAAGATTTTACCATGAAATTTCCTCAAGCTTTTGATCCTTCTCTTTAATGCTTTAAGCCTTGCTTTTCGTTCTTGTTATAAACTATTACAAAATGCCCACCAAAACCCATCCAAAACCCCAAGAACATCTTAAAAACATATAGTGTAAAAGTCTAAAGTTTACCTCCTAAGTTTCTAGTCATGAACCCGACACTTGAACTTGCTTAGAAGATGGATTTTTGTGGATGTTTTTGAGCAAAAGCATGGAGAGGGAGAGCTTATAGGGGCTGTCGCTTCTATGGGAGGAAAAGATAAGTTTTTTCCTTCAATTGTTGCATGCTAATGATGAGGAAAAAGTAAGATATTTGTTTAATTTAACATCTAAGCTTAATGACTTATTATAAAGGCTTAAATGAGAAGAAAATTGACCCCAAAAAAAGTGGCCTAAGACCAGATCCACTATGGAGGGAAATGTGACCTATATTCTATGTTTTAGATGGCAATTTTGTGGGTCCCATAACCTTTTACATAGTGTAAATTTACACTGATGGTATTTTTTCTATAATACCAGTATATTTTCTATACAATTTTAAGCTTACATAGCATTCAATACTCATCAATATTATCCATGCAATATTCTTATGCTGCTTAACTTTATACAGTCTAATTTCTATACTATGTTACTTTATGCAGTGTAATTTCTATACAGCTTAACTCTATGTAGTATAATTTTCACACTGCATTATTCTTATATTACATAGTTTTTATACATCTTGATCTTTATACTGTATAATTTCCATATTCTTCTATAGTATTTTCCTTATATAGCATTTTCGTTTCAAAATTTATTACAACACATTCTACAACAATTAAGCTATCTTGCTTAGTTTTTATTGTTCACAAACTATGCAATGATTTTTGACCTTAAAAATCTCATTTTCACCTTTATGGAATTTGTTATAAAATCAGATTTAAATAATAATTCTCATGACACTAGTTATGCTCTTAAAATACATACCAAAATCTTGAGCACAAAATTTTGCTAACAAAATTTACTCATAAATTACTTATCATAATCCTTAATTATTGCATACATATTAAACTAAAAATACTCTGGTGTCATGCCATCGACCATGGCCCTAGAGACATGCCGACTCGCTGACCAAGTATGCATTATATTGTCAAACTGATGATCTAGTTGGTCCCAGACTAGGCTAGACTTTTTTGGGCATAAGAACACCCATAAGCTAGAGTGAGCAACATCCGAAGACCACCAGGTGGCATTATCTAAGCCTTTAAATAGTGATCCTTCTTACCGAGAGATTGTGACCCTATCACCTGCTACCTAGGTGCCTTACAACAGTACTCCTAGGTCACGGGGACAATCGGCCCCAAACTCGATCCAAACCAAGCATTATAAATAAGAGCATTAACTCTAACTTAAAGGTAAGTGGACTCTCTTATCATAGCCTTGCCTCTCTCCACCTAGTTCACCTTGACTAGATACCTGACTTGAATGTTAGAGTGCCATTAGCAAGGACCACACTGGTGTCCCCCTTTACTCCAAGGCATTCCCTTCTCTTATAGATACGATTAGAACAGGACATCTAGAGCCTGAAAAGGTAGTCTGACTACCGTGTATAGCCATATGTGGTGTTTAGCCACTCTAGGTTAACAATAAGGCTTGAGCCTGGTAAAAGCTTTAAAGAGTCCTAAAGCACTTGGTAGGCCTTGGACAGTTTGCTATGCAGCTTGCAAGCAAAAGCCAACATGGCTTCCCTCCTCTGTCGTGGACAGTTGCTTTTCTTTCAATGCTTTAAGCTTCGAAGACACTCTTTAAAAACTCACCCTAATATCCTACCATTTCACACATCTCTTCTAGGTCACCCTCCAAGTCCACAACAATGAAGAATCCAACATCAACGTCAATTCACTCATGCTTCAAAATGTCCTTCAAGTCATCCACAACTCATCAATAAACTCCTCCAAACTTGTTATGTGACCCTCCAAACTAGCACCAAGCCCTACATACTCCATCCACCATGTGCCAATCACACTTAGTGCTTCTGCACATGGCTTCTACAACGTGTTGCTAGCGCTCTATGTCCATGTTAAAAAATGTGGGTAGAAATCTAAAAATAAAAGTGAGAAAATCTAGAAATAAAAGTTGGATTTAAGGTATATAGGAGTACTATCTTTAAGGTTTTATTTGCCTACACTACGAAACTTTGCTAATGGGACTTGTGGTAAATTAACTCTAATATATAACAAATCCTAAATACTATATCTAACAATAATTTGTGTTCTAGGAGAAGGCATTAAATTTGGAAATTTTTTAACATTAATAAACACACATGGGTGTCTATTTATGAACAGACACAACCATTGTAATTATGCAACTGTCACGCCCTGGAATCTGGGAGGTGACGTGGTAGATTATTTAAATTTAATTAAGTAAGTTTTAGTTAAAATCTACCAAGTTAAGAAAATAATTAAATAATAAAATGTGATAAATTTAAAACCTTTTAGGCAGATATTAAAATAATAAAATAGATAAGAGGAAAATAAAATAAAATGAAATAAGCTAAAATAAAGGAAAAGAAATATGTGTTGGGTCCCACTAGGCCCACAACTTATACACACACATAGTAGCGACAATAATTAAAATTACAACTACAATCCAAAGTAAGAAAAAGTAAATTATAATATTACATGCCTTGATTAATTAATATAAACAACCTATTCAAATCTTCTACTGCTCTCGAGTCCGATCGGTAGCCTCCCAATTGGTCCTAAGTTGTATTTCACCTAGGTGAAAAAGGTTTAAAAACAAATAAAATGTGAGTAAAAGGCTCAGTAGGACTAGGTTAGAAAATCATTTAATTTAAATATGAAATTTGTCAATTTGGCAAAATATTTAAAAACATAATTAAATAAATAATCAAATAAACTCAATTACCATAATAGTTCATTATTCATCCAGAAAAGATATTTTTATCTTTTCGTGGGCAAACCATAGATATCACCACTATGGTGGCCCAACTGGGTTTTGGGATCTGCCCCCAAGGTCCTATTCTATGCGACCCGATCTCTAATCATGGCATCATGCCCATCTATGCATTTTTATAATTATTTAAATCTCCTTTTACCAAGTATAATCATTTACATTTATTATGCAGTTCATTATGAAAAATCATCCCATTCTACTGCTTATGAAAACAACTGATAAAAATCTTTTTCAATCATTCATTAAAAACATTTTGATATAAATCATTGTGAGGCCAAAACCATTTAAAAACTTGGCTATCTCAATATCCTGCACCGACGTTCGACACCACAGTCTCGATCCACTATACAGTAGCTCCACGAAACCATGAACAACTCTAAATGTAAATTAGGTTCATCAGTATCTAGCTTAAGATATTCTACACTACTAAGCTATCTCATGGTGTCCTAGTGTGCCATTTATGTCTGTCAAATCATATTATAAGATTAAAATCTCAATATGTGTTTCAAATAGGAAAAACGGGTGAAAAAGGATAGATTTTTATGAAGCCCTGTCGGCCTGCCAGTTCCCCTAATTCGGCCTGCTGAATTGCACAATTCGACTTACCAACCATCTGGGTCTGACTTGCCGTACCCACTATGAGTCTGGCCTGTTGATACTATGAATCTGACCTCAAAGTTTGCCCTATGGAACTCAAAGTTTGGCCTACCGTACTAGAAAAAATCTAGAAATTTTCAGACTCGGGTCTTGGCCTCCCTGAGCCCAAATCGTCATTTCCAACCTGTTCTCTCAATTCCCAGGCATACAAAACATTTATAGATGATAGAAAAACATAATAAAACACTTTTAAACACATTTAAACAATATTTGCATAGAAATTTCCAATTAAATCTAAAAATGGGAAAAAAGGAAAAACTTGGTTCTATTGAATTTTTATTCAATCGAGCTTAAATTTAAGTTGCGTTGAGTTGTACTAACTTACATTAATGGTTTTCTAAGCTCAAACAAGCTCAGGTTCAACATTTTAAGAAAATGGAGAGATTTAGAAAAATTTTCAAAGTTTTGAAAAAAAGTAAACTAACCTCAAATCAATGCTTGAATCCAAGTTTGTGAGTTTCCAAACGCGTTCCTGAGCTCCCAATCCGTTGAGAATCGAAGCTCGAACTTAGTTTTGAACTGGAAATTAAGAGAGGGAGAGAGAGAAAAATGCACAGAGAGAGAGAAAGCATGAGAGAGAGGTTTGAGAGAGTGAGGAAGGAAGAGGGAAAAGGGGGAAATAAATAGAGTGGTAGAGTGGGCGGTTTTCAGAGGAAAACCACATGCTGCCCACAGTTTTACAAAAGGGGACGTAATCAGTATTTGACAAATTGTTTTGTTTCAAAATTCAAAATAACATATAAAAATAATTAAAAGTGATTAAAAATAATTGAAGAAAAATTAATTTGAAAATATTACAAAATAGTTAAATTAAGTTCTAATTACATTATGGCGTACTATTACACCATTTTACACTCTAATAACACTTGATTAAATTGAGGATGTTATAGCAATCTTTGTATCCTTTCATAAATTAACATTTAAGAGACAAATTATAATCTCTCTTATAGTCCATGTGTCAATTTGTTGGTATGAGAACTTGTCATTAAGATATCCTAGCATGAAATACACATATGAGCATTTCCATCACACGACATATGAGCGTGTGTTGGCATTGCAACACACTTGGGCTGCTATGACAGGCAAGGAGAAGAACCAGGACTTCAATAGCACAAATTGTGATGTTTTTAAGTGGAAGGGCATATCAAAGATGTTGTTTGAGATATTTGGGTTCGAATTTGTGTTGTTTGATGATCATAAAAGTATACTGAAAAAAGAAGAAGAAGAGTACATGGGGTATTAGGTTCAGATGATGATGAGAAATGGGACTATTTGAGAAGAGATTATGGAGAGACATGGGTTGTACAAGACAAAATTGGAGGAGATTGCTTGTTTAAAGGCAGTGAATGCGGTTTGGATTTTGAGTTTCATCACATTTGCAGCGTCAACAAAAGCAGGGAGTATGGTTTTTATGGTATGCTGATACACTTAAGAGTGTCAGCATACTAGTGGCACAATCTAGGGGCATGACGATAACGGCTCGTTTGATATAGATTTATATATTATATCATGATGTTTTTCTTTTTTGTTTTGTCATGCACATATATTAAAGTGTCCATCAAGATTGCATACTTGAATTATGACAATTTGAATAAAGGAAATTGTAAGAATTGACAATTTTATAAAATTATTGTTGCTAAATGTCGTTTATAATAGTATTGATAGAAAATGCAAGATTTCTTCAAAACTTAATTTTGTCTATATTACCCTAATTTTATTTGTTTTTTTTTCCTTTTTTCATCTCTACTCTTTCTCTCTCCTCTCTCTCTTTCTTTGTTTTGTGACACTCTCTCTCATTATATCTGTTAAGGGCGAGCTCGGTGCCACCGCCAAGGAGCCTAACCTCAGGTGGTTGGCAAATAAGCTCAGCAAAGCTAGAGTGAATAAATAACTGATCCTGATGAGCTTGGATCATTTGTCCGAGGTGCTTTTTAGGGTCTCTCGAGCTGCACTGCAACTGGTCACCTCCTTAGATTAAACACCAGCTCGGGTTGGATTCTTTTCACTAGTAAGTGGACTGCTACTCGCCACCATTGGCCAACAGATGGCGGACCACTCGTCGTCAGATAGGAAACAATCCACCAGCGAAGGGCACGACATCTGTTCCCTGCCACCTGACACGCCTTGATGTGACACTCTGGTTGTGGGAAAAAGCCGCCTAACACCCAGTCCAAGAGGCAGCCTTTAAGTAGGATGCATTTATTGTATTCAGGGACACACACTTTTTCCTGCCTTAAGCATTAGAGAGCCCTTGTCTGTTGACTATCCCATCTTTTTTTGGGTCCCGAAGCATCCCTCCTGTTGTAGCAGGTCCATCCGATCAGGCAGAGGCGAGCAGGGGAAAAGCTGACCATCGTGCGCAACTACACGTAGTGTTGATCTGATGCTAAACTCAAGTAAGCATCAACATTTTGGCGCTAGAAGGAGGGCACTACGCCTTCACTTGAACTCATTAGCCACAGCAAACCTGAGAACCAAGATGGTAACTCAAGGCAATGCCCGAGATGAGGGTGCCCGACAGGAGGGGTCGGGAGAAGCTTGAAACCGAAACAACCTAGCCAGACCCAGGGGTTGTCCCCGAGCTACAAGATCGTGCTCTAGGGGTCAAGGAAGTGCGGCAAGGGCAGAACAGGTGCATGACCCAGTTGTTCAAGATCCTATTCGAGAACTAAAAAATGCTGTTTGAATACTCACCCAGTAGCTTAAACAACAGGCTCATTGCCAGGTGGCTCCTGGCCTCCTACCTCCAGCCTCGGCTAACCAGGTTGGGGGTTAGGCAGGATGAGAAGCCACCGACCTTAGTGAAGCTGATTCCAAGCACTCAAAAAGATTTACCCATGGTGTCTCAACAAACAACAGGCTTGTCCGAGAAGGAAGACTTGGCCCCTAGGAAGCACGAGCTCTATCATTGCATGGCTTTCGAGCATTTGTTTCTGATCAGCTCGGGTGCCAGGGGAGCTGCAACAAGATCGCCACCCTAGTATGGGTGACCGGGTTAAGGTCGGAGCACCCTATAGGGTTGAACTTCCCGAAGATACTAACAGTCATCAGTTTTGAGAATTGCAACGCCAAGTAGATGAGATCCGTAACAATCGTTTCAGTTTGGATGACGTTGGTGCCTTAGATCCACCATTGATTGACGTCATCATGTGAGCCTTGATACCACCTAAATTCAAAGTCCCATAAATCAAGTTGTGCGACCAAACTGCAAGCTAATGAGCATGTCAAGTTATACCGAGGACACATGCTCTTACAAAACGCTAGCGATGCAGCCATGTGTAAAGCATTTTCCTTGACTATGACTGGACTAGCTCGACAATGGTTCTGATGATTAGAACCAGCTTCCATCACTTCTTTTCAACAACTTTACGATGCCTTCCTGGCAAACTTGTCCACAACAAAAATGAGAGAAAGGAGATAACCTACCTATATGCCGTTAAGTAAGGAGACAACAATGTCTGAGACTATATAAATAGGCTTACCTGAGCCGCGCTCGAGGTTAAGCACTGTTGAAGATGAGACCCTAAAACATGCTTTCATCAAGGGTCTCCGAGATGAGAAGCTTACCTGGTCATTGGCATTCGAGCAGCCGAGTACATTTTTTCAGATGCTTGGCTATACACAAAGTTATGCTGATGTGGCTTAATATATTAAGAGCCGTAGAGAAGAGGCCACAGTGGCGGTGCGAATATGGAAAAGAAGCAGAAGAAAGCACCTGAACAATCAAGCGCCAAGCAGAATAAGAAACAGAAGAAGGACAGGAAAACCAAGAAGCTGAAATGCCAAACGGGAAATTCCAAAGCTACAAGCCCTTAGTAGCGAGCATAGAGGAGGTACTTGCTCAGGTGCACGAGAAGAACCTATTGGTCGACCCACCTGAGCTCAAGGGCATCAAAGCTAAACATGATCAAAGCAAGTACTGTAATTTCCACAAAGACGTGGGACATAACACCCAGGATTGTATTCAGCTTAAGGACCAGATCGAGAAACTGGTCCGGGATGGACATCTATGGGAATTTGTAGAGCGAGTCTTAGCGTCGGGCATCGCGGCTTAGAGAGATGACCAACTGAGCTGAGACGTGCTAAACCGCCCACACAACTAGGATGGGAACGCCCTAGAACCCCCGAACATCGTTCACACAATTTTTGGAGAGCCTATCACCGGGGACACGTCGAGTGGGCCGCAGGCTTACATCCAAGAAGCTCGACAGGTTGAAAGAGGCTAGCTTATCAACATGTCCGAGCATGTCAGCAAAATTTGCTGCTAGCAAGACATGTTGATCACCTTTATAGAGGAGGAAGCAAAAAAATTAATTCATCCACACAACGATGCTCTTGTGTGCGAGTTGCGCATGGCCAACAACATAGTACGACGTATGCTAATTGACAACAATAGCTCAGCTGGTATCCTATTCAAGCAGGCTTTTGACAAACTGAAGATCAGCAATGCTACCTTTACCCCGATACAGACTATTGGAAAAATAATACGCAGCGGAATTTTAAAATTTTTATATCAGAGTATTTTTCAAAACACAAGTTTGACACGCTATATGCAAAAATTAACCAGATCTTACTAACCTTCGAATGCCAAAGAACTCCTACAATCTGTGAACAGAAGTAACGTTCCAAAAGAGCCTCAACCAACTGGTCTTCTTTGCTATTCTCTATCCACGATTGGAGTGAGTGTGGGCTCACATGTACAGCTCTTCCTCTAGGCAACTCTCCTTCCAACCAATTGAGAGAACCCAAAGCTAGTGGTCTTGATTTGTGAACAAGAGCCCTTAGGGAGTTTCCAGATTCTCACCAATAGAGTATCACTCTTAATCTCTCAATTGATCTAAATAATAATTAGACTCACACCCTTTTATATAGAGGTTAGGTCTAGGAGTCAGTCCTTATCAGATAATGCCTTAAAATTTGAATCAGAATCAAATTCAGATCAATATCTGATGAAATGCGTGTAAAAACCCGTGATCTTTTAATCACGCATAGGTAGGCTGATCTGTTTAACCAGGCCCACTATTCATCTTAAGATTAAGATACAATACAAATAATTATTTAAAGTTAATTGATTTGCTAAGACAAAATTATTAATCCAAATCAATTCACTTTATGTCCCGATCCAACACATCATCACCTATGACAATGTGCCAATGTTTCTATTTACGTAGTCCACCTCCGATGGCTAAGACAAACCATCTCCCAATAGGGATATAGACAACATAACAATCTTTATATGAATAAAGTGCCCAACTTTATTCCCTCGATTGTGGATCTTATGATTTAGACCGTCACCTTAAAAATCGTGTCTTCTGCATAATCTATCCATCATATACCCAATTCTTAAAGGTTTAGACCGACAGTCTCAGACTATTGTTTGCTTAACATACATTCAATGAATATGAACGTAAAGAGGACAAGATTTGGTATATTAATAATAAATAAATTCTTTATTGATAAAAATGTCTCCAAAAATGTATTACATTTTTACTTCTTAGGGCATACATGTCAACAATCTCCCACTTGCACTAAGTGAGGAAATATGACAAATTTGCATCCCCATAGCTTCCACATGCCTCTCAAAGACTCTCCTAGTAAGTGTCTTCATAAATGGATTAGCTAAATTGTCCTTTAATGCGATTTTGCACACCGTGACATGCCTGCCCTCAACGAAGTCCTTTATCACATGGCACTTTCGATCAATATGCTTACTCTTCTTGTTAAATCTTGGTTCCTTAGCATTAGCTATCACCGTACTGTTATCATAGCACACTGATACCGCCTTATCCATACCAGGAACTACCTCAAGATCCCCAAGGAACTTACGGCGCCACACTGTTTCTTTTGAAGCATCACTAGTTGCCACATACTCAGCCTCCATTGTTGAATCTGAAGTGCAATCTTGCTTCACACTTCTCCAACTGATGGCATCGCCGCCCAAAGTAAACACAAAACCTGAAGTCGATTTCCTAGAATCTAGACAGGATTGAAAATCCAAGTTAGTATATCCTAGAGGAGTCAAGTCCTCACCCGAATACACAAGCATATACCCTCGAGTCCTTCTCAGGTACTTGAAAATATGCTTAACCGTAACCTAGTGGTTCGGTCCTAGATCCACCTGAAATCGAGTTACAATCCTGACCGCATAAAAAATATCCAGTCATGAGCAAAAAATGGCATACATGAGACTACCCATTGCCAAAGCATAAGGCACCTTCTTCATGTATTCTCTTTCTTCCTCAGACTTTGGAGAGTCTTTCTTAGAAAGAGTAATTTCAAACCTAGATGGTTGCCCACCTTTCTTAGAATCCTGCATTGCAAACCTCTTGAGAATTTTATCTATGTAGCTGGCTTATGACAAAGCTATCATTTTGTTCTTCCTATCTCGAAAGATCTGGATACCGAGAACAAAATTAGCTTCACCCAAGTCCTTCATGTCAAACTGCTTGATCAACTATAATTTGATCAATGACAATGCCCCAACATCAGTGCGAATTAGCAGAATGTTATCTACATAAAGCAGTAGAAAAACCACCTTCTCATGCTTAATGTGTTTTTAAACACATGGCTCATCCACTTTTTGTGAGAACCTATAAGTCTTGATTACTTAATCAAATCTTATGTTCCAAGAATGGGAAGCCTGCTTAAGTCCATAAATTGACTTTTGCAGCTTACAAACCTTACCCTCTTGACCCTTGACCTTGAACCCATCTGGTTGTTCTATATAAATGGACTCATCAAGATAGTCATTTAGAAAAGTCATCTTGACATCCATCTGCCAAATCTCATAATCGAGAGCAGCAGCTATGGACAAGAGAATCCGGATGGATTTAAGCATGGCTATAGGCGAAAAGGTTTCCTCATAATCGATTCCTTCCTTTTGTGTATTACCCTTAGCTATCAGTCTAGCCTTAAAGGTTTCGACCTTTCCATCCACTCCTCTTTTGCTCTTATAGATCCACTTACACCTATGGGTTTTACCCCTACAAGAAGATCCACAAGTTCCCAGACCTGATTAGTCTCCATAGACTTCATCTCTGTGTTCATGGCTTCTGTCCAGAGTTTCGAATCAACATCCTCCATAGCTTCTACGTAAGTATAAGAATCCCTGTCATGTTCATCCGGTTCAACCAAGAAGGCCTCCCCATTGAACATATAACTCTCGGGTTGACACTTGATCCTCCCACTACGCCGAAGCCCCTTAGGTTGTTGTTCAAGTTCGTTTGGTCTTTCTACACTGATCGGAACGGTTTCATTTGGAACCTCTGGAGTAATTGGATCACTCCTTAACTCCTCAAGCACTACTTTACTTCGAGGTTTAAAGTCGTCCACATAACTCTCCTCAAGAAAAGTTGCATTAGTTGAAACCACGACTTTATTTTCCTTTGGGTTATAGAAATAACCCCCTTTAGTCCCTTTTGGAAAACCTACAAACACGCAAACTTCTAAAAGTGCTTCCAACTTATTCGCTTCCTTAAATAGGACATGAGCCGGTCATCCCCATATGCGAATATGGTTTAAGGATGTCTTCCTACCTGTCCACAACTCGAGAGGAGTTTTAAGGACCGATTTTGAAGGCACATTGTTCAAAAGATAACATGCGGTTTGTAGTGCATATCCCCAAAAGGATAAAGGCAATGATGAATAACTCATCATGGACCTTACCATGTCTAATAAAGTCCTATTCCTTCTCTCCACTACTCCATTCACCTGCGGAGGGCCTGGCACAGTCAAATGGGATAAAATCCTATTCTCTTATAAGTGTCCCAGAAACTCATTAGAAAGGTATTCTCCACCTCAATTGAATCGAAGTGCCTTTATGAGTCTACCCAATTGCTGTTGCACTTCAGCCTGAAACTCCCTGAACTTGCCAAAAGTTTTGCTTTTGTGGTGCATCAAGTGCACATACCCATACCTTGAGTAATCGTCAAAAAAAGTGATAAAGTACTCTTACCCTCTTTATGCCCGGATCTTCATCGTTCCACTAACATGACTATGCACAAGTTTTAGAACCCCTTCGGCCCTCTTGCCCTTAAACCCGAATGGTCTTTTAGTCATTTTACCCTCCAAACAAGATTCACATTGAGGTATAGATTTCACCTTTAAGTGACTTAAAGGTCCATCCCTTACAAGCCTTTGAATCCTATTCAGGTTAATATGACCAAGGCACAAATGCCAAAGATAATTCTTATTAGAGTGAGAAGTTTTAAGTCTTTTAGAGTTATTATCATTCATCTCAGCATTAAGTAGTAAGTCCATCTTAGGTTTGATAAAATATAGAATATTTTGCATCCATCCGAAACAAATAAAAGATTTGCTTTTATGAATCACCACTTTATTATTAAAAGAAACCAAATAGGAGTCTTTAAATAAACAAGCTATAGAAATTAAATTCCTTTTAAATTTAGGAACATAAAACAATCTCATAAAATTAAATTCCTATAATTATCAAATAAAGATGGACGTCTTCCAATGCTTCTGCTAAGACCAAGGATCCATCGCCCATCTGAAGCGTAAAGTCTTCATGAAGTAGACTTCTCGTTTCTTTGAACCCCTACAAAAAAACACAAACATGATTAGTTGCACCAGAATCTATCACATAAATGTCATTGGATTCCTCAACTAAACCAGTTTCTAAATACAAAAGATCACACCAACCTTCTTTGGAAAGGAAGTCCTTGTAATGCCTCTTTATGTGCCCGACCTTCCCACAAATAAGCACTTAAGCTTCTTCGGGTTCTTCTTCTTCTTCTTCTTGCTCTTGTTGTTAGCAGGAATAGAAGACTTCTCATTCTTGGCCCATTGCCTTTTTCCATTCCCTGAGTTAGAGTTAGAACCAGAAGCAGCTACCAAATTTGTCTCTCCACCCCCAGAAGACTCCCTAATAAGTAGTTTGAACTCCTGTGACTATTTCATTAATTCTGTTAACGTCATATCCCACCTATTGCTCAAATTAAATGTAGCTCTAAAAGGAATCAATTCCTCTGACAAAGTTTCAAAGACCATAATCATCTGAGTTTAGCATAATTGTCGGCTACATTGGTTTGTGCCTTAGCAAGGTAACCTATGACCAACATCATGTGCTCCTTTACAAATGTCCCCAGTATCTGTTTACAGTTCAAGAGTTTTCGAAGCACCCCTTGTCGTTTTGTTAGGGCCTAGCCTCCAAACATGTCTTCCAGATTATCCAAGATCTGCTTAGCAGTCTCATAATCCTCATGTTGAGCTTGTAGCACGTTATTCATGCTAGCCATAACATAGCAACGAGCCTAATCGTTTGCATCTTTCCAGCGATCATACTCTTGGAATTGGTCATTGGTGGAATCTCCTATAGGCTCGAGAGAACAAAAGGTTGTCAGCACAAACTTCAGTTTCTCAAAAGAAATGACAATATCTAGGTTTCGTTTCCAATCATTATAATTCTCTCTAGTTAATTGGTTTTTATCAAGTATTGAAGATAAAGTGCTTTTAGACATTTTTAATCTACAATAAAGAATCATATACCAAACATAAGCAAACATACCATAATAATTTAGTAAGATAACACAATCATGTAAAAGCATTCAAATGTGTTTATGTGTCAAAACCTTAAAAATATCACAACCTTACAATAATAATTCCCAACTTAGAATTCAACAAGCTCCTAGGGGAGTCATGCCGAATTCAATCAAGAACATGGATCCCCTTTTGATTAATAGATGCCATCCAGGACCCGTATGATCTAGCATATATTAACAATCATTTCTTTGGCCATTAATTCTATTAACAGAGCTCCTAGGGGAGGTTAATAATAAAATTCACATGTGTATAACCATCATTTTAATATTTTATCTACGATTTTTAATCACCACCTAGGGGTGTGCAACCATAAATCATGCTAAAATACCTTATCCTTTTGGAGATCTAATCTGGTACATGATAGAAATCCCTTCCTAGGGGTCGGGACCACCGTGTTCTTCCTATGGACCAACGATGGAGGCCTTAGGTCCTCTCTTTGAAAACCTTCTCCGACTCAATCTTTTGAAATCAAGGTTTTATTTTAAGAACATGCATAAACAATTTTAATATGAGCGGCACTCCCTATTCTATATGACATGTTATCAATATACATAGCAAATCATATTATAATGTAGACAAGCAAAGCAGTCAAGCAAAGCTATAAGCAAAATAATAAATAACCGTAATATTATGGTTCCACCCTAGAGAATAGAAAATAAAGATTACAAGAGAATAATCGAAACATTTTATTGATTCTTCATCCTTGAATCTCGAAGCTGTATCCTTCTTCATGTAATGCCCATCTTCAAGACTTCAATCCCTCATAGATCGAATATTCATATTTACGATCATATCCAAATTTAATGTTTCTCAGAATTGTCCTAAAAATAAAATTAAAACTACACGAAAAACTGTACCTTTTCTAGAAAAATTTCTAGCTCTCTGTCGGTAAGCTAATCTATGTAATCGGCCTGTCGGTCATGACCCACCAGCCTGCCGATACATGACAAATCGGCCTACCGAACTAAAAGTTTGGGCTACCATCAAAGCAACCTGATTTCGGACCCACTAATGCCCTATTGATCTGCGACCATCGGCCTGCCGAACCAAAGAGTTCGGCATGCCGACCGAGCAGAAATCATCCTTTCCAGAAAATACAATTTTTAATGCAACTCATCAATTTTATTTTCAACAATTCAAAAACATAAAATTAGAGACTCAGGAAATACTTGGGTGCGCCATCATCCTTCTTCTAGATCCGCTTCTAGATCTATCTTATCTGAATAATTATTTAATTATAAAATTCTTACAAATTTAAAATTAAATAATAATTCCTTGACAGAGATGATAGTCTGCCATCTAACTACATGAAAAATCTAGATACATGTTCTAGCCTCTAAGGAACCATAATCAACACAAATTAATTAATTAATAATTAATTAAATAACAATTTAATCAGCCATAATTAATTAACAAACATTCACCATATAATCCATGACAACATAAAATTATATAGAAACCTAGAGTGCCAACTCTCTATAAAATTAAATTCAAGCATAGGAGAAATCAAGATCACATAATTTATACATATAGCATGATCACAAACTTGTAAATTTACGTAAAAACCATGGCTCTGATATCAATTGTTGGAAAAATAATACGCAACAAAATTTTAAAATTTTTATATCAGAGTATTTTTAAAAACACAAGTTTGACACGCTATATGCTTAAATTAACCAGATCTTACTAACCTTTGAATGCCAAAGAACTCTCGCAATCCGTAAAGAGAAGTAACATTCCAGAAGAGACTCAACCAATAGGTCTTCTTTGCTATTCTCTATCCGCTATCGGAGTGAGTGTGGGCTCACGCGTACAACTCTTCCTCTAGGAGACTCTCCTTCCAACCAATTGAGAGAACCCAAAGTTAGTGTTCGTGATTTGTGAACAAAAGCCCTCAGGGAGTTTCTAGATTCTCACCAGTAGAGTATCACTCTTAATCGCTTAATTGATCAAAATAATAATGAGACTCACTCCCTTTTATACAGAGGTTGGGTCTAAGAATTAGTCCTTATCAGATAATGCCTCAAAATTTGGATCAGAATTAAATTTGGATCAATATCTGATGAAATCTGCACGAAAACCCGTGATCTTTTTATCGTGCATAGGCAACCCCATCTGTCTAACTGGCAGGCCAAACTTGCCCAATTGCAGGCCGAACTTGAGGATTAGTATGCCAAACTGTCGATAAAAAAATCTCAGCGAATCTTTTATTTTCCACCCGAGATTCTATAGGATAAAGTCTCAGTTTTAATTTAAATAACCCAATAGAGAAGTTATCTAATTAAAACAACTTTATCTAGATAATCTCTAGGAAATAAATTCCTAATAATTCTACAAGCTTATCTTGAATTAATTTATTCAAAATTAAATCAACTGATAAACAGACAATAATTCAACAAGTTTATCTTGAATTAATTTTATTAATTTTGTCACAAAATTAATTCAACCGATAAATAGACATTAATTATTTGATTCTTTCAAATTTCAACCAATCTAATAAATCTGACATAAGTCACCTATTGTTGGAAGAGCACGTCGTATCGTTATAGGATTTTATGAGCTAGCAATGGAAACCAAATGGACCTATATAGTTCAAGCTCCTGATAATTATAAAACCCAATATCCTGATATATATTTCATGATTATCAAGTCCAATGCTACTCCATTAAAAGCTTGGAGCTGCACTCTTGAACTACATAGAATTACAAAGCCCGTATAGTTGAGTCTCCATGATATATCATAGTGTATCGTATTCCCATAGGATTATCCATAACCGGCTTAAAGACAAGTTCTATCTTACCTTCTCGATTATTTTTATCTTATGTTCCATTATCTCACCATCAAAAAACTTACCATCCAAAGATAGTATACCATTCGGTTACACCTATCTATCCAAATGGTTGAGCGCTCTAGTTTTTCAATTACAGGATAACGCATATAAGAGGACATCACTACTCTTAAAGAGGAGCTATGGATTCCATATCTATGAATAATAGGTCTACTCTATCAAGAGTCATGCCTCCAACGTACCGACATGCATACCACTATTAAAATGTGGGTGTCACCCTTTGGTAAAAGACACAAGTCAAGACAATGGGCCCACTATTCATCTCAAGATTAAGATACAATACGAATAATTGTCTAAAGTGAATCGATTTGCTAGGACAGAATTATTAATCTAAATCAATTCACTTTATATCCCGATCCAATACATCGTCACATATGACAATGTGCCAATGTTTCTATTCACGGAGTCCATCTTTGACGGCCAAGACAAACCATCTCCCAATAGGGATATAGACAACATAACAATCTTTACATGGATAAAGCGTCCAACTTTATTCCCTCGATTGCATATCTTATGATTTAGACCGTCACCCTAAGAATCGTGTCTTCCGTATAATCTGTCCTTCATATGCCCAATTCTTAAAGGTTTAGTCTGACAGTCTCAGACTGTTGTTTGCTTAACTTACATTCAACAAATATGAACGTAAACAGGACAAGATTTGGTATATTAATAATAAATAAATTTTTTATTGATAAAAATGTCTACAAAAACATATTACATTTTTACTCCTTAGGGCATACATGTCTAACATAGATGCCACTTTACGGCTTCAAGGGCGAATGCGTCTGAGTAGTGGAGAAGGTTGGCCAACCAGTCACCTTCGATGAGGGTGCTGCTCAGGTCACACGCATCGTCGACAAACCCTCCCACTATAATGTTATTATCGGCTATCCAACATTAAACGAATTGAAGGCCATGGCCTTCACGTACCATTTGGTAATGAAATTCCCAATAGAGAGTGGGGTCGGAGTAATCCAGTCGTCATAGAAAGACTCCCAAGCTTGTTATGCCAATGCCGTCAAAGCGACGTCAACTCGGCAATTAAGCATTTTAGCCATTTACAAGGTCGACAAAATAGAGTTCCCAGCCTAGCCAGTGCCCTAGATGCTTTTTGATCTCAACTCTTGAATGCCTGAGGAAGAGGTGAGGGCTACCCCAGTCGAAGACTTGGTGCCGTTTAGCCTTGACCTGACACATCCTAACCGCACTGTCCAACTCAGATTTCAGCTGCAACCTGAGATCCGGGCTGACCTTGAGAGGCTTCTTACTGAGCATCGGGATGTGTTTGCATGGTCACATGAAGACATGCTCGGCATCGATCCAAGCGTAATCTGTCACTGACTCAATGTCCTATGCAATCACAAACTGATGATACAGAAGAGAAGGGCCTTCAATCCGAAAAGATATACTACTATTAATGAAGAAGTCTAAAAGCTCCTAAAAGCAAGATTCATCCAAGACGTTAAGTATCCAAAGTGATTAGTGAACATAGTCCTAGTCAAGAAGGCGAATGGGAAATGGAGGGTTTGTATAGACTACACCAACCTATATAAGGCCCATCTAAAGAACTGCTTTCTACTACCCCGAATAGACCAGCTCGTTGATGCAACTACTAGGCATGAGCTACTCAGCTTAATGGACACCTATTCTGGTTATAACCAAATATGAATGGCCAAGGAAGATCAAATAAAAACAACTTTTGTTACCGACCAGGGGCTCTACTGCTATGTAGTAATGCCCTTCGGACTCAAAAATGCCAGGGTGACCTACCAACGCCTAGTCAATAAGATGTTTACTCTGCTGATCGGCAAAACTATGGAAGTCTATGTGGACGATATGCTAGTTAAATCTGTCCGAGCACTAGATCACATGGCCGATCTTCGAGCAAGCTTCAATATTCTCTAGGAGTATGGGATGAAACTCAACCCAATGAAATATGCGTTTGGGGTAAGCTCGGGCAAGTTTCTTAGATTTTTAGTTAATCAATGAGGAATCGAGGTTAACCCTGCCAAGGCTCAAGCTGTTATAGACATGCATTCACCTCGGACAATAAAAGAGGTGTAGAAACTTACTAGCATGGTAACGGCTCTCTCTAGATTTATCTCCCAATCTACCGACAAGTGCCACCCATTTTTTCGAGCACTTAAGGGGAGGTTTGAGTGGAGCAAGGAGTGTGAAGAAGCCTTCCAAAATTTGAAGAGGTACTTAGCCACGACCCCGCTCCTGTCCAAACCTTTACCTAGGAAAATATTATATGCCTACCTTGCTGTGTCTAAGAAAGTTGTTAGCTCAGACCTCGTCCGAGAAGAAGATGGAGTTCAAAAGCCTGTCTACTATACGAGCCACGCATTCCAGGATGCCGATGAGCGGTACCCCCCATTTGAGAAATTGGCATTCGCCCTTGTCACCTCTAAGCAGTGGCCCTATTTTCAAGGCAATACAATACAGGTCCCGACAAAGTTCCCTCTTCGGTAAGTTTTTTAGAGCCCAAAGACATCAGGACGGATGGCCAAATGGTCGGTCGAGCTCAACCCGTATGACATTCATTTTATGCTGAGGAAGGCCATCAAGGCTCAAGCCTTCGTAGATTTTATTGTTGAGTTCATCGATACCGAGCAAGGCATACCATTGGTCGAGAAGGCACTCGTGGAAGTACCGGACACCCCCGGTTGTAGTGAAGGTCACGCCACGTCAAAACAAAAATGGAAGCTTATTGTTGATGGATCCTACTACGCAGAAGGTTCGAGTGCCGGGCTAGTATTGATAAGCTTGGATGGATACAAGGCAATGTACACACTTCAATTTGATTTCAAGGCCTCTAACAATGAGGCAAAATACGGAGCACTCCTGGCCAGACTTAGAATCACCAAGAATCTTGGGGTAGGCCGTATAGTTATTCATAGCGACTCAATGCTCATCGTCCAGCAAGTTACTGGGGTATTTCATGCTCAAACAGAATTAATGGCCGTGTATTTATAAGAGGTCAGGACATTGCTCAAGCAGTTTAAGTTTTGCTCATTCAAACAGATCCCCGGATCAAAAAACTTAGAGGCTGATGCACTTGCTTGGCTCACCTTGGGTCTGGGTGATAGTAACCTAACTTCAGTCCCCATTGAAAGACTAGTCGAGCCAAGTATTAACAAAGAAGTAGCAAGTGGAGCCGAAGAGCATGAGATCACATGGATGGACCCGATCATCCGGTACCTGACGACAGCCGAATTGCCCAACGACCGAGAAGAGGCATGTTGGAATCGCAACAGCTCGGCCTAGTATTCGATGATCGACAGGAAGCTATATCGACGAGGCTACACTACACCATGTCTAAAGTGCGTTGGGCCTAAAGAAGCCGAATATCTAATGAAGGAGATCCACGAAGGCCTATGTGGTAATCACTCTAGGGGATGATCCTTGGCCCAAAAATGTCTTTGACAGGGCTATTACTAGCTGACCATGGAAAAAGACTATAACGAGTTCGTACGAAAATGCCTGAAATGTCAGCAATTCGCGAGGGTGCCTAGACACCACACCGAGCCGCTTACCTTGATAACTTCAACATGGCCATTTCTAAGTGGGCCATTGATCTGATTGGGTCTCTTCCCCAAGCTCGATCTCAATTTAAGTATATTATTATGGCCATCGACTACCTGACCTAATGGGCCGAGGTAGAGCCATGCGCCAACATGACCAAAGCCAAGTGCACGAACTTTGTATGGAAAAACATTATCTGTCGGTTCGGGATCCTGCATATCATCATGACTGACAATGCAAAGTACTTCAAGTTCTCGAGTCTCCTCTGCTTATGTGAACAACTTGGTATCAAAAATGTCTTTTCCTCTCTAAGCTATCCTCAGAGCAATAGGCAGGTTGAAGCTGTCAATAAAACAATCAAAGACATATTGAAGAGAAAGCTCAAGGGCCTCAAGGGAGCATGGATCGATGAGCTCCTAAAAGTGCTCTAGGCCTACCAAACAACTACTCGAACTGCTACCGGAGAGACCCCATTCTCGCTCGTGTATGGAGTAGAGGCTGTCATCCTGATGGAGGTAAGATTGCCAAGCTTCAGGATTAAACATTACAAAGAAATTCGAAATGCCAAGGACATGATGTCTGAACTTAACTTGCTCAAGGAGAAAAGGAATAGGGCAGTGATTCATAACGCAGCTCAGAACCAAGTCGTTGCTCGGTACTACAACAAACGGGTCACGGTTTAGCTGCCTGGGATAGGTGCCTTCGGTCCAAAATGGGATGGGCAGTACAAAGTCGTCAGGATTGTCTAGCCAAGCACCTATAGATTATCTAATATGGAGGGAAACTTGCTCAGCAATCCTTGGAACGCCAGGTCAGATTCTTTTCACTAGTAAGTGAACTACTACTCACCACCACTGGCCAACAGATGGAGGACAATTTGCCATCGGATAGGAAAAAATCCATTGGCGGAGGGTATGACACTTGTCCCCTACCACCTAACATGCCTTGATGTGACACTTAAGTTGTGGGCAAAACCCATCTAACACCTGGTCTAAGAGACAGCCTATAAATAGGATGCATTCATTGCATTCAAGGACACACGCTTCTTCCCACCTAACTAGTCCCATTCTCTACCGAGCAACTCCTGCCTTGAGCATCGAAAAGCCCTTGTCTGTTGACTGTCCCATCTTTTTCTTGCTCCCGAAGCGTCCCTCCTCTTGTAGTAGTTCCATCCAATCAGGCAGAGGTGAGCAGGGGAAAAGCTAACCACCGTGCACAACCGCACATGGTGTTGATCCAACACTAAACTTAGGTAAGCATCAACAATATCTCTTTCCCTTCCTCTCTCTATTCTCCTTCTCTCAACAGACCTTTCGAAGAAGTCGAGATCAAGATCTTCATCGACTTGTGTACTCTGGATAACGTTTCTTGACCTCTAACTAGTTTACGTCATCAAGAGTTCATCCATCATAAAGGAAATCGTCAGAGATTGACAACAATCCGAAAAGAGATGGAGAAGAGGAGAGTGGGGAGCTCTGATTTGGGTGAGACAATATTGTCAAGAATAAATTTTGAAATTTGGATGTCTTTTTTGACTTTTGACTGTAAAAAGCTATATTTATTTCAATTATTTTGACAAGTAAAGGCCCCTTTGGTTTCATTTTCTAAACATGTTTTCTTGTTTTCAAAAACACAAGAAACAAAAACAAAAATAAAAACTTGTTTGGTTCCATTTTTTAACCAATACAAAATGAAAATGTTTTTGAAAATTCCAAAAAATTGCCCATAAAATGAGAACAAAATTTATTCATTTTCTATGTTTTAAACTGACCACACTAGAGCGGCACCCACTGCAGCCCACTATCCCTAATCCTTCCTAAATGCTAGTGATGACATGCCAGCATGTTTACGATGGAAGGGAAGCTTGTGTCGTCGATGCTTGCGCCGGACCGAATCTCGCGTAGATCTTGTCGTCAATGACCCCGTGCCACGCATCATCAGGCAACAACACCGTCGTCGTTGCAGGGAGGAAGCTTGCGGAGGCCATCAATCTCTAGTTGTGTGGGCCATTGATCTAGGCGGTCATCAAAGGAAGGCATCGTGCGTGGGGTGGGATCTGTCGTCGTCATTACCACATGAGCTATCCACCTCCACATTGCTGATGTATTGGCCTCGCCAAAGAAGAGAGAAGTCCGAAAGTTTTCTTTAAGTTTAACAATAATAAAAAAATTATTAATATATTAATAATTAGGGTTTTAGTTAATATTAATCAGTATTTTAAACTTAAATTTAATTATATTTACATTAATTATTTTTTGTTGAAAAATGTTTTCTTTTATAAAATATTACCATGTACAACCAAACATAATTTTAAAAATAATCCCAACACATTTCTTAAAATGTTTTCATTTCTAATTTTTTCAAAAACAAAAACTAAAATGAAAATACTATCAAACGGCCCCAAAATGTTTCAATTATTTTCAAATATCTGCTATTTCACACAGTCATCCTTTGAATAAATATGAATTGAAAATCTAAGAAGTATAGTTTAAACTACAATCTAATTTGGCTATTGGATTGCGTATTTACTTTACATCCACATGAAAAGGGAAAACAATAAAAAACAATGAATGATTTTTTTTTTTTAAGAAACAATGAGTGATTTCATTCCCATTTATTAATGTGTTTACTAACAAACTGGTAATGAGAGCTTTGTAAGTCCCACATACTATAGAAAATAGGGAGGGAATATCAATTCCTGCTTTCCCTTGATATTAATTCCTATCAAAGGAAATAGATGTCAAATTTACTTAATATACAAGTTCATATGCTATAATTCACTATAATTTAAATTTTATACTTAGTAATTCTGTTGAGAGTGCTAGAAATGGATTCTTTCTCATCACACTATTATCAAATAAATAATTAAACAATACTAGAAAAAAATGACTAATCATTACTTCTATTACTTTACTTTTTAGTCTCATTACCTTTTCCATTATATCCCTTTATAGTTTGGTAAACATGTCCTTAAAGTATAAATTTGAATATGATTTAAATTTTTAAATTTTTGTTTGGATAATTGAAAAAGATAAAATAAAATTGACACACATCACATTAAAAGTAAGAAATTATCATTACAACAAAGAAGCTCAAATTGTGAGAATTAAAAAACCTAGTAGAATTTGTATTTTTCATGTTTGAATCAGATTTCACAATCTACACCACATGACTTTTTGAGTTTTGCCAAACATGAATTTGAACGACTTTTTTTTTCTTTTTATCCAAATTGTGACTTATAAGTTTAAATCCATGGGCAAAACTTCTCATGTGTTTGTTGGTCTTGGCTAAATCTTCTCATGAGTTTGGTGGTCTTGGCTAAATCTAACTCTAATCATTATGACATTTGTGACCTCATTTTGACTTTATCTTAGTAATTATGTTGACAAGATTAAAATTCCTAAATTTAGTAACACTAGAAATGGACTGTTTCTTATCATATTATCAAATAGATAAATAAATAATACTAGAAAAAAAAATGAATGATCATTTTTTCTATTACTTTAATTTCTAATCTCATTGCCGTTTCCATTACATCCTTTTACAGTTTAGCGAACATGTCCTTGAAGTATAAACTTAAACATTGATTTAAATCTTTGTTTGGATAATTGAAAAAAAAAATAGAATTGACACACACCACGTAAAAAGTAAGAAATTCTCACCATAACAAAGAAGCTCCAATTGTGAGAATTTAAAGGGGTAAAATTTGCATTGGATGTTTGAATCAGATTTTACAATATACAACACACGACTTTTTGAGTTTTGCCAAACATGAATTTGAGCTGCTTTTTCTTCTTTTCATCCAAATTCTGACTTATAAGTTAAAATCCATGGGCAAAACTTCTCATGAGTTTGTTGATCTTACTAAATTTGACTAGTTATTATGACATTTGAGACCCGATTGCAAGAAAATGGACACTTTGCGACCAATACCAACAAAAAAAATGGTGGAAAAAAGTATCTTTGTGATCAAATTTTTGTAGCAAAAATTTCGAGCATCTCCTGCAACCAAATTTGGTTGCAAATTCTGATGCATTTGCAAACAAATACAAATTTGATCGTGAATAATGCAATGATTTTGATTTTGCGCCAAAACCTTTTTGTGATCAAAACTGATTTTGGTAGCAAAAGATGTTTCTACGATAATTTTTTTGTCACCAAAACAATATTTTGCAACCATAATAAAATGGTACCGAAAAATGTGACATAAAAAAAAACTGACATGTGAGCAATATTTTCCAACTAAATGACCCTCTCAGTTGTAGAAAATAAGTTTTACTGACCAAGTTCGTCATAGTGAAATGTCACTATTAACGACCAAAATCTTGCAACACCAAAATTTTTAGGCTGGCAGTTTCAGCTTTCATGCAAATGATACATTTTATTACCAAATTTGCGCAGATTGTGATTCTTTACTATCAATATTGGTAGAAGAATAACACTTTTTGCAACCAATTAATTAATTTAGTAGCAGAACACTACTTTTTAAGGCCAAATATATGTTTGGCAGCAAAAGATGTATAATGTTGAAGGGGCTCTTTTGTAGAGGGCTTGCTTACATGAAGGGTATAGCTTTTGTGATCTCTTTTGATTGGTCCAAGCAGTCTGGTCGTCAAGTGTGAGGTGTTAGCCATAAAAATGTCAATTGATAATTTAAATAAATCTCACAAACCGTACCACAAAATCTGTTAACAAACACTAGGCAATGAATACTCATTACATAAAATTTAAGATTAAATAAAATATGTCGTAATAATTTATAAAAACTACCATAGATAATAGACACATAATAGTATAATACATCCAAAATTTAGCATTTAATAAAATCAGAATAATTCAAAACACATGTTTGAACTTAGGGATAATATTAACCTTAGACATGTGTAACAGTGAACACCCTTTAATCAAACATTTTTATAAAATCAACATAAATAATTTATATGATTATGAAATTTTTATATGATATGGATAATACATAAATAAACATCATAAAATTAAGAAATCGTAAAAAACATATTTAACAATATAATTTCCTATATTACAAAATTTATAAGACATACCAGGTAGATACAACAAAACATTGGGCATTGAGTGTTTAATGAATTTTATCACAAAACATAGACATGATATAAAGCTAAAAATTTACACACTCTTAGTTAACATGTCATGTAACACCCTGAAATTTATTTAATGTTAATGTAATATAAATGATGAATTAGTGTGCCACAATTAATGTTTTAACATTAATTTGATTACTTGGTTGGATTTTGAATTTTTGGTTGTTTTCTTAATTTGGTGCAGTCAAATGATTTCTTATTGTTTTGAAATAATGTTTTGAGTTTTAAAACACAACAATTTGTAAAATGTTAAAAATACTCCGTTTTACAAAACCGTGGGCGGCACATGGTTTTCGCACAGTAAAACCGCCCACCAATTTTCTCTATTTATTCTCTCTCTCCCTCTTTCTCTCTTCACTCTCACGACACTCTCTCTCTTGATCTCTCTCGGCAACCCTCTCTCTCTCTCTCTATCTCTCTCAAATTTTTGAAACCCAATTTTGAATCCAAGCTTTGGGTTAGCAAGGAGGAAGCTCGGGGACGTGATTTGGCAACCTAGAACGCGGATTGAAGCTTCGATTCGAGGTTAGTTTTGAAATTCCTAAACTTTTTCAAAATTTCCAATTTTGTGCATTTTTGAAATCTAGGTTTGTTTAAGCTTAGAAAACCGTGGATTTGAGTTAAATGAACTTAGAACAACTAGAATCTAAGCTTAGATTGAAGAAAAACGGATTGGATTCAAGATTCAAGAACAACTAGAATCTAAGCTTACATTTTCATTTTTCATTTTTCAAACCGTGTTACGGTGAAGAACAAGTATCCCTTGCCTAGGATTGATGAGGTGTTTGATCAGTTGGGAGGTTCGCGGTACTTCTCGAAGATTGATTTGCGGTTGGGTTATCATCAGCTCAGGATCAAGGAAGAGGATATTCCCAAGACAGCTTTTAGGACTCGGTATGGGCACTTTGAGTTTCTGGTTATGTCATTTGGGTTGACGAATGCTCTGGTAGCTTTTATGGATTTGATGAACAGGATATTTAGGTCGTATTTGGATCAGTTTGTGATTGTGTTCATCGATGATATTCTTGTTTATTCCAAGACTTGGGAGGAGCATGAGCAGCATCTCCGGATCATGCTTCAGACTCTACGGGAGCACCAGTTGTATGCTAAGAGGGAAAAGTACGAGTTTTGGTTGACTGAGGTCAAGTTTCTGGGTCATGTTATCTCGGAGCATGTTATTTTAGTGGATCCGTCCAAGATTGAAGCTATATTGGAGTGGGAACGACCAAGGAATGTAGTAGAGATTCGCAGCTTCTTAGGTCTTGCTGGATATTACAGGAAATTTGTAAAGGATTTTTTGAAGATTGCAGCTCCGTTGATGAGATTGATCAAGAAAAATGTCAGGTTTGAGTGGAATGAAGATTGTGAGCTTGCTTTTCTGGAATTGAAGAACCGGTTGACTTCAGCTCCAGTGTTAGTTATTCCTAGCAGTGACGAGCCGTATGAGGTTTATGCGGATGCTTCAGGGCGCGGACTTGGATGCGTGTTGATGCAGCATAGACGTGTAGTTGCGTATGGATCGAGACAGCTACGACCTCATGAGCAAAATTATCCTACTCATGATTTAGAGCTCGCGGCAGTGATCTACACGCTGAAGATTTGGAGGTGTTACTTGTATGGAGCATCGTTTCAGGTCTTCTCCGATCACAAGAGTTTAAGATATTTGTTCACTTAGAGGGATCTCAATTTGAGGCAGCGTAGATGGGTAGAGTATATGGAGGATTATGATTTTGCGTTGCAGTATCACCCTGGGAAAGCTAATGTGGTCGCGGACGCGCTTAGCAGGAAGTCTTCAGGGATTCTGGCTTGTTTGGTTTTGGAGGACTAGAGCAGGGATGCGATAGTGAGCGAGTTTAGGCTACGGTATCATGAAGACTGTGATCGAGTTTCGGTAAATCATGTGGAAGCGACTCCAGCTCTAGTTCGGATGGTGAAGCAAAGTCAGTGGTAGGATCGACATTTGCAGGGGATTTGGTCGCGGATTCAGAACGGGGAGCAGTTTGAAGAATGGAGCGTGCATGAAGATGGATCATTGTACTTTCAGGAGCGTCTTGTAGTTCCAGCTATCGCCAAAGTGACGAAAGCCATTTTGGACGAAGCTCATAGGTCTCAGTTCGCTATTCATCTAGGGAGCACCAAGATGTATCGCGATTTGAAGAGGCAGTATTGGTGGAGAGGCATGAAGAAAGATGTTCAAGAGTACGTGGCCAAGTGTTCGACGTGTCTTCAGGTGAAACCTGAGTATCAGAAGCCTACAGGTCAGCTTCAGCCCCTTCCTATTCCAGGGTGGAAATGGGAGCATGTGACGATGGATTTCCTCACAGGTTTGCCGAGGACGGGGCAGTGTCACGATGCAGTTTGGGTTGTGGTCGACAGGTTGAAGAAATCCACGCATTTCATTTCGTTTAGGTCGACATGTTCTAGGAAGGTTCTCGGGGAGTTGTATCTGTAGAACATTGTGAGGTTGGATGGAGTTCCTTTGTCTATCACCTCTGATCGAGACACCAGGTTTAATGCTAAGTACTGGAGGAGTTTTCAGGAGGCTTTAGGTACAGATTTGAACTTCAGTATGGCGTTTCATCCTCAGACTGATGGGCAGACTGAGCAGGTTATTCAGGTTCTTGAGGATATGTTGCGTGCCTGTGCATTGGACTTCGGCGGAAATTGGAAGCAATGTTTGCATTTGGCAGAGTTCGCGTACAACAACAGTTATCAGGCGAGTATTGGTATGGTACCATTTGAGGCGTTGTATCGGCGACCGTGTCGGTCACCTGTGTGTTGGGCCGAGCCAGAAGATAAGGTTATTCTTGGGCTGGATGAGATCCGTGATAGCAATGAGAAAGTCACGGTGATTCGAGATCGATTGAGGGCAGCTCAGAGTCGGCAGAAGAGTTACGCGGATAGGAGACGTAGACCTTTAGAGTTCGCGGTTGGAGATTTTGTTCTATTGAGGGTATCGCCTCGTAAGGGAACTATGCGGTTCAGAGTGAGTGGGAAGCTCGCGCCGAGGTATATTGGGTCGTTCAAGATCACTCAGCGTGTTGGTGTGGTCGCTTATCGGCTTGATCTTCCGCCCGAACTTTCTCATGTGCATGATAAGTTTCATGTGTCGATGCTTAGGAAGTGTCCACCTGAGCAGGGTAAGATAGTTTCATTCCGCGATGTGCAGGTTCAAGAGGATACGACGTACGAAGAAGTGCCAATTCAGATTATCGACCGGAAAGTGATTAGTCTGCGTCGTCATGAGATACTGTTGGTAAAATTCGTGTGGCAGCATCATGGGGTTGATGAAGCCACTTGGGAGCTAGAGTCAAGTATGCGGGAATTGTATCCACATTTGTTTTGTTTCTGAAATGAGATGTAAATTTCGAGGGTGAAATTTCTTTTAGGGGTGGAGAGTTGTAACGCCCCAAAATTTATTTAATGTTAATGTAATGTAAATGATGAATTAGTGTGCCACAATTAATGTTTTAACATTAATTTGATTACTTAGTTGGATTTTGAATTTTTGGTTGTTTTGTTAATTTGGTGCATTCAAATGATTTCTTATTGTTTTGAAATAATGTTTTGAGTTTTAAAACACAACAATTTGTAAAATGTTAAAAATACTCCGTTTTACAAAACCGTGGGCAGCACATGGTTTTCGCACAATAAAACCGCCCACCGATTTTCTCTATTTATTCTCTCTCTCCCTCTTTCTCTCTTCACTCTCACGACACTCTCTCTCTCTCTCTCTTGATCTCTCTCGGCAACCGTCTCTCTCTCTCTCTATCTCTCTCAAAATTTTGAAACCCAATTTTGAATCCAAGCTTCGGGTTAGCAAGGAAGAAGCTCGGGGACGTGATTTGGCAACCGAGAACGTGGATTGAAGCTTCGATTCGAGGTTAGTTTTGAAATTCCTAAACTTTTTCAAAATTTCCAATTTTGTGCATTTTTGAAATCTAGGTTTGTTTAAGCTTAGAAAACCGTGGATTTGAGTTAAATGAACTTAGAACAACTAGAATCTAAGCTTAGATTGAAGAAAAACAGATTAGATTCAAGATTTTTCATTTTCTCCCTATTTTTACATTTTTGGATTTTTGAGATTTTTGAGTTTAAATCTTGTTTAAATGAGTCCAAATGTGTTCTAGTATGTTTTCCTATCAACTATGATTGTTTCTATGCCTGAGATTTGAGAAAAACAGGTTAGAATCAAGATTTGGGTTTTGGGGAAATCAAAACTCGTGGTTGGAATTTCTGGGTTTTCCCAGTTCGACAGGCCGGAATAGGGATCGGCAGGACGGTGTTCTTCAGTCCGGCAGGCCGAACCTGGAAATTGTTCGGCCGACCGAACTTTGCTTCCGGCAGGCCGAACTGTGCAGTTCGGCAGGCCGAAGCAGCGAGTCCGGCAGGCCGACGGAGGCATAGAAAATTTTGTGATTTTTACCCGTTTTCACTGTTTTGAACCCTGATTTAAATTCCAACCTTATAGAATGATTTTAATGATACAAATGGCACACTAGGACATCATGAAATGGTTTAGTAACATAGAATGTCTCGAACTAGATATTGACCGACTTAGTTTGTATCTAAGATCGTTCGTGGTTCCACGGAGCTAACGTATAGCGGACCGGGATTACGGTTTAGGGCACCGGCACGAGTATTGAGGTAGGACTTCTACCCCATTTCTTTGGTAGCCTGGTTTTGAAATGATTTGGCTTTGTAAAGGATTTCTATTAAAATGCTTTCAACGGTTGTTTGAAAATGAATTTATCAGTTATATTTTTAATATACCATGATCTGAAATGAACTTCATAATGAATGTAAATGACAACACTTGGTAATTGGGTTTTGAATGATAATGATAATAAACACATAGGCATGATGCCATATCAGAGATCGGGTCGTGTAGCGATCGACCTTAGGAGCAGGTCCCGAAAGCCAGCTGGGCCACTACGGTGGTGATACTATGGTTTGCCTAGGAAAGGAAAATGATATTTCTGGTTATCCAAGTAGACTGTTCTGGGTAAGAATGGTTTTACTTAAAATTGTTTATTTGTTTATCTATTTATTTATTTAAGGTTTCTTTTAAATAATTCATGAATAATGAAATGTTTCTTTAAATTAAATTATTTTATAAAACATAGTCCTACTGAGCCTTTCGCTCACGTTTTATTTGTTTTAAATTTTCCCCCTCTAGGTGGTTTTCCCTTTAGGCTTGGAGAGGATTCTTCGGACCGAACTCAGGAATAGTAGAAGGATTATTTTATCTTTTGTACCATTTAATTAAGGCATGTAAGATTTTAATTTGATTTGTATTTGGACTGTGATTGTATTTATGATATTGTCAGTACCATGTGTGTGCACAAGTTGTGGTTTATGGAACCCGTACTCGCTGCTTTATTGCTTTAATATTTATTCGTTTAATGTTTTAAATTTCTTAGTGTATATGAACTCTTTATAAAGTGTTTTAATGAACCCCACATTTTATATTTAATCAAAGCCCTAAACTCAGGATTTTTAATTAAATTCTCTTTTAATTAATTTAAATAATCCGCCATGTCACCTCCCGTATCCCGGGGCGTGACATGTCATAAATGACATAATTTTTTACAAAATCATTAGGTTTCGTTTGTATGTTAAAAGACCTTACAAGACACATATACAAATCTTTCAACATAAAGAAATCCTTAAGCAGTGCTCATTTGAAGGCCCATAACATTCAAAATATGTTCAACTAAAATTTATAAAAAAAATTCTACTTATTCCTAATATATAAATACATATTATACCCAATAATCACAAAGAAATAAAATCATACAGGCTCAAATCATTATCAAAAATTTTACTAAATAACTGAAGACCCTTAAAACAACCAAAACCCTAACATGATGACAAAATTCCAGTGATAAAAACACATTATTCGCTCAAATGCTTCATATCATATGAACATAAATATTTGTAAATATAAAACCACGCTTTCATAACCAAACTAGTAGCAAAATAATTTATATTTTATATCAACATAACATGTATAAGCATTCATACCACAAAAGAACGATTTTCTATATATATTTGTCGTAAAAACTATGCATATCAATCATGAAAATGCATAATCATATAAACTTTTAAACCATACCTTAAATTCTTATATTTCCATTAAACAAAAATTCTTATATTTCCATTAAACAAACATGAAGGCTTGTAGGTAAAAATCTCCAAAAAGAATTCGTTCTCCAACAGCTTGAAATGAAGGAAGATGAGTGACCAATTCTTGGCTTCATGGATAGGAGAGATGATGGAGGCTTTCTTGAAAATTTTTTAAATGATAACGGAGGCTTATGTACGTGTTTTTGAGAGGGGAAGAAGGAGACAACTTTCTTTGGCTAGAAAATAAGAAAATGTCAAGATTCTAATGGCATAAAGATGTATTTATAAGTAGATGAATGAGAAAGAGAGTATGTAACGCCCGCCATTTTCTTCTATGGATACTTACGTTAATTTAACATTAGAATGTGATATTTTAGTGATATCATTATTTATGTTAAGTAAATTAACTTTTTATTTAGTAATGCCATAGATAACAGTAACGTGGGATCGATGTGCTCAGAATATTCTTGTCAAAAGTGATGATAAGCATAAAATATTTATTTTTTTCTAAAGAGTTTTCAACTTGCCCTAAATTTATAATCTTTATAATACTCTAGAGTTATATGTACCTAGAGTTATATTCTTGATGATGACATGAATTTTGTTGCATATTTTCTTATTTTATAATATTAATGATATCATAATAATTACATATGTAGCATTTTTATCTATAGCATTAAGAAACTAAATAATATAAAGTGTTCAAGAGAATAATGTGTAAATTAATATTTTTGGGTCATAGAGTAAATATTATTGTTGTGTATAAGTACTTTTATATTATAATTATATTATAGTATTTTATATTATATATAACCATATCTTAATATTATTATCTATATTGTAATATATTTATATTATATAAGTAAACATATAAAAAGAAAGGAAAATGAAAAAGAAAGAAAATGGTAAGTGGCCGTGCAAAAGAAAGGAAAGAAAAAGAGAGAGAGAGAGAGAAGAAAAAAAAAAGGAAACTAAATTAGATTAGGATTACACTCATTTAAAAAAAAAGGGGAAATCTAATTAGACTAGGATTACACTCATTTAAAAAGGAAAAATCTAATTAGATTAGGATTAGGGTTTTTGATACTCATCCAATCTCTTCTCTCTTATAAACCTATAAATATGCCTTTAAGTCACCAAAGGCTTCATTCTCTTAATTTCCAGTCAAAGAAAATTCTCTTCCTCTTCCCCTCTCAACAATCTCTCCAAGAAAGCCTCTATCATCTCTCTAATCCTTAAAACCAAGAATTCAGTACTCTTTTTTTCTTTCAAGCCAAAGTAGACGGAATTATTTTTTGAGATTTTGCATGCAAGTATTCATCTTTGTTGAAGAAAACATAAGAATTAAAGGTATGTTTTAAAGTTTTCATGGTTTTGAATTCTTATGATTGATATATATTGTTTTGTGATAAACTTTGTTAGAAAATTGTTCTTTTATGATTGTGAATGTATGCATGTATATTTGTATGAAAAATAAATTATTTTTTTCTAATACTTTGATTATGACAATGTTACTTTATGGTTGAAAGTATTTATGTTCATGTAATATCATGAAATTTCATGAAAACAAGGTTTTGTTGCTGGAGTGTGATAAGAGAATTCTAAGATTTTCAATTTGTCGGTAAGATGGTGGTAACATTTTGAAGTCGAATGATTGTATTTTGCTACAATTTTTGGATATAATGTGTATATATATGCTAGGAATGTCTAGGATTTTTTATAAATTTTTGTTCAAAATAATTTTAGGGTTATGAGCTTTCAATCAAACACTGCTCATGAAATTTTAATTGCTGGTAGATTTGTAGTTGTGTCTTGTACAGTCCATTTTAAGTGGCAAAAAGCATCTTTTAATTCTAAGAACAAATTATAAATAATTATTGATGTATTAACTAAATGTCAGTAAAGTTTTAGCTTCATATCTTTATTGTGTTTTAAGATAAAATTTGTTAATTGATAAGTACTTAGTGGTTATAAATATTTGCTTTATGTGCTCTATGTAATTCATGAAATGATAAATCATAATTTTAGATATGTTTCACATGATTTATTATTTTTCTAACTTATATTTATATGTTAACCATGCCACATAAAAATTTTAGAAGCATATCATGCATTTTTGATTTTATAAAAAAGTTTGAATGAAACATATTTGTTGTCTAGCATGCTTGATGTTAATATTAACTCTGAATTCGAACGTGTATTTTGAATTACTCCGAATTTATTTGAAGCTAAATTTTAGATATGTTATTTTTATAAATTATTTTATGTCATAAATAATTTAATACATAACTTTTAATTAGGACTACTCACTACCCAAACTTCGTTGGCAGATTTTATGGCATTGAATATGTAATTTATTGTAATTATCAAAATGAAAATTTTATGGCTAAAGAAAAATCTGAGCATTATATACATATATATATATATATGTATGTTAACTTTATTCTTGTAAATTTTTGTACTTTGATTAAGTGTGAATTAAAAGATATAGGGTTATGAATCCTTAAAGGTCAGGCAGTTTTTATTATTGGAAAATTTACTTGAATATTTTAAAAATTGAAAAAAGATATTTTGGATTCATATTTTTAAGAGAAGAAAATTTGAGCAATGTTTATGTATGGTAGATATGTTATGGAATAATTCTTACACTTTAATTATGCTTATAAGTTGAGATTAATTTCTCCAAGTCATTAAAGGTCAAGTTTTCTATCTTTATGTTTCTTGACTTTAAGTGTATGTTTGTGACTTAAAATGCTTTGTTTTGTTAAGAATGATATATGATGATGTAATATGGTATTAAATGATATCATGAAGAGGAACATTAATTTTATGTATTATATGAATGATTGACATGAACATTCCAAAAGGCAAGCACACTGAGAACTGTAGCAACATCACCCAAGTTAAGGTTTAGTAAGCAAGCAAGACAAGTAAGTACATTCTCACCTGCAACATGATAAAAGTTTACGAAAAAGTTTTGAGAACATGTTTTATAATAATTTTTAAGTCTGTGTTACGTATTGTTTTCTCATAAAAACTCTTGCTGCAAAAAGAAGGTTTAACGAATATTTTAATGATGAGGTTTGTTAAAAGCATATCTATGTATATGTATCACTTAATTAAGTGTGGCACACCTTATGTTTATGTTTATGATGTCCCAAAGGTTGGACTTATCATGTTTGGTTTGGGACTAGCTACCCCACTCGTCTTATGACGACGGCCTATAATGTTTATGTTTATGGTGCAATGCTTGGGCCCCTAAAGGTAAAATGAATGATATTTTAATATGGAAGTTTAAATGAAAAGATATGTGTTGAATAAACTTATGCCTCATGCACTACTATGATTATGATTACGATTTTATTTAATGGATTTTAAGAAATGTTTTATGTTGTGAGATAAGAAAGTGTACTTACGCAACTTACGCTTACATAGTTTATATCATGTTGCAGATAAGGATAAGATGCATGTTGACTAGGATGGAGGACAAGGACGGGCATGTGTGTTAGGAGTGTTGGATTGAAAACGGAGTCATGTCATGAATGGAATTTAAACTCAAACAAAATTTAATATATTATGTTCCATATTTTTATTTGTTTGAGACTCAATTCTATTTGCAATATGTTCTCATAAATATATGTTTTATTGAACGTAAATTATATTTTAGAATTTTGGTTTCTTAGGTTATTTATTAAAGAATATACTATATAGTTTTTTTTGTAATTAATCTTAATTAGTTGTTTGATTAGAAGTTAAGAGTGCATGCATTATATGTGTGATTTATATTTGTTAAATATTTGTTTTTTTGTAAACTAAGTTTTCTACAGGTGGTTGGTTAACTAAATGCCTTAAGGGTTTTATTGGGCAAGCTGAAGAGGAAAATTAAATCTGATAAATAATTTTTTTTTAAATACATGTATTTCCTAGGATATTTCTTTGAGTGTTGTTGATTGTTTCAAACTTTTTATCGATAATTATTAAGTTTAACGACAAAAGCAATGTATCTTGTGGCGCTGTAAAAGGGCATTATAGAGTATGGGTGAGGAAAACCTTAATATTTAATTTAAAAATCTTCTAAGTTAATTTAAAAATAACTTATAGCTTATTTATGTTCGTATTGTAATACTCATTTTAGTGTTGCAACACCCACAAACATGCATAGGACATGCATATTTTGACAAGAATACTTCGATTACATCAATCCCATGTAGCCATCACTTGGATTATAACTAGATAAAAATGTTAGTTACTTAATTTAAATTTCAAAAAAAAATTATTATCATACTAACTTGTGAATTTCATCATTTGAATGCTAAAGAAAACGATGAGTGTTACAATGATAAAGTTAAGTGAAAAAAAATATTTTGAAATGATTATTTGTAGCCAAGCCAGTCAAACATAAGATTCAAGGCCTATTCGAATTCCATTCCATTCCCTCCCCCACCCAATCATGTCCTTAAGCCATTAGATTCACAATTTATAGTAATGAATGTGTCCAGGGACTATTTATCATTCTTCTAAAGACTTGCAAAATCTAATCCTATGGCTATGGCCTAATTGATTGGGCAAAACAAAGGGGAAATATAGCTTTTTATTTTTTTTATTTTTGAAAAACAATGTTATTGTTATTTTCTAGATTTTTTTCATGTTAGCCCTCTCAAACTATGTCACTTATATTATTTTGCCCACAAACTTTTAAAATACACCACTCAGTCCCCTTAAACTTTATTCTATTAGCAAGTAATTCCTTTCCATCTAACTCTGTTAGCTTTTGTATATTTTTTTGTGAATTATTTTATATTTCCTCCCCAAACTATGCCGCTTATGTTATTTTTTCCTCTAATGTTCCTTTTGCGTCACTATTATCCCCTATAATTTTGTTTTGTTAGCAACTAACCTTCTTCCATTCAATTCCATAAAGCTTAACAAATTAATTTGTTTTTCTTCTAATTTTACAAGATGGTAAGTGTCCGGGAACACCAAACTAACCTTACTTAAAACGTTGTTATTGAGTGTGGTGATGAGTAAAAATTGTTCCCGTAGAGATTTTGGTCCAACTAATTAGTTATCAATACTAAAATAGACTAAGGCACACTAATTATAAACACAAAAGAGGGTTTTAAATTTACTTAACTAAATTAACAAGCACAAGAAAATAAATTAATACAATCAATAATAATAAAACCAATCGAAGGATCATTCTCCATCACTAAACAATAACCATAAAATTAATTACAAAAATTCTATACAATTTTCTATGGAAACTACCAATCGTAGATAACAACAAACTTTAATATCCCAATCTTTCCTTACTAGTCATTAAGCAACACATGCTCTTCACTTAATCGCTTTCCCTCAAATAATCCAGAATAAGCTTTCTAGATTCAATTTAACAGAAGCATTAAGATAAAAAAGATAGGATGATCTAGTTAATATATACACAAGCTTGGATTGTTCAACCTAGGTTATGTTCCATATCACAAGGAATGAAAACCTCTTGTAATTATAGCTCAAAATTTGTTTCTAATGATTAGAAAAACAAGACAATTATAGATCAAGTCTCCTAATTTAGCAAGAGATTAAATTCATATCCTATTCAGTTGTGCACCCAAATAAAACAAGAAAACAATCATAAAAAATAATTATAGAAGAACATAAACAATCTCAATTGGAAAATTAGAAAATAATTTTATAAATTAATCATATAATTAAGTCTAAGGTTTTCAAATCCCCTTCAACCATAAACAAAATTAAACTAACATAATTAGAAAGGAAAATAAATAAAGAGAAAGAAAAAGAATAGTCTTAGCGATAGAAATCCTTCTACGTAGATGGTTCTCCATGAGCCTCTACTAGAGCTCTCTTCCTTTTCTTCTTCTTTTTTTTTAATCTCCTAAGCCCAAGAAAGACTAAGGGAAAACTCATATAAATTTGTGTTTAAGTGAGGTATTTATAGGTTTTGGTATTAGAGATTGAAAACAGGTAATTTGACTTTAAATTAGGTAAAAAACAGACCCACCAAGTGAAACACGCAAGGGGACATGGCCCCTTTTTGTCACGGCAGCGTGCAGGGCATGAAATCTTGTAGGAATAGCTTGGCGCACGTTTGGGGGAGAGAAAGGTTTTGCATAGCACTATGGAAATGGGCTTCAAGCTACGAGTTTCTTTTCTCACACATGGGGCACCATTTGTGGCTTGTGGGGGTGCGTCCTACAATCAATTAGCACGACTATGAGGCCTGCTACTTGCGGGGGCATGAGCTCTCTATACTAGGGTGAAACTATAGGTAATTTTAATGCTGAGGTGAACTCAATTTTAGCCAAAATTTACACGTTTGGCCCAAATGCTCCCAAGATCTTAACTTTGTCCCCCCCGAATGAATCCAAACTAGATAAATGTATATTTTGGACTCTAAATCTTCCTTTTTCATCCACTTCTAAACTCATCACCTTTAATCACCTACAAAACACAAAAAAAAAAAACTATAATTAAAACACAAAATACTTAAGAATTAAAAAAGAAATATGGGAAAATTAATTAGACAATTATAACCAATTTAGCACTTATCAAGGCTCCATGTCAACGCAATCCATCTACCTACAACTTTCATGAATATTTTTTGCAACATGTCTTTCCAAGACAAATATAGAAAACAACACAAGGGGAGAGAATTAAAAACAAAAGCCTCAAAAAATCCTTAAATTAATGTGTTATTTTTTTTAAGAACTTTAATGGCTCCATTTTTAAGAAATTTTGTGGATTTTTTTACCTCCTTAAGCTCTTTTATTTTGAGGTCTAAATTGCCTATTACAAAAAATGCTACATTTTTTCTTGAAGTATTTTGTCAAAAAGTTTAAAAGGATATAGTGGTACATTTTGAAAGTTGGAGGCAAAATAACATAAGTGACGAGGTTTAGGACAAAAATATTAAAAAAATTACAAAAAAGGGTCAAAAACTAACTGAGTTAGATAAAAGGATTGCTAACATGACAAAGTTTGAATGGACTAAGTGGTATATTTTAAAAGTCGAGCAATAAAGTTGTAACGCCCCTTACAATCTAGCATCTCTAAAACCTCGTGAACTGGGCAAAAATGTTATCTCTTTACATCTATCCTTGAGAACTTAATAGAAATAACACTGCATAATGGGAAATAATAACCTTTATTGCAAATCAAATACTATCAATATACAATAGAGCTTTCACAAATTTCACATATCAATATGAGCTAATGCACGGGACCTTAGACCATTCTTGCTCGGTCAACTGAAACCTCTTCTTGTTGAAAATATTTACCTTTAACTTGTAAATTTAAGGCCCTTTTGTATGATACTAATCTTGTGTTATTAAAGCCCTTACTTTATACTCTATTGGAACTCTTTTCCACAAGGGATTTGGCCCTCATAACATTAACTTTCTTTGGTTCATAACAAGCACAAGAGTTCACATCATACATAAAATTCTTTTCATAAAACATGTCAAAATATGTACATATTTGTCACACCCCAAGGTCGATCGCTACACGACCCGATCTCTGATATGGCATCATGCCAATGTGTTTATTTCCATCATCATTCAAAACCCAATTACCGAGTATTGTCATTTACATTTATTATGAAGTCCATTTCAGTTCACGGTATATTAAAATATAACCGATAAATTCATTTCCAAACAACCATTGAAAACATTTTAATAGAAATCCTTTTCAAAGCCAAATCATTTTGAAACTAGGCTACCAAGGAATAGGGTAGAAGTCCTATCTCAATACTCGTGCCGGTGTCCTACACCGTAATCTGGTCCGCTATACGTTAGCTCTGCGGAACCACGAACGATCCTAGATACAAACAAAGTCGATCAATATCTAGTTCGAGACATTTTATGTTACTAAATCATTTCATGATGTCCTAGTGTGCCATTTGTACCTTTAAAATCATCCTATAAGGTTGGAATTTAAATCAGGGTTCAAAACAGTGAAAACGGGTGAAAATCACAAAATTTCCCATGCCACGGTCAGCCTGTCGGACTCCCTGCCTCGGCCGGCCGAACTACACAGTTCGGCCTGCCGGAAGCCAGGTCCGGTCGGCCGGTCATCTCCCCAGGTTCGGCCTGCCGGACGAAAGAACACCGGCCTACCGAACACGCAGTTTGGCCTACTGAACTGGGAAAACCCAGAAATTCCAGCCACGGGTTTCAATTTCCCCAAAACACAAATCTTGATCCTAACCTGTTTTTCTCTAATCCCAGGCATAGAAAACATTCATAGATGATAGAAAAACATGTTTAGACACTTTTGAACACATTCAAACAAGATGCAAACACAAAAATCTTAAAAATCCAAAAATAGGGAAAAATGAGGAAAAATGAAAAATCTTGAATCAAATCTGTTTTTCTTCAATCTAAGCTTAGATTCTAGTTGTTCTAAGTTCATTTAACTCAAATCCAAGGTTTTCTAGGCTTAAACAAACCTAGATTTCAAAAATGCACAAAATTGAAAATTTTGGAAAAAGTTTAGAAATTTCAAAACTAACCTCGAATCGAAGCTTCAATCCGCGTTCTCGGCTACAAAATCACATCCCCGAGCTTCCTCCTTGCTAACCCGAAGCTTGGATTCGAAATTGGGTTTCAAAATTTTGAGAGAGATAGAGAGAGAGAGGGTTGCCGAGAGAGATCAAGAGACAGAGAGAGAGAGTGTCTTGAGAGTGAAGAGAGAAAGAGGGAGAGAGAGAATAAATAGAGAAAATCGATGGGCGGTATTACTGTGCGAAAACCATGTGCCGCCCACGGTTTTGTAAAACGGAGTATTTTTAATATTTTACAAATTGTTGTGTTTTAAAACTCAAAACATCATTTTAAAACAATAAGAAATCATTTGAATTCATCAAATTAACAAAACAACACAAAATTCAAAATCCAACCAAGTAATCAAATTAATGTTAAAACATTAATTATGGCACACTAATTCATCATTTACTTTACATTAACATTGAATAAATTTTGGGGCGTTACAACTCTCCACCCCTAAAAGAAATTTCGCCCTCGAAATTTACATCTCATTTCAAAAACAAAACAAATGCAGATACGATTCCCGCATACTCGACTCTAGTTCCCAAGTGGTTTCATCAATCCCGTGATGCTGCCACATGACCTTAACCAACGGTATCTCACGACGACGCAAACTGATCACCTTCCAATCGATGATCTAAATCGGCACTTCTTCGTACGTCGTATCTTCCTGAACCTACACTTCGCAGAATGAAACTATCTTACCTTGCTCAGGCGGACACTTCCTAAGCATCGACACATGAAACACATCGTGAACATGAGAAAGTTCGGGCAGAAGATCAAGCCGATAAGCGACCACACCAACACGCTGAGTGATCTCGAACGGCCCAATATACCTTGGCGCAAGCTTCCCACTCACTCCGAACCGCATAGTTCCCTTACGAGGTGATAGCCTCAAGAGAACGAAATCTCCAACTATGAACTCTAAGGGTCTACGTCTCCTATCCGCGTAACTCTTCTGCCGACTCTGAGCTGCCCTCAACCGATCTCGAATCACCGCGACTTTCTCGTTGCTATCACGAATCTCATCCGGCCCAAGAATAACCCTATCTTCCGGCTCGGCCCAACACACAGGTGACCGACACGGTCGCCCATACAACGCCTCAAATGGTGCCATACCGATACTCACCTGATAACTATTGTTGTACACGAACTCCGCCAAATGCAAACATTGCTTCCAATTTCCGTCGAAGTCTAATGCACAGGCACGCAACATATCCTCGAGAACCTGAATTACCCGCTCAGACTGCCCATCAGTCTGAGGATGAAACGCCGTACTGAAGTTCAAATCCGTACCTAAAGCCTCTTGAAAACTCCTCCAGTACTTAGCATTAAACCTGGTGTCTCGATCAGAGGTGATGGACAAAGGAACTCCATGCAACCTCACAATGTTCTGCATATACAGCTCCCCGAGAACCTTCCTAGAACACATCGGCCTAAACGGAATGAAATGCGCAGATTTCATCAACCTGTCGACCACGACCCAAACTGCATCATGCCGCTGCTCCGTCCTCGGTAAACCTGTGAGGAAATCCATCGTCACATGCTCCCATTTCCACCCAGGAATAGGAAGCGACTGAAGTTGTCCTGCAGGCTTCTGATGCTCGGCTTTCACCTGAAGACACATCGAACACTTGGCCACGTACTCGCGAACATCTCTCTTCATGCCCCTCCACCAATACTGCCTCTTCAAATCGCGATACATCTTGGTGCTCCTTGGATGAATAGCGAACTGAGACCTATGAGCTTCATCCAAAACGACTTTCGTCACTTCAGCGATAGCTGGAACTGCAAGACGCTCCTGAAAGTACAACGATCCATCTGCATGCAAGCTCCATTCTTCAAACTGCTCCCCATTTTGAATCCGTGACCAAATCCCCCGCAAGTGCCGATCCTGCCTCTGACTTTGCTTCACCATTCGAACAAGAGCTGGAGTCGCTTCCACATGATACACCGAAACTCGATCACAGTCTTCATGGTACTGTAGCCTAAACTCGCTCACTGTCGCATCCCTGCTCCAGTCCTAAAAAGCCAAACAAGCTAGAATCCCTGAAGACTTCCTGCTAAGCGCGTCCGCGACCACATTAGCTTTCCCGGGATGATATTGCAACGCAAAATCATAATCCTCCACGTACTCGATCCATCTACGCTGTCTCAAGTTAAGATCCCTCTGAGTGAACAAATATCTCAAACTCTTGTGATCGAAGAAGACCTAAAACGACGCTCCATGCAAGTAACACCTCCAAATCACCGCCGCGAGCTCTAAATCCTGAGTAGGATAATTCCGCTCGTGAGGTCGTAGCTGTCTCGATCCGTACGCAACTACACATCCACGCTGTATCAACACGCATCCAAGTCCGTGCCCTAAAGCATCCGCATAAACTTAATACGGGTCGTCACTGCTAGGAATAACCAACACTAGAGTGGAAGTCAACCGGTTCTTCAATTCCTGAAAAGCAAGCTCACAATCTTCGTTCTACTCAAACCTGAAATTTTTCTTGATCAATCTCATCAAGAGAGCTACAATCTTCGAAAAATCCTTTACAAATTTCCTGTAATATCTAGCAAGACCCAAGAAGCTGCGAATCTTCGCTACATTCCTTGGCCGTTCCCACTCCAATATAGCTTCAATCTTGGATGGATCCACAGAAATACCATGCTCCGAGATGACATGACCCAGAAACTTGATCTCAGTCAACCAAAACTCACACTTTTCCCTCTTAGCATACAACTGGTGCTCCCGCAGAGTCTGAAGCACGACCCGAAGACGCTGCTCATGCTCTTCCCAAGTCTTAGAATACACAAGAATGTCATCGATGAACACGATCACGAACTGATCCAAATACAGCCTAAATATCTTGTTCATCAAATCCATAAAAGCTGTCGGAGCATTCGTCAACCCAAACGACATAACCAGGAACTCAAAGTGCCCATACCGAGTCCTGAAAGCTGTCTTCAGAATATCCTCTTCCTTGATCCTGAGCTGATGATAACCTAAACGCAAATCAATCTTTGAGAAGTACCGTGAACCTCCCAACTAATCAAACAACTCATCAATCCTGGGCAAGGGATACTTGTTCTTCACCGTAACACGGTTTAGCTGCCGATAATCCACACATAACCTAAGAGTCCCATCGTGCTTCTTAGCAAACAAAACAGGTGCTCCTCACGAAGATGTGCTATTCCGAATATATCCTTTATCAGCAAGCTCCTGAAGTTGCTTCCTCAATTCTTTCATTTCTGCCGGTGCCATCCGATAAGGTGCCATAGAAATCGGTGATGTCCCTGGAAACAACTCGATACCAAACTCAATCTCCCGATGCGGTGGTAATCCTGGCAACTCGTCGGGGAAGACATCCTCGAACTCATCAACCACCGGAATCTTTGCATTGCCACTTGAAACATAGGGCTCGCAATCTAGATTGGCAAGAAAAGCACAACAACCTAGATTCCTTCGCCCTCCTAGACACGACTTCATGAGACGCTCACTCATTAACCAATCACCACCACCCTGGTCAGTGATCACCGTCCCCCTATCAGACACTAGGGTGACTTTTCTAAGTTGGCTGTTCACGACTGCACTATACCTGGACAACCAGTCCATCCCTAGAATTACATCATAGGAGCTCATGGGGAGTATAATCAAATCACTTTCAAAATCTCATCCCCAATCTTTATTTTATAGGATTTACACATACAATTTACACACACCCGCCCCAAGGGAGAAGTTTTTACTAGGGGTTCATTAAACTCTTCTACCTCTAATCCCAAGGCATGTACAAAAGAAGTCGAAATGAGAGAATGAGAGGCATCGGTATCGAATAAAACACGAGCTAAAGATCTAGAAACCAAGATCATACCATCGACAACCGCATTACCAGTCTGAGAATCTGACCCTCCAGATGCCATTGCATGAACCTGCACTGGCACCTTCCCTTTTCCTCTACCGACATTGCTAGGTCCTGGATTACTCAGCCGATGCTGCTGAGATGGAGACGACTACACACTACCTGAACTCGACGCTCGATACTGAGGAACACTGTGCTGAAAATGCTGTGGCTGCTGCCCCCGTGCCAGATTTGAGAATTACTGAGGACAGAACTAGGGATACTGTAACTGCGTGTACTGCGGAGGTGGAGGTAGGGTCTGAGACTGGGACTGAGACTGACGACTGGAATCCTCCCCGGTCTGAGATCCAAGATGAGCACTCCTGATTGGGCAATTCCTCTTGATGTGTCAGGGCTGCTGACAGAAATGACAATGAAAGCTGTAGGGGTTGCTGCGCCCGCTGCCAGATGAACTGCTGCTGCCACTGGTCGCGCCGCCTTGCTTGCCTTTCCCTGGAGCTGGATGACTGCTGGTGCTCTTCCTGCCACTCCTCTGCGGTCCTCCTGAAGCCTTGGCTCGGTCCTCACAATACTGCACATAATCATTCTCCACGGAGATCACCGACGACACAAGCTCTCCGAAACTCCTAAGCCGTAGAGCAACCAACTGTCGCCGAATAGGAGCCTTGAGTCCTTCCTGAAACTTAATGCACTTCTCACGCTCCGATGCCACAACTGATGGAGCAAACCTAGCCAACTCATTAAACTTTACCTCATACTCCCGAACTGACAACTCACCCTGCTGCACCGTGTAGAACTCAGTTGCCTTCTGATCTCTATACCCCTGCGGAAAATACCGATCATAGAACAGCTCCTCGAACCTGTCCCAACTGATATCACCATCGCGCTCCAGGCGCTTAGCCTGTTTCCACCAAGTGTTAGCGCCACCCTTGAGCTTATACGCAACAAACTCCACACGATACTCCTCAGGCACACCAAGAGTATATAAATGTTTCAAGATCGAATCCAACCAAAACTCTGCTAACTGCGGATCCCCATTGCCATCGAAAGTCAGAACAGACGCCCGCCGGAATTCCTTAAAGTACGCATGTCGACTACCAACATCAAAATCTCCCGGTCTAGCCCCGGCTGCCATCTGCCGAAAAGCCGCAAACATAGACCTCATCATGCTTTTATCATTTCTAAACTCGGCATCAGCAGTCGAACGACGTCTAGGTGCCATGCTCTCACTTCTGAAAACAAAATTTGGACTGTCAGAGGTATTTCATTGTCAAACCTATGTGTGCATAATTCCCAAGGTTCATAACCTTGAGCTCTGATACCATTCTGTCACGCCCCGGAGTACGGGATGTGACGTGGCAGTTTATTTAAATTAATTAAATAAGAATTTAATTAAAACCAATGGTTTAAGGATCAAATTAAGTGAGAAATAAGAAGATTTCAACCACATTTTTATAAAAGAATTTATAAATATTGAGCAAATAATAAAAATTAATAAAGAACCGCGAGTATGGGTCCCACAGACCCACAACTTGTGCACACACATGGTACTGACAATATCATAAATACAATCACAGTCTAGGATACAAATATTGTTAAAATCTTACATGCCTTAATTAAATAGTACAGAAGATAAAATAATCCTTCTATTGCACCTGAGTTCGGTCTGAAGAATCCTCTCCAAACCTAAATGGGAAACCACCTAGAGGGGAAAAATTTAAAACAAATAAAACATGAGCGAAAGGCTCAGTAGGACTATGCTTTATAAAATAATTTAATTTAAAGAAACAGGTCATTATCCAAGAGTCACTTAAAAGAAACCTTAAATGAATAAATAAATAAACAAAGGAATAAATTTGAGTAAAGCCGTTCTTACCCAGAACAGTTTATTTAGACAACTAGAAATATCAGTTTCTTTTTCCTAGGCAAACCATAGTATCACCACCGTAGTGGCCCAGCTGGGTTTCGGGACCTGCCCCCAAGGTCGATCGCTACACGACCCGATCTCCGATATGGAATCATGCCTATGTGTTTATTTCCATCATCATTCAAAACCCAATTACAGAAGATAAAATAATCATTCTATTGCTCCTGAGTTTGGTCCGAAGAATCCTCTCCAAACCTAAATGGGAAACCACCTAGAGGGAGAAAATTTAAAACAAATAAAACGTGAGCAAAAGGCATAGTAGGACTATGTTTTATAAAATAATTTAATTTAAAGAAACAGGTCATTATCCAAGAGTCACTTAAAAGAAACCTTAAATATATAAATAAATAAACAAATGAATAAATTTGAGTAAAGCCGTTCTTACCCAGAACAGTTTATTTAGACAACCAGAAATATCAGTTTCTTTTTCCTAGGCAAACCATAGTATCACCACCGTAGTGGCCAAGCTGGGTTTCAGGACCTGCCCCAAAGGTCGATCGCTACACGACCCGATCTCTGATATGACATCATGCCAATGTGTTTATTTCCATCATCATTCAAAACCCAATTACCGAGTATTGTCATTTACATTTATTATGAAGTCCATTTCAGTTCACGGTATATTAAAATATAACCGATAAATTCATTTCCAAACAACCATTGAAAACATTTTAATAGAAATCCTTTTCAAAGCCAAATCATTTTGAAACTAGGCTACCAAGGAATAGGGTAGAAGTCCTATCTCAATACTCGTGCCGGTGTCCTACACCGTAATCTGGTCCGCTATACGTTAGCTCTGCGGAACCACGAACGATCCTAGATACAAACAAAGTCGATCAATATCTAGTTCGAGACATTTTATGTTACTAAATCATTTCATGATGTCCTAGTGTGCCATTTGTACCTTTAAAATCATCCTATAAGGTTGGAATTTAAATCAGGGTTCAAAACAGTGAAAACGGGTGAAAATCACAAAATTTCCCATGCCACGGTCGGCCTGTCGGACTCCCTGCTTCAGCCGGACGAACTGCACAGTTCGGCCTGCTGGAAGCCAGGTCCGGTCGGCCGGTCATCTCCCCAGGTTCGGCCTGCCGGACGAAAGAACACCGGCCTGCCGAGCACGCAGTTTGGCCTACCGAACTCGAAAAACCCAGAAATTCCAGCCACGGGTTTCAATTTACCCACAAATCTTGATCCTAACCTGTTTTTCTCAAATCCCAGGCATAGAAAACATTCATAGATGATAGAAAAACATGTTTAGACACTTTTGAACACATTCAAACACAAAAATCTTAAAAATCCAAAAATAGGGAAAAATGAGGAAAAATGAAAAATCTTGAATCAAATCCGTTTTTCTTCAATCTAAGCTTAGATTCTAGTTGTTCTAAGTTCATTTAACTCAAATCCAAGGTTTTCTAGGCTTAAACAAACCTAGATTTCAAAAATGAACAAAATTGAAAATTTTGGAAAAAGTTTAGAAATTTCAAAACTAACCTCGAATCGAAGCTTCAATCCGCGTTCTCGGCTGCCAAATCACGTCCCCGAGCTTCCTCCTTGCTAACCCGAAGATTGGATTCAAAATTGGGTTTCAAAATTTTGAGAGAGATAGAGAGAGAGAGGGTTGCCGAGAGAGATCAAGAGATAGAGAGAGAGAGTGTCGTGAGAGTGAAGAGAGAAAGAGGGAGAGAGAGAATAAATAGAGAAAATCGGTGGGCGGTTTTACTATGCGAAAACCATGTGCTGTCCACGGTTTTGTAAAACGGAGTATTTTTAACATTTTACAAATTGTTGTGTTTTAAAACTCAAAACATCATTTTAAAACAATAAGAAATCATTTGAATTCATCAAATTAACAAAACAACCAAAAATTCAAAATACAACCAAGTAATCAAATTAATGTTAAAACATTAATTATGACACACTAATTCATCATTTACTTTACATTAACACTGAATAAATTTCGGGGCGTTACAACTCTCCACCCCTAAAAAAATTTCACCCTCGAAATTTACATCTCATTTCAAAAACAAAACAAATACGGATACGATTCCCGCATACTCGACTCTAGTTCCCAAGTGGCTTCATCAATCCCGTGATGCTGTCACACGACCTTAACCAACGGTATCTCACGATGACGTAAACTGATCACCTTCCGATCGATGATCTAAATCGGCACTTCTTCGTACGTCGTATCTTCCTGAACCTGCACTTCGCAGAATGAAACTATCTTACCTTGCTCAGGCGGACACTTCCTAAGCATCGACACATGAAACACATCATGAACATGAGAAAGTTCGGGCGGAAGATCAAGCCAATAAGCGACCACACCAACACGCTGAGTGATCTCGAACGGCCCAATATACCTCGACCCGAGCTTCCCACTCACTCCGAACCGCATAGTTCCCTTACGAGGCGATAGCCTCAAGAGAACGAAATCTCCATCTGCAAACTCTAAGGGTCTACGTCTCCTATCCACGTAACTCTTCTGCCGACTGTGAGCTGCCCTCAACCGATCTCGAATCACCATGGCTTTCTCGTTGCTATCACGAATCTCATCCGGCCCAAGAATAACCCTATCTTCCGGCTCAGCCCAACACACAAGTGACCGACACGGTCCCCCATACAAAGCCTCAAATGGTGCCATACCGATACTCGCCTGATAACTGTTGTTGTACACGAACTTCGCCAAATGTAAACATTGCTTCCAATTTTTGCCGAAGTCTAATGCACAGGCACACAACATATCCTCGAGAATCTGAATAACCCGCTCAGACTACCCATCAGTCTGAGGATGAAATGCCGTACTGAAGTTCAAATCCGTGCCTACAGCCTCCTGAAAACTCCTCCAGTACTTAGCATTAAACCTGGTGTCTTGATCAGAGGTGATGGACAAAGGAACTCCATGCAACCTCACAATGTTCTGCATATACAACTCCCCGAGAACCTTCCTAGAACACGTCGACCTAAACGGAATGAAATGCACTGATTTCATCAACCTGTCGACCACGACCCAAACTGCATCATGCCGCTGCTCCGTCCTCGGCAAACCTGTGAGGAAATCCATCGTCACATGCTCCCATTTCCACCCTGGAATAGGAAGCGGCTGAAGTTGACCTATAGGCTTTTGATGCTCGGCTTTCACCTGAAGACACATTGAACACTTGGCCACATACTCACGAACATCTCTCTTCATGCCTCTCCATCAATACTGCCTCTTCAAATCGTGATACATCTTGGTGCTCCCCGGATGAATAGCGAACGGAGACCTATGAGCTTCGTCCAAAACGGCTTTCGTCACTTCGACGATAGCTGGAATTATAAGACGCTCCTGGAAGTACAACGATCCATCTGCATGCACGCTCCATTCTTCAAACTGCTCCCCGTTCTGAATCCGCGACCAAATCCCCCGCAAGTGCCGATCCTGCCACTGACTTTGCTTCACCATCCGAACAAGAGCTGGAGTCGCTTCCACACGATACATCGAAACTCAATCATAGTCTTCATGGTACCGTAGCCTAAACTCGCTCACTGTCGCATCCCTGCTCCAGTCCTAAAAAGCCAAACAAGTGAGAATCCCTGAAGACTTCCTACTAAGCGCGTCCGCGACCACATTAGCTTTCCTGGGATGATACTGCAACGCAAAATCATAATCCACCACGTACTCGATCCATCTACGCTGTCTCAAGTTAAGATCCCTTAGAGTGAACAAATTTCTCAAACTCTTGTGATCAGAGAAGACCTGAAACGACGCTCCATACAAGTAACACCTCCAAATCTTCAGCGCATAGATCACCGCCGCAAGCTCTAAATCATGAGTAGGATAATTCCGCTCGTGAGGTCGTAGCTATCTCGATCTATACGCAACTACACGTCCATACTGTATCAACACACATCCAAGTCCGTGCCCTGAAGCATCCGCATAAACCTCATACGGCTCGTCACTGCTAGGAATAACCAACACTGGAGCGAAAGTAAACCGGTTCTTCAATTCCTGAAAAGCAAGCTCACAATCTTCGCTCTACTCAAACCTGACATTTTTCTTGATCAAGCTCATCAATAGAGCTACAATCTTCAAAAAATCCTTTACAAATTTCCTGTAATATCTAGCAAGACCCAAGAAGCTGCGAATCTCTGCTACATTCCTTGGTCGTTCCCACTCCAATATAGCTTCAATCTTGGATGGATCCACAGAAATACCATGCTCTGAGATGACATGACCCAGAAACTTGATCTCAGTCAACCAAAACTCACACTTTTACCTCTTAGCATACAACTGGTGCTCCCGCAGAGTCTGAAGCACGACCCGAAGATGCTGCTCATGCTCTTCCCAAGTCTTAGAATACACAAGAATGTCATTGATGAACACGATCACGAACTGATCCAAATACGGCCTAAATATCCTGTTCATCAAATCCATAAAAGCTTCCGGAGCATTCGTCAACCCAAACGACATAACCAGGAACTCAAAGTGCCCATACCGAGTCCTGAAAGCTGTCTTGGGAATATCCTCTTCCTTGATCCTGAGCTGATGATAACCTGAACGCAAATCAATCTTCAAGAAGTACCGCGAACCTCCCAACTAATCAAACAACTCATCAATCCTGGGCAAGGGATACTTGTTCTTCACCGTAACACGGTTTAGCTGCCGATAATCCACACATAACCTGAGAGTCCCATCGTGCTTCTTAGCAAACAAAATAGGTGCTCCCCACGAAGATGTGCTATTCCGAATATATCTTTTATCAGCAAGCTCCTGAAGTTGCTTCCTCAATTCTTTCATTTCTGTCGGTGCCATCCGATAAGGTGCCATAGAAATCGGTGATGTCCCTGGAAACAACTTGATACCAAACTCAATCTCCCGATGCGGTGGTAATCCTGGCAACTCATCGGGGAAGACATCCTCGAACTCATCAACCACCAGAATCTTTGCATTGCCACTCGAAACATAGGGCTCGCAATCTAGATTGGCAAGAAAAGCACAACAACCTAGATTCCTTCACCCTCCTAGACACGACTTCATGAGACGCTCACTCATTAACCAATCACCACCACCCTGGTAAGTGATCACCGTCCCCCTATCAGACACTAGGGTCACTTTTCTAAGTTGGCAGTTCACGACTGCACTATACCTGGACAACCAGTCCATCCCTAGAATTACATCATAGGAGCTCATGGGGAGTATAATCAAATCGCTTTCAAATCTCATCCCCAATCTTTATTTTACAGGATTTACACATACAATTTACACACACCCGCCCCAAGGGAGAAGTTATTACTAGGGGTTCATTAAACTCTTCTACCTCTAATCCCAAGGCATGTACAAAAGAACTCAAAATGAGAGAATGAGAGGCACCGGTATCGAATAAAACACGAGCTAAAGATCTAGAAACCAAGATCATACCATCGACAACCGCATTACCAGTCTGAGAATCTGACCCTCCAGATGCCATTGCATGAACCTGCACTGGCGCCTTCCCTTTTCCTCTACCGACATTGCTGGGTCCTTGATTACTCGGCTGATGCTGCTGAGATGGAGACGACGGCTGATGCTGCTCGATACTGAGGAACACTGTGCTGAAAATGCTGCGGCTGCTGCCCCCGTGCCGGATATGAGAATTACTGAGGAGAGAACTGGGGATACTGTAACTGCGGGTACTACGGAGGCAGAGGTAGGGTCTGAGGCTAAGACTGAGACTGACAACTGGCATCCTCCCCGATCTGAGATCCAAGATGAGCACTCCTGAATTGGCAATTCCTCTTGATGTTTCTGGGCTGCTGATAGAAATGACAATGAAAGCTATAGGGGTTGCTGCGCCCGCTGCCAGACAAACTACTGCTGCCACTGGTCGCGCCGCCTTGCTTGCCTTTCCCCAGAGCTAGATGACTACTGGTGCTCTTCCTGCCACTCCTCTACGGTCCTCCTAAAGCCTTGGCTCGGTCCTCACAATACTGCACATAATCATTCTCCACGGAGATCACCGATGACACAAGCTCTCTGAAACTCCTAAGCCATAGAGCAACCAACTGCCGCCGAATAGGAGCCTTGAGTCCTTCCTGAAACTTAATGCACTTCTCACGCTCCGATGCCACAGCTGATGGAGCAAACCTAGCCAACTCATTAAACGTTGCCTCATACTCCCGAATTGACAACTCACCCTGCTGCAACCTGTAGAACTCAGCTGCCTTCTGATCTCTATACCCCTACGAAAAATACCGATCATAGAACAGCTCCTTGAACCTGTCCCAACTGATATCACCACCGCGCTCCAGACGCTTAGCCCGTTTCCACCAAGTGTTAGCACCACCCTCGAGCTTATACGCAACAAACTCCACATGATACTCCTCAGGCACACCAAGAGTATCTAAATGTTTCAAGATCAAATCCAACCAATACTCTGCTAAATGCAGATCCCCATTGCCATCGAAAGTCAGAACAGACGCCCACTGAAATTCCTTAAAGTACGCATGCTGACTACCAACATCAGAATCTCCCGGTCTAGCCCTGGCTGCCATCTATCGAAAAGCTGCAAACATAAACCTCATCATGCTCTCATCGTTTTTGAACTCGGTATCAGCAGTCGAACGACGTCTAGGTGCCATTCTCTCACTTCTGAAAACAAACTTTGGACTGTCAGAGGTATTTCATTGTCAAACCTATGTGTGCACAATTCCCAAGGTTCATAACCTTGAGCTCTGATACCATTCTGTCACGCCCCGGAATACGGGATATGACATGGCGGTTTATTTAAATTAATTAAATAAGAATTTAATTAAAACCAATGGTTTAAGGATCAAATTAAGTGAGAAATAAGAAGATTTCAACCACATTTTTATAAAAGAATTTATAAATATTAAGTAAATAATAAAAATTAATAAAGAACCACGAGTGTGGGTCCCACAGACCCACAACTTGTGCAAACATATGGTACTGACAATATCATAAATACAATCACAGTCCAGGATACAAATATTGTTAAAATCTTACATGCCTTAATTAAATAGTACAGAAGATAAAATAATCCTTCTATTGCTCCTGAGTTTGGTCCGAAGAATCCTCTCCAAACCTAAATGGGAAACCACCTAGAGGAGGAAAATTTAAAACAAATAAAACATGAGCGAAAGGCTCAGTAGGACTATGTTTTATAAAATAATTTAATTTAAAGAAACAGGTCATTATCCAAGAGTCACTTAAAAGAAACCTTAAATGAATAAATAAATAAACAAATGAATAAATTTGAGTAAAGCCGTTCTTACCCAGAACAGTTTATTTAGACAACCAGAAATATCAGTTTCTTTTTCCTAGGCAAACCATAGTATCACCACCGTAGTGGCCCAGCTGGGTTTCGGGACCTGCCCCCAAGGTCGATCGCTGCACGACCAGATCTCTGATATGGCATCATGCCTATGTGTTTATTTCCATCATCATTGAAAACCCAATTACCGAGTAATGTCATTTACATTTATTATGAAGTCCTTTTCAGTTCACGGTATATTAAAATATAACCGATAAATTCATTTTCAAACAACCATTGAAAACATTTTAATAGAAATCCTTTTCAAAGCCAAATCATTTTGAAACTAGGCTACCAACGAATAGGGTAGAAGTCCTACCTCAATACTCATGCCGGTGCCCCACACCGTAATCTCGGTCCACTATACGTTAGCTCCGCGGAACCACGAACGATCCTAGATACAAACTAAGTCGATCAATATCTAGTTCGAGACATTCTGTGTTACTAAATCATTTCATGAAGTCCTAGTGTGCCATTTGTACCTTTAAAATCATTCTATAATGTTGGAATTTAAATCAGGGTTCAAAACAGTGAAAACGGGTGAAAATCACAAAATTTCCCATGCCACGGTCGGCCTGTCAAACTCCCTGCTTCGGCCGGCCGAACTGCACAGTTTGGCCTGCCGGAAGCCAGGTCCGGTCGGCCGGTCATCTCCCCAGGTTCAGCCTGCCGGACGGAAGAACACCAGCCTATCGATCCCTATTTCGGCCTACCGAACACGCAGTTTGGCCTGCTGAACTAGGAAAACCCAAAAATTCCAGCCACGGGTTTCAATTTCCCCAAAACACAAATCTTGATCCTAACCTGTTTTTCTCATATCCCAGGCATATAAAACATTCATAGATGATAGAAAAACATGTTTGGACACTTTTGAACACATTCAAACAAGATTCAAACACAAAAATCTTAAAAATCCAAAAATAGGGAAAAATGAAAAATCTTGAATCAAATCCATTTTTCTTCAATCTAAGCTTAGATTCTAGTTGTTCTAAGTTCATTTAACTCAAATCCAAGGTTTTCTAGGCTTAAACAAACCTAGATTTCAAAAATGCACAAAATTGAAAATTTTGGAAAAAGTTTAGAAATTTCAAAACTAACCTCGAATCGAAGCTTCAATCCGTGTTCTCGGCTGTCAAATCACGTCCCTGAGCTTCCTCCTTGCTAACCCGAAGCTTGGATTCGAAATTGGGTTTCAAAATTTTGAGAGAGATAGAGAGAGAGGGTTGCCGAGAGAGATCAAGAGACAGAGAGAGAGTGTCGTGAGAGTGAAGAGAGAAAGAGGGAGAGAGAGAATAAATAGAGAAAATCGATGGGCGGTTTTACTGTGCGAAAACCATGTGCCGCCCACGATTTTGTCAAACGGAGTATTTTTAACATTTTACAAATTGTTGTGTTTTAAAACTCAAAAGATCATTTTGAAACAATAAGAAATCATTTGAATTCATCAAATTAACAAAACAACCAAAAATTCAAAATCCAACCAAGTAATCAAATTAATGTTAAAACATTAATTATAGCACACTAATTCATCATTTACTTTACATTAACATTGAATAAATTTTGGGGCGTTACAGTATTATATCCATAATCATAATCATCAGAATGTAAATTTAAGACATGCTTTTATAATCATATTATTGTTCAAGTGATGCAGCGAAAGGTGTACTTACAATTAGCTGCTCAAAAGGTGAAGCTATTATCTCATTTCCTTTCCTCTCTTCCTTTCCATTTCTTTCTTTCTCACATTTATTTTTTCCTTCAAATAAATGCTAAGCTCCTTATATATAGGCATCAAATAAGCACAACAATGCACACCTTAAATTCTAGCTCGATATGTGTCGCTACGTGTGATTGTGCATATGTGCCAAGTGACGACGTGCATACTCACCATGTGCCATCCTTTAATTCAGCTACCTAGCACCTATGTGCCCCTTTGCATGCTCACTATGTTTCACTTGAAACACTAAAGGGTTGTTTGGCAGTTGTAATTTGGACCACTTTCTTAGTTATGAATAGTGTAAAGCTCGTACATGTTATAGTAACAATAAGAAAAATAGCTACAGTGTAAAGCTCTCATATAGTAACAATAAGAAAAATTGCTATAGTGTAAATCTCTCACATGCTACAGTAAAAATAGTTCTAACCAACAGTTTTAACCACCTTGTCAAACACCCTATAAGCTTGCTTCAATCCTCACCACATGTCACCATGTGTCACTATCTCCATATGTCACTTAGCTATCGTGCATGTAAGCCACCTAGTGCCTATATGTCATTCTCAGGTTAGTCATTAATCTCATGGTGACACCTTGTGCTTAGTAGAATGATGAATCATAACCTAGCTCTGTATTTCATCACCTAGCTTCCTTAAATTGCCACTTCATGCTTAACTTGCTACAATCTCGTTAAAGCTTCTAAACATCTTTCAAGCTTCAATTCATGAGTTTCTAATGCTAAGCAAGAAGCTTAAAAATTTAGGTATTACAAAAGTGACAGTTTGGGGAACAAATATTGTTAGAGTCCAATTTGGAGTTGCCCAAATTGAACCAAGGTCAAGGCCTAGTGGAGAGCATGGCCCAAGTGATGTAACAAGTAGAACGAGCTCAATTAAATAACAAGACATGTTCGACATATGTGGTCTAGATTGGTTAGTTCAAGATGTCCATTTTACTTTAATGTGCTTGATTCATACTATTCAACTTGTGGTCGATTTGCTCGTCTTGGTATAAGGTGATCGATTTGAAGCCAAGAATTGCCTAATAAAAGTTTAAATCCATTAAGTCATGTGGTTGGTCTAGATGTAGGGTCCAAAACTCACAGCTAATAGAAACTTGACACATGTCCTACCCTATCAGCCACTAATCAGACCCACCTCCCATTAGCAACAACCCACTTTCTCGTATGAGGCCTTTATAAATAAGCTAGGAACACTGTATTTTTTATCTCACTCTTTGAATTATCCACTTATTTTGCATTAATATTTTCCCTCCTAACATTTCTCAGACTCTTACTTTCTTCCATTTAAGGATATATTATTTCTAGAGATTATTGTAACTTGTACAAAGCTTGATTATTAGTGAAAAGAAGCCCCCCAACAATGAACATAGCTTAGCATTTGAGTGAACCACTATAAATCCTTTGTGTGGTATTGTTTATGTCAATTTCTTTCATTTGGATTCACACTTATTTTCATTATATTTAGTAAGCATTATGCAACTAACAAATTTCTAAATATCTTAGGACCTAATAACGGTGATAAAAGGGCCCATTTAATCAAAATTAATTTCTAAATTTTATCGTAACTTGATTTGATTTAATTGTAAATCAAACATCTATAATATGGCACCCAATATAGGGCCCTCTGATCATTAACTCTAGGAATCCTAGCAGTAGACTCCATCACAACAACAATGGTAGACAGACAAATATCAATCAAGAGCTCCCACCAAATACCTCTGCGATAAAAGGATGCAAGAATACCACTGCAGCAGTGGCATTACAAGGGGACAAGTAATTGAGTACGTTTGTTGTTGAAGCCGAAAGCTTGAAAGCTTTTTTGCAGGAGCAAGTGACCCTTTTCAAGGAGTGAGATCGATGCTTTGAAGAAATAAGCAATGAGAATTGGGTTCTTAGAAGCCAGATCAACTCCCAGAACGTACAATTCACAACTTATTCTTGTTACTACTACCCATACTTAGGGTACTTGGCTGGACTGTTGGCATCATGGTAGTACCAAACACGTTAAGCACCTAGGCAATAGCCAGCCTTTAGCCTTGTAAGCAGCATGTAGCCATTGATGACCCCTGAAGGAAGGCCACCAGTAACAACAACAAGCAATGAAAGGTAAAATTCACCAAGGTGAACAGATGAAGCTGTAGTGGCATGCTATGATCCTGTCACAAGGAAAATGACCATAGAGCCTTCAACGTCTACCATAGGCAGCACACCACTAATCGCAATAGATATATAGTAGATGATTAAGGAGACTCTTGATCAAAACACAAAGATGGCCGAGGAGAAGACTGATCAAAACATGATGAAGGTGATGAGTAGAATGCCAACTTTGGACAAAATCTTGAAGGGGATTCGGGAGACTCTGTTCACCAAACACATCACCATGGTTGTCCTACCAACATATGGTAACCTAGAATTCGCCCAATTTGACAAGATATGAAACCCAAAGGATCACCTCCTATATAAGAACATCATGAATGTGAACAATATCCAAGATGACATCCTAGACAAAATGATGTGCAAACTTTTTTGTGTAGAGCTTGAAGCAGCCCAAATTACAATGGTTTAGTAACCTTCAGTCAGAATCCATTGATACATTTAAGGATTTGGCTGATTTATTTTTCAAAGATTATTCTGTCCACATAAAAAAAAAGGTAAAATGACTCAAGACTTGTATGGAGTCATTCAAGGGTAGACGAGCCTTTACAAGCCTACGTCAAAAAATTCAATAAAGTGGTTTCAAAAGGTCTCCGATATTGAAGATGGAATGGCAAGGGAGGCGTTGAAGAAGGGGTTTCTACACAAGTCAAAAATTAAGGATATTATCTTTTCAAACTACCCATAAACTATCTAGGAAGCACTCAATCATGGAAAAAGGTTTTTCAATTTGGAAGAGGAGAATGAGTAAGTAGAACAAGAGGTCACGAGGACAAGGGTGAACAATAAGAGAGTAGAATGAGCACTAGCAAAAAGTAGACCGAAGACCAAGGACCAAACTCGAACTCTCAAATGAGTATAACAAAGATCAAATGATGAGAGGCCCAAATGCAATGACAGGCGATCATTGTCTCTGCTTCGATATGCTTTAAACATCACCCCCATAGAACTAATTACATAGCTCAAAGGCAAAGACTTAGTTCATTGGCGAGTTAAGATGGCTTGGAATTAGTCCCTAGATAAATCTAAGTACTGCTAGTTCCATCAAGATATTAGACATCTAATAGTCAATTGCAAGGCATTAAGAACAGAGATAGTAAAGCTACTGAAGAAATGATATTTGAGATAGTACCTGTCCAAGGGAGGCGCCAAACATATAAGCTCGGTCATACGTGGAGCGGTTAGAGGAACGATTGTGCCTCAAAAGAACACCATTGCCTCCACCAGTAAGGAAGACCATTGACGCAATTTGTAGAGGATTGGTTTTAGTAGGAACACCACAAACCAAATCAAGGCCCACCAACGAAAAGTAACTCATTTTAAGATAAGTTCAATGTTTAATTATGAGTTTAGTGAACACTTTATTGCATTTCATATGTCAGAAGCCATTGGGTTGGATCGACCACATGATGACGCCATGGTGATAAGGTTAAACATAGCAAATTGTGAGATTAGCAAGATCCTAGTTAATAATGGGAGTTTAGCAGACATACTTATCTATGCACGTTGAGGGAAATGAAGATAGATGAGAAGGAAATCGAGAAAACAAACACAACTTTGGCCAAGTTCAATGGTAAGGCAACATTAGCAATTGGAAGGATCAAGCTCTTAATCTTCATTATAGAAGAGAATAGAATGACAAATTTCCTTGTCATGGATAGCTCATCAAGATAAAATACCATCGTGGGCAGGCTTTAGATTCATACAATGAAAGTTGTCCCTTCTGCCTACCATTAGAGGATTTGAATCCCCACCAAATTAGGGATCTAAGAGATCATGGGAAGCCAAGAAGCAATTAGGAGTTACTACTTAACCAGTTTAAAGCAGAATAGTAAGGCTACTTTGGAGCAATTACAGACGAGCATGATGGGTGGACATGAGAAAGGAAAGCCCAACGTGGAATAGTTAGACGAAGTATAGATTGACCAAGATGGCAAAAGAAAAAAGGTCAACATAGGCTCACAATTAGATCTAAAGGCTAAAGCTAGAATAATTTTTTGAAGGAAAATAAAGATTGCTTTGCTTTGTCATATGTAGACATGTTGGGAATAAGTCTAAGCATCATAATGTGAAAGCTAAATATGGATCTAACCTGCTGACCAATCAAGTAGAAATGAAGAAAATTAGGAATCAAGTAGAGCTTGATTGCGAATGAATAAGGCGATTGCTAGAAGTAGGTTTTATTTGATATTTCTAGTATCCAAAATGGTTGGCAAACAATATGGTCATCCACAAAAAGAACGGCAAATACTGGGGATACAATTAGATCTTTCTTCATCTAGAAAAGCAACAAAAGACTTGTTCATAATACAATGAGGGATATTCTGCTTCAAAGTTATGCCTTTTAGATTGAAGAATGTTGCCACCACCTATCAGAAATTAGTGAACCGAATGTTTAAAGAATATATTGGCAAACATGGAGGTTTATATAGATGACATGTTGGTGAATCTCTTAAAGCACAAGGTCATTTGTGGCATTTGCCCTAATGTTTTGATGTACTTTAAAAGCACAACATGAAGTTGAATCCGAAGAAGTATTCATTCAGTGTGGCAAGTGAAATGTTCCTTAGATACTTGGTTGCTAGAAGCGTACTCGAGGCCAACCATCCCAATAAAGCAAACAACATATTCAAAGGCTGATAAGATGAGTGGCTGCATTAAGTTGGTTCATTGCCATGTAGTCAAATAAATGTTTCCTTTTCTTTCAATAGCTAAGGGGAAACAACTAGTTCGAGTGGAGCGACTAGTGCAAGCAAGCCTTGCAAGACTTAAAAAGGTACCTTACCAGTCCACCAATTTGGTCAAATCCAGTTAAGGGTGAGCTGTTTTGCCTCTACTTGGTGGTGTCTAAAACAACAGTAAGCTCGATTCTCGTGAGAGAAGAGGATTTAATTCAAAAGCCTATGTTCTTCACCAGCCATATTTTGCACAACATGGAGACAAGGTATTTGATCAATGAGAAACTGGCCCCTACGCTCATAGCATTAGCATAAAAGCTGCTCCTGTATTTTCATGGCCATACCATTGTAGTTCTCTGAACTTACCCTATGCGAGCCATTTTACACAAGTCTGATGTCTTCGAAAGATTAACCATGTGGGTAGTCAAGCTTACTACATTTGACATTGAATATAGACCTAGAATGATGTTGAAGACCCAAGTCCTACCAGACTTTATGGCTAAGCTTACTTACAAGCCAAAAAATGAAGAGCCAAAAGTGTGGACAATGTAGGTTGATAGGTCAACAAATAAGAGGGGCTCAAGGATTAGAGTTCACTTAAGGTCATCAACAAGTGAAGAGACTGAGTAGTCCTCCTGGCTAGGTTTCAAAGTGATAAACAATAAAGTAAAATACAAGGCCATAATTGCAAGGTTGAACCTAGTAAAGACTAGGGGGCTATTGAACTAATAGTCGACAACGATTCAATACTTATTGTCAATCAAATGACAAGAGGATTCATTGCATAGGATAAGAAGTTGGTCACCCACATAGAAGTTGTGAGCAAATTGAAGTCTCAATTTGACAAGTTTAAAGCAAAACATGTCCACCGGGAGTCGAACTCAAGAGTAGACGCACTAGCAAATCTTGGCTTGCCAACCAAGGCAAAGAAGAAATGGATCACTCCCCTTTAGTACATTGAGCAGCTAAGCATAATGAAGAAAGATGAAGCAAACCATATCGACCTGAGAGATGATTAGAGAATTATAATCAAAACGTACATAGAAGAAGGGTGGCTACCAGATGACAAGCAGGCGGCTAGAAAAATCAATGTTCAAGCAACTTGATATTGCCTCATCAATGGGAAACTTTACAAACATTAGCTCATGGGCCCCTACCTTCACTACTTAGGCAAGGAAGAAGTAGAGAAAGTAATCTAGAAGGTTCATGAGTTCTCTTATGGTAACCACTCAAGGAAGAGATCATTTTGCAATAAGTTCAAGCACCAAGGCTATTGCTTACCAACGATGCTTAATGATTTAGAAGAGTTTGCCAAAAAGTGCGACAGTTGTCAGAGACATGCACTAATCATTCACTAGCTATCCAAAGAGCTCTCTTTGATCAACTCGCTCAATCCGTTTATGAAATCCTCAATGGACGTCCTTGGGCCACTTCCATAAGCTCTTGGATAGTAAAGTATCTGCTTGTTTCGACTGACTGTTCTTCAAAGTGGCCTAAGGAAAAAGCCTATGTAAACATGAAATAGAAGGGTGTCAAGCCTTTATATGGAGGAACATTATATGCAGATTCAGAGTGCCTAAAGAGACCTTCACTAACAATGGTTCCTAGTTCAATTTCAAGTTCATTCAAAAAGTTCTTTAAGGATTGGAAAATCATTCTAAGCTTATCAACTTTGAGGTACCCACAGGGAAATGGGCAAGCCAAAGTGACAAACAAAACCATTGGAAAAGCCTAAAGAAGAAGCTTAAGGCTAAGAAAGGTCTTGGGTGGAAGAGCTACCAATAGTACTTTGGGCGTATTGAACAACCCTCTAACGGGTGACAAGTAAGTCCTCCTTTTCTCTTGTTTATGAAACCAAAGTAGTAATTCCAATTGAAATGGTCGTGCATGACCTATGAGTCAACTACTTCCTTGAGAACGAGTCAATTAATGATGAAATACTAAAGGATTACCTCAATTTGAAAGATGAAAAGAGGGATCAAACCCTCAACTACCTTGGTCAATATCAACAAAAAGTAGCAAGGCACTACAATTTTGAAGTCAAGCTTAGAAGGTTTGCTGAAGGAAAGCTTGTCCTTAGAAGAGTGTTCCTGAATATAAGAGAAGCTAACACAGGAAAGTTGGCAGCGAATTAGGAAGGCCTTACATAATTAAGAGAGTAGTTCTAGATGGCATTTACAAGCTCGATGGCACCATAATTACAAAAAGCTAGAACGCGCATCATCTTGGGAAATACTACATGTAACTTTTGTTATTGATTTTAATTTTCTTTCTTAGACAATTTAAAGTTTTACTCCAAGTGCTTCGGGTACAATTTAAGAATTTGTTTGATTTCTTTCATGATAGATTATAATTCCTGAGCAAAAATCAAACGAAAAAATATCAATGGTAGTAACGATCTTAAGGTTGTAAAGTAAGCTATAGCACACTTAATCCCTATACAGTGGTATGTAGCAACTCGTGTCCTATAAACGACTAAAATTACTTCATCAAAAACAACTTGAGTTTACTTAATGCTCTCTATCTCAAACAACAATCTTCATGGCTTTCAATTTTAACCATCATTAGGTTTAATCTACTCAACCAATGTTTAGTCTGATTAGCCATCTTTATAGCCTTCAATTTTCACCTCATTGGGTTCGATATGCTTACTAAATGTTTGGTCAATTAGCCATTTTATAGCTTTTAATTTTAACCATCATTGGGTTTGATCTACTCACCCAATATTTGGTTCGATTAGCCCTCTTAATGGCTCTCAATTTTCACCATCATTAGGTTCGATCTACTCACCCAATGTTTCATTCGGTTAACCATCTTTATGGATCTCAATTTTCATCATCATTGGGTTTGATCTACTCACTCAATGCTTGTTTCGGTTAACCAATATTTTTACTGTAGCATGTGAGAGCTTTACACTATAGCGATTTTTCTTATTGTTACTATATGAGAGCTTTACACTGTAGCTATTTTTCTTATTATTACTATAGCATGTAAGAGCTTTACACTGTCCATAACTAAGAAAGTGGTCCAGATTACAACTACCAAACAGCCCTTTAGTGTTTCAAGTGAAACATAGTGAGCATGCAAAGGGGCACGTAGGTGCTAGGTAGCATGAATTAAAGGATGGCACATGGTGAGCATGCACGTCGTCACGTGGCACATATGCACAATCACACGTAGCAACACATAACGAGCTAGAATTTAAGGTGTGCATTGTTGTGCTTATTCGATGCCTATATATAAGGAGCTTAGCACCCATTTGAAGGAAAAAATAAATGTGAGAAAGAAAGAAATGGAAAGGAAGAGAAGAAAGGAAATGAGATAATAGCTTCACCTTTTGAGCAGCTTATTGTAAGTACACCTTCCGCTGCATCACTTTGGCACTGGGAGCTTTAAAGAACTCACTTCAAAGGGTGTAAAACCCAAATAAATTAATTAATATTAACTTATTTAATCTGGTTATTATTGTTAATTAATTCAATTTTTATAATTAACTTTAAGTTACAATGTTATTTCACTATAAATTTTTCAGGTAGAAAATTAATTTGTTTAAATTGAAGTGTCAGTTCTCTATTTAGTATTAAGTATTTATGAAATAGATATCTTATCTTTAATTAAAAATGGGCATAACACACATTATTTATGTTGGGCTTATTTTAATGGTCTTATATTCTAATAAGAATGCCTTAACCCATTTTTCTTTTTTTCCTTTTTCTTCCTCTTTCTTTTTCTTCTTTTTCTTTCCTTCTCCTATTTCTCACCTAATACATTCTTCCTTTCTTTCTCTCTCTACTGGTTCTCCCTCTCTCTCTTTCTTCCATAGATTTTCAAGAGTTCAAGAATTCAAAACTCCATAACTTCTTTATTTCAAGTCCAAATTAGACTATTCTTTTTGCTAAACATTCAAAACAAAGTGAAGAACAAAACAAGTCTATATTGCATATGTAAATCTTCCATGAATAGTGCCTCACCAGAGCTCCACCACTATCCCACCGTGAGCTGCCACCGCCAGTGGTGGTGGTTGGCACCACACACCTAAAAATGATCCTAGCAACTTTTAGTTTAAAAATGCTTAAGAGATTTTAGCAAAATACTTTATATGTTATTCAGTTGTGAGGTAGGCATTTTGATTTCTTTCTTCAATGGCTTTTAACTCTGAATTTTTCTTAGTTTCTTGCCACTTCATTCTTGTTTTATGTTTAACATAGTGTGAATGTCATGTTGTGATGAGTTTTTGATTAAAAGTTCCAATTTCAAAGAATTTGAGTTTCTCTTGAATTCTGTTTATGCATGTCCATGGGTCTTGTATGATTATGTTCAAGTTCATGCATGTTCATGTTTTGGGTTTTCTTTGTCAAATTAAAGTTTTTCTTTTGGTTCTTGAGTTTAAATCATGAATATGCTTTATGGTTTAGGTTTATGTGTTATGTAAGACTTTAATTTCATATTAGAAGTTTTGGAAAAGTTAGATTTAAAAGTCTTATGAGCATGATAAAATGATTGAGTGGTATACTTGCTTCTTTATATTTTATATATTTATATATATCTTGAGGGTTTGTTAAAATTTTGATTTTAGAAAGGAAGATTTTAGTTAGAGGCTTCTTGTTGAGCTCTAAAAATAGACAAAAGTGGAGAATTATTGAATTGAAGTAAATCCTTTAAGTTTTGTATCTTCTTGTATGATGTAGAGTGGGAAACTTGACCTTAGAGTACGAAAGTACAAGTTCTTATATTTCTTTTAGATTAGAACAAGGAATTTCAAAAATTCTTGTTTTTGGATTGGAGATGATTTATTTAGGGACAACATTTGGTTATCTTTATTGTTTCTACAATTAGAGCTTGTGAATGGTAAGAATAGTAATAGGGATCATAAAGGTAATTGGATATTATTTTTGCAATCTAGCTGTTCAACAAAAAGACAAAAATGAATATTCTTTCCTTTTCTTATTCTTAATGACTAGTAAATTTGGGTTTAGGAAATTAGTCTTAGTTGGTTTGCCTAAATTATTATCTCTACTAGAAAGGTGGTTAGACTTAGGCTTTTCACCTTAAGGTTGTGTTAAAACCGTGTCTTATTATTACTAATAATTAATGTCTTGCTCTAATTATTTGGTTAGTCGAAGATGACGATTTGACCCTATAAGACACTTGGTTCTTGATAAGGCTCGTTATACTTGTGGTCAGAAAATTAGAGAAGTGTTGGTTTTGGCAATGTTTTCTATGGTTTTAGCGTTCTGGTTGATGCATACCTTGTGGGTTAGATAGAATTCTTATCATCTTAAAGCCTAGATGGTAAGAAATTGATCTTAATTAAGACATAGTATTAGCCATCTAAGTAGCACTTTTCTCACCTTAAAGGATTAGGCCTTGGGCATTAAGTATTAATTATAAGAATTACTAGAAGAAAATTCAAATGAGAGAATAAACAAGTTATAAATATATTTATATATATACACACACACATATATCTATTGCAATAGAATGCTTATTTGGAATGTTAAGTAAGATTTGGCATTTTGGAAGTGAAATGGTTAAATTTTTATGAACATAGGAGCTATCCTTATAGAATTAAGCTATATTTGCTCTTCAGGTTTTAGAATTAGATCTTTTTAGAACCATAAAATGCACATCCTAAGCTTCGCATGGCCATAAAAACCACCTTAATCGAACACTCGTAGCCTAAGTTATGCAATTTTAAAGTGAGATAAGATTTTCAAAATTTTACAAAAAAACCTAATTCGACAATTAGATTCAGATCCATTTTTCAAGACCTTAATGAATCTGAAATTAAGCATATGATATCTCTTTAGAAAGCTTTGCTTTGTTTAAACACTGATTTTATAATATTTGAAGGTTCATAGAATATTTTATGAATATCTTCGTTACAATTGACGAAGTTGTAATTTTTAGTAAATTGGTAAGACAAAAACCTAGACCCCCACTTTTTGATATATAATGGCTACAGCAAAACCGTTCTCAATACCTCTTAGAATATATTAAATGTGAAGTGTAGCACTTGAAACCACCTTATTTAGGAATTTGTAACCCTAGTTATGTGCATGTGAAATTTTACTTAGAAACTTTCCAATTTCATGTTTTCAAACATTATGCATATGATCTTACTTGATATGATTACACCATTAGTAATTTTGCATCTTTTTTTGATTGAGTCTATGTTGATTTCCCCTTTTGTTTTATTTTTCTTTTTTCAAACTTGATTAGATGATTTATGATTTGGTTTGGAAATTGGAATTTTAGTAATATTAAAATCTTGGATAAAGTTTTGGAGTATGTATATGTGTGTGTGTATATATACATGGTTTATATACATGTCTAAAAACCTAAGCTCATGAATCATGATTTTTGAAAGAGAATTTTGAAAATACTTAGAATGAGAAATTCTGAGTATAAATGATTTGCAAATGCTGTCAAAGAGCAAACATCTCTATATAATTAGTTTTGAAAGAAAAGCTGCAAAGATCGGGTTATGAGATATAACCTTGGGGAAAGGCCCCTGAACCTCAACTGGTGCACTTCGTAATATGGATGATTGGCTAAGAGCACTGTAAGTATATACATATGTTTGAAATAAGATATATCAATTAATTTAATTTGTGCACCATTCAGAGAACTAATTATTGAGTTCCCATAAATCTCAATGTTCATTTAATCTCTATTTTTACATGAGATTGAGTTATATTGAGGTTTTTCACCTGTTGTTTGAGTTATGCTTGAAAAAATATAGTGTTTTGTACAAGTTTTTAAAATACTTGATTATTGGTTTCACTCTGCATTTGTTGACGTTTGATAGCTTTTCACATATTTTGAACATCTAAATTTGGGTTATTCTTTGTGATTTAATTGATGATAGAGTCTATATTTTTGATATGGTTTTACTGTTTTATTGTCGTTATCCTTTCCCACTCTTGGGAATTTGGCTCATCCTTGTAAATGTCTTCACCCTCCAAATATAGCATTTAGTAGTGCGGTGCAATTTGTTAATGGTAGTAGTCTAAAGGCTCGAGATTTGAGACAGTTTGTCTTTTTTTGCATTATACTCTTTAATTCTTAGTTATAACTTGCCACATGTGTAAAATGTCTAATTCGACATTGTTCCAAGTCATACTTTTAAGGAAAACTCTATTCATAGAACTGTTATATAAATATTATGTTTTTGAGACTCTAGAGCATATATTTATCATAATTTTTTCGATAAAGTCCATGTTCTCTAGTTTAAATTAATCGTTTTACTTGAATTGTAATTATTTTTTATAAAGTCCATGTCTTTTGATTTAAGCCCATTTCAAGGCGTTAGCAGCAAGAGGCTACTATCGTTGGTCCATAGGTAGCACATAATGGTTCTGATCCCTAGAAAGGGATTTCATCATGTACTGGGTTGGATTTCTAAAGGGATAATTTATTTTAGCATGATTTATCATTGTACACCTTTAGGTGGTGATTATAAATCATAGATAAAATAGTTGAAACAATCGTTATACCTTAAGATTAATTTTATTATTAACCTCCCCTAAGAGCTCTGTAAATGAAATTAATAGCCAAAGAAGACGTTTATTAATATATACTAGATCAAACGGTCTTAGATGGCATATATAAATCGGAAGAGATCTGTGTTCCTAATTGAATTTGGCAAGTCTCCCCTAGGTGGCTTATTGAATTCTCAGTTTGGAATTATTGTTGTAAGGTTGTGATTTGTTCAAAGTTTTGACACATAAACACAATTATATGTTTACTTGTTTGTGTTATCTTTTCAAATTGATATGGAATGTTTTCTTATATTTGGTATATGAATCTTTATTGTAGATTAAAATGTCTAAAAACGCTTTATCATCGATACTCGATAAAAACATGTTAACTGGCAAGAATTACAATGGTTGGAAAAGGAACGTAAATATCATCCTTTCCTTTGAGAAACTAAATTTGTGCTGACAACTCGTGTCCTCCCGAACATATAGGAGATTCCAGTAATGAGCAGATCTAAGTGTATGATCACTGAAAAGATACTAATGATCAGGCCTGCTGTTAAGTTATGGCTAGCATGAATAACGTACTGCAGGCTCAACATGGAGATTATGAGACTACGAAGCAAATCTTGGATAATCTTGAAGATATGCTTAAAGGCCAAGCCCTAACAAAACTACAAGGGGCTCTTCAAAAACTTTTGAACTGCAAGCAAAGACCGAGGACTCCTATGAAGGAGTATATGATGTTGGTCATAGGTTACCTTGCTGAGGCTCAAGGCCATGGAGTTGAAATCGATGTTGAGTCACATATGACTATGGTCTTTGAGACTCTATCTAAGGAGTTCATCTCGTTTAGAGCTTTGTATAATTTGAGTGATAGATAAGATGTAACCTTGACTAAGTTGATAAAGCAGTTACAAGAGTTTGAAAATTTGATCAAATAAACTCCTGTTGGTGGTGAGGCTAACTTGGCAGTTGTGTCTAGTTTCAATCCTAGCCCAGGGAATGGAAAGAAGCAGAAGGCTAAGAACGAAAAATCTTTTATTCCAACAAATGGCAAGAATAAGAAGAAGAAAATGAAGAACCTGAAGAAGCTAAAGTGTTTTTTTTGCAAAAAAGTTGCGCACATTAAGAAGAATAGCAAGGACTTCCTTTCTCGAAGAGGTAAGTGTGAACTTCTAGCTATTGACACTTGTTTAGTTGAGGAATCAAGTGACACTTAGTTCATTGATTTTGGAGCAACTAATCATGTTTGTGTTTCTCAGCAAGAGTTTAAAGAAATGAGAAGTCTACTTCATGAGGACTTCATGTTACAGGTGGGTGATGGATCTTTGGTATTAGCTGAAGCAGTGAGAGACGTCCCTCTTTATTTTGATAACTATAAGATTTTAGTTTTCAAAAATTGTTTTTATATTCCTAGACTTAAAAAAAATTTAATATCTACAGCTTGTCAGTATCTTTCAATAATAAACTGGTGAATCGTAAAACCAAATCTTTTATCTATGACGAATGGATGCAAAAAAATCTCTATTTTGTCAAACCTAAGATGGAAATACTACTTAACACTGAGATTAATGATAATAACTCTAAAAGACTTAAGACTTCGCACTCTAATATGACTTATATTTGGCATTTGTGATTAAGTCATATTAGCATCAATAGGATTCAAAGGTTGGTAAGGGATAGACCTTTAAGTCACTTAGAGATGGAATCTGTACCACAATGTGAATCTTGTTTAGAGGGAAAAAACCAAAAGACCATTTGGGTCTAAGGGCAATTAGGCTGAAGCGGTTCTAGAACTTGTGCATAGTGATGTTGTGATCCCATGAACATCAAGGCACGTGGAGGGTATGAGTGCTTCATCACTTTTATTGCTGATTACTCAAGATATGGGTATGTCTACCTAATGCATCATAAAAGTGAAACTTTTGACAAGTTTAGGGAGTTTCAGGCTGAAGCAGAAAAGAAATTCGATAAACCCATAAAGGCATTTCAATCCCATCGAGGTAGAGAATACCTCTCCAATGAGTTCTTGGGACACTTATTAGAGAATAAGATTTTATCCCATTTGACTGCGCCGAGTACTCCATAGCAGAATGGCATAGCTGAGAGAAAAAATAAGACTTTGTTGAACATGGTTAGGTCCATGATGAGCTATTCGACATTACCTTTATCCTTTTGGGGATATGCACTATAATCCACATGTAATTTCTTGAACAATGTGCTTTCAAAATCGGTTCTTAAAACTTCTTACGAATTGTGAACTGGCAGGAAGACATCCTTGAACCATATTCGCATATAGGGATGTCTGACTCATGTCTTGTATAAGGAAGCAAACAAGTTGAAAGTACTTTCAGAAGTTTGTATGTTTGTAGGATATCCAAAAGAGACTCAAGGAGATTAAGTCGTGGTTTCAACAAATGCAATATTCCTTAAGGAAAGCTACATGAATGACTTTAGGCCTCAAAGTAAGGTGGCACTCGACAAGTTAGCGAGTGATTCGATCACTCCAGGGGTTCTAGTTGAAACTAATCTAGTCAATGTAGAAAAACTGACTGAACAACAACTTAAGGGGTTTTGTAGTAGTGGAAGGATTGAGCGTCAACTTGGCAGGTATATGTTCAATGGTGAACCTACTTGACTGAACCTGTTGAACATGACAAGGATCTGTACACTTATGCAAAGGCTATGGAGGATGTTGATTCAAAGCTCTAGACAAAAGCCATGAACAATGAGATGAAGTCTATGGAGGCTAATCAAGTCTGGGACTTATGGATCTTCTCGAAGGGGTAAAACCCATAGGGTGTAAGTGGATTTATAAGAGAAAGAGAGGAGCAGATGGGAAAGTCAAAATCTATAAGGCTAGACTAGTAGCTAAAGGATACACGTAAAAGGAAGGAATCAATTACGAGAAAACCTTTTCACCCACAGCCATGCTTAAGTCAATCTGCATTATCTTATTCATAGTTGCCGCTCTAGATTATGAGATTTGGTAAATGGATGTCAAGCGGCCTAACTAATTGGCTATCTTAATGAGTCCATATGTATAGTATAACCAGACAGGTTCAAGGCTAAGGGTCAAGAGGGCAAGGTCTGTAAGCTTTTGAAGTCAATTTAAGGACTTAAGCAGGCTTCCTGTTCTTGAAACATATGATTTGATTAGGTTATCAAAACTTATGGGTTCGAACAAAACAAATACGAATTGACAAATTCGCTCAAAATAAAAACTGTGCGATGAACCTATAACCCAGTCATGTTATCACGAATTTGATCTTCAAAATCAAAGCTAAAGCTAAAACAAGAGTTTAATTTGTTGAAATCAGTTCTAACCTCGTTTGATTGTTTTGGCCTTGACTTGGTGGTCTCAGCTCAAGCTTCCAGCTGCTGCTTTATGTTGAGAATGAAGGCTTCTTTTTTGTTTTTTCTGTTTTTTGTTTGACCTTGTGTTGAGCTCCTTTGCAGCAGAGAGAGAAAGAATAGGAAAAATGATGAGTGAGAGCTGAAGGAAGCAAGGCGAATCTGTCACGCCCCGGAGTACGGGAGGTGACGTGGCGGAATATTTAGATTAATTAAAAGAGAATTTAATTGAAACCAATGGTTTAAGAATCAAATTAAATGAGAAATAAGAAGATTTCCACCACATTTTTATAAAAGGATGTATAAATATTAAGCAAGTAATAAAAATTAAATAAAAACCGCGAGTATGGGTTCCACAACCCACAACTTGTGCACACACATGGTACTGACAATATCATAAATACAATCACAGTCCAAATACAAATAAAGTTAAGTCTTACATGCCTTTATTAAATAATACAAAATATAAATCAATCCTCCTATTGCTCCTGTGTTCGGTTCGAAGAATCCTCTCCAAACCTGAATGGGAAACCACCTAGAGGGGGAAATTTAAAACAAATAAAACGTGAGCGAAAGGCTCGGTAGGACTAGGTTTTATAAAATAATTTAATTTTAAGAAACAGTTCATTGTTAGGAGTACTCAAAAGAAAATTTAAATAAATAAATAAATAAATAAATACATAATTTGAGTAGAACCGTTCTGACATAGAACAGTCTACTCGTACAATCGAAAACACCATTTTTTTCTTTTACCTAGACAAACCATGATATCACCACCGTAGTGGCCCAGCTGGGTTTCGGGACCTGCCCCCAAGGTCGATCACTACACGACCCGATCTCTGATATGGCATCATGCCTATGCATTTATTATCATTATCATTCAAAACCCAATTACCGAGTGTTGTCATTTACATTCATTATGAAATTCATTTCAGATCACGGTATATTAAAATATAACCGATAAATTCATTTTCAAACAACCGTTGAAAACATTTTGATAGAAATCCTTTTCAAAGCCAAATCATTTCAAAAAAAACCAGGCTACCAAAGAAATAGGATAGAAGTCCTACCTCAATACTCGTGCCGGTGCCCCACACCGTAATCCCGATCCGCTATACGTTAGCTCCACGGAACGACGAACGATCCTAGATACAAACTAAGTCGATCAATATCTAGTTCGAGACATTCTATGTTACTAAACCATTTCATGATGTCCTAGTGTGCCATTTGTACCTTTAAAATCATCCTATAAGGTTGGAATTTAAATCAGGGTTCAAAACAGTGAAAACGGTGAAAAATCACAAAATTTTCCATGCCTCGGTCGGCCTGCCGGACTCCCTGCTTCGGCCTACCGAACTGCACAGTTCGGCCTGCCGGAAGCAAAGTTCGATCGGCCGAACACTTCCCCAGGTTCGGCCTGCCGGTCGAAAGAACACCGGCCTGCCGGTCGGAAGAACACCGGCCTGCCGATCATCACTCCGGCCTACCGAACTGGCAAAATCTAGAAATCCCAGCCACGGGTTTCTCGATCCCCAAAATTCAAATCTTGATTCTAACCTGTTTTTCTCAAATCTCAAGCATGAAAAACAATCATAGTTGATAGAAAAACATACTGGAACATGTTTGGACTCATTTAAACAAGATTTAAACTCGAAATCCTTAAAAATCCAAAAATGAGAAAATGAGGAGAAAAATGAAAAATCTTGAATTCAATCCGTTTTTCTTCAATCTAAGCTTAGATTCTAGTTATTCTAAGTTCATTTAACTCAAATCCATGGTTTTCTAAGCTTAAACAAACCTAGATTTCAAAAATGCACAAAATTGAAAATTTTGTAAAAGGTTTAGAAATTTTGAATCTAACCTCGAATCGAAGCTTCAATCCGCGTTCTCGGTTGCTAAATCACGTCCCCGAGCCTCCTCCTTGCTATCCCGAAGCTTGGATTCGAATTTGGTTTCAAAAATTTGAGAGAGAAATTTGAGAGAGAGAGGGCTGCCGAGAGAGAGATCAAGAGGAAGAGAGAGAGAGATGCGTGAGAGTGAGGAGAGAGAGAGAGAGGAAGGAAATAAATAGAGAAAATCGATTGGCAGTTTTACTGTGCGAAAACCATGTGCCACCCACGGTTTTGTAAAGCGGAGTATTTTTAACATCTTACAAATTGTTGTGTTTTAAAACTCAAAACATCATTTTAAAACAATAAGAAATCATTTGGACACATCAGTTTAACAAAACAACCAAAATTTCAAAATCCAACCCAATAATCAAATTTATGTTAAAACATTAATTATGGCACGCTAATTCATCATTTATATTACATTAACATTAAATAAATTTCAGGGCGTTTCAACTCTCCACCCCTAAAAGAAATTTCGCCCTTGAAATTTACAACTCATTTTAGAAACAAAACAAATGCGGATACAATTCCCGCATACTCGACTCTAGTTCCCAAGTGGCTTCATCAACCCCGTGATGCTGCCACACGACCTTTACCAACGGTATCTCACGACGACGCAAGCTAATCACTTTCTGGTCGATAATCTGAATCGGCACTTCTTTGTACGTCGTATCTTCCTGAACCTGCACATCGCAGAACGAAACTATCTTGCCCTGCTCAGGTGGACACTTCCTAAGCATCGACACATGAAACACATCGTGAACATGAGAAAGTTCGGGCGGAAGTTCAAGCCGATAAGCGACCACACCAACAGGCTGAGTGATCTCGAACGGCCCAATATACCTCGGCGCGAGCTTCCCACTCACCCCGAACCGCATAGTTCCCTTACGAGGCGATACCCTCAAGAGAACGAAATCCCCAACCGTGAACTCTAAGAGTCTACGTCTTCTATCTGCGTAGCTCTTCTGCCGACTCTGAGCTGCCTTCAACCGATCTCGAATCACCGCGACTTTCTCGTTGCTATCACGAATCTCTTCCGGCCCAAGAATAACTCTATCTTCTGGCTCGGCCCAACACACAGGTGACCGACACGGTCGCCCATACAACGCCTCAAATGGTGCCATACCGATACTCGCCTGATAACTATTGTTGTACACGAACTCTGCCAAATGCAAACATTGCTTCCAATTCCCGCCGAAGTCCAACGCACAAGCACGCAACATATCCTCGAGAACCTGAATAACCCGCTCAGACTGCCCATCAGTCTGAGGATGAAATGCCGTACTGAAGTTCAAATCTGTACCCAAAGCCTCCTGAAAACTCCTCCAGTACTTAGCATTAAACCTGGTGTCTCGATCAGAGGTGATGGACAAAGGAACTCCATGCAACCTCACAATGTTCTGCATATACAACTCCCTGAGAACCTTCCTAGAACACGTCGACCTAAACGGAATGAAATGCGTCGATTTCGTCAACCTATCGACCACAACCCAAACTGCATCGTGCCGCTGCTCCATCCTCGACAAACCTGTGAGAAAATCCATCGTCACATGCTCCCATTTCCACCCTGGAATAGGAAGCAGCTGAAGCTGACCTGCAGGCTTCTGATGCTCGGCTTTCACCTGAAGACACGTCGAACACTTGGCCACATACTCTCGAACATCTTTCTTCATGCCTCTCCACCAAATCAGGATACATCTTGGTGCTCCCCGGATGAATAGCAAACTGAGACCTATGAGCTTCATCTAGAATGGCTTTCGTCACCTCGGCGATAATTGGAACTGCAAGACGCTCCCGGAAGTACAACGATCCGTCTGCATGCACGCTCCATTCCTCTTACTGCTCCCCGTTCTGAATCCAAGACCAAATCCCCTGCAAATGTCGATCCTGCCACTGACTTTGCTTCACCATCTGAACAAGAGCTGGAGTCGCTTCCACGTGATATAACGAAACTCGATCATAGTCTTCACGATACAGTAGCCGATACTCACTCACTGTCGCATCCCTACTCCAGTCCTCAAAAATCAAACAAGCTAGAATCCCTGAAGACTTCCTGCTAAGCGCATCCGCGACCACATTAGCTTTCTCGGGATGATACTGCAACGCGAAATCATAATCCTCCATGTACTCTACCCATCTGCGCTGCCTCAGATTGAGATCCCTTTGAGTGAACAGATACCTCAAACTCTTGTGATCGGAGAAGACCTGAAACAATGCTCCATACAAGTAACACCTCCAAATCTTCAGCGTGTAAATCACTGCCGTAAGCTCTAAATCATGAGTAGGGTAATTCTGCTCGTGAGGTCGTAGCTGTCTCGATCCGTATGCAACTACATGTCCATGCTGCATCAACACGCATCCAAGTCCGCGCCCTGAAGCATCCGAATAAACCTCATACGGCTCGTCACTGCTACGAATAACTAATATTGGAGCGGAAGTCAACCGGTTCTTCAATTCCTGAAAAGCAGACTCACAATCTTCATTCCACTCAAACCTGACATTTTTCTTGATTAATCTCGTCAACGGAGCTGCAATCTTCGAAAAATCCTTTACAAATTTCCTGTAATATCCAGCAAGACCTAAGAAGCTGCGAATCTCCGCTACATTCCTTGGTCGTTCCCATTCTAATATAGCCTCAATCTTGGATGGATCCACTGAAATACCATGCTCCGAGATAACATGACCTAGAAATTTGACCTCAGTCAACCAGAACTCACATTTTTACCTTTTAGCATACAACTGGTGCTCCCGCAGAGTCTGAAGCATGATCTGAAGATGCTGCTCATGCTCCTCCCAAGTCTTAGAATACACAAGAATGTCATCGATGAACACGATCACAAACTGATCCAGATACGGCCTAAATATCCTGTTCATCAGATCCATGAAAGCTGCCGGAGCATTCGTCAACCCAAACGACATAACCAGAAACTCAAAGTGCCCATACCGAGTCCTAAAAGCTGTCTTGGGAATATCCTCTTCCTTGATCCTGAGCTGATGATAACCTGAATGCAAATCAATCTTTGACAAGTACCGCGAACCTCCCAACTGATCAAATAGCTCATCAATCCTAGGCAAGGGATACTTGTTCTTCACCGTAACACGATTCAGCTACCGATAATCCACACATAACCTGAGAGTCCCATCGTGCTTCTTAGCGAACAAAACTGGTGCTCCCCACGGAGATGTGCTGTTCCGAATATACCCCTTATCATCAAGCTCCTGAAGTTGCTTCCTCAATTCTTTCATTTCTGTCGGCGCCATCCGATAAGGTGCCAAAGAAATCGGTGATGTCCCTGGAAACAACTCGATACCAAACTCAATCTCCCGTTGTGGTGGTAATCCTGGCAACTCATCGGGGAAGATATCCTCGAACTCATCAACCACCGGAATTGCTACACTGCTACTCGAAACATAGGGCTCGCAATCTAGATTGGCAAGAAAAGCACAACAACCTAGATTCCTTCGCCCTCCTAGACACGACTTCATAAGATGCTCACTCATTAACCAATCACCACCACCCTGGTAAGTGATCACCGTCCCTCTATCAGACACTAGGGTCACTTTTCTAAGTTGGCCGTCCACGACTGCACTATACCTGGACAACCAGTCCATCCCTAGAATCACATCATAAGAACTCATGGGGAGTATAATCAAATCACTTTTCAAAATCTCATCCCCAATCTTTATTTTACAGGATTTACACATACAATTTACACACACCCGCCCCAAGGGAGAAGTTATGACTAGGGGTTCATTAAACTCTTCTATCTCTAATCCCAAGGCATGTACAAAAGAACTCGAAATGAGAGAATGAGAGGCACCGGTATCAAACAAAATGTGAGCTAAAGATCTGGAAACCAAGATCATACCATCGACAACCGCGTTACCAATCTGAGAATCTGACCCTCCAGATGCCATTACATGAACCTGCACTGGCGCCTTTCCTTTTCCTCTACCTACATTGCTGGGTCCTGGATTACTTGGCCGATGCTGCTGAGATGGAGACGACTGAACACTACCTGTGCTCGATACTGAGGAACACTGGGCTGAAAATACTACGGCTGCTGCCCCCGTACCAGATATGAGAATTGCTGAGGAGAAAACTGCAGATACTGCAACTGCAGGTACTACGGAGGCGGAGGTAAAGTCTAAGGCTGAGGCTGAGACGAATGACTGGCATCATCCCTGGTCTGAGATCCAAGATGAGCACTCTTGATCGGGCAATTCCTCTTGATGTGTCTGGGCTGCTGACAGAAATGACAATGAAAGCTGTAGGGATTGCTGCGCCCGCTGCCAGACGAACTGCTGCTACCACTGGTCGCACCGCCTTGCTTGCCTTTCCCTGGAACTGGATGACTACTGGTGCTCTTCCTGCCACTCCTCTACGGTCCTCCTGAAGCCTTGGCTCGGTCCTCACAATACTGCACATAATCATTCTCCACAGAGATCACCGACGACACAAGCTCCCCGAAACTCCTAAGCCGTAGAGCAACCAACTGCCGCTGAATAGGAGCCTTGAGCCCTTCCTGAAACTTAATACACTTTTCACGCTCCGATGCCACCGCCGATGGAACAAACCTAGCCAACTCATTAAACTTTGCCTCATACTCCCGAACTGACAGATCACCCTGCTGCAATCTATAGAACTCAGCTGCCTTCTGGTCTCCATACCCCTGCAGAAAATACCGATCATAGAACAGCTCCTCGAACTTGTCCCAATTGATATAGCCACCGCGCTCCAGATGCTTAGTCTGCTTCCACCAGGTGTTAGCGCCACCCTCGAGCTTATATGCTGCAAACTCCACACGATACTCCTCAGGCACACCAAGAGTATCTAAATGCTTCAAGATCGAATCCAACCAATACTCTGCTAGTTGTGGATCCCCATTGCCATCAAAATTCGGAATAGACGCCCGTCAGAATTCCTTAAAGAACGCATGCCGACTACCAACACTAAAGTCTTCCGGTCTAGCCCTGGCTGCCATCTGCCGGAAAGCCGGAAACATAGACCTCATCATGCTCTCATCATTTTCGAACTCGGCGTCAGCAGTCGAACGATGTCTAGGTGCCATTCTCTCACTTCTGAAAACAAAATTTGGACTGTCAGAGGTATTTCAATGTCAAACCTATGTGTGCACAATTCCCAAGGTTCATAACCTTGAGCTCTGATACCATTCTGTCACGCCCCGGAGTACGGGAGGTGACGTGGCAGAATATTTAGATTAATTAAAAGAGAATTTAATTGAAACCAATGGTTTAAGAATCAAATTAAATGAGAAATAAGAAGATTTCCACCACATTTTTATAAAAGGATGTATAAATATTAAGCAAGTAATAAAAATTAAATAAAAACCGCGAGTATGGGTTCCACAACCCACAACTTATGCACACACATGGTACTGACAATATCATAAATACAATCACAGTCCAAATACAAATAAAGTTAAGTCTTACATGCCTTGATTAAATAATACAAAATATAAATCAATCCTCCTATTGCTCCTTTGTTCGATCCGAAGAATCCTCTCCAAACCTAAATGGGAAACCACCTAGAGGGGGAAATTTAAAACAAATAAAACGTGAGCGAAAGGCTCAGTAGGACTAGGTTTTATAAAATAATTTAATTTTAAGAAACAGTTCATTGTTAGGAGTACTCAAAAGAAAATTTAAATAAATAAATAAATACATAATTTGAGTAGAACCGTTCTGACACAGAACAATCTACTCGTACAATCGAAAACACCATTTTTTTCTTTTACCTAGACAAACCATGATATCACCACCGTAGTGGCCCAGCTGGGTTTCGGGACATGCCCCCAAGGTCGATCGCTACACGACCCGATCTCTGATATGGCATCATGCCTATGCGTTTATTATCATTATCATTCAAAACCCAATTACCAAGTGTTGTCATTTACATTCATTATGAAATTCATTTCAGATCACGGTATATTAAAATATAACCGATAAATTCATTTTCAAACAACCGTTGAAAACATTTTGATAGAAATCCTTTTCAAAGTCAAATCATTTCAAAAAAAACCAGGCTACCAAAGAAATAGGATAGAAGTCCTACCTCAATACTCGTGCCGGTGCCCCACACCGTAATCCCGATCCGCTATACGTTAGCTCCATGGAACGACGAATGATCCTAGATACAAACTAAGTCGATCAATATCTAGTTCGAGACATTCTATGTTACTAAACCATTTCATGATGTCCTAGTGTGCCATTTGTACCTTTAAAATCATCCTATAAGGTTGGAATTTAAATCAGGGTTCAAAACAGTGAAAACGGTGAAAAATCACAAAATTTTCCATGCCTCGGTCGGCCTGCCGGACTCCCTGCTTCGGCCTACCGAACTGCACAGTTCGGCCTGCCGGAAGCAAAGTTCGATCGGCCGAACACTTCCCCAGGTTCGGCCTGCCGGTCGGAAGAACACCGGCCTGCCGGTCGGAAGAACACCGGCCTGCCGGTCGGAAGAACACCGGCCTGCCGATCATCACTCCGGCCTACCGAACTGGGAAAATCTAGAAATCCCAGCCACGGGTTTCTCGATCCCCAAAATTCAAATCTTGATTCTAACCTGTTTTTCTCAAATCCCAAGCATGAAAAACAATCATAGTTGATAGAAAAACATACTAGAACATGTTTGGACTCATTTAAACAAGATTTAAACTCGAAATCCTTAAAAATCCAAAAATGAGAAAATGAGGAGAAAAATAAAAAATCTTGAATTCAATCCGTTTTTCTTCAATCTAAGCTTAGATTCTTGTTATTCTAAGTTCATTTAACTCAAATCCACGGTTTTCTAAGCTTAAACAAACCTAGATTTCAAAAATGCATAAAATTGAAAATTTTGTAAAAAGTTTAGAAATTTCGAATCTAACCTTGAATCGAAGCTTCAATCCGCGTTCTCGGTTGCTAAATCACGTCCCCGAGCCTTCTCCTTGCTATCCCGAAGCTTGGATTCGAATTTGGTTTCAAAAATTTGAGAGAGAGAGGCCTGCCGAGAGAGAGATGCGTGAGAGTGAGGAGAGAGAGAGAGAGGAAGGAAATAAATAGAGAAAATCGATGGGCGGTTTTACTGTGCGAAAACCATGTGCCGCCCACGGTTTTGTAAAACAGAGTATTTTTAACATCTTACAAATTGTTGTGTTTTAAAACTCAAAACATCATTTTAAAACAATAAGAAATCATTTGGACACATCAGTTTAACAAAACAACCAAAATTTCAAAATCCAACCCAATAATCAAATTTATGTTAAAACATTAATTATGGCACACTAATTCATCATTTATATTACATTAACATTAAATAAATTTCAGGGCGTTACAGAATCTGAGGACGGTTTTTGGTGCTCTCAAAATGTGGCATACAAAGACAGTCTAAAAGAATACTGTGTTCAACGCATAGTTTAAAAAGGCATGTTTTAAAGCCTGTTTGATTCAGATTTCACGTGTTTTGATCTTAGTGAATGAAAGAATGAGACTTATTGGTCATTTGTCAGTTTGTTTTGAATAAATAAATTCTGTTTTGTATATAATACAAAATATCAAATTTTTCTTAAAAAATCAATTTAATAAATGATAAAAATTAAAACAAATCAAAAAAATAGTTAAAATGCAATTAGATGAGAATATAATATAATATAATATAATATTAAGCACAACAATCATGCATGTGTATTTATAACCCAGTGAAAATATTACTTGAGACATTATTATCATAACATATGCACAAAATGGTTAATTTAAAATAAACCTATAATTAAGTACATTAATTATCAATTTAACAGACTAAACTAAATTAAATCTGAGCATTACAATGCACGAATAGCAAAGTAAAAGGAAAGTATTTTGAATTGCCAGCTGAGTGATGAATTCACAGTCTTCCAGGGATTGCCATTTAGAAGTTAACTGGATAAGCTTCTATAATATATATGCCTGTGTATACTGACTTATGATAATCTGCAAACCCACTTAATTGATAAGTTAGCACAGTACTTTTTTGTGGTATAATTATATACTTCTCTGTTATGTCAAATCCGTTAAATCTACTTTTTCAAGTAGAATTATGATATATTTTTCAATTGCTGAAGGATTTTTTTTTTTTTTTTTAATGATGGGAAAACCAAATTTTCATTAATCAAATGAAAGTATGCAAATTCTCGACGGATGAGATATCCATCCAACCAAACGAGATAAAATCGTCAACCAAAAACAAAGAAACGAACAAATCACGCTGTCATTATCAAACACTCGTAAAAACCAGACCAAAATTACAGATACAAATTCAACTAAAACATCCTCCCAACTGAGTTGGATCAATGATAAAGGAAAATCCTCAAATTGCTTAAGGATTTTTATCATTTATTGGTTGGCTGAACAGTAAAAAGAAACATAGCGTGTTTAGTTAACATATTGGATGGTGGGATCTTTATTGTCATGGTGTAGTCCATTCGAGATCAGAACACACTTACATTTCAGAATACTTGCTTCATAAAACTATAATACTTGCTTCAGAATGCTTACATTTCATAACATACTTACATTTCTACCTTGGAGTTTTAATTTTCTTTCTGTTAATTTAATGGATCTGCTTTCACTTGAGTAGAATTCTTTGGTTTTTTTATTATTATTATTTTTTATTTAAAGGAATCTTCATTGGACTGGAGTGTGTCTTTGTCTTTCTATGGAGAGCTGCAGAAGGTAATGTTTTCAAAACTTCTAATCAAAGTAATTTGCATGATTAAACTATTTATCTCTTTTTTTCTTTCTCCCTCTCTCAACTTTACAGTGACAACAAGTTCAAGGTAACTATTTCGAAATCATTATCAAGTTCTCACGTATTTCTCATTTTCTATGAGAGGTGCGGTCCATTTGACCTCACCCAGAAACATCCCTTGCTATCTATCCTTTCGGGGATCGGCAAGAAACATCTCTAGGAACATCCACGAAAAGGTCGTATACACCATGCTTTAATGTGACACAACTTTTTATTCAAACACATAAGTCCTCTATTTTTCTACCAGCTGCAGAAAGTAGCTGTTGAAAATTAAAATATAATACACTATCTGCAAGCATGCATTTTTTTTTAATAATTAAGTATGCATTCATTACAAGATAAATAATGGCATAACAAGGAAATACCCCTTTAAAGTTGGCACGGTAACTTCAGTATCTTGCAAGCAGCGACCGAGATCAATAAATTCAGGAGATTGCCAAATCATACCATCATTGACAGGAGACTTAGCATTGACCATGCTATGTGGTCACTTGATGAAGAATCATTTTCCATCCCCTCCAAGGGAAATTACAAAGAGAGCAACTTTAAAACTGATACAAGCTGCATCCCTAATGGGGTTTTCTCTGGCTGTGTTATCATCCGGAACAAAACAAAGAGGGAACCTTCACCAAAAAGGAAAAAGGAGCATGTCCATTGTAAAGATTAAAGAAAAATGAGTCCACGAGAAGACCTTTGGAGGATCCTGCTCAAGGTCCACAAATAGAAGCTGAGAACCCGAGTTAAAGCTTGACCGCACATGCACTGCAAGTCCTCTTATGTGTATCAAATATAGATCATATCTACTACGATCATTACTCTTGGATGCTCAAAAACGCGTAATTCCTACACTTTTTCCACAATATATAACAGGTAGTTTGCTGTTGCACAAGAAGTCCATAATTGAAGGAAATTTTGACAAGATAGTTAAAAATAATAGAGTTGTCACGAATTTCATGAGATACAGACTCCACCTAGGTAAATCACGTCCATAACTGCAAAAATAACTTATACAAATTTAACCAGGAAAACACAATAAATTGCATGCGAGTGGCTTAGAACACTGATATTTTGGAAGTTGTCAAAGGCTATTTATATATCTATATATTGTGCTTTATTATCTAAAAGTAGTTGGTACAAACTACAAAGTTAGCATAAGCAGAAACTTTACACGTGTCTGTCTGACAGAAAAAAAGGCGGCTATGGATGGTAAAAGCTTTGTCAACTAAGTAAATTAAATAAAATTCAAAGAAGAATACTCGTTGAATAAATTTCAGAAGGGCACAAGGTCGTTCTTGCAGATCCGGCATCTTTCCCCCGTAGTCTACCATAACAACTGGCCTCATTCCTGTGCATAACGCAAGAACATCTGGCCAAAATAGTTCTTTATGTTAACAATTTATTATACACAAAAAAATGAATAAATAAATAAATAAATAAATATTAAACAAAAATCTAGTCAATCAAGTTGGAATTGAAATGCATCACATTCTCGTATCAGCATACATTTAATTACTCGGATCATTCTATTCATTTACATCCTTTTCTTGATTTCAAATAAGAAATAACTGCAGAATTTTATGTTTTCGTAAGGTTTTTTGTTATTTATGAAAATAACCTCTGTTTTTCATTCATTCCTTTTCGTGACAATATTTCATTGTTCGCAAATATTTCACTGATAACTACAATCACGATGAAGGACTCAATAGCTTCTCGAAGTTGTCATGTTAACTCTGGTCTTTTCTTTCTTTCTTTCTTTTTTTTTTTCTGGAAAAGAATTACATCAACACTGTTACACTCAAAATAGATCAGAAATCAACTGAAGGGCTCTGCAACCTATTAGCCTGTTTCCTTCTCAAAATCTCATCTTCATTTTTTTGTCAAACCGGTTTATATTTCCAAGTTCCAATATCATAATCTTGAAATTTTGAGGGGAAAAAACTTCAATGAGAATGCCAATACAAAATGTCCTATACCATGGATTATGACGATTACACTTTAGGGCATACATGTGACCTTTCTTTTATTGAAATTGATAATGAGTACATGACATGAACAATGCATGAGATATCCATCCAAAAACAAGTAAAAACTTGAAGTGACCTATTTTAAGGTATGCTTTAGTCGATGGCGTTGTTTTTTTAAATTAAACAGATTACGATTCAATCAAAGGTTTTTGGGAATTTATCCTCTCTTTTTTTTCTATTTTTTAATTAGGTTTCCACTACATCACATTGATTTGTTAAATTAAATAAATGTCCATTTTTTTAAAAAATTGAGAATCAACAATTTAGGTGAATGAAACTTATCAAATCCGGCATAAATTGGTAAATCAATGAATTATAAATCAAGTATTTACCAAGATCAGTCAATTGATACATTTGATATCAATCAATTTTCTAACACAATTTCCGTAAAGTAATCAACCACTCAATTCCATTTTTGGGTTCCAAATATGAATTTGAATTGCTCATAGCTGGATGAGAACTAAGCCAGTTAGCTCTGTTTTACGTTTACTTTACTAAATAACAATAATTTAAAAAAAGTACGTTTTCTAGAGGTCATTTTTGCACATGCCCCTATGTCATTTTTTTCATGTCTAGGAGGGCAAATAAAAGCTGAAGTTTGAAAGATTATGAAGGATATGAAAATGTTGGAAACAAAATTGACAGTGAAAGTCAAAAGAGACTTTTAATTAACATACACAGACAGGTGTGCATACATATATAGAGGGAGAGACACCAGTGTGGAGTCGACGTCTTGCTGAATTTTTGAGTCGCCATTTGATTTGGGAAAGAGAAGAATCCAGCAACTTTAGGGCATCATCCAACTCTGCGATTTCCCGTGAGAACTCGTTCTCCATTAATACTAGAATGCAATGGCCCTTGGAAGCAAATAATAAGAGGTTATTGGCAAATAACCTATTTCAATTGTTGGTTATTGACACGGTTGGTTGGTTGGTTGGTTGGTTAATTTGTTTTGTTTTGTTTTTTTTATTTGGTTCTTTTTTTTTTTCGAAAGGGTTACTGACGGTGTTGGGAAACTATGAGTAAATTGCAGAGTAACTGAGCCAGATAGTTCTTCAACTTTTAACTTTGAGTATAGGTCTTTAATATTTTAAAAGGGTATAATTTGGTTCTTATTAATTTTTTTGTTAAACTTAGTTTAACCTTTCGATTTAGGTCCAAATGGACTAAATTGATAGATGGCCGTTAAATAGCCCATTACTTGAGTTGCAAGTGTACAATTAAAAGGACATTTTTATTGGGTTTTGTTGGATTTCTTTATTCAAATAAGCAGCGGAAAATTAAAATTAATTCTCACAAAACCCTCGCAGGATCCATACAATTCGATTAGATTGATAGGAAAGCTATAGAATCTTATCAGGATAACGAAAAGGGGCAATATTTATGGAAGGAAGAGAGCGGGTTCACTCCAGTGACACCCTAACTCGAGCTTTTTGCATTCGGGATCTGATTCAGATGTTGTTACTTAGAGCAACGCCCTCTGCAGGTATCCACACAAACAGACTCTCTCAAAACAAATTGGTGTGCTAGCACCCTTTCCTTTGCGTTAAATGACTCTCTCTAATTTTTAGATTTTTTAATGTTCTTGCCTTTTAGGATAATAGAACGCCTTCTTTTTTCTTAATTCGGCTAGAAACCCTAAAACAGATATATATATCTACTGACTTCGAGATAGAGTCAGATTTTAACTAGGGTAAACTGTAATTCGAATATGATTCAGATAATCTAGACAATGTCTGTAATTTGAATATGATTCAGAGAATCTAGATAATGTCAGTAATTCGAATATGATTCAGATAATCTAGACAATGTCTGTAATTTGAATATGATTCAGAGAATCTAGATAATGTCAGTAATTCGAATATGATTCAGAGAATCTAAATAATGTCAGATTCAATGAACCTAGATATATCTAGTACATCGAATCTAGGCATTATCAGGTTCATTGAACCTAAACACGATAAACCCAAAACTGGTTTTTGGTCTGTTCTAAGTGTGCGACCCTGTAGGTTCACATAACGTTGGTAGTGGACTTGAAATTCTGTTTTTGGCCCACAAATCATAAGCGGTCTCTAGCAAGACATTATGATTCTCCAAGTCATGCAAATGTCAATAATCCGACACAACTTAATCCACAATAAGTATTAAAGTCCTTTTGTCACTAGATACCTTGATTGAACATAACGCATGGTTTATGTCAACCTTATGCTATTCAATCATATTATTTCTCGATCTTAAGTAGACTAATATTGATAACCCTTATCAATTCATTCCAGTGTGGCCATACATTTTTCTTCAGTCTAACTTATCGAAGGGCCCATAAATATCTTTCTCATAAAAAATGAGGCATAAATTCCTTCTTAATCACTCACATTCCTTACATGATTCACTATATATCCAACAACAATCCATTCCATCATCCTGTTAAAGACAATATTAGAATGTGTCAAAATATAGAACTTGTCATGTGGGAAACAATGGTGATTTCAGGTCAAAGGACTAGGATAATACTATTGTGATGAGAATCACTTATTGACAATTATCCATGCGGTATTCTCATAGCGGGTCGATCCAATACATCATTTATCAAATATGTATCTATGAGTTGACTTAGTATCTCATACACATAATTAGTAACACTTAATTATCAGTCAAACTTCATACTAGTCTTCATTCATTATTATCTCAATAATAATGACCGACTAGGGATAATTTAGAATAGAATTCAATTTTCACCTAAGAGTTTTACTATCAAGTCACATAATTGATGACCTCAAGCAGAATTAACTATTCATAGAATTAGAATAAAAAACAATAATGAAAATGCCTCTTTATTAATAAAATACAAATGTAACAAAGTCAAAATGTGGTCATTATATAATTGGCCTAAGGAACATCACTAACAATCTCCCACTTGCACTAGGCCCAATCAATATTGTATCTAATACCCATTGACCTAGTATGACTCTATGCTTAGGCTATGGAAGAAGCTTAGTGAGTGAATCAGCAATATTGTCATTTGTAGGTACTCTGCATATCTTCACGTCTCCTCTCTCAATGATTTCTCGAATGAGATGATAACGCCTGAGTATGTGTTTGGATCGCTGATGTGATCTAGGTTCCTTAGCCTATGCTATGGCCCCGTTATTACCACAATACAAGTCACTGGATCTAATATACTAGGAACAACATACAATCCAGTAATAAACTTTTTGATCCAAACTGCTTCCTTTGCTGCTTCTAAAGCGGCTATATACTCAGCTTTTGTTGTAGAATCAGCAACGGTGTCTTGCTTTGAACTTCTCTAGCTTGCTGCACCTCCATTCAAACATAACACATAACCTGACTGCAATCGAAAGTCATACTTGTCGGATTGATAGCTGGCATCTGTGTAACCACTTACAACAAGCTCATCTTCCTTTCCTCCATACAGTAAGAATGCATCCTTAGTTCTTCTCAAATATTTAAGGATATTCTTGACTACTATCCAGTGACTTTCACCTGGATCTGATTGGTATCTACTGGTTATGCTTAAGGCATATGAGACATCAGGTCGAGTGCATAACATTGCATACATGATAGATCCAATCGCAAAAGCATATGGAATCTTATTCATGCGGTCTCGCTCATCCTGTGTCATTGGACACTGAGTCTTGTTGAGACTAATTCCATGTGACATTGGCAAGAATCCCCTCTTGGAATCTTGCATGCTAAACCTATTCAATATCTTGTCAATGTATGTACTCTGACTTAGGCCAATAAGCCGCTTAGATCTATCCCTATAGATCTTGATGCCTATAATATAGGTAGCTTCACCTAAGTCTTTCATTGAGAATCAATTCCCTAACCATGATTTAACATTTTGTAGAGTAGGGATATCATTTTCAATGAGTAATATGTCATCAACATATAGCACTAGAAAGACTATTGCACTCCCACTAACTTTATGGTAAACACATGGCTCATCTTCATTTTTAATGAAACCAAACTCTTTGATTGCTTCATCAAAATGAAGATTCCAACTCTGAGATGCTTGCTTTAATTCATAAATGGATCTTTGCAGCTTGCAAACCTTTCCAGAATTCTTAGGACTAACAAAACCCTCGGGTTGTGTCATATACACATCCTCAAGTACGTTTCCATTAAGAAACGTTGTTTTGACATCCATTTGCCAAATCTCATAATCATAGTATGCAGATATGGCGAGGAGAATCCGAATGGATTTAAGCATAGCAACTGGTGAAAAAGTTTCATCATAGTCTATACCATGTGTTTGTTTGAAACCTTTTGCAACCAGTCTTGCCTTAAAGGTATGCACATTGCCATCCATGTCTGTTTTCCTTTTGAAAACCCATTTGTACCCAATAGTCTTTAAACCATCAGGCAGATCAATCAAAGTCCATACTTGATTATCATACATGGAATGCATCTCTGACTTCATGGCCTCTAGCCATCTATCACAGTCAGGGCTATTCATGGCCTCTTGGTAGGATGTGGGCTTATTTTGATCCACAATCATCACATCATTATTATCAATTAAGAGAAATCCATATCTCTTAGGGCTTTGACGTGCCCTACCAGACCTCCTCGAGCCTTGTGTTACTTGTGTAGGCTCAACAACTACTTGTTGATCTAGTTGAGATTCCACAGGTGGTTCAATGCTATTTTGTGGTTCTTGAATTTCTTCAAGTTGAACTTTACTCCCACTAGTTCCTTTAGAAATGAATTCTCTTTCTAAAAGGACACCATTCTGAGCAACAAACACTTTGTTCTCAGAAGCATTCTAGAAGTAATATCCTTTAGTTTCTTTAGGATATCCCACAAAAAGGCATTTGTATGATTTGGGTGCCAATTGATTTAAAATTTGATGCTTCACATAAGCCTCATGTCCCCAAATCTTAAGAAAAGACAAACTAGGTGACTTCCCAGTCTACATCTCATATGGTGTCTTTTGAACCGCCTTTGATGGAACTCCGTTTAGTATGAACGCAACAGTTTCCAAAGCATATCCCCAAAAGGATATTGGAAGATCTGACTGACTCATCATAGATCGAACCATATCCAATAAAGTTTGATTTCTCCGTTCTTGGTGGAGTTAATTGTGAGACTATCCCACAATCTCTAAGATGATCAATGAATTCTTGGTTTAAGTATTCACCACCTCGATCTGAACGAAGTGCTTTAATACTTTTACCAAGTTGATTTTGTACTTCATTTTTGAAAATTTTGAACTTTTCAAAAGATTCAAATTTTGGTTTCATTAGATAGACATACCAATATCTACTGAAATCATCTGTGAAAGTAATGAAGTAGCAAAAACCTCCTCTAGTAGTGGAACTTAATGGTCCACATACATCAAAATATACGAGGCCCAATACGTCAATAGCCCTTTCACTATGTCCAGTAAAAGGTGTCTTAGTCATTTTGCCTAATAAACAAGACTCACATACTTCAAATGATTCAAAATCAAATGAATTCAAAAGCCCATGATGATGGAGTTTTGAAATATATTTCTCATTTATATGGCCCAAACGACAGTGCCAAAGATAGGTAGGGTTTAAATCTTTAGATTTAAACTTCTTTCTATTAACATTATAGATGGACTTTTCATTTGTGTTTTCAATGTTTAGAACATAAAGACCATTCGTTCGTGGAGCATATCCATAGAAAATGTTATCACGGTAAATGGAGCATTTATTATTCTTAATAATAAACTCAAAACCTTCCTTGTCCAAACAAGAAATAGAAATAATATTCCTACTCATAGCAGGTTTATAATAACAATTTTCTAAACTTAAAACAAGTCCACTAGGCAAAGTCAACTCATATGTTCCTACAGCTAAAGCAGCAACTCTTGCTCCATGTCCAACTCATAGGTCCACTTCACCTTTAGCCAAGATTATACTCCTCTTAAGACCTTGCACATTAGTATAAATGTGAGATCAAGATCCAATATCTACTACCCAGGAATTAGAAGTAAACAAATTGACTTCTATAACATAAATACCTGAAGGAGTAATCGCACTACTCTTCTTCTTCTTTAGATCATCCAAATAGAGCTTATAGTTTCTTTTCCAATGACCAGGCTCATTGCAGAAAAAGCATACGCCCTCCTTTGGTGGTTTAGCCTTAGGTTCAGGATTGGGCTTGGGGTTAGGCTTAGGCTTCTTAAAGTCCTTAGGGGCCTTATTCTTGCTCTTACTGTTTCCTTTCCCTTTATTAACCATCAGAACATCTTTGGTATTCTTGATGTTCTATTCAATAGTCTTAAGCATCCCATGCAACTCAGAAACGGTCTTCTCCATATTATGCATGTTGTAGTTCATAATGAACCTATCATAAGCATCTGGCAAGGATTGTAGAATGATGTCAATAGCCAACTCTTGGCTAATCTCAAGACCAAGTTTCTAAAAATGATCAAGATGACCCTTCATCTTTAGAAAACATGAGGACTTGCTGAACTACCAGCAGTCGACTTGCACGAGAGTAATGCCTTTAAGGTGGCAAGCCTCTCAATTCTAGCTTTCTCTTGGAACATTTCCTTGAGAAGGCCTATCATGGTATAAGCCTCCATTTCCATTAGTTGCTTCTGAAGTTCTGATTCCATGCTTCCAAGCATGAGGTAAGTGACATCAACAAAGTCATTAAGATGGTTAATGTGAGCATCCTTTTGAGCTCTTGGAGCATTAGTAGCTGGTTTATCAGGGATAGGTTGATCAAGGACATATTCCTTCCTCTCTTGCTTAAGAACAATTCTCAAGTTTCTGTACTAGCCAAGGAAGTTAGTCCCATTGAGCTTATCCTTCTCAAGGATCATTCGTAGTGACAAGTTAGATGTGGTGTTTGATTCCATTATCTACAACAAATATATACACAGAGTACTTAGCATTTTATTAAAAAATTTTAACGAGGCATAATTTAAATCCCACTACCCTCAATATTAATTTGGCAATTACAACAATTGTAATTTTAGTGGGCCAAGATCCATTTTTCACCTCACTTTAAGTAAGCTTTGGCTTATCACCTAAAGTATGGTTATTTAGGTAGGTAACACCTTACCAATTGCATCTTATGTAACTCTTGGATAAATATGGGATTTGACATCACATGTCTTGGGAAATTAAAATCCCATCTAATGCCCTAGGTCCAAAACCATGTTGATAACCTGGTTAAGTCTAACCATGTCAAACATATGGATATCACTATTATCCATCTTGTCTTACCTAGATGGCTTAACATACCCTGCTTTGGCAGAACCTATGTTTAGCAATCCAAGTCTTGACAAGTGTTGAATTATGGGAGGCATTTTAATGACTTAATATTAAGTGAGGGTTTTTTTTATTTTATTGTTTATTATTATTTCACATCACATACATAGCATCATATACACAACATCACATACATAGCATAATAATAACACAATAAACGTGTCATAGCATGGCCCAAATCTAGATTGATCTTCATAAGCCAATATGAAGGTTAATGGTCAATCCTAGATAATCTTCATCTCCATGGATTTCCTTAGATTGCCATGAACGGACTCCATCTTGAGCCTCCATCTTGGACCTCCATCTATCTTGATCTTGGGCTTTGATTTTACATTACAAATTGCAATCTAAACTATTCTATTTCTACTAAATAAATAAATAAATTACAACAAATTGAAAAACGACACATAGGCCGTATTTAAAATTACAAACCCAGAATAAATTAAATAAAACCTGCCAATCACATTGGTATAAAGGACCATGCTATGCACCGTGCAATTCACACTAAACACATAATTATAATAATATAATTTCATTATAGTTAAATTTTTATTATGACCAAAACGATTTCTATGACAAATCAATTCAGGGTCAAGGAGTAGCGCCCCTTGCGAGGTCCTAGGGGCAGCACCACTACCCCTTAGCGGCGGTCTCACTAACCGGTTAGCGGGCATGGGTTAAGGGGGCAGCGCCCCTTGCGGGGGCTCGGGGGCAATGCCCCCGAAAGGTAAATGATTTACCTTACTAATTTGAATGAGTTGCTGCCTAAATCTATTAATTTTAGTTAATCAGATTACCTAATATGTTCATAACATAATTAATTAATCTCTATCTAACACTTAAAGAGATTCATGAAATTTATTGATCTGTTCTAAACCAATCATCCTTATTTAACAATAAAACAAACCCTATGACATACATTAATCTGTTCAAAACAGATTATCACTATTTAACATTTAAACAATCTACCACCTTAATAAAACCAAAACCAGATTTACAATATATCGTTTAATCCTCTTAAAACAGATTACTAGATTCTTGTTAAATTGTAATATTAATCAAATTAACAACAACAGGTTACAAGAAACAGTAAACATATTAATCAAATTAACACGGTAAAACATTTTATCAAATAAAACCTCAAACACATTAATCTAATTAATGTATATATCGTATCCATGTATATCACATATACACAGAACCATAAAAAATCAATTTAATCGAATTCACAAGTCACTCTTGATACCAATGTTGGGTTTTGTTGGATTTTGTGATTCAAATAAGTAGCGAAAAATTAAAATGAATTCCCAGAAAACCCTCGCAGGATCCATGCAATTAGATTTTATTGATAGGAAAGCCATAAAATCTTACCAGGATAACAAAAAGGGGCAAGATTTCTAGAAGGAAGAGAGCGGGTTTACTTCGGTGACACCCTAACTCGAGTTTTTTATATTCGGGATTGGATTCAGATGTTGTTACTTAGAGCTACGCCTTCTGCAGATATCCACATGAATAGGCTCTCTCAAAACGAATTGCTGTGCTAGCACCCTCTCCTTTGCATTAAATGACTCTCTCTAATTTTTAGGTTTTTTAATGTTCTCACTTTTTAGAATAATAGAACGCCTTCTTTTTTCTTAATTCAGCTAGAAACCCTAAAACAGATATATATATCTATTGACTTCGAGATAGATTCAGATTTTAATCAGGGAAAACTGTAATTCAAATATGATTCAGAGAATCTAGACAATTTCTATAATTTGAATATGATTTAAAGAATCTAGATAATGTCAGTAATTCGAATATGATTCATAGAATCTAGATAATGTCATATTCAATGAACCTAGATATATCTAGTACATCAAATCCGGACATTATCAGGTTCATTGAACATAGACACAGTAAACCCAAAATTGGATTTTGGTCTGTTCTAAGTGTCCGACCCTATAGGTTCACATAACGTTAGTAGTGGGCTTGAAATTCTATTTTTGGCCCACAAATCATAAGCGGTCTCTAGCAAGACATTATGATTACCCAAGTTATGCGAATGTCAATAATCCGACACAACCTAATCCACAATAAGTATTAAAGTCCTTTTGTCACTAGATACCTTAATTGAACATAAGGCATGGTTTATGTCAATCTTGTACTATTCAATCATATTATTTCTCGATCTTAAGTAGACTGATATTGATAACCCTTATCAATTTATTCCAATGTGGCCATACATTTTTCTTCAATCTAACTTATCGAAGAGCCCATAGCTATGTTTCTCATAATAAATGAGAGACAAATTCCTTCTTAATCACTCACATTCCTCACATGATTCACTCTATTCAACAACAATCCATTCCATCATCCTATTAAAGATAATATTAGAATGTGTCAAAATATAGAACTTGTCATGTAGGAAACAATGGTGATTTCCGGTCAGAGGACTAGGATAATACTATTGTGATGAGAATCGCTTATGACAATTATCCATGCAGTATTCTCATGGCGGGTCGATCTAATACATCATTTCTCAAATATGTATCTATGAGTTGACTTAGTATCTTATACACATAATTAGTAAAACATAATCATCAATCAAACTTCATACTAGCCTTCATTCATTATTATCCTAATAATAATGACCGACTAGGGATAATTTAGAATAGAATTTAATTTTCACCTAAGAGTTTTATTATCAAGTAACATACTTGATGACCTTAAGCAGAATTAACTATTCATGGAATTAGAATAAAAAACAATAATGAAAATGCCTCTTCATTAATAAAATGCAAATGTAACGAAGTCAAAATATGGTCATTACATAATTGGCTTAGGGCACATCACCAACAATTTCAGTAAATGTAATTACAAAACTAGCATGGACAACAATAGCTAATCAAAAACACCCATGTAGCTTGATGGTCTACATCAACAAAAAGAAAAATAATATTTAACAAAAATAAAAATGTCAATGACATTAGAAAATAAAAATAAAAAATAACAAATTAGAAAAATCCTTCCAATTTCTCTCCCATCTGCAGCCGTAATCTAGACAAAAACCCTAGGCGTCGCTTGCAATTGTTGAGATTGGTGCTCATAAAACATGTCGTTTTATTCTAATTGGATATTATGAAAAATAAAATATTGCATCATTAATAAATAATATTCTTTATTATTCTCTATGATATATATTTATGCAAACATCATAAAGTTTCCAATACTTATAAAAGTCTATAATCATGTATATGAAGAGTTCATAATACAGAGGATATGATTATGCGTACTTAGTATAAATTTTAGTTTACAATCAGTAGATAAAACTGGACACTTTATCTTGCTTAAGATTGTGATGTAGTCTATTCCCAACTTGGTGGAATAATCTTATCTGGATTATAGTAGTGTGATTGCTAGGTGGAAACATCAGTGTGTTTAGAACACATTACACTTGGACTAAGATAGAATTTAATTTCTTGTGTAATTTCGTAATGAGAAATTAGAATTCCATCATCATTTTTCATTTTATAGATCATTAGTACCTTAATCCTAAGGTGATTAGTGGACTCGCATCTATTTACTATATCTTTTGATTGCCAACGAGTGAGATCTATAACATCCATCATTAATAACTCGGTATATTTGAGACATACTAATATAGGTAGTTAGGAACAATACTCACAGATATGAAATCCACAACTTCTTCAAGAAAGGATGTTAAGATAATATTTCCATGAATATTAATTCGGGAACTTGGATGTAGAGATCTCTGTACTTGATATAGTATATCAAATATTACCCAAAATCCTCGTCTATAATTTGTTCATAAAAAAGTCATCTATTAGAAAATTAATAGAACTCTTGGACAAAGATACAATTAGAGAGGTTGTACGGAAAACTATGAACCTACCTCTAATTATGAATAATATTGTGGAGGGTATTATCACATGGCAAATTATTATATCTATGTACAATCTTATTATTAAGATTCAATGTTTAAAGTTCTATATAATTTTGTAAATAATTTAAGAGTGCAGTTTCGATTTCCGATAGTGGCAAAAACCAAAGTTAATAACTATTATTAATTTAATGATGAGATAATCAAATTATAAATAATTATTAGAGCTTGGGTCATATACGTCTATTGGATCCCCTTGCTAGCTCCACAACATTCTTTCAGATGGATCAATAGAAATTTTTTAGATTAATTTTTGTCAATAGGGGCAAAATTTTAATTTCACATAACAGTCCACCAGGACGGTGTGTGGCACTAGACACTGGAACTCTAGGAGTAGAAGTAGCGCCACATCCATGGTTTTAGGTTTCATATGGATTACGTAATCTATTTATTATCTTAATATAGATAAAAATCTTTTTCAAGAATTGAAATAGATTCTACAAATAATTATTTAAATTATGAGATAATTTAAATAATTAAGAAAATCATATAAGATGTTTATTTTAAAAGTTAAAACAAATAATATCTCAGTTTGAACTAAAATCAGATCTCGAACAGATACAGAATCACATAATTCAAGAAGTTGGAACACGTGCCCTTCTCGTATTGGAGAGATGACAAATTAAACCCAACTACCCTACTAGTGGGCATGATTCTCTTTGATACAGGATCTCATTGGAGATTTTATTCCAAACAACCTAGTTAGTGCATCTATAAATAGGCCTTAAAACTTATATTATCATCAGACTTTTCTTTGGCTTCCATCTAGTGTTTCTTTAGATCTCCCCTTTTGTCACAGTCTGAAATACAGGAGGTGATGTGGCGGTTCAATTAAGTTAATTAAGTAGAAATTTAGTTAAAACATACGTTTAAGAATTTAAAATTAATTATGAAAATGTGATAATTAAAAACCCTTTTTAAACAAATAATTTTAACCATTTAATAAATAGGAATAAAGAAATAAATAAAAGGAAACAACAAAAATAATAATAAATTAAAGAAAGTATAAGAAATGTGAGTTGGGTGCCACTGGCCCACAACTTGTGCACATACATAGTATCGACAATAAATTATTATAATCACAGTCCAATATTAAAAAATAAAATCTAATTAATACATGTCTTGATTTACTACAGCTACTAACCTACTTAAGATCCTCTATTTCTTGCTAGTCCAGGCAGTAGACTCTCCACCGGTCCTAAGCTAGATTCCACCTAGAGGGGAAAAGTTTTAAAAACAAGTAAAAAGTGAGTGAAAGGCTCAGTAGGACTATGTTCTAAAAACATTTAATTTTCAAAGGAAAATTTCATTATTTAAGAAATTACTCAAAAAATAGACTTAAACAAATGAATAAATAAAATCCAATAAAATTATTCTTACCAAAATCGTTTATTGGTTGACCAGAAAGAATATCATTTTCTTTTTGCTGGGCAAACCATATATACAACACCACCGAAGTGGCCCAACTGTGTTTCAAGACCTGCCCCCAAGGTCGTTCGCTACATGACCCGATCTCTGATATGGCATCATGCCCTTATAAATATATATTTCTATAACTAAATAAAAATCCCTTTTTACTAAGTATATTCATTTACATTCATTATGGGATTTATTATGAAATCCACCTCAATCTACTATTTATGAGCACAGTCAATAAAAATCCTTTTTAATCATTTATTGAAAATACTTGACAAAAATCATTTTTGAGGCCAAATCTTTTAAAAACCAAGTTATCAATGAAAAAGGGGAAGAAGTCCTACCTTAATATTCATGCCGGTGTCCCACACCGTAATCCCGGTCTACTACACGTTAGTTCCGTGGATCCACGAACAACCTTAAGTGTACAATGACTAAGTCTATTAGTATTTAGCTTAAGGCATTCTATGTTGCTAAATTATTTCATGGTGTCCTAGTGTGCCATTGGTATTTATAAAATTATTTTATAAGGTTAAAATCTCAATCGGGGTTCAAAATAATAAAACGGATGAAAAATCACAAAATTCCATCATGCCGGTCGGTTACCGGTCACCCTGGTTCAGCCTGCTGGCAAGCCAGGTCCGTTCAACTGAACATTTCAAAGTTTGGCCTGACGGAGTATGAATCCGACCTGCCGAACATGACGTTTGGCCTGCCGAACACGAAAATTCTAGAAATTTCCAAGCACAGGTCTCTGCCTCCCCATGTCCAAATCCTCATTTTAACCTGTTTTTCTTAGTTCTCAAGCATACAAAACATCAATAGATGATAGAAAAAAATTATAAAATACTTTGAAATCAATTTAAACAAGATTTGGACAAAGATTTTGAAAAATTCCAAAAATGGAGAAAAATGAAAAATCTTGATTCAAATCTATTTTTGATCAAATATAGCTCAGATTCTAGATGTTCTAAGTTCCTCTAACCTAGATTGATGGTTTTCTAAGCTTAGGAAAACTCAAATTTCAAAATACTAAGAAGTTTGAAAAGTTTAGAAATTTTGAAACTAATCACAGATCGAAGCTTTAAATCATGTTTTTGGTTGCTCAATTACATTCCTGAGCTTCCTATCCACTAATCCGAAGCTTGGGCTTGATTTTTAAAACTCAAAATTTTGAGAAGAGAATAGAGAGAAAGAGAGGTAGAGTGAAGAGGGAGAGAGACGAGCGTGAGAGAGAGTGAGAGAAGAGAGAGAACAAGAGTGACGGAGAGAAAGAGAGAGAGGGTATAAATAGAGAGAAAAATGAGCGGTCTCATTGTGTGGAAACCGTGTGCCGCCCATGGTTTTGTAAAGCAAGATATGTTTGGCTTCTGAAAAATTGTTTTGTATCCAAAATTCAAAATAACAAACAAAAATAATTAAGAGTAATTTAAAAATTATTAAGACAATAAAAAATAACATTAATTTAGAAATACCACAAAATAGTCAAATTAAGTTTAAGAATGTATCATGGCACACTAGTTTCACTATTTCACTTACTAATATCACTTACTTAAATTTTAGGGCGTTACAGCTCTCCACCCCTAAAGGAAATTTCATCCTCGAAATTCAAAAACCATCTTAAGTACAAAATTAATGCGAATATGACTCCTACATGATCAATCCTGATTTCCAAGTTGTCTCATTAACCCTGTGGTGCTACCGTACCACATTCATCAACGGAATCTCACAGCACCTTAAATCTATCACTTTTTGGTTGGGAATCAAAGCTAGCACCTCTTAATAGGTCATGTCTTCCTGAATCTACACATTACGAATCGAGACGATCTTGCTTGACTTAAGCAAACATTCTAAAGTACCGACATGCAGAATACGACATGAACATGAGAGAGTTTGGGAGGAAGATCAAGGCAATAAATGATTACTTCAAGGCGTTGAGAATCTTAGACAACCTGATATACCTCGATGCGTTTTCCCCTCGCACACCAAAATGCAAAACTTATTTACACGGTGAAGCCTTTAAGAGAATGGAAACCCCTACCTCGAGTCGTAAAGGTTAGTGTCTCTTCGCATAACTCTTCTGCCCACCTTGAGTTGCTCTCAACCGATTACGTAACACAGTAACCGTTTTTCGTTGCTCTCTCTTTGGGTTTAATAACAGTCTCATCTTTCGGTCCTACCTGAATCACCGATGATCAAAACGACCAATAACATGGCACTTCAAATGATATCATCCTAATGCCCACTTGATAGTTACTGTTGTACCTAACTCCGCTAGAGGCTAATGTTGCTTCCAATTCCTGCCAAAATACAATGCACGTGAATGCAATGTACCTTTGAGAATATGTATACCTCGAGAAAACTGCCTATCAGTCTAAGAATGAAAAGTTGTGTTGGAACCCAAGTCTATGCCCAAAGCTTCCTAAAAGCTCCTCCAAAAACTCGTCACAACACTAGGACCTAATGAGAATAAAACGTGTCGATTTTTCCAACTTGCCAACAGTGACCCAAATCGCACCACGTCCATGCTTCGTCCTAGGCAACCTAGAGAAGAAATCCGCCATAACATGCTCTTACGCTAAAGCTGACCAACGGGCTCCTGATGCTTGGCTGCCATCTATAGACAAATCACGCACCTGGTCATGTACGCTTAAACGTCTTTCTTCAGGCTTTTCCACCAGTACTGCTCCCGAAAAACGTAATACATCTTTGTGCTCCCCGGACGAATGGCGAACTGAAACTTGTGAGCTTCACTCATCCAGGCTTTCATTACTCCCTCAATTGTCGACACTGCCAAATGTTCCCTGAGACTGCAACGGTCCATTGGTAGGAACACCTCCGGGCTTCAAGTTGCTCCCTAATCCTCCTTCGCGTCCACGCTCTCTGAAGATATTGGTCTCGCTACAAATTTTGCCTCACCACCCGAATAAGTACTGAAATCGAATCCCTGAAATATGCCGACGCTAAATCAAAGTCTTCATAGTACTACGGCCCATTCTTACTCACGGTAGAATCTCTCACCAGTCCTTTAGTGCCAAATATACGCAGATCTCCCAAGACCACTTGTTGAGCATATCTGCATCCACAATGGCCCTACCGGGATGATACTACAGCGAGAAATCCTAGTCCTCTATACCTTCCACCTACCATTACTGTCTCATTTCAAATTTCTCTGAGTGAACAAATACCTTGAGCCCCCTATAATATGAGAATACTTGAAATATCACTCCAGCAAGTGGCTTCTCTAGATCCCCTAAAGCGTAAATCACTATGGCGTACTCTAAATCATGAATAGGGAAGTCTTGCTTACAACGCTTTTACTGTTGCAATCCATAAGTCACAACTCGTCCATGTCGTGTCAACACACATCCAAGCCTTTGTCTACTACAATGATGTAGATCCCCTAAAACTCGTCACTGACTGATGTAGCTAGAGCAGAAGTGATAGTCAACCAATCTCTCAACTATTGGGAAGAGCATCCACATCCCTCGTCCCATTCAAACCTATCACTTGCCCGAATCAATTGCGTCAATGAAGCCACTACCCTTGGGGAAACCCTTCATGAACTTTTCTGCACTACCCGACATGTCCTAAATAGCTATGAATCTCGGCCACAATCTTCAGTCATCCCCACTGTATTGTAGCCCCAATCTTAGATGAATCTACTGAAATGCCTTACTCAAAATGATATGCTTTAAACTCGACCTTTTGGGCATACAGTTACAGCTTCTGGATCACAAACCTGTTCTCGAAAAATTTCAAAAATTTTCTAGCTGGTCAAATAACTCATCGATCCTGGGCCTACTATACTCGTCCTATACAGTGGCCTAATTTAGCTGCAGATAATCAATGCACAACCTAAGCGTACCATTGTGCCTCTTGGTAAACAAAACTAAGGTATCCTACGCAGTCCTAAATATATCCTTCACCCGTAAGTTCCTGAAGCTATTTCCTTAATTTCCTCATTTCTACCAGCGCCAACAACACGATATTATGTAAATCGAAGTGATCCTCGGGAACAACTTGACACCAACTTAATCCTCCCAATGTGATGCTAATCACGATAACCCATCGAAGAAAACATCCTCAAACTCATTAGTCATCGATGTTACTACATTTCTTCCTGCGACATCAGATTCCTCTTTTAGATCTAAGAGAAATATATGTATGTGTGTATTTTGATACATAGCATGCTAGGTCTCCCTCGTACACCTAGACACATTTTCGTGAGTTACTTACTCATTACTCGATCACTACTACCCTAGTAAACGATCATCATCCCCCTATCGACCCCTAGGGTTACCTATTTAGCACGACAACTCTAGTTGCACATTCTTGGACAATCCGTCAATTCCTAAAATCAATCATAAGTACTCATGGGGATTATAACTAAATTACCTCTCGAAGTCCCATTCCCAGTCATCACTTCACAAGGTTTAGACCTATGGTTCACACACACACCCATTCCAAGGGCTACTAAGGGTTCATCAAATTCTTCCTATTTTAATTTCCAAGGCATGCATAAATGAACTCAAAACAAGAAAATGAATGGCACCAATATCAAGGAAAGCCAAAACTAAAGACTAAGAAACTGGGACTGTATTGTCAACCGTCACGTCACTAGTATGAGTATTCGAACGCCCTAAAGTTACTGTGCGAACTCGAACTTGAGCCTCTTCCTTTTCCTCTGCTGACGCTGCCACTGCCACGTCCTGGGTTCATCGGCTGATGCTATTGTGAGGAAAACTGATGAAGTTGAAACTAAGGAAGTGACTAAGGTTGAGGCTGACGACTTGTACCTTCTCCGGTCTGAGATCCTTATCGAGCGTTTCTTACTAGACAACTCCTCCCGATGCACCCCGGCTGCTACAAAGATGGTAAGGGTTGCTTCGTCTGCTGCTGGATGATCTACTGCCTCTAGAGCAACGCTACCATACTGATTCTTTACCTAAGCCTGACGATCGCTACCTCCCCTGTTGCTCTGCTAAGGTCCTCCTGATGTTCTCACCCGATCCTTGCTGTAGCGAGCGTGATCTACTCCTATCGATAAGGCTGACAACTCTAACCTACTAGAATTCTAAAGTTGCAATACCACCAGTTGCCATTAAATGAATGCCTTAAGCCCTTCCTAGAACTTAATACACCTTTCATGTTCAGATACCACAGCAAACGGAGCAAACTTGGCCAACTCATCAAACTTAACCTCGTGATCCCAAACCATCCTTTCACCCTATTCCAACCAGTAGAATCTGACGATCTCTGCACCCCTGCAGAAATGATGCTCACGGAACAATTCCTTGAATCTTTCCTCGTCGATACTCTCACCATTCTCTAGATGCTTTGCTTACTTTTACAGGTACCAACACTGCCAGTCAACTTACAAGCCACGAATTCCACTCAACACACTACCAATATACCAAGGGTATTTGGACATTTTACTATCAAGACTAACCAGTTTTCAACCACTTGTATACCTTCATTTTCCATCAGAAGCTGGGTAAACACACGCCTAAGCTCCTTAAGGCACTCATGCTCGCGACTACCCTCTGAAATTTCGGGCTTAGCCTGTTGACATGTATGCGCTAAGGAGTAAAAATGTAATATGTCTTTGGTGGCATTTTTGCCAATAAAGAATTTATTCATTTATATATACCAAATCTTGTCCTCTTTATGTTCATATTTGTTGAATGTATGATAAGTAAACAGTAGTCTAAGACTGTCAGTCTAAACCTTAAGAATTAGGCATATGATGGACTGCTTATGCGGAAGACACGATTCTTAAGGTGACGGTCTAAAACATATGATCCGCAATCGAGGGAATAAAGTTGGGTGCTTTATTCATGTAAAGATTGTTATGTTGTCTATATCCCTTATGGGAGATGGTTTGTCTTGGCCATCAGAGATGGACTCCGTGAATAGAAACATTGGCACGTTGTCATAGGTGACAATGTGTTGGATTGGGACATAAAGTGAATTGATTTGGATTAATAATTCTATCTTGGCAAATCGATTCACTTTAGACAATCACTCGTATTGTATCTTAATCCTGAGATGAATAGTGGGCCCGTTGTCTCGACTTGTGTCTTTTTATGTACCAATGGGTGACTCTCACATCTCTATAGTGGTATGCATGCCGGTACGTTGGAGGCATGACTCTTGATAGCGTAGACTTGTTATTCATAGATATTGAATCCATAGCTCCTCTTTAGGAGTAATGATATCCTCTTATATGTGTTGTCCTGTAATTGGAAAACTGGAGCGCTCAACCATTTGGATACATAGGTGTAACCGAATGGTATACTATCTTTGGATGGTAAGTTTTCTAATGGTGAGACAATGGAACGTAAGATAAAAAATAATCGGGAAGGTAAGACAGAACTTGTCCTTAACCCGATTATGGATTATCATATGGGGATACAATACACTTTGATATGTCATGGAGACTTAGCTACACGAGCTTCGTAATTCTATAAAGTTTGAGAGTGCAGCTCCAAGCTTTTAGTGGAGTAGCGTTGGAGTTGATAATTGTGAAATGTATATCTAGGATATTGGGTTTCATAATTATCATGAGCTTGAACTTTACTAGGTCACAAAATCCTGTAACGACACGACGTGCTTTTTCAATAATTGGTGACTTATGTCAGATTTATCGGATTGGTTTAAAATTTGTAAGAATCAAATAATTCATGTCTGTTTATTGGTTGAATTAATTTTGTAATAAAATTAATTTAAGATAAACTTGTTGAATTATTGGATCAGATAATTCTTGTCTGTTTATCGGTTGATTTAATTTTGGATAAATTAGATCAAGATAAACCTGTAGAATTATTGTGAATTGATTTATTATCTTAGAGATTATCTTGATAAAGTTTGTTTTGATTTTATATCTTCTCTATTGGGTTATTTGAATCCAAACTGAGACTTTATCCTATAGAATCTCGAGTGAAAAATAAAAGATTCATGGAGATTTTTTCTCGGGAGTTTGACCTACTGAATGACGTGTCTGGCCTGCCAAACTGGCCTGTTCGGCCTGTCGATCAGCGGGAGATAAGATTACGCATTTTCATCCGGATCTTATCAGATATTGATCCAAACTTGATTCTGTTTCAAGTTTTTGAGACCTAATCTGATAAGCACTGACCCCAGGACCAAGAGCTATAAAAAGGGAGTGAGTCTCATGATTTACTAAGATCAATTGAGAGATTAAGAGTGATACTTTTCTAGTGAGCATCTAAAAACTCCCTGAGAGCTTTTGTTCACAAATCACGAACACTAGCCCTTGGGTTCTCTCTCTTGGTTGGAAGGAGAGTTTCCGGTGGAAGAGCTGTACGTGTGAGCCCACACTCACTTCGGTTGTGGATAGAGAATAGCAAAGAAGACCAGTTGGAGGCTCCTCTGGAACGTTACTTCTCTTCATAGGCTGCGGAGGTTCTTCACACAAAGGTTAGTAAGATCTGTGTAATTTATACATATAACATGTCAAACTTATGTTTTGGAAATTACTTTGATGAAAATTTTTAAAATTCCGCTGCGCACCATGTTTCCAACAATTGGTATCAGAGCCATGGTTTTTACATAAATTTACGAGTTTGTGATCATGTTATATGCATAAATTTTGTGATCTCTGTCTCTCCTATGCTTGAATTGAATTTTATAGAGAGATGGCACTCTAGGTTTCTATATAATATATATGTTGTCATGAATTATGTGGTGAATGTTTATTAATTAATTATGATTGATTAAATCGTTGTTTAATTATTTATTAATTAATTAATACCGGTTATGGTTCCTTAGAGGTTAGAATATGTATCTAGGTTTTTCATGTAATTAGATGGCGGACTATCATCTCCCTCTAGGAATTATTATTTAATTTTAAATTTGTAAGAATTTTTCTAATTAAATAATTATTCGGAGAAGACGGATCTAGAAGAATGATGATGGTGGCCCCAGGAATTTCCTGAGTCTCTAATTTTATGTTTTTTGAATTGTTGAAAATAAAATTGATAAATTGCATTAAAGTTGTATTTTATGGAATAGTTTTTCCTGCTCGGTCGGCATGCCGAACGTCATAGTTTGGTAGGCCGATGGTCACAGATCGGTAGGCCGAACATGTGGTTCGGCAGGCCGACAGTGGGGCAGAAAATGGGGTGCTCTGCCGGCAGGCCAAACTTTCAGTTTGGCAGGCCGAACCTTCATGATCGGATCGGCCTGCCGACTGAGAGCTGCCAAATGTCCAGAAAAGGTGCAATTTTTCCAGTGCAGTTTTAATTTTATTTTTGAGATGATTCTGAGAAACATTGAATTTGGATATGACCGGAAATATGAAGTTTTTGATTCATAATAGGATTGAAGACTTGAAGATGGGTACTGCATGAAGAAGGATACAGCTTGAGGATTCAAGGATGAAGAATCGATAAATGTCTCGATTATTCTGTTGTAATCTTTGTTTTTTTTTTTATTCTCTAGGGTGGAACCATAATATTATGGTTATTATTATTTTGCTTGTAGCTTTGCTTGTCTGCATTATAATATGATTTACCATGTATATTGATGACATGTCATATAGGATAGGGAGTGCCGCTCATATTAAAATTGTTCATGCATAATTTTAAAATAAAACCTTAACTTCAAAAGATTGAGTGGGAGAAGGTTTTCGAAGAGAGGACCTAAGGCCTCTATCGTTGGTCCATAGGAAGAACATGGTGGTCCCGACCCCTAGGAAGGGATTTCTATCACGTACCAGATTGGATCTCTGAAAGGATAAGGTATTTCAGTATGATTTATGGTTGCACACCCCTAGGTGGTGATTATAAATCATGGATAAAATATTGAAACGATGGTTATACACTCACGTTAATTTATTATTAACCTCCCCTAGGAGCTCTGTTTATAAAATTAATGGCCAAAGAAACGATTATTAGTATATGTTGGATCATACGAGTCCTAGATGGCATATATTAATCAGGAGGGGATCCGTGTTCCTGATTGAATTTGGCATGACTCCCCTAGGAGCTTGTTGAATTCTGAGTTGGGAATTATTGTTGTAAGGTTGTGATATTTTTAAGGTTTTGACACATAAACACATTTGTATGATTTTACATGATTGTGTTATCTTACTAAATTATTATATATGTTTACTTATGTTTGGTATATGATTTTTTATTGTAGATTGAAAATGTCTAAAAACGCTTTATCATCGATACTTGACAAAAACCAATTAACCGGTGAGAATTATAATGATTGGAAACGGAACCTGGACATCGTCCTATCCTTTAAGAAACTGAAATATGTACTGACAACCCCTTGTCCTCCCAAGCCTATGGGAGACTCAAGTAATGAGCAATTCCAAACATAAGATCGTTGGAAAGATGCTAATGATCAGGCCCGCTGCTATGTTATGGCTAGCATGAACAACGTGCTGCAGGCTCAACATCAGGATTATGTGACTGCAAGGCAGATCTTGGATAATCTTGAAGATATGTTCGGAGGCCAAGCCATAACAAAGCAGCAAGGGGCACTTCAAAAACTCTTAAACTGTAGACAGAGACCGGGGACATCTGTAAAGGAGCACATGATGTTGGTCATGGGTTACCTCGCTGAGGCTCAAACCATTGGAGCCGACATCGATGCTGAAACTTAGATGACTATGGTCTTTGAGACTCTGTCTAAGGAATTTATTCCGTTTAGAGCTACTTTTAATTTAAGTAATAGACAGGATATGACCTTGACAGAACTAATGAAACAGTTACAGGAGTTCGAACTGCTGATCAGGGAGTCTCCTGCTGGTGGTGAGGCCAACGTGGTAGCAGCTTCTGGTTCCAATCCTAACTCCGGGAATGGAAAGAAGCAACGGGCCAAGAACGGGAAGTCTTCTATTCCTGCTATTGCCAGGAGCAAGAAGAAGAAGAAGAAGAAGAACCCAAAGAAGCTTAAGTGCTTCTTCTATGGTAAGGTCGGGCATATAAAGAAGAATTGCAAGGACTTCCTTTCCAAGGGAGGTAGGTGTGGTCTTCTATATTTAGAAACTTATTTAGTTGAGGAATCCAGTGACATCTGGGTCATAGATTCCGGTGCAACTAATCATGTTTGTGTTTCTCTGCAGGGATTCAAAGAAACGAAAAGTCTACTACATGAAGACTTAACGCTTTGGATGGGCGATGGATCCTTGGTCTCAGCGGAAGCAGTGGGAGATTTCCATTTTTACTTTGATAATTATAGGAATTTAATTTTGCGAGATTGTCTTTATGTTCCTAAATTTAAAAGGAATTTAATTTCTGTATCTTCTTTATTTAAAGACTCCTACGTGGTATCTTTTAATGAAAAAGTGGTGATTCGTAAAAACAAATCATTTATCTATTCTGGATGGATGCAAAATAATCTATATTTTATCAAACCTAAGATGGACTTATTGCTTAATGCTGAGATAAATGATAATGACTCAAAAAGACTTAAAACTTCTCACTCTAATAAGACTTATCTTTGGCATTTGCGCCTTGGCCATATTAACCTGAATAGGATTCCAAGGTTGGTAAGGGATGGACCTTTAAGTCACTTAAAGGTGGAATCTTTACGTCAATGTGAATCTTGTTTGGAGGGTAAAATGACCAAAAGACCATACAGGTCTAAGGGCAATAGGGCCAAAGGGGTTCTAGAACTTGTGCATAGTGATGTTTGCGGACCGATGAACATCCGGGCACGAGGAGGGTATGAGTACTTTGTCACTTTTATTGACGATGACTCAAGATATGGGTATGTGTACCTGATGCACCGCAAAAGTGAAACTTCTGATAAGTTTAGGAAGTTTCAGGCTGAAGTGGAAAAGCAATTCGGTAGACCCATAAAGGCACTTCAATCTGATCGAGGTGGAGAATACCTTTCTGATGAGTTCTTGGGACACTTATTAGAGAATGGGATTTTATCCCATTTGATTGCGCCGGGCACTCCGCAGCAGAATGGCATAGCGGAGAGAAGGAATAGGACTTTGTTGGACATGATTAGGTCCATGATGAGTTATTCATCATTACCTTTATCCTTTTGGGGATATGCACTACAAACTGCATGTTATCTTTTGAACAATGTGCCTTCAAAATCTGTCTCTAAAACTCCTCACGAGTTGTGGACAAGAAGGAAGACATCCTTAAACCATATTCGCATATGGGGATGTCCGGCTCATGTCCTGTTTAAGGATCCAAATAAGTTGGAAGCACGCTTGAAAGTTTACAGATTTGTAGGATATCCAAAAGGGACTAAAGGGGGTTATTTTTATAACCCAAAGGAAAATAAAGTCGTGGTTTCAACTAATGCAACTTTCCTTGAGGAGAGTTACATGGACGACTTTAAACCTCGAAGCAAAGTGGTGCTTGAGGAGTTAAGGGGTGATTTGTTCACTCTGGAGGTTCCAAACGAAACCATTCCGATCAGTGTAAAAAAACCAAACAAACATGAACAACAATCTCAGGCGCTTCGGCGTAGTGGGAGGATCGACCGTTAACTTGAGAGGTATATGTTCAATGGGGAAGTGTTTTTGGCTGAACCGGATGAACATGACAGGGATCCTTATACTTACGCAGAAACTATGGAGGATGTTGATTCAAGACTCTGGACAGAGGCCATGAACATAGAGATGAAGTCTATGGAGACTAATCGGGTCTGGGAGCTTGTGGATCTTCCCGAAGGGGTAAAACCCATAGGGTGTAAGTGGATCTACAAGAGGAAAAGAGGAGTGGATGGAAAGGTCGAAACCTTTAAGGCTAGACTGGTAGCTAAGGGTTATATGCAAAAGGAAGGAATCGATTATGAGGAAACCTTTTCGCCTGTAGCCATGCTTAAGTCCATCCAGATTCTCTTGTCCATAGCTGCCGCTCTCGACTACAAGATTTGGCAGATGGATGTCAAGATGGCTTTTTTGAATGGCTATCTTGATGAGTCCATTTATATGGAACAACCAGACGGGTTCAAGGTCGCGGGTCAAGAGGGTAAGGTTTGTAAGCTGCTGAAGTCAATTTATGGACTTAAGCAGGCTTCCCGTTCTTGGAACATAAGATTTGATCAAGTGATCTAGACTTATGGGTTCTCACAAAATGTGGATGAACCATGTGTTTACAAACACATTAAAGATGGGAAGGTGGTTTTTCTACTGCTCTATGTGGATGACATTCTACTAATTGGCAATGACGTTGGGGAATTGTCATCGGTCAAATTATGGTTGACCAAGCAGTTTGACATGAAGGACTTGAGTGAGGCTAATTTTGTTCTCGGTATCCAGAACTTTCAGGATAGGAAGAACAAAATGGTAGCTTTGTCACAGGCCAGCTACATAGATAAAATTCTCAGGAGGTTTGCAATGCATGATTCCAAGAAAGGTGGGCAACCATCTAGGTCTGGAATTACTCTTTCTAAGAAAGACTCTCCAAAGTCTTATGAAGAAAGAGAATACATGAAGAAGGTGCCTTATGCTTCGGCAGTGGGCAGTCTCATGTATGCCATGCTTTGCACACGACCAGATATTAGCTATGTGGTCGGGATTATGAGTCGATTTTAGGCAGATCCAGGACCAAACCATTGGGTTGCGGTAAAGCATATTTTCAAGTACCTGAGAAAGACTCGAGGGTATATGCTTGTGTACTCGGGTGAGGACTTAACTCCTCTAGGATACACTGATTCAGATTTTCAATCCTGTCTGGATTCTAGGAAATCGACTTCGGGTTATGTGTTTACTCTGGGCAGCGGTGCCATCAGTTGGAGAAGTGCAAAGCAAGATTGCACTTTGGATTCAATGATGGAGGCCGAGTATTTGGCGGCTAGTGATGCTTCGAAAGAAGATATGTGGCTCCGCAAGTTCCTTGGGGATCTTGAACTAGTTCTTGGTATGGATAAAGAGGTATCACTGTACTGTGATAAAAGTACGGCGGTAGCTAATGCTAAGGAACCAAGATTTCACAAGAAGAGTAACATATTGATCGGAAGTATCATGTGATAAAGGACTTCGTTGAGGGCGGGCATGTCATGGTGTGCAAGATCGCATCAGAGGACAATTTAGCTGATCCATTTACGAAGACACTTACTAGGAGAGTCTTCGAGAGGCATGTGGAAGCTATGGGGATGCAAAATTTGCTGCATTTACTCGCTTAGTGCAAGTGGGAGATTGTTAGACATGTATGCCTTAAGGAGTAAAAATGTAATATGTTTTTGGTGACATTTTTATCAATAAAGAATTTATTCATTTATATATACCAAATCTTGTCCTCTTTATGTTCATATTTGTTGAATGTATGATAAGCAAATAGTAGGATGAGACTGTCAGTCTAAACCTTAAGAATTGGGCATATGATGGACGGATTATGCAGAAGACACGATTCTTAAGGTGACGGTCTAAAACATATGATCCGCAATCGAGGGAATAAACTTGGGCGCTTTATTCATGTAAAGATTGTTATGTTGTCTATATCCCTTATGGGAGATGGTTTGTCTTGGCCATCGGAGTTGGACTCCCGTGAATAGAAACATCGGCACGTTGTCATAGGTGACAATGTGTTGGATCGGGACATAAAGTGAATTGATTTGGATTAATAATTCTGTCTTGGCAAATCGATTCACTTTAGACAATCACTTGTATTGTATCTTAATCCTTAGATGAATAGTGGGCCTGTTGTCTCGACTTGTGTCTTTTGATGTACCAATGGGTGACTCCCACATCTCTATAGTGGTATGCTTGCCGGTACGTTGGAGGCATGACAATTGATAGCGTAAACTTGTTATTCATAGATATGGAATCCATAGCTCCTCTTTAGGAGTAATGATATCCTCTTATATGCGTTGTCCTGTAATTGGAAAACTGGAGCGCTCAACCATTTGGATACATAGGTGTAACCGAATGGTATACTATCTTTAGATGGTAAGTTTTCTAATGGTGAGACAATGGAACATAAGATAAAAATAATCGGGAAGGTAAGACAGAACTTGTCCTTAAGCCGATTATGGATTATCATATGGGGATACGATACACTTTGATATGTCATGGAGACTTAGCTACACGAGCTTCATAATTCTATAAAGTTCAAGAGTGCAGCTCCAAGCTTTTAGTGGAGTAGCGTTGGAGTTGATAATTGTGAAATGTATATCTGGGATATTGGCTTTCATAATTATCTTGAGTTTGAACTTTATAGGTCCATTTTGGTCCCCTTTGCTAGCTCACAAAATCCTGTAGCGACACGGCGTGCTTTTTCAATAAATGGTGACTTAAGTCAGATTTATCGGATTGGTTTAAAATTTGTAAGAATCAAATAATTCATGTCTGTTTATTGGTTGAATTAATTTTGTAATAAAATTAATTTAAGATAAACTTGTTGAATTATTGGATCAGATAATTCTTGTCAATTTATCGGTTGATTTAATTTTGGATAAATTAGATCAAGATAAACTTGCAGAATTATTGTGAATTGATTTATTTTCTTAGAGATTATCTTGATAAAGTTTGTTTTGATCAGATATCTTCTCTATTGGGTTATTTGAATCAAAACTGAGACTTTATCCTATAGAATCTCGAGTGGAAAATAAAAGATTCACGGAGATTTTTTCTCGAGAGTACGGCCTACCAAATGACGTGTTTGGCCTGCCGAACTGGCCTGTTCAGCCTACCGAACAGCGAAAGATAAGATTACACGTTTTCATGCTGATCTTATTAGATATTGATCCAAACTTGATTCTGTTTCGAGTTTTTGAGACCTAATCTGATAAGGACTGACCCCAGGACCAAGAGCTATAAAAAGGGAGTGAGTCTCATGATTTACTAAGATCAATTGAGAGATTAAGAGTGATACTCTTCTAGTGAGCATCTAAAAACTCCCTGAGAGCTTTTGTTCACAAATCACGAACACTAGCTTTGGGTTCTCTCTCTTGGTTGGAAGGAGAGTCACCGGTGGAAGAGCTGTACGTGTGAGCCCACACTCACTCCAGTTGTGGATAGAGAATAGCAAAGAAGACCAGTTGGTTGAGGCTCTTCTAGAACGTTACTTCTTTCCACAGGCTGCAAAGGTTCTTCACACAAAGGTTAGTAAGATCTGTGTAATTTATACATATAACATGTCAAACTTGTGTTTTGGAAATTACTCTGATGAAAATTTTTAAAATTCCGTTGTGCACCGTATTTCCAACATAGCCCTCGCTGCCATTTGCCAAAAGCGGCAAATGATGTCCCTATCATACATTCCTCAATCGTGGGACTTACGTCAGCCACAGCTAGATGACACCCAGGTGCCATTGTCTCTCAATCCTAGAGACAAAATTGGACTGACGGAGGCTTTTCACAGTTGTACCTATGTGTGCACAATTCTCAAGGTTCATAACCTTGAGCTCTGATACCATTCTGTCATGCCCCGGAGTACGGGAGGTGACGTGGTGGTTCAATTAAGTTAATTAAGTAGAAATTTGGTTAAAACATACGTTTAAGAATTTAAAATTGATTATGAAAATGTGATAATTAAAAACCCTTTTTAAACAAATAATTTTAACCATTTAATAAATAGGAATAAAGAAATAAATAATAGGAAACAACAAAAATAATAATATAAGAAATGAGAGTTGGGTCCCACTGGCCCACAACTTGTGCAAACATATAGTATCGACAATAAATTATTACAGTTACAGTCCAATATAAAAAAATAAAATCTAATTAATACATGCATTGATTTACTACAGCACTAACCTACTTAAGATCCTCTATTGCTTGCTAGTCCGGGCAATAGACTCTCTGCCGGTCCTAAGCTGGATTCCACCTAGAGGGGAAAAGTTTTAAAAACAAGTAAAAAGTGACCGAAAGGCTCAAGAGGACTACGTTCTAAAAACATTTAATTTTCAAAGGAAAATTTCATTATTTAAGAAATTACTCAGAAAATAGACTTAAACAAATGAATAAATAAAATCCAATAAAATTATTCTTACCAAAATCGTTTATTAGTCGACTAGAAAGAATATCATTTTCTTTTTCCTGGGAAAACCATATATACAACACCATCGAAGTGGCTCAGCTGGGTTTCGGGACCTGCCCCCAAGGTCGCTTACTACACAACCCGATCTCTGATATGGCATCATGCCCTTATAAATATATATTTCTATAACTAAATAAAAATCCCTTTTTGCCAAGTACATTTATTTACATTCATTATCAGGTTTATTATGAAATCCACCTCAATCTATCATTTATGAGAACAGTCAATAAAAATATTTTTTAATCATTTATTGAAAATACTTGACAAAAATCATTTTTGAGGCCAAATCTTTTAAAAACCAAGTTATCAATGAAAAAGGGGTAGAAGTCCTACCTTAATACTCATGTCGGTGTCCTACATCGTAGTTTCGGTCCGCTACACGTTAGCTCCGCGGATCCACGAACAACCTTAAATGTACAATGACTAAGTCTATTAGTATTTAGCTTAAGGCATTCTACGTTGCTAAATTATTTCATGGTGTCCTAGTGTGCCATTGGTATTTATAAAATCATTTTATAAGGTTGAAATCTCAATCGGGGTTCAAAACAATAAAAACGGATAAAAAATCACAAAATTTCATCATGCCGGTCGGTGTACCGGTCGCCCTGGTTCGACCTGCCGAACTGTGCAGTTCGGCCTGCCAGCAAGCCAGGTCTGCTCGGCCGAACATTTCCAGGTTCGGGCTGCTAAACCCATGAATCTGGCCTACCAAACACGAAGTTTGGCCTGCCGAATACAAAAATTTTAAAAATTTCCAAGCACGGGTCTTGGCCTCCCCGTGTCCAAATCCTCATTTTAACCTGTTTTTCTCAGTTCTCAGGCATAGGAAACATCAATAGATGATAGAAAACATTATAAAATACTTTTAAATCAATTTAAACAAGATTTGGACAAAGATTTTGAAAAATCCCAAAAATGGAGAAAAATGAAAAATCTTGATTCAAATATGTTTTTGATCAAACAAAACTTAGATTCTAGATGTTCTAAGTTCCTCTAACCTAGATTGATGGTTTTCTAAGCTTAGGAAAACTAAAATTTTAAAATACTAAGAAATTTGAAAAGTTAAGAAATTTTGAAACTAACCTCTGATCGAAGCTTTGAATTGTGTTTTTGGTTGCTCAATCATGTTCCCAAGCCTCGAATCCACTAATCCGAAGCTTGGGCTTGATTTTTAAAACTCAAAATTTTGAGAAAAGAACAGAGAGAAAGAGAGGCAAAGTGAAGCGAGAGCGTGAGAGAGAGTGAGAGAAGAGAGAGAACGAGAGTGAGGGAAAGAAAGAGAGAGAGGGTATAAATAGAGAGAAAAATAAGCGGTCTTATTGTGTGGAAACCATGTGCCGCCCGCGGTTTTGTAAAACAAGATATGTTTGGCTTCTGACAAATTGTTTTGTTTCCAAGTTTCAAAATAACAAACAAAAATAATTAAGAGTAATTTAAAAATCATTAAGACAATAAAAAATAACATTAATTTAGAAATACCACAAAATAGTCAAATTAAGTTTAAGAATGTATCATGGCACACTAGTTTTACTATTTCACTTACTTAAATTTCGAGGCGTTACACCTTTAGAGTTTAAAGAAGCTCTACCGAGAAAAAAGGCTTGAAAGAGATATTGTAGTGATTTTCCAAGAAATCTCACTGGTACTCACACATCAGTTAATCTAGAAAAGAGGAGAACAGTAAGGAAGATCTGAAGGTTTTGGAACGCTTGATCATTCAGAGCAATTGCTAAACCCGCAAGTTTGTGTTTTATACAATTATTTGTATGTAGTATTATGAGAAGGATCCTGAAAGTTTGTAAAAAATTTTGAAACTCTATTCCACTTCGTTTTACATGTTTTCAAGCCCATAACCCAACAGCAGCCATGTTGCCACTGTCAACCTAAGGTCATCGTCGAACCTAGGCATTGTTGTCTCGCAATCTCTCTCTTTCCTTCGTCAGGCCCCCTTGGTCTCTCTCTCTCAACTTTGAAACCAATACGACTCCCTACCCTCCCTGTCTCTTGAAAAACTTCTTCGCCACTACAACATGCTTCCAGCTCGTCCCTACCCAGAACCCCCCACCTCTACAAGGCAAACTCTAGGCGCCACAAATCGAACCTCTTCGCCGCAAACCAATCTTCTCCACCATGAGTTCTGGGTCGTTGTCACAAGGTAAGGTGGCTTTTTTGTTTTTTATTTGAAATTACGACGGGTTTGTGAGAATCGACAATGACAAGGGGTACAAAGACCCTCATAAGGGTGGTGGATCTGTGTGGGTTTTTTTTCTTTTGTGTCTGTTGTTTGTTTTTTCCCCCTTCAACTTTTTGGTTTTTTAAAAGCTGCATCCCTAATGGGGTTTTCTCTGGCTGTGTTATCATCTGGAACAAAACAAAGAGGGAACCTTCACCAAAAAGGAAAAAGGAGCATGTCCATTGTAAAGATTAAAGAAAAATGAGTCCACGAGAAGACCTTTGGAGGATCCTGCTCAAGGTCCACAAATAGAAGCTGAGAACCCGAGTTCAAGCTTGACCGCACATGCACTGCAAGTCCTCTTATGTGTATCAAATATAGATCATATCTACTACGATCATTACTCTTGGATGCTCAAAAACGCGTAATTCCTGCACTTTTTCCACAATATATAACAGGTAGTTTGCTGTTGCACAAGAAGTCCATAATTGAAGGAAAATTTGACAAGATAGTTAAAAATAATAGAGTTGTCACGAATTTCATGAGATACAGACTCCACCTAGGTAAATCACGTCCACAACTGCAAAAATAACTTATACAAATTTAACCAGGAAAACACAATAAATTGCATGCGAGTGGCTTAGAACACTGATATTTTGGAAGTTGTAAAAGGCTATATATATATCTATATATTGTGTTTTATTATCTAAAAGTAGTTGGTACAAACTACAAAGTTAGCATAAGCAGAAACTTTACACATGTCTGTCTGACAGAAAAAAAAGCGGCTATGGATGGTAAAAGCTTTGTCAACTAAGTAAATTAAATAAAATTCAAAGAAGAATACTTGTTGAATAAATTTCAGAAGGGCACAAGGTCGTTCTTGCAGCTCCGGCATCTTTCCCCCATAGTCTACCATAACAACTGGCCTCATTCCTGTGCATAACGCAAGAACATCTGGCCAAAATAGTTCTTTATGTTAACAATTTATTATACACAAAAAAATGAATAAATAAATAAATAAATATTAAACAAAAATCTAGCCAATCAAGTTGGAATTGAAATGCATCACATTCTCGTATCAGCATACATTTAATTACTCGGATCATTCTATTCATTTACATCCTTTTCTTGATTTCAAATAAGAAATAACTGCAGAATTTTATGTTTTCGTAAGGTTTTTTGTTGTTTATGAAAATAACCCCTGTTTTTCATTCATTCCTTTTCGTGACAATATTTCATTGTTCACAAATATTTCACTGATAACTACAATCACGATGAAGGACTCAATAGCTTCTCGAAGTTGTCATGTTAACTCTGGTCTTTTCTTTCTTTCTTTCTTTTTTTTTCTTGAAAAGAATTACATCAACACTGTTACACTCAACAATAGATCAGAAATCAACTGAAGGACTCTGCAACCTATTAGCCTGTTTCCTTCTCAAAATCTCATCTTCATTTTTTTGTCAAACCGGTTTATATTTCCAAGTTCCAATATCATAATCTTTAAATTTTGAGGGGAAAAAACTTCAATGAGAATGCCAATACAAAATGTCTTATACCATGGATTATGACGATTACACTTTAGGGCATACATGTGACCTTTCTTTTATTGAAATTGATAATGAGTACATGACAAGAACAATGCATGAGATATCCATCCAAAAACAAGTAAAAACTTGAAGTGACCTATTTTAAGGTATGCTTTAGTCGATGGCGTTGTTTTTTTAAATTAAACAGATTACGATTCAATCAAAGGTTTTTGGGAATTTATCCTCTCTTTTTTTTCTATTTTTTAATCAGGTTTCCACTACATCACATTGATTTGTTAAATTAAGTAAATGTCCATTTTTAAAAAAATTGAGAATCAACAATTTAGGTGATTGAAACTTATCAAATCCGGCATAAATTGGTAAATCAATGAATTATAAATCAAGTATTTACCAAGATCAGTCAATTGATACATTTGATATCAATCAATTTTCTAACACAATTTCCATAAAGTAATCAACCGCTCAATTCCATTTTTGGGTTCCAAATATGAATTTGAATTGCTCATAGCTGGATGAGAACTAAGCCAGTTAGCTCTATTTTATGTTTACTTTACTAAATAACAATAATTAAAAAAAAAAGTACGTTTTCTAGAGGTTATTTTTGCACATGCCCCTAGGTCATTTTTTTCATGTCTAGGAGGGCAAATAAAAGCTGAAGTTTGAAAGATTATGAAGGATATGAAAATGTTGGAAACAAAATTGACAGTGAAAGTCAAAAGAGACTTTTAATTAACATACACAGACAGGTGTGCATACATATATAGAGGGAGAGACACCTGTGTGGAGTCGACGTCTTGTTGAATGTTTGAGTCGCCATTTGATATGGGAAAGAGAAGAATCCAGCAACTTTAGGGCATCATCCAACTCTGCGATTTCCCGTGAGAACTCGTTCTCCATTAATACTAGAATGCAATGGCCCTTAGAAGCAAATAATAAGAGGTTATTGGCAAATAACCTATTTCAATTGTTGGTTATTGACACGGTTGGTTGGTTGGTTGGTTGGTTGGTTAATTTGTTTTCTTTTGTTTTTTTTTTTTTGGTTCTTTTTTTTTTCGAAAGGGTTACTGACGGTGTTGGGAAACTATGAGTAAATTGCAGAGTAACTAAGCCAGATAGTTCTTCAACTTTTAATTTTGAGTATAGGTCTTTAATATTTTAAAAGGGTATAATTTGGTTCTTATTAATTTTTTTGTTAAACTCAGTTTAACCTTTCGATTTAGGTCCAAATGGACTAAATTGATAGATGGCCGTTAAATAGCCCATTACTTGAGTTGCAAGTGTACAATTAAAAGGACATTTCTGTTGGGTTTTGTTGGATTTTTTTATTCAAATAAGCAGCGAAAAATTAAAATTAATTCTCACAAAACCCTCGCAGGATCCATATAATTCGATTAGATTGATAGGAAAGCTATAGAATCTTATCAGGATAACAAAAAGGGGCAAGATTTATGGAAGGAAGAGAGCGGGTTCACTCCGGTGACACCCTAACTCGAGCTTTTTGCATTCGGGATCTGATTCAGATGTTGTTACATAGAGCAACGCCCTCTGCAGGTATCCACACAAACAGACTCTCTCAAAACGAATTGGTGTGCTAGCACCCTTTCCTTTGCGTTAAATGACTCTCTCTAATTTTTAGGTTTTTTAATGTTCTTGCCTTTTAGAATAACAGAACGCCTTCTTTTTTCTTAATCGGCTAGAAACCCTAAAACAGATATATATATCTTTTGACTTCGAGATAGAGTCAGATTTTAACTAGGGTAAACTGTAATTTGAATATGATTCAGATAATCTAGACAATGTCTGTAATTTCAATATGATTCAGAGAATCTAGATAATGTTAGTAATTCGAATATGATTTAGAGAATCTAAATAATGTCAGATTCAATGAACCTAGATATATCTAGTACATTGAATCTGGACATTATCATGTTCATTGAACCTAAACACAGCAAACCCAAAACTGGTTTTTGGTCTGTTCTAAGTGTGCAACCTTGTAGCTTCACATAACATTGGTAGTGGACTTGAAATTCTATTTTTGGCCCACAAATCATAAGCGGCCTCTAGCAAGACATTATGATTATCTAAATTATGCAAATGTCAATAATCTGACACAACTTAATCCACAATAAGTATTAAAGTCCTTTTGTCACTAGATACCTTGATTGAACATAACGCATGGTTTATGTCAACCTTATGCTATTCAATCATATTATTTCTCAATCTTAAGTAGACTAATATTGATAACGCTTATTAATTCATTTCAGTGTGGCCATACATTTTTCTTCAGTCTAACTTATCGAAGGGCCCATAAATATCTTTCTCATAATAAATGAGGCATAAATTCATTCTTAATCACTCACATTCCTTACATGATTCACTCTATATCCAACAACAATCCATTCCATCATCCTATTAAAGACAATATTAGAATGTGTCAAAATATAGAACTTGTCATGTAGGAAACAATGGTGATTTCAGGTCAAAGGACTAGGATAATACTATTGTGATGAGAATCACTTATTGACAATTGTCCATGCGGTATTCTCATAGCGGGTCGATCCAATACATCATTTCTCAAATATGTATCTATGAGTTGACTTAGTATCTCATACACATAATTACTAACACATAATCATCAGTCAAACTTCATACTAGTCTTCATTCATTATTATCTCAATAATAATGACCGACTAGGGATAATTTAGAATAGAATTCAATTTTCACCTAAGAGTTTTACTATCAAGTCACATAATTGATGACCTCAAGCAGAATTAACTATTCATAGAATTAAAATAAAAAACAATAATGAAAATGCCTCTTTATTAATAAAATGCAAATGTAACGAAGTCAAAATATGGTCATTACATAATTGGCCTAAGGAACATCACTAACAATCTCCCACTTGCACTAGGCCCAATCAATATTGTATCTAATACCTATTGACCTAGTATGACTCTATGCTTAGGCTGTTGAAGAAGCTTAGTGAGTGAATCAGCAATATTGTCATTTGTAGGTACTCTGCATATCTTCATGTCTCCTCTCTCAATGATTTCTCGAATGAGATGATAATGCCTGAGTATGTGTTTGGATAGCTGATGTGATCTAGGTTCCTTAGCCTATGCTATGGCCCCGTTATTATCACAATACAAGTCACTGGATCTAATATACTAGGAACAACATACAATCCAGTAATAAACTTTTTGATCCAAACTGCTTCCTTTGCTGCTCCTAAAGCGGCTATATACTCAGCTTCTGTTGTAGAATCAGCAACGATGTCTTGCTTTGAACTTCTCCAGCTTACTGCACCTCCATTCAAGCAGAACACATAACTTGACTACAATTGAAAGTCATACTTGTCGGATTGATAGCTGGCATCTGTGTAACCACTTACAACAAGCTCATCTTCCTTTCCTCCATACAGTAAGAATGCATCCTTAGTTCTTCTCAAATATTTAAGGATATTCTTGACTACTATCCAGTGACTTTCACCTGGATCTGATTGGTATCTGCTAGTTATGCTTAAGGCATACGAGACATCAAGTCGAGTGCATAACATTGCATACATGATAGATCCAATGGCAAAAGCATATGGAATCTTATTCATGTTGTCTTCCTCATCCTGTGTCATTGGACACTGAGTCTTGCTGAGACTAATTCCATGTGACATTGGCAAGAATCCCCTCTTGGAATCTTGCATACTAAACCTATTCAATATCTTGTCAATGTATGTACTCTGACTTAGGCCAATAAGCCTCTTAGATCTATCCCTATAGATCTTGATGCCTAGAATATAGGCAGCTTCACCTAAATCTTTCATTGAGAAACAATTCCCTAACCATGATTTAACATTTTGTAGAGTAGGGATATCATTTTCAATGAGTAATATGTCATCAACATATAGCACTAGAAAGACTATTACACTCCGACTAACTTTATGGTAAACACAAGGCTCATCTTCTTTTTTAATGAAACCAAACTCTTTGATTGCTTCATCAAAATGAAGATTCCAACTCTGAGATGCTTGCTTTAATCCATAAATGGATCTTTGAAGCTTGCAAACCTTTCCAGAATTCTTAGGACTAACAAAACCCTCGGGTTGTGTCATATACACATCCTCAAGTAGGTTTCCATTAAGAAACGTTGTTTTGACATCCATTTGCCAAATCTCATAATCATAGTATGCAGCTATGGCGAGGAGAATCTGAATGGATTTAAGCATAGCAACTGGTGAAAAAGTTTCATCATAGTCTATACCATGTGTTTGTTTGAAACCTTTTGCAACCAGTCTTGCCTTAAAGGTATGCACATTGCCATCCATGTCTGTTTTCTTTTTGAAAACCCATTTGTACCCAATAGTCTGTAAACCATCAGGCAGATCAATCAAAGTCCATACTTGATTATCATACATGGAATGCATCTCTGACTTCATGGCCTCTAGCCATCTATCACAGTCAGGGCTATTCATGGCCTCTTGGTAGGATGTGGGCTTATTTTGATCCACAATCATCACATCATTATTATCAGTTAAGAGAAATCCATATCTCTTAGGGCTTTGACGTGTCCTACTAGACCTCCTCGAGCCTTGTGTTACTTGTGTATGCACAACAACTACTTGTTGATCTAGTTGAGATTCCACAGGTGGTTCAATGCTATTTTGTGGTTCTTGAATTTCTTCAAGTTGAACTTTACTCCCACTGGTTCCTTTAGAAAAGAATTCTCTTTCTAAAAAGACACCATTCTGAGCGACAGACACTTTGTTCTCAGAAGCATTATAGAAGTAACATCCTTTAGTTTCTTTAGGATATCCCACAAAAAGGCATTTGTCTGATTTGGGTGTCAATTTATTTGAAATTTGATGCTTCACATAAGCCTCATGTCCCCAAATCTTAAGAAAAGACAAACTAGGCGACTTCCCGGTCTACATCTCATATGGTGTCTTTTGAACCGCCTTTGATGGAACTCCGTTCAGTATGAACGCAACAGTTTCCAAAGTATATCCCCAAAAGGATATTGGAAGATCTGACTGACTCATCATAGATCGAACCATATCCAATAAAGTTTGATTTCTCCTTTCAGACACACCATTCCATTGTGGTGTTCCTGGTGGAGTTAATTGTGAGACTATCCCACAATCTCTAAGATGATCAATGAATTCTTGGTTTAAGTATTCACCATCTCGATCTGAATAAAGTGCTTTAATACTTTTACCAAGTTGATTTTGTACTTTACTTTTGAAAATTTTGAACTTTTCAAAAGATTCAGATTTTTGTTTCATTAGATAGACAAAGCCATATCTACTGAAATCATCTATGAAAGTAATGAAGTACTGAAAACCGCCTCTAGTAATGGAACTTAATGGTCCACATACATCAAAATATACAAGGCCCAATAAGTCAGTAGCCCTTTCACTATGTCCAGTAAAAGATGTCTTAGTCTTTTTGCCTAATAAACAAGACTCACATACTTCAAATGATTCAAAATCAAATGAATTCAAAAGCCCATGATGATGGAAGTTTGAAATATGTTTCTCATTTATATGGCCCAAACGACAGTGCCAAAGATAGGTAGGGTTTAAATCATTAGATTTAAACTTCTTTGTATTAACATTATAGATGGACTTTCAATTTGTGTTTTCAATGTTTAAAACATAAAGACCATTTGTTCATGGAGCATATCCATAGAAAATGTTATCACGGTAAATGGAGCATTTATTATTCTTAATAATAAACTCAAAACCTTCCTTGTCCAAACAAGAAACAGAAATAATATTCCTACTCATAGCAGGTACATAATAACAATTTTCTAAACTTAAAACAAGTCCACTAGGCAAAGTTAACTCATATGTTCCTACAGCTAAAGCAGCAAATCTTGCTCCATTTCCAACTCATAGGTCCACTTCGCCTTTAGTCAAGATTCTACTCCTCTTAAGACCTTGCACATTAGTATAAATGTGAGGTCGAGATCCAGTATCTACTACCCAGGAATTAGAAGTAGACAAATTGACTTCTATAACATAAATACTTGAAGGAGTAGTCGCACTTCTCTTCTTCTTCTTTAGATCATCCAAATAGAGCTTTTAGTTTCTTTTCTAATGACCAGGCTCATTGTAGAAAAAGCATACGCCCTCCTTTGGTGGTTTAGCCTTAGGTTTAGGATTGAGCTTGGGGTTAGGCTTAGGCTTCTTAAAGTCCTTGGGGGCCTTATTCTTGCTCTTACCCTTTCCTTTCCCTTTTATACCTTTCCCTTTATTAACCATCAGAACATCTTTGGTATTCTTGATGTTCTGTTCAATAGTCTCAAGCATCCCATGCAACTCAGAAACGGTCTTCTCCATATTATGCATGTTGTAGTTCATAATGAACCTATCATAAGCATCTGGCAAGGATTGGAGAATGATGTCAATAGCCAACTCTTGGCTAATCTCAAACCAAGTTTCTACAAATGATCAAGATGACCCTTCATCTTTAGAAACATGAGGACTTACTGAACAGCCAGCAGTCGACTTGCACAAGAGTAATGCCTTTAAGGTGGCAAACCTCTCAATTCTAGCTTTCTCTTGGAACATTTCCTTCAGATGGCCTATCATGGTATAAGCCTCCATTTCCATTAGTTGCTTCTGAAGCTCTGATTCCATGCTTCCAAGCATGAGGCAAGTGACATCAACAAAGTCATTAAGATGCTTAATGTGAGCATCCTTTTGAGCTCTTGGAGCATTAGTAGCTGGTTTATCAGGGATAGGTTGATCAAGGACATATTCCTTCCTCTCTTGCTTAAGAACAATTCTCAAGTTTCTATACTAGCCAAGGAAGTTAGTCCCGTTGAGCTTATCCTTCTCAAGGATCATTCGCAGTGACAAGTTAGATGTGGTGTTTGATTACATTATCTACAACAAATATATACACAGAGTACTTAGCATTTTATTAAACAACTTTTAACGAAGCATAATTTAAATCCCACTACCCACAATATTAATTTGGCAATTACAACAATTGTAATTTTAGTGGGCCAAGATCCATATTTCACCTCACTTTAAGTAAGCATTGGCTTATCACCTAAAGTATGGTTATTTAGGTAGGTAACACCTTACCAATTGCATCTTATGTAACTCTTGGATAAATTTGGGATTTGACATCACATGTCTTGGGAAATTAAAATCCCATCTAATGCCCTAGGTCCAAAACCATGTTGATAACCTAGTTAAGTCTAACCATGTCAAACATATGGATATCACTATTATCCATCTTGTCTTACCTAGATGGCTTAACATACCCTGCTTTGGCAGAACCTATGTTTAGCAATCCAAGTCTTGACAAGTGTTGAATTATGGGAGGCATTTTAATGACTTAATATTAAGTGAGGGTTTTTTTTATTTTATTGTTTATTATTATGTCACATCACATACATAGCATCATATACACAGCATCACATACATAGCATAATAATAACACAATAAACGTGTCATAGCATGGCCCAAATCTAGATTGATCTTCATAAGCCAATATGAAGGTTAATGGTCAATCCTAGGTAATCTTCATCTCCATGGATTTCCTTAGATTGCCATGAACGGACTCCATCTTGAGCCTCCATCTTGGACCTCCATCTATCTTGATCTTGGGTTTTGATTTTACGTTACAAATTGCAATCTAAACTATTCTATTTCTACTAAATAAATAAATAAATAAATTACAACAAATTGAAAAATGACACGTAGGCCGTATTTAAAATTATAAACCCAAAATAAATTAAATAAAACCTGCCAATCACATTGGTATAAAGGACCATGCTATGCACCATGCAATTCACACTAAACACATAATTATAATAATATAATTTCATTGTAGTTAAATTTTTATTATGACCAAAATGATTTATGTGACAAATCAATTCGGGGTCAAGGGGTAGTGCCCCTTGCGGGGTCCTAGGGGCAGCGCCCCTGCCCCTTAGCGGCGGTCTCACTAACCGGTTAGCGGGCATGGGTCAAGGGGGTAGCGCCCCTTGCGGGGGCTCGGGGGCAATGCCCCCGGAAGGTAAACGATTTACCTTACTAATTTGAATGAGTTACTGCCTAAATCTATTAATTTTAGTTAATTAGATTACCTAATATGTTCATAACATAATTAATTAAACTCTATTTAACACTTAAAGAGATTCATGAAATTTATTGATCTGTTCAAAACCAATCATCCTTACTTAACAATAAAACAAACCCTATGATATACATTAATCTGTTCAAAACAGATTATCACTATTTAACATTTAAACAATCTGCTACCTTAATAAAACCAAAACCAGATTTACAGTATATCATTTAATCCTCTTAAAACAGATTACTAGATTCTTGTTAAATTGTAATATTAATCAAATTAACAACAACATGTTACAAGAAACAGTAAACGTATTAATCAAATTAACACGGTAAAACATTTAATCAAATAAAACCTCAAACACATTAATCTAATTAATGTATATATCGTATCCATGTAAATCACATATACATAGAACCATATAAAATCAATTTAATCGAATTCACAAGTCACTCTTGATACCAATGTTGGGTTTTGTTGGATTTTATGATTCAAATAAGCAGCGAAAAATTAAAATTAATTCCCATAAAACCCTCGCAGGATCCATGCAATTAGATTATATTGATAGGAAAGCCATAAAATCTTACCAGGATAACAAAAAGGGGCAAGATTTCTAGAAGGAAGAGAGCGGGTTTACTTCGGTGGCACCCTAACTCGAGCTTTTTGTATTCGGGATTGAATTCAAACGTTGTTACTTAGAGCAACGCCTTCTGCAGATATCCACGTGAATAGACTCTCTCAAAACGAATTGCTGTGCTAGCACCCTCTCATTTGCATTAAATGACTCTCTCTAATTTTTAGGTTTTTTAATGTTCTCACTTTTTAGAATAATAGAACGCCTTCTTTTTTCTTAATTCAGCTAGAAACCCTAAAACAGATATATATATCTATTTACTTCGAGATAGATTCAGATTTTAACCAGGGAAAACTGTAATTCAAATATGATTCAGAGAATCTAGACAATTTCTGTAATTCGAATATGATTTAAAGAATCTAGATAATGTCAGTACTTCGAATATGATTCACAAAATCTAGATAATGTCAGATTCAATGAACCTAGACATATCTAGTACATTAAATCTGGACATTAACAGGTTCATTGAACATAGACACAGTAAACCCAAAATTGGATTTTGATCTGTTCTAAGAGTGCGACCCTGTAGGTTTACATAACGTTAGTAGTGGGCTTGAAATTCTATTTTTGGCCCACAAATCATAAGCTGTCTCTAGCAAGACATTATGATTGCCCAAGTTATATGAATGTTAATAATCCGACACAACCTAATCCACAATAAGTATTAAAATCCTTTTGTCACTAGATACCTTAATTGAACATAAGGCATGGTTTATATCAATCTTGTACTATTCAATCATATTATTTCTCAATCTTAAGTAGACTAATATTGATAACCCTTATCAATTTATTCCAATGTGGCCATACATTTTTCTTCAGTCTAACTTATCAAAGGGCCCATAGCTATGTTTCTCATAATAAATGAGAGACAAATTCCTTCTTAATCACTCACATTCCTCACATGATTCACTCTATCCAACAACAATCCATTTCATCATCCTGTTAAAGATAATATTAGAATGTGTCAAAATATAGAACTTGTCATGTAGGAAACAATGGTGATTTCTGGTCAGAGGACTAGGATAATACTATTGTGATGAGAATCGCTTATGACAATTATCTATGCAGTATTCTCATGGCGGGTCGATCTAATACATCATTTCTCAAATATGTATCTATGAGTTGATTTAGTATCTTATACACATAATTAGTAAAACATAATCATCAGTCAAACTTCATACTAGTCTTCATTCATTATTATCCTAATAATAATGACCGACTAGGGATAATTTAGAATAGAATTTAATTTTCACCTAAGAGTTTTCTTATCAAGTCACATACTTGATGACCTTAAGCAGAATTAACTATTCATAGAATTAGAATAAAAAACAATAATAAAAATGTCTCTTCATAATAAAATGCAAATGTAACGAAGTCAAAATATGGCCATTACATAATTGGCTTAGCGCACATCACCAACAATTTTAGTAAATGTAATTACAAAACTAGCATGAACAACAATAGCTAATCAAAAACACCCATGTAGTTGATGGTCTACATCAACAAAAAGAAAAAATTATATTTAACAAAAATAAAAATGTCAATAACATTAGAAAATAAAAATAAAAAATAACAAATTAGAAAAATCCTTCCAATTTCTCTCCCATCTGCAGCCGTAATCTAGACAAAAGCCCTAGGCGTCGCTTGCAATTCTTGAGATTGGTGCTCATAAAACATGTCGTTTTATTCTAATTGGATATTATGAAAAATAAAATATTGCATCATTAATAAATAGTATTCTTTATTATTCTCTATGATATATATTTATGCAAACATCATAAAGTTTCCAATACTTATAAAAGTCTATAATCATGTATATGAAGAGTTCATAATACAGAGGAAATGATTATGCGTACTTAGTATAAATTTTAGTTTACAATCAGTAGATAAAACTGGACATTTTATCTTGCTTAAGATTGTGATGTTGTCTATTCCCAACTTGGTGGAATAATCTTATCTGGATTATAGTAGTGTGATTGCTGGATGGAAACATCTGTGTGTTTAGAACACATTAAACTTGGACTAAGATAGAATTTAATTTCTTGTGTAATTTCGTAATGAGAAATATGGCATTCTACGTTGCGAAATTATTTCATGGTATCCTAGTGTGCCATTGGTATTTATAAAATCATTTTATAAGATTGAAATCTCAATCGGGGTTCAAAACAATAAAAACGGATGAAAAATCACAAAATTCCATCATGCCAGTCGGTCTACCGGTCGCCCTGGTCCGGCCTGTCGAACTGTGCAGTTTGGCCTGCTGGCAAGCCAGGTCCGTTCAACCGAACATTTCCCAGTTTGGCCTACCGGAGTATGAATCCGACATGCCGACCATGACGTTTGGCCTACTGAACACGAAAATTCTAGAAATTTCCAAGCACGGGTCTCGACGTCCCTGTGTCCAAATCCTCATTTTAACCTATTTTTCTCAGTTCTCAGGCATAGGAAACATCAATAGATGATAGAAAAACATTATAAAATACTTTTAAATCAATTTAAACAAGATTTGGACAAAGATTTTGAAAAATCCCAAAAATGGAGAAAAATGAAAAATCTTGATTCAAATCTGTTTTTGATCAAACAAAGCTTAGATTCTAGATGTTCTAAGTTCCTCTAACCTAGATTGATGGTTTTCTAAGCTTAGGAAAACTCAAATTTCAAAATACTAAGAAATTTGAAAAGTTTAGAAATTTTGAAACTAACCTCAGATCGAAGCTTCAAATCGTGTTTTTGGTTGCTCAATTACGTTCTTGAGCTTCCAATCCACTAATCCGAAGCTTGGGCTTGATTTTTAAAACTCAAAATTTTGAGAAGAGAATAGAGAGAAAGAGAGGTAGAGTGAAGAGGGAGAGAGACGAGCGTGAGAGAGAGAGAGAGAAGAGAGAGAACAAGAGTGAGGGAGAGAAAGAGAGAGCGGGTATAAATAGAGAGAAAAATGAGCGGTCCCATTGTGTGGAAACCGTGTGCCGCCCATGGTTTTATAAAACAAGATATGTTTGGCTTCTGACAAATTGTTTTGTTTCCAAAATTCAACATAACAAACAAAAATAATTAAGAGTAATTTAAAAATCATTAAGACAATAAAAAATAACATTAATTTAGAAATACCACAAAATAGTCAAATTAAGTTTAAGAAAGTATCATGGCACACTAGTTTCACTATTTCACTTACTAATATCACTTACTTAAATTTCGAGGCGTTACAACTCTCCACCCCTAAAGGAAATTTTGCCCTCGAAATTCAGAAACCATCTTAAGTACAAAATTAATGGGAATATGACTCCTACATGATCAATCCTGATTTCCAGGTTGTCTCATTAACAGTGTGGTGCTACCGTACCACATTCATCAACGAAATCTCACAGCACCTTAAATCTATCACTTTTCGATTGGGAATCAAAGCCAGCACCTCTTAATAGATCATGTCTTCCTGAATCTACACATTACGAATCGAGACGATCTTACTTGACTTAAGCGAACATTCTAAAGTACCGACATGCAGAATACGACATGAACATGAGAGAGTTTGGGAGGAAGATCAAGGCAATAAATGATTACTTCAACGCATTGAGAATCTTAGACAACCTGATGTACCTCGATGCGTTTTCCCCTCGCACACTGAAATGCAAAACTTATTTACACGGTGAAGCCTTTAAGAGAACGGAAACCCCTACCTCGAGTCGTAAAGGTTAGTGTCTCTTCGCATAACTCTTTTGCCCACCTTGAGTTGCTCTCAATCAATTACGTAACACAGTAACCGTTTTTCGTTGCTCTCTCTTTGGGTTTAATAATGGTCTCATCTTTCGGTCCTACCTGAATCACCGACGATCAACACGACCAACCACATGGCACTTCAAACGATATCATCCTAATGCCCACTTGACAGTTACTGTTGTACCCAACTCCACTAGAGGCTAATGTTGCTTCCAATTCCTACCAAAATACAATGCACGTGCATGCAATGTACCTCTAAGAATATGTATACCTCGAGCAAACCGCCTATCGGTTTAAGAATGAAAAGTTGTGCTGGAACCCAAGTCTATGCCCAAAGCTTCCTAAAAGCTCCTCCAAAAAGTTGTCACAACACTAGGACCTAATGAGAATAAAACACGTCGATTTTGCCGACTTGCCAACGGTGACCCAAATCGCACCACGTCCATGCTTCCTCGGCAACCTAGAGAAGAAATCTGCCATGACATGCTCTTATGCTAAAGCTGACCAATGGGCTCCTAATGCTTGGCCTCCACCTGTAGACAAATCAGGCACCTGGTCATGTACGCTTAAACATCTTTCATCAAGCTTTTCCACCAGTACTGCTCCCAAAAAATGTAATACATCTTTGTGCTCCCCAGACGAATGGCGAACTGAAACATACGAACTTCACTCATCAAGGCTTTCATTACTCTCTGAATTGTTGACACTGCCAAACGTTCCCTAAGACTGCAACGGTCCATTGGTAGGAACACCTTCGGGCTTCAAGCTGCTCCCTGATCCTCCTTCGCGTCCACGCTCTCTGAAGATATTGGTCTCGCTACTAATTTTGCCTCACCACCCGAATAAGTACTGAAATCGAATCCTTGAAATATGGCGACGCTGAATCAAAGTCTTCATAGTACTACGGCCCATTCTTGCTCACGGTAGCATCTCTCACCAGTCCTTTAGTGCCAAATATATGTAGATCTCCCAAGACCTCTTGCTGAGCGTATCTGCATCCATAATGGCCCTACCGGGATGATACTACAGTGAGATATCCTGGTCCTCTATACCTTTCACCTACCATTGCTGTCTCATTTCAAATTTCTCTGAGTGAACAAATACCTTGAGCCCCCTATAATATGAGAATACTTGAAATATCACTCCAGCAAGTGGCGTCTCTAGATCCCCTAAAGCGTAAATCACTATGGCGTACTCTAAATCATGAATAGGGAAGCCTTGCTCACAAGGCTTTTACTGTTGCAATCCATAAGTCACAACTCGTCCATGCCGTGTCAACACACATCCAAGCCTTTGTCTACTACAATGATGTAGATCCCCTAAAACTCGTCACTGACCGATGTAGCCAAAGCAGAAGTGATAGTCAACTGATCTCTCAACAATTGGGAAGAGCATCTACATCCCTTGCCCCATTCAAACCTATCACTTGCCCCGATCAATTGCATCAATGAAGCCACTACCCTTGGGGAAACCCTTCATGAACTTTTCTGCACTATTCGACATGTCCTAAAAAGCTATGAATCTCGGCCACAATCTTTAGTCATCCCCACCGTACTGTAGCACCAATCTTAGATGAATCTACTTAAACGCCTTACTCAAAATGATATGCTTCAAACTCGACCTTTTGGGCATACAGTTAGAGCTTCTGGATCACAAACCTGTTCTCGAAAAATATCAAAAATTTTCTAGCTGGTCAAATAACTCATCGATCCTGGGCCTACTATACTCGTCCAGTACGGTGGCCTAATTTAGCTGTAGATAATCAACGCGCAACCTGAGCGTACCATTGTGCCTCTTGGTAAACAAAACTAACGTATCTTATGTAGTCCTAAATATATCCTTCACCCGTAAGTTCCTGAAGCTGTTTCCTTAATTTCCTCATTTTTGCCAGCGCCAACGACACGATGTTATGAAAATCGAAGTGATCCTCAGGAATAACTTGACACCAACTTAATCCTCCCGATGTGATGCTAATCACGATAAACCATTGGGGAAAACATCCTCAAACTCATTAGTCATCGATGTTACTACATTTCTTCCTACGACATCAGATTCCTCTTTTAGATCTAAGAGAAATATATGTATATGTGTATTTGGATATATAGCATGCTAGGTCTCCCTCGTACACCTAGACATGTTTTCATGTGTTACTTACTCATTACTCGATCGCTACTACCCTGGTAAATGATCATCATCCCCCTATCAACCCCTAGGGTTACCTATTTAGCACGACAACTCTAGTTGCACATTCTTGGACAACCCGTCAATTCCTAAAATCAATCATAAGTACTCATGGGGATTATAACCAAATTACTTCTCAGAGTCCCATCCCCAATCATTACTTCACAAGGTTTTGTACCTATGGTTCACACACACACCCATTCCAAGGGCTACTAAGGGTGCATCAAATTCTTCTTATTTTAATTTCCAAGGCATGCATAAATGAACTTGAAACAAGAGAATGAACGGCACCAATATCAAGGAAAGCCAAAACTAAAGACTAAGAAACTGGGACTGTATTGTCAACCGTCACGTCACTAGTATGAGTATTTGAACTCCCTAAAGTTACTATGCGAACTTGAACTTGAGCCTCTTCCTTTTCCTCTACTGACGCTGCCACGTCCTGGGTTCATCGGTCGATGCTATTGCGGGGAAAACTGATGAAGCTGAAACTGAGGAAGTGACTGAGGTTGAGGTTGACGACTTACACCTTCTCCGGTCTGAGATCCTTATCGAGCATTTCTTACTAGACAACTCCTCCTGATGCGCCCCGGCTGCTGCAAAGATGGTAAGGATTGCTTTGTCTGCTGCTGGATGATCTACTGCCTCTAGAGCTACGCTACCATACCGATTCTTTACCTAAGCTTGGCATTCGCTACCTCCCCTATTGCTCTGCTAAGGTCCTCCTGATGTTCTCACCCGATCCTTGCAGTAGCGAGCGTGATCTACTCCTATCGATAAGGCTGACAACTCTAACCTACTAGAATTCTGAAGTTGCAATACTACCAGTTGCCATTAAATGAATGCCTTAAGCCCTTCCTAGGACTTAATACACCTTTCATGTTCAGATACCATTGCAAACAGAGAAAACCTGGCCAACTCATCAAACTTAACCTCGTGCTCCCAAACCATCATTTCACCCTATTCCAACCAGTAGAATTTGACGATCTCTGCACCCCTGCAGAAATGACGCTCACGGACCAATTCCTTGAATCTTTCATCGTCGATACTCTCACCATTCTCCAGATGCTTTGGTTACTTTTATAGGTACCAACACTGCCAGTCAACTTACAAGCCATGAATTCCACTCGACACACTACCAATATACCAAGGGTATCTGGACGTTTTACTATCGAGACTAACCAGTTTTCAACCACCTGTAGACCTTCATTTTCCATCAGAAGCTGGGTAAACATAAGCCTAAGCTCCTTAAGGCACTCATGCTCACGACTACCCTCAAAAATTTCAGGCTTAGCCCTCGCTGCCATTTGCCAAAAGCGGCAAATGATGTCCCTATTATACATTCCTCAATCGTGGGACTTACGTCAGCCACAACTAGATGACACCTAGTTGCCTTTCTCTCTCAATCCTAGAGACAAAATTAGACTGATGGAGGCTTTTCACTGTTGTACCTATGTGCGTACAATTCCCAAGGTACATAACTTTGTGCTCTCATACCATTATGTCACGCCCCGGAGTACGGGAGGTGACGTGGTGGTTCAATTAAGTTAATTAAGTAGAAATTTAGTTAAAACATACGTTTAAGAATTTAAAATTGATTATGAAAATGTGATAATTAAAAACCCTTTTTAAACAAATAATTTTAACCATTTAATAAATAGGAATAAAGAAATAAATAATAGGAAACAACAAAAATAATAATATAAGAAATGAGAGTTGGGTCCCACTGGCCCACAACTTGTGCAAACATATAGTATCGACAATAAATTATTACAGTCCCAGTCCAATATAAAAAAATAAAATCTAATTAATACATGCATTGATTTACTACAGCACTAACCTACTTAAGATCCTCTATTGCTTGCTAGTCCGGGCAGTAGACTCTCCGCCGGTCCTGAGCTGGATTCCACCTAGAAGGGAAAAGTTTTAAAAACAAGTAAAAAGTGAGCAAAAGGCTCAGTAGGACTATGTTCTAAAAACATTTAATTTTCAAAGGAAAATTTCATTATTTAAGAAATTACTCAGAAAATAGACTTAAACAAATGAATGAATAAAATCCAATAAAATTATTCTTTCCAAAATCGTTTATTGGTCGACCAGAAAGAATATCATTTTCTTTTTCCTGGGAAAACCATATATACAACACCATCGAAGTGGCTCAGTTGGGTTTCGGGACCAGCCCCCAAGGTCGCTCGCTACACGACCCGATCTCTGATATGGCATCATGCCTTTATAAATATATATTTCTATAACAAAATAAAAATCCCTTTTTACCAAGTATATTCATTTACATTCATTATTAGGTTTATTATGAAATCCACCTCAATCTACCTTTTATGAGAACAGTCAATAAAAATCCTTTTTAATCATTTGTTGAAAATACTTGACAAAAATCATTTTTGAGGCCAAATCTCTTAAAAACTAAGTTATCAATGAACAAGGGGTAGAAGTCCTACCTTAATACTCATGTCGGTGTCCTACATCGTAGTCCCGGTCTGCTACACGTTAGCTCCGCGGATCCACAAACAACCTTAAATGTACAATGACTAAGTTTATTAGTATTTAGCTTAAGGCATTCTATGTTGCCAAATTATTTCATGGTGTCCTAGTGTGCCATTGGTATTTATAAAATCATTTTATAAGGTTGAAATCTCAATCGGGGTTCAAAACAATAAAAACGGTTAAAAAATCACAAAATTCCATCATGTCGGTCAGTCTACCGGTCGCCCTGGTTCGGCCTGCTAGTAAGCTAGGTCTGTTTGGCCAAACATTTCCAGGCTCGGGCTGCTGAACCCATGAATCCGGCCTATCGAACACGAAGTTTGGCCTACCAAACACGAAAATTTTAAAAATTTCCAAGCACGGGTCTCGGCCTCCCCGTGTCCAAATCCTCATTTTCACATGTTTTTCTCAGTTCTCAGGCATAGGAAACATCAATAGATGATAGAAAACATTATAAAATACTTTTAAATCAATTTAAACAAGATGTGGACAAAGATTTTGAAAAATCCCAAAATTGGAGAAAAAATGAAAAATCTTGATTCAAATCTGTTTTTGATCAAACAAAACTTAGATTCTAGATGTTCTAACTTCCTCTAACCTAGATTGATGGTTTTCTAAGCTTAGGAAAACTCAAATTTTAAAATACTAAGAAATTTGAAAAGTTTAGAAATTTTGAAACTAAACTCAGATCGAAGCTTTGAATTGTGTTTTTGGTTGCTCAATCACGTTCCCAAGCCTCGAATCCACTAATCCGAAGCTTAGGCTTGATTTTTAAAACTCAAAATTTTGAGAAGAAAACAGAGAGAAAGAGAGGCAAAGTGAAGAGAGAGAGAGACGAGCGTGAGAGAGAGTGAGAGAAGAGAGAGAACGAGAGTGAGGGAAAGAAAGAGAGAGAGGGTATAAATAGAGAGAAAAATGAGCGGTCTTATTGTGTGGAAACCGTGTGCCGCCCGCGGTTTTGTAAAACAAGATATGTTTGGCTTCTGACAAATTGTTTTGTTTTCAAAATTCAAAATAACAAACAAAAATAATTAAGAGTAATTTAAAAATCATTAAGACAATAAAAAATAACATTAATTTAGAAATACCACAAAATAGTCAAATTAAGTTTAAGAATGTATCATGGCACACTAGTTTTACTATTTCACTTACTAATATCACTTACTTAAATTTCGAGGCGTTACACCTTTAGAGTTTAAAGAAGCTCTACCGAGAAAAAAGGCTTGAAAGAGATATTGTAATGATTTTCCAAGAAATCTCACTGGTACTCACACATCAGTTAATCTAGAAAAGAGGAGAACAGTAAGGAAGATCTGAAGGTTTTGGAACGCTTGATCATTCAAAGCAATTGCCAAACCCGCAAGTTTGTGTTTTATACAATTATTTGTATGTAGTATCATGAGAAGGATCCTGAAAGTTTGTAAAAAATTTTGAAACTCTATTCCACTTCGTTTTACATGTTTTCGAGCCCATAACCCAACAGCAACCATGTTGCCACTATCAACCTAAGGTCATCGTCGAACCTAGGCATTGTCGTGTCGCAATCTCTCTCTTTCCTTCAGTAGGCCCACTTGGTCTCTCTCTCTCACCTTTGAAACCAATACGACTCTCTACCCTCCCTGTCTCTTGAAAAACTTCTTCGCCACTACAACATGCTTCCAGCTCGTCCTTACCTAGAACCCCCCACCTCTACAAGGCGAACTCTAGGCGCCACAAATCGAACCTCTTCGCCGCAAACCAATCTTCTCCACCATGAGTTCTAGGTCATTGTCACAAGGTAAGGTGACTTTTTTGTTTTTTATTGGAAATTATGACGGGTTTGTGAGAATCGACAATGACAAGGGGTACAAAGACCCTCATAAGGGTGGTGGATCTGTGTGGGTTTTTTTTCTTTTGTGTCTGTTGTTTGTTTTTTCCCCCTTCAACTTTTTGGTTTTTTAAAAAATATTTATAAGTTTTCTAAGGTGTTTTGATTTGATTTGTGAGAGTGTTTGGATTTGATTTAATGCTGAAATTTAACTTTAATTGGGATTTTGTTTGCACGTAAGCAACCAAGAGATTGATTTGGAGCTTGGGAGTCCTATTTTAGAGTTTCAATTGAAAAATTCCTTTCGAGAGCTATCATCTTGGAGTTCTTGTTGTTTATAGATTCTAGTCATGAAGAAGGAGGAGAAGAAGCAAATGTGAGGGGGATTTTCTTTTTTTTTTTTTATAAAAGTTCTCCAAGCGATTGTGTTTTCACTAAAAAGTGTTTTTATGCGTGTCTCACGGATCTTCAATTTAATGGACGTTAGTTGAATCAGTCCTTTTACAGTCCTTTTGCACTTAAATTAAAGTTAGATTTAGTTCAACTATAAAAAATAAAGACTTGATCGTATCTTTTTAAAAAAAGTTGGGGCCTTTCGAACCATTTACTCTTTGAGTTGTTACTGCTTAAATTTTAGTTCTTTTACCAAAAACTGTGTAAAAACTACACGTGGAGGAAGTTAGTTGGCCTGATGATGGATACAAGAAACAGAAGGTACATGAACAGACTTTTACGTGCTACTCACGTGATTCATTTCCATAGACAGATCCGGTGCGTTTCTAACGGGTAGCTTCTCTTCTCCCCGCTCTCTCTTCTTCATTTTGTTCGAGTGTCATGCACTATCTTTCCTCACCACCAATGACTAGTAAAATTATCGGTATCAAAAGGTGAAACCCTTCCACCCCCACCGATATCCCTACCGGAGTCAGATCTCGTCGCCGGTGAACACACCGGAATCTCCCTTCTCTGCCAACCATGTTTGTTCTTCTTTGCAGATGCTTAGTTCTTCAAGGGAGCTTGCCGACGGGGAACAAACGATGAGAGTGGGAACGAGAGAGGTTGTTTCAGCAAGAGCAGTGGGAGTTGTTAAACTTTATTTTAGAAATAAGTTTTTAATTTTAGACAATGTTTATTACATTCCTTATTTTCGCAGAAATTTGATTTCTGTTTCCAGGTTGTTTGAACAAATGTTTAATGTTTCTTTTAATAATAATTATGTTAATATTTCTAGAAATGGTTTGGATATTTGTTTTGCACATCTGGAAAATGAGCTTTACACCTTAAGGCCCAACGAAAAAGCACTACTCAATACCGAAATGTTCAAAGTTGAACAACCTAAACCCAAGAAGCAAAAGATTTCTTCTAATAATGAAACATACCTATGGCACCTTAGATTAGGTCACGTCAACCTTGACAGAATTAACAAACTGGTAAAGGAAGGTCCTTTAAAAGAAGTAAAAGTTAGTTTTCTACGAGTTTGTGAATCCTGTCTTGAAGGTAAAATGACTAAAAGGCCTTTCTCTGCAAAAGGCGATAGGGCCAAGGAACCACTTGAGCTAATACATTCAGACGTCTGTGGTCCAATGAATGTACAAGCCCGTGGTGGTTACGAATATTTCATCACATTTATTAACGATTATTCAACGTATGGTTACATATACCTAATGCAAAGGAAATCTGAAACTTTTGGAAAGTTCAAAGAATTCCAAGCGGAAGCTGAAAAGCAATTAGGAAAGACGGTGAAGAGTCTTCGATCTGATCGAGGAGGAGAATACCTTGATACTGAATTCAAGGACTATATGATAGAACATGGTATTCTATCACAACTCGCCGCACCTAGAACACCACAACAAAATGGTGTTGCAGAGAGAAGAAATAGAACGTTGCTTGATATGGTGAGATCCATGCTCAGCTACTCATCATTACCTACTTCATTTTGGAGATATGCACTACAAACTGTAGTATATCTTCTAAACATAGTTCCATCTAAGTCTATTTCAAAAACACGTCTAGAGTTATGGAATGGTCGCAAACCTAGTATGCGACATATCCGTATATGGGGGTGTCCAGCACATGTGCTGAAAGGTAAGATTGGGAAGTTGGAACCACGTTCTGAAGTATGCTTATTTGTGGGATACCCAAAGGGAACGAGGGGAGGTTTATTTTATAGTCCACAGGATAAGAAAGTATTTGTATCGACAAATGCCACTTTTCTCGAGAATGATTATATGACAAACTATAAACCTCGTAGCAAAATTGTACTTGAAGAATTACTTTCTGATTAGATCAGACCGCAACCGACAACTGTTGTCGAAGGACAAAATGAGGAGACCACATCTTCCTATCAGAATGTCATACCACCTCGACGTAGTGGGAGGGTTGTGAGACCACCTGCTCAGTACAGGGAACTTGGAGAAGCAAATGTTGCTATCTCTGGTAATGGTGAAGATGATCCATTGACATATAGTGATGCAATGGAAGTTTCTGAGAAGGAAAAATGGCTGGAGGCTATGAACCTTGAAATGGAGTCCATGTACTCCAATTCAGTCTGGGATCTTGTAGACCTACCTGAAGGGATAAAACCCATAGGGTGCAAATGGATTTACAAGAAGAAAAGAGGAGTGGATGGGAAAGTTGAGACTTTCAAAGCTAGGCTTGTGGCAAAGGGTTATACCCAAAAGGAGGGAGTTGACTATGAAGAAACTTTCTCGCCTGTAGCTATGCTTAAATCCATTCGGATTCTTTTATCCATTGCTGCTTATCTTGATTATGAGATATGGCAAATGGATGTCAAGACTGCCTTTTTGAATGGCTATCTTGAGGAAAGCATCTATATGGTGCAACCAGAAGGGTTTGTAGTCAAAGGTCAAGAGCAAAAAGTTTGCAAGTTGCAGAGGTCCATCTATGGACTCAAGCAAGCTTCAAGATCTTGGAACTTGAGATTTGATGAAGCAATCAAATCTTATGGTTTCGATCAAAATATTGATGAACCTTGTGTTTACAAGTACATCAAAGATAAGAAGGTGGTCTTCTTGGTTCTTTATCTAGATGATGTCCTACTCATTGGGAATGATGTAGGCGTATTATCTGATGTAAAGAAATGGCTCGCCAACAATTTCCAAATGAAAGATTTAGGAGAAGCAAGTTATGTTCTTGGAATCCAACTCATAAGAGATCGCAAGAACAAACTGTTGGCGCTGTCTCAGGCATCGTATATCGATAAGGTGCTTATCAGATTTTCGATGCAAAACTCCAAGAAAGGTAATTTTCCTACACGTCATGGAGTTTATCTTTCAAAAGAGCAATGTCCTAAGACACCTCAAGAGGAAGAAAATATGAGACAGGTACCCTATGCATCTGCAGTAGGAAGTCTAATGTATGCCATGTTGTGTACAAGACCTGACATTTGCTATGCGGTGGGTATAGTCAGTTGGTATCAATCCAACCCAGGATTAGATCATTGGGTAGCGGTTAAACATATTCTCAAGTATCTTAGGAGAACGAGAAACTATATGCTAGTTTATTCTAGTGAGAATTTGATTCCCATTGGATACACTGATTCTGATTTTCAATCAGACAAAGACACACGTAAATCTACGTCTGGATCAGTGTTTACTTTTGGTGGTGGAGCCATAGTTTGGAGAAGCATCAAACAATCTTGTATTGCTGATTCAACTATGGAAGCAGAATATGTGGCTGCTTGTGAAGTAGCTAAAGAAGCTGTTTGGCTCCGTAAGTTCTTAAATGATTTGGAAGTAGTTCCAGGCATGGATAAACCACTCACACTGTATTGTGACAACAGTGGTGCAGTGGCAAATTCAAGAGAACTTAGAAGCCACAAAAGAGGAAAGCATATAGAAAGAAAATATCATTTGATTAGAGAGATAGTGCATCGAGGCGATGTGGAAGTTGTGAAGATAGCGTCGGAAAACAACCTTGCCAACCCTTTTACCAAGACGTTACCTGCAAAGAGTTTTGAGGGACACTTGGAAGGCTTAGGTCTTAGAGACATGTCTCACCTGCTTTAGGGCAAGTGGGAGATTGTTGGGCTTGGTGCCCTAAAAGCTGTGACATTGTATATATTGTTAATAAATAAATAAAATGACATTTATTATTATTTTGGTTGATTATATGTATTATGAATACATTTATAAACATCAAGAAAATTCCATGATTATTTATGTGACTATAAATTTAGCATATAAGTGTTATTTGCTTAGGGATAAAATTTATAGATAATAATCTAAATAGTCCGTAATAATTAATTAAAGTTTGGGATCTTTAATTAAAAATTACAAGTACGGTCCAATCTCATCTAAAATGAAATAGTCATTATCCGGACTATTAATGTAGAGACATTGGATTGGAGGTACTTTATATAATGAGATTATATAGGACTGGACTAGATAAATTATGAATCTCTAATAATCATCCGTTACAAATAGAGTATTCAAATTTATCACTATGATGATCATATATTTGACAGTCTTAATCCTGAGTATTTATTAGACTCCTATTTATTACATTATGTTTTTTGACTTGCATGGTAAGATTTGTCTAAGCACAGATTATAACTTAGCATCTTGGAAACATAAAGTAATAAATGGCTGGGAATAATATTATACAGATATGGAATCCATTCCTTCCTTATGGAAGTTAGAAAAATAGTTCTCTTGAGTGATAATTCAAGGTTTGAACAGTAGAGCGCTCGTTCATAATAAGATTATGAATTAATTGTTCATTAGAGAATTATTGGAACTCAAGGATAAAGATGTAATAAGAGAGGTGAACAGAAATTGAACCTAGCTCTTATTATGAACTATTTATGGAGAACTGACTTATATGTAATGATTATATCAATGGACTACTCGTTAATTTTCTTTGAGTAATTTCACTGTAATCTCAAGAGTTCAGTTTCAGGTTTTTAGTGGAGTAACACTGAAACTAATAAATTTGACACATTAATTAAAGAGTTTGATTAAATGTCAGATTTATTGGAGCTTGGGTTATAGGTCCATAGGTCCCCAATACCACCTCTGTAATACTATATTGGATTTTTGTATAGAATGAATTATACATGTTTAATTCAAAATTTTTGAATTCTGAATTAATTTTTTCACACTTGAATTATTAACGTGACACAGAAAAATGTTCTCTGTGACACATAATGTAATGTGATAAATGTTATCACATTTAACTAAGCATTAGTTAATTAATTGATTATTGTTAAAATCTATTCTTAAATAAATGTGATTTATTTTTGAATTGAGATTTATATATATATATGGTTTTGAACCAAATCTTTATATATATATATAAGATTTTATAATATATTAATATATATATATATTAATATAATATTATAAAAAAAAATTAAAAGAAGGAAGGAAATGTAACAGGTTGTTACGCTTCATGTGTAACATATATATATATATATGTGTGTTTGTGTGATTCCGGAAAGAAATCAAAAAAAAAAAAAAAAAAGGGGCAAGCTTCCTTTTTTATTCACGGCAACTTATATACATATGCATATGTGTGTGAAAACTGAATAAAGGATTCGGGAAACAAAGAAAGGAGAAAAAGAAAAAAAAGAGAAAGTAAAATTATTAATGGCTCAGATATAAAAGAGAGAGATAACAGTTATCTCAATAATTTTTTTTTTCACATAATTTTTAGAGAGAAAAACTGAGAGTTCTTCTCTAAAGAAAAAGGTCTGTTATCTCATGTGTTGAGTACATAGCAGATTCAGAAAAGTGTGAGGATAATTCATTCTTGCAGTTTGACGCCCACTCGTCTTTCCATTGGTGTGGAGGCCTGGTTTGAAAGATCGTGGTGTCAAAGAGGAAAGCTAGGATACCCTGATAGTCTTCAAAAGGTTAGTAAAAAATTCCTAAAGCTTTCTATAATTAAAATTATATATCTATTCCTGATGAACAAAGTTTTTAGAAAATTTTTGTTTGTCAATGATCCGTTTCTTCCGCTGCGTTTAATTTTTGTTTGTCAATGATCCGTTTCTTCCGCTGCGTTTCATGTTTTAATTCCAACACTGTGACCATAGGGATACATGCAATGGAAGGATGAGTAGTTTATGACCATTGAAATGAGGATAGAGATAGATTTTAAGGCCGATATTTTATCGAGTAAAAATTGTCGTCACAAAATGGAGTTGTTGACTGGTTAAATTAAGAAGCTTCACTAAACTCATTATCATCTATTTTTCTAGTTGTTACTACTGGTGCCAGCACTTGCAATAGTAGTTAACACATAAGTTTGCTCTTAAATACCTGTGATTGCAATTGCTGAAAATATAATTGGAGTTTGATTTTTTTTTTTTAATGAAAATAAATTCACCCTCTTTCTACGATCAGATAAAGGACACTTGTTGTTAACATACCGCGTGGAATTTATGAGCTTGGTCTTGTTTTTTTTCCCTACTAGAATAAACATTCTTATCTACTTTTCTTTTTCTGTTTTTGTGTTTTTAGTTTCAGAAATGTATAATAATGTGGGAGCCCAGCCTGGGCTACCAAGACCACTGGCAAACTATCAGCCTAATCCATTTGGAAATGCATTTTATGGAGCTGGTTCAGGCCTTATGCGTGGTGGTTTGGGTGCATATGGGGAGAAAATTTTTTGATCGAGCTCTGAGTATGTTCAAAGCAATGTAAGTAGCATGTCGAGGTTATTTTAAAGTACCATAGATTAATATTTAAGCATCGAAGAAAGAGGGAAAGATATAGAATGTAGAATAACCAAAATTTTGATATTGGCAAATGGCAATCACTAGTTTTTGCATTGTAAACCATGTTTTCTTAGTTGTATGATTATTCTTATAGGGAGAATCCTATGGTCTTACTTAATAAGTTCTTTTGATTAAGAAAGACTGTTGGATTGTAATTATGTTCCCTTTTTTTATTTTTTAAATTAAGTCGTAGTTTAGGAATAGAACAAGCGGAGATATTGGGTGCTAACGTAGGGGCTATGTTTTTGTTTCCCTTTTGATTCCGCCTGTTATCTATTAATCTCAGAAAAGACTAATAGATGATTACTTTCTGTATTACTTTTTTTTTTCCTTTTGAAAACATAACTTTCTAACCTAATAATGAATAAGAAGTTGAATGATCCATGTGTTATCCGTTTATCTGTGTGGTAGAGACAACATACACACACACACATTTGATAAGTGTATTGTTGTTGTTTCTTTTAAAAGGACAAACCCAAAATAGGAATATTTGTCATCATTATTCATACTGTAATTTTTTCTTTATGGTACCTAAAACATATCATGTTCTCCCCGAACTAGTGCAAGATATGTTAACTTCTTCTGATTATCTTTAAATGAGTAAATAGCCTTAATGTGCTCTTAGTTCATGTTAGATTGATAAAGTTCGTTTGAGATCTTCCATTGTTGTGTTCTATCATTAGACTAATCAGTTTAATATAGTGGTTGTGATTTTTTTGATGCAATTAACAGATAAGTAGGTGTTTCTCTGATCCTCAATACTACTTCCAAGTGAATGACCAATATGTGAGGAACAAATTGAAGGTTATCCTATTCCCATTCCTTCACAGGGTAAGTTCTAATCTCTCCCAACGCGTTCCCCTGTTTGGCCTGTGTTTTCTTTACAATATATATGTATATAATGTACGTATTACATAAGAAAACTTCCTTATCAAATACAAAGAAAAGAGGACAAGTTGTTCTTAAAAGGCAGAAAAAAAAAATGAAGAAATAAAAACCCTTAAAAAAATACATGACCTGTTTTTTTCCATAATAATTACTCTTTTCTCTTTGCTTTCTGTACTTTCTTTTCTTTAGGGTCATTGGACAAGAATAACTGAGACAGTGGGTGGCAGGCTTTCTTATAAACCCCCACTTTATGACATAAATGCACCAGATTTGTACATTCCATTTATGGCATTTGGAACCTACGTAGTTCTTGCTAGCTTCTCACTGGGCCTTCGTGGAAAGTAAGTATAATAAAGTCTAAAGGGGTTATTTTCAGTAATGTGTTAGACTCAGGTATGTTTTAGTCAAGGAAATAAGCAATCTCAGGTAATTAAGGAAGATTATATCGCTCTTTATTCACAATACTGAATTGAAAGACACAGGATAAGGCTATTCGAGTGAGCCTTGCACTCCCATCGTTGAACATAAACAGTCTAAAGAGGAAATCAATGCTTTTACCCCCTTTCTCTAGTCTACTTATACTTCCTAACTCTCCCTCCACTCACTCATCCTTACAACGTGACCTCACTGCATAACCACCCACGTTCTATTCCTCCTCCTCAGCCTGAATTCTCGGGCCTCCTTCACAAACTTGCTGCCCCCCCATAACTTCCTCCACGTCACCCATTCTCCCTCCTATCTGCTTCAAGGCCAAGGCTCTTGCCAAATCAGCCTTTTTTTGTGGGCCACGTCTGGCATATGTGAATCTGATAGGAGGTCTAGAAGAACCATTCCCATCAATACCCGCCCCCCAAAGACACACCTTGTCCTCAAGGTGAAAAGCAGGAAAACGAGTGTTTATGGCTTCAAACGACTCCCACGTATCTTCATGCGTAGGAAGATCAGCCCAATGGATGAGAACTTCCATCATGGTCGAGGAGCCCCGATGAAGCTGTCGCACCCCACGTAACTCAGAAGGTGTTGCTGCTAACTGCAAGTCAAAAGTAAGCTACGGTGGTAAAGAACAATTGGGAAATGAGCTGCCCCTAGCTGCTCACAGTTGAGAAACGTGGAAAACATCATGAATAGACGCAGAAGGGGGCAACCTAAGGCGATAAGCAATTGCTCCAATTCGCTCCACAATCTCGAATGGTCCATAATAGCGAGGAGCCAACTTTTCAAATTGGCGGCGAGCTAAGGACTGTTGTCGATAAGGGCGTAGCTTGCGAAAGACTAAATCCCTGACCCTAAACTGCACATCTTTCCGACGGCCATCTGCGTGGGACTTCATTTTTTGCTGAGCCCGTGAGAGATGCTGTTTTAATTCATCCAACATGGCATCTCGGTCCAGTAATTCTTAGTCCACGGTCGCCACTGGAGAAGTACCAGCAACATAACGGATCAATGGGGGAGGATCCCGTCCATATAAAAGATGAAAGGGCGTAGTCTTAGTAGCAGTATGAAAACAAGTGTTGTACCAGAACTCAGCCCAAGGCAGCCACCGATACCATTGCTTAGGTGTCCCAGAAGAAAAACATCGTAGATAAGTTTCAAGACAACGATTGACCACCTCTGTTTGACCATCAGTTTGAGGATGGTAGGCCGTACTCCGGAGAAGCGAGGAATGTTGCTATTTGAAGAGTTCCATCCAAAATGAACTCAAAAAAATTCGGTCACGATCCGAAACGATGGTATGTGGAATCCCATGTAACCGAACTACCTCCTGGATGAATGCAGTGGCGACAGACACCGCAGTATAAGGATGTTTCAAAGGAATAAAGTGGGCGTATTTACTAAGCCGATCAACCACGACAAGGACTACGGAATATCCCTCTGATTTAGCCAACCCTTCGATAAAGTCCATAGACAAGTCCTCCCATACACGTTCGGGTAGGGGTAAGGGCTGCAAAAGACCCCCTGGAGCTAAAGCAATATACTTTGTTGACATACTTGACATTTTGCCACATAAGACATCACGTCGGTCTTCATACCAAACCAAAACCATTCGGCTGCCACGTGTTGGTAAGTCTTCAAAACTCCCGAGTGACCTCCAAGAGCGCCGTCATGGTAAGCTTGAAGCAAATCTAAGATAAATAAAGAAGAATGTGAGAGAACTAAACGTCCCTCATGAAGCAAACGGTCCCTCTCCAAAGTGAAACCTGGGTGCGCTTTCGGGTTTTGTTTGAGATCTGCCAAAATCCTTGCCAACCGTTCACCTAGTGCTACCTGCTGCGCTAGCTCTTCGGTATTTAATATCATGGGAGCTGAAAGAACCCCTAATTCCGTCGTGACGGGAATTTGAGACAAGGCATCTGCCGCTCTGTTTTCCCCACCAACCCTGTACAGAATCTCAAAATCATACCCCAATAATTTGGACAACCATTTTTTATTATCTTCACTGATGACTCGCTGTTCTAATAGAAATTTCAAACTTCGCTGATCCGTGCGAATGATATAATGTCGTCCCAAAAGGTATGGACGCTACTTCTGAACAGCTAATACAATGGCCATTAATTTCCTTTCATAAACAGATTTTAGGCGATTGCGAGGGGAGAGAGCTTGACTGAAATAAGCAATAGGCCTTTGTTCCTGCATCAAAACAACCCCAACTCCTACTCCCGAGGCATCTGTTTCCACAATAAAAGGGCGGCTAAAATTGGGCAACGCAAGAACTGGAACCTCAGTCATCTTCTGTTTTAAAGAATAAAAAGCGTGCTCCGCCTCCAAGTTCCAATTGAAATTGTCTTTCTTAAGGAGATTTGTCAAAGGAAGTGCAATGGAGCCATAACCAGCCACAAATTTGCGATAATACCCTGTGAGGCCAAGAAATCCCCGAAGTTCTTTCAAGTTGGTAGGAGTGGGCCAAGTTTTCATTAATGCCACCTTTGACTCATCGGCAGCCACCCCTTGTCCCGAAATGACATGTCCTAAGTATTCTACTTTAGGTTGCCCAAAGGTGCACTTCTTCTCATTAACAAACAACTTATTCTGATGCAACACTGTCAAAACTATTTGTAAATGCTCCACATGCTCCTCAACAGAATGACTGTACACAAGTATATCATCAAAGAATACTAAGATGAACTTGCGTAAATAAGGTCGAAATACCTCATTCATAAGTGACTGGAACGTGGCAGGTGCATTCATGAGGCCAAAGGGCATCACCAAGAACTCATAATGGCCGTCATAGGTACGAAAAGCAGTGTTTAGAACATCCGCATTGTGGACTCTGATCTGGTGATAACCTGACTTGAGGTCAAGCTTGGAAAAAATGGTTGCGCCATGCAATTCGTCCAACAGCTCGTCAATTACTGGAATCAGGAAACAGTTGGGAACCGTTTCACGATTGAGAGCCCGATAGTCCACACAGAACCGCCAACTTCCATCCTTTTTCTTGACCAAGAGGACTGGACTCGAGAATGGGCTGTCACTTGGTTGGATCAGACCGGCTGCTAACATTTTCCCTACTAAACGTTCAATTTCCTCTTTTTCCACTTACGGGTAACGGTAGGGCCGCACACTCATTGGAGACGCCCCTTCTTTGAGTACGATGGCATGCTCGCGTCCCCTTAGCGGTGGCAGGCCTTGCGGCGGTTGGAATATAGCTTGCCACTGGTGCAAAACAGACTGTATAGTAGCTGGTACCGACATAGTATGACTGACTGCATGCTTTTTCTCTACATCACTCACCCGAACTTCAAGGAGGATACCGTGGCCTTCATGGCGCACTGCCCGTTGCATGGCCTTCAAGGAGATAGCCATTTTGCACAGACTAGGATCACCCTGCAGGCAGACGGGGGTCTCTCCTATTCGAAACTTCATAGTGAGAGATGACCAATTGACTTGCATTACCCCTAGCGAAGACAGCCATTGCATCCCCAAAATAAGATCCGTGCTTCCCAAGTCGAGCGGTAGAAAATCTTCGACCACTTCTAATTGTTGTAATGATAAGACAACCCCCTTACAAACGCCTTCCCCTTTCACAGTAACCCCTGTACCCATTACAACCCCATAATTCCCAGTACCATCAATTGGAAGCTTCAATTTCTTGACCAAATCAAGGGAAATGAAATTATGAGTAGCCCCACAATCGATGAGTACCACTACCTCTTGCTGTTGTAAAGTCCCTTTTAGCTTCATTGTTCGTGGAGTGGTAAGTCCTACCACTGAGTTCAAAGTTACCTCGGCCACTTCTTCCGGTATGCAGTTTTCCTCTGGTTCCACTGCCTCCTCCGACTCACTGTCTTCGCCTTGAGTTACTAGCACCTGCAATTCCTGCTTTGGACAGCAGTGACCATAAGTGTATTTACCATCACACCGATAGCATAGACCTTTTTCTCTCTTTGCCTGGATTTCAGCATCCGTCAATCTTCTGAAGGAGGACGTGGCACTTTTAGGGAATCGATCAGAAATTTCCTGCTGAACATTCGGTCCAACCTGAGGTTGCTTCGGATTGCTGAACGAATGGGTATTAGAACTGGACCGTGTCCAAGCACTAGACATATTAGAAGAATTTTTAATAGGCCCTAATTGAAAATGCTTATCTTCAATCCTTTGGGCCATGTCCATGATGCAGCCCAATCCTTGAGGCTTCAAAACTCTTATCTCTGCTTTGATCTCTAGATGCAGGCCGTTTACAAAAGAACTCTCCAGAACCTGCTCCGATAAATCGGCAAGGGGTGCAGCGAGGAGTTAAAATTGCCGGCAGTACTCCCGAACGGTGGTCCCCTGCCGGAGTGTAAGCAGCTTCTCACACTGGTTACCCTCCTGGGTTGGACGGAAACGCTCAATGATCATCCCTTTCAACTCCGTCCAGCTCCGCACCGCTCGTCGGCCATCCTCCCATTGAAACCATGCTAAAGCCTCTCCGTCGAGACTCACCACCGCAACCTCTAGCTTCTTCGATTCATTCAGACGGTTGAGCATAAAATACCTTTTAGGTCGAAAAGTCCATCCATCCGGATTTTGTTCGTCAAAGGTAGGCATCTCTACCCGCCGCGAACGGCACTCCATCTTCCCTCCTCCTTCTTGGCTATCTCGGTTTTCGCGATGGTCGCCTGTTGCTACCTCGGCCGTCGAGGCCTTCGACTGCAAGGTGGGCGTAACCATCTTTGCCGTTGATGTGTCCGACGTCCTTCCTGAAAGATGACGACGTATTCCCTGCAATTCAAAGAACAATTTGGCCATTCCATCTTCCAACTGAAAAAGCTTCTTAACATCAGTGTTCATCTCATCCAGTTCTCGTTGGAAGACCTCCCTGCTTGATTCCACCTTCTCCAAACGATCTTTGAGCTTCTTTACAGCAGCCGCCATCCGTCGATCGTCCACTCTGATACCAATTTGTTAGACTCAGGTATGTTTTAGTCAAGGAAATAAGCAATCTCAGGTAATTAAGGAAGATTATATCGCTCTTTATTCACAATACTGAATTGAAAGACACAGGATAAGGCTATTCGAGTGAGCCTTGCACTCCCATCGTTGAACATAAACAGTCTAAAGAGGAAATCAATGCTTTTACCCCCTTTCTCTAGTCTACTTATACTTCCTGACTGTCCCTCCACTCACTCATCCTTACAACGTGACCTCACTGCATAACCACCCACGTTCTATTCCTCCTCCTCATCCTGAATTCTAGGGCCTCCTTCACAAACTTGCTGCCCCCCCGTAACTTCCTCCACGTCACCCATTCTCCCTCCTATCTGCTTCAAGGCCAAGGCTCTTGCCAAATCAGCCTTTTTTTGTGGGCCACGTCTGGCATATGTGAATCTGATAGGAGGTCTAGAAGAACCATTCCCATCATAATGTTGGTTAACCACATGAAACATTGTTGCTAGAATGAAGATGTTTTTTTAGCCCTTGATTTTAGCTTTCATAAAACATCGTTTCCTGCGTGCTCCCATTGCTGAAGGAAGTCTTGTTGCTTGAATTTGTGTTGCTTACCATGTCTGCACATAAATGCTTCATATTTTTTTTTTTATTTTCCGATTTTACATTCTGATTTTATATTTGAATTGCTTTGCTGTTGATAATGTTTCGTCTGTTTTATATCTCTAATTGCTGCTGGTAATTTTGCTTTATGTATGGATGCTATGATGACAATTACAGGAGTCAATGTTTCGCTGCATGTTTTCAACAGAGGGAAAAATGAGTGGAAGGGGGATTAAATGCAACCAAGATGAATAACATGAGCATTTTCCCTTTTTAATAAAAGATGTTTGTGCAGTTGTATACAGATAGATTCTTTTATGGGGATGTTAGATCATCAAAGAGCGACTTGTTGATGGCGCAAAGCTGTCTAAGGGACCATTTGGCTCGTTGGTTTGAAACTTGCTAGTTTAAATTTATGGTTTGAATTAGAAGGTTTGAAAAGCGTCGTTCAACTTTTAGTTCAAAGCATTTGAAATATAAGGTTTGTGGCTTGGCTTGCTTTAGTCATCTGCCTGATTTCTCTGGTAAGTTTGAACACCCCTGGCTAATTATAGGAGGTAAAAGTTAAAACAAAAATCACATATGTAGAAACGAAATTTTATTACAAGAAACAAAAAAATCACAACGATCATAACTCTTTTGAAGACAAATTGTCAAAGAGAAGTTGCAAGTGTTTGACCCAACTCTTTGGTTCAAACCTCAAGAATCCATGGGCTAAACGGGCTCTAAATGGTGTTAATTGGTGAAGGATTTATGTGGGTTTGTGGGTGGGGGGGGGGGGGGTGGGGGGTGGGGGGTGGGTGTGGGTGTGACCTCCTTGAGCCAGCATGTCTGCCTTGGCTTGCTTTACTTTTGAGGAAAAGAAGTTGTTAAAGAGCACCCAGAAAAGACCAGTAAAACTAATATTTTAATTTAAAAATTTAAATCTTTGTTTCTCTTAAGAGAAGCAGCCTTTCTTTCTCCGTTTAGTATTGGATGGTAGACGCCACTTGGTCCTATTGTATTATGTCAGATGGGAAAGATGTTATCTAAATTACAGTGTTCTCCAACACCACATTGCAGTTGCTTCTAGAATTATATATTTTTCTTTAATTATATCTAACATAATGCACATATTTGCTCCTGAGCATTGTGCAATCCTCATCCTTTGTTGTTTCGTTAAATCTCTTCTTGGTTGTTGCCAGGTTTAGTCCAGAAGCTCTTAACTGGTTGTTCATCAAGGGATTGCTCGGTTGGTTTCTACAAGTTGCACTGCTTAGGGTAACACTGCTCTCGTTGGGGAGTGCCGAGGCACCCTTGCTAGATATTGTGGCATATGCTGGGTACTGTTTCACAGGATTGTGCTTGGCGGTTCTTGGGAGAATTTTGTGGGGCCACACTTACTACTTTTTGATGCCTTGGACCTGTTTATGCATGGGAATTTTTTTGGTGAAGACTATGAAAAGAGACCTCTTCGCGGAGGTGAGGACTTATGATTCTAGCAGGCACCATTGTCTCTTGCTGTTTATAGCTTTGGCTCAGTTCCCGCTTTTTACATGGCTTGGCAACATAAGTGTTAATTGGCTTATATAGAGATCATGGCTTCACTTTGAGGTTTGGAAAAGAAAATTCTGTGTTCATAGTAGTTTCTAAAGTGTTGCAGGAAATTTTCTTCATATTCATAGCGACTGACAATTCTGTGCTCTCCGCTTAACAATTATTCGGAAGTTTCAGTTTGAGTGGTTTTTTTTTTTTTTTTTTTGGTCCTTTTACCCCCATGATGTATGGAGGTAACGATATGCCAAAGTGGGACAACGCAGCATAATTCATTGCTGAAGGGGAACAAGAAAAGCACTTAATTGGGTTTCTATGTTCAGAATTATCTCTAACTCATGGCAAATTTTTATAAATATCATTTTTGAAAATTTCAGATGCTATTTAACGTTGATAATGTGGCATGAACAAATACATTATTTAAAAATGTGGCAAAACACGTCATTTTCTCTTAATTTTGTTAAAATGTAATTGACCCATTTGGTTCGCAGGTTTGAAAAGTTTGAAAGGAAATTTAAATTTTTATAAGAGAAAATAGAGTAGTAAAATAGTTTAAACTGTTATTCAGACTTACAAAACAAACGGGCAAAATATGAATTTTAGTGTGCCATGATTAAGTATATTATTTATCTCTAAAAAAAATAAACGTATTATTTAAAAGTTTGGCATAACATGTAATATTTTCTTTATTTCATTCATGTACTAAAATCCAAACCAAATCTTTTTGATGAAGACTTCAGAAGAGAGTTCGACCGGAAATCTATTCTAGTTTGCGAACTCCCTGATGTTCGAAAACAAGAGCATTTTGATCCAATTAATCTATTATCCGTGAGCACCGTAATTGTTTAATTTTTCTTTTTCGAAAAAACACCAGAAACTTTATTCAACTTAAACAAAAACAGTTACCACAATGGGGCAACCTCCCCATAATCAAAGTAGTCGTGGGTGGCAGAAACAAAAGTCCACTTGGCTAGCACACGAGCAATCTCATTACAGTTTCTGGGAATCCAACAAAAAGGGTCAGAAAAAGCCTTAGCTGAATCTAGTACTCAGTAAAAAGTAGGGTGAACAGCCCAGTCAAGAGGGTTGGCCAAATTGAAAGCTTGAATAGTTAATTTAGCATTGCACTCCACAATGGTGTTTCCCCATTTTTGCTCCTTGATGATAGCCACTGCCTCAATCTCAGCCTCTAAAGCACTTCCTGTGGCAATCTTCCTCGTTTGGAGGCAGATGACCTCTCTTTTGTAGTCTTGTTCCACGCAAGCAATCCCAGCATGATTCTCCTTAAAGGCCGCGTCTACATTGATCTTCGAGCCTCCCTTAGGTGGGGCTTCCAAGCGCTCGCTGCTGTTTCCGTCTCACCGTCTAAGACGTGCTCGTCCAATCTATGCTCCCTTAAGCTTTCTTGCACGTGCTCCTCCACAAGCCTATTGATGTGTTGGACTAACACAGGCAGATCTCTTGACCTTCCTTCAAAGAATCGAGTGTTTCTCTTTCCACAATTTCTCTACGATAGTTGCAGCTCAAATAAGGTCCTTGTCAACCTCTTTTGAGAACCGGCTGTAGTGTCTGGAAAAAAATCTAGTAATTAATAAATACGAGTAATTAAAATTTTTTCCATGACTATGCCATTGAAGCTCATTAGAAAATAAGTGTTTAGAAGTTATAAGTGCAAGTCCCTATTAGATTGTTAGGAATGACAACAGGCATGACAAGCTTAGTTATACTATGCACATTGAGTAAGTTTAGGAATAACCACGAGCTTTCAGGTAAAAAGCTTAACACTGAATCGAGATAGTATATAATAAGATAAATAATAATGAAAGAGTACAAAAGCTTAAGAAAATGGTTGACTTGAGACATGTCAATATATCTTTAACGGTCCAAGTAGAATTTTGGTTTGATAGTCAAGCACTTGATTATTTATATTCAATAGAATTCAAGAATTTAAGTCAAGGGTTTTCTTGAAGAACTCGAACACTCGTTGTACATAAAGATTCATGAAAAATTAGCTTAAATTACACGATTTTAAATTTAGAGTGAATTTAGTAGTATATAGTATTATTAAGCATTATAAGGATATTAATAGAAATCAGTTTAAGATAAGGAGACTTTTCATATCAAAGTCAAAGATGAATGGAGTTTATAAGCAAGAACCTGAGATTTAATAAATTAGAACTTCCAGTATAAGTACTACATTAAAAGTGTACAGATAGACTGTAACGCCCTAAAATTAATTTAATGATATTGTAATGTAAAATGATGAATTATTGTGCCATAACTAATGTTTCAAATTTAATTTGATCATTTGGTTAAATTTTGAGTTTTAAGTTGTTTTGTTATTTTAATGAATTCTAATGATTCTTTATTGTTTTAAAATGTTATTTTGGGTTCTTAAGACAAAACAATTTGTAAAATGTTAAATATATTTGGTTTTACAAAATCGTGTGTGGCACATGGTTTTTGCACAGTAAAATCGCCCACTTTTCTCTCTATTTAATCTCTCTCACTCTCTTTCTCTCATTCTCACTCTCTCTCTCTCCGTGACACTCTCTCTCACTCTCCCTCTCGGTCTCTCCTCTTCTCTCTCATTTTCCCCCAAAAATTTTGAATCAAAATTCGAATCCAAGCTTCGGGATAGCAAGTAGGAAGCTCGGGGACGTGATTTGGCAGCCAAAAACGTGATTTAAAGCTTCGATTCGAGGTTAGTTTTGAAATTTCTAAATTTTTTTTTAAAATTTTGATTTTTCATGCATTTTTGAAATCTAAGTTCGTTTGAGCTTAGAAAACCCATGATTTGAGTCGAGGGAACTTAGAAAAATTAGGATCCATGCTTTGTTTGAAGAAGAACGGATTAGATTCAAGATTTTTCATTTTTTTCCTTTTTCTCTATTTTTGGATTTTCTTGGATTTTGTGTTCAAATCTTATTTAAATGAGTTCAAAAGTGTTCTATTATGTTTTTTATATCATCTATGATTGTTTTCTATGCCTGAGATTTGAGAAAAACAGGTTACAATGAAGATTTGAGTTTTGGGAGACCCAAAACCCGTGCCTGAGATTTCTGAAAATTTTCCAATTCGACAGGCCGAACTTCATGTTCGGCAGGCCGGATTCATCCGTCCAGTAGGCCGAACCTAGGAAATGTTCGACCGACCAGACACGGTCCTCCGGCAGGCCGAACTGCACAGTTCGATCGACCGAACCAGGGGACCGGCAGGTCGACCAAATTAGGGCAAATTTTGTAATTTTCATCTGTTTTCACTGTTTAGAACTCCGATTGAAATCCCAACTTTATAAAACGATTTTTAAAGATACAAACGGCACACTAGGACATAATGAAATGTTTTAGCAATGTAGGATATCTTAAACTAGATATTTATCGACCTAGTTTATATTTAGGATCGTTCGTGGTTCCGCGGAGCTAATGTATAGCGGACCAGGATTACGATGTGGTGCACCGACATGAGTATCGAGGTAGGACTTCTACCCCTTCTTTGGTAGCCTAATTTTAAATGATTTGGCCATGAAAAGGGTTTCCATAAAGATGTTTTCAACGGTTGATTGAAAATGAAATTTATCGGTCATGTTTTTTTTTTTATATAAACCGTGATATGAGATGAACTTCATAATGAACTTCATAATAAATGATAATGAAAACATCTAGTAAATGGATTTGAATAATGTTAGAAATGGATATAAGGGCATGATGCAATAACAGAGATCGGGTCGTGTAGCGATCGACCTTGGGGGCAGGTCCCGAAACCCAACTGGGCCACTATGGTGGTGATATTCATATGGTTTGCCTAGAAAAAGAAAATGATGATGTTTCAGGTCGACCAAATAAACTGTTTTGGGTAAGAACGATTTTATTTAAATTTATTTACTTAAGTTTTCTCTTAAATAATCTCTTGAGTAACGATATTTCTTTTAAATTAAATGACTTTTTAAAGCATAGTTCTACTAAGCCTCTTGCTCACATTTTACTTGTTTTCACATTTCCCCCTCTAGGTGGATTTCCTCTTAGGTTTAGAGAGGACTTAGCGGGCAGAACTCAGGAGCAGTAGAAGGACTAATAGATTATTTGTAATAATTGAACAAGACATGTAATGTTTAAATTTCTTTGTGCTTGGACTGTGGTTGTATTACTATATTGTCAGTACAATATGTGTGCACAAGTTGTGGGTCAGTGGGACCCATGCTCGCGTCTCTTTGTGGTTTTATTATTAACTTAATGTTCGTAAATTCTTTTCTTAAAAAGGTTCTAAATTTTCCACAATTAAATATTTAATTTTAAATCCAAGTTTTTTTAACTAAATTCTCGTTTAAATAATATAATTAATCTGCCATGTCACCTCCCGTACTTCGGGGCTTGACATAGACACTCTAACACAGTTAAGCAAAATTAATTAGCTTTCATTTAATTCAAAGAGTGTTATGTTAGTGAGATAAGGGAGCTAATGTTAAAGTGTTACGAACTTGGTTTGTACTTGTAATGACTGAGAAAAACCTAAAATTAAATAATGCAATTTACATATTTAAGTTGTTGATTTTCCTAGAAAAGTTCATGGTTGATTTTCATGATTTAAGGATTTGTGGAACAAATATATAAATTCCAAAATTCTATGGTAAATATTAAAGTCGAACTAATTGACTTGTTGTGATCGAATAATTTTTTCACCGCAATCTAAAGGGAAGAAATTTCAATCTATAAATAACTTGAGAATTTAATTTATAAGATTTTTAAGAACAATACGGTGTTAGTAGTATACCAAAAAACACTCTAATACATAGCAACTCTTTAATTGCCTATTGTTGAGGGCACTTTTGTTGTGGGCATTCACACACGAAGGGTGCAGACTTCATGGTCTCCTCCTATTGGCTTGGGTGATGTCTGCCAGGAGTTGAAGTGGTAGCGCGACAGGTGATGGAGTTGATTAAGTCCGCAACGATTGTTTCGGCGTTGTGAGTGGCTGCAATGGGCTGTTTAGGCTTGCCTTATGGTGGCTTTAGCTGGGTTACGACTAGATCTAGTAGCCCCAAGGACGGTCAAATTACACATTACGATTTCAAATCCATTGGAGATATGAGATTTGCAAAATGAGGCATCCGAGGATGCTTGTGGCATGGAAGAGGAACGTGAACAATTATAGAGGAATTTGTTGGAAAAATTAGTGCGCAGCGGAATTTTTAAAATTTTACATCAGAGTATTTTCTAAAACACAAGTTTGACATGCTATATGCATAAATTAACCAGATCTTACTAAATTTTATGTGCCGAAGAACCCTTGCAAAACGTGAAGAGAAGTAACGTTCAAAAGAGCCTCAACCAACTGGTCTTCTTTGCTATTCTCTTTCCATGACAGAAGTGAGTGTGGGCTCACACGTACAGCTCTTCCACTAGGTGACTCTCCTCCCAACCAATTGAAAGAACCCAAAGCAAGTGTTCGTGATTTGTGAACAAAAGCTCTCAAGGAGTTTTCAGATTCTCACTAGCAGAGTATCACTCTTAATCTCTCAATTAATCTGAGCAACTCTTAAGACTTACTCCCTTTTTATAGAGATTGGTCCTGGGGTCAGTTCTTATCAGATTAGATCTCAAAAACTAGAAACAGAATCAAGATTGGATCAATATCTGATAAGATCCACGTGAAAACGTGCAATCTTATCCTTCGCTAATCGGCAGGCCGAATCACCTGATCGGTAGGCCGAACAGGCCCCATCGACAAGCGAAACACGTCCATCGGTAGGCCGAACTACCGAATAAAAATCTCGCGAATCTTTTATTTTCCACCCGAGATTTTATAGGATAAAGTCTCAGTTTTAATTCAAATAACCCAATAGATAAGTTATCTGATCAAAACAACTTTATCTAGATAATCTCTAAGAAAATAAATTAATTCTTAATAATTCTACAAGTTTATCTTGATCTAATTTATCTAAAATTAAAACAACCAATAAACAGACAAGAATTATCCGATCCTTACAATTCAACAAGATTATCTTGAATTAATTTTTATCACAAAATTAATTAAACCAATAAACAGACATGAATTATTTGATTCTTCCAAATTTCAACCAATCTAATAAATCCGACATAAGTTACCAATTATTGAAAAAGCACGCCGTGTCGTTACAGGATGTTGTAAGCTAGCAAAGGGGGCCAAATGGACCTATATAGTTCAAGCTCCTGATAATTATGAAACCCAATATCCCAGATATACATTTCATAATTATCAACTCCAACGCTATTCCACTAAAAGCTTGGAGCTGCACTCTCGAACTACATAGAATTACGAAGCTCGTATAGTTAAGTCTCCATGACATATCATAGTATATCATATCCTCATATGATAATCCATAATCGGCTTAAGGACAAGTCCTGTCCTATTTTCATGATTATTTTTATCTTACGTTCCATTATCTTACCACCAAAAAACTTACCATCTAAAGATAGTATACCATTTGGTTACACCTATGTATCCAAATGGTTGAGCGCTCAAGTTTTTCAATTACAGGATAACGCATATAAGATGATATCATTACTCCTAAAGAAGAGCTATGGATTCCATATCTATGAATAATAGGTCTATGCTATCAAGAGTCATGCCTCCATGGTACCGGCATGCATACCACTATTAAGATGTGAGTGTCATCCTTTGGTACATCAAAAGACATAAGCCAAGACAACGGTCCTACTATTCATCTTAAGATTAAGATACAACACAAATGATTATCTAAAGTGAATTGATTTGCCGAGACAGAATTATTAATCCAAATCAATTCACTTTATGTCCCGATCCAACACATCATCACCTATACAACGTGCCAATGTTTCTATTCATGGAGTCCACCTCCGATGGCCAAGACAAACTATCTCCCAATTGAGATATAGATAACATAACAATCTTTGCATGAATAAAGTGCCCAACTTTATTCCCTCTATTGCAGATCTTAAGATTTAGACCATTACCTTAAGAATCGTGTCTTCCGCATAATCTGTCCATCATATGCCCAATTCTTAAGATTTAGGCTGATAGTCTTAGACTTTTGTTTGCTTAACATCATTCAACAAATATGAACTTAAAGAGGACAAGATTTGGTTTATAAACAATGAATAATTCTTTATTGATAAAAATGTCTCTAAAAACTTATTACATTTTTACTCCTTAATGCATACATGTCTAACAATCTCCCACTTGCACTAAGTGAGTAAACACGACAAATTTTGCATCCCCATAGCTTCCAAATGCCTCTCGAAGACTATCCAAGTAAGTGTCTTCATAAATGGATAAGCTAAATTGTCCTCTGACGCGATTTTGCACACCGTGACATGCCCGCCCTCAATGAAGTCCTTTATCACCTGATACTTCCGATCAATATGCTTACTCTTCTTATGAAATCTTGGTTCCTTAGCATTAGCTACCACCGCACTATTATCACAATACAATGATACCGCCTTATCCATACCAAAAACTACCTTAAGATCCCCAAGGAACTTGCAGAGCCACACTGCTTCTTTCAAAGCATCACTAGCTACCACATACTCGGTCTCCATCGTTGAATCCGAAGTATAATCTTGCTTAGCACTTCTCCAACTGATGGCACCACCGCCTAGAGTATACACAAAACCCGAAGTTGATTTCCTAGAATCCAGACAAGATTGAAAATCTAAGTCAGTATATCCTAGAGGAGTCAAGTCCTCACCTAGACATACAAGCATATACCCTCAAGTCTTTCTCAGGTACTTGAAATTATGCTTTATCGTAACCCAATGGTTCAGTCCTGGATCCGCCTGAAATCGACTTACAATCCCAACCGCATAACTAATATCCGGTCGTGTGCAAAGCATGGCATGCATGAGACTACCCACTACCGAAGCATAAGGTACGTTCTTCGTGTATTCTTTTTCTTCATAAGACTTTGGAGAGTCATTCTTAGAAAGAGTAGTTTTAGACCTAGATGGTTGCCCACCTTTCTTGGAATCCTGTATTGCAAACCTCTTGAGAATTTTATATATGTAGCTGGCCTATGATAAACCTATTATTTTGTTCTTCCTATCCCGAAAGATCTGAATATCGAGAACAAAATTAGCCTCACCCAAGTCCTTCATGTCAAACTGCTTGGTCAACTATAATTTGATCGATGACAACACCCCAGCATCATTGCCAATTAGCAGAATGTCATCTACATAGAGTAGTAGAAAAACCACCTTCCCATCCTTAATGTGTTTGTAAACACATGGCTCATCCACATTTTGTGAGAACCCATAAGTCTTGATCACCTGATCAAATCTTATGTTCCAAGAACGAGAAGCCTGCTTAAGTCCATAAATTGACTTCAACAGCTTGCAAACCTTACCCTCTTGACCCATGACCTTGAACCCATATGGTTGCTCCATATAAATGGACTCATCAAGATAGCCATTCAGAAAAGCTGTCTTGACATCCATCTGCTAAATCTCGTAATCGAAAGTGGCAGCTATGGACAAGAGAATCCGGATGGATTTAAGCATGGCTATAGGCGAAAAGGTTTCCTCATAATCAAGTCCTTCCTTTTACGTATAACCCTTAGCTACCAGCCTAGCCTTAAAGGTTTCGACCTTTCCTTCCACTCCTCTTTTCCCCTTGTAGATCCACTTACACCCTATGGGTTTTACCCCTTCGGGAAGATCCACAAGCTCCTAGACCTGATTAGTCTCAATAGACTTCATCTCAATGTTCATGGCCTCTGTCTAGAGTTTTGAATCAACATCCTCCATAGCTTTTGCATAAGTATAAGGATACCTGTCATGTTCATCCGGTTCAACCAAGAAGACCTCTCCATTGAACATATACCTCTCAGGTTGACGCCCTATTTTCCTACTACACCGAAGCCCCTGAGGTTGTTGTTCAGGTTTATTTGGTTTTTCTACACTGATTGAAACGGTTTCATTCGAAACCTCCGGAGTGATTGGATCACTCCTTAACTCCTCAAGCACCACTTTGCTTTGAGGTTTAAAGTCATCCATGTAACTCTCCTCAAGGAAAGTTGCATTAGTTGAAACCACGACTTTATTTTCCTTTGGGTTATAAAAATAACCCCCTTTAGTGCCTTTTGGATATCCACCAAACACGCAAACTTCCGAATGTGTTTCCAACTTATTTGGATCTTAAACAGGACATGAGCTGGACATCCCCATATGCGAATATAGTTTAAGGATGTCTTCCTACCCGTCCACAACTCATGAGGAGTTTAAGGGACCGATTTTGAAGGTACATTGTTCAAAAGATAACATGCGGTCTGTAGTGCATATCTCCAAAAGGATAAAGGCAATGATGAATAACTCATCATGGACCTAATCATGTCCAACAAAGTCCTTCTTCTTCTCTCTGCTATGCCATTCTGTTGCGGAGTGCCTGACATAGTCAAATGGGATAAAATCCCATTCTCTAATAAGTGTCCCAAGAACTCATCAGAAAGGTATTCCCCACCTCGATTGGATTGAAGTGCCTTTATGGGTCTACCTAATTGTTTTTCCACTTCAGCCCGAAACTCCCTAAACTTGTCAAAAGTTTCACTTTTGTGGTGCATCAGGTACACATACCTATATCTTGAGAAATCATCAATAAAAGTGACAAAGTACTCATACCCTCCTCGTGCCCAGATGTTCATTGGTCCACAAACATCACTATGCACAAGTTCTAGAACCCCTTCGACCCTATTGCCCTTAGATTCGAATGGTCTTTTGGTCATTTTACCCTCTAAACAAGATTCACTTTGAGGTATTGATTTCACCTTTAAGTGATTTAAAGGTCCATCCCTTACCAACCTTTGAATCCTATTTAGGTTAATATGACCAAGGCGTAAATGCCAAAGATAAGTCTTATTAGAGTGAGAAGTTTTAAGTCTTTTAGAGTTATTATCATTCATCTCAGCATTAAGCAATAAGTCCATCTTAGGTTTAATAAAATATAGATTATTTTGCATCCATCTAGAACAGATAAAAGATTTGCTTTTACGAATCACCACTTTATCATTAAAAGAAACCAAGTAGGAGTCTTTAAATAAACAAGCTACAGAAATTAAATTCCTTTTAAATTTAGGAACATAAAAACAATCTTGCAAAAAATAAATTCCTATAATTATCAAAATAAAGATGGACGTGTCCTACTGCTTCCACTGAGACCAACGATCCATCGCCCATCCGAACTGTGAAGTCTTCATGCAGCAGACTTTTTGTTTCTTTAAACCCCTCCTTTGTAAAGGAAGTCCTTGCAATGCTTCTTGATATGCCCGACCTTCCCACAGAAGAAGCACTTAAGTTTCTTCAGGTTCTTCTTCTTCTTCCTCTTGCTCTTGGTAGTAGCAGGAATAAAAGACTTCCCGTTCTTGGCCCGTTGCTTTTTTCCATTGCCAGAGTTAGGATTGAAACCAAAAACAACTATCATGTTGGCCTCACCACACGTCCGGCCTGCCGATCTACGACCATCGGCCTACCAAACTGCGAGGTTTGGCATGCCGACCGAGTACAAATCTCCATTCCAGAAAATGTAATTTTAAATGCAATTCATCAATTTTATTTTCAACAATTCAAAAACATAAAATTAGAGACTCAGGAAATACCTGGGAGCATCATCGTTAATCTTCTAGATCCGTCTTCTCTGAATAATTATTTAATTACAAAATTGTTATACAAAATTCTTAAAAATTTAAAATTAAATAACAATTCCTAGACGGAGATGATAGTCCGTCATCTAATTACATGAAAAATCTAGATACACATTCTAACCTCTAAGGAACCATAAATTGCATAAATTAATTAATTAATAAATAATTAAATAAGAATTTAATCTACCATAATTAACTAATAAAAATTCACCACATAATCCATGACAATATATATAATATATAGAAACCTAGAGTGCCAACTCTCTATAAAATTAAATTAAAGCATAGGAGAGATTAAGATCAAAAAATTTATACATATAACATGATCACAAACTTGTAAATTTATGTACAAAACCTTGGCTCTGATACCAATTGTTGGAAAAATTAGTGCACAGTGAAATTTTTAAAATTTTACAACAGAGTATTTTTCAAAACACAAGTTTGACATGCTATATGCATAAATTAACTAGATCTTACTAACCTTTGTGTCCCGAAGAACCCTCGCAAAATATAAAGAGAAGTAACGTTCTAGAAGAGCCTCAACCAACTGGTCTTCTTTGCTATTCTCTTTCCATGACTGGAGTGAGTGTAGGCTCACACGTACAGCTCATCCACTAGGTGACACTCCTCCCAACCAATCGAGAGAACCCAAAGCAAGTGTTTGTGATTTGTGAACAAAATCTCTCAGAGAGTTTTTAGATTCTCACTAGCAGAGTATCACTTTTAATCTCTCAATGGATCTAAGTAACTCTTAAGACTTACTCCCTTTTTATAAAGATTGGTCCTGGGGTCAATCCTTATCAGATTAGGCCTCAAAAACTCGAAACAAAATCAAGTTCGGATCAATATCTGATAAGATTTGTATGGAAATGTGCAATCTTATCCTTCGCTGATCGGTAGGCTGAACCACCTAATTGGTAGGCCGAACAGGCCCCATCGGTAGGCCAAACACGTCCATCGGTAGGCCAAACTTGAATAAAAATCTCGCAAATCTTTTATTTTTCACCCGAGATTCTATAAGATAAAGTCTCAGTTTTAATTCAAATAACCCAATGGATAAGTTATCTGATCAAAACAACTTTATCTAGATAATCTCTAAGAAAATAAATTAATTCCCAATAATTCTATAGTTTATCTTGATCTAATTTATCTAAAATTAAAACAACCGATAAACAAACAAGAATTATCCGATCCTTACAATTCAACAAGTTTATCTTGAATTAATTTTTATCACAAAATTAATTGAACTGATAAATAGACATGAATTATTTGATTCTTTCAAATTTCAACCAATCTAATAAATCTGACATAAGTTACCAATTATTGGAAAAGCATGCCGTGTCGTTACAGGATGTTGTGAGCTAGCAAAGGGGACCAAATGGACCTATATAGTTCAAGCTCCCGATAATTATGAAACCCAATATCCCAGATATACATTTCATAATTATCAACTCCAACGCTACTCCACAAAAGCTTAGAGCTGCACTCTCGAACTACATAAAATTACGAAGCTCATATAGCTAAGTCTCTATGACATATCATAGTGTATCGTATCCTCATATGATAATCCATAATCGGTTTAAGGACAAGTCCTGTCTTACCTTCCTGATTATTTTTATCTTACGTTCCATTATCTCACCATCAGAAAACTTACCATCCAAAGATAGTATACCATTCGGTTACACCTATGTATCCAAATGGTTGAGCGCTCTAGTTTTCTAATTATAGGATAACACATATAAGAGGATATCATTATTCCTAAAGAGGAGCTATGGATTCCATATCTATGAATAACAAGTCTACGCTATCAAGAGTCATCCCTCCAACGTACCGGCATGCATACCACTATTAAGATGTTGGTGTCATCCTTTGGTACATCAAAAGACACAAGCCAAGACAATGGGCCTAATATTCATCTCAAGTTTAAGATACAACACAAATGATTGTCTAAAGTGAATCGATTTGTCGAGACAGAATTATTAATCTAAATCAATTCACTTTATGTCCCGATCCAACACATCATCACCTATGACAACGTACCAATCTTTCTATTTATGGACTCCACCTCCAATGGCCAAGACAAACTATCTCCCAATTGGGATATAGACAACATAACAATCTTTGCATGAATAAAGCACCCAACTTTATTCCTTCGATTACGGATCTTATGATTTAGACCATTACCTTAAGAATCATGTCTTCCGCATAATCTGTCCATCATATGCCCAATTCTTAAGGTTTAAACCGACAGTCTCAGACTTTTGTTTACTTAATATACATTCAACAAATATGAACGTAAAGAGGACAAGATTTGGTATATAATCAATGAATAATTCTTTATTGATAAAAATGTCTCCAAAAACTTATTACATTTTTATTCCTTAGGGCATACATGTCTAACAGAATTCCCTATGTACTTGGTGGTGGTAATATGCCTGTTTAGTCAGGATGTGTTATTTTGGAGGAATAGTGGGATGTAGTGGTCCCACAGGCAAAAGAACTCTCTAGGAGAGCACCTTCTGATGGTAAAGTATTTTAAAGCCTAGAGAGTGGCTTTAGAGGGAGAGAAGATGGCAGCCCATTAGTGGTGATTTTTGATTCCCTTCATGTATGGGGGTTGTTTAGGTCATGAAAAGGCTTTGTTTTGGTGGGGTTTTGTGGTATTTTTTGGTTCAAGCAAGTTAAGACATGGATCTTGGAAGTTCTTGTAGGTTTGCAAGAAGATATGGAAACTTGAGTTTTTTGACGGGTAGGAAATGGTGGAATTTGGTTATGAAATGGTTTTCCTTTGGTGGCTTGAGGTCAGAGGTGAATTTTGTAGAAGCTTTTGGGTGGTTTGGGGTAATGGTATGGTGGTTTTAGCTTAGGAGGAATGGTTGCCATAGTGGTTATGGCGATTTTGAGGTGGTGATGATGATAGGAGGGATGGTTGTTATAGAGTTTAGCTAGTTTGGTCTTGGTGGTCTGAGTGAAAAAGGTCGCATTCGTCTTATTTCAAGGGTACTAAGGGGGTATTTATAAAGGAAAATGGAGATCTAGTTTAGTTGAGGTCCTTCTACTTTGGGCATTTGGTTGGAGGTAGTTCCAAGTCTGGTTCTGCAAGAGTAGCCATTTGTGGCAACTTCCTACTGCGGGAGGTTTTCCGTCTAGATTTGAATTTCATATTTGGCGCGTGTCTAGGTTTGTTAGGGGCATTTAATGTTCAACCAACCTAAGAGTGCTATTTTGGGTGGCCTGTTACGGGGGTATCCAAATGAGGAAGCCTTGCCTTGCCACTTCAGGCAATGGTTAGGCCTTGGGGTTGGGTTCCTCTTTGACTCACCCTGATTGAGTGGAAATTTGTCTCCTGCAATAGAAGTCACATGACTCTGTAGCAAGGTTCCCTCGAGTGAGCTACTAAGACTGGCATGGTAGGTGAGTTGGTGCGATAGGTGGGCTAGAGAAGTTGACATGTCAGATGGGCCAAAAAATGGGCTCTTTGTAGTGTTGGGCCTAGGCTTCTAAGTGGATCTTTTTGGCTCTATTTTGCTCTTATTTCCTCCATACTTGTTCTATTCTAATTCCAATTAGACTTAAAACCTCCCAAGTGTGTCTAATTGGACAAAATAAAATGGGCCCATTCACGTTCCTTGGCCTTTTAAACCATGGCTCACTTAGAGGACCCTGCCTTATGACTTGGGTCCATGCACCTTACCTTGGGCCACGTTACGAGACATGGGCCAAGCTTGCATCTTGTGAAAAAAAGGCTATCAACACCCTATTAGTTAAAAATTAGAGTTATGCAAGTTGCATTTGCAGTGAGAACATGCTATATGAGTTTATTAATTCACACTGCCGGAGACAATGTCATTACTGATGCAAAGTGTAGTAAAGTCAAGTTTAGTTTTTATTCAGTCTAGAAATAGTTTTACGTTTAAAAACAGTACAATTTTATCACGCGATTAAAAATTTATATAAGTATTAAGTTATTAGGAGATTAGTTTTGGACTGTGAATAAGCAATAATGGAGAACTCGTTGTTAAGTCTATATAATAGAGTTATTCTATCTCTTTTTAGTGTTAAAGTTGGCTATGTTTTTAAGATTTTATTTACTTTTTATTTAATTATATTTAGTTTTATTTTTATTGTGTTTAATTAGATCTTGTTTGTTTTAATTTTATTATATTTAGTTTCTTTTTAATTTATTTTCTTTTATTTGGGTGGGCTAATTGGGTAACTATTAGGGCCCTTTTGTCACGGTCTTTACACATAGACGGTACAGACTTTGTAACTTCTTTTTATTGGCTCGGATGCTACCTAAAAGGAGCTGAAGTGACAATATGGTAGGTCATGACTCTGATGAATTATACGAAGGCTGTTTTGGCATTGGGAATGGCCGAAACAGGTTGTTTATGCTTGCCTTGTGGTGGCTTTGTCTAGGTTACAGCTTAACCTGGGTAGCCCCGAGGATGGTCGAGTCCAAGGGTGATACCCATTGCAATTCTGGATTCGTTGGAGATGAAAGCTTCGCTGAAAGAGGGCCTCCGAGCATACATGTGGTGTAGGGGAGTATCGTGAATAGTTATGGAGGAATTTTCTATATACTTAGTGATGGGAATATGCCCATTTGGTCAAGATGTAGTATTTTGGTAAAATGAAGGGGTTTAGTGATCCTACGGATGGAATAGCTTCTTAAGAGAGGGTCCCTGACAGGTGAAGTAGTCCTACAAAAGAATGACTCTGACAAGTGGGGTAGTTTAGAGCCTAGAGAGAGGTTTTAGAGAGAGAAAGAAGAGCAACCACTAATGATGGTTTTGATCCTCTTCATGCATGGAGGCTATTTGGGTAGTGGAAAGGGATGGTTTAGGGAAGATTTAACTATATTTTTAAGTCTAAATAGCGTTGAACAATGGTCTTAGATGTTCTTGGAGTTTACTGGAAAGTATAGAACGTTGAATTTTTTGGCAAGTGGGATGGTCGAATTGGGTCTTGGAATCGTCTTTCCTAGGTGGCCTAAGGTTGGTAATAAAGTTTAAGGAAGCTTTGAGGCAATTTGGTGGTAATTTAAGTTGGTGGTATGGTGTTTTAGGCTTGGAGGAAGTGGTGGTTATAGAGTTATGAGGTGGAAAGCGGGTGGAAAAGATGGCGGTTGTGGAGGCTCTTGGGTGGAGATGATGATAGGGAAGATGGCCTGAGTAGTATGGGGGTTCCCTCTTCCTTATTCTAAGAGTGCTAAAGGCTTATTTATAGAGGAAAATGGAGATTTAGTTTGGTTAGGCTTCTCCTACTTTAGGTATTTGGTTAGAGTAGTGATGAGACCGTTAAAGTATGCATTGTTCAAGGCTTAAATCATTTATTTATACGTTTATTTCTCATTAAATCCTCTAATTAGTAGGATTTTTGTGTTAATAAGTATTTTTTAGTCTTAGTATGAAAATATGTTTTAAAATGTATTTTTACTGTGTTTTTATGTTTAATAATATTTTTTGGTAATTTAGAGTCGTTTTAGTGTGTTAAATATGTGTTTACTTTGTAAATAATTAAAACCATAAAAATAATATATGGTAATTTTATTTTGAGTCTTAAAGTGTTTATAAATAAGTTTTTAGTTTGCAAATATGTTCTATTATATTTCTAGTAATTTCTAAAAATATTTTTTGAGTCTTAGATGGTATATCAATTAGGTTTCTTAATTTTAGAAGTTTTTATTTATTTTTAGTGTGTTTTATTATAAAATAAATATTTTTAAAATTATTGTAAATAATTTGTTGGTAAAATAATTAATTTTAATATGTTTGTGAGTTTTGGATTTAAATCTAGAGGAAAGATGGAGCAAAATGGTGCAACAAGGGGCAAAAAGAACCTCAAATGCATAAGAAATAAAAAAAATTCAAAATTAAAAGAAATGACATGTGATAAGCCTTGGACCGCACGATCAAGCCGCCAACTCAATCCGGGCTATCCACCTCTTGCTAGCTGTCCCCCATTATCTAGATTTAGTCTTGGATCTAGTGTTGTAGCTCCCATATCCGCTCATTTCTCTAGCCGTTGGATCAATGTGTTTTGACCTATCCAGCGATCGAGAAGAAGTTGTTTGCTTCACTTCATGATGACTCAATCCGTGGCATTTCTTTAGCCATTAGTTAGTGATCCGAGGGCTTTCATGTTTCCGATCAATGCGGGCGAAGCATTGAAATATTAATCAACACATTGTTGGATTGTCTTAGGCGGAGAAAGAAAAAAAAAAGACTCTAAATGCATCCTGATTTGGATGCAAGCTAATCAAATAATTAATAAATAAATAAATAAATAAAATATTAATCATATTAATAAAAAAATTTAAAATAGTAGAATTTTTCTTCTATAAAAGGAGGAGGGGGTTGCTCCCCCCTTCATTCACACTTTTAGTGTTAATGATGTGCCCTAGGCCAATTATGTAATGAACACATTTTGATTTTGTTACATTTGTATTTTATAAATAAAGAGGCATTTTCATTATTGTTTTTTCTTCTAATTTCATGAATAGTTAATTTTGCCTAAGGTCATCAAGTATGTGATTTCATAGTAAAATTCTTAGGTGAAAATTAAATTATATTCTAAATTATCCCTAGTCGGTTATTATTATTGGGATAATAATGAATGAAGACTAGTATGAAGTTTGACTGATGATTATGTTTTACTAATCATGTGTATGAGATACTAAGTCAACTCATAGATACATATTTGAGAAGTGATGTATTGGATCGACCCGCTATGAGAACATTGCATGGATAATTGTCATAAGTGATTCTCATCACAATAGTATTATCGTAGTCCTCTGACCTAAAATCACCATTATATCCTACATGACCAGTTCTATATTTTGACACATTCTAATATTATCTTTAACAGGATGATGGAATGGATTGTTGTTGGATATAGAGTGAATCATGTGAGAAATATGAGTGATTAAGAAGGAATTTGTCCCTCATTTATTATGAGAAAGATATCTATGGGCCCCTCGATAAGTTAGATTGAAGAAAAATGTATGGCCATACTGGAATGAATTGATAAGGGTTATCAATATCAGCCTACATAAGATCGAGAAATAATATGATTGAATAGTATAAGGATGATGTAAACCATGCCTTATGTTCAATCAAGGTATCTAGTGACAAAAGGACTTTAACACTTATTGTGGATTAGGTTATGTCGGATTATTGACATTCGCATAACTTGGGTAATTATAATGTCTTGCTAGAGGCCGCTTATGATTTGTGGGCTAGAGAAAGAATTTCAAGCCCACTACCAACGTTATGTGAACCTACAGGGTCACACACTAAGAACAGACCAAGAATTGAATTTTGGGTTTACTGTGTCTAGGTTCAATAAACCTAATAATGTCTAGATTCGATGTACTAGATATGTCTAGGTTCATTAAATTTGACATTATCTAGATTCTATGAATCATATTTGAATTATAGTTTACCCTAGTTAAAATCTGACTCTATCTCGAAGTCAAAATATACATATATCTGTTTTAGGGGTTCTGGCAGAATTAGAAAAGAAAAGACGTTCTCTTATTCTAAAAGGCAAAAACCATTAAAAACCCTAAAAATTAGAGAGAGTCATTTAACGCAAGGAGAGGGTGCTAGCACACCAATTCATTTTTTAGAGAGTCTGTTTGTGTGGATACCTATAGAGGGCGTTGCTCTGAGTAACAATGTCTGAATTCGATCTCGAATACAAAAAGCTCAAGTTAGGGCATCACTAGAGTGAACCCGCTCTCTTCCTTCCAGAAAATCTTGCCCTTTTTGTCATCCTGGTAAGATTCTATGACTTTCTTATTAATCTAATAGAATTGCATGAATCCTATGAGGGTTTTTTGGGAATTAATTTTGATTTTCTGCTGCTTATTTGAATCACAAAATCCAACAAAACCTAACATTTAGGCCTTTTGGCCTTTTCTTTCTTTCTTTCTTTCTTTGTTCAAATGTTGAGTTAGACTCAGCAGTACCCCTTTAGGGAGAAAATGCTATTAGGGCACTCCTTTTACCCCACTTTTAATATTAAAATAATGTCTAAATTAGTGTAGAGAGTTTTGTAAGGTAGAGAGATGATCTTAAATACATAATACTTAGTAGTATGGATTTTAACGCTATATCTACTTTGTAATATTTATGTTTTTATGGAATAAATTATATTTTTCAAGTCTTTAGTAATTATTGTTAGTGTTGTTATATTGCCCGTTTTTACATTAATACAACCATTTTTTTTTTGTGTAATTTAATTGTGTTGTGTAATTAATATTAATAATAATAAAATAATGCATAATTTTTATTTTATGGAATGTCTTTTACTGCAATATAACTTGTATATTATTGATTTTAGATATTTCAAAAGACAAAGTGTTGCCAAAATTATCATAAAAAATTATTCCTTTATATATAATAATTTTGATTTGTTATTATCTTTTGTATCTTAAAATTTTGTTAATTATAATTTAGTGACAATAGTTATAATTTTCACAATTAGTGTACAAAATTACGAGTGAGGGATAATTATTTTGCTACTATTTACAAGAAAATCTTTACTGTATTAAAGCTTACTATATTGTCGTTTTTAGTTGACCTATAAAATTAGTAAATGTACTTGTAATTAATAAAAAAGATATAATAAATATAAGTAATTATCGAAGCTTTACTATTTTAATTTTATGTTTTAAAATCATTTTAAAATTCTAAAAAATATTTATTTTTTTCAAGTTTTGTTTTGAAAAATCTCCTTCCACTTTAAACAAAAATTTTCAGTCTTTTAAAAACTCTCATAGTGGATACGACAACTTTTCTATGCTACATACGTCTGGGTTTAAAGAATCATTTTAGGCCATACACCACAAAAATTTTAGCGTCATTGCCGGAGAGGTTTCGTCACTTTATTAGATTGCTAAATTAAGCTAGAAAAATAGGTAAGTGATCTATCTCTATCCTTTGTAAATATTATTTTAATTATTTGCATGTTTTAATTAGTGTGTTTATTATTCAAAAAAATAAAATATTCAAAAATTAAAAATTAAAAAAGCGAATATTTTTCACTCACTACTTTATTTTTTTTGGATAAAGAAAAGTTTAGCATCTTGTCTTTTGTTTTGTAAGTTTGAGTAATCACAAAATTTTTTAGATTTTGTCAAAAAGGCCTACCATTAGGACTCGAGTCCACGACCACAAGGCTAAAACTTTTGCCTAAGAAAGTTGGAAATTCTAAGTGTGTTTGGCGTGACCCTCCAACGATCTGAGAATCTGATTGATCTAGCATTATTTAGGTTGAAAATTTTTCTTTAAAAAATTTCAAAAAATAAAAAAATAAAAAAATGTTTTGGGAAATTTATCAATATTTTGTTGTAGGTTTTTCTCAAAACACATGGGACCACTTTATAGTGCTTGATGGAGATATAAGAATTTGCTGGATTGGTTTCTTTACAATGATTTTTCTTGAGATTATCTTCTAGGAATTTTCTATGATGGGTTAAGTTCTAAAACTAGAAATTGGGTAGAAAAAAGAGATGGATCCACCACTCTTTACTAGTTACCAATAGACGAAGCCTATTATATGTTGGAAGATATGACTGAGTATGATTATTGGAGATTGAATAGTTTTGAAACTGACTTATGTTGGGAGAAAAATTCAAGCTTTTTGGAACCTTGGCTTGAAATTCAACTTGAAATTTTAGAGTCAACTTTTGAACTGCAAAATTCATTAAATACTTCAAATAGGGAGAGTTAGAAATCCTAAGAAAATATTTGGAATTTGTGAAGGGTATGTTAGGAAACAAAGAGGAACATTTGGAACTCATCTCTTTTGAGGAACAAACATCAGAAGAGGAATGTAAAGAAGAGAAACAAGACTTAGCTAAAGAAAAGGAACAAACATCACCTTTAGTCCTAGATTCTCAATCCTAGTTGCCATAAGAATTTACCAAAGACCATTCTTACAAAGATCCTTTGTGGTTACCAACTCCTCGACCACCTCTAGGATCGTTTTGAGGGACTTACCAAGAACATAAAATGAGTTCAAGTTTCTTGAGTTTAAATGTTTCAAATTTTGTCAATCTTGAGGGCATGTTCACACAAGACCCACATGTGGTGTCTTTCGACACTTACTATGTGAGGAAGCTGCTCTTTGATGACTATCCACCTGAAGTGGAGTTGGAAGAAAGAATTGCTAAATTTAGAGCATTAAATGATGGAAAACACTTTCAAGGCAATATCTTTATTTTTTCTTTTGTAATATATTTTGTGTGTTGTTGCGTGCTATTTTGATTTTCTTTTAAAAATAATAAAAAATTTTGAAATTTATTCCACCAGGAACACCACAATGGAATGGTGTGTCTAAATGGAGAAATCAAACTTTATTGGATATGGTTTGATCTATGATGAGTCAATTAGATCTTCCAATATCCTTTTGGGGATATGCTCTGGAAACTATTGCGTTCACACTGAATAGAGTTCCATCAAAGGTAGTTCAAACGACACCATATGAGAAGTGGACTGGGAAGTCGCCTAGTTTGTCTTTTCTTAAGATTTGGGGATGTAAGGCTTATGTGAAGCATCAAATTTTAGATAAATTGGCACCTAAATCAATGAAATGCCTTTTTGTGGGATATCCTAAAGAAACTAAAGGATATTACTTCTACAATGCTTCTGAGAACAAAGTGTTTGTTGCTCAGAATGGTGTCCTTTTAGAAAGAGAATTCATTTCTAAAGGAACCAATGGGAGTAAAATTCAACTTGAAGAAATTCAAGAACCACAAAATAGCATTGAACCACCTATGGAATCTCAACTGGATCAACAAGTAGTTGTTGAGCCTACACAAGTAGCACAAGGCCCGAGGAGGTCTGGTAGGACACGTCAGAGCCCTAAAAGATATGGAATTCTCTTAACTGATAATAATGATTTGATGATTGTGGATCAAAATGAGCCCGCATCCTACCAAGAGGCCATGAATAGCCCTGACTGTGATAAATGGCTGGAAGCCATGAAGTCAGAGATGCAATCCATGTATGATAATCAAGTATGGACTTTGATTGATCTGCCTGATGGTTTGAAGACTATTGGGTTCAAATGGGTTTTCAAAAAGAAAACATACATGGATGGCAATGTGCATACCTTTAAGGCAAGACTGGTTGCAAAAGGTTTCAAGCAAACACATGGTATAGACTATGATGAAACTTTTTCACCAGTTGCTATGCTTAAATCCATTTGGATTCTCCTCGCCATAGTTGCATACTATAATTATGAGATTTGGCAAATGGATGTCAAAACAACGTTTCTTAATCAAAACCTACTTGAGGATGTGTATATGACACAAATTGAGGGTTTTGTTAGTCCTGAGAATTCTAGAAAGGTTTGCAAGCTTCAAAATCCATTTATGGATTGAAGCAAGCATCTGAAAGTTGGAATCTTTGTTTTGATGAAGCAATCAAAGAGTTTGGTTTCATCAAAAATAAAGATGAGCCTTGTGTTTACAAGAAGGTTAGTGGGAGCGCAATAGTCTTTCTAGTGCTATATGTTGATGACATATTACTCATTGGAAACAATATCCTTACTCTACAAAATGTTAAATCATGGTTAAGGAATTGTTTCTCAATGGAATACTTAGGTGAAGCTGCCTATATTCTAGGCATCAAGATCTATAGGGATAGATCTAAGAGGCTTATTGGCCTAAGTCATAGTACATACATTGACAAGGTATTGAATAGGTTTAGTATGCAAGATTCCAAGAGGGGATTCTTGCTGATGTCAAATGGAATTAGTCTCAACAAGACTCAGTGTCCAATGACACATGATGAGCGAGACAGCATGAATAAGATTCCATATGCTTCTGCCATTGTATCCATCATGTATGCAATGTCATATACTTGACCTAATGTCTCATATGCCTAAGCATAACCAGCAGACACAAATCAGATCTAGGTGAAAGTCACTAGACAGCAGTCAAGAATATCCTTAAATATTTGAGAAGAACTAAGGATGCATTCTTACTATATGGAGGAAAGGAAGATGAGTTTGTTGTAAGTAGTTACACAGATGCCAGCTTCCAATCTGACAAGGATGACTTTTGATCACATTCAGGTTATGTGTTCTATTTGAATGGAGGTGCAATAAGCTGGAGAAGTTCAAAGCAAGACATCGTTGCTGATTCTACAACATAAGCTGAGTACATAGCCACCTCAGAAGCAGCTAAGGAAGCAATTTGGATCAAAAAGTTTGTTACTGGATTGGGTGTTGTTCCTAGTATATCAGATCCAGTAGACTTGTATTGTAATAATAATAGGGCCATAGCCCAGGCACATCAACGATCCAAACACATACTCAAGCGTTATCATCTCATTCGAGAAATCATTGAGAGAGGAGACGTAAAGATATGTAGAGTACCTATAAATGACAATGTTGCCGATCCACTTACTAAGCCTCTTCCACAGCCTAAGCATAAGAGTCATACTAGGTCAATGGGTATTAGGTACAATATTGATTGGGCCTAATGCAAGTGGGAGATTGCTAGTGATGTGCCCTAGGCCAATTATGTAATGACCACATTTTGATTTCGTTACATTTGCATTTTATTAATAAAGATGCATTTTATTATTGTTTTTTATTATAATTCCATGAATAATTAATTCTGCCTAAGGTCATCAAGTATGTGACTTGATAGTAAAACTCTTAGGTGAAAATTGAATTATATTCTAAATTATCCCTAGTCAGTCATTATTATTAAGATGATAATGAATGAAGACTAGTATGAAGTTTGACTGATAATTATATTTTACTAATCATGTGTATGAGATACTAAATCAACTCATAGATACATATTAAAGAAATAATGTATTGGATCAACCCGCTATGAGAATACTACATAGATAATTGTCATAAGTGATTCTCATCACAAAAGAATAATCCTAGTCGTCTGACCTAAAATCATCATTGTTTCCTAGATGACAAGTTTTATATTTTGACACATTCTAATATTATCTTTAACAGGGTGATGGAATGGATTGTTATTAGATATAGAGTGACTCATGTGAGGAATGTAGTGATTAAGAAGCAATTTGTCCCTTGTTTATTTTGAGAAAGATATCTATGGGCCCCTCGATAATTGAGACTGAAGAAAAATGCATGGCCATACTAGAATGAATTGATAAGGGTTATCAATATCAATATACTTAAGATTGAGAAACAATATGATTGAATAATATAAGGATGACATAAACCATGCCTTATGTTCAATCAAGGTATCTAGTGACAAAAGGACTTTAATACTTATTGTGGATTAGGTTATGTCGGGTTACTGACATTTGCCTAACTTGGGTAATCATAATGTCTTGCTAGAGGCCACTTATGATTTGTGAGCCAGAAATAGAATTTCAAGCCCACTACCAACATTATGTGAACCTACAGGGTCGCACACTTAGAACAGACCAAAAAACCAAATTTTGTGTTTACTGTGTCTAGGTTCAATGAACCTAATAATGTTCAGATTTGATGTACTAGATATGTCTAGGTTCATTGAATCAGATATTATCTAGATTCTATGAATCATATTTGAATTACTGTTTACCCTAGTTAAAAATCTTACTCTTTCTCGAAGTCAATATATATATTTGTTTTAGGGTTTTTGGCCGAATTAGAAGAGAAAAGGCATTCTCTTATTCTAAAAGGCAAAAAACATTAAAAACCTTAAACTTAGAGAGAGTCATTTAACGCAAAGAGAAGGCGCTAGCACACCAATTCATTTTTGACAGAGTCTGCTCGTGTGGATACCTATAGAGGGCGTTGCTCTAGGTAACAACTTCTGAATCTGATCCTAAATACAAAAAGCTCAAGTTAGGGTGTCATCGGAGTGAACCCGCTCTCTTCCTTCCAACAATCTTGCCCTTTTTTTCATCCTGGTAAGATTCTATGACTTTCTTATCAATCTAATCAAATTTCATGGATCCTACGAGGGTTTTGTAGGAATTAATTTTGATTTTCCTTCACTTATTTGAATCACAAAATCCAACAAAACCCAACGCATATCATATCATATCATAAAATACCATGGTATAGCATAATAGTGATCATGCATTTCTTAATTTTCAAAAATCATGCAAAATCATTTTATTTGGAAACTATTCCTCCAGTAGGCGAGATTCCTACTTACCTAATTTTCTATAATAGGATCTACTAACTCATCAAGTTTCCTACCCACTGCTTTTATATTTTGTGGAAGAACACCTACTGAAAGTGTAAGGTTAGCAAGACTTTATGTTGTTTAATTTAGCATAATCGTAGAAGGAATTAAATCCTTTATTAGAATAAAGGATCACAAAATCAATCATAATTATTACAAGGATTATTTAATCTAATCCTTATAATTTAGTTTTCCTTTTTCTTACTAAATTTAGTTTTTCTTAATTGTTTTTTATTATCTGTATTAGAGTTGATAATTAATGAATCAATTTAACAGTTAATTAATTATCTTATACATTAACTAAGTCTAAATAAAACCCCTTTGTTATTCTTGTTGGGCTCATAATTGCATAAAGTCCCAGTACTAGTTGTTATTCATTTTCTTATCCATTATATGCCCACTAACTCAAGAAGCACCTACAGTATTCTAAATGCTAGACTGTCGAAACTTTGATATGAGAAATGGCTTTTGAACTAGCACAAATGTTGGGCCCATATTTAGTGTCGTAATGTTGCAGGTCTTACTTGTTGAGTATCTACAACTTTCATTTTAAATTTCATTTGAAAAAACATTGAAGTTTTGTTAAGACGATCCATATTTCTTGTATGTAAAAATTTCGTGTCAAAATTCATCTTTTAGAATAGAGTTTGAATTGATAAACTGTAAACTATAGTGTCGTATTGTTTTTCAAGTACAACAATTCCTCTATTAGTCGTAAATTATAATTTTGCCATTAAACTGGCATTTTGTTTAAAATTAGTACCGTCCTTGAAAGATATTTTTTGGCTAGTTTTAAAAGTCACCATATAATCGTATGCTAGAGACAATTTTCTAAAAACTATTCTCTATGAAAGTTCTTCGTTTGGACAAGGTCTAAAACTTTTATGTTTCTGAAAATTCCATTGTTGGTCTTTAACATATCCGTTGTCGACAACTTTTTACAAACTTTACCAACTCAACAGTTTTTCATAAAAAAAATTTATAGCTTTTATAAATATGTTATAAAGTCTAGTTTAGAGACAGAATCTTTAAAAAAAAAATTCTTCCAAAAGTTTTTCATTTTGTCAAGATCTAAAAGTTTCTTGTTTTGCAAAAATTGTGATTTAGACTTTTTGGAGGTTGTTTTAGTCAAAAACAAAACTACAATATTTTGGAACATTAAACTGTACAGTTTTCTTGAACTATCCATAATAATGTTTTAGAGACAGAATTTAAAAAAAAAAAAAATTCTTCACAAAAGGTCTTCCTCTCATTGAGATTTAAAACTTTTGTGATTCATCCTTAAAATAGTCTGTTTCACCAAAAATTATGGATGCCCACTATTTATACAATTTTTGGGCAGTTTAAAAAAACGTCCAAAACTTCATCTTAGAGTTGGAACTATGAAAATCTTTGGTCATGAAGATTTGATCAAAATGTCTTTGAGAAAATTCTGAAATCGACCTCTAAAGAGTCCATAGAAAGCAAATTCTTTTTTTTTTTTTGAGCTTGAACCACAACTAGACCTAAGCATGTTCACTTCCCATATTGTATAGGCTAAACTTTAACAACAAAAACTCACAAAGACCAAAATAAATACACAAATAGGAGCTTATTACATGCCATAATCACTTAAGATCATAAACTAAACCAAAATTTAGAAAAAGGAGAAGAGACTAGTTTTTACCCTTGAAGAACAAGTTTTGAGTGGCTCCTACTTGGTCTCCTTCTTCTCTATAATTTTAGCTAAGTGACTTTGGTGATATGTGAAGGAAAAATTTAAGAGAGTGAGAAGAAACCAGTCATATACTTAGGGGGAGTGGAAGAAAAGAGCAAAAGTGAACTCTTGGGCAAGAAGGATAAGGAAAAATTCAAGAGATAGAGAGGGAGAGGAAGCCGATTTTACATTTAGGGGGAGTGGAAGAAAAGAGCAAAAATGAACTCTTGGACAAGAAGGATCTATTTATATAGAAAAGGCTAATTACACTTAGTTTCATAACCTTGGATAAGAAGAATATATTTATAGTGAAAAGGCTAATTAAGCCTAATTTTTTGGTTAATGAAAAAGTGGTGAAAAAGGTTGTCATGTACATAGGGATTGCTATCAAATTCTTACTCATAACTGTTATTAAAATAATCTTAATTTTATCAAGAAAATTAAAATAATAATAAAATTCAAAAATAAAAATAAAACTACTCTAAAATTAAAAAGAAATCAAGATGCAAATGGCAAGAAAATCAATGGTATTGAACTCTAGAGGTTTCAATTTTTTCTAACCGTCAACTATGCCTTTTTATTGTCAATTTATTTCTAATTAATCTTTCCAATTTATTAACTAAGAACCCTAATTTATTTCAATTCTTTCTCTAGAGTGCCAAGTGAATATATTCCTAAAAATTGATTTCGATATCTCTATAAAAATTAAATTATCAAAAATTCATTAGGATTTATGGTCCTTTTTCAATAATTACATAAGAATTATAGGACTCTCAAACTCTATAAAATCCTAAGTCATACTATCCAAAAATCACATCTAAAATTCCCCCTCTTGAATGTCGAGTTCTAAACTCTAAATCATCCAATTCATGGCCAGTAAATCAGAAGCATTAAGAACAAAATAATATGACTAAACCGAAGGAAAATATATTAAAAATAATTAAATAACAAAAGATATAATTTGACATAGGCTATATGTAGCCTCTAGAAAAATGAAATTAGTTCATATTAAGATAACATAAAGCACAAATAATTTTCTTAAACATGAAACAAGAAAAAAGAAAAACTAGTTTTGAAGATGATGAATGCTTTTGTCTCTCGACTTTGCAGTCTTCTTCTCCTCCATGAAGTCTCCTTTCTGACATATTTTGCCTTCAAAAGCTAACCAAAAGCTCTCCCAAAAGTCTGTCTAAAATCCCTAATTAAACCCTAAAAAGTCTTATTTATGGGTTTTAAGCAAAGTGAAAAGCTTGCTGAAAATTTAGAATTTTTCACCCTTGGCATGCTCTATAGCACCGCTTATTGAGGGTAAAGCGCCAAGTCCTTTGGAACTGTGGGATAACAAAAAACTAGTCATTGCTTTTCCTTCTTTTCAATTGAAAGCAACTATTTTTTTTAATTATTCCTTTCCTTTTCAACTCACAAATGCCAGCAGCAAAACAGAGCAATTCCATGTAAATGCATCTAAAGGAAGCAAGTTGCATGGCCGTTCTTGATTCACAAATCGGAGCTAGGTTAGGGTCTGTAGCGACATGTGTTGGAAAAATAGTACGCAGTGGAATTTTAATAATTTTATCTTAGAGTATTTTCCAAAACACAAGTTTGACATGCTATATGCATAAATTAACCAGATTTTACTAACCTTTGAATGCCGAAGAACTCCCGCAATTCGTGAGAGAAGTAATGTTCTAGAACAGCCTCAACCAATTGGTCTTCTTTGTTATTCTCAATCCACGATCGGAGTGAGTGTGGGCTCACATGTACAACTCTTCCTCCAGGTGACTCTCCTTCCAACCAATTGAGAGAACCCAGAGCTAGTGTTTGTGATTTGTGAACAAGAGCTCTCAGGGAGTTTCTAGATTCTCACCAGTAGAGTATCACTCTTAATCTCTCAATTGATCTAAATAACTTGTGAGACTTACTCCCTATTTATAGAGGTTGGCTCTAGGGTTAGTCCTTATCAGATAAGGTCTCAAAAATTTGAATCAGAATCATATTCGGATCAATATCTGATGAAATCTGTGTAAAAACACGTGATCTTTTTTTCGTGCATCGGCAGGCTGATCTGCCTAACCGATAGGCCAAACTTACCCCATCGATAGGCCAAACTGTCGAAAAAAATCTCAATGAATCTTTTATTTTTCACCCAAGATTCTATAGGATAAAGTCTCAGCTTTAATTCAAATAACCCAATAGAGAAGTTATCTAATTAAAACAACTTTATCTAGATAATCTCTAGGAAAATAAATGAATTCCTAATAATTCTACACGTTTATCTTGACTTAATTTATTCAAAATTAAATCAACTGATAAACAGACAAGAATTATCTGATCATAATAATTCAACAAGTTTATCTTAAATTAATTTTGTCACAAAATTAATTCAACCGATAAATAGACATGAATTATTTGATTCTTTCAAATTTCAACCAATCTAATAAATTTGACATAAGTTACCAATTATTGGAAAAGCACGTCGTATCGTTATAGGATGTTGTGAGCTAGCAAAGGGGACCAAATGGACCTATATAGTTCAAGCTCCCAATAATTACAAAACCCAATATCCTAGATATACATTTCATAATTATCAACTCCAACGTTACTCCACTAAAAGCTTGGAGCTGCACTCTTGAACTACATAGAATAACGAAGCTCGTATAGCTAAGTTTCTATGACATATCATAGTGTATCGTATCCCAATAGGATTATCCATAATCGGCTTAAGGACAAGTTCTATCTTACCTTCCTAATTATTTTTATCTTACGTTCCATTATCTCACCATCGAAAAACTTATTATCCAAAGACAGTATACCATTTGGTTACCGATGTATCTAAATGGTTGAGCGCTTTAGTTTTCCAATTACAGGATAATGCATATGAGAGGATATTACTACACCTAAAGAGGAGCTATGGATTCTATATCTATGAATAACAGGCCTACGCTATCAAGAGTCATGCCTCCAACGTACTAGCATGCATACCATTATTAAAATGTGGGTGTCACCCTTTGGTATATTAAAAGACACATGTCAAGACAACGGGCCCACTATTTATCTCAGGATTAAGATACAATACAAATGATTGTCTAAAGTGAATCGATTTGCCAAGACAGAATTATTAATCCAAATCAATTCACTTTATGTCTCGATCCAACATATCGTCACCTATGATAATGTGCCAATGTTTCTATTCATGGAGTCCACCTCCGATGGTCAAGAAAAACCATCTCCCAACTGGGATATAGACTACATAACAATCTTTACATGAATAAAGTGCCCAACTTTATTCCCTCTATTGCGGATCTTATGATTTAGACCATCACCTTAAGAATCGTGTCTTTTGTATAATCTGTCCATCATATGCCCAATTCTTAAAGGTTTAAACCGATAGTCTCAAACTATTGTTTGCTTAACATAAATTCAACAAATATGAATGTAAAGAAGACAAGATTCGTATATTAATAATAAATAAATTCTTTATTGATGAAAATGTCTCCAAAAACATATTACATTTTTACTCCTTAAGGCATACATGTCTAACAACATGGGAGAGGCGATTGGAGAAAAGGCTGGGCGCACAGGTGAACTTGTGGAACACGAAACGCAGAAACATTATTGGAGGACCCCTAACAGTGTGGGACCCACAACTCTGTTACCATGTGTTGTTGTCTTGTGCTGACTTGCACAAGCGCAATCTGATGCTTCCCCAGCTACTCTAGCGGCAAGCGAGGGCAAGTGGAAAGCTAACAGATTTTGCGCACTGCTCCCTTTTTTCACGAGTATTGATTCATATTTGTAGATTCTTTTTTACTTTTTCTCAAAGTGCCAAATTATCTACTTACCGTTGATACTTGTTTTTTTACAAGATGGAAGCCCAATCTATCCTCATGATATAGCTCGAGGTAAGGTACGTGGACCCAAACCATGAAGGGGATTCTCCAAATGAGCTGTGGTTTGGTAGGCCAAAGAGTGCAAATGGGTCTATTTTATTTTTGTTCAATAAGACTTTTAACTCACTTGGGGAGTTCTAAGTGTAATAGGAATTAGAATAAAATAGGTATGGAGGAAATTAGAGTGAAATAGAACACAAAAGACCCTCTTAAGAGCCTACGGCTAACATTAGGAAAAGGCCACTTTTCATCCCATTTGACGTGACAGGCCACCTATTGTGCTAGGTCACCCATCATGTCAGCTCATCCGCGCGTCAGCCTTAACAGCTCACCCATAAGAGTCCTGTTGTAGGGTAATACCATCCCCTGTAGCAAGAGACAAGTTTTCCTCAATTAAGGGCGGGTTAGAAGGAACCCAGCACTAAAGTCTGAGTTTTGCCTAAAATGGCAAGGCAAAGCTACTTTCGCATGGATACCTCTATAGCAGGTGACCCAAAGTAGCACCCCTAAGTCAACTGATCATTAATGCTCCTAACGCGCTCAATCCTGTACCAAAGATCAAGTTTAAATTTGGGATGGAAACCTCCTGCGGCAAGAAGTTTCCACATGTGGTTGCTCCCGCGAAACCAAACCTAAAACTACATGTTGTGTTGCCCAAAAATGATTCTTTAAATGTGGACATATGTAGTATAGAAAAGTTGTTGTATCTACAAGGAGTAGGTTTTTGAAAAATTAAAAATTTTCAGTTTAAAGTGATAAGGGATTTTTCAAAACAAAACTTAAAAGAAAACAAATATTTTTTGAGAATTTTAAAATAAGATTTTAAAACATAAAATAAAAACGGTAAAGCTTCGAGAATCCCTTGTATATTTCGTAACTGATATGGAATTTTAACTCTAATAAATTATCTAAAGCATTTGATTTATTATATCATTTCCTATTAATTGCAAGCACATTTACTAATGTTATAAGTCAACCAAAAATGACAATATAGCAAGCTATAATGTAGTAAAGATTTTTCCTATAAAAGGTAGCAAAATAATTACCTCACTAGTAATTTTGTGCACTAATTATAAAAATTATAACTGATATTACTATAATTATAATTAACATAATTCTAACATATAAAAGATAATAACAAATCAAAATTATTATATTTAATTGGAATAAACTTTTACAATAATTTGGCAGCTCTTCATTTTTTGAAATATCAAAATTTGACAACATAACAAATTATATTGCAGTAAAAGACATTTTATAAAATTAAGCATTATTTTATTACTATTAGTGTTAATTATGCAACACAATTAAATCACATAAACAAAGCATGACTAAATCTATATAAAAATGAACAGCATAACAACATTAACAGTAATTACTAAATACTTGAAAAATATAATTTATGCCATAAAAATATGAACATTGCAAAGCAGATATATAGTTAAAATCTATACCAAAGTACTATGTATAAGATTATCTTTCTACCACACTAGACTCTCTACACTAATTTTGGTATTATTTTAATATTAAAAATGGGGTTAGAGGAGTACTCTAATAGCATCTCCCTCCCCTTTTATAGTAAAAAAAATTATACTATTTAAAATTTTTTAACTATTTTATTTATCTATTTATTTATTTATTTATTATTTTTTTATTATTTGATTCGGTTGCATATGAATCAGGATGCGTTTAGAGTCTTTTTTTTTTCTTTCTCCACCTAAGACAACCCAATAATGTGCTAATTAATGCTCACAATTTAGTGCTTCGCCTACATCGTTTGGATGCATGAGAGCCCTTGGATCGCTGACCGAAGACTAAATAAACATCATAAATTGAGTCAACATGGAGTGAAGAAAACGGCTTCTTATCGATCGTTGGATCAATCAAAACACGTTGAGCTGATGGCTGGAGAAGCGAGCGCTTGTGGGAGTTACAACACTAGATCAAAGATGGAATCTGAGATAGTTGGGGATAGCTAGCAAGAAGTGGACGGCTGGAATTGATTTGGCGGCTTCATCGTGCGGTTCAGGGTTTGCCATGTGTTATTTCTTTTAATTTTGAATTTCTTTTAATTTCTTATGCATTTGAGGTCCCTTTTTTGCATCGTTTTGCTCCGTTTTCCCTCTAGATTTAAAATTTGCAAACACACTAAAATTAATTATATTACAAACAAAATATTTACAATAATTTTAAAAGTATTTATTTTACAATAAAATGCATAGAACATACTAAAAATAAATAAAAACTTTTAAAATTAAGAAACCTTAGCAAATATACTTTCTAAGACTCAAAAATATTTTTAGAAATTACTAAAAATATAATAGAACATATGTATAAAATAAAAAAATTACAAGCACTTTAAGGCTTAAAATAAAATTACAATACATTATTTTTATGGTTTTAATTATTTACAAACTAAATACATATTTAACACACTGAAACGACTCTAAAAATTACCAAAAATATTATTGAATATAAAAACACAATATATACATTTTTATACATATTTACATACTAAGACACAAAAATACTAATTAACACAAAAATGCTATTAAGTAGATGATTTAATAAAAAATAAAGTATAAATAAATGATTTAAGCCTTGAAAAATGTATACTTTTACAGTCTCATCACACCCCCAACCAGTTTATTTATAGTCGCTTGCAATCATAGCAATAAAATTTTAAAATAATTTACTGAATATTCACACAATGCAAACCATTTAACTATAATTTGACTCACCTAACTAAGTAGACTAACAAACAATTTTATTTGAATTAGTACAAAAAGATATGATGAATAATTATGAAGTTTCATCAAAAACTAAGAATAAAATTGTTTTGATATTTTGATTTAAATAACTCCTACAGGGAGGAACATGTTAAATTTATTTGTTAGAACAATTAAGAATAGAAATATATATAAAAATTAAACAAACTTTACAAGGGTGGATAGTACAATGTTTGGCTCCCTTAAGCTTTCTCCATAACCCATTTAATGAGCTTTGGGCTAGTACCTCCCAAGCCAGTTGGCCTAAGGTACTTAATGTTAAAGCACCCTGTAGAACTTACTTACTCAAGTTAAAGAGGCTACAAAACCAAACTTATCCAACTTTATTTTATTTGTTTACAACTTTACACACTCTATTTATTTACACTTTCTTTATTTCTTATTTTCATTTTTTAATTAATTAGGTAATTAATTTTGAAAATGTTACTATATTTAATTGTTCATCTTCACAAAATAACAAAACTTAAATATTCTTAACTTTGACTTACCACCACAATTAACCATTATAATGCATGTAAACGAATGGCTTACAAACACTTTGAAAAATAAACATATAAAAATGTTAAATAAAATCAAAATTTTAGGAGTCTATAAAGTTAAAAAATTCAAAGAATAGACAAATGATATTACATTAATGTGAAATTTAGAAATCAAGACAAAATAATATCACATTAATTACTAAGAAACTAGTATTTATAAAACATTTTTTAGATTTTTTTTATTTTTTGTAATTTTATGACTCACAAAAACAAAAGAGTTTTACAAAACACTCAAAATCTAGAGCAAAAACCAAAAAAAGTGAGCAAAAAATAAAATAAATTTTGCATAGCAATGAAGCACAACCCTTTCCCCCAGCTTAAATTGTACATTGTCCGTAATGTATAAAAAGAAAAAAGTGAGAGCAGTCAAAATATTACCTGAATCAGCACAATTGCAGAAATGATATGTAGCAAACTTAACAAACCAAACTAAACATACTAAAATAAACACACAACAATATATTACAAACTGGATCTTTTAAAGTCAGATTCCTAAGACTTTATTTTTTTTGAAAATTAAAATCACTTTTTCAATTCTTCAAAATGTGTTTCAAGAGGCTGCAAGTACAAAATACTTACTAATAACAATGACTATATCCTCCTTAATCTCAGCCATTTTAAATGAATTAGTAAGCGATTTAATTTCAAAGATTTTTTTAAGGAAAATTAAAATGTGAAATTAAAACACTTTTTTATCAAAAATTTATTTGAAAATCCAAACAAATTGCATTTACAAAATTAAAACTTTTAGAATGTACGTTAATTGTGAGACTATCCCACAATCTCTAAGATCATCAATGAATTCTTGGTTTAAGTATTCACCACCTCGATCTTATCGAAGTGCTTTAATACTTTTACCAAGTTGATTTTGTACTTCATTTTTGAAAATTTTGAACTTTTCAAAACATTCATATTTTTGTTTCATTAGATAGACATAGCCATATCTACTGAAATCATCTGTGAAAGTAATGAAGTACTGAAAACCTCCTCTAGCAGTGGAACTTAATGGTCCACATACATCAGAATGTACAAGGCCCAATAAGTCATTAGCCCTTTCATTATGTCCAGTAAAAAGGTGTCTTACTCATTTTGCCTAATAAACAAGACTCGCATACTTCAAATGATTCAAAATCAAATGAATTCAAAAGCCCATGTTGATGGAGTTTTGAAAAGCATTTCTCATTTATATGGCCCAAACGACAGTGCTTAAGACAAGTGGAGTTTAAATCTTCAGATTTAAACTTCTTTGTATTAACATTATAGATGGACTTTTTGTTTGTGTTTTCAATGTTCAGAACATAAAGACCATTCGTTCATGGAGCATATCCATAGAAAATGTTATCACGGTAAATGGAGCATTTATTATTCCTAATAATAAACTCAAAACTTTCTTTGTCTAAACAAGAAACAGAAATAATATTCCTACTCATAGCAAGTGCATAATAACAATTTTCTAAACTTAAAACAAGTCCACTAGGCAAAGTTAGCTCATATGTTCCTACAGCTAAAGCAACAACTCTTGCTCCATTTCCAACTCGTAGGTCCACTTTGCCTTTAGCCAAGATGCTACTCCCCTTAAGACCCTGCACATAAGTACAAATGTGAGATCCAGATCCTATATCTAATACCCAGTAATCAGAAGTAGACAAATTGCCTTCTATAATATAAATACCTGAAGGAGTAGTCGCACTACTCTTCTTCTTCTTCAAATCATCCAAATAGAGCTTGCAGTTTCTTTTCCAATGACTAGGCTCATTGCAGAAAAAGCATACTCCCTCCTTTGGTGGTTTAGCCTTAGGTTCAGGATTGGGCTTGGGGTTGGGCTTGGGTTTCTTAAAGTCCTTGGGAGCCTTATTTTTGCTCTTACCCTTTCCTTTCCTTTTCATACCTTTCCCTTTATTAACCATCAGAATATCTTTGGTATTCTTGATTTTCAGTTCAACAGTCTTAAGCATCCCATGCAACTCAAAAACAGTTTTCTCCATATTATGCATGTTGTAGTTCATAACGAACCCATCATAAGCATTTGGCAAAGATTGGAGAATGATGTCAACAGCCAACTCTTGGCTAATCTCAAGACCAAGTTTTTGCAAATGATCAAGATGACCCTTCATCTTTAGAACACGAGGACTCACTGAACCACCAACAGTCAACTTGCACGAGAGTAATGCCTTTAAGGTGGCAAACCTCTCAATTCTAGCTTTCTCTTGGAACATTTCCTTGAGATGGCCTATCATGATATAAGCCTCCATTTCCATCAGTTGCTTCTGAAGCTCTGATTCCATGCTTCCAAGCATGAGGCAAGTGACATCAACAGAGTCATTTAGATGCTTACTGTGAGCATCCTTTTGAGCTCTAGGAGCATTAGCAGCTGGTTCATCAAGGATAGGTTGATCAAGGACATATTACTTCCTCTCTTGCTTAAGAACAATTCTCAAGTTTCTGTACCAGTCAAGGAAGCTAGTCCCATTAAGCTTATCCTTTTCAAGGATTGTTCGCAGTGACAAGTTAGATGTGGTGTGTGATGCCATTATCTACAACAGATATATACACAAAGTAATTAGCATTTTTTTAAATAATTTTTTACGAGGCATAATTTAAATCCCACAAATTTTATTAAATTAATAACCCTCAATATTAATTTGGCAATCACACCAATTGTAATTTTAGTGGGCCAAGATCCATATTTCACCTTACTTTAAGTAAGCTTTGGCTTATCACCTAAAGTATGGTTATTTAGGTAGGTAACACTTTACCAATTGCATCTTATGTAACTCTTGGATTTATATATGGGATTTGACATCACATGTCCTGACTAATTATAATCCCATCTAATGCCCTAGGTCGAAAACCATCTTGATAACCTAGTTAAGTCTAACCATTTCAAACATATGGATATCACTATTATCCATCTTGTCTTACCTAGATGGCTTAACATACCCTGCTTTGGTAGAACCTATATTTAGCAATCCAAGTCTTGATAAGTGTTGAATTGTGGGAGGCATTTTAATGACTTAATATTAAGTCGCATCACATACATAGCATCATATATACAACATCACATACGTAGCGTAATAATAACACAAGAAACGTGTCATAGCATGGCCAAAATTTAGATTGATCTTCATAAGCCAATATGAAGGTTAATGGTCGATCCCAGGAAATCTTCATCTCCATGGATTTCCTTAGATTGCCACAAACAAACTCCATCTTTTGCCTCCATCTTGGACCTCCATCTATCTTGATCTTGGGCTTTGATTTTACGTTACAAATTGCAATCTAAACTATTCTATTTCTACTAAATAAATAAATAAATTACAACAAATTAAAAAATGACACGCAGGCCGTATTTAAAATTACAAACCCAAAATAAAATTAAATAAACCTGCCAATCACATTGGTATAAAAGGGCCATGCTATGCACCATGCAATTCACACTAAACACATAAACACAATAATATAATTTCATTATAGTTAAATTTTTATTATGACCAAAACGATTTATATGACGAATCAATTTGGGGTCAAGGGGCAGCGCTCCTGGCAGTGGTTAGGGGCACTGCCCTAAAAGTTAAACAATTTACTTTACTCATTTGAATGAGTTGCTGCCTAAATCCATTAATTTTAATTAATCAGATTACCTAATCTGTTCATAACAGAATTAATTAATCTTTGTTTAACACTTAAACAGATTCATGAAATTTATTGACCTGTTCTAAACCGATCATCCTTGTTTAACAATTAAACAGACCCTATGATATATATTAATATATTCAAAATAGATTACCATTGTTTAACATTTAAACAGTCCACCATCTTAATAAAACCGAAATCATATTTATAGTATATTGTTTAATCATCTTAAAATAGATTACTAGATTCTGGTTAAATTGAAATATTAATCAAATTAACAATAATAGATTACAAGAAATAGTAAACGTATTAATCAAATAAAACCACAAACACATGAATCTAATTAATGTATAAATCGTATCCATGCATATCACATATACAGAGAACCATATAAAATCAATTTAATTGAATTCGCAAGTTGTTTTGATAGCAGTGTTGGGTTTTGTTGGATTTTGTGATTCAAATAAGCAGCAAAAAATCAAAATTAATTCCCACAAAACCCTCACAGGATCTATGCAATTCGATTAGATTGAGAAGAAAGTTATAGAATCTTACCAGGATGATAAAAAGGGCAAGATTGTTGGAAGGAAGAGAGCGGGTTCATTTAGGTGACACCCTAACTTGAGCTTTTCGTATTCAGGATCGGATTCAGATGTTGTTACCTAGAGCAACGCCCTCTATAGGTATCCACATGAATAGACTCTCTAAAAAATGAATTGGTGTGCTAGCACCCTCTCCTTGCGTTAAATGACTCTCTTTGATTTTAGGGTTTTTAATGTTTTTTCCATTTAGAATAAGAGAATGCCTTTTCTCTTCTGATTCATCCAAAAGCCCTAAAACATATATATATATATATTAACTTTGAGAAAAAGTCAGATTTTTACTAGGGTAAATTGTAATTCAAATATGATTTAGATAATGTCAGATTTAATGAACATAGACATATCTAGTACATCGAATCTGGACGAATCTTAAGTAGACTAATATTGATAACCCTTATCAATTTATTCCAATGTGGCCATACATTTTTCTTCAGTCTAACTTATCAAAGGGCCCATAGCTATGTTTCTCATAATAAATGAGAGACAAATTCCTTCTTAATCACTCACATTCCTCACATGATTCACTCTATCCAACAACAATCCATTCCATCATCCTATTAAAGATAATATTAGAATGTGTCAAAATATAGAACTTGTCATGTAGGAAACAATGGTGATTTCTGGTCAGAGGACTAGGATAATACTAAGGCGGTACAAAAACCACCTTGCACCAGCCAAACGCCCTGGCCCGTGCCCGCCCATCTCGAAAAAAGCAAGTTTACATTAACGACCTACTGGTGGGTGGGTCCAATATATTTAGGTGGGCGGGTTTGGTTTTAAGTTTTTGAGGGCAGGTTCAACCCGAACCCGCCCGCTTATATATTTAAAAAAAAAACTTATCATTTATTTGATTTTGTTCTTATTTTAGAGATGATTGAACAATCCAACACTCCAAGCACGTGCTCGGCTGCCTCTTGACATATTGGAAACTGGAAATTCTCTTATTATTTTGTGAAGTGATCAAAATTCCAATCAAGTAAGTTAGTAGAGAAAGGCCCTAAAAATAAAAAGAACACTTGACTTTGTTCGTCATTTCATTTGTAGCATTCTATTATTTTCGAACCCAGTGAATAGGCTTTAATCTTTATGGACTCTTGAGTTTGTTCATCACTTCATCTGTAGTTGATGTTTCTTGTTGTAGTGAATGATTATGTTTCTTAATTTATACTTTTGAATATACTCACTGTCTTTAGGCATCAAACTTGCTTGTTGTTAGGAATACTTTATGTATTATCATCTTATATTTTCTAAAAATTTTCTTCACTTTTTAGAAAAAAGGTCCAAAAAATTACATTGGGCAATAGCATAGGTCTAAACCACCTCAACCTACCCGCACCTGCCCGCAACCACCCAAAACCAAACCGATACCACCTGCCATGTGGTGGGCGGTTTGTGGGTTGATTAATCACCAACCCACCATCCAAAAAAAACCACACTGCACCCGCCCAAAAATCTGTCAAACCGCCTATTGTTCACCCCTAGAAAATACTATTGTGATGAGAATCACTTATGACAATTATCCATGCAGTATTCTCATAGCGGGTCGATCCAATACATCATTTCTCAAATATGTATCTATGAGTTAAGTTAGTATCTCATACACATGATTAGTAAAACATAATCATCAGTCAAACTTCATACTAGTCTTCATTCATTACCATCCTAATAATAATGACCGACTAGGGATAATTTAGAATAGAATTCAATTTTCACCTAAGAGTTTTACTATCAAGTCACATACTTGATGACCTTAGACAGAATTAACTATTCATGGAATTAGAATAAAAAAACAATAATGAAAATACCTATTTATGAATAAAATGCAAATGTAATGAAATGAAAATATGGTCATTACATGATTGGCCGAGGGCACATCACTAACATTATGATATGTTATGCCATGGTGTACCTTGTTATGGTATGTCTGTATTTCACGTTATCACATGCTAAGTTAAGCTATGCTATGTTTATTTCATGCCATGTTATGATTATGTCTTATGCAATATGTGTATGCAATATTAAACTGTACTACTTACTCACTTTAAGTTAAGCATATTTATGATATGCGATATGTGATGCTTTGTAACAACATGTCATATCCAAGACAAGACAAGTTAACCTCTCGACCTACGGGAAGGCATTTGGTTTATTTTAGTTTAGTTTAGTTTAGTTTATGATCTTGGTGTCATTGGGGATCTCACAAACCCTGACCTCTTGAGAATCACATGCAACCGGTGCGAATACCAGGTCCATTAAGTAAGAAAAGACATGTACATAACATATCTTCATAATAAAGCTTAATCATGTATGATTTGATAAATGTTTTAAGTTATGTTTTGTGAGTAAAGTTCCTACTTACTAAGCAAAAGCTCATTTAGTTTTCCTCACATTGTAGGTAAGAATTTTGTTAGCAACACTTGATGGGTAGTGACAAGTGGCGGAGGAAATGGTGGAGATGGAAATAGCTACCGCTTATGCAAATATAATTTTTACAGTATGATTTATATTAAAACTATGTATGAATATATGTTCAAATGGTATGATGGAAATGTTTGTTGATGGCTGAAGTTTTTGTCATGCAACCTTTGTCTAAAAAGTTTAAGATCACTATGTTGCAATAGATATTGCAACATATATGCAATATAAGAAAAATATATCGATGTTTGACTTTAGAAATGTTTTCAAAAGTTTTAATTTAAATTGATAAATGTTGTAAGAAATTATTATTATGTTTAAAAAAATTATTCCGCAAATCTAAGTACTTAACGATAAGATATGTATAATTATAAGATTATATAATTTAGTAATAACCACATAAGTAGGGTTGTGAATCAGTGTCTATAAACACACTCCAAAATAACCCCAAATATATGTTGGAAAAATAGTACGCAGCGAAAATTTAAAATTTTTTTATACTAGTGTATTTTTTAAAACATAAGTTTGACACTTTATATGCATAAATTAACTAGATCTTACTAACCTTGTACGTCGAAAAGCTCCTGCAATCTGTGAAGAGAAGAACGTTCTAGAAGAGCCTCAACCAACTGTTATTTTGCTATTCTCTATGGACGATCAGAGTGCATGTGGGGGCACGTCCTACAGCTCGTCACAGGTGACTCTCCTTCCAACCAATTAAAAGATACCAAAAACTACCATTCGTGATTTGTGAACAATAGCTCTTAGGGTAGTTACAGAGACTCACAGTATAGATTGGTCACTCTTGATCTCTCAACTGATCTAAATAATTTATGAGTCTCACTCCCTATTTATAGGGGTCGTCCCATGGTTAGAAAAGGCCTTGAAAATTCGCATCTAAATCAGTATTTGATAAAAACATGTGAAAATGCTAATTAGATTATTGTTTAGTCGGCAAGTCAAACTTGCAGATCAGCCTATTGAACTTACTCCACCAGCAGGCCGAACCTGAAGATCGGCTTGCTGAACTTACGATAAATGAACCTTGTGAATCTTTATTTCCCACTCAAGATTCTTAGGATAGAGCCTTTGTCTTAATTCAAATAATCCAATAGAGAAGTTATCTGATTAGAATAATCATATATAGATAATCTCTTAGAAAATAAACATTCTCGATAATTCAACAAGTTTATCTTGAATTAATTTACACAAAATTAATTCAATCGATAAACAGACATGCATTATCTAATCTTATCAAATTTCAGCCAATCTGATAATTTGACATAAGTCATCAATTTATTAGAAAAACATGCCCTTTCATTACAAGATTTATTATGAGCTAACAAAGGGGACCTGATGGACCTATATAGTTTAGGCTCTCGATAATTATAAAACCCAATATCCCAGATACACCTTTTATAATTATCAACTCAATGCTACTCTACTAAAAGCTTAGAGCTACACTCTCGAACTATATAGAATTACGAAGCCCAAATAGCTAGGTCTCCATGGCATATCATAATGTGTCATATCCCCATAGGATTATCCATAATTGGCTTAAGGATAAATTCTATCTTACCTTTCTGATTATTTTTCTCTTACGTTCGATTATCTCACTATCGAAAAACTTACCATCCAAATATAGTATACCATTTGGTTATACGTATGTATCAAAAGGTTAAGCGCTCTAGTTTTCTAATTACAGGGTAATGCATATAAGAGGATATCGACGACTCCTAAAGAGAAGCTATGGATTCTATATCTATGAATAAAAAGTCTATGCTATCAAGAGTCATGCCTTCAACGCACCGGCATGCATACCTATTAAGATGTAGGTGTCACCCTTTGGTTCATCAAAAGACACAAGCCAAGACAACGGGCCCACTATTCATCTTAGGATTAAGATACATAAAGTGTGGATATGACCCTTTGATACATCAAATGACATAAGTCAAGATAACGGGCCCATTATTCATCTCAGGATTAAGATACAATACATATAATTGTCTAAAGTGAATTGATTTGGCGAGACAGAATTGTTAATCTAAATCAATTACACTTTATGTCTCGATCCAATACATCATCACCTATGACAATGCACCAATATTTCTATTTGAGGAGTCCACTTCCGATGGCTAAGACAAACCATTTCCCGTCAGGCATATAGACAATAGAACAATCTTTGCATGAATAAAGCACCCAACTTTATTCCCTCAATTGCGGATCTTATGATTTAGTCCGTCATCTTTAGAATCATGTATTTCGTATAATCTGTCCATCATATGCTTGATTCTAAAGGTTTAGACTGTCAGTCTTAGACTTTTATTTGTTTATCATACATTCAACAAATATGAATGTAAAGAGGACAACAATTTGATATATGAATAATAATAAACTCTTTATTGATAAAAATGTCCCCATAAACATATTACATTTTTACTCCTTAGGGCATACTTGTCTAACAATCTCACACTTACACAAAGTGAGTAAATATGACAAATCCTGCATCCCCATAGCTTTCACATGCCTCTCAAAAACTCTCTCTGTTAGTGTCTTTGTGAATGGATCTGCTAAATATTCCTCCGATGCGATTTTGCAAACAGCGACATGCCTACCCTCTACGAAGTCCTTTATCACATGATACTTTCAATCAATATGCTTACTCTTCTTGTGAAATCTTGGTTCCTTATGTTAGATATGTATGCCCTAAGGAGTAAAAATGTAATACGTTTTTTTGGAGACATTTTCATCAATAAAGAATTTATTCATTTGCATATACCAAATCTTGTCCTCTTTATATTCATATTTGTTGAATGTATGTTAAGCAAACAGTAGTCTGAGACTGTCGGTCGAAACCTTTAAGAATTAGGCATATGATAGACTGGTTATGTGGAAGACACGATTCTTAAGGTGACGATTTAAAACATATGATCGGCAATCGAGGGAATAAAGTTGGGTGCTTTATTCATGTAAAGATTGTTATGTTGTCTATATCCCTATTGGGAGATGCTTTGTATTGACTATCAGAGTTGGACTTCATGAATAGAAACATTGGCACATTGTCATAGGTGACGATGTGTTGGATCGGGACACAAAGTGAATTGATTTGGATTAATAATTCTGTCTTGGCAAATTGATTCACTTTAGACAATCATTTGTATTGTATCTTAATCCTGAGATGGATAGTGGGCCCGTTGTCTCGACTTATGTCTTTTGATGTACCAAAGGGTGACTCCTACATCTCAATAGTGGTATGCATGCCGGTACGTTAGAGGTATGACTCTTGATAGCGTAGACTTATTATTCATAGATATGGAATCCATAGCTCCTCTTTAGGAGTAATGATATCCTCTTATATGCGTTATCCTATAATTAAAAAAATGGAGCGCTCAACCATTTGGAAACATAGGTGTAACCGAATGGTATACTATCTTTGGATGGTAAGTTTTTGAATGGTGAGATAATGGAACGTAAGATAAAAATAATCAGGAAGGTAAGATAAAACTTGTCCGTAAGCTGATTATGGATTATCATATGGGGATACGATACACTTTGATATGTCATGGAGACTTAGCTATAGAGCTTCGTAATTCTATAAAGTTCGAGAATGCAGCTCGAAGCTTTTAGAGGAGTAGTGTTGGAGTTGATAATTGTGAAATGTATATCTAGGATATTGGGTTTCATAATTATCGAGAGATTGAATTTTATAGGTCCATTTTGGTCCCCTTTGCTAGCTCACAAATTCCTGTAACGATACGGTGTGATTTTTCAATAATTGGTGACTTATGTCAGATTTATCGGATTGGTTTAAAATTTGAAAGAATCAAATAATTCATATCTATTTATTAGTTAAATTAATTTTGTAATAAAAATTAATTTAAGATAAACTTGTTGAATTATTGGGATCAGATAATTCTTGTCTGTTTATCGGTTGATTTAATAAATTAAATCAAGATAAACTTGTAGAATTATTGTGAATTGATTTATTTTCTTAGAGATTATCTTAATAAAGTTTGTTTTGATCAGATAACTTCTCTATTGGGTTATTTGAATCAAAACTGAGACTTTATCCTATAGAATCTCGGGTGAAAAATAAAAGATTCATGAAATATTTACACGACAGTTTGGCCTGTCGATCTACGTGTTCGGCTTGCCGATGGGGCCTGTTCGGCCTGCCGATCAGCGAGAGATAAGATTACGCATTTTTCACTCGGATCTTATCATATATTGATCTGAACTTGATTCTGTTTTGAGTTTTTGAGACCTAATCTGATGAGGACTGACCCTAGGACCAATCGCTATAAAAAGGGAGTAAGTCTCATGAGTTACTTAGATCAATTGAGAGATTAAGAGTGACACTCTTTTGGTGAGGATCTGAAAACTCCCTGAGAGACTATGTTCACAAATCATGAACACTAGCTTTGGTTTCTCTCGATTGGTTGGAAGGAGAGTCAAATGTGAAAAAGCTGTACATGTGAGCCCACCCTCACTCTGATAGTAAACAAAACCAGTTGGTTGAGGCTTTTCTAGAACGTTACTTCTCTTCACGGGTCGCAGAAGTTCTTCGGCACATAAAGCTTAGTAAGATCTATTTTATTTATACATATAGCATGTCAAACTTGTGTTTTGGAAAAATACTCTGATGTTAAAATTTTTAAATTTTTGCTGCGCATCTCACACCTAATTTTTCCAACAATTGGTATTAGAACCGCGGTTTTTACAAAAATTAATATGTTTGTGATCATACTGTATGTATAAATTTTGTGATCTTAAACTCTCCTATGCTTGAATTTAATTTTACGAAGAGAGTTGGCACTCTAGGTTTCTATATTATTATATGTTGTCATGGATTATGTGGTGAATGTTCATTAATTAATTATGGTTGATTAAATTGTTATTTAATTATTTATTAATTAATTAATTTATGCCGGTTGTGGTTCCTTAGAAGTTAGAATGTGTATCTAAGTTTTTTTTTCATGTAATTAGATGGCGGACTATCATCTCCGTCTAGGAATTGTTATTTAATTTTAAATTTATAAAAATTTTGTAATTAAATAATTATTCAGAGAAGACGGATCGAGAAGTCAGATCTAGAAGATCGATGATGGCGCACCTAGGTATTTTCTGTGTCTCTAATTTTATGTTTTTGAATTGTTAAAAATAAAATTGATGAATTGCATTAAAATTGTATTTTTTGGAATGGAGATATCTGCTCGGTCGGCATGTCGAACCTCCAGTTCGGCAGGCCAATGGTCACAGATCGGTAGGCCGGACGTGTGGTTCGATAGGCCGATAGTGGGGCAGAAATAGGCTGGCTCTGCTGGTAGGCCGAACTTTCAGTTCGGCATGCCAAACTTTCATGGGTCGGTAGGCCGATGAAGCATGACCGGCAGGCCGATCACCCAGATCGGCCTACTGACCGAGAGCTGAAAAATTTCTAGAAAAGGTGAAATTTTAGCAGTGCAGTTTTAATTTTATTTTTTAGATGATTCTGAGAAACATTAAAATTGGATAGGACCGGAAATATGAAGTATTTGGTTCATACGGGATTGAAGACTTAAAGATGGGAATTATGTGAAGAAAGATACAACTTGAGGATTCAAGGATGAAGAATTGATATATGTCTCGATTATTCTCTTATAATCTTAGTTTTCTATTCTCTAGGATGGAGCCATAATATTACGGTTATTATTATTTTGCTTGTAGCTTTGCTTGATTGCTTTGCTTGTCTGCATTATAATATGATTTGCCATGTATATTGATAACATGTCATATAGAATAGGAAGTGCCGCTCATATTAAATTTTGTTCATGCATAATTTTAAAATAAAACATTGACTTCAAAAGATTGAGTGGGAGAAGGTTTTCGAAGAGAGAACCTAAGGCCTCCATCGTTGGTCCATAGGAAGAACATGGTGGTCCCGACCCCAAGGAAGGGATTTCTATCATATACTAGATTGGAGCTCTGAGAGGATAAGGTATTTTAGCATGATTTATGGTTGCACACCCCTATGTGGTGATTATAAATCATGGATAAAATATTGAAACGATGGTTATACACTCATGTTAATTTTATTATTAACCTCCCCTAGGAGCTCTGTTAATAAAATTAATGGCCAAAGAAACGATTATTAATATATGCTGGATCATACGGTCTTGGATGGCTTATATTAATCAGGAGGGGATCCATATTCCTGATTGAATTTGGCATGACTCCCCTAGGAGCTTGTTGAATTTTGAGTTGGGAATTATCGTTGTAAGGTTGTGATATTTTCAAGGTTTTGACACATAAACACATTTGTATGATTTTACATGATTGTGTTATCTTACTAAACTATTATATGTTTGCTTACGTTTGGTATATGATTCTTTATTTTAGATTAAAAATGTCTAAAAATGCTTTATCATCGATACTTGACAAAAACCTGTTAACTGGTAAGAATTACAATGATTGGAAACGGAACCTGGATATCATCCTATCCTTTGAGAAACTAAAATATATTCTGACAACCCCTTGTCCTCCCGAGCCTACGAGAGACTCATCTAATGAGCAATTCCAAGCGTATGACTGTTGGAAAGATGCTAATGATCAGGCCCTCTGCTATGTTATGGCCAGCATGAATAATGTGCTGCAGGCTCAACATCAAGATTATGAGACTGCAAAGCAGATCTTGGATAATCTTGAGGACATGTTTGGAGGCCAAGCCATAACAAAGCAGCAAGGGGCGCTTCGGAAACTTCTTAACTGTAGACAGAGATCAGGGACATCTATAAAGGAGCTTATGATGTTGGTCATGGGTTACCTCGCTAAGGCGCAAACCAATAGAGCTGACATCGATGCTAAAACTCAGATGACTATGGTCTTTGAGACTTGTCTAAGGAATTTATTTCATTTAGAGCTACATTTAATTTGAGCAATAGACAGGATATGACCTTGATAGAACTGATGAAACAGTTGCAGGAGTTCGAACTACTGATCAGGGAGTCTCCTGCGGGTGGTGAGGCCAACATGGTAGCTGCTTCTAATTCTAATTCTAACTCTGGGAATGGAAAGAAGCAACGGGCCAAGAATGGGAAGTCTTCTATTCCTACTAACACCAAGGGCAAGAAGAAGAAGAAGAAGAACCCAAAGAAGCTTAAGTGCTTCTTCTGTGGAAAGGTCGGGCATATTAAGAAGCATTGCAAGGACTTCCTTTCCAAAGGAGGTAGGTGTGATCTTCTCTATTTAGAAACTTGTTTGGTTGAGGAATCCAGTGACGTTTGGGTCATAGATTCCGGTGCAACTAATCATGTTTGTGTTTCTCTATAGGGGTTCAAAGAAACGAGAAGTCTGCTACATGAAGACTTCACGCTTCAGATGGGCGATGGATCCTTGGTCTCAACGGAAGCAGTAGGAGACGTCCATCTTTACTTTGATAACTATAGGAATTTATTTTTGCAAGATTGTTTTTATGTTCCTAAATTTAAAAGGAATTTAATTTCTATATCTTGTTTATTTAAAGACTCCTACGTGGTATCCTTTAATGAAAAAGTGGTGATTCGTAAAAACAAATCTTTTATCTGTTCTGGATGGATGCAAAATAATCTATATTTTATCAAACCTAAGATGGACTTATTGCTTAATGCTGAGATGAATGATAATAACTCTAAAAGACTTAAAACTTCTCACACTAATAAGACTTATCTTTGGCATTTACGCCTTGGTCACGTTAACCTAAATAGGATTCAAAGGTTGGTAAAGGATGGACCTTTAAGTCGCTTAAAGGTGGAATCTATACCTCAATGTGAATGTTATTTGGAGGGTAAAATGACCAAAAGAGCATACGGGTCCAAAGGCAATAGGGCTGAAGGCATTCTAGAACTTGTGCACGAGGAGGATATGAGTACTTCGTCACTTTTATTGATGATTACTCAAGATATGGGCATGTGTGCCAGATGCACCACAAAAGCAAAACTTTTGACAAGTTTAGGGAGTTTCAGGCTGAAGTGGAAAAGCAATTGGGTAGACCCATAAAGGCACTTCGATCCGATCAAGGTGGTGAATACCTTTCTGATGAGTTCTTGGGACACTTGTTAGAGAATGTGATTTTATCCCATTTGACTACGCCGGGCACTCCGCAGCAGAATGGCGTAGCGGAGAGAAGAAATAGGACTTTGTTGGACATGGTCAGGTCCATGATGAGTTATTCATCATTACCTTTATCCTTTTGGGGATATGCACTACAAACTTCATGTTACCTTTTGAATAATGTGCCTTCTGAACGATCCCTAAAACTCCTCACGAGTTGTGGACAAGAAGGAAGACATCCTTAAACCATATTCGCATATGGTATGTCTGGCTCATGTCCTGTTTAAGGATCCGAATAAGTTGGAAGCACGTTCAGAAGTTTGCATGTTTGTAGGATATCCAAAGGGGACTAAAGGGGGTTATTTTTATAACCCGAAGGAAAATAAAGTTGTGGTTTCTGCTAATACAACTTTCCTTGCGGAGAGTTACATGGACGACTTTAAACCTCGAAGCAAAGTGGTGCTTGAGGAGTTAAGGAGTGATCACATCACTCTGTAGGTACCAAATGAACCATTTCGATCAGTGTAGAAAAACCAAACAAACTTGAACAACAATCTCAGGGGCTTTGGCGTAGTGGGAGGATGGGGCGTTAACCTGAGAGGTATATGTTCAATGGGGAGGTCTTTGTGGCTGAACCGGATGAACATGATAGGGATCCTTTCCTAGACATGTATGCCCTAAGGAGTAAAAATATAATACATTTTTGGAGACATTTTTATCAATAAAGAATTTATTCATTTATATGTATACCAAATCTTGTCCTCTTTATGTTCATATTTGTTGAATGTATGATAAGCAAACAGTAGTCTGAGACTGTCAGTCTAAACCTTAAGAATTGGGCATATGATGGGATGATTATGCGGTAGACACGATTCTTAAGGTGATGGTCTAAAACATATGATCAGCAATCGAGGGAATAAAGTTGGGCGCTTTATTCATGTAAAGATTGTTATGTTGTCTATATCCCTTTTGGGAGATGGTTTGTCTTGGCCATCGGAGTTGGACTCCGTGAATAGAAACATTGGCACGTTGTCATAGGTGACTCTTGATAGCATAGACTTGTTATTCATAGATATGAAATCCATAGCTCTTCTTTAGGAGTAATGATATCCTCTTATATGCGCTGTCCTGTAATTGGAAAACTGGAGCGCTCAACCATTTGGATACATAGGTGTAACCGAATGGTGAACTATCTTTGGATGGTAAGTTTTCTAATGGTGAGACAATGGAACATAAGATTAAAAATAATCGGGAAGGTAAGACAGAACTTGTCCTTAAGCCGATTATGGATTATCATATGGGGATACAATACACTATGATATGTCAAGGAGACTTAGCTACACGAGCTTCGTAATTCTATAAAGTTTGAGAGTGCAGCTCCAAGCTTTTAGTGGAGTAGCGTTGGAGTTGATAATTGTGAAATGTATATCTGGGATATTGGGTTTCATAATTATCATGAGCTTGAACTTTATAGGTCCATTTTGGTCCCCTTTGCTAGCTCACAAAATCTTGTAACGATATGGCGTGCTTTTTCAATAATTGGTGACTTATGTCAAATTTATCATATTAGTTTAAAATTTGTAAGAAACAGATATTTCATGTCTGTTTATCGGTTGAATTAATTTTGTAAGAAATTAGTTCAAGATAAACTTGTTGAATTATTGGATCAGATAATTCTTGTCTGTTTATCGGTTGATTTAATTTTGGACAAATTAGATCAAGATAAACTTGTAGAATTATTGTGAATTGATTTATTTTTCTTAAAGATTATCTTGATAAAGTTTGTTTTGATCAGATATCTTCTCTATTGGGTTATTTGAATCAAAACTGAGACTTTATCCTTTAGAATCTCGTGTGAAAAATAAAAGATTCGTGGAGATTTTTTCTCGGGAGTTCGGCCTGCCGAATGACGTGGTCAGCCTACCGAATGACGTGGTCGGCCTGCCGAACTGGCCTGTTCGGCCTGCCGATCAGCGGTAGATAAGATTACGCGTTTTCACACAGATCTTATCAGATATTGATCCGAACTTGATTCTATTTTGAGTTTTTGAGACCTAATCTGATATGGACTGACCCTAGGACCAATAGATATATAAAGGGAGTGAGTCTCATGATCTACTCATATCAATTTGAGAGATTAAGAGTGATACTCTTCTAGTGAGCATCTGAAAACTCCCTGAGAGCTTTTGTTCACAAATCACGAACACTAGCTTTGGGTTCTCTCTATTGGTTGGAAGGAGAGTCACCGGTGGAAGAGCTGTATGTGTGAGCCCACACTCACTCCGGTTGTGGATAGAGAATAGCAAAGAAGGCCAGTTGGTTGAGGCTCTTCTGGAACGTTACTTCTCTACATAGGTTGCGGAGGTTCTTCGGCACACTGAGGTTAGTAAGATCTGTCTAATTTATCCATATAACATGTCAAACTTGTGTTTTGGAAATTACTCTAATGAAAAATTAATTTTTTAAATTCCGCTGCGTACTTTGTTTCCAACATCCTTATACTTACGCAGAAGCTATGGAGGATGTTGATTCAGAACTCTGGACATAGGCCATGAACATAGAGATGAAGTCTATGGAGACTAATCAAGTCTGGGAGCTTGTGGATCTTCCCGAAGGGGTAAAACCTATAGGGTGTAAGTGGATCTACAAGAGGAAAAGAGGAGTGGATGGAAAGGTTGAAACCTTTAAGGCTAGACTGGTAGCTAAGGGTTATACACAAAAGGAAGGAATCGATTATGGGGAAACCTTTTCGCCTGTAGCCATGCTTAAGTCCATCCGGATTCTCTTATCCTTAGCTGTCGCTCTTGACTATGAGATTTGACAGATGAATGTCAAGACGGCTTTTATAAATAGCTATCTTGATGAGTCGATTTATATGGAACAGCCAGACAGGTTCAAGGTCACGGGTCAGGAGGGTAAGGTTTGTAAGCTGCTAAAGTCAATTTATGGACTTAAGCAGGCTTCTCATTCTTGGAACATAAGATTTGATAAGGTGATCAAGACTTATGGGTTCTCACAAAATGTGGATGAACCATGTGTTTATAAACACATAAAGGATGGGAAAGTGGTTTTTCTACTACTCTATGTAGATGACATTCTGCTAATTGGCAATGACGTTGGGGCATTGTCATCGGTCAAATTATGGTTGACCAGGCAGTTTGACATGAAGGACTTGGGTGAGGCTAATTTTGTTCTCAGTATCCAGATCTTTCGAGATAGGAAGAATAAAATGATAGCTTTGTCACAAGCTGGCTACATAGATACCTAAAAGGTGTGCAACCATCTAGGTCTGGAATTACTCTTTCTAAGAAAGACTCTCCAAAGTCTTACGAAGAAAGAGAATACATGAAGAAGGTGCCTTATGCTTCAGGAGTGGGTAGTCTCATGTATGCCATGCTTTGCACACGACCAGATATTAGCTATGCGGTTGGGATTGTAAGTTGATTTCAGGCGGTTCCAGGACCGAACCACTAGGTTATGGTAAAGCATATTTTCAAGTACCTGTGAAGAACTCGAGGGTATATGCTAGTATATTCGGGTGAGGACCTAATTCCTCTAGGATATACTGATTCAAATTTTCAATCCTGTCTGGATTCTAGGAAATCGACTTCGGGGTTTGTGTTTACTCTAGGTGGCGGTGCCATCAGTTGGAGAAGTGCAAAACAAGATTGCACTTTAGATTCAACGATGGAGGCCGAGTATGTGGCAGCCAGTGATGCTTCGAAAGAAGCAGTGTGGCTCCGCAAGTTCCTTGGGGATCTTGAGGTTGTTCCTGGCATGGATAAGGCAGTATCACTGTACTGTGATAACAGTGCGGCAGTGGCTAATGCTAAGGAACCGAGATTTCACAAGAAGAGTAAACATATTGATCGAAAGTATCATGTGATAAAGGACTTCTTTGAGGACAGGCATGTCACGGTGTGCAAGATCGCGTCAAAGGACAATTTAGCTGATCCATTTATGAAGACACTTACGGGGAGAGTCTTCAAGAAACATGTGGAAACTATGGGGATGCGAGATTTGCTGTATTTATTCATTTAGTGCAAGTGGGAGATTGTTAGATATGTAAGCCCTAAGGAGTAAAAATGTAATACGTTTTTTTGGAGACATTTTTATCAATAATGAATTTATTCATTTCTACATACCAAACCTTGTCCTCTTGACGTTCAAATTTTTTGAATGTATGTTAAGCAAACAGTAGTCTAAGACTGTCGGTCTAAACCTTTAAGAATTAGGCATATGATAGACTAGTTATGCGGAAGACACAATTCTTAAGGTGACGGTCTAAAACATATGATCCGTAATTGAGGGAATAAAGTTGGGTGCTTTATTCACGCAAAGATTGTTATGTTGTCTATATCCCTATTGGGAGATGGTTTGTCTTGACCATCGTAGTTGGACTTCGTGAATAGAAACATTGGCACGTTGTCATAGGTGACGATGTGTTGGATCGGGACATAAAGTGAATTGATTTGGATTAATAATTATATCTTGGCAAATCGATTCACTTTAGACAATCATTTGTATTGTATCTTAATCCTGAGATGGATAGTGGGCCCGTTGTCTCGACTTATGTCTTTTGATGTACCAAAGGATGACTCCTACATCTCAATAGTGGTATGCATGTCGGTACGTTGGAGGCATGACTCTTGATAGTGTAGACTTGTTATTCATAGATATGGAATCCGTAGCTCCTCTTTAGGAGTAATGATACCCTCTTATATGCGTTATCTTGTAATTGGAAAACTGGAGCGCTTAACCATTTGGATACATAGGTGTAACCGAATGGTATACTATCTTTGGATGGTAAGTTTTTGAATGGTGAGATAATGGAACGAAAAATAAAAATAATCAGGAAGGTAAGACAGAACTTGTCCCTAAGCTGATTATGGATTATGATATGGGGATACGATACACTTTGATATGCCGTAGAGACTTAGCTATACGGGCTTCGTAATTCTATAAAGTTCGAGAGTGCAGCTCCAAGCTTTTAGTGGAGTAGCGTTGGAGTTGATAATTGTGAAATGTATATCTGGGATATTGGGTTTCATAATTATCGAGAGCTTGAACTTTATAGGTCCATTTTGGTCCCCTTTGCTAGCTCACAAAATCTTGTAACGATATGGCGTGCTTTTTTAATAATTGGTGACTTATGTCAGATTTATCAGATTAGTTTAAAATTTGAAAGAATCAAATAATTCATGTCTGTTTATTGGTTAAATTAATTTTGTAATAAAAATTAATTTAAGATAAACTTGTTGAATTATTAGGATCGGATAATTCTTGTCTGTTTATTGGTTGATTTAATTGGATAAATTAAATCAAGATAAACTTGTAGAATTATTGTGAATTGATTTATTTTCTTAGAGATTATCTTAATAAAGTTTGTTTTGATCAGATAACTTCTCTATTGGGTTATTTGAATCAAAACTGAGACTTTATCGTATAGAATCTCGGGTGGAAAATAAAAGATTTGCGAAAATATTTACGCGACAGTTCGGCCTGTCGATCTACGTGTTTGGCCTGCCGATGGGGCATGTTCAGCCTGTCAATCAGTGAGAGATAAGATTACGTGTTTTTCACGTGGATCTTATCAGATTTTTATCTGAACTTGATTCTATTTCGAGTTTTTGAGACCTAATCTGATAAGGACTGACCCCAGGACCAATCGCTATAAAAAGGGAGTAAGTCTCATGAGTTACTTAGATCAATTGAGAGATTAAGAGTGATACTCTTCTGATGAGCATCTGAAAACTCCCTGAAAGCTTTTGTTCACAAATCACCAACACTAGCTTTGGCTTCTCTCGATTGGTTGGAAGGAGAGTCACCGGTGAAAGAGCTGTACGTGTGAGCCCACCCTCACTTGGATCTTGGATAGAGAATAGTGAAGAAGATTAGTTGATTGAGGCTCTTCTGGAACGTTACTTCTCTTCACGGGTCGTGGAAGTTCTTCAGCACATAAAGGTTAGTAAGATCTATTTAATTTATACATATAGCATGTCAAACTTATGTTTTGGAAAAATACTCTGATGTTAAAATTTTTAAATTTTCGTTGCGCATCTCACACCTAATTTTTCCAACACCTTAGCATTAGCTACTGCTACTCTGTTATTACTGTATAGTGATACTGCCTTATCGACACCAGGAACTACCTCAAGATTCCCAAGGAATTTACGGAGCCACATTGCTTCTGTTGAAGTGTCACTAGCTGCCACATACTCGGCCTCCATCATTGAATCTGAAGTACAATCTTGTTTCACATTTCTCTAAGCAAGGGCACCGCTGCCCAAAGTAAACACAAAACTAGAAGTCGATCTCCTCGAATCTAGACAGGATTGACAGGATTGGAAATCTAAGTCAGTGTATCCTACATGAGTCAAATTCTCACCCAAATACACAAGCATATACCCTTGAGTCCTTCTTAGGTATTTGAAAATATGCTTGATTGCAACCTAGTGATTTGGTCCTGGATCCGCCTGAAATTGACTTACAATCCTGACTGCATAACCAATATCTGGTCGTGTGCAAAGCATGGCATGCATGAGATTACCAACTACCGAAGCATAAGGCACCTTCTTCATTTATTATCTTTCTTCATCAGACTTTGGTGAGTCTTTCTTAGAAAGAGTAATTCCAGACCTAGATGGTTGTCCACCTTTCTTAAAATCCTACATTACAAACCTCTTGAGAATTTTACCTATGTAGCTTGCCTAGGATAAAGCTATCATTTTGTTCTTCTTATCCCGAAAGATCTAGATATCGAGAAGAAAATTAGGCTCATCAAAGTCCTTCATGTCAAACTGCTTAGTCAACCATAATTTGACCGATGACAACGCCCCAATGTCACTACCAATTAGCAGAATGTCATCTACATAGAGTAGTAGAAAAACCACTTTCCTATCCTTAAAGTGTTTGTAAACTCATAGTTCGTCCACATTTTGTGCGAACCCATAAGTCTTGATCACTTGATTAAATCTTATGTTCCAAGAATGGGAAGCCTGCTTAAGTCCATAAATTGATTTTAGCAGCTTACAAACCTTACCATTCTGACCTTTAGCCTTGAACCCGTTTGGCTGCTCTATATATATGGACTTATTAAGATAGCCATTCAGAAAAGCTATCTTGACATCCATCTATCAAATCTCGTACTCAAGAATGGTAGCTATGGACAAAAGAATGCGGATGGACTTAAACATAGCTACAGGCGAAAAGGTTTTCTCGTAATCGATTTCTTCCTTTTGCATGTATCCTTTAGCTACCATTCTAGCCTTATAGGTTTTGACCTTTCCATCCACTCCGCTCTTCCTCTTATAGATCCACTTACACTCTTTGGGCTTTACCCCTTGGGGACGATCCACAAGCTCCTAGACCTAATTAGTCTCCATAGACTTCATCCCTGTGTTCATGGCCTCTGTCTAAAGTTTCAAATCAACATTCTCCATAGCCTCTAAGTAAGTTTAAGAATCCCTGTCATGTTCATCTGCTTCAACCAAAAAAGCCTAACCATTGAACATATACCTCTCAGATTGATGCCCGATCCTCCAACTATACCAAAGCCCCTTAGGTTGTTGTTTAGGTTCAGTTGGTTTTTCTACATTGATTGGAATGGTTTCTACCAAAACCTTCAGAGTGATTGATTCACTCGTAAACTCCTTGAGCACCACTTTGCTTCGAGGCATAAAGTCGTCCATGTAACTTTCCTTAAGAAAAGTTGTATTACTTCAAACCACAATTTTATTTTCCTTTAGTTAGAGAAATAACCCCCCTTAGTCCTTTTTGGATATCCTACAAACACGCAAACTTTTAAACGTGCTTCCAACTAATTCGTATCCATAAAAAAGACATGAGCCGGACATCCCCGTATGCTAATATGGTTTAAGGATGTCTTCTTGCTCGTCCACAACTCGTGAGGAGTTTTAGAAACCAATTTTGAAGGCATATTGTTCAAAAAATAACATGCGGTTTATAGTGCATATCATCAAAATGATAAAGGCAATGATGAATAACTCATCATGGACCAAACCATGTCCAATAAAGTTCTATTCCTACTCTCAGCCACACCATTTTACTGCAGTATGCCTGACACAATCAAATGGGATAGGATCCCATTCTCTAATAAGTGTCCTAAGAACTCATCAAAAAGGTATTCACCACCCTGATTGGATCAAAGTGCCTTTATGGGTCTACCCAATTGCTTTTCCACTTCAGCTCGGAACTCCCTGAACTTGTCACAAGTTTCGGTTTTGTGGTGCATTAGGTACACATACTCGTACCTTGAGAAATCATCAATAAAAGTGAAAAAGTACTCATACCCTTCTAGAACCCCTTTGGCCCTATTGGCCTTAGACCCAAATGGTTTTTTGGTCATTTTACCCTCCAAAAAAATTCATATTGTGGTATAGATTCCACCTTTAAGTGACTTAAAGGCCCATCCTTTACCAACTTTTGAATCCTATTTAGGTTAATATGACCTAGTCGTAAATGTCAAAGATAAGTCTCATTAGAGTGAGAAGTTTTAAGTCTTTTAGAGTTATTATCATTAATCTCAACATTAAACAGTAAGTCCATCTTTGGTTTGATAAAATATAGATTATTTTGCATCCATCCGGAATAGATAAAAGATTTATTTTTACGACTCACCACTTTATTAAATAAACAAGCTACAAAAATTAAATTCATTTTAAGCTTAGAAGCATAAAAACAATCTCAAAAAATTAAATTCCAATAATCATCAAACGACAGATGGATGTCTCCCACTACTTCAACTAAGACCAAGGTTCCGTTGCCCATCCGAAGTGTGAAGTCTTCACGATATAGACTTCTCGTTTCTTTGAACCCCTATAGAGAAACACAAGCATAATCAGTTGCTTTGGAATCTATGACCTAAGTGTCACTGGATTCCTCAACCAAGCGAATTTCAACAACCAGAAGATCACACCTACCTCCTCAGGAAAGGAAGTCCTTGTAATTCTTCTTTATGTGCCCGACCTTCTTGTAGAAAAAGCACTTGAGCTTCTTCAGGTTCTTCTTTTTCTTCTTCTTGTTCTTGCTGTTTGCAAGAATAGAAGACTTCCCATTCTTGGCCTATTGCTTCTTTCCATTCCCAAGGCTAGGATAGCAACCAGAGGCAGCCGTCATGTTGGCCTCTCCACCAGCAGGAGATTCCCTGATCAGAAATTCAAACTACTATAACTGTTTCATCAACACAGTTGAGGTGATATCTCATGTATTGCTTAAATTAAATGTGTTAGACATGTATGCCTTAAGGAGTAAAAATCTAACATGTTTTTGGAGATATTTTTATCAATAAAGAATTTATTTATTATTTATATACCAAATCTTATCTACTTTACGTTCAAATTTGTTGAATGTATGTTAAGCAAACAAAAGTCTAAGGCTGTTAGTCTAAACCTTTAAGAATTGAGCATATAATGGACAGATTATGCAAAAGAAATGATTCCTAAGGTGATAGTCTAAATCATAAAATCTACATTCAAGGGAATAAAGTTGGGCGCTTCCCTAATGAGAGATGGTTTATCTTGGCTATCGGAGGTGGACTTCACGAATAGAAACATTAGCACATTATCATAGGTGACAAGATGTGTTAGATCGGGGCATAAAGTGAATTGATTTAGATTAATAATTCTGTCTCGGTAAATCAATTCACTTTAGACAATCATATGTATTGTATCTTAATCCTGAGATAAATAGTTTGCCCGTTGTCTTGACTTATGTCTTTTAATGTACCAAAAAGTGACATCCACATTTTAATATTGGTACGCATGTCGGTATGTTGGAGGCATGACTCTTGATAGAGTAGACCTGTTATAAATAGATATGGAATCCATAGCTCCTCTTTTGGTGTAGTTGATATCCTCTTCTATGCGTTATCCTGCAATTGGAAAACCAAATCACTCAACCATTTGGATATATAGATGTAACTAAATGGTATACTGTCTTTGGATGGTAAGTTTTTCGGTTGTGAGATAATGGGAACATAAGATCAAAATAATCGAGAAGGTAAGACAGAATTTATCCTCAAGCCAATTATGGATAATCCTATGGAGATACGATATATTATTATATGTCATGAAGACTTAGCTATATGGGCTTCGTAATTCTATATGTTTCGAAAATGCAGCTCTAAACTTTTAGTGGAGTAGTGTTAGAGTTATTAATTATGAAATGTATATCTGGGATATTGGGTTTCATAATTATTGGAAGCTTTAACTATATAGGTCCATCAGGTCCCTTTGATAGCTCCTAAAAATCCTGTGAAGATATGGCATGCTTTTCTAATAATTGGTGACTTGTGTCAAATTATCAGATTAGCTAAAAATTTGATAGGATCAGATAATTCATTTCTGTTTATTAGTTGAATTAATTTTGTGAATTAATTCAAGATAAACTTGTTGAATTATCAAGATCAGATAATTCATCTCTATTATCGGTTAGATTAATTTGAACAAATTAATTTGAGATAAACTTGTTGAATTATCAAGAATATTTATTTTCCTAGAGATTATCTAGATGTGACTGTTTAATTAGATAACTTCTCTTTTGGGTTTTTTGAATTAAGACTGAGGCTCTATCCCAAGAATCTTCGATGGGAAATACAAGATTCGAAGAGATCATTTATCGTAAGTTTGGCAGGTCAATCTTTAAGTTTGGCCTGCCTATGGAGCAAGTTTGGTATGCCAATCTTCCAGTTTGGCCTACTGACTTAGTGATAAATAAATTACGCGTTTTCATGCAAATTTTATCAGATATTGATTCTTATTCGAATTTTCGAGGCCTTATCTGATAAGGACAGACTCCTGGGCCCAACCTCTATAAAAAAAAGGGAGTGAGTCTCATTGAGGCCGTTTGGTATTGTTTTTAAAATAGATAAAAATGTTTTTGTTTTGGAAAATGGGAGTTTTTGGGAATTATGCTAAGAGTGTTTTTAAAATTTTTCCTCAAAAAAATGTGCAAAAACATTTTCAAAAATTGAAAAAACAAAACCAAACGGGGCCATTGTGATTTTGATCAGTTGAGAAATTGAGAGTGAGACTCTGAAACTCCCTGACAGCTCTTGTTCACAAATCACGAACACTAGCTTTAGGTTTTCTCAATTAGTTGGAAGGAGAGTCATTAGGGAAAGGCTACATGATGTGCGCCCACATGCACTCTGATGGTGGATAGAGAATAGCAAAGAAGACCAATTAGTTGAGGCTCTTTTAGAACGTTATACTCTTCACGGATTGCGGGAGCTTTTCTGCATCTACGAGGTTAGTAAGATCTGGTTAATTTATGCATATAGTGTGTTAAACTTGTGTTTTAAAAGATACTCTGGTATAATAATTTTAAAATTCTATTGCATACTATTTTTCCAACAATTGGTATCAGTGCCATGGTTTTTACATAAATTTGCAAGTTTTTGATCATGCTATATGAATAAATTATGTGATCTCAATCTCTTCTGTGCTTGAATATTGATTTTTAGAGAGTTGGCACTCTAGGATTTCTATATATTTATATGTTATGATGGATTATATGGTGAATATTTATTAATTAATTATGGTTGATTAAATTATTATTTATTTATTTATTAATTTATACAAGTAATGATTCCTTAGAGGTTGAATGTTTATCTAGGTTTTTCATGTAATTAGATAGCAGACTATCATCTCCGTCTAAGAATTATTATTTAATTTTAAATTTATAAGAATTTTGTAATTAAATAATCATTCAGAGAAAACAGATCTAGAAGATGGATGATAGCATTTCCAGGTATTTCCTAAGTCTCTAATTTTATGTTTTTAAATTGTTGAAAATAAAATTGAAAAACTGCATAAAAGATGTATTTTCTAAATGTTGTGATTTCTGCTCATTTGGCAGGCCAAACCTCTAGGATCGGTAGGCCGCCCATGGGGCAGAAATTTGATGGCTCTGGTAGTAGGCTAAACTTTCTAATTCAGCAGGCAAAACTGTCATTATTGGCAGGCCAACTTGAAAAGATCAGTAGCCCGATGGATCATGACTGACAAGCCGATCACACAAATCGGCATACCGGTAAAGAGCTATGAATTTATCAGAAAGGTGCATTTTTTGATGCAGTTTTGATTTTATTTTTGAAACAATTCTTTGAAACATTAAATTTGATATGACCGAAAATATGGAGTATTCGATCTATGTGGGATTAAAGACTTGAAGATTGAAGATACATAAAGAAGAATACAATTTGAAGATTCAAGGATGAAGAATTGATAATATGTTTCGATTATTCTCTTGTAATCTTTGTTTTTCTTTTTTCTAGGGTGGAATCATAATATTACGGCTATTTATTATTTTGCTTGTGGCTTTGTATGATTGCTTTGCTTGTCTGTATTATAATATGATTTGCCATGTATATCGATAATATGTCATATATAATAGAGAGTGCTGCTCATTAAAAATTGTTCATGCATGTTTATAAAATAAAACCTTGATTTCAAAAGAATGAGTGGGAAAAAGTTTTTGAAGAGAGGACCTACGGCCTCCATCGTTGGTCCATAGTTAACACATGGTGGTTTTGACCCCTAGGAAGGGACTTCATCATGTAACAGGTTGGATCTATGAGGGGATAAGGTATTTTAGCATGATTTATCATTGCACACTCCTAGGTGGTAATTATAAATCATAGATAAAATTTAAAATGATAGTTATACACTCATGTTAATTTATTATTAACCTCCCCTAGGAGCTCTGTTAATAAAATTAATGGCTAAAGAAATGATTATTAATATATGTTGGATCATACAGGTCCTAGATGGCATATATTAATTAGGAGGGGGTCTATGTTCCTAATTGAATTTGGCAAGACTCACCTAGGAGCTTGTTGAATTCTGAGTTGGGAATTATTGTTGTAAGGTTGTGATATTTTCAAGATTTTGACACATAAACACATTTGTATGTTTTACATGATTGTGTTATCTTACTAAATTATTATGATATGTTTGCTTATGTTTGGTGTATGATTCTTTATTGTAGATCAAAAATGTCTAAAAACACTTTATCATTGATACTTGACAAAAACCAATTAACCAGAGAGAATAATAATGATTGGAAGCAGAACCTGAACATCGTCCTGTCCTTTGAGAAACTAAAATCTGTGCTGACAACTCTGTGTCTTCCCAAGCCTACGGGAGATTCCAATAATGAGCAAATCCAAGTGTACGATCGCTGGAAATATGTTAATGATTAAGGTCGCTGCTATGTTATGGCCAGCATGAATAACATGCTGTAGGATCAACATGACGATTATGAGATTGCTAAGCAGATCTTGGATAATCTGGAAGATATGTTTGGAGGCCAAGCCTTAACAAAGCAAAACGGGGCACTTCAAAAACTTCTTAACTACAAACAAAGATCGAGGACATCTATAAAGGAGCATATGATGTTGGTCATGGGTTAACTCGCTGTGGCTCAAACCAATGGAGCTGACATTGATGTTGAAACTTAGATGACTATGGTCTTTAGGACTCTATCTAAGGAATTTATTTCATTTATAGCTACATTTAATTTAAGCAATAGACAGGATATGACCATGACAGAGTTCATGAAACAGTTATAGGGGTTCAAATTGCTAATCAGGGAGTCTCTTGCTAGTGGCGAGGCCAACTTGGTAGCTGCTTCTAGTTTCAATCCCAACCCAGGGAAGGGAAAGAAGCGATGGGCTAAGAATGTGGAGTCTTTTAGTCCTACAAACGGGAAGAACAAGAAGAAGAAGAAAAAAAAACCTGAAGAAGCTCAAATGCTTTTTTTGTAGGAAGGTCGAGCACATACAGAAGAATTGCAAGGACTTCTTTTCTCGAAAAGGTAGGTGTGATCTTCTGTATTTAGAAACTTGTTTGTTTGAGAAATCCAGTGACGTTTGGGTCATAGATTTCAGAGCAACTAATCATGTTTGTGTTTCTCTACAAGGGTTCAAAGAAATGAGAAGTCTGCTACATGAAGACTTCAAGCTTTGGATAGGCGATAGATTCTTGGTCTTACTTGAAGCAGTGGGAGACATACATCTCCTTTTTGATAATTATAGGAATTTAATTTTGTGAGATTGTTTTTATGTTCCTAAATTTAAAAGGAATTTAATTTTTGTAGCTTGGTTATTTAAAGACTCCTATTTAGTTTTTTTTAATAATAAAGTAGTGATTCGTAAAAAGAAATGTTTTATCTGTTTTGGATTGATGCAAAATAATCTATATTTTATCAAACCTAAGATGGACTTACTGCTTAAAGTTCATATGAATGATAATAACTCTAAAAGACTTAAAAGTTCTCACTCTAATAAGACTTATCTTTGGCATTTGTGCCTTGGTCATATTAACCTAAATAGGATTCAAAGGTTGGTAAGGGATGGACCTTTAAGCCACTTAAAGGTGGAATCTATCCACAATGTGAATCTTGTTTGGAGGGTAAAACAACCAAAAGACCATTCGGGTCTAAGAGCAATAGGACTGAAGGGGTTCTAGAACTTATGCATAGTGATGTTTATGGACCGATGAATATCCAGGTAAGAGGAGGGTGTGAGTACTTCGTCACGTTTATTGACTATTACTCAAGGTATGGTATGTGTACCTAATGCACCACAAAAGCAAAACTTATAACATGTTCAGGGAGTTTCAGGCTGAAGTGGAAAAACAATTAGGTGGACCCATAAATGCACTTTGATCTAATCGAGGTGGAGAATACCTTTCTGATGAGTTGTTGGGACACTTATTAGAGAATGGGATTTTATCCCATTTGACTGCACTGGGCACTCCACAGTAGAATGGCATGGCGAAGAGAAGAAATAGGACTTTGTTACACATGGTCAGGTCTATGATGAGTTATTCATCAATGCCTTTGTCCTTTTAGGGATATGCACTACAAACTACATGTTATCTTTTCAACAATATGCCTTCAAAATCGATTCCTAAAACTCCTCACGAGTTATGGATGGGTAGGAAAACATCCTTAAATCATATTCGCATATGGGGATGTCCAGCTCATATCCTGTTTAGGGATGCGAATAATTTGAAAGCATGTTTGGAAGTTTGTATGTTTGTAGGATATCCAAAAGGGGCTAAAAGGGGTTATTTCTATAACCCAAAGGAAAATAAAGTTGTGGTTTCAACTAATGCAACTTTCTAGGAGTTCAAAGTAAAGTGGTGCTTGAGGAGTTGGCGAGTGATTCGATCACTCCAGGGTTTCTGACTAAAACCATTCCGATCAATGTAGAAAAGCCAAACAAATCTGAACAAAACCTAAGGGCCTTCAACGTAGTGGGAGGATCGGGCGTCAACCTGAGTAGTGTATGTTCAATGGTGAGGCCTTTTTGGCTAAACCAGATGAACATGATAGGGATCCTAACACGTACATAGAGGCTATAGAGGATGTTGATTCGAAACTCTAGACAGAGGCCATGAACAAAGAGATGAAGTCTATAGAGACTAATCGGGTTTGGGAACTTCTGGATTTTCCACAAGGGGTAAAGCCCATAGGATGTAAGTGGATCTACAAGTAAAAAAGAGGAGTGGATGGAAGGGTCAAAACCTTTAAGGCTATACTGGTAGTTAAGAGATACTCATAAAAGGAAGGAATCAATTACGAAGAAACCTTTTTGCATGTAGCCATGCTTAAGTCCATCTGGATTCTCTTGTCCATAGCTACCGCACTCGACTATGAGATTTGGCAGATGGATGTCAAGAGGGGTTTTCTAGATGGCTATCTTGATGAGTCCATTTATATGGAACAACCAGACGGGTACGAGGTCAAGGGTCAGGAGGGTAAAGTTTGTAAGTTGCTAAAGTCAATTTATGGACTTAAGTAGGGTTCTTGTTCTTGGAACATAAGATTTGATCAAGTGATCAAGACATATGGGTTCGCACAAAATGTAGACAAACCATGTGTGTACAAACACATTAAGAATGGAAAGGTGGTTTTTCTACTCCTCTATGTAGATGACATTCTGCTAATTGGCAATGACATTGGGGCATTGTCATCGATCAAATTATGGTTGACCAAGTAGTTTGACATGAAGGACTTGGGTTAGGCTAATTTTGTTTTAAATATCTAGGTCTTTTGGGATAGAAAGAATAAAATGATAGCTTTATTTCAGGTAGGCTACATAGATAAGATTCTCAGGAGGTTTGCAATACAGGATTCAAAGAAAGGTCGGCAACCATCTAGGTCTAGAATTACTCTTTCTAAGAAAGACTCACCAAAGTTTGATGAAGAAAGTGAATACATGAAGAAGGTGCCTTATGCTTCAGCAGTAGGTAGTCTCATGTATGCTATGCTTGCACAGGACCGAATATTTGTTATGTGGTCGAGATTGTTAGTCGATTTTAGGTGGATCTAGGACCAAACCACTAGGTTGCAGTCAATTATATTTTCAAGTACCTGAGAAGGACTCGACGGTATATGCTTGTGTATTCGGGTGAGGACTTAACTCTTGTAGGATACACTGATTTGGATTCCAATCTTGTCTGGATTCGGCGAGATCGACTTTTGGGTTTATGTTTACTTTGGGCAGTAGTGCCATCAGTTGGAGAAGTGTGAAGCAAGATTGCACTTCAGATACATCGTTGGAGGCTGAGTATGTGGCGGCTAGTGATGCTTCGAAAAAAGAGTGTGGCTTTGCAAGTTCCTTGGGGATCTTGAGATAGTTCCTGGTATGGATAAGGTGGTATCACTGTACTATGATAACAATGCAGCGGTAGCTAATGCTAAGGAACCAAGATTTCACAAGAAGAGTAAGCATAATGATCAAAAGTATTATGTGATAAAGGACTTCGTAAAAGGCTGCCATGTGTGCAAAATTGTGTCAGAGTACAATTTAACTGATTCTTTCACGAAGACAATTATTGGGAGAGTCTTCGAGAGGCGTGTGGAAGCTATGGGGATGCGAGATTTGTCATACTTTCTCACTTAGTGCAAGTGGAAGACTGTTAGACATGTATGCCTTAAGAAGTTAAAATCTAATATGTTTTTGTAGACATTTTTATCAATAAAGAATTTATTTATTATTTATATACCAAATCTTGCCCTTTTTACGTTCATTTTGTTGAATGTATGTTAAGCAAACAAAAGCCTGATATTGTCAATCTAAACCTTTAAGAATTAGGCACATGATGGACAGATTATGAGGAAGACACAATTCTTAAGGTGACGGTCTAAATCATAAGATCCGCAATCGAGAGCATAAAGTTGGGCATTTTATTCATGCAAAGATTGTTATGTTATCTATATCCTTAATGGGAGATCGTTTGTCTTGGCCATCGGAGATGGACTCCATGTTTGCTCCATCCAACACATCTGTATCAATAAAATTCTACATCTGCATCAATACACTAATATCAAAATTTTAAAATTCTACTGTGTAACATTTTTCCAACAAAATGTAGCTCTAAATCGATTAAATTGCTTAGACAGACTCTCAAAGACCATAGTCATCTTTGTTTCAGCATTAATGTCAGCTCCATTGGTTTGAGCCTTAGCGAGGTAACCCATGACCAACATCATATGCTCTTTTACAGACATCCTCGGTTTCTATTTGCAGTTTAAGTGTTTCAAAAGTGCCCCCTGCCGCTTTATTAGGGCCTAGCTTTTAAACATATCTTTAAAATTATCTAAGATCTGCCTACCAGTCTCATAATCCTACAAACATACGTTGTTAGACATGTATACCCTAAGGAGTAAGAATGTAATAAGTTTTTTGGAGACATTTTTTATCAATAAAGAATTTATTTATTGTTAATATACCAAATCTTGTCCTCTTTACGTTCATATTTGTTGAATGTATGTTAAGCAAACAATAGTCTTAAACTGTCAGTCTAAACCTTAAGAATTGCGCATATGATGGATAGGTTATGCGGAAGACATGATTCTTAAGGTGACGGTCAAAATCATAAGATCCACAATCGAGGGAATAAAGTTGGGCGCTTTATTCATATAAAGATTGTTATGTTGTCTATATCTCTTTTAGGAGATGGTTTGTCTTGACCATCGGAGGTGGACTCCATGAATAGAAACATTGGCACATTGTCATAGGTAACGATGTGTTGGATCGGGACATAAAGTGAATTGATTTGGATTAATAATTCTATCTAGGCAAATCAATTCACTTTAGACAATCATTTGTATTGTATCTTAATCTTAAGATGAATAGTAGGCCTGTTGTCTTGACTTGTATCTTTTGATGTACCAAAGGGTGACACCCACATCTTAATAGTGGTATGCATGCCGGTACGTTGGAGGCATGACTCTTGATAGCGTAGACCTGTTATTCATAGATATGGAATCCACAGCTCCTCTTTAGGAGTAGTGATATCCTCTTATATGCGTTATCCTGTAATTGAAAAACTGAAGCACTCAACCATTTAGATACATAGGTGTAACCGAATGGTATACTATCTTTGGATGGTAAGTTTTCCGATGGTGAGATAATGGAATGTAAGATAAAAATAATCGGGAAGGTAAGACAGAACTTGTCCTTAAGCCGATTATGGATAATCATATAGGGATACGATACATTATGATATGTCATGGAGACTTAGCTATACGGGCTTCGTAATTCTATGCAGTTCGTGAGTGAAGCTCTAGGCTTTTAGTGGAGTTGCGTTGGAGTTGATAAATATAAAATGTATATCTGGGATATTGGGTTTAATAATTATCGGGAGCTTGAACTATATAGGCCCATTTGGTCCCCTTTACTAGCTCACAACATCCTGTAACGATACGGGGTGCTTTTCCAATAATTGGTGACTTATGTCGGATTTATCAAATTGGTTAAAATTTGGAAGAATCAGATAATTCATGTCTGTTTATCGGTTGAATTAATTTTGTGATAAAATTAATTCAAGATAAACTTATTGAATTATTGGGATCAAATAATTCTTGTCTGTTTATTGATTGTTTTAATTTTGGATAAATTAGATCAAGATAAACTTGTAGAATTATTAGGAATACATTTATTTTGTTAGAGATTATCTAGATAAAGTTGTTTTGGTCAGATAACTTCTCTATTGGGTTATTTGAATTAAAACTGAGACTTTATCCTATGAAATCTTGGGTGAAAAATGAAAGATTCGTAGAGATAATTTTTTGACAGTTCGGCCTACCGGTCCTTGATTTCGGCCTGCCGATGGACGTGTTTGGCCTACCGATTATGCTGTTCAGCCTGCCGATGAACAAAGGATAAGATTACGCATTTTTACATGGATCTTATATGATATTGTTTCAAACTTGATTAAGTTTCGAGTTTTTGAGACCTAATCTGATAAGGACTGACCCTAGACCCAACCTCTATAAATAGGGAATAAGTCTTAAGAGTTATTCATATCAATTGAGAGATTAAGAGTGATACTCTGCTAGTGAGAATCTAAAAACTCCCTGAGAGCTCTTGTTCACAAATCACGAACACTAGCTTTGGGTTCTGTCGATTGGTTGGAAGGAGAATGTGTATATGTGAACCCACACTCACTCCGGTTGTGGATAGAGAATAGCAAAGAAGACCAGTTAATTGAGGCTCTTCTGGAACATTACTTCTCTTCACGTTTTGCAAGGGTTCTTCGGCAATCAAAGGTTTGTAAGATCTGGTTAATTTATGCATTTAGCATGTCAAACTTGTGTTTTGAAAAATACTCTAATAAAATTTTTAAAATTTTGCTGCGTACTATTTTTCCAACAATTGGTGTTAGAGCCAGGTTTTTACATAAATGTACAAGTTTGTGATCATACTATATGCATAAATTTTGTGATCTTAATCTCTCCTATGCTTGAATTTAATTTTATAGAGAGTTGGCATTTTAGGTTTCTATATAATTTTATGTTGCATGGATTATATAGTGAATGTTATTAATTAATTATAGTTGATAAAATTGTTATTTAATTATTAATTAATTAATTAATTAATGTCGGTTATGGTCCTTTAGAGGTTAGAATGTGTGTCTAGGTCTTTCATGCAATTAGATGGCAGACTATCATCTCCGCCTAAGAATTGTTATTTAATTTTTAATTTATAAGAATTTTGTAATTAAATAATTATTCAGAGAATACAGATATAGAAGATTGATGATGGTACTCTCAGGTATTTCCTAAGTCTCTAATTTTATGTTTTTGAATTGTTGAAAATCAAATTGATGAATTGAATTAAAAATTATATTTTCTAGAATTAGAGATTTCTGCTCGGTCGGCAGGCCGAACCCCACAGTTCGTCAGGCCGATGGTCATAGATCGTCAAGCCGTACGTGAGATTCTGTAGGCCGTCAATGGGGCAGAAATCAGGTGGCTCTGGCGGAAGGCCGAACTTTCATGAGTCGGTAGGCCGATCTTCCTAATTGACAAACCGATCTTCCTGATCGGCAGGCCGATCACCTAGATCGGCCTGTCGACCGAGGGCTAGAAATTTTTTCAGAAAAGGTACAGTTTTCAATGTATTTTAAATTTGTTTTTGGGACAATTTTGAGAAACATTAAATTTGGATATGACCAGAAATATGAAGTATTCGATTCATACGGGATTGAAGACTTGAAGATGGGCATTACATGAAAAAGGATACAGCTTGAGGATTCAAGGATAAAGAATCGATAATATGTCTCGATTATTTTCTTGTAATCTTAGTTTTCTATTCTCTAGAGTGGAACCATAATATTACAATTATGATTATTTTTCTTGTAGCTTTGCTTAATTGCTTTGCTTGTCTGCATTATAATATGATTTGCCATGTATATTGATAACGTGTCATATAGAATAGGGAGTGCCGCTCATATTAAAATTGTTCATGCATGATCTTAAATAAAATCTTGATTCAAAAGATTGAGTGGGAGAAGGTTTTCGAAGAGAGGACCTAAGGCCTCCATCGTTGGTCCATAGGCAGAACATGGTGGTCCCAACCCCTAGGAAGGGATTTCTATCATGCACCAGATTGGATCTCTGAGAGGATAAGGTATTTTAGCATGATTTATGGTTGGACACCCCTACGTGGTGATTATAAATCATGGATAAAATATTGTAACGATGGTTATACACTCACGTTAATTTTAATATTAACCTCCCCTAGGAGCTATGTTAATAAAATTAATGGCCAAAGTAACGATTATTAATATGTGCTGGATGATATGGGTCCTGGATGGCATATATTAATCAGGAGGGGATCCGTGTTTCTGATTGAATTTGGCATAACTCCCCTAGGAGCTTGTTGAAGTCTGAGTTGGGAATTATCGTTGTAAGGTTGTGATATTTTCAAGATTTTGACTCATAAACACATTTGTATATTTTTACATGATTGTGTTATCTTACTAAATTATTGTTATATGTTTACTTATGTTTGTTATATGATTCTTTATTGTAGATTAAAAACATCTAAAAATGCTTTATCATCAATACTTGACAAAAACCTATTAACTGAAGAGAATTATAATGATTGGAAACGGAACTTGGATATTGTCCTCTCCTTTGAGAAACTGAAATATGTATTGACAACCCCTTGTCCTCCCGAGCCTACGGGAGACTCAACTAATGAGCAATTCCAAGTGTATGATTGCTGGAAAAATGCTAATGATCAGGCCTGCTGCTATGTTATGGCTAGCATGAATAACGTGCTTCAAGCTCAACATCAGGATTATGAGACTACAAAGCCGATCTTGGATAATCTTGAGGATATGCTTGGAGGCCAAGCCATAACAAAGCGGCAAGGGGCACTTTGGAAACTCTTAAACTGTAAGCAGAGACTGCGGACATCTGTAAAGGCGCACATGATGTTGGTCATGGGTTACCTCACTGAGGCTCAAACCAATAGAGCCGATATCGATGCTGAAACTCAGATGACTATGGTCTTTGAGACTCTGTCAAAGGAATTTATTCCATTTGAAGCTACTTTTAATTTATGCAATAGACGGGATATGACCTTGATGGAATTAATGAAACAATTACAAGAGTTTGAACTGCTGATCAGGGAGTCTCCTGCGAATGGTGAGGCCACTTTTGGCGACTGCTTTTGGTTCCGATCTCAATTCTGGTAATGGAAAGAAGAAACGGGCCAAGAACAGGAAGTCTTCTATTCCTGCTAACACCAAGAGCAAGAAGAAGAAGAAGAATAACCCGAAGAAACTTAAGTGCTTCTTTTTGTGTGAAGGTCGGGCATATCAAGAAGCATTTCAAGAACTTCCTTTTCAAAGGAGGTAAGTGTGATCTTCTATATTTAGAAACTTGTTTGGTTAAGGAATCAAGTGACATTTGGGTCATAGATTCTGATGCAACTAATCATGTTTGTGTTTCTTTGTAGGGGTTCAAAGAAACGAGAAGTCTGCTGCATGAAGACTTCACGCTTGTCATGCCCCGAAGTACGGGAGGTGACGTGGTGGATTATTTAAATTAATTAAAAGGGGAATTTAATTAAAATCCAGGATTTTAGGGGTTAAATTGAATAATAAAAATATAAAGTTTCAAAACGACATTGTATAAAAGAGTTCATAAACATTAAGCAAGTGAAATCATTAAGCGAACAATAAAATAATAAGATAATAAAGAACCACGAATATAGGTCCTACTAACCCACAACTTGTGCACACACATCGTACTGACAATATAATAATACAACCGTAGTCCAAGCATAAAGAAAATTAAAAACATTACATGTCTTGATTAAATAATACAAAGTGATCTATTAACCCTTCTACTGCTCTTGAGTTCTGTCCGTTGAATCCTCTCTAAACCTAAATGGGAATCCACCTAGAAGGGGGAAATTTAAAACAAATAAAATGTGAGCGCAAGGCTCAGTAGGACTATATTTTAATAAATCATTTAATATAAAGAGAAATCACACTATTTAGGGTATGATTTAAAAGGAACTTTGAATAAACAAATTTAAATAAAACCGTTCTTACCCAAAACAGTTTATTTGGTCGTTCAGAAACATCATTTTCTTTTCCTAGGCAAACCACCTGAATATCACCACCGTAGCAGCCCAGTTGGGTTTCGGGACCTGCCCCCAAGGTTGATCGCTACATGACTCGATCTCTAGTATGGCATCATGCCTTTGTGTTTATTTTCATCATCATTCAAAACCCATTTACCGAGTATTGTCATTTAGATTTATTATGAAGTTCATTTCAGTTCACAGTTTATTAAAATATAATCGATAAATTCCATTTTCAATCAACCGTTGAAAACATTTTTATAGAAACCCTTTTTAAGGCCAAATCATTTTGAAACTAGGTTACCAAAGATAGGGTAGAAGTCCTACCTCGATACTCATGCCAGTACCCCACACCGTAATCCCGGTCTGCTATACATTAGCTCCGCGGAACCACGAACGATCATAGATACACACTAAGTTGATCAATATCTAGTTTGAGACATTCTATGTTACTAAACCATTTCATGATGTCCTAGTGTGCCATTTATATCTTTTAAAATCATTTTACAAGGTTGAAATTTAAATCGAGGTTAAAAACAATGAAAACGGGTGAAAAATCACAAAATTTCTCATGCTCTGCCGGCCTGCCAGACTCCCTGCTTCGGCCGGCCGAACTGCACTGGAAATTAGGTCCGATCGGCCGAACATTTCTCAGGTTCGGCCTGCCAAATGGTGTAGTCCAGCCTGCCGATCCTTTGAATCTGGCCTGTCGAACTGGAAAAACCCAGAAATCCCAGCCACGGGTTTTCGGTCTCCCAAAATCAAAATCTTGATTTTAACCTATTTTTCTCAAATCTCAGGCATGGAAAACAATCATAGATGATAGAAAAACATACTAGAACACTTTTGAACTCATTTAAACAAGATTTTAACACAAAAATCTCAAAAATCCAAAAATGGGAGAAAATGAGGAAAAATGAAAAATCTTGAATCTAATCCAAGCTTAGATTCTAGTTGTTCTAAGTTCATTTAACTCAAACCAAGAGTTTTCTAAGCTCAAACAAACTTAGATTTCAAAAATACACAAAAATTGAAAATTTTGAAAAAGTTTAGAAATTTCAAAACTAACCTCGAATCGAAGCTTTAAATCTACGTTTTTGGTTGCCAAATCTCATCCTCGAGCTTCCTACTTGCTAACCCGAAGCTTGGATTTGAATTTTGATTGAAAATTTTGAGAGAGAAACCGAGAGAGAATGAGAAAGATAGATCACAGGTGGGAGAGGAGGAGAGAGAGAGTGAGAGCTTAGAGTGAAGAGAGAGGAAGGAGAGAGAAAATAAATAGAGAGAAACGGTGGGCGATTTTGCTGCGCGAAAACCAAATGCCACCCACGATTTTATAAAACGGAGTATTTTAAACATTTTACAAATTGTTGTGTTTTAAAACTCAAAACATCATTTTTAAACAATAAGAAATCATTTGAATTTATTAAATTAACAAAACAACCCAAAATTCAAAATTTAACCATATAATCAAATTAATGTTGAAACATTAATTATGGCACACTAATTCATCATTTTACATTACATTATCATTAAATTAATTTTAAGGCATTACATGCTTCAGATGGGCGATGGATCCTTAGTCTCAACGGAAGCAGTGGGAGATGTCCATCTTTATTTTGATAATTATAGGAATTTATTTTTGCAAGATTGTTTTTATGTTCCTAAATTTAAAAGGAATTTAATTTCTGTAGCTTGTTTATTTAAAGACTCCTATTTGGTTTCTTTTAATGATAAAGTGGTGATTCGTAAAAACAAATCTTTTATCTATTCTAGATGGATGCAAAATAATCTATATTTTATCAAGCCTAAGATGGACTTACTGCTTAATGTTGAGATGAATGATAATAACTCTAAAAGACTTAAAACTTCTCACTCTAATAAGACTTATCTTTGACATTTGCGCCTTGGTCATATTAACCTGAATAGGATTCAAAGGTTGGTAAAGGATGGACCTTTAAGTCACTTAAAGGTGGAATCTATACCTCAATGTGAATCTTGTTTGGAGGGTAAAATGACCAAAAGACCGTTCAGGTCTAAGGGCAATAGGGCCAAAGGGGTTCTAGAACTTGTGCATAGTGATGTTTGTAGACCAATGAACATCCGGGCACGAGGAGGGTATGAGGACTTCATCACTTTTATTGACGATTACTCAAGGTATGGGTATGTGTTCCTGATGTACCACAAAAGCGAAACTTTTGACAAGTTCAGGGAGTCTCGGGCTGAAGTGGAAAAGTAATTGGGTAGACCCATAAAGGCACTTTGAGCCGATCGAGGCGGGGAATACCTTTCTGAAGAGTTCTTGGGACACTTATTAGAGAATGGGATTTTATGCCATTTGGCTGTGCTGGGTACTCCGCAACAGAATTGCATAGCGGAGAGAAGAAATAGGACTTTATTGGACATGATTAGGTCTATGATGAGTTATTCATCATTGCCTTTATCCTTTTTGGGATATGCACTACAAACCGCATGTTATCTTTTGAACAATGTGCCTTCAAAATCGGTCCCTAAAACTCCTCATGAGTTGTGGATAGTTAGGAAGACATCCTTAAACCATATTTGCATATGGGGATGTCTGGCTCGTGTCCTATTTAAGGATTCAAATAAGTTGGAAGCACGTTTAGAAGTTTGTGTGTTTGTAGGATATCCAAAAGGGACTAAAGGGGGTTATTTTTATAACCCAAAGGAAAATAAAGTCGTGGTTTCAACTAATGCAACTTTCCTTGAGGAGAGTTACCTGGACGACTTAAAACCTCAAAGTAAAGTGGTGCTTGAGGAGTTAAGGGGTGATCCAATCACTCTGCAGGTTCTGAATGAAACCATTACGATCAGTGTAGAAAAACCAAACAAACTTGAGCAACAACCTGAGGGGCTTTGGCATAGTGGGATGATCGGGCGTCAACCTGAAAGATATATGTTCAATGGGGAGGTCTTCATGGCTGAACTAGATGAACATGACAGGGATCCTTATACTTACGCAAAGGCTATGGAGGATGTTGATTCAAAACTCTGGACAGAGGCCATGAACATAGAGATAAAGTCTATGGAGGCTAATCCAGTCTAGGAGCATATGGATCTTCCCGAAGGGGTAAAACCCATAGGGTGTAAGTGGATGTACAAGAGGAAAAGAGGAGTGGATGGAAAGGTCAAAAGCTTTAAGGCTAGACTGGTAGCTAAGGGTTATATGCAAAAGGAAGGAATTGATTATGAGGAAACCTTTTCGCCTATAGCCATGCTTAAGTCCATCCAGATTCTCTTGTTCATAACTGCCGCTCTTGACTACGAGATTTGAGAAATGGATGTCAAGATGGCTTTTCTGAATGGCTATCTTGATGAGTCCATTTATATGGAACAAACATACGGGTTCAAGGTCATGGGTCAAGAGGGTCAGGTTTGTAAGCTGCTGAAGTCAATTTATGGACTTAAGCATGCTTCCCGTTCTTGGATCATAAGATTTGATCAAGTGATCAAGACTTATGGGTTCTCACAAAATATGGATGAGCCATGTGTTTATAAACACATAAATGATGGGAAGGTGGTTTTTCTACTCCTCTATCTACATGACATTCTATTGATTGGCAATGACATTGGGGCATTGTCATCGGTCAAATTATGGTTGACCAAGTAGTTTGACATAAAGGACTTGGGTGAGGGTAATTTTGTTCTCGGTATCTAGATCTTTTGAGATAGGAAGAACAAAATGATAACTTTGTCCCAGGCCAACTACATAGATAAAATTCTCAAGAGGTTTGCAATGCAGGATTCCAAGAAAGATGGGCAACCATCTAGGTCTGGAATTACTCATTCTAAGAAAGACTCTCCAAAGCCTTATGAAGAAAGAGAATACATGAAGAAGGTGCCTTATGCTTCGACAGTGGCTAGTCTCATGTATGCCATGCTTTACACACGACCGGATATTAGTTATGCGATCGGGATTGTAAGTCGTTTTTAGGTGGATCCAGGACTGAACCACTAGGTTGCGGTTAAGCACATTTTCAAGTACCTAAGAAGGACTCGAGGGTATATGCTTATATATTCAAGTGAGAACTTGACTCCTCTAGGATATACTGACTCAAATTTTCAATCCTGTCTAGATTCTAGGAAATCGACTTTGGGTTTTATGTTTACTCTAGGCGGCGTTGCCATTAGTTGGAGAAGTGTGAAGCAAGATTGCACTTTGGATTCAACGATGGAGGCCAAGTATGTGGCAGCTAGTGATGCTTCGAAAGAAGCAGTGTGGCTCCGCAAGTTCATTGGGGATCTTGAGGTAGTTCCTGGTATGGATAAGGCAGTATCACTGTACTATGAAAATAGTGCGGCGGTAGCTAATGCTAAGGAACCAAGATTTCACAGGAAGAGTAATCATATTGTTTGTAAGTATCATGTGATAAAGAACTTCATTGAGGGCGGGTATGTCATGGTGTACAAGATCGCGTCAGAGGACAATTTAGCTGATCCATTTACGAAGACACTTATTGGGAGAGTCTTGGAGAGGCAAGTGGAAGCTATGGGGATGCGAGATTTGTCATATTTACTTACTTAGTGCAAGTGGGAGATTGTTAAACATGTATGCCCTAAGGAGTAAACTTGTCCATAAGCCGATTATGGATAATCATATGGGGATACGATATATTATGATATGTCATACAGACTTAGCTATACGGGCTTCGTAATTCTATGTAGTTCGAGAGTGCAGCTCCAGGCTTTTAGTGGAGTAGCGTTGGAGTTGATAATTATGAAATGTATATATGGGATCTTGGGTTTCGTAATTATTGGGAGCTTGAACTATATAGGTCCATTTGGTCCCCTTTGCTAGCTCACAACATCCTGTAACGATACAACGTGCTTTTCCAATAATTTGTGACTTATGTCGGAGTTATCAGATTGGTTAAAATTTGAAAGAATCAGATAATTCATGTCTGTTTATCGGTTGAATTAATTTTGTGATAAAATTAATTCAAGATAAACTTGTTGAATTATTGGGATCGGATAATTCTTATCTATTTATCAGTTAATTTAATTTTGGATAAATTAGATCAAGATAAACTAGTAGAATTATTAGGAATACATTTATTTTCTTAGATATTATCTAGATAAAGTTATTTTGGTCAGATAACTTCTCTTTTGGGTTATTTGAATTAAAACTAAGACTTTATCCTATAGAATCTCGGGTGAAAAATGAAAGATTTGTAAAGATAATTTTTTGGCAGTTCGACCTGCCGATCCTTGAGTTCAGCCTGCCGATGGATGTGTTTGGCTTGTAGATTATGCTGTTCGGCCTACCGATGAGCGAATGATAAGATTATGTATTTTTACGCGGATCTTATTAGATATTGATCCTAATTTGATTTTCTTTTTAGTTTTTGAGACCTAATCTGATAAGGACTGACCCTAGACCCAACCTCTATAAATAGGAAATATGTCTTAAGAGTTATTCAGATCAATTGAGAGATTAAGAGTGATACTCTACTGGTGAGAATTTGAAAACTCCTTGAGAGCTTTTGTTCACAAATCACGAACACTAGCTTTGGGTTCTCTCAATTGGTTGGAAGGAGAGTCACCTAGTGGAAGAGCTGTACGTGTGAGCCCACACTCACTCTGGTCGTAGATAGAGAATAGCAAAGAAGACCAGTTGGTTGAGGCTCTTCTGGAACGTTACTTCTCTTCACATTTTGTGAGGGTTCTTCGGCAATCACAGGTTAGTAAGATCTGGTTAATTTATGCATATAGCATGTCAAACTTGTGTTTTAAAAAAGACTCTGATATAAAATTTTTAAAATTCCATTGCGTACTATTTTTACGCTTGGATTTGCTCATTTGTGGAATCTCCTACAGGCTCGGGAGGACATTATGTCATTAGCATAAATTTTAGTTTCTCAAAGGACAAAACGGTATTCAGGTTCTGTTTTCAATCAATATAGTTCTCACCAGTTAATTGGTTTTTGTCAAGTATCGATGATAAAGCATTTTTAAATATTTTTAATCTACAATAAAGAATCATATACTAAACATAAGCAAACATACCATAATAATTTAGTAAGATAACACAATCATATAAAACATACAAATGTGTTTATGTGTCAAAACCTTGAAAAAGTCACAACTTTACAACGATAATTCCTAACTCATAATTCAACAAGCCGCCTAGGGGAGACTTGCTAAATTCAATTTGGAACAAGATCCCCTCCTGATTAATATATGCCATCCAAGACCCAAATGTCTAGCATATATTAATAATCGTTTCTTTGGCCATCAACTTTATTAATAGAGCTTCTAGGGGAAATTAATAATAAAATTAAGATAAGTAAGTAACCATCATTTTAATATTTTATCCATGATTTATAGTCACCACCTAGGGGTATACAGTGATAAATCATGCTAAAATACGTTATCCTATTGGAGATCCAACCTGATAGATGATGAAGTCCCTTCTTAGGGGTCGAAACCACCATGTGCTACCTATGGACCAACGATGGAGGCCATAGGTTCTCTCTTCGAAAGCCTTCTCTTACTCAATCTTTTGAAATCAAGGTTTTATTTTAAAAAACATACATGAACAATTTTAAATGAGTGGCACTCTCTATTCTATATGACGTGTTATCAATATACATGGCAAATCATATTATAATGCAGACAAGCAAAGCAATCATGCAAAGCTACAAGAAAAATAATGAATAGCCATAATATTATGGTCCCACCCTAGAGCATAGAAAATAAAGATTGCAAGAGAATAATCGAAACATATTATCGATTCTTCATCCTTGAATCTTCAAACTACATCCTTCTTCATGTATTATCTATCTCCAAGTCTTCAATCCCACATAAATTGAATATTCCATATTTTTGGTCATATCCAAAATTAATGTTTCTTAGAATTGTCCCAAAAATAAAGTCAAAACTACACTGAAAAATGCACCTTTTTTGGAAAAAATTACAACTCTCTATCGGCCTGTCGATCTTTTAAGGTCGATCATGACAGATTGGCTTGTCGAACTAGACAGTTTGGCTTGCTGCTAGGGCTATCAGATTTTTGCCCCACGGAAGGCCTACCAATTCTAAAGGTTCAACCTACTAGTCTACGACCATCAGCCTATCAAACTCAAGGGTTTGGCCTACCGATCGAGTAGAAATCATGTTTTTTCATAAAATATAGTTTTATTGTAGTTTTTAATTTTATTTTCAACAATTCAAAAACATGAAATTAGAGACTTAGAAAATATCTATGGAATGCTATCATCCATCTTCTAGATCCATCTTCTTTAAATAATTATTTAATTACATAATTCTTACAAATTTAAAATTAAGTAATAATTCCTTGATGGATATGATAGTCTGCCATCTAATTACATGAAAAACCTAGATACACATTCTAACCTCTAAGGAACCATAGCCGGCATAAATTAATTAATTAATAAATAATTAAATCATAATTCAATCAACCATAATTAAATAATAAACATTCACCATATAATCCATGCAACATAAATATATAGAAACCTTAGAGTGCAACTCTCTAAAAAAATTAAATTCAAGCGTAGGAGAGATCAAGATCAAAAAATTTACACATATAGCATGATTAAAACTTGTAAATCTATGTAAAAACCATGGCTTTGATACCAATTGTTGAAAAAATAGAACGCAGCAAAAATTTAAAATTTTTTATACTAGGGTATTTTTTAGAACACAAGTTTGACATGCTATATGCAATAATTAACCAGATCTTTCTAACCTTGTATGCCGAAAAGCTCCTGCAATTCGTGAAGAGTAGAACATTCTAGAAAAGCCTTTACCAACTGGTCTTCTTTGCTATTCTTTATCCACGATCGGAGTGCGTGTGGCCACATGTTGTACAACTCTTCACAGGTAACTCTCCTTCCAACTAATTGAGAGATACTAAAAGCTACCGCTCATGATTTGTGAACAATAGCTCTTAGGGGACTTATAGAGATTCAAAGTATAGAGTGCTCACCCTTGATCTATGTCTCATGCATCATATGTCGATAAGGTGCTTATCAGATATTCGATGCAAAACTCCAAGAAAGGTAATTTGCCTACACGTCATGGAGTTTATCTTTCAAGAGAGCGATGTCCTAAGACACCTCAAGAGGAAGAAAATATGAGACGGGTACCCTATGCATCTGCAATAGGAAGACTAATGTATGCCATGTTGTGTACAAGACCTGACATTTGCTATGCGGTGGGTATAGTAAGTCGGTATCAATCCAACCCAGGATTAGATCATTGGGTAGCGGTTAAACATATTCTCAAGTATCTTAGGAGAACGCGAAACTATATGCTAGTATATTCTGATGAGAATTTGATTCCCATTGGATACACTGATCCTGATTTTCAATCAGACAAAGACACACGTAAATCTACGTCTGGATCAGTGTTTACTTTTGGTGGTGGAGCCATAGTTTGGAGAAGCATCAAACAATCTTGTATTGCTGATTCAACTATGGAAGCAGAATATGTGGCTGCTTGTGAAGCAGCTAAAGAAGCTGTTTGGCTCCGTAAGTTCTTAAATGATTTGGAAGTAGTTCTAGGCAAGGATAAACCACTCACACTGTATTGTGATAACAGTGGTGCAGTGGAAAATTCAAGAGAACCTAGAAGCCATAAAAGAGGAATGCATATAGAAAGAAAATATCATTTGATTAGAGAGATAGTGCATCGAGGCGATGTGGAAGTTGTGAACATAGCATCGAAAAACAACCTTGCCGACCCTTTCACCAAGACGTTACCTGCAAAGAGCTTTGAGGGACACTTGGAAGGCTTAGGTCTTAGAGACATGTCTCACTTGCTTTAGGGCAAGTGGGAGATTGTTGGGTTTGGTGCCCTAAAAGCAATGACATTGTACATATTGTTAATAAATAAATGAAGTGACATTTATTATTATTTTGGTTGATTATATGTATTATGAATACATTTATAAACATCAAGAAAATTCTATGATTATTTATGTGACTATAAATTTAGCATATAAGTGTTATTTTCTTAGGGATAAAATTTATAGATAATAATCTAAATAGTCTGTAATAATTAATTAAAGTTTGGGATCTTTAATTAAAAATTACAAGTATGGTCCAATCTCATCTAAAATGAAATAGTCATTATCCGGACTATTAATGTAGAGACATTGGATTGGAGGTACTTTATATAATGAGATTATATAGGACTGGACTAGATAAATTATGAATCTCTAATAATCATCCGTTACAAATAGAGTATTCAAATTTATCACTATGATGATCATATATTTGACAGTCTTATTCCTGAGTATTTATTAGACTCCTATTTATGACATTATGTTTTTTGACTTGCATGGTAAGATTTGTCTAAGCATAGATTATAACTTAGCATCTTAGAAACATAAAGTAATAAATGGCTGGGAGTAATATTATATAGATATGGAATCCATTCCTTCCCTATGGAAGTTAGAAAAATAGTTCTCTTGAGTGATAATTCAAGGTTTGAATAGTAGAGCGCTCGTTTATAATAAGATTATGAATTAATTGTTCAATAAAGAATTATTGGAACTCAAGGATAAAAATGTAATAAGAGAGGTGAACGAAAATTAAACCTAGCTCTTATTATGAACTATTTATAGAGGACTGACTTATATGTAATGATTATATCAATGGACTACTCGCTAATTTTCTTTGAGTAATTTCACTATAATCTCAAGAGTTCAGTTTCAGGTTTTTAGTGCAGTAACACTAAAACTAATAAATTTGATACATTAATCAAAGAGTTTGATTAATTGTCAAATTTATTAGAGCTTGGGTTATAGGTCCATAGGTCCCCAATACCACCTCTGTAACACTATAATGCATCTATATATAGAATGAATTATACATATTTAGTTTGGAATTATTGAATTCTGAATTAATTATTTCACACTTGAATTATTAATGTGACATAGAAAAATATTCTCTATGACACATAATGTAATGTGATAAATGTTGTCACATTTAACTGAGCATTAGTTAATTAATTGATTGTTTATTTTTAAAATCTATTCTTAAATAAATGTGATTTATTTTTGAATTTAGATATATATATATATGGTTTTGAACCAAATCTTATATATATATATATATAATATTTTATAATATATTAATATATATATATATTTTTGAATTTGTTTACGTTATATATATATATATATATTATAATGAATCTTAAGTGATTTTGTTTATTATTATAAAAAAAAAGAGGAAGCAACGTTTACGATTCCGTAAACGTGTATATATATATATATTAATTTTTTTAAAAAAAGGTAAACTTCCTTTTACTTCACTGATGACTTATATATACATATGTGTGTGTGTGTGTGAAACACGAATCACTTTGTGATTTAGGAAAGAAAAAAAAAAGGAAGGGGAAAGTAAAAGGGTTACAATCATGTAAAATATATCATTTCCTCATATATCTGATATGGTGGTTATTTCTAATAGAAAATCAATTGAAAAATTAACTAATGGCTCAGATATACAAAGGGAGAGATAACAGTTATCTCTTGAGTTTTTTCATTCACGTAATTTTTACGAAATACTTATAGAGAAAAACTGAGAGTTCTTCTCTGAAAAAAAGGTCTGCTATCTCATGTGTTGAGTACATAGCATATTTAGAAAAGTGTGAGGAAAATTCATTCTTGCAGTTTGACGCCCACTCGTCTTTCCATTGGTGTGGATGCCTGGATTGGAAAATCGTGGTGTCAAAGAGGAAAGCTAGGATACCCTGATAGTGTTCAAAAAGGTTTGTAAAATTACCTAAAGCTTTCTATAATTAAAATTATATATCTATTCCCGATGAACAAAGTTTTCAGAAAATTTTTGTTTGTCAACGATCCATTCCTTCCGCTGTGTTTCATATTTTAATTCCAACAGATCAAACTAGCGCAACAGAATTCCTACATTTGCTATCTCAAAAGACAGAAGTTATAACACAAAGTCATGAAATCACTTTAGAATTACGATGATACATAAATGATGATCAAAGTAAATTTATTTATATAATAGAATTATTACTAAATCAGTTAAAACTTAGGTCTAGGCCTATATATGACCTCCGCTTAAGTAAAATATATCAATGCATCTATCATGGAGTCATTCCCACTATGACAATTAAGGGTCCGTTTGGTAAATGGATTCGAATTAGTGATTTGATTTGAGTTGTGTGATTTGATTTAGGATTTAAATTAGTGATTTGAATTGTTATCCGAATTGATGTTTGGATGTTCATTTAAGTTTTAATCTAAGTACAAAATAAAATTAGAATTTGTGTTTGAAGAGGTAGTGAAAATAGTTTTTGATTTTTTGATAAATATAATAAAATTTTGATGTTAATGATCCTAATGTTGGAAAATGAGTACATGCCACACCCTGAAGTACGAGAGGTGACGAGGTGGATTAATTAAGTTAATTAAACCAAAATTTTTGATTAAAAACATCAATTAAATGTTTTGGGTTATTTTGAAAAACGTGATAGTTTTAAAAACTCTTCAAAGCAATTATCGTTATTTTAAAATAGTTTATCATAAAATAAAATAACAAAGACAGAATAACGTAAGCCGGGCCCCACCCGACCTACATTAGTGTACACATATGGTATTGACAATAAAATATTACAATTATAGTCCATTATGAGAGATAAAATTTTAAATAATACATGCCTTGATTAAAATGAAGAAATAACCAAAACAAACTTCCTACAACTCACATGTTTGTCCTGTCACTGCCCAATCAATCCTAACTTACAATCCACCTGAGGGGAAAGGTTTTTAAAACAAATAAAGAAATGTGAGCGAAAGGCTCAGTAGGACTAAGTTTAGAAAGCATTAATTTGAATATAAAATTTTACATTCCGAAAAGTATCTAGAAAACAAAATTTGATAAATAAATGAACAAATATTCATTTAAATTGTTCTTACCAAAATGGTTCTTTGTTGGTCTAGAAAGAATCTTATTTTCTTTCCCAGGCAAACCATATTTGTCACCATCGTAGTGGCTTAGTTGGGTTTCAAGACCTACCCCTAAGGTCGCACTCTACAAGACCTGATCTCTGATTATAGCATCATGCCCTTATGTGTATTTATCATTATATAAATCCCATGTTATCGAATATCCTCAGTTACATTCATTATTTGATTTATTATGAACATTCATCCTTAGACAAGTGATGAAAAATACTAAGAAATTCATTTTATTCATTCCTTAAAAATCAAATTGAAAGAAATCATTTTGTGCCAAAGGCCTCCTTTGAAAATATTTAAAACATTTTGTCATTTATTGAAAACATTTGAAAGAATCTTTAAGGCCAAAACTATTTAAAAACTTGGCTACCCAAGAAAGGGCTAGAAGTCCTACCTCGATATCCCGCATCGTATTCAGCACTGTAGTCCTGACCTGCTATACATTAGCCCCACGGAACCACGAACGACCATAATTGCAAACTAAGTTCATCAATGTCTAGCTTAAGATATTGTACACTATTAATCTATCTTATGGTGACCTAGTGTGCCATTTATGTCTATAAAATCATACTATAAAGTTTAAATTCTCAATCTAGGTTTAAAATAGCGAAAATGGGTGAAAAACAACCATTTTTCCTGTGGCCAGTCAGCCTACCAAATTCCCTAGTCTGGCCTGCAGAATTACACAATTTAGCCTATCAGCCATGCAGGACTAGCCTTTCGAATTTTCTCAGGTTTGGCCTGCCAATGATATGAATTCGACATGCCGAACTCATGAGTTCGGCCTACCGATATTCAAGATTAGCCTGTTGAACTAAAAAAATCAAGGGATCCGAGACTTCGAGTCTTGGCCTCCCCGAGATCAAAATCTCAATCTAAACTTGTTTTCTCAATTCTCAAGCATGGGTAATGTTCATAAATGATAAAAAAACATAATAGAACACATTTAAACGAATTTAAACAAGTTTTACATAGAAAATTTCAAGGGAATCCGATAATGGAGAAAAAGGGAAAAAGTTGATCAAGCTTGATCTCGTCCAAATCGAGCTCAAATTTATGAGGGTTTGTGTTTTACTAACCTAGATTTAAGGTTTTCTAAGTTCAAGAAACTCAGATTATAACATTTTGAAGAAATTGAAAGTTTAGAGAAAAAGTTTTAAATTTGAAAAATAGTTAAACTAACCTTGAAATTTGAGCTTGAATCCAAGTTTGTGGACATGTAATCACGTTCTCGAGCTTCCAATCTGCTAAGAATTGAAGCTTGGCTTAAATTTTTTTTGAAATAAAAAATGAGAGAGAGAGAGAAAGGTTGGGAGAGTAAGTGAGGGAAGGAGAGGGGGAGGAAATAAATAGAGGAAGGAGGGGTAGCTTTTCTCAGATAAAATCCTGTCCTCAGCACATGGTTTTCAAAGAAGGATATATTGGACATTTGACAGATTGTTTTGTTCCAAAAATTCAAAATAACAATTAAAATAATAAAGAGTGATTAAAAATAATTAAAAGTAATACTAATTTGAAAATATTACAAAGTAGTTAAATTAAGTTCAAACTTATATTATGACACAGTAATTCATTATTTTTATACTAATTATATTGAATTAAAAATCAGGGTGTTACAGCTCTTCACTCCTAAAAGAAATTTCATCCTTGAAATTTGAATCTAACTTAAAAACAAAATAGATGCTGATACAACTCCCGCATAGTTGATTCTAATTCCCAGGTTGCCTTATTAGCCCTATGGTGCTACCATACTACTTTCACTAACGGCACTTCACGGCGTCACCGATCCACCACTTATCGATCGATAATCTAAACCAGCACTTCTTTGTAGATTGCGTCTTCCTAAATTTGCACATCATGAACTGGGACAATCTTGCTTTGCTTGAGCAAACATTTTTGAAGCATCAATATGCAAAATACGGCATGAATATGAAAGTTCGAGAGGAAGATTAAGGCAATAAGCGTTCACTTTAGAGCGTTGAGAAATCTTGAATGATTCGACACACCTCAATGCAAAATCCCTATTCACATGAAAATGTAAAACTCACCTACACGGTGAAACCTTTAAGAAAACGGAATCCCTTACCTCAAGTTCTAGAGGTTGGCGTCTTCTATTCGTAAAAGCTCTTCCGCCTACTCTAAGCAGCTCTCCACCGATCATGAATCACGGTAATCTTTTTCATTACTCTCATGGGTTTCTTTGGGTCCAATAATGATATTGTCTTATGGTCCTGCCTGAATCATTAGCAATCGACACGGCTGTCAATATGGTTCTTCAAACAGTGTTATCTTGATGCCTACTTGTTAACTGTTGTTGTACGTAACTCCGCCAAATGCAAATATCTCTTCTAGTTTCTATCAAAATCTAATACATGCGCATGTAATGCGTCCCCAAGAATTTAAATAACTCATGCAGACTGCCTATTAGTCTGAGGATGAAAAGCCACAATGAATTCCAAGTCTATGCCTAAAGCCACCTGAAAACTCCTCCAAGAACTTGTCTCGATCACGATGACCTAATGGTAGGAAATGAAATGCACCGATTTCGTCAACCTACCAACTATGACCCAAATCGCGTCATGCTTTTGCTCCATCCTTAGCAACCCGATGAGGAAATCCATTATGACAAGCTCCTATTTCCACCCTAGAATAGGAAACGGCTGAAGCTAATCAGCAGGTTCCTAATGTTCAGTTGCTACTTGGAGACAAGCCACGTACTTAACCACGTACTCTTGAACATCTTTCTTCATACCTCTCCACCAGTACTACCTCTTTAAATCGTGATACATTTTCATGTCTCCCTCGATGAATAACGAACTAAGAGTTGAGAGCTTCATCCATCAAAACCTTTGTCACTCCCTTGATTGTAAGTAGTACTAGAGGCTCCCTAAAATGCAACGACCCATTTGTATGAATCCTCCATTCTTCAAACTGCTCCCTGGTCTGTATTCACGTCCACATCCCCTAAAGATGCTAGTCCTGCCATCGAGTCTACTTTATCATCTGAACAAGCACTGAAGCCGATCCCACATGATACACCAGTACCTGATCGAGGTCTTCATGGTACTGCAGCCCATATTCGCTCACGGTAGCATCTCTCTTCCAATCCTCTAGTGCCAGATGTGTGCGAATCCCCAAGACCTCCTACTGAACGCGTTTGCAACCACTTGGCCTTACCTGGATGAGACTGTAGCGAGAAATCATAGTCCCCTATATATTTCATCTATCTCCATTGCCTCAAATTTGAATCCCTCTGGGTGAACAAATACCTTAAGCTCCTGTGGTTTGGGAAAACCTAAAATGTTGCTTCAATAAGTAGCATCTCCAGATCCCCAAAGCGTGAATCACTGCAACAAGCTCTTAATAATGTGTAGGGTAGTCATGCTCATGAGGCCTCGACTATCGCGATCCATGAGCCACAACTCGTCCATGTTGTGTCAACCCACATTCGAGTCCTCATTCTGCTGCATTAGTGTAGACCTCATAAAACTCGTTACTACTCGATGTAGTCAATATAAAGGCGGTAGTCAACTGATTCCTTAACTCTTGGAAAGCGCATCCATATTTCTCATCCTATTTAAACCTGACACTTTTCCTGATCAGCCGTGTCAATGGAGCCGTTAGCTTTGAGAAATCCTTCATGAACTTTCTGCAATACTAGAAAGTCCTAAAAAGTTGCGAAGCTCGACCACGATCTTTAGTCATTCCTATTGTACTATAGCCTCCATCCTAGACGAATCTACTATGATACCCCACTCAGAGATGTTATGCCCTAGAAGCTTAGCCTCCTTGGCATGCAGTTGGTGCTATATAGATCGCAAATCCATCCTTGGGAAATATTAAGGACCTCCTAACCAACCAGACAATCCATCGATCCTAGGCAGTGGGAACTTATTCTTCATGGTGACCCGATTCAACTACCGATAATCAATAGACAACCTAAGCGCACCATCATGTCTGTTGACGAGCAAAACTGGTGCATCCTACGCTACCCTAAATACATCCTGTATTTGTAAGTTTCTAAAGTTGTTTCCTTAATTCCTTCATTTATGTAGGCACCAATCCATATGGTGCTATGGAAATCAAAGCGATGCCCAAAAATAATTCGATGCCAAACTTAGTTTCCCAATACGATGCTAATCTTGAGAACTCATCGGGGAAGATATCATTGAACTCATCAGCCACCGATGTTGCTGCATTTCTTCCTACGGCATTAGACTCCTCTTCTAGATCTAAAAGAAGTACTATATATTTTTATCATACTAGTTTCCTCGTACACCTAGACACGTTTTCATGAGTCGATCACTCATTACTTGATCATCACCACCCTAGTAAACGATCATCATTCCCCTATAGATCACTAGGGTTACCTCCATAAGGTGGCAACCTACAGTTGTGTATTCTTGGACAACTAGTCAATTTCGAAGATCACATCATAAGTACTCATAGGGAATATAGTCAAATTACCTTCCAAAGTTTCATCCCCAGTCTTGATCTTACAAAATCTACATATACCGTTCACACATACACCCGCCCCAAGGGTGTGGTAATTACCAAGGGTTCATTAAATTCCTCTATTTCTAATTCCAAGGCATGCACAAATGAACTCATAACAAGAGAATGAATAACACCAGTATCAAATAGAACCGAAACTAAAAACTAAGAAACTAAAACCGTACCGTCGACTCTCATGTTGTTGGTCTGAGCATTCGAACTCCCTAAAGTCTTGGTGTGAACTCGAATTAGAGCCTCTTCTTTTTCCTCTGCTAGCGCTGCTACATCCTGGGTTCAACAACCAATATTGTTGTGGAGAAAACAGATGGAGCCGAAGCTAAGGAAGTTGCTGAGGTGGAGGTAAAAACAAAGGTTGAGGCTGATGGCTTGCACCCTCTCCGGTCCAAGATCCTCATCGAGCATTACTTATTAGGCAGCTCCTCTCGATTCGCTCCCAGCTACTAGCAGAAATGGCAAGGGTTGCTTCATCCACTGTTGGATGAACTGTTGCTCCCACTACTAACGTTACCATGCCGATTCTTCACCCAAGCTTGGCAATCACTATTTCTCCTATTGCTCCTCTAGGGTCCTCCTAATGTTCTCACCCGATCCTCATAGTAGATAGCATAATCTTTTTCGATTGATAAAGTTAACGACTCTAACCTACCAAAATTCTAAAGTCGTAGTGCCACTAGCTGCCGTCGAATAGATGCCTTGAGCCCTTCTTAGAGCTTGATATAGTTTCCACGTTTAGAAGCCACAACTGAATAGAGCAAACTAGCCAACTCATCAAACTTTACCCTGTATTCCCAAACCATCTTGTTACCTATTCCAACTAGTAGAATTTGGCAATCCTTCTGTCTCTACATCCTTATGGAAATAACGCTTATGGAACAACGCCTTCAATCTTTCCCCGCTGATATTCCTATTATTCTTCAGACATTTTGCTTACTCCCATCAGGTGTTATCACAGCCTGACAACTTGTAAGCTACAAATTCCATTTGATACACTACTGAGTCTAACCAATATTCAGTCTTCTACGGACCCCCATTTCCATTGAAAGTTGGGATAGACACATGCCAAAGCTCCATAAAGAACTTGTGCTGGCAACTTGCCTCCAAATTGCCAGATTTAGCCCTTGCTGCCATTTGCCAAAAAGCAACAAACTTAGCTCCTATCATACGTCCCTCATTCGTGAAACTCGCATTCGCCACAGCTGAATGACACCTAGGTGCCATTCTCTCAGTTCTAAAAACAAAATTGGACTACCAAAGGCTTTTCACTATCGTAACTAAGTGTGCACAATTTCTAAGGTTCATAACCTAAGGCTCTAATACCATTTTGTTATGCCCCGAAGTACGAGAGGTGACGAGATGGATTAATTAAGTTAATTAAACCAAAATTTTTGATTAAAAAGACCAATTAAATGTTTCAGGCTATTTTAAAAATGTGATAGATTTAAAAACTCTTCAAAGCCATTATCATTATTTTGAAACTGTTAGTCATAAAATAAAATAACAAAGATAGAAGAACATAAGCTAGGCGCTACTGGACCCACATTAGTGCACACACATAGTATCGACAATAAAATATTACAATCATAATTCAAAATGAGAGATAAAAGTTTAAATAATACATGCCTTGATTAAAATGAAGAAATAACCAAAATAGACATCCTACAACTCACGTGTTTGTCCTGTCACCTCCCAATCAATCCTAAGCTGCAATCCACCTGGGGGGAAAGGTTTTTAAAATAAACAAAGAAAAGTAAGCGGAAGGCTCAGTAGAACTAGGTTTAGAAAGCATTAATTTGAATATAAAATTTTGCATTCCGAAAAGTATCTAGAAAACAAAATTTGATAAATAAGTGAATAAATAATTCATTTAAATCATTCTTATGAAAATGGTTCTTTATTTGTCTAGAAAGAATCTTATTGTCTTTCTCTAGCAAACCATATCGGTCACCACCGTAGTGGCCCAACTGAGTTTTGAGACTTGCTCCCAAGGTCGTACTCTACATGACCTGATCTTTGATTATGGTATTATACCCTTGTGTGTGTTTATCATTATTTAAATCCCACGTTACTGAATATCCTTAGTTACATTCATTATTGATTCGTTATGAACATTCACCCTTAGACAAGTAATGAAAAATACTAAGAAATTCATTTTAATCATTTCTTAAAAATCAAATTGAAAGAAATCATTTCGTGACCAAAGGCCCCCTTCCATTTATTGAAAACATTTGAAAGAATCTTTAAGGCCAAAACTATTTAAAAACCTAGCAACCAAAGAAAGGGGTAGAAGTCCTAGCTCGATATCTTGCATCGTGACTCGGTACCGTAGTCTGGATCCGTTATACGTTAGCCCCACGGAACCACAAACAACCTTAAATGTAAACTAAGTTCATCAATGTCTAGCTTAAGATATTCTACATTATTAAGCTATCTCAGTGTCCTCATGTGCCATTTATGTTCGTAAAATCATACTATAAAGTTTAAATTCTCAATCTTGGTTTAAAACAATGAAAACAGGTGAAAAACAACCATTTTTCCTATGGCCGGATGGCCTGTCGAATTCCCTAGTCCAGCCTACCGAACTACACAGTTCGGCCTATCGGCCATGCAGGACTAGCCTACCAAATTTTCCTAGGTTCGTCCTGCTAATGCTATGAATGATGTTCAAGATCGGCCTGTCGAACTGGAAAAATCTAGGGACTTGAGACTTCAAGTCTTGGCCTCCCTGAGATCAAAATCTCAATCTAAACTTGTTTTCTTAATTCGAAAGCATGGGTAATGTTTATAAATGATAGAAAAATATAATAGAACACATTTAAACGAATTTAAACAAGCTTTACATAGAAAATTTCAAATGAATCCAAAAATGAAGAAAAAGGGAAAAAGTTGATCAAGCTTGATCTCAAATTTGTGAGGGATTGTGTTCTACTAACCTAGATTTAAGGTTTCCTAAGCTCAAGAAACTTGGATTATAACATTTTGAAGGAATTGAAAGTTTAGAGAAAAAGTTTTAAATTTGAAAAAAAGTTAAACTAACCTTGAAATTTGAGCTTGAATCCAAGTTTGTGGACATGCAATCACATTCTCGAGCTTCTAATCTGCTAAGAATTGAAAGAGTATCTAATACTATAGTACTCATTCTTAACTTCTCAACTGATCTGAATAACTCAGAAAACTCACTTCCTATTTATAGAGGTTTGACCCAAGGTTGGTCATTATCAGATAAGGCCTCAACAAAATTTGAATCTAGATCAACTTTTGATAAAATCGCATAAAAAACCCATGATCAAATTATTGTTAGATCGGCAGGCAGAACTAACTGACTGGGGTACCAGACTTACGATAATATGATCATTAAGAATCTATTATTTCCCACCCAAGATTCTTTAGATAGAGCTTTAGTTTTAATTCAAATAACCTAATAGAGAAGTTATCTAATTAAAACAGTCATATCTAGATAATCTTTAGGAAAATAAATATTTCTGATAATTCAACCAGTTTATCTTGAATTAATTTACAAAATTAATTCAATCGATAAACAGACATGAATTATCTGATCTTATTGAATTTTAGTCAATCTAATAATTTAACATAAGTCACCAATTTATTATAAAAACACGCTGTATCATTATAGGATTTATTATGAGCTAGCAAAGGAGACCTAATGGACTTATATGGTTCAAGCTCCAATTATTATAAAATATAATATCCAATATATGTATTTTATAATTATCAACTCTAACGTAACTCCACTAAAAGCTTAGAGCTGCATTCTCGGGCTATATAAAATTACGAAGCTCCAAATTAGCTAAGTGACTATGACATATCATAATACGTCGTATCACCATAGGGTATTCATAATCGGCTTAAGGATAAATTTCATCTTTCTCTCTCGATTATTTTTATCTTACGTTCTATTATTTCACCATTAGAAAACTTACCATTCAAGGACTATATACCATTCAGTTACACCTATATATCCAAATGGTTGAGTGTTTTAGTTTTCCAATTATTGGATAATGCATATAAGAGAATATCATTGACTCTACCAATGGAGCTATGGATTCCATAGCTATGAATAACAGGTCTACACTATTAAGAGTCATGTCTCCAACATACCAGTATGTGTACCATCACAAAGTCAGGATTTCACCCTTTGGTACATCAAAAGGCATAAGTCAAAATAATGGGCCCTTTAGTCATTTCTGGATTAAGATGCAACATATATGGTTGTCTAAAGAGAATGATTTGCACACATAGAATTATTAATCCAAATCAATTCCATTTTATGTCTCGATCTAACATATTGTCACCATGACAATGTACCAATGTTTCTACTCATGGAGTTCAACTCTGATGGCTAAGACAAACCATCTCCTGTTAAGGACGTAGACAACACAACAATCTTAGCATGAATAAAGCGCCGAACTTTATTTCCTTAATTATGGATCTTATGATTTAGACCATCACCTTTGACATCATGTCTTCTATATAATCTGTCCATCATATGCTCGATTCTTAAAGGTTTAGATGGATAGTCTTAGACTCTTTTTGCTTAACATATATTCAACAAATATGAACGTAGAGAGGACATCATTTGGTATATGAATAATAAAAAAATTCTTTATTGATAAAATATCTCCAAAAACATATTATAACATTTTACTCCTTAGGGTATACATGTTTAACAATCTCTCACTTGCACTAAGTGAGTAAATATAACATATTATGCATCCCCATAGCTTCCACATGCCTCTCGAAAACCTTCATAGTTAGTGTCTTCATGAATGGATCAGCTAAATTGTCTTTAGATGCGATTTTGCATACTGCAACATGCCCGCCCTCGACGAAGTCCTTTATCACATGATACTTCCAATGAATACGCTTACTCTTCTTGTGAAACTTAGTTCCTTAGCATTAGCTATGGCTGTATTGTTATCATAATACAACGATATTGGCTTATCCATGCCAGGAACTACCTCAAGATTTCCAAGGAACTTGTGGAGTCACACTGCTTCTTTCAAAGCATCATTAGCTGCCACATATTTGCCTTCCATTGTTGAATCTGAAGTGTAATCTTTCTTGACACTTCTCCAAATAATGGCAACGTTGTCTAGAGTAAACACAAAACTAGAAATCGATCTTCACGAATCCAAATAGGATTGAAAATTTGAATCAGTATATCCTAGACGTATTAAGTCCTTGCCCAAATATACAAGCATATACCCTCGAGTCCTTCTCATGTACTTAAAAATATCCTTGACCGTAACCCAGTGGTTTGGTCTTGAGTCTGACTGAAACTAACTTACCATCCCAACCACACAACTAATATCTAGTCATGTGTAAAGCATGGCAAACATGAGACTCCCCACTACCTAAAACGCCCCCCTTACGGACGTCACAGATGTCGTTACATTCATACATTCATACTTATTTAAACTTTAAACATAAACATAATTACAAAACTTATACGATACTTTAAATTGTAAACATAATTAAACATACATAACTAGGATCTATTCATACAAATTTTTTTTTTTAATAACATTGCTTAATTTGTTTAATACCATAATTTTTTCATTTATACTTTAAATTAATCATAAACTTATTTTAATAAAATAGTTATACCAAGTTGTAAAATCATAACTTATAAAAACATCACATCATATCTCATTAATCATCATATCATTTAAAAATTACTAGCTCCCACAGTTCGGCAGGCCGAACTTGGGACTTTGGCAGGCCGGACATGATCAGCAGGCTGGAGTTCCTCAACCGGCAAGCCGACAGAGGCTTTGAAAAACTAGCTTAAAAACTTATCATCGTTCGGCAGGCCGAATATGTGATTGACAGGCCGAACCTTCAAACATCGGCAGGCCGAGCGATGATGTTCGGCAGGCCGACCGAGCCAAAATTCTTGAGAAAACTTAATTTGTAAAGTAGATTTAACTTTTCATGAAAATGCGAAAGGTCAAAATTCTTCAAAATAATAAAATAAAATATAAAACCATAGTTCATGTATTCTTAAAACTCAACATAAAAAAATATGTTCAAAATATAAAATTTGATTTAAAACATAAAAACATTCTTCTTGGCGTTGTTCCGGTTACAATTCATCATGCTTAATGCTCACATGCCTTCCCATGTCCTCTGCCTATTCCATGATTTTCTTACCCTTATCTGCAACATAACATAAAACTTGATTAAGCTAATGCTTAGTAAGTACAAATAATTCTCACAATTTAAAACATTTCATATACATCATCATCATCATCATCATCATAGAAGTGCCTTAAGCACAATTTCATAGAAACATATCTTTCATTACATTGACCATATTAAAAGTTATCCATTTTATCTTAAGGGCCCAAGTGTTGCACCATAAACATCATTGTAGGCGCGCTATCATGAGAGGAGAAGGGTAGCTAATCCCAAACCAAACATGACATCATAACTTATCATAACATAACATTGGTGTGCAACACTTATTAGGTGATACATATATATACACATAATTTTCATGCTTTGAAACATGTCATCATCATACATGCATAACTTTAAATCATGAAAATCTTTCATAAGAAATCCTTTAAGGAAGACAACCATAAAATCATCATGAATATCATTGTGAACATACAATCAAACCTTGTAAAACATGTCATGTTGCAGGTGAGAATGTACTTACCGTAAAAGCTAGCTTAGTTAAACCTTAATATGCCTTGGTGACGACGCCGCGGTCTCGATGTGCTCGTTCCTTTGTGTGTTCATGCCATTTATCTATTAAAATATAATAAAATTAATACTTATCATAAAACCTCCATTCATATACCATCACATATAAATTCATCTTAATACAAACATAATTCATAACCATAATTGTCAAAACATAAAATTATCATCACATATACATTCATCTCATATAAACATTATTCATAACATGCTTCCTTAAGTATTATCATTAAAACATCTCATACATTACAAACATGAAAATCTTTTGAAAACATTCCCTAACAATTAAAATACATATAATTTTAATTTTAAAAATTCATACAAACATCTTATTATCATACATTTCAATATCATAAAAAAAATATTTCATAATCAATAAAATCACTTAAACATATAAAACATTTCATAAAATGAAAATCCAAAATAATATTGTTAAAACAATTTTCTTGACCTATTCTCATAAAAATTTCATAACATAGAATACATTCATCAAAACATTACCAAACCTTGCAGTCTATATCATAACATATACATGAAAATTCTTGTCAACTTTCAAGAAAAAAAAAACACATTTACCCCTTTTAAAATAAAAATTACTTCATACATCATAGTCAAATAGTAATGTTTTACTGTGAAGAGTAGAGGATAGAAAATTTCATATTTTATCATAGAAACATCGAAATGACATGAAACTTGAAGAAACATCACATAATACATACATGCATAACATATTAAAAATTCATAACAAAATACAATACCTAGAGAAAGATATTGAAGACGAATTGAGGAGGAGAAATACTTTTTTCAGAACACCAAAAGAAATAAGTCCTTACCTTAGAAGATTTTCTTCTCAAAATCCTTGAATTCAACCAACGAAATATAACTTTTTTTTTCAATATTTGCAGAAAATTTTTGAGAGAAAGAAGGATGAAATTTGTGGAGAAGAGAAGGAGAAGAGATGAAAGACAAAAGAAGCATCTCAGAAATTGAGAGAGAGAAGGCGTGAGAGGATGAGAGAAAAATGGAAAGAGAATGTTAAAAATTTTTAATGTAATGAGCATAACCGATGAAAATTCAATACCCTCCATTAAGTCAGAATTTTCTGACTAATTGATGGCTAATTGGCGTGGAGGAAGGAGAGAAAAGAGGGAAAGTCAAACAAATCATTCATCACTTACCATGTTTTGCCCTCTCAAAATAGGAAACCATTTAAAATAATACAAATTAATGCAAAGTCAAACCTTTTATTTCCTTAACTGATAAAATTATTTCATTATTATGCCAATTAATCACCCAATTAACGTAATTATCTCCGCCATAAATTTGGAGAGATTTCTGCTGACTACTCGTCAGCTGTCTTCGGCCTACCGATTTTCCTCTTCGGCCTACCGGTTCCACCAAGTTTGGCCTGCAGATGGTTTCCATCGGCCTGTCGATCTTTGACAGCCTTTTCGGCCTGTCGATCTTAAATGTCTGGCTTGCCGAACTGTCTTTAAATGCCATACATTAAAACATTCAAATCATCATTACATCATAATTAAACATACATTAAAATGAACATGAACACTTGAACACATCGATTCCATGCGGTCGTCACCTGTCATAGAACTTGAAATAAAAGCTAATAACATTATAATCATAAATCATAACATTTCACATAAATTATTAATAAAATTTCCTTAACGTCGTTACTAACTTTATCATGATCCATTACACAAAAATAGGTGGGTGTTACACTACCAAAGCATAACACCCCTTCTTCATGTATTCTTTTTCCTCATCAAATTTAGCGAGTCTTTCTTAGAAAGAGTAATTCTAGACCTTGATGGTTGCCTACTTTTCTTGAAATCCTGTATTACAAACCTATTAAGAATTTTATATATGTAAAACGCTTGGGATAAAGCTATTATTCTATTCTTCCTATCCCAAAAGATCTAGATATCAAGAACATAATTAGCTTCACCCATGTCTTTCATGTCATACAGCTTGGTCAACCATAATTTCACTGATGATAATGCCCTAACGTCATTGCCAATTGGCAAAATGTCATCTACATAGAATAGTAGAAAAACCACCTTCCCATCCTTAATGTGTTTGTAAACACATGGTTCATCTACATTTTGTTTGAACCCATAAGTGTTAATCACCTGATCAAACCTTATGTTCCAAGAACAGGAAGCCTGCTTAAGTCCATAAATTGACTTCAACAGCTTACAAACCTTACCCTCCTAACCCTTAGCTTTGAACCCGTTTAGCTATACCATATATATGGGCGTATCAAGATAGCTATTTACATCCATCTACCAAATCTCGTAATCGAGAGTAGCAACTATGGATAAGAGAATATGGATGGACTTAAGCATGGCTATAGGCCAAAAGGTTTCTTTGTAATCAATTCCTTCCTTTTGTATGCATCCCTTAGCTACCATTCTAGCCTTATAGGTTTCAACTTTTTCATCTGCCCTTTCCTTTCGCTTATAGATCTACTTATACCTTATGGGTTTTACCCCTTTGGGAAGATCCACAAGTTCCCAGACTCGATTAGTCTCCATTGACTTTATCTCAGTGTTCATGGCTTCTGTCCATGGATTTGAATCAACATCCTTCATAGCCTCTTCATAAGTGTAAGGATCTCTATCATGTTCATTCGGTTTAGCCAAAAAGGCCTCACCATTAAACATATACCTCTCGAGTTGACGCTCAATCCACCCACTACGTCGAAGCTCCTTAGGTTGTTGTTCGGTTGGTTTTTCTACATTGTTTGGATTGGTTTCCACTAGAACACTTGGAGTGATTGAATCACTCCTCAACTCCTTGAGTACCATTTTACTTCGAGGCTTAAAGTTGTTCACATAACTTTCCTTAAGGTAAGTTGCATTTGTAGAAACCACGACTTTCTTTTTTCCTTTGGGCTATAGAAATAACCCCTTTTGGTCCCTTTTGGATATCCTACAAATACACAAACTTCCAAACATGCTTCTAACTTATTTGCTTCCATATATAGGGCATGAGCCAAATATCCTCATAGACGAATATGGTTTAAGGATGTCTTCTTCCTTGTCCACAACTCCTGAAGAGTTTTAGGAACTGATTTTGAAGGCACATTGTTCAAAAAATAACTTGCAGTTTGTAGTGCATATCCTCAAAAGGATAAAGGCATTGATGAATAACTCATCATGAACTTGACCATGTCCAAAAAAGTCCTATTCCTTCTCTTAGCTAGGTCATTATGGAGTGCCCGGTGTAGTCAAATGGGATAAAATCCCACTCTTTAATAAGTGTTCTAAGAACTCATCAGAGAGGTATTCACCACCTTGATCAGATCGAAGTGCTTTTATGGGTTTACCTAATTGCTTTTCTGCTTCAACTCAAAACTCCCTAAACTTGTCAAAAGTTTCACTTTTGTAATGCATTAGGTAAACATACCTATATCTTGAGTAATCATCAATAAAAGTCATGAAATACTCATACCTTCCTCATGCTCAGATGTTTATGGGACTACAAACATCTTTATGCACAAGTTTTAAAACCCCTTTGGGCTTATTGCCTTTAGACTTGAATGGTTTTTTGGTCATTTTGCCCTCCAAACAAGATTCATATTGTGGTATAGATTCCACCTTTAAGTGACTTAAAGGTTCATCCCTTACCAACCTTTGAATCCTATTCAGGCTAATATGACCTAATAACAAATGCCAAAGATAGATCTTATTAGAGTGAGAAGTCTTAAGTCTATTAGAGTTATTATCATTAACCTTAGTGTTAAGCAGTAAGTCCATTTTAGGTTTGATAAAAAATAGATCATTTTACATCTATTTATCATAGATAAAAAATTTGTTTTTACAAATCACCACTTTATTATTAAAAAAAGTTGAATAAGAGTCTATTAATAAACAAGTTACAGATATTAAATTCCTTTTAAGTCTAGGAACATAAAAACAATCTTGCAAAACTAAAATCCTATAATTATCAAAATGAAGATAGATATCTTCCATTGCTTCAGCCAACACCAAGGATCCATCGCCCAACCGAAGCATGAGGTCTTCATGTAGCAGACTTCTCGTTTCTTTGAACCCTTGTGGAGAATATAAACATGATTAGTCGCTTCAAAATCGATGACCTAAGTGTCACTCGATTCCTCAACTAAACAAGTTTCAATAACCAAAAAATCACACCTACATCCTCGAGAAAGAAAGTCCTTGCAATTCTTCTTGATGTACCGGATCTTCTCACGGAAAAAGCACTTCAACTTTTTCAGGTTCTTCTTTTTCTTTTTCTTATTCTTACCATTTTCAGGAATAGAAGACTTCCCGTTCTTAGCCTTCTACTTCCTTCCATTCCTAGGGTTAGGATTGGAACTAGATACAGCCGTCAAGTTGGCTTCACCACCCACAGGAGTTTCCCTGATCAGATTTTTGAACTCCTATAACTGCTTTATTAACTCTATTAAGGTCACATCCTGTACATTGCTCAAATTGTATAAAGCTCTAAACAAGATGAACTCCGTTGTCAAAGTCTAAAAAACCATAGTCATTTGTGACTCGGCATTGATATCAGCTCCATGGGCTTGAGCCACAACAAGGTAACCCATGACCAACATCATATGTTCCTTCACAGATGTCCCTAGTCTTTGCTTGCAATTCAAAAGTTTCTGAAGTGTCCCCTGCAGTTTTGTTATGGCTTGGCCTACAAACATGTCTACAAGATTATCAAAGATCTGCTTCATAGTCTCATAATCTTCATGTTGAGTCTGCAGTATGTTATTCATTCTAGCCATAACATAACACCAGCCTTAATCATTAGCATCTTTCTAGCAATCATATGCTTAGATTTGCTCATTAGTGGATTCCCCAATAGGTTCGAGAGGACACATCATCATCAGCACAAATTTTAGTTTCTCAAAGGCTAGGACGATATTTAGGTTCCTCTTCCAATCTTTGTAATTCTTATCGGTTAATTAATTTTTATCAAGTATCGAAGATAAAACATTTTTAGACATTTTAATCTATAATAAAGATCATATACAAAATTTTAGCAAACATTCAATAATAGTTTAGTAAGATAACACAATCAAGTAAACAAACAATTGTGTTTATGTGTCAAAACGTTGAAAATATCACAACCTTACAATGATAATTCCTAACTTAGAATTCAACAAGCTGCCTAGGGGAGACTCGTGAAATTCAATTAGAAACACGGATCCCCTCCTGATTAATATATGCCATCTAGGACCCGTCTGGTCTAGCGTATATTAATAATCGTTTTCTTTGGCCATTAATTTTATTAACATAGCTCCTAGGGGAGGTTAATAATAAAATTAACATGAGTGTGTAACTGTCGTTTTCAACTATTTTATCCATGATCTATAATTGCCACCTAGGGGTGTGCAACGATAGATCATGCTAAAATAAATTATCCTTTTAGAGATCCAACTTGATACATGATAAAATCCTTTCTTGGGGGTAGGGACAACATTGTGCTACCTATGGACCAACGATGGAGACTGTAGGTCCTCTCTTTGAAAACCTCCTCCCACTTAGTCTTTTGAAAACAAGGTTTTATTTTGAAACATGCATGAACAATTTTTAAGGAGCGGCACTCCCTATTCTATATGACATATTATCAACATACATAAAAAATCATATTATAATGTAGACAAGCAAAGTAATAATGCAAAGCCACAAGCAAAATAATAATAAATAATCATAATATTATAGTTCCACCCTAGAAAAAAGAAATTAAAGGTTACAAGAGATCAATCAAAACATGTTATCGATTTTTCATCCTTGAATCTTCAAGTTGTATTCATCTTCATGTGGTATCCATCTTCATGTCTTCAATCCCGCATAGATCAAATATTTCACTTTTCTAGTCATCACAAAATTTCATGTTTCCTAGAATTGTCTCAAAAATAAAAACAAAACTGCACCAAAAAATGGACCTTTTCTTAAAAACTATAGCTCTCTACCAACATGCCAATCTGTGTGATTGGCTTGCTGGTCGTAAGCCATCGGCCTACCAAACTTGGTAGCTCGACCTGTTGCTAGAGTTGGCTGAATCTTGGCTAGCGGACAACCTACCAAACTGTAGGTTTAGCCTATCGGTCTGCTACCATTGGCCTGCCGACCATGCAGAATTCACATTTTTCTAGAAAATAAATTTTGCATAGTTATCAATCTTATTTTCAATAATTCAAAAACATAAAAATTTAGAGACTCAAAAAATACCTTTGGAATTGCTATCATCCATCTTCTAGATCCATCTTTATTATGAATGATTATTTAATTACAAAATTTTTACAAATTTAAAATTAAATAATAACTCCTAGACAATGATGATAGACCACTATCTAATTACATGAAAAAACCTAGATGTATATTCTAATCTCTAAGAAATCATAACCGGTACAAATTAATTAATTAATTAATAGTTAAATAATAGTTTAATCAACCATAATTAATTAATAAACATTCATTATATAATCTCATAATAACATATAACTATATAAAAACTCTAGAGTGCCAACTCTCTAAAATATTAAATTCAAGCATAGGAGATATCAAGATCACATAATTTATATATATAGCATGATCACAAACTCGTAAATTTGCATAAAAACCATGTTTCGGATACCAATTGTTTGAAATGAGTATGCAATGAAATTTAAAAATTTTAAATCAGAATATTATCCAAAACACAATTTTGACATGCTATATACATAAATTAATTAGATCATACTAACCTTTGTATACTGAAGAGCTCCTGCAATTTGTATAGAGAGCAATGTTCCAAAAGAGCCTCAACCAACTAGTCTTCTTTGCTATTCTCTATCCACAATCAGAGTTTATGTGGGCACATATCGTACAGCTCTTCCATCAATGACTTCCTTCTAACCAACTAAGAAAACCTAGAGCAAAGGTTCGTGATTATGAATAAAAGCTCTCAGGGAGTTTCAAAGTATCTAATACTATAGTACTCACTCTTAACTTCTCAACTGATCTGAATAACTCAAAAAACTCATGATAAAATCGCATAAAAAATGCATGATCAAATTATCGTTGGATCGGTAGGCTGAACTAACAGATCGGCCTGTCGAACTTGGTCCATTGGTAGGCCAAACTAACCGATCTGCCTGTCGAACTTACGATAATATGATCCCTAAGAATTGTATATTTCCCACTTGAGATTCTTTGGATAAAACGTTAATTTTAATTCAAATAACCCAATTGAGAAGTTATCTGATTAAAATAGTCATATCTAGATAGTCTTTAGGAAAATAAATATTCCCGATAATTTAACAAGTTTATCTCAAATTAATTTACACAATTAATTCAACCGATAAATAGATATGAATTATCTGATCCTATCGAATTTCATCCAATCTAATAATTTAATATAACTCACCAATTTATTAGAAAAACATACCATATCGGTACAAGATTTATTATGACCTACCAAGGGGGACCTGATGGACTATATGGTTCAAGCTCCAATAATTATAAAATATAATTCCTAGATACACATTTTATAATTATGAACTCTAACGCTACTCTACTAAAAGCTTAGAGCTATACTCTCAAACTATATAAAATTACGAAGCTCCAAATTAGCTAAGTGCCTATGACATATCATAATGCGTCGTATCCCCATAGGATATTCATAATAGACTTAAGGATAAATTCTATCTTACCTTCCAATTATTTTTATATTGCGTTCTATTATCTCACACATAAAAAACTTATCATCCAAGGACAGTATACAATTTGGTTACACCTATATATCCAAATGGTTGAGCGTTTTAGTTTTCCAATTATAGGATAACGCATATAAGAGAATATCATTGACTCTACCAATGAAGCTATGGATTCCATATCTATAAATACAGGTCTACGCTATTAAGAGTCATGTCTCCAACATACCAGTATGTGCACCATCACAAAGTCAGGATTTCACTCTTTGGTACATCAAAAGGCATAAGTCAAAATAACGGGCCCTTTAGTCATTTTGGATTAAGATATAACATATATGATGGTCTAAAGTGAATTTATTTGTACACATAGAATTATTAATCCAAATCAATTCCACTTTTTCTCCCGATCCAATATATTGTCACCTATGACAATGTACCAATGTTTCTACTCATGGAGTTTAACTTTAATGGCTAAGACAAACCATCTCTCGTTAAAGATGTAGACAACACAACAATCTTAGCATAAATAAAACGCCCAACTTTATTCCCTCAATTATGGATCTTACGATTTAGACCATCACCTTTAAAATCATGTCTTCTGTATAATCTGTCCATCATATGCTTGATTCTTAAAGGTTTAGTTGGACAGTATCAAACTCTTTTTTGCTTAACATACACTCAACAAATATGAAGGTAAAGAGGACATCATTCAATATATGAATAAAAAACAAATTCTTTATTGATAAAATTTCTCCAAAAACATATTACAACATTTTACTCCTTAGGGCATACATGTTTAACACCTAAAAAATATGCAATATAGATCTTAATTTTTTCCATTCTTTACTAGAAACATAATGAAAAAAGAATCATCTCAATTGGATATCAAATAAAGAGGTTATGATTTTTTCCCTCAAATATAAGAGGGAGAATTTTAGCTTTTACTATAGCAAAGATATCCAAGTATCAAGAGTTTAGGGGGGAGTCATAACTCTAAAAACTTGGATTTTTGATACTTTTTTGGTTTAGATTTTGGGGGAAACAACACATATCAAAAGGATCTTGATAGTCAAATCCAAATTTGAGTCCATTGGGTCCAAAGAATACCTAAAACAAATGTGCCCTAAGACAAACCAAATAAACTGCCCTCTTGATGGAAGTAGATCCCTATTACTTTATCAAGAATAAAATTCTTGTCTTTATTCATAGATTGTAGGCATAGATTCACAAATAATTTTATGATTGTATCTGTTTGCAAATACTCCCAAAAATGCATTATCCAAGACTTAGTGTAAATAGTCACAGTGCTTTCGTTTTCTTGTCATGGAATCAAAGATATGAAAGTAAATAGACAATTTCTTATTGACTACTAAGTTTAACTGTCATGACCCAAAATTAGGGCTATTGATAGAACTTTAAAGTTTCATGTGTAGTGTAAAATAATAATTTTTTAGATAAGTTTTCATTTACTTTTCTATTCCAATTCTTTAACCCATAGTAATACGTCCACCTGTCAAACTTAGATATAATATACATAATTATCATAAAGAGGTTTGTTCATCACAAAAGTGGGTTTATCATGCATCTCCTATTTAATACACAACATTTAGCATATGGTTAATACATATAAAGTTCTTAAGTCAAAATCTAGGGCTATTTCAGATATTAATGTTCAAAGAGATATATATATATATATACATATATATTTATGAACACAAAGCTCCCTCCAAAAGCATTACTTATAAATTTAGTCACAAACTTCTCGATGCTCCTACTACTCTATCGGACTAGCTCGCACTGAACACCACCTGAGGAAAAGAGAGGTGAGCTAGAGCCTAGCAGGAATATTGAGTACTTGGTTTTAAAATCAACAAACAAAAAAATAATCAAAGTACATGTATTTCTACAAGAAAAGAAAATATATATAACCTTTATGATTTCAAATAAAATTGCAATTAAAACTACACAAATTAACATTCAAACAAAATTCATACATATAAAAAAATTAAATAAATAAACATTTAAAGAACATCTGTCTAAACCTATATAAGATTAGGAACTTGCCGTTGAATCTAATATTCAACTTCTAGTTGTTAGTGAAGGAAAAGGAGGAAAGAAAGGGATTTAAAGATGTCTGTGTGCTCCAAATGAGCACCCCATATCCGTTGTGCCCCAAATGAGTACTCTATGAGTAATGTAAATGTAACATTCATTAAGGAATTTTCTAAATGGCCATAGTTTAATCTAGCAGCACCACGTAGGTTTAAGACAATTTATGGAATAGGGAATAGCAATTCAAGTCACTCTCAAAATCACTACGTTGTTAGTTAGGTTAGTTTTGACAAAAATCTAGTAGCATAATGGCAATATTTTGACTAAAACCAAAAATTCAAACCTATAAAGAAGCATTCATAGAACAGTATCGATGCATCCTAACTACAAGACGTGCCACCCAGAGCGCATATATATCAACAATAAATCAATTTTAACAAACATAATCAATAAGTAACACAAATAATTAAATCAATAATTAACATAAATAATTAAATCAAAAAGTCTAATTATTCAATTTAATTTTTATGATCATTGAAATTAAGTTATATCACACATTTCTCACAATCATTTAATTAAAAAATTTTAAAATGTCGAGTAGTTAAAATTCCTATCAAAAAAGTCCAACGAGGCATGAAAATGCTCTGATACGCAAAATTGAAACAATTAAGCACAAAATTGAAAGCTTTATTTCTTGTACTTGCCCTTCGGAAATCCGTCTCACAATTTCAACATCATGAACATGTTTAGAGCATAAGAAATAGGCTAGTCTGCTCTTCCATAGAGAATTGGTAGTTGGGGTCAATAGGTTGACCGAGTTTGACTATGTATGACTAGCACTAATCGAGGAGATGGTGATCAAGGTGGGTACTAAAACAAAGCTCTCAGTTAGAGGAGCACATTTCCTATGGTTGGTCCTCCAAACGATGTCTAATTTGCCAAAAATTTAGCAAAAACAATCAAAAAGGGAGGTGTCATGGGCACAAAGAAAACTGGTGATGATCGGACCAGTGAGGGGATGGTTTTTGCTCCTCTCAACATGGGAAGCACAATGGCATGGTTGCTTAAACAAAGCAGAGTCAGATGGTGTTAGAATCAAGTGGGAGAAGCTTGAAACTTGATTTTCAGAATAGCTAGTAGTGAGGGAGCTGGTGCTGCTCTGGCCACTAGAGGTTTGGGCTACGGTGCTACCGATTAGTTGATGTATGCAGGTAGTGGTGGTTGGATGTTGGCTGGCAAACATGGGCAGTGGGTGGGTAGTTTAGACATGAAAAAGAGGATGCAAAGGGAAAAAAAAAGAGAGAGTGTGAGTGGGAAAAATCTGATTTTGGGGAAATTTTTTTAAAATTATTTTGTTTATTTGTTTAATGTTAGAAACTTCTAGAGTTATTTCTTTCCCAAAAATCTTTTTAAATTTCAAAATAGTTCAAAATTTGAAATTTCTATAAAGTAAAATTAAGGGTTTTGCAATCTACCCACTTTAGAAAATTTCATCCCCGAAATTTCCGAGAACAACTTCAATCTGGAGATTAAATAGGTGAGGCTATTTCTCATATAACTCAGACTCTAAATACCAAGTAGCTTCTTCTTGTTTATAGTATTGCATAATATTTTGACAATGGAATCTCTTTGTTTTACAGCACCTTAAGTTCTCGAGCCAATAATCTGCATTGGTTTTTTCTCATAAGTCACATCCTCTAGATAGGTAATTCGGCCGATTGGACAATATGGGAGCGGTCTGTCATATTTTCTCTTAACATTGAGACATGAAAAACCTTGTGACATGAATAAAGTGCTCAACTTTATTCCCTCAATTACAAACCTTCTATATTTAGATAATCACCATAAGATTCATGTCTTCTGCATAATCTGTTGATCATATGCATGATCTTAAAGGTTTATATTGATAGTCTTAGATTTTTTTTGCTTATAATACATTCAATATAAAAAAACATAAAGAAGACAAATTTAATATATGAAATAAATATTAAACTCTTTATTGATTAAACGCCTTAAAAAACAATTGTCTCATTTAATATTTGGGCATCTAGTCTAACAGCAATTCCAAATGATATGCAACATTCCCAATTTTTTTGGTGATGACAAAAGGTTCAATGAATCGTAGGACTATCTTTCTCTTAACCCCAAAGCGGGTAACCCCACGTCTAGGAGTGACTTTCAAAAATACTAAGTCCCTAACTTCAAATTCAATTTCATGTCTTCTTAGGTCTATATATCTCTTTTAACGACTTTGAGTAGCTTGAAGTCTTTCTTGGATTTTCTTAATATTCTCTGTGATTTCTTGCACTTTAGTAGGTCCAAGGGTAAGAACTTCCTTTACACTAGCCCAATACAAAGGTGATCTACATGGTCTCCCATATAAGGCCTCGTATGGCACCATGCCAACGCCAGCTTGATCGCTGTTATTGTAAACAAACTCAACTAAGGGCAAGTGGTTAAGCTAGCAACCGCCAAAGTCTAAAAATCATATCCTTCAGGCTCTATGTGGTTCTTTTTGATTGATCATCTGTCTGTGGGTGGTGAGTAGTACTGAGGTTCAGCTCTATTCCCAAAGCCTTTTGTAATGCCTTCCAAAACCTTGAGATAAATCGTGGCTTTATCAGAAACTATACTAGTGGGTACTCCTATAAGCAAACAATATTTTCAATATAGAGGGGGCTAAGTTTTAAGAGTAGGTAGTCTATCTTTACAACAATCGATTAACTACTACCCATATCATGTTGTACCCTTCAAGTGTGGTGGCTAAGCATATCTCGAAATCCATAGTAATCTTATCCTACTTCCAATCTGGAATTGGCAAGGGCTGAGGTACTCTATACAAATATCAATGGTCGGCCTTCACTTATTGAAAAGTCATGTAGTTTTTGACAAACTCAGCTATATCATGTTTTATTCCTTTCCATCAATACTGCTTTTCAAGATCATGATACATTTTGGTGCTACTAGGGCATATAGCAAACTTAGACTTATGGGCTTCACTTAAGACGGCTTGTCTAATACTAGCATCCACCAGTACTACAAGCCCTTTATTGAATAATAAGAATCCTTCTACACTTATCTTCCATCCATCTACATGTTCACCATTTTGCAATCAATTTTAAGTATTCCTAAACTCTTCATCTTACCATTGGCCTTGTTGTACTTGCTAGAGAAGAACAGGTGTGGTCACTAGATTACAAACATAAGCAACATTTGCGTCCTTATAGTATTGCAAATCATACTCACTAATAGCTTTAACCTTTTCCAATCTTCACATTCTAAGGGGGCTATGATAGCACGAGGTTTTTGACTTAGAGCATCTGCCATCATATGCACCTTACCAGGATGGTATTGGAGGGTAAAATTGTAATCTTTCATATACTCAACCCATTTTTGTTGTCTAAAGTTTAAATCCCATTAGGTGAAAAGATATTTCAAGCTCTTATAGTCCGAGTAAAGTTCAAACTTAACACTATATAAATAACACCACTATAGTTTCAAAGCATAAATTATAGCTACCAACTCCAAGTCATGGGTGGGGTAGTTCCTTTCATATGCCTTCAACTGACAGGAGCCATAAGCTGCTATCCTATTGTATTGCATCAAGATACACCCCAAACCTATACCTGAAGAATCTATATACAACACATAAGGCTCTTCATCATTTGGGAAGATAAAAATTAATGTTCTAGTCAATCTCCTTTGAAGCTCCATCGAAGCCTCTTCACATTGGTCACTCTAATCAAACTTAACACCCTTTTGAGTCAATCTTTTCAATGGCATAGTAATACATGAGAAATTCTTAACTAATCAACTATAGTACTCTACTAGGCCAAGGAAACACTATACTTCTATCACGTTTTTAGGCCTTTCCTATTACAACACCCTATCTATGCAACGCCTCAAAATTTATTAAGTGATATTAGAATGTAAAATGATGGATTAGTGTGCCATAATGAATACTTTAAACTTAATTTGATCATTTGGTGAAATTTTTGAATTTAAAGTTGTTTAGATTACTTTAATGATTTTTACTTGATTTTGATTATTTTTAACTGTTATTTTGAATTTTTAAAATGAAATAATTTGTCAAATACCAAACATGTCCCATTTGAAATTGGTGTGCTGCACATGGTTTTTCTACAGCAAACTACCTCTCCCTTTCCCTATTTATTTCCCCTTCTCTTCCACTCTCCCTCACTCTCAGTTCTCTCTCTCTCTCTCTCTCCCATGTCTTTCTCTCTGTCACTCTGCCTCTCTCTTTCTCTCCCGTTTTCCCCCCAAAATTTTGTTAGATATGTATGCCCTAAGGAGTAAAAATGTAATACGTTTTTGGAGACATTTTTATCATTAAAGAATTTATTCATTTATATATACCAAATCTTGTCCTCTTTACGTTCATATTTGTTGAATGTATGTTAAGCAAATAGTAGTCTGAGACTGTCGGTCTAAACCTTTAAGAATTGGGCATATGATGGACTGATTACGCAGAAGACACGATTCTTAAGTTGACGGTCTAAAACATATGATCTGCAATCGAGGGTATAAAGTTGGGCACTTTATTCATGCAAAGATTGTTATGTTGTCTATATCCCTAAAGGGAGATGGTTTGTCTTGACCATCGGAGTTGGACTCCGTGAATTGAAACATTGGCACGTTGTCATAGGTGACGATGTGTTTGATCAGGACACAAAGTGAATTGATTTGGATTAATAATTATGTCTTGGCAAATCGATTCACTTAAGACAATCATTTGTATTGTATCTTAATCCTAAGATGGATAGTGGGCCCGTTGTCTCGACTTGTGCCTTTTGATGTACCAAAGGGTGACTCCTACATCTCAATAGTGGTATGCAAGCTGGTACGTTGGAGGCATGACTCTTGATAGCGTAGACTTGTTATTCATAGATATGGAATCCATAGCTTCTCTTTAGGAGTAATGATATCCTCTTATATGCATTATCTAGTATTTAGAAAACTGGAGCGCGCAACCATTTGGATACATAGGTGTAATCGAATGGTATACTATCTTTGGATAGTAAGTTTTCTAATGGTGAGATAATGGAACGTAAGATAAAAATAATCAGGAAGGTAAGACAAAACTTGTCCTTAAGCCGATTATGGATGATCATATGGGGATACGATACACTATGATATGTCATGGAGACTTAGCTACACGAGCTTCGTAATTCTATAAAGTTTGAGAGTGCAGCTCCAAGCTTTTAGTGGAGTAGCGTTGGAGTTGATAATTGTGAAATGTATATATGGGATATTGGGTTTCATAATTATCATGAGCTTGAACTTTATAGGTCCATTTTGGTCCCCTTTGCTAGCTCACAAAATCCTGTAACGATACGACGTGCTGTTTTAATAATTGGTGACTTATGTCAGATTTATTAGATTGGTTTAAAATTTGAAAGAATCAAATAATTCATGTCTGTTTATTGGTTAAATTAATTTTGTAATAAAATTAATTTAAGATAAACTTGTTGAATTATTGGGATCGGATAATTCTTGCCTGTTTATCGGTTGATTTAATTGTATAAATTAGATCAAGATAAACTTGTAGAATTATTGTGAATTCATTTATTTTCTTAGAGATTATCTTGATAAAGTTTGTTTTGATCAAATAACTTCTCTATTGGGTTATTTGAATCAAAACTAAGACTTTATCCTATAAAATCTCGGGTGGAAAATAAAAGATTCACGGAGATATTTACGCGGCAGTTTGGCCTACTGATCTACGTGCTCGGCCTGCCGATCAGTGAGAGATAAGATTACACGTTTTCACGCAGATCTTATCAGATATTGATCTAAACTTGATTCTATTTCGAGTTTTTGAGACCTAATCTGATAAGGATTGACCCCAAGACCAATCGCTATATAAAGGGAGTAAGTCTCATGAGTTACTAAGATCAATTGAGAGATTAAGAGTGATACTCTTCTGGTGAGCATCTGAAAACTCCCTGAGAGCTTTTGTTCACAAATCAAGAACACTAGTTTTGGGTTCTCTCGATTGGTTGGAAGGAGAGTCACTGGTGGAAGAGCTGTACATGTGAGCCCACACTCACTCCGGTCGTGAATAGAGAATAGCAAAGAAGACCAGTTGGTTGAGGCTCTTTTGGAACATTACTTCTCTTCACAGATTGCGAAGGTTCTTCAGCACACAAAGGTTAGTAAGATCCGTTTAATTTATACATATAGCATGTCAAACTTGTGTTTTGGAAAATACTCTAACGTTAAAGTTTTTTAAAAAATTCCCACTGCACACCACACACTGTTTTTTCCAACAAATTTTTGAATCAAATTGAGCACCAAGCGTCGGTTAGATGGATTGGAGGCTCGGAAACATGATTGAGTAATTGAAAACATGATTTAAAGCTTCGATTCGAGGTTAATTTTTAAATTTTCAAAACTTTTTCAAATTTTCAATTTTTCTTGCATTTTGAAACTTAAGCTTATTTGAACTTAAAAAACCTTTGATCTAAGTTAGGGAAACTTAGAACAACTAGAATCTAAGCTTTGTTTGAAGAAAAACGAATTCGAATAAGGATTTTTCATTTTTCTACATTTTTCACCATTTTTAGATTTTTTTGGATTTTGTGTGCAAATCTTGTTTAAATGAGTTTAAAAGTGTCCTACTATGTTTTTCTATCATCTATGATTGATTTTCATACCTAAGAACTGAGAAAAACAGGTTGAAATGAGGATTGGGACTCGAGATGCCGAGAACCCGTGCTTGGAAAATTTTAGAATTTTCCAGTTCGGCAGGCCGAACATTGTGTTTGGCTGGCCAAACTTTGTGTTCGATAGGTCGGATTCATAGGTTCGATAGGCTGGATTCATATGTCTAGCAGGCCCAACTTGGAAAGAGTTCGGTCCAGTCTGGTCGGCCAAACTATACAGTTTGGCTGACCGAACCAGGGTAATCGGTAGGCCGACCGAGCATGGTGAAAATTTGTGATTTTTCATCCGTTTTTAATGTTTTGAACCCTAATTGAAATCCCAAATTTATAAAATGATTTTATCAATACCAATGGCATACTAGGACACCAAGAACTAATTTAGCAACATAGGATATCTTAAACTAGATACTGATAGACCTAGTTTTTGTTTAAGGTCGTTCGTGGTTCCGCAGAGCTAATGTATAGCGGATCGGGATTTCGATGTGGGACACCGGCATGAGTATTGAGGTAGGACTTCTATACTATTTCCTTTGGTAAACCAATTTCAAATGATTTTGGCTTTAAAACGGGTTTTTATCAAAACATTTTCAACGGTTGTTTAAAAAAAGAATTTTATTGATTATTTTATAAACCGTGAATTGAGGTGAATTTCATAATGAACTCCATAACAAATGTAAATGAGAATACCTGGTAAATGGGTTTTAAATAATGATAGAAAAGAATATAAGGGCATGATGCCATACCAGAGATTGGGTCATGTAGCGTGCGACCTTGGGGGTTAGTCCCGAAACCCAGTTGGACCACTACGATGGTGTTATATATATGGTTTGCCCAGGAAAAGAAAATGATGTTCTTTCTGGTCGACCAATAAACTATTATTTAGGTAAGACTAATTTTGTTTAATTTTAGTCATCCAAGTCTTATCTTAAGTAATTTCCTGAATAACGAAATTTCCTTTTTAAAATTTAATGTTTCTTAAAATATAATCCTACTAAGCCTTTCGTTCACATTCTATTTGTTTTCAAACTTTTTCCCCCTCTAGGTGGATTTTAGCTTAGGTTTAGAGAGGATTCCACGAACAGGACTCAAGAGCAATAGAAGGACCTAGTAGGTTATTTAAATTATAATATCAAGGCATGTAACGTTTTAACTTTCTCTTTACTTGGACTGTGGTTGTAATATAATATTGTCAGTACTATATTTGTGCACAATACATGGGGCAGTGGGACCCAATCTCGTTCCTTTTATTTCTTTGCACTCTTTATTATTTACTTTGATATTCTCATTTGTTCAATTATTATAAATGCTTGTTCCAAAAAGGGCTTTAAAATTATCCACATTTTCTTAATTAGTCTAAATGCTTAAATTTATATCTTTGCTAAAATTCTTATTAATTAACTTAATTAACAGGCCACATCACCTCTCGTACTATAGGGCGTGACAGAATGGTATAGAGCCCAAGGTTATGAACCTTGGGAGTTGTGCACACATAAGTACGACAATGAAATACCATTGATAGTCCAAATTTTGTTTTCAGAAGTGAGAGAATGGCACCTAGACGACGTTCGACAGCTGACGCCGAGTTTGGAAATGATGAGGGCATTTTGAGAGCCATGTTTGCTGGATTTTGGCAGATGGAAGCTAGGGCAAGGTTGGAGGATTCTGATGTTAGTCGTCAGCATACGTATTTTAAGGAATTCTAGTGTGTGTCTATTCCAACTTTCAATGGAAATGGGGACCCGCAAGTAGCAGAATATTGGCTGGATTTGATCATGAAACACTTGGATACTCTTAGTGTACCATCTTAGTATCGTGTGGAGTTTGCTACATATAAGTGTTGGAAAAATAGTACGCAGAAGAACTTTAAAAATTTTATATTAGAGTATTTTTCAAAACACAAGTTTGACATGCTATATGCATAAATTAATCAGATCTTACTAACCTTTGAATGCCAAAGAACTCATGCAATCTGTGAAGAGAAGTAACATTTTAGAAGAGCCTCAACCAACTAGTCTTCTTTGCTATTCTCTATCCACGATCAAAGTGAGTGTGGGCTCACGCGTACAACTCTTCCACTATGTGACTCTCCTTCCAACCAATTGAGAGAACCCAAAGTAAGTGTTCGTGATTTGTGACAAGAGCTCTTAGGGAGTTTTAGATTCTCACCAGCAGAGTATCACTCTTACTCCCTATTTATAGAGGTTAGGTCTAGGGTCAGTCCTTATCAGATTAGGTCTCAAAAATTCGAATCAAAATCAAGTTCGGATCAATATCTGATAAAATCCATGTGAAAACGTGAAATCTTATCTTTCGCACATCTGCAGGCCGAATTGCCTAATCGGCATGCCAAACTTACCCATCGGCATGCCAAACTAAAGGATCGGCATGCCGAGCTGTCAAAAAAATATCTCAATGAATCTTTTATTTTCTACCCGAGATTCTATAGGAAAAAGTTTCAGTTTTAATTAAAATAACCCAATAGAGAAGTTATCTAATTAAAACAACTTTATCTAGACAATCTCTAAGAAAATAAATGAATTCCTAATAATTCTAAAAGTTTATCTTGACTTAATTTATTCAAAATTAAATCAACCAATAAATAGACAAGAATTATCCGATCACAATAATTCAACAAGTTTATCTTGAATTAATTTTATCATAAAATTAATTCAACTGATAAATAGCCATGAATTATTTAATTCTTCAAAATTTTAACTAATCTAATAAATCTGACATAAGTCACCAATTATTGGAAAAGCATGCTGCATCATTATAGGATGTTGTGAGCTAGCAAATGAGACCAAATAGACCTATATAGTTCAAGCTCCTGATAATTACGAAACCCAATATCCCAGATATACATTTCATAATCATCAACTCTAACGCTACTCCACTAAAAGCTTGGAGTTGCACCCTCGAACTACATAGAATTACGAAGCCCGTATAGCTAAGTCTCCATGACATATCATAGCGCATCGTATCCCCATAGGATTATCCATAATCGGCTTAAGGACAGGTTCTGTCTTACCTTCCTGATTATTTTTATCTTACGTTCCATTGTCTCACCATTGAAAAACTTACCATCTAAAGACAGTATACCATTCGGTTACACTTATGTATCCAAATGGTTGAGCGCTCCAGTTTTCCAATTACAGGATAGCACATATAAGAGAATATCACTACTCTTGAAGAGAAGCTATGGATTTCATATCTATGAATAATAGGTCTACGCTACCAAGAGTGATGCCTCCAATGTACCGGCATGCATACCACTATTAAGATGTAGGTGTCACCCTTTGATACATCAAAAGACACAAGTCAAGACAACGGGCCCACTATTCATCTTAGGATTAAGATACAATACAAAAAATTTTCTAAAGTGAATCGATTGGCCGAGACAGAATTATTAATCCAAATCAATTCACTTTATGTCCCGATCCAATACATCGTCCTCTATGACAACATGCCAATGTTTCTATTCATGGAGTCCACCTCCGATGGTCAAGACAAACCATATCCCAATAGGGATATAGATGACATAACAATCATTACATGAATAAAGCACCCAACTTTATTCCCTCGAATACGGATCTTATGTCCATCACCTTAAGAATCGTCTATTCCTCATAATCTGTCCATCATATGCTCAATTCTTAAAGATTTAGACTAACAGTCTCAAACTATTACTTGCTTAACATACATTCAACAAATATGAACGTAAAGAGGAAAAGATTTGGTATATGAACAATAAATAAATTCTTTATTGATAAAAATGTCTCCAAAAACTTATTACATTTTTACTCCTTAGGGCATACATGTCTAACAATCTCCCACTTGCACTAAGTGAGTAAATATGACAAATCTCGCATCCCTATAGCTTTTACATGCCTCTCGAAGACTCTCCCAGTTAGTGTCTTCTTAAATGTTTCAGCTAAATTGTCCTTTGATGCGATCTTACACACCGTGACATTCCCACCCTCAACAAAGTCCATTATCACATGATACATCCGATCAATATGCTTACTCTTCTTGTGAAATCTTGGTTCCTTAGCATTAGCTACCGCCGCACTATTATCACAGTACAGTGATACCACCTTATCCATACCAGGAACTACCTTAAGATCCCCAACGAACTTGCAGAGCCACACTGCTTCTTTCGAAGCATCACTAGCTGCCACATACTCGGCCTCCATCGTTGAATATGAAGTGCAATCTTGCTGAGCACTTCTCCAACTGATGGCACCGCCGCCCAAAGTAAACACAAAATCCGAAGTTGATTTCCTAGAATCTAGACATGTACTTGAAAATATATAAGCATATATCCACGAGTCCTTCTCAGGAACTTGAAAATATTCTTTACCACAACCCAATGGTTTAGTCCTGGATCTGCCTGAAATCGTCTTACAATCCCGACCGCATAACAAATAGCTGGTCGTGTGCAAAGCATGGCATACATGAGACTACCCACTGCCGAGGCATAAGGCACCTTCTTCATGTATTCTCTTTCTTCGTAAGACTTTGGAGAGTCTTTCTTAGAAAGAGTAATTCTAGACCTAGATGGTTGCCCACCTTTCTTGGATCCTGTATTGCAAACCTCTTGAGAATTTTATCTATGTAGCTGGCCTGGGACAAGGCTATCATTTTGTTCTTCTTATCCCGAAGATCTAGATACCGAGAACAAAATTAGCCTGACCTAAGTCCTTCATGTCAAACTGCTTGGTCAACTATAATTTGACCGATGACAACGCCCCAATGTCATTGCCAATTAGCAGAATGTCATCTACATAGAGCAGTAGAAAAACCACCTTCCTATCCTTAATGTGTTTGTAAACACATGGTTCATCCACATTTTGTAAGAACCCATAAGTCTTGATCACCTGATCAAATCTTATGTTCTAAGAATGAGAAGCCTGCTTAAGTCTATAAATTAACTTTAGCAGCCTACAAACCTTACGTTCTTGGCCCTTGACGTTGAAACTATCTGGTTGTTCCATATAAATAGACTCATCAATATAGCCATTTAGAAAAGCCATCTTAACATCCATTTGCCAAATCTTGTAGTTGAGAGCGGCAGCTATGGACAAGGGAATCCGGATGGACTTAAGCATGGCTACAGGCAAAAGGTTTCCTCATAATCGATTCCTTCCTTTTGCGTATAACACTTAGCTACCTGTCTAGCCTTAAAGGTTTCAACCTTTCCATCCACTCCTCTTTTCCTCTTGTAGATCCACTTACGCTCTATGGGTTTTACCCCTTTGGGAAGATCCACAAGCTCCTAGACCTGATTAGTCTCCATAGACTTCATCTCTGTGTTCATGGCCTCTGTCCTGAGTTCTAAACCAACATCCTCCATAGCCTCTGCATAAGTATAAGGATCCTTGTCATGTTCATTTGGTTCAACCAAAAAGACCTCCCCGTTGAACATATACCTCTCAGGTTGACGCCCGATCCTCCCACTACGTCGAAGCCCCTTAGGTTGTTGTTTAGGTTTGTTTGGTTTTTCTACACTGATCAGAACGGTTTCATTGAGAACCTCTGGCATGATCAGATCACTCCTCAAGCACCACTTTGCTTCAAGGCTTAAAGTCGTTCATGTAACTCTCCTCAAGGAAAGTTGCATTAGTTGAAACTACAACTTTATTTTCCTTTGAGTTATAGAAATAACCCCCTTTAGTCCCTTTTGGATATCCTACAAACACACAAACTTCAGAACGTGCTTTCAACTTATTTGCATCCTTAAACAGGACATGAGCTGGACATCCCCATATACGAATATGGTTTAAGGATGTCTTTTTGCCCATCCACAACTCGTGAGGAGTTTTAGGGACCCATTTTAAAGGCACATTGTTCAAAAGATAACATGCGGTTTGTAGTGCATATATCCAAAAGGATAAAGGCAATGATGAATAACTCATCATGGACTTGATCATGTCCAATAAAGTCCTATTCCTTCTCTCTGCTACGCCATTCTGCTGTAGAGTGCCTGGCGTAGTCAAATGGGATAAAATCCCATTCTCTAATAAGTGTCCCAAGAACTCATCAAAAGGTATTCTCCACCTCGATCGGATCAAAGTGCCTTTATAGGTCTACCCAATTGCTTTTCCACTTCAGCCCGAAACTCCCTGAACTTGTCAAAAGTTTCACTCTTGTGGTGCATTAGGTACACATACCCTTACCTTGAGTAATTGTCAATAAAAGTGACAAAGTACTCATGCCCTCCTCGTGCTTGGATATTCATTGGTCCGCAAACATTACTATGCACAAGTTCTAGAACCCCTTTGGCCCTATTGCCTCTTGACCCAAATGGTTTTTTGGTCATTTTACCCTCCAAACAAGATTCACATTGAGGTATAGATTCCACCTTTAAGTGATTTAAAGGTCCATCCCTTACCAACCTTTGAATCCTATTCAGGTTAATATGACCAAGGTGCAAATGCCAAAGATAAGTCTTATTAGAGTGAGAAGTTTTAAGTCTTTTAGAGCTTTTATCATTCATCTCAACATTAAGCAGTAAGTCCATCTTAGGTTTGATAAAATGTAGATTATTTTGCATCCATCCAGAATAGATAAAAGATTTGTTTTTACGAATCACCACTTTATCATTAAAAGAAACCAAATAGGAGTCTTTAAATAAACAAGCTATAGAAATTAAATTCCTTTTAAATTTAGGAACATAAAAACAATCTTGCAAAATTAAATTCCTATAATTATCAAAATAAAGATGGACGTCTCCCACTGCCTTCGCTAAGACCAAGGATCCATCGCCCATCTGAAGCGTGAAGTCTTCATGTAGCAGACTTCTTGTTTCTTTGAACCCCTATAGAGAAACACAAACATGATTAGTTGCACCGGAATCTATGACCCAAATGTCACTGGATTCCTTAACCCAATAAGTTTCTAAATGCAGAAGATCACACCTACCTCCTTTGGAAAGGAAGTCCTTGCAATGCTTCTTGATGTGCCCAACCTTCCCACAGAAGAAGCACTTAAGCTTCTTTGGGTTCTTCTTCTTCTTTTTCTTGCTCTTGGTGCTAGCAGGAATAGAAGACTTCTCGTTCTTGGCTTGTTGCTTCTTTCTATTCCTAGTATTGGGATTGGAACTAGAAGCAGCTACCATGTTGGCCTCTCCACCCACAGGAGACTCCCTGATCAGCAGTTCGAACTCCTGTAACTGTTTCATCAATTATGTTAAGGTCATATCCTGTCTATTGCTTAAATTAAAAGTAGCTATAAATGAAATAAATTCCTTGACAGAGTCTCAAAGGCCATAGTGATCTGAGTTTCAGCATTGATGTCAGCTCCATTGGTTTAAGCCTCAATGAGGTAACCTATGACCAACATCATGTGCTCCTTTACAGATCTCCCTGGCCTCTACTTATAGTTAAGAAGTTTCTGAAGTACCCCTTGCTGCTTTGTTATGGCTTGGCCTCCAAACATATCCTTAAGATTATCCAAGATCTACTTTGCAGTCTCATAATCCTGATGTTGAGCCTGTAGCATGTTATTCATGCTGGCCATAACATAGTAGCAGGCCAAATCATTTGTATCTTTCCAGCAATTGTACGCTTGGAATTGCTCATTAGTTGAGTTTCTCGTAGGCTTGGGAGGACAAGGGGTTGTCAAGACAAATATCAGTTTCTAAAAGGAGAGGATGATATCCAGGTTCCGTTTCCAATCATTATAATTCTCTTCGGTTAATAGGTTTTTGTCAACTATCGATGATAAAACATTTTTAGACATTTTTCATCTACAATAAAGAATCATATACCAAACATAAGCCAACATATCATAATAATTTAGTAAGATAACACAATCATGTAAAAACATACAAATGTGTTTATGTGTCAAAACCTTAAAAATGTCACAACCTTAAAACGATAATTCCCAACTCAGAATTCAACAAGCTCCTAGGGGAGTCATGCCAAATTCAATCAGGAACATGGATCCCCTCCTGAGTAATATATGCCATCCAGGATCCATATGATCTAGCATATATTAATAATTGTTTCTTTGGCCATTAATTTTATTAATAGAGCTCTTAGAGGAGGTTAATAATAAAATTAACGTGAGTGTATAACCATCATTCCAATATTTTATCCATGATTTATAATCACTACCTAAGGGTGTGTAACCATAAATCATGCTAAAATACTTTATCCTCTCAGAGATCCAATCTGGTACATAATAGAAATCCCTTCCTAGGGGTTGGGACCACCATGTTCTTCCTATGGACCAACGATGGAGCCTGTAGGTCCTTTCTTCGAAAACCTTCTTCCACTCAATCTTTTGAAATCAAGGTTTTATTTTAAGAGACATGCATGAACAATTTTAATATGAGCAACACTCCCTATTCTATATGACATGTTATCAATACACACGGCAAATCATATTATAATGCAGACAAGCAAAACTATCAAGCAAAGCTACAAGCAAAATAATAATAACCGTATTATTATGGTTCCACCCTAGAGAATAGAAATTAAAAATTACAAGAGAATAATCAAAACATATTATCGATTCTTCATCCTTGAATTTTCAGGTTGTATCTTTCATCATGTAATGTCCATCTTCAAGTCTTCAATCCCGTATGAATCGAATACCTCATATTTCTGGTCATATCTAAAATTTAATGTTTCTTAGAATTGTCCTAAAAATAAAATTAAAACCGCATTGAAAAACTACACCTTTTTTAGAAAAATTTCCAACTCTCTGTCGGCAAGCCGATCTGGGTGATTGGCCTGCCAGTCATGACCCATCGGCCTGTCGATGCACGACAGATCGGCCTGCCAGTTCGGCCTACCACCAGAGCCTCCAAATTTTGCCCCGCTATCGGCCTGTCGAACCTCACATTTGGCCTACCAATCTGCTACCACCGGCCTATCGAACTGGATGGTTCGGTATACCGACCGAGAAAAAATCACCCTTTTTAGAAAATATAATTTTTAATGCAATTCATCAATTTTATTTTCAACAATTCAAAAACATAAAATTAGAGAATCAAGAAATACTTGGGAGCGCCATCATCATTCATCTAGATCCGCCTTCTAGATTTGTCTTCTCTGAATGATTATTTAATTACAAAATTCTTACAAATTTAAAATAAATAATAATTCCTAGACGAAGATGGAAGTCCGCCATCTAATTACATAAAAAAAACTTAGATACACATTTTAACCTCTAAGGGACCATAAATAGTATAAATTAATTAATTAATAAATAGTTAAATAATCATTTAATTAGCCATAATTAATTAATAAACATTCACCACATAATCCATGACAACATATAAAATATATAGAAACCTAAAGTGCCAACTCCTTATAAAATTAAATTCAAGCATAGGAGAGATTAAGATCACAAAATTTATACATATAGTATGATCAAAAACTCGTAAATTTATGTAAAAACTATGGCTCTGATACCAGTTGTTGGAAAAATAGCACGCAGCGAAATTTTAAAAATTTTATATCAGAGTATTTTTCAAAACACAAGTTTGACATGCTATATGCATAAATTAACCAGATCTTACTAACCTTTGAATGCAGAAGAACTCTCGCAATCTGTGAAGAGAAGTAACGTTCTAGAAGAGCCTCAACCAACTGGTCTTCTTTACTATTCTCTATCCACGATCGGAGTGAGTGTGGGCTCACACGTACAGCTCTTCCACTAGGCGACTCTCCTTCCAACCAATTGAGAGAACCCAAAGCAAGTATTCATGATTTGTGAACAAGAGCTCTTAGGGAGTTTCAGATTCTCACCAACAGAGTATCACTCTTAATCTCTCAATTGATCAGAATAACTCTTGTGACTTACTCCTTATTTATAGAGGTTGGGTCTAGGGTCAGTCCTTATCAGATTTGGTCTCAAAAATTTGAATCAGAAAAAAGTTCAGATCAATATCTGATAAAATCCACGTAAAAATGCGTAATTTTATCCTACGCACATCGACAGGCCGAATTGCCTAATCTATAGGCTGAACTTGCCCATCGGCAGGCCAAACTATCGAAAAAATATCTCAGCGAATCTTTTATTTTTCACCCGAGATTCTATAGGATAAAGTCTCAGTTTTAATTCAAATAACCCATTAGAGAAGTTATGTAACTAAAATAACTTTATCTAGATAATCTCTAAGAAAATAAATGAATTCCTAATAATTCTACAAGTTTATCTTGTTTAATTTAATCAAAATTAAATCAACCGATAAACGGACAAGAATTATCCGATCCCAATGATTCAACAAGTTTATCTTGAATTAATTTTATCACAAAATTAATTCAATCGATAAACAGACATGAATTATTTGATTCTTTCAAATTTTAACCAATCTAATAAATTTGACATAAGTCACCAATTATTAGAAAAGCATGCCGTATCGTTACACGATGTTGTGAGCTAGCAAAGGGAACCAAATGGACCTATATAGTTCAAGCTCCTAATAATTACGAAACCCAATATCCCAGGTATACATTTCATCATCATCAATTCCAACGCTGCTCCACTAAAAGCTTGGAGCTACACTCTCGAACTACATAGAATTACGAAGCCTGTATAGCTAAGTCTCCATGACGTATCATAGTGCACCGTATCCCCATAGGATTATCCATAATCGGCTTAAGGATAAGTTCTGTCTTACCTTCTTGATTATTTTTATCTTACCTTACATTATCTCACCATCAAAATACTTACCATCCAAAGACAATATACAATTCGGTTACACCTATGTATCCAAATAGTTGAGCGCTCCAGTTTTTTAATTACAAGATAACGCATATAACAAAATATCACTACTCCTGAAGAGGAGCTATAGATTCCATATCTATGAATAACAGGTCTACGCTATCAAGAGTGATGCCTCCAACGTACCGGCATGCATGCCACTATTAAGATATGGGTGTCACCCTTTGGTACATCAAAAGACACAAGTCAAGACAACGAGCCCACTATTCATCTCAAGATTAAGATATAATACAAAAAATTGTCTAAAGTGAATCAATTTGCCGAGACATAATTATTAATCCAAATCAATTCCCTTTATGTCCCAATCCAACACATCGCCACCTATGACAACGTGCCAATGTTTCTATTCATGGAGTCTACCTCCAATGGTCAAGACAAACCATCTCCCAATAGGGATATAGACAACATAACAATCTTTACATGAATAAAGTGCCAAACTTTATTCCCTCGATTACGGATCTTATGATTTAGACTGTCACCTTAAGAATCGTGTCTTTCGCATAATCTGTCCATCATATGTCCAATTCTTAAAGGTTTAGACTGACAGTCTCAGACTATTGTTTGCTTAACATACATTCAATAAATATGAACGTAAAGAGGACAAGATTTGGTATATAAACAATAAATAAATTCATTATTGATAAAAATGTCTCCAAAAGCTTATTACATTTTTACTCCTTAGGGCATACATGTTTAAGAATAAGTTCGAAGGTGGCGCCAACACCTGGTGGAAGCAAGCTAAACATTTGGAATGCAATGGTAACATCAGTTAGGATAGGTTTGAGGAGCTGCTCTACGACCAATATGTTCCGCAAGGGTATAGGACCAGAAGGCAGCTGAATTCTATAGGTTGCAGCAGGGTGACTTGTCAGTTCGGGAGTATGAGGCAAGGTTTAATGAGCTGGCCAGGTTTGCTCCATCGGCAGTGGCATTAGAACGTGAGAAATGTATTAAGTTTTAAGAAGGACTCAAGGCTCCTATTTGATGATAGGTGGTGCCCTACGACTTAGGAATTTTGGAGAGCTTGTGTCGTCAGCAATATTAGTGGAAAATAATTATACGTAGTACTATAAGGATCAAGCAAAGTCATTAGGAGGGCCCTAAAGGAGTGGTAAGAGGAGTACCAGTAGCCATTGAACTCTGAGAAAGAACAAACAGGGTGGCATGCATAGCGGTAACAACAGTTCATCAAGCAGCGGGGGTAGCAACCCCTACAATTTTCATTGTCATTATTGCCAACAGCCAGAACACATCAAGAGAAATTGCCCAATTAGGAGTGCTCATTTAGCATCTCAGACCGGAGAAGGGGCTAGTCATCAGTCTTAGCCTCAGACCCTACCTCTACCTAAGTAGTACCCTCAGCTTTAGTTCCACCAGTTCTCTCCTCAATAATCGCCATACTCAGCACAAAGGCAGCAGCCGTAGAACTTCTAGCGCAACATACCTTAGTACCGAGCACCGAGTACAGCTAGCGTGCATTCGCCTCTATCACAGTAGTATCGACCGAATAATCCAGGACCTAGCAATGTTGGTAGAGGAAAAAGGAAAGCTCCAGTTTAGGAAGTTCAGATGCCTAGACCAGCAATGTGGTTGTCGATGGTACGATCCTGGTTTCTTAATCCTTAGCTCATGTTTTATTCGATATAGGTGCCATTCATTCTCTCATTTTTAGTTCTTTTGTACATGCCTTGGGATTAGAGATAGAAGAGTTTGATGAACCCCTAATCATAGCCTCACCCTTGGGGCGGGTGTGTGTGAATTGTGTATGTAAAGCTTGTAAAATAAAGATCGGCGATGAGATTTTGAAAAGTGATTTGATTGTACTCCCCATGAGATCATATGATGTAATCCTATGGATGGACTGGTTGTCTAGGTATAATGCAGTTGTAGAATGCCAGCTTAAAAAAGTGACCCTAGTGTTTGATAGGGGGAAGATGATCACTTAGTAGGGTGGTGGTGATTGGTTAATGAGTCAGCGTCTAGTGAAAACATGTCTTGGAGGGCGGAGGAACCTAGCTTGCTATGCCTTCCTCATGAACCTAGAAATAGAGCCCTATGCTTCGAGAAGAAATGTAGCAATCCCAGTGGTTGATGAGTATGAAGATGTCTTCCCCGACGAGTTGCTAGGATTACCACTGCATCAGGAGATTGAATTTGGTATTGAGTTACTTCCAAGAACAACATCGATTTTTGTAAAACCCTATTGGATGGCACCGGTAGAAATGAAAGAATTGAGAAAGCAACTTCAGGAGCTTGTTGATAAGGGGTATTTTGTAATAGTACGTTGCCGTGGGGAGCTCCGGTTTTGTTCGCTAAGAAACATGAGCTATTTGATTAGTTAGGAGGTTTGTGGTATTTCTCAAAGATTGATTTGCTGTCGGGATACCATCAGCTCAGGATTAAAGAAGAAGATATTCCTAAGATAGCTTTCAAGACCCGGTATAGACACTTTGAGTTTCTAGTGATGCTGTTTGGGTTAACAAACGCTCTGGTAGCTTTCATGGATTTGATGAATAGGATATTCAGGCCATATCTAGATCAGTTTGTGATCGTGTTTATCGACGATATCTTGGTATATTCTAAGACTTGGGAGGAGCATGAGTAGCATCTCAAGATCATCCTTTAGACTTTGCGGGAACACCAGTTGTACGCCAAGAAAGAAAAGTGTGAGTTTTGGTTAACAGAAGTTAAGTTTCTGGGTCATGTCATCTCCGAGCATGGTATTTCAGTGGATCTGTCCAAGATAGAAGCCATAATGGAATGGGAACGACCAAAGAATGTAGCAAAAATCTGTAGTTTCTTGGGTCTTGCTGGGTACTATAGAAAATTTGTAAAGGATTTTTTAAAGATAGCAGCTCCGTTGACAAGATTGATCAGGAAAAATGTCAGGTTTGAGTGGGATGAAGAATGTGAGCTCGCTTTCAGGAATTGAAGAATCGGTTGACTTCAATGTTAGACATGTATGCCCTAAGGAGTAAAAATGTAATACGTTTTTAGAGACATTTTTATCAATAAAGAATTTATTCATTTATCTATATACCAAATCTTGTCCTCTTTACGTTCATATTTGTTGAATGTATGATAAGCAAATAGTAGTCTGAGACTGTCAGTCTAAACCTTAAGAATTAGGCATATGATGGGATGATTATGCGGTAGACACGATTCTTAAGGTGACGGTCTAAAACGTATGATTAGCAATCGAGAGAATAAAGTTAGGCGCTTTATTCATGTAAATATTGTTATGTTGTCTATATACCTTTTGGGAGATGGTTTGTCTTGGCCATCGGAGTTGGACTCCGTGAATAGAAACATTGGCACGTTGTCATAGGTGACGATGTGTTGGATCGGGACATAAAGTGAATTGATTTGGATTAATAATTCTGTCTTGGCAAATCGATTCACTTTAGACAGTCATTTGTATTGTATATTAATCCTGAGATGAATAGTGGGCCCGTTGTCTCGACTTGTGTCTTTTGATGGACCAATGGGTGACTCCCACATCTCTATAGTGGTATGCATGCCGGTACATTGGAGGCATGACTCTTGATAGCGTAGACTTGTTATTCATAGATATGGAATCCATAGCTCCTCTTTAGGAGTAATGATATCCTCTTATATGCATTGTCCTGTAATTGAAAAACTGGAGCGCTCAACCATTTGGATACATAGGTGTAACCGAATGGTATACTATCTTTGGATGGTAAGTTCTCTAGTGGTGAGACAATGGAACGTAAGATAAAAATAATCAGGAAGGTAAGATAGAACTTGTCCTTAAGCCGATTATGGATGATCATATGGGGATACGATACACTATGATATGTCATGGAGACTTAGCTACACGAGCTTCGTAATTCTATAAAGTTCGAGAGTGCAGCTCCAAGCTTTTAATGAAGTAGCGTTGGAGTTGATAATTGTGAAATGTATATCTGGGATATTGGGTTTCATAATTATCATGAGCTTGAACTTTATAGGTCCATTTTGGTCCCCTTTGCTAGCTCACAAAATCCTGTAATGACACGGCATGCTTTTCAAATAATTGGTGACTTATGTCAGATTTATCAGATTGGTTTAAAATTTGTAAGAATTAAATAATTCATGTCTGTTTATCGGTTGAATTAATTTTGTAAGAAATTAGTTCAAGATAAACTTGTTGAATTATTGCGATCAAATAATTCTTGTCTGTTTATCGGTTGTTTTAATTTTGGACAAATTAGAACAAGATAAACTTGTAGAATTATTGTGAATTGATTTATTTTCTTAGAGATTATCTTGATAAAGTTTGTTTTGATCAGATAACTTCTCTATTGGGTTATTTGAATCAAAACTGAGACTTTATCCTTTAGAATCTTGGGTGGAAAATAAAAGATTCACGGAGATTTTTTCTCTGGAGTTTAGCCTATCGGATGATGTGTTCGGCCTGCCAAACTGGCCTGTTCGGCCTGTCGATCATAATGTTCGCCCTGCCGATCAGCGGAGATAAGATTACGCATTTTCACGCGGATCTTATCAGATATTGATCCGAACTTGATTCTGTTTCAAGTTTTTGAGACCTAATCTGATATGGACTGACCCCAGGACCAATAGGTATAAAATGGGAGTGAGTCTCATGATTTACTCAGATCAATTTGAGAGATTAAGAGTGATACTCTTCTAGTGAGCATCTGAAAACTCCCTGAGAGCTTTTGTTCACAAATCACGAGCACTAGCTTTGGGTTCTCTTTGTTGGTTTGAAGGAGAGTCATCGGTGGAAGAGCTGTACGTGTGAGCCCACACTCACTCCGGTTGTGGATAGAGAATAGCAAAGAAGACCAGTTGGTTGAGGCTCTTTTGGAACGTTACTTCTCTACACAGATTGCGGAGGTTCTTCGGCACACTAAGGTTAGTAAGATCTGTCTAATTTATACATATAACATGTCAAACTTGTGTTTTGGAAATTACTCTGATGAAAATTTTTAAAATTCCACTGCGCACTTTGTTTCCAACAAGTGGTATCAGAGCCGAGGTTTTTACATAATTTTGCAAGTTTGTGATCATGTTATATGCATATATTTTAGGATCTTAATCTCTCCTATGCTTGAATTGAATTTTATAGAGAGATGGCACTCTAGGTTTCTGTATAATATATATGTTGTCATGGATTATGTGGTGAATGTTTATTAATTAATTATGGTTGATTAAATCGTTGTTTAATTATTTATTAATTAATTAATACCGGTTATGGTTCCTTAGAGGTTAGAATTTGTATCTAGGTTTTTCATGTAATTAGATGGCGGACTATCATCTCCGTCTAGGAATTGTTATTTAATTTTTCATTTGTAAGAATTTTGTAATTAAATAATTATTCGGAGAAGATGGATCGAGAAGTCGGATCTAGAAGATTGATGATGGTGCCTCCAGGTATTTTCTGAGTCTCTAATTTTATGTTTTTGAATTGTTAAAAATAAAATTGATGAATTGCATTAAAATTGTATTTTCTGGATTGAGGGTTTTCTGCTCGGTCGGCATGCCGGACCTCACAGTTTGGCAGGCCGGATATGTGGTCCGGTAGGCCGACAGTGGGGCAAAAATTTTGGTGCTCTGCCGGCAGGCTGAACCTTCTTGTTCGGCAGGCCGAACCTTCATAATCGGCAGGCCGATCACCCAGACCAGCCTGCCAACCGAGAGTTGCCGGGTGTCCAAAAAAGGTGCAATTTCTCCGGTGCAGTTTTAATTTTATTTTTGGGACGATTCTGAGAAACATTAAATTTAGATATGACCGGAAATATGAAGTATTCGATTCATATGGGATTGAAGACTTAAAGATGGATATTACATGAAGAAGGATACAGCTTGAGGATTCAAGGATGAAGAATCGAAAAATGTCTCGATTATTCTCTTGTAATCTTAGTTTTCTATTCTCTAGGGTGGAACCATAATATTACGGTTATTATTATTTTGCTTGTAGCTTTGCTTGATTGCTTTGCTTGTTTGCATTATAATATGATTTACCATTTATATTGATAACATGTCATATAGAATAGGGAGTGCCGCTCATATTAAAATTGTTCATGCATAATTTTAAAATAAAACCTTGACTTCAAAAGATTGAGTGGGAGAAGGTTTTTGAAGAGAGGACCTAAGGCCTCCATTGTTGGTCCATAGGAAGAACATGGTGGTCCCGACCCCTAGGAAGGGATTTCTATCATGTACCAGATTGGATCTCTGAAAGGATAAGGTATTTTAGTATGATTTGTGGTTGCACACCCCTAGGTGGTGATTATAAATCATGGATAAAATATTGAAATGGTGGTTATACACTCACGTTGATTTTATTATTAACCTCCCCTAGGAGCTCTGTTAATAAAATTAATGGCCAAAGAAACGATTATTAGTATATGCTGGATCATACGGGTCCTGGATGGCAAATATTAATCAGGAGGGGATCCGTGTTCCTGATTGAATTTGGCATGACTCCCCTAGGAGCTTGTTAAATTCTGAGTTGGGAATTATCGTTGTAAGGTTGTGATATTTTCAAGGTTTTGACACAGAAACACATTCGTATGATTTTAAATGATTGTGTTATCTTACTAAATTATTATATATGTTTGGTATATGATTCTTTATTGTAGATTGAAAATGTCTAAAAATGCTTTATCATCGATACTTGACAAAAACCAATTAACCGGTGAGAACTATAACGATTGGAAACGGAACCTGGACATCGTCCTTTCCTTTGAGAAACTGAAATATGTTCTGACAACTCCTTGTCCTCCTGAACCTACGGGAGACTCAAGTAATGAGCAATTCCAAGCGTACGACCGCTGGAAAGATGCTAATGATCAGGCCTGCTGCTATGTTATGGCTAGCATGAACAACATGTTGCAGGCTCAACATCAGGATTATGAGACTGCGAAGCAAATCTTAGATAATCTTGAGGATATGTTCAGAGGCCAGGCCATAACAAAGCGGCAAGGGGCGCTTCAGAAACTCTTAAACTGTAGACAGAGACCGGGGATGTCTGTAAAGGAGCATATGATGTTGGTCATGGGTTACCTCGCTGAGGCTCAAACCAATGGAGCCGACATCAATGCTGAAACTCAGATGACTATGGTCTTTGAGACTCTGTCTAAGGAATTTATTCCATTTAGATCTACTTTTAATTTAAGCAATAGACGGGATATGACCTTGACAGAACTGATGAAACAGTTACAGGAGTTTGAACTGCTGATCAGGGAGTCTCCTGCTGGTGGTGAGGCCAATATGGTAGCTGCTTCTGGTTCCAATCCTAACTCTGGGAATGGAAAGAAGCAACGGGCCAAGAGTGGGAAGTCTTCTATTCCTGCTACTACCAAGAGCAAGAAGAAGAAGAAGAAGAACCCAAAGAAGCTTAAGTGCTTCTTTTGTGGTAAGGTCGGGCATATAAAGAAGCATTGCAAGGACTTCCTTTCCAAGGGAGGTAGGTGTGATCTTCTATATTTAGAAACTTGTTTGGTTGAGGAATCCAGTGACATCCGGGTCATAGATTCCGGTGCAACTAATCATGTTTGTGTTTCTCTACAGGTATTCAAAGAAACAAGAAGTCTACTTCGTGAAGACTTAACGCTTCGGATGGGCGATGGATCCTTGGTCTCAGCGGAAGCAGTGGGAGATGTCCATCTTCATTTTGATAATTATAGGAGTTTAATTTTGCGAGACTGTTTTTATGTTCCTAAATTTAAAAGGAATTTAATTTCTGTATTTTCTTTATTTAAAGACTCCAACGTGGTATGTTTTAATGAAAAAGTGGTGATTCGTAAAAACAAATCTTTTATCTGTTCTGGATGGATGCAAAATAATCTATATTTTATCAAACCTAAGATGGACTTATTGCTTAATGCTAAGATAAATGATAATAACTCAAAAAGACCTAAAACTTCTCACTCTAATAAGACTTATCTTTGGCATTTGCGCCTTGGCCATATTAACCTGAATAGGATTCAAAGGTTGTTAAGGGATGGACCTTTAAATCACTTAAAGGTGGAATCTATACCTCAATGTGAATCTTGTTTGGAGGGTAAAATGACCAAAAGACCATACGGGTCTAGGGGCAATAGGGCCGAAGGGGTTCTAGAACTTGTGCATAGTGATGTTTGCTGACCGATGAACATCCAGGCACGAGAAGGGTATGAGTACTTCGTCACTTTTATTGACGATTACTCAAGATATGGGTATGTGTACCTAATGCACCACAAAAACGAAACTTATGATAAGTTCAGGGAGTTTCGGGCTGAAGTGGAAAAGCAATTGGGTAGACCCATAAAGGCACTTCGATCTGATCGAGGTGGGGAATACCTTTCTGATGAGTTCTTAGGACACTTGTTAGAGAATGGGATTTTATCCCATTTGATTACGCCGGACACTCCGCAGCAGAATGGCGTAGCGGAGAGAAGGAATAGGACTTTGTTGGACATGATTAGGTCCATGATGAGTTATTCATCATTGCCTTTATCCTTTTGGGGATATGCACTATAAACCGTATGTTATCTTTTGAACAATGTGCCTTCAAAATCGGTCCCTAAAACTCCTCACGAGTTGTGGACAAGACGGAAGACATCTTTAAACCATATTCGCATATGGGGATGTCCAGCTCATGTCCTGTTTAAGGATCCGAATAAGTTGGAAGCACGTTCGGAAGTTTGCGTGTTTGTAGGATATCCAAAAGGGACTAAAGGGGGTTATTTTTATAACCGTAAGGAAAATTAAGTCGTGGTTTCAACAAATGCAACTTTCCTTGAGGAGAGTTACATGAACGACTTTAAACCTCGAAGCAAAGGGGTGCTTGAGGAGTTAAGGGGAGATTCGTTCACTCTGGAGGTTCCGAACGAAACCATTCCGATCGGTGTAGAAAAACCAAACAAACCTGAACAACAACCTTAGGGGCTTTGGCGTAGTGGGAGGATCAGGCGTCAACCTGCAAGGTACATGTTCAATGGGGAGGTCTTTTTGGCTGAACCGGATGAATATGACAGGGATCCTTATACTTACGCAGAAGCTATGGAGGATGTTGATTCAAACTCTGGACAGAGGCCATGAACATAGAGATGAAGTCTATGGAGACTAATCGGGTCTGGGAGCTTGTGGATCTTCCCGAAGGGGTAAAACCCATAGGGTGTAAGTGGATCTACAAGTGGAAAAGAGGAGTGGATGGAAAGGTCGAAACCTTTAAGGCTAGACTGGTAGCTAAGGGTTATACGCAAAAGGAAGGAATCGATTATGAGGAAACCTTTTCGCCTATAGCCATGCTTAAGTCTATCCAGATTCTCTTGTCCATAGCTGCCGCTCTCGACTATGAGATTTCGCAGATGGATGTCAAGACGGCTTTTCTTAATGGCTATCTTGATGAGTCCATTTATATGGAACAACCAGACGGGTTCAAGGTCGCGGGTCAAGTGGGGAAGGTTTGTAAGCTGCTAAAGTCAATTTATGGACTTAAGCAGGCATCCCGTTCTTGGAACATAAGATTTGATCAAGTGATCAAGACTTATGGGTTCTCACAAAATATGGATGAACCATGTGTTTACAAACACATAAAGGATGGGAGTGTGGTTTTTCTACTGCTCTATGTAGATGACATTCTGCTAATTGGCAATGACGATGGGGCGTTGTCATCGGTCAAATTATGGTTGACCAAGCAGTTTGACATGAAGGACTTAGGTGAGGCTAATTTTGTTCTCGGTATCCATATCATTCAGGATAGGAAGAACAAAATGATAGGTTTGTCTCAGGCCAGCTACATAGATAAAATTCTCAGGAGGTTTGCAATGCAGGATTCCAAGAAAGGTGGGCAACCATCTAGGTCTGGGATTACTCTTTCTAAGAAAGACTCACCAAAGTCTTATGAAGAAAAAGAATACATGAAGAAGGTGCCTTATGCTTCGGCAGTGGGTAGTCTCATGTATGCCATGCTTTGCACTCGACCAGATATTTGCTATGCGGTCAGGATTGTAAGTCGATTTCAGGCGGATCCAGGACCAAACCATTGGGTTGCGGTAAAGCATATTTTCAAGTACCTGAGAAGGACTCGAGGGTATATGCTTGTGTATTCGGGCGAGGACTTGACTCCTCAAGGATACACTGATTCAGATTTTCAATCTTGTCTGGATTCTAGGAAATCGACTTCGGGGTTTGTGTTTACTCTGGGTGGCGGTGCCATCAGTTGGAGAAGTGCAAAGCAAGATTGCACTTCGGATTCAACGATGGAGGCCGAGTATGTGGCGGCTAGTGATGCTTCGAAAGAAACAATGTGGCTCCGCAAGTTCCTTGCGGATCTTGAGGTAGTTCTTGGTATGAATAAAGCGGTATCACTGTACCGTGATAACAGTGCGGCAGTAGCTAATGCTAAGGAACCAAGATTTCACAAGAAGAGTAAGCATATTGATCGGAAGTATCATGTGATAAAGGACTTCGTTGAGGGCGGGCATGTCACGGTGTGCAAGATCGTGTCAGAGGACAATTTAGCTGATCCATTTATGAAGACACGTACTGGGAGAGTCTTCGAGAGGCATGTGGAAGCTATGGGGATGCAAAATTTGTTGTATTTACTCACTTAGTGCAAGTGGGAGATTGTTAGACATGTATGCCCTAAGGAGTAAAAATGTAATACGTTTTTGGAGACATTTTTATCAATAAAGCATTTATTCATTTATCTATATACCAAATCTTGTCCTCTTTACGTTCATATTTGTTGAATGTATGATAAGCAAACAGTAGTCTGAGACTGTCAGTCTAAACCTTAAGAATTGGGCATATGATGGGATGATTATGCGATAGACACGATTCTTAAGGTGACGATCTAAAATGTATGATCCTCAATCGAGAGAATAAAGTTAGGCGCTTTATTCTTGTAAAGATTGTTATGTTGTCTATATCCCTTTTGGGAGATGGTTTGTCTTGGCCATCAGAGTTGGACTTCGTGAATAGAAACATTGGCACGTTGTCATAGGTGACGATGTATTGGATCGGGACATAAAGTGAATTGATTTGGATTAATAATTCTGTCTTGGCAAATCGATTCACTTTAGACAGTCATTTGTATGTATCTTAATCCTAAGATGAATAGTGGGCCTATTGTCTCGACTTGTGTCTTTTGATGTACCAATGGGTGACTCCCACATCTCTATAGTGGTATGCATGCCGGTACATTGGAGGCATGACTCTTGATAGCGTAGACTTGTTATTCATTGATATGGAATCCATAGCTCCTCTTTAGGAGTAATGATATCCTCTTATATGCGTTGTCCTATAATTGGAAAACTGGAGCGCTCAACCATTTGGATACATAGGTGTAACCGAATGGTATACTATCTTTGGATGGTAAGTTTTCTAGTGGTGAGACAATGGAACGTAAGATAAAAATAATCGGGAAGGTAAGACAGAATTTGTCCTTAAGCCGATTATGGATGATCATATGGCGATACGATACACTATGATATGTCATGGAGACTTAGCTACACGAGCTTCGTAATTCTATAAAGTTCGAGAGTGCAGCTCCAAGCTTTTAGTGGAGTAGCGTTGGAGTTGATAATTGTGAAATGTATATCTGGGATATTGGGTTTCATAATTATCATGAGCTTGAACTTTATAGGTCCATTTTGGTCCCCTTTGCTAGCTCACAAAATCCTGTAACGACACGGCGTGCTTTTCCAATAATTGGTGACTTATGTCGGATTTATCAGATTGGTTTAAAATTTGTAAGAATCAAATAATTCATGTCTGTTTATCAGTTGAATTAATTTTGTAAGAAATTAGTTCAAGATAAACTTGTTGAATTATTGCGATCAGATAATTCTTGTCTGTTTATCGGTTGTTTTAATTTTGGACAAATTAGAACAAGATAAACTTGTAGAATTATTGTGAATTGATTTATTTTCTTAGAGATTATCTTGATAAAGTTTGTTTTGATCAGATAACTTCTCTATTGGGTTATTTGAATCAAAACTGAGACTTTATCCTTTAGAATCTCGGGTGGAAAATAAAAGATTCACGAAGATTTTTTCTCGGGAGTTCGGCCTGCCGGATGACGTGTTCGGCCTGCCAAACTGGCCTGTTCGGCCTACCGATCAGCGGAGATAAGATTACGCATTTTCACGCGGATCTTATCAGATATTGATCCAAACTTGATTCTGTTTCGAGTTTTTGAGACCTAATCTGATATGGACTGACCCCAAGACTAATAGGTATAAAAAGGGAGTGAGTCTCATAATTTACTCAGATCAATTTGAGAGATTAAGAGTGATACTCTTCTAGTGAGCATCTAAAAACTCCCTGAGAGCTTTTGTTCACAAATCACGAGCACTAGCTTTGGGTTCTCTCTGTTGGTTGGAAGGAGAGTCACCGGTGGAAGAGCTGTACGTGTGAGCCCACACTCACTCCGGTTGTGGATAGAGAATAGCAAAGAAGACCAGTTGGTTGAGGCTCTTCTGGAACGTTACTTCTCTACACGGATTGCGGAGGTTCTTTGGCACACTGAGGTTAGTAAGATCTGTCTAATTTATACATATAACATGTCAAACTTGCGTTTTGGAAATTACTCTGATGAAAATTTTTAAAATTTCGTTGCGCACTTTGTTTCCAACATTCAACCCGAATATTAGTTATTCCCAACAAAGATAAGCCGTACAAGTTTTACATAGATACTTTAGGGCGCAGACTTGGATGTGTATTGATGCAACATGGACGCGTGGTGGCGTATGGATCGAGGTAGCTACAGCCTCACGAGCGGAATTATCCTACTCACAATTTAGAGCTTACAGCGGTGATTCACGCGCTGAAGATCTGGAGATGTTATTTGTATGGGGTGACATTTGATGTTTTCTCTAATCATAAGAGCTTGAGGTATCTATTCACTCAAAATGATCTCAACTTGAGGCAGCGAAGGTGGATGGAGTACATGGAGGATTATGATTTCACACTGCAGTACCATCCTAGGAAAGCTAATGTAGTCGCGGATGTGCTTAGCAGGAAGTCTGTAGGAATTCTTGCTTGTTTGGCTCTTAAAGATCGGAAAAGAGATGCGACAGTGAGTGAGTACAGATTACAGTATTATGAAGACTATGATTGAGCTTCGGTGTACCATATGGAGATGACCCCAGCTCTTGTTCAGATGGTAAAAAAGAATTAGTGGCAGGACCAGCATCTGCGGGGAATCTGGACGTAGATTCTAGACGGAGAGCAATTTGAAGAATAGAAAGTGCATACCGATGGATTGTTGTACTTTTAAGAGTGCCTAGCAGTTCCAACAATCGTAGAGGTGATGAAAGCCGTTATGGATGAAGCCCACAAGTCTTAGTTTGCCATTCATCCAGGGAGCATGAAGATGTATCATGATCTAAAAAGGCAATATTGGAGGAGAGGTATGGAGAAGGACATTCGAGAATATGTGGCCAAGTGTACGACGTGGCTTTAGGTGAAAGCCGAGCATCAGAAGCCTGCAGGTCAGCTTCAGTCCCTTCCTATTCTAGGGTGGAAATGGGAGCACGTGACGATGGATTTCCTTACCGATTTGCCAGGGACGGAGCAAAGGCATGATCCAATTTGGGTCATGGTCGACAGGTTAATGAAATTGGCACATTTCATCCCGTTTAGGTCAACAAGTTTAAGGAGAGTTCTTGGAGAGTTGTACCTGCAGAATATAGTGCGATTGTACGGAGTTCCTTTGTCCATCACACCCGATAGAGACACCAGGTTCAATGCTAAGTACTAGAGGAGCTTTCAGGAGGCTTTAGGTACAGATTTGAATTTTAGAATGACATTTCATCTTCAGACCAATGGGCAATCTGAGCTAGTTATTTAGATTCTTGAGGACATGTTGCGGGCTTGTGCATTAGACTTCGGCGGCAACTGGAAGAAATATTTGCACCTGGTAGAGTTCGTATACAACAACAACTATCAAGCAAGCATTGGCATGGCACCATTTGAGGCACTATACGGGCGACCGTGTCAGTCACTGGTGTGTTGGGCAGAACCAAAAGATAGGATTATTCTTGGGCCAAATGAGATTCATGATAGCAACGAGAAAGTCGCTATAATTTGGGATCAATTGAAGGCAGCTCAGAGTCGACAGAAGAGTTATGCAGATAGAAGACATTGACCCTTGGAATTTATGGTAGGACATTTTGTCCTCTTGAAAGTATCGCCTCGTAAAGGCGTTATGCGGTTTAGAGTAAGTGGTAAGCTTGCACCGAGATATGTTGGACCGTTAGAGATCACTCAGCGTATTGGTATGGTTCCTTATTGGCTCAACCTTCCCCCTGAACTTTCTCATGTTCATGATGTGTTCCACATGTCGATGCTTAGGAAGTGTCCACTTGAGCAGAGTAAGGTAGTTTCATTTCGCAATGTATAGGTTCGAGAAGACACAACGTACGAGGAAGTGCCAATTCAGATTATCAATCAAAAAATGTTCAGCTTGTGTCATCGTGACATACCATTAGTAAAGGTCGTGTGGTAGCATCATGGAGTTGATGAAGCCACTTGGGAGTTAGAGTCGAGCATGCGAGAGTTGTATCTGCATCTGTTTTGTTTCTAAACTAATATGTAAATTTTGGGGGTGAAATTTCTTTTAGGGGTGGAGAGTTGTAATGCCCCAAAATTTAGTAAGTCATATTAAAATGTAAAATGGTAGATTAGTGTGCCACAATGAATACTTTAAACTTAATTTGATCATTTGGTGAAATTTTTGAATTTAAAGTTGTTTTGATTACTCTAATGATTTTTAGTTGATTTTGATTATTTTTTACTATTATTCTGAATTTTTAAAATAAAAAAATTTGTCAAATACCAAACTTGTCCCATTTGAAATCGGTGTGCTGCACACAGTTTTTCTACAGCAAACTGCCTCTCCCTTTCTCTATTTATTTCCCCCTCTCTTCCACTCTCCCTCACTCTCAGCTCTCTCTCTCTCTCTCTCCCACATATTTCTCTCTCTCACTCTACCTCGCTCTTTCTCTCCCATTTTCCCCCAAAATTTTTGAATCAAATCGAGCCCCAAGCATTGGTTAGGTGGATTGGAGGCTCGGGAATGTGATTGAGTAACCAAAAACGTGATTTAAAGCTTCGATTTGAGGTTAGTTTTGAAATTTTCATTTTTTCTTGCATTTTGAAACTTAAGCTTATTTGAACTTAGAAAACCTTTTATCTAAGTTAGGGAAACTTAGAACAACTAGAATCTAATCTTTATTTGAAGAAAAATGAATTCGAATCAAGATTTTTCATTTTTCTCCATTTTTCACCATTTTTGGATTTTCTTGGATTTTGTGTGCAAATCTTATTTAAATGAGTTTAAAAGTATCCTACTATGTTTTTCTATCATCTATGATTGATTTTCATGCCTAAGAATTAAGAAAAGCAGGTTGAAATGAGGATTGGGACTCAGGAGGCCGAGAACCCGTGCTTGGAAAATTTTGGAATTTTCTAGTTCGGCAGGCCAAATTCATACGTCCGGTAGGTCAAACCTAGAAAAAGTTCGGCCGACCAGACTTGGTCTTTCGACAGGCCGAATTGTGCCATTTGGCCGGCCGAACCAGTGTGACAGGCAGACCGACCATGCATGGTGAAATTTTGTGATTTTTCATCCGTTTTTACTGTTTTGAACCCCAATTGAAATCCCAACTTTATAAAATGATTTTATCAACACCAATGGCACACCAGGACACCAAGAACTAATTTAGCAATTGAGGATATCTTAAACTAGATACTGATAGACCTAGTTTTTATTTAAGGTCATTTGTAGTTCCGCGGAGCTAACGTATAGTGGACTGGAATTTTGATGTGGGACATTGGCACGAGTATTAAGATAGGACTTCTGCCCCCTTTCCTTTGGTAAACTAATTTCAAATGATTTTGGCCTTAAAAAGGGTTTTTATCAAAAAAATTTCAACGGTTGTTTGAAAAAGAAATTTTATCGATTATTTTATAAACCGTGAATTAAGGTGAATTTTATAATGAACTCCATAACAAATGTAAATGAGAATACCTAGTAAATGGGTTTTAAATAATGATAGAAAAGAATATAAGGGCATGATGCCATATCAGAGATCGGGTCGTGTAGCGTGCGACCTTGAGAACAGGTCCTGAAACCCAACTGGGCCACTGCGATGGTGTTATATATATGGTTTGCTAAGGAAAAGAAAATGATGTTCTTTCCGGTCGACCAATCAACTATTTTTTGGATAAGACTAATTTTGTTTAATTTTATTTATCTAAGTCTTGTCTTAAGTAATTTGCTCAATATTGAAATTTCCTTTTTAAACTTTAATGTTTCTTAAAATATAATCCTACTAAGCCTTTCGCTCACATTTTATTTGTTTTCAAACTTTTTCCCCTTCTAGGTGGATTTTAGCTTAGGTTCAGAGAGGATTCCACAAACAGGACTTAGGAGCAATAGAAGGACCTAGTAGGTTATTTAAATAATAATATCAAACAATGTAACATTTTAACTTTCTCTTTACTTGGACTGTGGTTGTAATATAATATTGTCAGTACTATATGTGTGCACAATACGTGGTTCAGTGGGACCCATTCTCGTTCCTTTTATTTCTCTGTACTCTTTAATTATTTACTTTGATATTCTCATTTGTTCAATTATTATAAATGCTTGTTCTAAAAAGCACTTTAAAATTATCCACATTTTCTTGATTAGTCTAAATGCTTAAATTTATATCTTTGCTAAAATTCTTATTAATTAACTTAATTAACCGGCCACGCCACCTGCCGTACTCTAGGACATGACAATCTATCTTTGTAGGATCTAACAAGATACCTTTATGAGAAATTACATGCTCTAAAAACTTGATCTCAATCATCTAGATGCTACACTTCTCCCTTTTCGCATAAAGCTGATGATCCCTTAAAGTTTACAATACTATTCTAAAGTGTTCGGCATGTTCTTCCTGAGTCTTGGAATACTCCAAAATATTATCAATAGAAACCCCCACGAACCAATATAAGTAAGGCCGAAAAATCTTATTCATAAGGCCCATAAATGCTGTAGGGGCATTTGTCAGCCCAAAAGGCAAGACTCAAACTTAAAATGGCCATATCAAGTCTGAAAGGCGGTCTTTAGAATGTCTTCTTCTTGAATCCTTAATTGTTGGTAACTGGACCTGAAATCAACCTTATAAAGGAACCTTGGTCCTCCAAGTTGGTCAAACAATTCATCAGTTCTTGTTAATGAGTACATGTTCTTTATGGTCATTTGATTTAGCTTCCTATAATCCATATAAAGTCTTAAGGGCCCATCAACTTTCTTAGCAAAAAGAACTAAAGCACCCCAAGATGAGGTGCTTCTTTGAATAAACCCTTTACTTAAAAGCTCATCCAACTGCTTTAGTAATTCCTCAAGCTCGTCAGGAGTCATATGATAAAGAGAAGTGGAAACCAGTTAGCCTCTTGGAACTAAATTGATGCAAAATTCAATCTCTTTGTTTAGCGGTAACTTGGCAACTCATCAAGAAAAACATTTAGATATTCGTCTAGCACAAACAACCAAGAGTATTGATCAATAGTACCAAGTTCAACATCAATGGCAAATAAGTTCCCATAAGTGGCAAGTCTCCGTCTACCACCAATGCATGCTCTACAAATAGAATTAGGTGCAAGTGCTTCTCACTGGCATGATTAGCAACCCATTGCTTTTTTTATGACAAGAGGGTCACTTTCTTCTTATGACATTCCATTTATAGTTTGGTACTTGGATAGCCAATCCATACCCAAAATTACATCAAATTGGCTCATAGACAAAACCATCAAATCAACAGAGAACTTATGATCATCAACTTCTATAGAACAAGACCTTTATCAAAGTATTCAAAATCAATGAAGGGCTAAAGTTCTCGACAGCTAATCCCAATAGATTAGTAAATGGTGCGAAAATAAAAGAATGGAAAGTTCTAGTATCAAATACTACATGAGGCCAAGAGTGAAAAATTAGGACCATACCATCAATGACACTGTGGGCAGGCTGCTCAAAGTTTTCTTCCGTCCTCATATGGCATATGCTTAGGCTTTTCCTTTTCCCTTGTTCCCTCGTCCTTGTCGTGGGTAACTACTACTTGCCCTAAGTCCTTTTGTAGACTAGTATCTACCCCCTTGAGTACCTGAAGCTTGTAGAGTTTGATATCATGATCTAGATCTAGATCCTTGAGGTTGAAATTGTGATTAATATTGCAATCTGTTCTGTGGCTGCTGATATGGAGAATTATATGCCTGAGAAAGACCCTAAGACTAGGTAGTCTAAGAAGGACCCTGTGGTCGTTTTAGAGAGAAGAGAATTCTGCTGACTCAGCACAAGAATTGGAAATTCCTCCTAAAATGGCCTGCCTGACCGTAATGGTGGCAACTATATGGGGCATAGCGTTTATTTCTCAAAGAGGCACTACCTTTAGTGCTATTTTGATTACTTTGGGATCTTTGACCCTATCATTTGTTTGATTCCTCTTGCTCATCTTGGGATCATTTCCTTCATCCCTATTCCTTCTTGCCTGATTTTCTAGAGAAACTACCTTGGCACTTTGAACAGCGGCGACGACATCCACTAGAGAAGTGTTCCTAACAGTTGCCACTTTTTCCTTGATGTCAGGTCTCAAGCCATTCTTAAATTGCAGTATTTTGAGTATAGGATCTATTGCAGGCTTGTATGCGTATTGTGCCAACCCAACAAATTACCTATAGTACTCATTAACTATTGAGCTCTCGTGTCTTAGTTGGGTGAGTTGCCTCATCATCTCAGCCCTATACTGTTCATTTACATATTTCTGTCAAAAAAGTTTCTCAAATTTCTCCCACGTCATATTCTCTACATCTTGTGTCTACTTAACAACTGTCCACCAGTTCCCAGCTGCATTAATTATATAAGTACTTGCAAAAGTGGCCCTATATTCCATATGAACTTCTTTAGTCCAAAACATTCACTTCGTTTCATTAATCCAACTATCAACCATTTATGGTCCATCCATTCCATTAAATTTAGGCAGATTCAATCTAGCAAAATCACAAAAATTAGGCCTTTCTAGACTTTAGGGTCATCTCACAAAAATCTAGCATCCCTCTAAGGGCTTCAAACATTGCCATGAGTTGGTTCAAAGCATTCTTCGGAGGTGGTATGAGTTGCGGGTTTGGAATATTTTATTGAGGTGGTGCGGGTAGTTGATCTTTAGGGTTATTTCTTCCAATTGGATTTTTTCTCCTCTTTCTTTTGGAAGGCATCTTAGGAATTTGTATTTGATATGCTAAAAGTGTTAGTAAAAATGAGAATGCATGGTAGTCTAGAAGATATAAAAGCTTTATCTAGTTTGACCGGTAGCATATTTTGAGTTTTCAAACGTAGGCTCTGATATGCTTTTTGTCACGACCCAAAATTAAGACTAGTAATAAAAATTTAAAGTTTCATAAAGGTGAGGTCTTAATGTAAAATAATAATTTCTTAGATAAGTTTTCATTTACTTTTCTATTCCAATTCTTTAACTCACAGTAATGCATCCACCTGTCAAACTTAGATATAATACACAAAATTATCATAAAGAGGTATGTTCATCACAAAGGGGGTTTATCATGTATCTCCAACTTAATACACAACACTTAGCATATAGTTAGTTCAGATAAAGTCCTTAAGTTACAAGCTAGTGCTATTTCAGATATTAAACTTCAAAGAGATATATATATATATATATATATATATATATATATGAATATGTAGAGCCCCTCTAAAATCATTACCCAAAAATTTTGTCACAAGTCTCTCAATGCTTTAGCTACTCTGTTGGTCTAGCTCGCGCTGAGCACTACTTGGAGAAAAGAGAGGTAAGCTAGAGCCTAGTATGATTATAGATTACTTGGTTTTAAAATCAACAAAAAAAAAAAATTAAATATTTGAAGTACATGTATTTCTACAAGAAAATAAAATATATATGAACTTTATGATTTCAAATAAAATTGCAATAAAAACTCAACAAATTAACATTCAAACAAAATTCATATATATACAAAAGTAAATAAATAAACATTTAAAAAAATCTGTCTAAACATATATAAGGTTAGGAACTTGTCGTTAAATCTAACACTGAAGTTCCAATTGTTAGTAAAGGCAAAAGAGGAAAGAAAGGGATTTAAAGATGTTCGTTATGCTCTGAATAAGCAGCCCGTGTCTCGCGTGCCCCAAATGAGCACTGTTGATGCTTACTGTTGTCCGGCGTCGGATCAACACCCACGTGCGGCCGTGCACGGTCTAACCTCTTCTTGGGCTCGCCTCCGGCCGAGAGTGTGCACCTGTAAGAGGAGGGATGCTTTGGAGAAAATAGTGGGGTTAGTCAATAGACAAGGGCTCTCCGATGCTCAAGGTAGGTATTGCTTAGCAGAGGTCGGCAGCTAGTTAGGTGTGAAGAAGCAGTCTCTCTCTAGGATGTCATAAATGCATCCTATTTATAGGCCACCACTTGGATCGGGTATAAGATGGGTTTTGCCCACCACCCGGGTGTCACATCAAGGTGTGTCAGGCAGTAGGTAACAAGTGTCACACCTATCGCCCAATGGATTGGACTCTATCGGACGACAATGTATCTACCTTGTGTTAGCCTACAATGGCGAGTAGTAGCCTATTTATGAGTAATTTTGGCCCGACCCGAGCTACCGTATGTACCGAGGTGGCAGGCCTCTAGGGCACAGCCTTGGATGCCTGAGAGGCACCTCAGGAAGAAGTATAAAGCATCGAGAGCCACCACCAAGCTTCCTGGAGTCTGCCGAGCTTAATAGCCGACCACCGAAGTTAAGGTCCTCAGTGGTGGTGCCGAGCTTACCCTCAACATTAGCCCCCCAGTTCACTTGGTCGGTGTTCGGCCGGGTGGACTATGCCGAGTGGGCTAGGTCGGCTCAAAGGAGGAAAGCCAAATGACACTTAGAAGCGGGGTGAGGTGAAAAGACGCGTGGATCAGACGGGGGACGCATGTCACATCGCGACCGTCTGCGCGACTGTTAGGCGTATTAATTGTGCCTCCTGGGTTTTCGCGCTCTAGTTTCCTGCCCAAAATGGCTATAAATAGGGCCACCCTCGTTGTAATTTGCACTTCATTTTTAGAAATTTTACGCCCGAAGAGTTTTAGCTGCCGAGCTCAAGTTATATAGCCGAGGATCGTCACTCCCGAGCTACCGAGAACCCTAGCAGGTAATTTTCCTCAAGTGAAAATGAGTGACTTGTCTGATTCCCAGAACATAGAGGTTTCCTAGGCGAAAAGTAGCACAGAGAGTAGTAGCTCTTCTTCTACCCAATCCGACGCTAAAGTGGCGTCCCTAAGATGGGACGGGGCCAGCCAGCTGGAGCAAATCCTAAGGGTCGATTCCCAGACAGTACCCGAACAGGAGTTTTTAAACATGCTGGACAGGCGCAGGCTCATTAGGCCGTCCAGGGAGCAAGACCGTTATGTAGGGCGGCGACAGCGGGCTCATCCCGAGTTCTTCTAAGGGAGAGGACCGAGCTTCAGGCCTACGAGGATGCTCCGAGCACCTCTGGTCGGAATGCTGGGGTCCCCGTCCAAGTCGCGGGGGTGATCACGGTTGACGTCTCTGATGAGGAGTATGCAGCCGAGGAGGCAGATGCAGAGCAGCTAGAGATGGAATAGGAGGTCCAGGTTACCCGCGTTCGGGGCGTGACGGCATATCGGGTAAGCCGACCTAGGCAAACCTAGGCGGCAGGCTATACGAGTGCCATCATGGAGTCGCGGTTAGAGAACCTACGCACCGAGTATGGCATCCCGGATGATGTGATTCTCACCGTCCCCGGTGAGGGAGACTCACCTTTAGACACGGCGGAGGGATTCATCACGCTCTACGCCGAGTTCTTCAGGGCCGGGCTGCGTCTACCATTGCACCGCTTTCTCCGCTGGGCACTCAACGACTTTAATGTGTGCCCGACTCAATTGAACCCGAACAGCTATAGGTCGCTGATCTGGATGTACATCCTATGGAAGTACCACCGGAGTACCGAGATGCCACTGGAGGCCTTCAAACAAGTATTCAAGATGAAGAAGCTTCCTCGGCAGTCCAGCTGGTACTACTTCACCGGCTTCAGGAAGGATTTTATCTTGGGCAACCCCGACTCGGACAAATTATGGAAGTACGAGTGGTTCTACACCAGGGGAAACTTTCTAGCCCGAGCTGGTGAAACCATCCCTGAGGATCAGCAAGTGCCGAGGTCGTTCGAGCAGGGGCACATTTGGACCAAGCGTCCTTGGGCACCGAGCCGCGTAATTAGGACAGTAGACGAGTTGTTTGAGAAACTGGAATCATCCAGACAACAGTCCTTCCTTCTGAGAAAGGACACTTTATCCAGTTACGGCTAGTTTGGGGAGTCCAGCAGTCTTCCCCAAGCTGTCCGTCTTGCCCGGGCACCCGGGTAGGTTACAATTGCTCGTTCGAGTGCCGCGGACGTTCCAGGGCCAAGCACTTCCCGATCCAGGTGGCCGATGAGGGAGCCTTCTACGTCCAATTTTGAGGACTCGTCAAGTGGCTCCTTCGATGCGGGGCCACCTGTAGCCGACGAGGACCTCGAGGACGTGATTAGGTTCCTATACCCGTCTCGCCAACTCCGAATCAGAGGTCATCCCAGAGCCTTATTTTTAATCACCCTTTCTTATCTCGACCTTGCTTTGACTTTGCTCTTCCTTGTGCAAAAATGACGACTCCGACCTCCCACGCCGACAGACGCGCCCAGATGGCGAGTTTAAGGAAGCAGAAGGGCAAGGCCATCGACACCGGGAGAAAACATAAGCGGACGCCAAGGCCCGAGCTCCCAACACGTACCAGGAAGACCTCCACATCAGTCCATGTCCCGCCAACTCCGCCGCAGCCGACTAGGGCCTCGCCAGAGGTCATCCTAGCAGACGAGGTCGCTAGAGGCTCGTCCGAGGACGTGCAGAGAAGGCGCCCGAACTACCGTGGCATTGTTTTGGAGCATCTCAGAGATGCGGTTCCCCAGGATGATTTCTTCATGAACATCCAGGGGCCAGACTTCCAGAGCCTTTGCAACACGGCCTTTCGAGTTGCCGCCTCTGTAAGTATCCAAGCTTACCAATAGTTGGATTCTTTTGTCATGTTATCGAGGACTGACTTCTTTGCTCGCAGGTGAGCGCCGTTTTGCACATGGTGCACTCCACCGGGATCAGGGAGGTCCACAAGGAAAAGGAGATGCACAAGAAGACCTTCCTCCGGATGTAGGACTCCAATCAAAAGCTCAATGATAAGAGCATTGAGCTGGATCAAGCGAAGGGATCCCTCTCATGAGCTTAGGAGGAAGCCCAGAAGGCTAAGGTTGAGGCCCAGGAGGCAGCAAGGTGGCTCAGAGAGGCGGAGGATAGAGCTGCACGGCTCGAGGGGCAGCTGACAACCCTATAAGCGGAGCACCAGCATCTTGTTGTCGAGCTCCCTGGTCACCTGGCTGGTGCGGTTGAAGAATTCAAGATGTCCCCAGAGTATGCCGATCTCTATTACCACGGCATGATAGACCTCCGCGAGTACCAGATCGAGAAGCACCCCAAGGCGACGGGATTCGACTGGTCGGTCATAGTTGAGGCCGACCAAGACGACGCCGAGCAACAGTGGGGCGAAGAGGACGAGGTCGTCGTGGTAGACGGTGATGACGACGGGGACGAGCAGAGCACCGAAAGAGGCAGAGGTGAGGACGCGGCTGGGGACGAGACCCAGGCTGATTGAACTTGTAATTTTAATTTTTTTTCTTTTTTTCCCTTTTTTGTGTTCGGGCTCGGGAGGTGCCCGGTTTCCTTGTACCTCCCTGATAAATAAAGATTTCCCATTTTGCTCTCATTGTTTTCTTTATGTGTAGTTCAGTTTTAGTTTACATACCACATAATTTCCCAAGTGCGAGTGTCCTCGGGTTAACAATATTAGCTTTAGGTGCACCTCGATGCGAAGTATTCTTCGGACATCTGGTCACTATCATCTAGTGTCAAGTAGCCGTTATTGTCCATGTTAGGTGCTTCTCGGGGAGGATCCCAGGTTGCGAACCAGCCATCTCGACAGCCGTAAAGTTGGCTCGAGTTTGCCTTGCCTGCTTAGTTAATCCGAGCATGTAAGTTTCAATCTCGGCTCGGTGTCGAGTTGTCCGAGCAGAGGTGAATGGAACCTCTATTCTCAGTTAATCCGAGTAGTTATCCTTCTCTGCTTGGTTGATTAATCCAAGCAGGTTTAGGTTTCTAATCTCGGTCGGGTAGAGCATAGCGTCTATGACCACCCTTACCCTGTTGCCCCCCTTAGACTTGCTTAGGCTTTAAAGAAGCTTTACAAGTATAGGACTCGTCGGGCACAGGAATGTGCCAAGCAACTTAAAAGGGTTTTTTGTATGGCGACAGACCTGTGGTCGGTATACCGACCAGCCCCCTAGCCCAGTTCAATAAAGTTGACTCTCCCTTGGTGAGAGTTATTGTCTTGTCCTCCGAGCCAGAGTTGTGGCATCTTGGATTTACTTTTCCTTTAAACACATTACTCAGGTGGAATGATATTAGGGAAGTTGTGCTCCATTAATGTGATATATACATGGATTTTTCTAGCCCTGTTCAGCAGGTCTAGTTACAAAAGAATTATGGCCAGAGGTCAAAAAAATAGTCTGGCTCTGAATTTTAACAATAGAATCTTTTTAAGAGCTCAGCATTCCATGGATGTCTGAACTGATAGCCCTTCATATCGGTCAACCTGCATGTGTCTGGTCGTATGACGTCTTCGACTCTAAACGGACCTTCCCACTTCGGACCAAAGGACTCGAGACCGGGTTGTTGAACCGTGACCTTTTTCAACACCAAGTCACCAACCTTAAAGCTTCTAGGTTAAACCCTTTTGTTGTAATACCGAGCTACCACTTGGTTCCAAGCTGCGTTACGAATCGCTGCTCGGTTTCTTTTTTCCTCCAATAGGTCGAGCTCGGCCATCATCAGTTCCACGTTCAGAGTCTCCTCATAGCATTCAACTCTAAAGCTCGGTAATCCCACTTCGGCTAGAATGACAGCCTCTGCCCCGTAAATGAGGGAAAATGGTGTTTCACCGGTCGCCGTTCAGGTAGTTGTTTGGTATGCCTAGAGCACCTGGGGTAGTTCATCAATCCACACACCCTTAAGCCCCTCAAGTTTTTTCTTCAGGTTATCTTTGATTGTCTTGTTGACGGCCTCAACCTGGCCGTTACTCTGTGGATAGCTCGGGAAGGAGAAGACCTTCTTAATGTCGAGCTTCTCGCATAAACGACGTAGACCCGAGGATTCAAACTGCTTAGCATTATCAGTCACAACAGTATGCGGGATCTTGAACCGGCAGACAATGTTCTTCCACACGAAGTTGGTACACTTGGCCTCGGTCATGTTGGCACAGGGTTCGACTTCGATCCACTTCGTAAGATAGTCAATTGCCACGATGTAGTACCTAAATTACGATCGGGCCGTTGGGAGGGGTCGGATCAACTCGATGGCCCACTTTACGAATGGCCATGCCGAGGTTACTGGATTGAGGGGCTCGACATGAGAGCTGGGAATTCTAGCATACTGTTGGCATTTAAGGCATTTTTGGACAAAGTTCCCGCAGTCTTGCTGCATGGTGGGCCAGTAGTATCCCTGTCGGAGGCACTTTTGGGCCAAAGAACGTCCTCTGAAATGATTGCCGCATAGGCCTTCATGGATCTTGCTCATCAGATACTCAGCCTCCTTGGGGTCCAAGCATCTCAAGCATGGCGTAGTGTAGCCTCGTCGGTATAACTTCCCACCGATCATCGAATACCGGGCCGAGCCGTTATGTACCCGATGTGCTTCTTCTCGGTCGTCGGGTAACTCGGCTGTGGTTAGGTATCGGATGATCGGGTCCATCCAGGTACTTCTCAGCTCCTCGGCCAGGCTCATGACTTCCTTAACTATGCTTGGTTCGGACAGTCTTTCGATAGGGACTGACGTCAAGTCACTTCCACCCAATCCAGAAGCTAGTCGGGCTAGGATGTCGGCTTCTGCATTTTCAGACTGGGGAATCTGCTTAAAAGAATAGGACTTAAATTGTCCAAGCAGTTGTTTTGCTTCCTTTAAATATGCTGCCATCGAGTCTGCTCGGGCCTGAAATCCTCCGGTGACCTGCTGCACCACTAGCATTGAGTCGCTATAGATGGTAAGGCAGTTGACGTCGAGATCCTGGGTGATTCAAAGTCCAGCCAGCAGAGCTTCATACTCTGCCTCGTTGTTAGAGGCCTTGAAGTCGAACTAGAGGGTGTAGATAACCTTGTACCCATCCGGGCTCGTTAAAATCAGCCCGGCCCCCGATCCATCGATGCAGGTAGAGCCGTCAGCGTGTAGTTTCCAGTCTGGCTCTAGGGAAAGGCCTCGTTCAGTGTAGCCAGTTGTATCAAGCTCTTCAATGGGTGACTTCTCGACTTGTGGAGTTGCCTTGCCGGCCTCCGTAAATTTCGCAATGAAATCTGCCAGGACTTGAGCTTTTATTGCCGTTCTCGGCATGAAATGCACATCATATTGGCCTAGCTCAATCGACCACTTGGCCATTCGGCCCGATATCTCCGGGCTCTGCAAAACTTGTCGTAGAGGGAACTTGGTCGGGACCTTGATGGTATGGCCTTGGTAATATGACCGTAGCTTCCGGACCGATGTTATTAAGGCAAAGGCCAGCTTCTCCAGCGGTGGGTACCGCTCCTCGGCACCTTAGAATGCTTGGCTAGTATAATAAATGGGTCTCTAGATGTCATCTTCATCTCAGACCAAGATTGAGCTAACAGTTTTCTCTGACACGGCTAAATAGGTGGTTAAAGCCTCATCGGGCAAAGGTTTGGACAAGAGCGGGGGCGTAGCCAGGTAAGTTTTTAAGCTTTGAAAAGCTTCTTCACACTCCCTGCTCCACTCAAACCTCCCCTTAAGTGCCTTGAAAAAGGGGTGGCACTTGTCGAAAGCCCGGGAGACAAACCTTGATAGAGCAGCCACCATGCCAGTTAGCTGTTGCACGTCCTTCACCGTCTGAGGAGAATGCATGTCGATAATTGCTTGGGCTTTCGCTGGGTTGACCTCAATTCCTCACTGATTGACCAAAAATCAAAGGAATTTGCCTGAGCTGACGCCGAAGGCGCATTTCACTAGGTTGAGTTTCATCCCATATTCCTGGAGAATGTCGAAGCTAGCTCGGATGTCGGTCATGTGGTCCTTTGCTTGGACAGATTTTACCAACATGTCGTCCACGTAGACCTCTATAGTTTTCCCGATTAACCGAGCAAACATCTTATTGACGAGGCGTTGGTAAGTAGCCCCGGCGTTCTTTAGGCCAAACGGCATCATGACGTAACAGTACAAGCCCTGGTCGGTAACGAAGGAGGTTTTGACTTGGTCTTCCTCGGCCATCCTTATCTGATTGTACCCGGAGTATGCATCCATAAAACTTAGAAGCTCGTGGCCGGCTGTGGCATCGACGAGCTGGTCTATCCGAGGAAGTGGGAAGCAGTCCTTCGGGCAGGCTTTGTTGAGATCGGTGTAGTCAATGCAGACCCGCCATTTGCCGTCGCCTTCTTGACGAGGACAACATTCGCTAACCATTCCGGGTATTTGACCTCTCTGATGAATCCAGCCTTAAGGAGTTTCTGGACTTCATCGTTGATTACAACATATCTCTCTAGGTTAAAGGCCCTTCGTTTTTGTTTCACCGGCTTGTGGCCAGGTTGGACGTTGAGCCGATGGCTGATAATGCTCGGATCAATGCCGGGCATGTCCTCATTGGACCACGTGAAAACATCACGATATTCAGAAAGAAGGCATTCCAGGTCGGCCCAGATCTTAGGTCGTAGCTGTGACCCGAGTTGGACTATGCGTTCAGGCCTTTCAGGGTCCAGGGAGAACGGCACTAAGTCTTCGACCGGAGTGGCCCTTAGCTCTTCCTCGGGCAACCTGGGGTCCAGGTCTGCCAGCATCTTTGGCGCCGGGTCGGTTGGGAGATCGGTCTCGTCGACCGAATAGATGGCCAGGATGTCATGTTGCAGAGCTGTGGCTGCTCGAACAGCACTAGCGTAACAAGTCTGGGAGTCCGCCTGAGAAGAGCATATCACTCCAACGCCGTCGTCGGTCAGGAATTTCACGGCCAAATGATATGTTGAAACAATGACCTTCAAGCCATTCAGCGTCGGCCAGCCGATGATGATATTGTACTGGGAGGGTTTGTCGACAACTAAAAAGTTGACTACCCGAGTGATCCTAGCGGCCCCTTCTCTGAAAGTTACCGGTAAACTGACTTTGCCGGTTGCTCGGACACACTCCCCAGCAAAGCCGTAAAGCGAGGTCCGGACTGGGACCAAGGGGGTGTTACTTATCTTCAGTCTGTCAAAAGCCTATTTGAAGAGGATGTCTGCCGAACTATCGTTGTCGATTAACACACGTCGCACTACATTGTTGGCGATGGGCAGTTCGCATACGAGCGCGTCGTTGTGGGGGTGCATCAATTGATCCGCTTCCTCCTAGGTGAAAGTGATCGGGGTGTCTCCTTGACGGTATATCTTGTTGATGTGCTCGGATATGTTTATTAATTCATCCCGCTCAACCCGCCGAGCTTCTCTGACGTAAGATCATCGACCACTCAACGTGTCCCCGGTAACTAGCCCACCGAATATCATGTGAACAATATTCGGGGGATCCGAGGCGTTCCCACTGTCGGTCCTGGGTCGGTTCTACATGTCTCGACCCAACGAATCGTTCCTTCCAAATGTGGCCCTCGGGGTTATAACCGGTTGCATGAATTCCTCTAAAAGACCTTCTTAGACCAGCCATTCTATCTGGTCCTTCAACTGGATGCATTCCCGAGTAGTATGCCCCACATCCTTATGGAACTCGCAAAACTTTGACTGATTCCTCTTCACCTTGCTCCCTCAAAGCTTGGGCGGTGGTGTTGACAAATTCTTGTCACCAACCTGGGCGAGCACCTCATCGATTGTCGCCACCAATGGTGTATAGCTTTGAAACTTACTGGTTGGCCCCTTTGGCTTTTCAGCTTTCTCTTTCTTCTGCTTCTTGGCATGCTCGGTGTTACCCTGTTTTGGTGCCCTTTTCTGCTTCTTATCCTTCTTTGTTCTACTCGGGCTAGCCTATTCCCGACGGCTTTTCATGTATTCGGCAGCGTCCGCGTGTCTCTAGGCATACCCAAGCATTTGGGAAAACATGCTCGGCTACTCGAAGGCCAAGGACCAGGCCAACTTTTTGTCTCAAAGACCCCTTACAAAAATGTGCTTTAGGGTCTCGTCTTCGACGTGCTTGACCTCGAGAGCTGCCTGGGTGAACCGGTTAATGTAATCCCTGATGCTGCCGTCTCCCTGCTTAACAGCATACAGGCATGTTATCTATTTTCGTTGTGTTTTGGTGGTGGAAAATGCCGAAGAGAAGGCGTCGGCCAGATGCCAAAAAGAGAGAATTGATCCGGGCTCAAGTTGTCGAAACCACTGCCGAGCAGGGCCCGTAAGAGTGAGTGAGAAGGCTTTGCACATCGCCGCGTCACTGGCGTTCTATAGTAGCATGTGTCCCCGGAAGAGTTCGACATGCTCATCAGCATCTGTGGTCCCATCATAAGACTTGATCTGCGGGACCTTGAACTTTGGTGGCATGGGCGCCCGCATTATGTTATCCGAAAAAGGTGGGTCCTGAGCTCCTGTCTCATCTAGACCGAATCTACAATTTTGGATCTCGTTAATTTGTCGCTGCAGCGCCCAGAACTGACGGCTATTGGTGTCTTCAGGCAATTCGACCCGATAGGGTACTCCGCCCTCAGCACGGCCTCCAGCTCTAGCGTGGCGGTTTCTGTTTATTCCTTGAGACCTGAGTCGGTCAAATACCGAGGCTCGGGAACCTTGTGGTGATTGGGCACGGGCCGCTTGGCGTCCCATACAGCGTTCCTGAACTATTCTATTGTCGGCTAGGATTCCTCTGGTGGATCCTGCAGACTGTTCGGATTGGTCTTCTTCCAGGTTAACTGCACTTTGCTCAACCTGACCTCCAGCCTGGTCAACGTGGGCCGGGGACGGTAGAGCTGGTGCAGCTTGCCGTTGAGCTTGCTGCGCAAGCTGCTGGGTCAGGATCGGGACCGCGTCTGTAAGTTCCCAGATCGGATCTTGGGAGGTTGGGGCCTCCACCGGCTTAGCCCTCGCCGTGCTTCCTTGCCCCTTAGAGCGGGATCTTGCGATCCGAGGACAGCCCCTAGGCCGGCCTGTGGCTGGTTGCCTATTTCTCGCATCGTCCAACCCCTCCTGTCGGCTGTGTCATCTCTGGCGTTACCTCGAGTCGTCATCTTGGGAGTCAGAGGTAAAGTAGCTAAAGTTGGGATGAAGGCGTAGGTGCCCTCCTTCTAGCGCCAAAATGTTGATGCTTACCGTTGTTCGACATCAGATCAACACCCACGTGCGGCTATGCACGGTCTGACCTCTTCTTGGGCTCGCCTCTGACCGAGAGTGTGCACCTGCAAGAGGAGGGATGCTTCGGAGAAAATAGTGGGGTTAGTCAATAGACAAGGGCTCTCCGATGCTCAAGGCAGGTATTGCTTGGCAGAGGTCGGCAGCTAGTTAGATGTGAAGAAGTAGTCTCTCTCTAGGATGTCATAAATGCATCCTATTTATAGGCCACCACTTGGATCGGGTATAAGATGGGTTTTGCCCACCACCCGGGTGTCACATCAAGGTGTGTCAGGCATTAGGTAACAAGTGTCGCGCCCATCGCCCAATGGATTGGACTCTATCGGACGGCAATGTATCTGCCTTGTGTTAGCCTACAATGGCGAGTAGCAGCCTATTTATGAGTAATTTTAGCCCGACCCGAGCTACTATACGTACCGAGGTGGCAGGCCTTTTGGGGCGTAGCCTTGGATGCCTGAGAGGCACCTCGAGAAGAAGTATAAAGCATCAAGAGCCAACACCAAGCTTCCTGGAGTCTGCCAAGCTTAATAGCCGACCACCAAAGTTAAGGTCCTCGGTGGTGGCGCCGAGCTCACCCTCAACAAGCACCCGATGAGTAATGTAAATATAACATTCATCGACGAATTTTCTGAATGGCCATAGAATAGGTTTAAGACAATTTACAGAATAGGAAATAGTTGAAGTCACTCTCAAAATCACTACGATATTAGTTAGGTTAGTTGTAACAAAAATCCAATAGCATAACGGCTATTCTTTGACTAAAACTAGAAATTCAAACCTACAAAGAAACAGTCATAGAATAGTGTCGGCACGCCATAACTATAAGATGTGCCACCTAGAGCACATGTATATCAACAATAAATCAATTTTAACAAATATAATCAATAAGTGAGCATAAATAATTAAATCAATAATCAATATAAACAATTAAATAAGAAATTCTAATTATTCAATTCAATTTTCATGATCAATAAAATTAAGTTATATCACACATTTCTCAAAATCATCCAATTAGAAAATTTTAAAATTTTGGGTAGTCAAAATTCCTACTAGAAAGCCTGATGAGGCATGAAAATGCTTCGATTCGCAATATTGAAACCATCAAGCCTAAAATCGGGAACTTTGTTTGTTGCACTCATGTTTTAGAATTTCATCTCACAATTTCAACGTCGTGAACACGTCCAGAGCATCAAATATAGGCTGGTATGCACTTCCCTAGAGATTTGGTAGTTGGGATCAATAGTTTGACTAAGTTGGACTGCGTTTTATCAACATTGACTAGCACCAATGGAGGATGTAGTGATCAAGGTGGGTACTAAAAGAAAGGTCTCGTCAAGAGGAGCACGTTTTTGGTGGTTGCTCGTCCAAACAATGTCCAGTTTGTTGAAAATTTGAAAAAAACTGTCAAAAAAAGGAGTGTCATGGGCCCAAAGAAATCCGGGTGATGGTCGGACTGGTGAGGGGGTGGTTCTTACTACTCTTGACATGGGAAACACAATGGTATTGTTGGCCAGAGAGGGTAGAGTCAGGCAGCTCTGAAATCAAGTGGGAGAAGCTTGAAATTTGAACTTTCAGTTTGAGTTTCATGATGGCCGTCGGTGAGTGAGTTGGTGCTACTCCAGCCTTTGGAGGGGCGCTTCCGATTAGTCGACGCATGCAGACGGTGGTGCCTGGATGTTGGCTGGTAGAGATATGCAATGGGTGGGTAGTTTGGACGTGAAAAAGAGGAAGAAAAGGGAAAGAAAGAGGGAGAGAGGGTGAGGGGGAAGAAATCTGATTTTGGGGAACATTTTTTTAAATTATTTTGTTTATTTGTTTAATGTTAGAAACTTTTAGAGTTAGTTTCTTTCCGATAAGCCTTTTTAAATTTCAAAATGGCCCAAAATTTGAAATTTTCTATCAAATGTATCTATTAAACAATAACAGTTATTGATAACAAAATGTATCTATTACATTCAATGCTAACAACTAATAACTAAGGGAATTAATCCTAACATCATCTTGTAGGGTTTTTATAATGGCTTTTTTTTTTTTTGATTTAAAGATGAAGTTTTGAGGAATATAATCAAAGGGAAAAGAACAGGTTTTATTTTTCTTCAATTAAAAACCTTATGATGGGATATGCATTTTGGTCCTATCTAGGTCCTATTAGTTTAGCCGTTCTATTAATTCTTCAATGGTTTAATCTATGTAAATAATTATGCTTCACAAGTTGTAAATTTTTAACATAGATAGCTACATATCAGACCTTTAAAACGCTAATCCAATTATTAAAATAATAAAATCTACTGGTTGGACTAAAATGCTTGTTCGACTGTAAGAGCTCTTTTTTCTTGTTTTAAAAATAAGTTTTAGTGGACCTCTTTTAATAGTTGCGGACAAGAAGAGGAGAAGAAAGGGAAGAAACCATTGCAATTCATGAGATTTTAGTTTCTTTTAGCCAAAAAACCATCTATTGTTTTGTAACTATTGCTTGAGTCTATTTAAGGTAAATTTCTCAAAATGTTGCTCAATGTGATGCGATGATCCTTTGACATTATGAATGTTTATTGAGAACATAATTTGGCTATACAACCACTTGTTAAAAAAAGAAGAAGAGAGAGGCAAGAAAAAACAAAAAAACAAAATAAAATCAATTTTGCGTGGATATTATCCAATTAACCATGTCAAAAATTGTCCAAAGATGCTGATAAATGCATTCAAACATGCACATCATAAACGAAAAGGAAAAAAAAAAAAAACACGAAATAGTTCTTTGTCACAGTTTTCAAATTGTTCATTGAGCTTGTTCCATTTTGATGAAAATTCTTTACATCAAAAAATAAAAATTTTCAACTAATATGGTTGTCATTGCTTTTTTATTCATATGAGCGCACAATTTGGTGAACTATAAAGTTATTTGGGATTTATAAACGGCAACATTTTCACACATGGTTAAATTATTAAAGTGACAGATAATTTATCACAAAAAATAAAAAACTTGATGTGGGTTTTATTGGGTCTCTAAGGTTATGTCTTTGTATTACGTTCCCACATTTTCTTGTTATTTAACTCCATTCAGTCATTACCTATGTGAACTTTAACACGTTTTTCATGAAAATACTTCTTTGCCCTCTTTAAATTTACACTGCAATCCTTTCCCTTCACTCCCCTAAAAAAAAAAAGAAAAAGAAGAAGACTTAACTCTCCTCCAAAGTCCAAAACTTCACAATTCCTGCCTCGAATCAAGTGCAGCACAATCTTTTCAACACGCTTGTGACAAACTATAACGGGTTTCCGTACATCTTCGTTCTGCTTCTGCTCGTGTCGCGTGGAGATTTTTTTTTGGGGGACATTTTCAAAAAAAGAGGATGCGTGAGGCTATAAAAAAGTCCTTTAATGACTTCGAAGTTAACACTCTTACTAGCACTCCTTTAATAAATGAGTTCGATTGTTGTTTGTTTGGATAGTTTATGAGGTTTAGACGTAAATTTCAAACCTAGCACACGTTTAATAGTGAATAACTCAGGCCCAACTTCAAACATTTCGAGCCCAAAACCAAGGAAATCCAGAACCCTCCCAACCCCAAATCTTGAACTCTTTTCTCCTAGGTGGGACCCGTTCACTGACACATGCAGGGAGGCTTCAGCGTTGTTGGGACGCACCCCACTTTCACATGATGGACACACTTCATCCAGTGAAGCTATTTGCCTCGAAGGTGCACATGTACGAAAGAGAAACCACATGATTTCATATTATAATTTGACTATTTTTTTTAACATCTAAATACAAGTTCACATTTTTTTATTCTCTTTTTAAATTTAAAGTTAATTATACATCCAAACACAGGTTAAAACCATCATAATTTTAATTTTAAACTATATTATTAAAACATTTTATTTCAAACTCAAAAAATTCAAACCGTCGTGGTCCGAATTCTTAAAACAAATACACCCACGTTTCTTTCCTACAAAGCTTAAAAATTCACGATTCTTGTGTCAGGTTAAACGCAGCACAACCTTTTCAACATGCTCATAACGGGCTATAACCTGTATCCATACATCTTCGTTTGCCCCAGCTGCAGACACATGGAGATTCTTTTTCAGGGACATTTACAAAAAGAGGATGTGTGAGGCTTAGAACACTCCTTTAATAAATGAGTTCAAAGTTAAACATTCTCACTAACAAATTAGTATCTGCTGTTATATTTTTTTTCTTTCGTTATCTTTTCAAATAAGTTTTGACATCTAAATAAATTATTTAATTATTTTTAATATTTAAGTTTTATTTATGTATTTAAATTATAAAATTTAAATGAGATGACTTATAAAGAGTAAAAGAACAATAAAAAACCAGCAGATTTAGACTCTTACTAACAACTCCAATCTTTTCCCAATATTTAAAGTTACCGTATTTTCTGAAAAATAAAAAATAAAAAAAGTTAGCGTCTTACGTTCTGTTGTACTTTTTTACCACCGTTGTGCAACAACTGTAGGATTTATTCAAAACCATTTTCAATAATAAAAAAAAAAAAAAAAAACCGCCAATCAATAGCATCAAGAACAAGGGTGTAAGGAATTGCTGCTACAAATAAAGGTTTCGCAGGGTGTAAGCTTTAAATGCTCTTGAATCATTAGCGAGGAAGTTGTCGTTTAATGCACCTGTACCCTTTTTTTCTGTTTTCCTTTCCCCTCTCAAGAGTGAAGAAAAACTATCATTCGTTATAAAAATCCTAAAAGAACAACCAAAAAATAAAAGAAAGAAAGAACATTCATTGGAGGAGGTTGTGGTTCAACGCTTTTAGGACAGAAGTGCTGGTTAAGTTTCCTAAATGACATAGATGGACTCATCTTTAACATCAATATAAAGAGACAAATCCGATTCTGCTTACTGCTCCTAAAAGTGCAAAATTGGTGAAACGTTTTTTTTCCCTTCCCTTCTTTTCTTCTTTCCAAGTTTTTATGTCCTTTTCCCATTTCTTTCATTCCTTTTTTTTTTTTCCTAAATGATTCATTCATTCTTCGCCTTTTGTTGGGGATCGTAGATTCGTGGGATGTGTCACTTATTGGGGTAGCACACGTATTGGCCTCCGATTTGGAGGTGTCGATGTTGACATGGCTGGAGCAACGAGTGAGTCTATAACACCTCGAAAATTAATTAAGTGTTATTAGTATATAAAATAGTAAATTAGTGTGCTATGATGTGTTTTGAAACCTAATTTAACTATTTTGTGATATTTTTAAATTAATGTTATTTCTAATTATTTTTAATCATTTTAACTACTCTTAATTATTTTTATTTGTTATTTTAGATTTTAAAACAAAACAATTTGTTAAATACTAAACACGTCCCGTTTGAAACCTATGCGCTTCACACGGTTTTCTCGTTGAAAACCATCTTTCTCTTTCTCTCTATTTATTTCCTCTCTCCCCCTCTTTCTTCCTCACTCTCGTTCTCTCTCTCTCAGCTCTCTTTCCCTCTCACTCGCTGCCACTCTCTCTCTCCTTTATTTCTCAAATTTTGATTCAAAAGCTCCAAGCCCAAGTCTTCCTCTTGCTTGATTGAAGCTAAGGAACGAGGATTCAAGCTCTAAATCTTCCTCAAAAACGTCCAATTCAAGGTTAGTTTCTAAAATTTCAAACTTTTTCTAATATTTCTATTTTCCTTTTGAATTTTGAAACCCAAGCTTTTTTGAGCTTAGAAAACCTTAAATCTAAGTTAATAGGGCTCAAATAATCTAGAATCTAGGCTTGGTTTGTAACGCCCCGAAATTAATTTAATGATTAATGTAATGTAATATGATGAATTAGTATGCCATAATTAATGTTTCAACATTAATTTGATCATTTGGTTAAATTTTAAATTTTAGGTTGTTTTCTTAACTTAATAAATTCAAATAATTTCTTATTATTTTAAAATGATGATTTGAGTTTTAAAAACACAACAGTTTGTAAAATGTTAAAAATGTTCCGTTTTACAAAACCGTGGGTGGCATTTGGTTTTCGCACAGTAAAACTGCCCATCGTTTTTCTCTATTTATTCCCTCTCTCTCACTCTCTTTCTCTCACTCTCTCTGATCTCTCTCTCCTCCTCTCTCTTCCCGTGACTCTCTTACTCTCACTCTCCCTCTCGGTCTCTCTCTTCCCTCTCAATTTTTCCTCAAAATTTTTGAATCAAAATTCGAATCCAAGCTTCGAGTTAGCAAGGAGGAAGCTCGAGAATGTAATTTAGCAACCAAGAACGTGGGTTGAGGCTTCGATTCGGGGTTAGTTTTTAAATTTCTAAACTTTTTCAAAATTTTCAATTTTTGTGCATTTTTTAAATCTAAGTTTGTTTGAGCTTAGAAAACTCTTGATTTGAGTTAAATGAACTTAGAACAACTAGAATCTAAGCTTGGATTGAAGAAAAACGGATTAGATTCAAGATTTTTCATGTTTCCTCATTTTTCCCCATTTTTGGATTTTTGAGATTTTTGTGTTTAAATCTTGTTTAAATGAGTTCAAAAGTGTTCTAGTGTTTTTTTTCTATCATCTATGATTGTTTTCCATGCCTGAGATTTGAGAAAAACATGTTAAAATCAAGATTTGGATTTTGAGAGAACCGAAACCCGTGGTTGGAATTTCTGGGTTTTTTCAGTTCGGCAGGCCGGAGTTCATATCTCTGGTAGGCCGAACCTGCGAAATGTTTGGCCGACCGGACCTAATTTTTGGTAGGCCGAATTGCACAGTTCGGCCGACCGAAGCAGGGAGTCAGGCAGGCCAGCAGAGCATGGGAAATTTTGTGATTTTTCACCCGTTTTCACTGTTGTGAACCCCAATTTAAATTCCAACTTTGTAAAATGATTTTAAAGATACAAATGGCACACTAGGACATCATGAAATGGTTTAGTAACATAGAATGTCTCGAACTAGATATTGATCGACTTAGTGTGTATCTAGGATCGTTCGTGGTTTTGCGGAGCTAACGTATAGCGGACCGGGATTACGGTGTGGGGCACCGACACGAGTATCGAGGTAGGACTTCTACCCCATTCTTTGGTAGCCTAGTTTCAAAATGATTTGGCTTTGAAAAGGGTTTCTATAACAATGTTTTCAACAGTTGATTGAAAATGAATTTATCAGTTATATTTTAATAAACCGTGAGCTGAAATGAACTTCATAATGAATGTAAATGACAATACTCGATAAATGGGTTTTGAATGATGATGAAAATAAACACAAAGGCATGATGCCATATCAGAGATCGGGTTGTGTGGTGATCGACCTTGGGGGCAGGTCCCAAAACCCAACTAGGCCACTACGGTGGTGATATACTTATGGTTTGCTTAGGAAAATGAAAATGATGTTTCTGGTCGACCTAATAAACTGTTTTGGATAAGAACGGTTTTATTTAAACTTATTTATTTATTCAATGTTTCTTTTATATAATTTCCTGAATAATAAGATTTTTCTTTAAATTAAATGATTTATTAAAACATAGTCCTACTGAGCCTTTCGCTCACATTTTCTTTGTTTTTTTAAATTTCCCCCTAGGTGGTTTCCCATTTAGGTTCAGAGAGGATTCAACGGACCGAACTCAGGAGCAGTAGAAGGATTAGTATACCATTTTGTATTATTTAATCAAGGCATGTAATGTTTTTAATTTTTCTTGGGCTTGGACTGTAGATGTATTATTATATTATCGGTACTATGTGTGTGCACAAGTTGTGGGTCAGTGGGACCCATATTCGTGGTTCTTTATTATTTTATTATTCATTGTATGTTTATGAACTCTCTTTCATACAATGTTGTTTTGAAACTTTCACATTTTTATTATTTAATTTAACCCCTAAACTCTTGATATTTATTAAATTCTCCTTTTAATTAACCTAAATAATCCACCACGTCACCTCCCGTACTCCGGGGCATGACAGAATGGTATCAGAGCTCAAGGTTATGAACCTTGGGAATTGTGCACACATATGTATGACAATGAAATGCCTCTGACAGTCCAAATTTTGTTTTCAGAAGTGAGAAAATTGCACCTAGATGTCGTTCGACAGCTGACGTCGAGTTCAAAAACGATGAGGGCATGATGAGGTCTATGTTTGCAGCTTTCTGGCAGATGACAGCCAGGGCTAGACCGGAGGATTCTGATGTTGGTCGTTGGCATACGTATTTTAAGGAATTCTGGCATGCGTTTATTTTGACTTTTGATGGTAATGGGGATCCGTAGTTGGCAGAATATTGGTTAGACTCGATCGTGAAGCATTTGGATACCCTTGGTGTGCCTGATGAGTATCGCGTGGAGTTTGTGTTAGACATGTATGCTCTAAGGAGTAAAAATGTAATACGTTTTTAGAGACATTTTTATCAATAAAGAATTTATTCATTTATATATACCAAATATTGTCCTCTTTATGTTCATATTTGTTGAATGTATGATAAGCAAACAGTAGTCTGAGACTGTCAGTCTAAACCCTAAGAATTGGGCATATGATGGGATGATTATGCGGAAGACACAATTCTTAGGGTGACCGTCTAAAACATATGATCCGCAATCGAGGGAATAAAGTTGGGCGCTTTATTCATGTAAAGATTGTTATGTTGTCTATATCCCTTTTGGGAGATGGTTTGTCTTGACCATCGGAGTTGGACTCCATGAATAGAAACATTGGCACGTTGTCAAAGGTGACGATGTGTTGGATCGGGACATAAAGTGAATTGATTTGGATTAATAATTCTGTCTTGGCAAATCGATTCACTTTAGACAATCATTTGTATTGTATCTTAATCCTGAGATGAATAATGGGCCCGTTGTCTTGACTTGTGTCTTTTGATGTACCAATGGGTGACTCCCACATTTCTATAGTGGCATGCATGCCGGTACGTTGGAGGCATGACTCTTGATAGCGTAGACTTGTTATTCATAGATATGGAATCCATAGCTCCTCTTTAGGAGTAATGATATCCTCTTATATGCGTTGTCCTATAATTGGAAAACTGGAGCGCTCAACCATTTGGATACATAGGTGTAACCGAATGGTATACTATCTTTGGATGGTAAGTTTTCTAATGGTGAGACAATGGAACGTAAGATAAAAATAATCGGGAAGGTAAGACAGAATTTTTCCTTAAGCTGATTACGGATGATCATATGGGGATGCGATACACTATGATATGTCATGGAGACTTAGCTACACGAGCTTCGTAATTCTATAAAGTTTGAGAGTGCAGCTCCAAGCTTTTAGTGGAGTAGCGTTGGAGTTGATAATTGTGAAATGTATATCTGGGATATTGGGTTTCATAATTATCATGAGCTTGAACTTTATAGGTCCATTTTGGTCCCCATTGCTAACTCACAAAATCCTGTAACGACACGGCGTGTTTTTCCAATAATTGGTGACTTATGTCAGATTTATCAGATTGGTTTAAAATTTATACGAATCAAATAATTCATGTCTGTTTATCGGTTGAATTAATTATGTAAGAAAATTAGTTCAAGATGAACTTGTTGAATTATTGCGTTCGGGTAATTCTTGTCTGTTTATCGGTTGTTTTAATTTTGGACAATTAGAACAAGATAAACTTGTAGAATTATTGTGAATTAATTTATTTTCTTCGAGATTATCTTGATAAAGTTTGTTTTGATCAGATATCTTTTCTATTGGGCTATTTGAATCAAAACTAAGACTTTATCCTTTAGAATCTCAGATGGAAAATAAAAGATTCGCGGAGATTTTTTCTCGGCAGTTCGGCCTGCCGGATGACGTGTTCGGCCTGCCGAACTGGCCTGTTCGGCCTGCCTATCAGAAAGTTCGGCATACCGACCGACGATAGTTAAGATTACGCGTTTTCACGCGTATCTTATCAGATATTGATCTGAACTTGATTCTGTTTTGATTTTTTGAGACCTAATCTGATATGGACTCACCCTAGGACCAATAGGTATAAAAAGGGAGTGAGTCTAATGATTTACTTAGAGATCAATTTGAAAGATTAAGAGTGATACTCTTCGAGTGAGCATCTGAAAACTCCCTGAGAGCTTTTGTTCACAAATCACGAACACTAGCTTTGGGTTCTCTCTATTGGTTGGAAGGAGAGTCACCGGTGGAAGAGCTGTACGTGTGAGCCCACACTCACTCCGGTTGTGGATAGAGAATAGCAAAGAAGACCAGTTGGTTGAGGCTCTTCTGGAACGTTACTTCTCTACACAGGTCGCGGAGGTTCTTCGGCACACTGAGGTTAGTAAGATCTGTTTAATTTATACATATAACATGTCAAACTTGTGTTTTGGAAATTACTCTGATGAATTTTTTTTTTAAAATTTCGCTGCGCACTTTGTTTCAAACAACTGGTATCAGAGCCGAGGTTTTTACATAAATTTGCAAGTTTGTGATTATGTTATATGCATAAATTTTGTGATCTTAGTCTCTCCTATGCTTGAATTGAATTTTATAGAGAGATGGCACTCTAGGTTTTTATATAATATATATATGTTGTCATGGATTATGTGGTGAATGTTTATTAATTAATTATGGTTGATTAAATTGTTGTTTAATTATTTATTAATTAATTAATACCGGTTATGGTTCCTTAGAGGTTAGAATGTGTATCTAGGTTTTTCATGTAATTAGATGGCGGACTATCATCTCCGTCTAGGAATTGTTATTTAATTTTTAATTTGTAAGAATTTTGTAATTAAATAATTATTCGGAGAAGACGGAACGAGAAGTCGGATCTTAAAGATTGATGATGGCGCCTCCAGGTATTTTCTGAGTCTCTAATTTTATGTTTTTGAATTGTTGAAAATAAAATTGATGAATTGCATTAAAATTGTATTTTCTGGATTAAGGTTTCTTCTGCTCTGTCGGCATGCCGGGCCTCACAGTTCGGCAGGCCAAAGGTCACAAATCGGCAGGCCGGACGTACGGTCCGGCAAGCCGACAGTGGGGCAGAAATTTTGGTGTTCTGCCGGCAGGCCGAACCTTCATGTTCGGCAGGCTGAACCACCATGATCGGCAAACCGATCACCCAGATCGGACTGCCGATCGAGAGCTGCCAGGTGTCCAGAAAAGGTGCAATTTTTCCATTGCAGTTTTAATTTTATTTTTGGGACAATTCTGAGAAACATTAAATTTGGATATGACCGGAAATATGAAGTGTTCGATTCATACGGGATTGATGAGTTGAAGATGGATATTACATGAAGAAGGATACAGCTTGAGGATTCAAGGATGAAGAATCGATAAATGTCTCGATTATTCTCTTGTAATCTTAGTTTTCTATTCTCTAGGGTGGAACCATAATATTACGGTTATTATTATTATTATGCTTGTAGCTTTGCTTGATTGCTTTGCTTGTCTGCATTATAATATGATTTACCATGTATATTGATAACATGCCATATAGAATAGGGAGTGCCGCTCATATTAAAATTGTTCATGCATAGTTTTAAAATAAAACCTTAACTTCAAAAGATTGAGTGGGAGAAGGTTTTCGAAGAGAGAACCTAAGGCCTCCATCATTGGTCCATAGGAAGAACATGGTGGTCCTGACCCCTAGGAAGGGATTTCTATCATGTACCAGATTGGATCTCTGAAAGGATAAGGTATTTTAGTATGATTTATGGTTGCACACCCCTAGGTGGTGATTATAAATCGTGGATAAAATATTGAAACGGTGGTTATACACTCATGTTAATTTTATTATTAACCTCCCCTAGGAGCTCTGTTAATAAAATTAATGGCCAAAGAAACGATTATTAATATATGCTGGATCATACGGGTCCTGGATGGCATATATTAATCAGGAGGGGATCCGTGTTCCTAATTGAATTTGGCATGACTCCCCTAGGAGCTTGTTGAATTCTGAGTTGGGAATTATCGTTGTAAGGTTGTGATATTTTCAAGGTTTTGACACATAAACACATTTGTATGATTTTACATGATTGTGTTATCTTACTAAATTATTATATATGTTTGCTTATGTTTGGTATATGATTCTTTATTGTAGATTGAAAATGTCTAAAAATGCTTTATCATCGATACTTGACAAAAAACTAATTAATCGGTGAGAACTATAACGATTGGAAACAGAACCTGGACATCGTCCTTTCCTTTGAGAAACTGAAATATGTTCTGACAACTCCTTGTCCTCCCGAGCCTACGGGAGACTCAACTAATGAGCAATTCCAAGCGTACGATCGCTGGAAAGATGCTAATGATCAGGCCCGCTGCTATGTTATGGCTAGCATGAACAATGTGCTGCAGGCTCAACATCAGGATTATGAGACTACGAAGCAGATCTTGGATAATCTTGAGGACATGTTTGGAGGCCAGGCCATAACAAAGCGGCAAGGGGCACTTCAGAAACTCTTAAACTGTAGACAGAGACCGGGGACATCTGTAAAGGAGCATATGATGTTGGTCATGGGTTACCTCGCTGAGGCTCAAACCAATGGAGCCGACATCGATGCTGAAACTCAGATGACTATGGTCTTTGAGACTCTGTCTAAGGAATTTATTCTATTTAGAGCTACTTTTAATTTGAGCAATACATGGGATATGACCTTGACAGAACTAATGAAACAGTTACAGGAGTTTGAACTGCTGATCAGGGGGTCTCCTGCTGGTGGGGAGGCCAATATGGTAGCTGCTTCTGGTTCCAATCCTAACTCTAGGAATGGAAAGAAGCAATGGGCCAAGAGTGGTAAGTCTTCTATTCCTATTGCTACCAAGAGCAAGAAGAAGAAGAAGAAGAACCCAAAGAAGCTTAAGTGCTTCTTCTGTGGTAAGGTCGGGCATATAAAGAAGCATTACAAGGACTTCCTTTCCAAGGGAGGTAGGTGTGATCTTCTATATTTAGAAACTTGTTTGGTTGAGGAATCCAGTGACATCTAGGTCATAGATTCCAGTGCAACTAATCATATTTGTGTTTCTCTGCAGGGATTCAAAGAAACGAGAAGTCTACTTCGTGAAGACTTAACGTTTCAGATGGGCGATGGATGCTTGGTCTCAGCGGAAGCAATGGGAGATGTCCATCTTTATTTTGATAATTATAGGAGTTTAATTTTGCGAGACTGTTTTTATGTTCCTAAATTTAAAAGGAATTTAATTTCTGTATCTTCTTTATTTAAATGACTCCTACGTGGTATCTTTTAATGAAAAAGTGGTGATTCGTAAAAACAAATCTTTTATCTGTTCTGGATGGATGCAAAATAATCTATATTTTATCAAACCTAAGATGGACTTATTGCTTAATGCTGAGATAAATGATAATGACTCAAAAAGACTTAAAACTTCTCACTCTAATAAGACTTATCTTTGGCATTTGCGCCTTGGCCATATTAACCTGAATAGGATTCAAAGGTTGGTAAGGGATGGACCTTTAAGTCACTTAAAGGTGGAATCTATACCTCAATGTGACTCTTGTTTGGAGGGTAAAATGACCAAAAGACCATACGGGTCTAAGGGCAATAGGGCCGAAGGGGTTCTAGAACTAGTGCATAGTGATGTTTGCGGACCGATGAACATCCGGGCACAAGGAGGGTATGAGTACTTCGTCACTTTTATTGACGATTACTCAAGATATGGGTATGTGTACCTAATGTACCACAAAAACGAAACTTATGATAAGTTCAGGGAGTTTCGGGCTGAAGTGGAAAAGCAATTGGGTAAACCCATAAAGGCACTTCGATCTGATCGAGGTGGGGAATACCTTTCTGAAGAGTTCTTGGGACACTTGTTAGAGAATGGGATTTTATCCCATTTGACTGTGCCGGGCACTCCGCAGCAGAATGGCATAGCGGAGAGAAGGAATAGGACTTTGTTGGACATGATTCGGTCCATGATGAGTTATTCATCATTGCCTTTATCCTTTTGGGGATATGCACTACAAACTGCATGTTATCTTTTGAACAATGTGCCTTCAAAATCGGTCCCTAAAACTCCTCACGAGTTGTGGACAAGACGAAAGACATCCTTAAACCATATTCGCATATGGGGATGTCCAGCTCATGTCCTGTTTAAGGATCCGAATAAGTTGGAAGCACGTTCAGAAGTTTGCGTGTTTGTAGGATATCCAAAAGGGACTAAAGGGGGTTATTTTTGTAACCCAAAGGAAAATAAAGTCTTGGTTTCAACTAATGCAACTTTCCTTGAGGAGAGTTACATGAACGACTTTAAACCTCGAAGCAAAGTGGTGCTTGAGGAGTTGAGGGGTGATCCGTTTACTTCGGAGGTTCCGAATGAAACCATTCCGATCAGTGTAGAAAAAACTAAACAAACCTGAACAACAACCTCAAGGGCTTCGGCATAGTGGGAGGATCGGGCGTCAACCTGAAAGGTATATGTTCAATGGGGAAGTCTTTTTGGCTGAACCGGATGAACATGACAGGGATCCTTATACTTACGCAGAAGCTATGGAGGATGTTGATTCAAGACTCTGGACAAAGGCCATGAACATAGAGATGAAGTCTATGGAGACTAATCAGGTCTGGGAGCTTGTGGATCTTCCCGAAGGGGTAAAACCCATAGGATGTAAGTGGATCTACAAGAGGAAAAGAGGAGTGGATGGAAAGGTCAAAACCTTTAAGGCTAGACTGGTAGCTAAGGGTTATATGCAAAAGGAAGGAATCGATTATGAGGAAACCTTTTCGCCTATAGCCATGCTTAAGTCCATCCAGATTCTCTTGTCCATAGCTGCCGCTCTCGACTACGAGATTTGGTAGATGGATGTCAAGTTGGCTTTTCTGAATGGCTATCTTGATGAGTCCATTTATATGGAACAACCAGACGGGTTCAAGGTCGCAGGTCAAGAGGGTAAGGTTTGTAAGCTGCTAAAGTCAATTTATGGACTTAAGCAGGCTTCTCGTTCTTGGAACATAAGATTTGATCAAGTGATCAAGACTTATGGGTTCTCACAAAATGTGGATGAACCATGTGTTTACAAACACATTAAGAATGGGAAGGTGGTTTTTCTACTACTCTTTGTAGATGACATTCTGCTAATTGGCAATGACGTTGGGGCATTATCATCAGTCAAATTATGGTTGACCAAGCAGTCTGACATGAAGGACTTAGGTGAGGCTAATTTTGTTCTCGGTATCCAGATCTTTCGGGATAGGAAGAACAAAATGATAGCTTTGTCACAGGCCAGCTACATAGATAAAATTCTTAGGAGGTTTGCAATGCAGGATTCCAAGAAAGGTGGGCAACCATCTAGGTCTGGAATTACTCTTTCTAAGAAAGACTCTCCAAAGTCTTATGAAGAAAGAGAATACATGAAGAAGGTACTTTATGCTTCTGCAGTGGGTAGTCTCATGTATGCCATGCTTTACACTCGACCGGATATTAGCTATGAGGTCGGGATTGTGAGTCGATTTCAGGCGGATCCAGGACCAAACCATTGGGTTACGGTAAAGCATATTTTCAAGTACCTGAGAAGGACTCAAGGGTATATGCTTGTGTATTCGGGTGAGGATTTAACTCCTCTAGGATACACTGATTCGGATTTTCAATCCAGCCTGGATTCTAGGAAATTGACTTCGGGGTTTGTGTTTACTCTAGGTGGCGGTGCCATCACTTGGAGAAGTGCGAAGCAAGATTGCACTTTGGATTCAACGATGGAGGCCGAGTATGTGGCGGCTAGTGATGCTTCGAAAGAAGCAGTGTGGCTCTGCAAGTTCCTTGGGGATCTTGAGGTAGTTCCTGGTATGGATAAGGCGGTATCACTGTACTGTGATAACAGTGTGGCGGTAGCTAATGCTAAGGAACCAATATTTCACAAGAAGAGTAAGCATGTTGATCGGAAGTATCATGTGATAAAGGACTTCGTTGAGAGCGGGCATGTCACGGTGTGCAAGATCGCGTTAGAGGACAATTTAGCTGATCCATTCACGAAGACACTTACTGGGAGAGTCTTCGAGAGGCATGTGGAAGCTATGGGGATGCGAAATTTGCAGTATTTACTCACTTAGCGCAAGTGGGAGATTGTTAGACATGTATGCTCTAAGGAGTAAAAATGTAATACGTTTTTGGAGACATTTTTATCAATAAAGAATTTATTCATTTATATATACCAAATATTGTCCTCTTTACGTTCATATTTGTTGAATGTATGATAAGCAAACAGTAGTCTGAGACTGTCAGTCTAAACCCTAAGAATTGGGCATGTGATGGGATGATTATGCGGAAGACACAATTCTTAGGGTGACCGTCTAAAACATATGATCCGCAATCGAGGGAATAAAGTTGGGTGCTTTATTCATGTAAAGATTGTTATGTTGTCTATATCCCTTTTGGGAGATGGTTTGTCTTGACCATCGGAGTTGGACTCCATGAATAGAAACATTGGCACGTTGTCAAAGGTGACGATGTGTTGGATCGGGACATAAAGTGAATTGATTTGGATTAATAATTCTGTCTTGGCAAATCGATTCACTTTAGACAATCATTTGTATTGTATCTTAATCCTGAGATGAATAATGGGCCCGTTGTCTTGACTTGTGTCTTTTGATGTACCAATGGGTGACTCCCACATTTCTATAGTGGCATGCATGCCGGTATGTTGGAGGCATGACTCTTGATAGCGTAGACTTGTTATTCATAGATATGGAATCCATAGCTCCTCTTTAGGAGTAATGATATCCTCTTATATGCGTTGTCCTGTAATTGGAAAATTGGAGCGCTCAACCATTTGGATACATAGGTGTAACCGAATGGTATACTATCTTTGGATGGTAAGTTTTCTAATGGTGAGACAATGGAACGTAAGATAAAAATAATCGGGAAGGTAAGACAGAATTTGTCCTTAAGCCGATTGTGGATGATCATATGGGGATGCGATACACTATGATATGTCATGGAGACTTAGCTACACGAGCTTCGTAATTCTATAAAGTTTGAGAGTGTAGCTCCAAGCTTTTAGTGGAGTAGCGTTAGAGTTGATAATTGTGAAATGTATATCTGGGATATTGGGTTTCATAATTATCATGAGCTTGAACTTTATAGGTCCATTTTGGTCCCCTTTGCTAGCTCACAAAATCCTGTAACGACACGGCGTGTTTTTTCAATAATTGGTGACTTATGTCGGATTTATCAGATTGGTTTAAAATTTATAAGAATCAAATAATTCATGTCTGTTTATCGGTTGAATTAATTATGTAAGAAAACTAGTTCAAGATGAACTTGTTGAATTATTGCGTTCGGGTAATTCTTGTCTGTTTATCGGTTGTTTTAATTTTGGACAATTAGAACAAGATAAACTTGTAGAATTATTGTGAATTAATTTATTTTCTTCGAGATTATCTTGATAAAGTTTGTTTTGATCAAATATCTTTTCTATTGGGCTATTTGAATCAAAACTGAGACTTTATCCTTTAGAATCTCGGGTGGAAAATAAAAGATTCACGGAGATTTTTTCTCGGCAGTTCGGCTTGCTGGATGACGTGTTCGGCCTGTCGAACTGGCCTGTTCGGCCTGCCTATCAGAAAGTTTGGCATGCCGACCGACGACAGTTAAGATTACGCGTTTTCACGCGTATCTTATCAGATATTGATCCAAACTTGATTCTGTTTCGATTTTTTGAGACCTAATCTGATATGGACTCACCCTAGGACCAATAGGTATAAAAAGGGAGTGATTCTAATGATTTACTTAGAGATCAATTTGAGAGATTAAGAGTGATACTCTTCGAGTGAGCATCTGAAAACTCCCTGAGAGCTTTTGTTCACAAATCACGAACACTAGCTTTGGGTTCTCTCTATTGGTTGGAAGGAGAGTCACCGGTGGAAGAGCTGTACATGTGAGCCCACACTCACTCCGGTTGTGGATAGAGAATAGCAAAGAAGACCAGTTGGTTGAGGCTCTTCTGGAACGTTACTTCTCTACACAGGTCGCGGAGGTTCTTTGGCACACTGAGGTTAGTAAGATCTGTTTAATTTATACATATAACATGTCAAACTTGTGTTTTGGAAATTACGCTGATGAAATTTTTTTTTAAAATTCCGCTGCGCACTTTGTTTCCAACAGTTTGCTACATATAAGCTCGAGGGTGGCGCTAATATTTGGTGGAAACAAGCTAAGCATTTGGAACGCGGTTGCGATATCAGTTGGGACAGATTCGTGGAGAGTGGCACAAACAATGGTAGCAGTAGTTCATCTGGTAGCGGGCTCAGCAATCCCTACAACTTTCATTGTCATTTCTGTCAGCAGCCCAGACACATCAAGAGGAATATCCCGATCAGGAGTGCCCATCTTGGATCTCAGACCGAAAATGATGCCAGTCGTCAGTCTCAGCCTCAGACCCTACCTCCGCCTCAGCAGTATCCGCAATTGCAGTATCCTCAGTTCTCTCCTCAAAAGTTCTCATATCCGGCACGAGGGTAGCAGCCGCAGCATTTTCAACGTAGCATCCCTCAGTATCGAGTGCCAAGTATAGCTAGTGTACAGTCGTCTCCATCTCAGCAGCATCAGCAGAATAATCCAGGACCCAGCAATGTTGGTAGAGGAAAAGGAAAGGCACCAGTGCAAGTTTATGCAATGACATCGGGTGGTTCAGATTCTCAGACTAGTAACGCTGTTGTCGATGGTACGATCTTAATTTCTCAGTCCTTAGCTCACATTTTATTTGATATAGGTGCCTCTCATTCTCTCATTTTGAGTTCTTTTGTACATGTCTTGGGATTGGATATAGAAGAGTTTAATGAACCCCTAGTCATAACTTCTCCCTTGGGGCGGGTGTGCGTGAATTGTGTATGCAAAGCTTGTAAAATAAAGATTGGGGATGAGATTTTGAAAAGTGATGTGATTATACTCCCCATGAGCTTATATGATGTAATTTTAGGGATAGACTGGTTGTCCAGATATAATGCAGTTGTAGACTACCAACTTAGAAAAGTAACCCTAGTGTCTGATAGTAGGACGATGATCACTTACCAGGGTGGTGGTGATTGGTTAATGAGTGAGCATCTCATGAAGTCGTGTCTAGAAGGGCGAAGGAATCTGGGTTGTTGTGCTTTTCTTGAGAATCTAGAGTATGAGCCCTATGCTTTGAGAGCAAGTGTAGCGATTCTAGTGGTTGATGAGTTCGAGGATGTCTTCCCCAACGAGTTGCTAGGATTACGACCGCATCGAGAAATTGAGTTTGGTATTGAGTTGTTTCCGAGGACAGCACTGATTTCTATAGCACCTTATCAGATGGCGCCGGCAGAAATGAAAGAATTGAGGAAGCAACTTTAGGAGCTTGCTGATAAAGGGTATATTCAGAATAGCACATCTCTGTGGGGAGCATCGGTTTTGTTTGCTAAGAAACATGATGGGACTCTCAGGTTGTGTATAGATTATCGACAGCTGAATCATGTTACAGTGAAGAATAAGTATCCCTTGCCTAGGATCGACGAGTTGTTTGATCAGTTGGGAGGTTCGCGGTACTTCTCAAAGATTGATTTGCGGTCGAGTTACCATCATCTCAGGATTAAGGAAGAGGATATTCCCAAGACAGCTTTTAGGACTCGGTATGGGCACTTTGAGTTTCTGGTTATGTCGTTTGGGTTGACAAATGCTCCGGCAGCTTTTATGGATTTGATGAACAGGATATTTAGGTCGTACCTAGATCAGTTTGTGATCGTGTTCATCGATGACATTCTTGTGTATTCTAAGACTTGGAAGGAGCATGAACAGCATCTCCGGATCGTGCTTCAGACTCTGCGGGAGCACCAGTTGTATGCCAAGAGGGAAAAGTGTGAGTTTTGGTTGACTGAGGTCATGTTTCTGGGTCATGTCATCTCTGAGCATGGTATTTTTATGGATCCATCTAAGATTGAAGCCATAGTAGAGTGGGAACGACCAAGAAATGTAGCAGAGATTCGCAGCTTCTTAGGTCTTGCTGGTTATTACAAGAAATTTGTAAAGGATTTTTTGAAGATTGCAGCTCCGTTGACAAGATTGATCAAGAAAAATGTCAGGTTTGAGTGGGGTGAAGAATGTGAGCTTGCTTTTTAGGAATTGAAGAACCGGTTGACTTCAGCCCCAGTATTGGTTATTCCTAGCAGTGATGAGCCGTATGAGGTTTACGCAGATGCTTCAGGGTGCGGACTTGGATGCGTGTTGATGCAGTATGGACGCATGGTTGCGTACAGATCAAGACAGCTATGGCCTCACAAGCGGAATTATCCTACTCATGACTTGCAGCTCGCGGCGGTGATTCACGGGCTGAAGATTTGGAGGTGTTATTTGTATGGAGCGTCATTTCAGGTCTTCTCTGATCATAAGAGTTTGAGGTATCTGTTCACTCAGAGGGATCTTAATTTGAGGCAGTGTAGATGGATAGAGTATATGGAGGATTATGATTTTGCATTGCAGTATCATCCCGGGAAAGCTAATGTGGTCGCGGACACGCTTAGTAGGAAGTCTTTTGGGATTCTCGCTTGTTTGGCTTTTGAGGACTGGAGCAGGGATGCGACAGTGAGCGAGTATGGACTACGGTATCATGAAGACTATGATCGAGTTTTGGTATTTCATGTAGAGGCGACCCCAGCTCTTGTTCTGATGGTGAAGCAAAATCAGTGGCAGGATCAACATTTGCAGGGGATTTGGCCGTGGATTCAGAACGGAGAGCAGTTTGAAGAACGGAGAGTGCATGCACTTGGATCGTTATATTTTCGGGAGCGTCTTGCAATTCCAGCTATCGCCGAGGTGACGAAAGCTGTTTTGGACGAAGCTCATTGGTCTCAGTTAGCCATTCATCCAGGGAGCACAAAGATATATCGTGATTTGAAGAGACAATATTGGTGGAGAGGCATGAAGAAAGATGTTCGAGAGTATGTGGCCAAGTGTACGATGTGTCTTTAGGTGAAAGCCGAGCATCAGAAGCCTGCAGGTCAGCTTCAGCCGCTTCCTATTCTAGGGTGGAAATGGGAGCATGTGACGATGGATTTTCTCACAAGTTTGCCAAGGATAGAGCAACGGCATGATGCAGTTTGGGTCATGGTCGATAGGTTGACGAAATTGGTGCATTTCATTTCGTTCAGGTCGACATGTTTGAGGAGGATTCTCGGGGATTTGTATCTACAAAACATAGTAAGGTTGCATGGAGTTCCTTTGTCCATCACTTCTGATCGAGACACCAAGTTTAATGCTAGGTACTGGAGGAGTTTTCAGGAGGCTTTAGGTACGGATTTGAACTTCAGTAGGACGTTTCATCCTCAAACTGATGGGCAGTCTGAGTGGATTATTTAGATTCTTGAGGATATGTTGCGTGCCTGTGCGTTAGACTTCGGCAGGAATTGGAAGAAATATTTGCATCTGGCGGAGTTCGCGTACAACAATAGCTATCAGGCGAGTATTGGTATGGCACCGTTTGAGGCGTTGTATGGGCGACCGTGTCGGTCACCGGTGTGTTGGGCAGAGTCGAAAGACAGGGTTATTCTTGGGCCGGATGAGATCCACGATAACAACGAGAAAGTCGCTATGATTTGAGATCGATTGAGGCCAGCTCAAAGTCGACAGAAGAGTTACGCGGATAGGAGACGTAGACCCTTAGAGTTCATGGTTGGAGATTTCGTTCTCTTGAAGGTATCGCCTCGTAAAGGAACCATGCGCTTCAGAGTGAGTGGAAAGCTTGCACCAAGATATATTATACCGTTCAAGATCACTCAGTGTATTGGTGTGGTTGCTTATCGGCTCGATCTTCCGCCCGAACTTTCTCATGTTCATGATGTGTTTTATGTGTCGATGCTTAGGAAGTGTTTGCCTGAGCAGGGTAAGATAGTTTCATTTCGTGATGTGCAGGTTTGAAAAGATACGACGTACGAGGAGGTGCCAATTCAGATCATCGACCGGAAGGTGATCAGTTTACGTCGTCGTGAGATACTGTTGTTAAAGGTCGTGTGGCAGCATCACGGGGTTGATGAAGCCACTTGGGAACTAGAGTCGAGTATGCGGGAATTGCATCTGCATTTGTTTTGTTACGGAATTGAGTTGTAAATTTCGAGGGTGAAATTTCTTTTAGGGGTGGAGAGGTGTAACGCCTTGAAATTAATTTAATGATTAATGAATGTAAAATGATGAATTAGTGTACCATAATTAGTGTTTCAACATTAATTTGATCATTTGGTTAAATTTTGAATTTCAGGTTGTTTTGTTAACTTAATAAATTCAAATGATTTCTTATTGTTTTAAAATGATGTTTTGAGTTTTAAAAACACAACAGTTTGTAAAATGTTAAAAATGTTCCGTTTTACAAAACTATGGGTGGTATTTGGTTTTCGCACAGTAAAACCGCCCACTATTTTTCTCTATTTATTCCCTCTCTCTCGCTCTCTTTCTCTCACTCTCTCTGATCTCTCTCTCCTCCTCCCTCTTCTGGTGACTCTCTCACTCTCACTCTCCCTCTCGGTCTCTCTCTTCCCACTCAATTTTTCCTCAAAATTTGAATCCAAGCTTCGGGTTAGCAAGGAGGAAGCTCAGGAACGTCATTTGACAACCAAGAACATGGATTGAGGCTTCGATTCGAGGTTAGATTTTAAATTTCTAAACTTTTTCAAAATTTTCAATTTTTGTGCATTTTTGAAATCTAAGTATGTATGAGCTTAGAAAACTCTTGATTTGAGTCAAATGAACTTAGAACAACTAGAATCTAAGCTTGGATTGAAGAAAAACAGATTAGATTTAAGATTTTTCATTTTTCATCATTTTTTCCCATTTTTGGATTTTTGAGATTTTTGTGTTTAAATCTTGTTTAAATGAGTTCAAAAGTGTTCTAGTATTTTTTTCTATCATCTATGATTGTTTTCCATGCCTGAGATTTGAGAAAAACAGGTTAAAATCAACATTTGGATTTTGGGAGAACCAAAACCCGTGGCTGGAATTTCTGGGTTTTTTCAGTTCGGTAGGCTGGATTAAAAGGATCAACAGGCTGGAGTTCATCTATCTGGCAGGCCAAACCTGGAAAATGTCTAGCCGACCGGACCTGATTTTTGGTAGGCCAAACTGCATAGTTCGGCCGACCGAAGCAGGGTGTCCGGCAGGCCGGCAGAGCATGGAAAATTTTGTGATTTTTCACCCGTTTTCACTGTTGTGAACCCCGATTTAAATTCCAACCTTGTAAAATGATTTTAAAGATACAAATGGCACACTAGGACATCAATGAAATGGTTTAGTAACATAGAATGTCTCGAACTAGATATTGATCGACTTAGTGTGTATCTAGGATCGTTCGTGGTTTCGCGGAGCTAACGTATAGCAGACCGGGATTACGGTATGGGGCACCGACACGAGTATCGAGGTAGGACTTCTACCCCATTCTTTGGTAGCCTAGTTTCAAAATGATTTGGCTTTTAAAAGGGTTTCTATAACAATGTTTTCAACGGTTGATTGAAAATGAATTATCGGTTATATTTTAATAAACTGTGAACTGAAATGAACTTCATAATGAATGTAAATGATAATACTCGGTAAATGGGTTTTGAATGATGATGAAAATAAACACAAAGGCATGATGCCATATCAGAGATCAGGTCATGTGGTGATCGACCTTGGGTGCAGTCCTGAAACCTAGCTGGGCTACTACGGTGGTAATATCCTTATGGTTTGCCTAGGAAAATGAAAATGATGTTTCTGGTCGACCTAATAAACTGTTTTGGGTAAGAACAGTTTTATTTAAACTTATTTATTTATTCAATGTTTCTTTTTATATAATTCCCTGAATAATAAGATTTTCCTTTAAATTAAATGATTTATTAAAACATAGTTCTATTCAGCCTTTCGCTCACATTTTCTTTGTTTTTTTAAATTTTCCCCCTAGGTGGTTTCCCATTTAGGTTCAGAGAGGATTCAACGGACCGAACTCAAGAACAGTAGAAGGACTAGTAGATCATTTTGTATTATTTAATCAAGGCATGTAATGTTTTTAATTTTCCTTGGGCTTGGACTGTAGATGTATTATTATATTATCGATACTATGTGTGTGCACAAGTTGTGGGTCAGTGGGACCCATATTCGCGGTTCTTTATTATTTTATTATTCGTTTTATGTTTATGAACTCTCTTTCATATAATGTTGTTTTGAAACTTTCACATTTTTATTATTTAATTTAACCCCTAAACTCTTGATATTTATTAAATTATCATTTTAATTAACCTAAATAATCCGCCACGTCACCTCCCGTACTCCGGGGCGTGACATGGTTTGATTAGAAACAGATTTAAATCAAGTTTTTTATTTTTCTCATTTTTGGATTTCTTTGAATTTTTTTGTGCAAATCTTATTTCAATTAGTTTAAAAGTGTTCTATTATGTTTTTCTATCATTTATACATGTTTTTTATGCTTGGGAATTGAGAAAACAAGTTGAAAATGAGGATTTGGACTCAGGGAGGCCGAGACCTGAGTCTGAAACTTTCTAGAATTTTCCCAGTTTGATAGGCCGGATTCATACCATCGGCAAGCCAGACTCATAGTAGGTTAGGCAGGCTGGACCTAGATGGTCAGCAGGCCGAACTACGGGCCAGACGAGGGAAACCGGTAGGTTGACTGGGCTTCACAAAAATTTGTTATTTTTCACCCGTTTTTTCTTTTTTAAACCCAAATTAAAATTTTAACCTTATAATATGATTTTACGGATATAAATAGCACACTAGGACACCATGAGAAAGGTTAATAGTGTAAAATATCCTAAGTTAGATATTGATGAACTTAGTTTGTATTTAAGGTTGTTTGCGGTTATGTAGAGCTAATGTGTAGCTGAGCAGAACTGCGATGCTGAGTTACGGCGCTGGATATTGAGGTAGGACTTCTATCCCTTTCCTTGGCAACCAAGTTTTTAAAAGATTCTGACCTCAAAATGATTTCTTTCAAAGTGTTTTCAATGTGTGATTGAAAAATATTTTCATCAGTTGTTTTCATAAACAGTAGAATGAGGTAAATTTCATAATGAACCGCATATTGAATGTAAATGAATATACTTGGTAAAATGAGATTTTAATAACTATAGAAATGCATAGATGAGCATGAAGCCATACTCAAAGATCGAGTCGTGTAGAGCGCGACCTTGTAGGCAGGTCCCGGAACCCAACTAGACCACTACGGTGGTGATACTTATGGTTTGCCCAAGAAAAGATAATAATGCCCTTTCTGGTCGAACGATAAATGGTTTTTGGTAAGACTGATTTTACTAAATTTATTTATCCATTTGTTGATTTAATTAATTTATTTTCTAAACATTATAATATGTCATGGACACTTAACTAATTTGGGCTTTGTAATTTTATGTAGTTCGAGAGTATAGCACTAAGCTTTTAGTGGAGTAGCGTTAGAGTTGATGATTATAAAATGTGCGTCTAGGATATTATATTTTATAATTATCAGAGCTTGAAATATATAGGTCCATCAGGCCTCCTTTGCTAGCTCATAATAAATCCTGTAACAATACTACATACTTTTTTAATAAATTGGTGACTTATGTTAAATTATTTGATTGGCTGAAATTTGATAGGATCAGATAATTCATACTTGCTTATCGGTTGAATTAATTTATGTAAATTAATTCAAAATAAACTTATTGGATGATCAAAATATTTATTTTCCTAGAGATTATCTAGATATGACTATTTTAATCAAATAACTTCTCTATTGGGTTATTTGAATTAAAACTAAGGCTCTATCCAAAGAATCTTGGGTAGAAAATAAAAAATTCTTTGGGATAATATTATTGCAAGTTCGGCAGGCCGATCTTAGTTCGGCCTACTATTAGAGCAAGTTTGGCAGGCAGGCCGATCTGTTAGTTTGGTCTGCTAATTTAATGATAATTTGATCACGCATTTCAAATGCAATTTTATCAAATATAGATCCAAATTTAAATTTTTGAGGCCTTATCTGATAATGACTATTGGACTATCTCTGTAAATAGGGAGTGAGTTTTCTAAGTTATTTAGATCAGTTGAGAAATTAAGAGTGAACACTCTAGTCTATGAGTCTCTAAAACTCCCTAAAGAGCTATTATTCACAAATCACGGATGCTAGCTCTGGGTTTTCTCAATTGATTGATAGGACAGTCACTGGAGGAAGAGTTGTATGATGTGTGCCCACACACATACCGATCGTGGATAAAGAATAGCAAAGAAGACCAGTTTGGTTGAGATTCTTCTAGAACGTTCTTCTCTTCAGAGATTGCAAGAGCTCTGCAACATCAAAGTTTAGTAAGATCTGGTTAATTTATGCATATAGAGTGTCAAACTTATGTTTTAGAAAATACTCTGATTTTAAATTTTAAAATTTCTGCTGTGTACTGTTTTTCCAACAAATGGTATCAGAGACCTGGCTTTTATGTAAATTTACAAGTTTGTGATCATACTATTGTTAGACATGTATGCCCTAAGGAGTAAAAATATAATAAGTTTTTAGCGACATTTTTATCAATAAAGAATTTATTCATTATTTATCTACCAAATCTTGTCCTCTTTATGTTCATATTTGTTGAATGTATGTTAAGTAAACAATAGTCTGAGACTGTTAGTCTAAACCTTAAGAATTGGGCATACGATAGACATATTATGCTAAAGACGTGATTCTTAAGGTGATAGTCTAAAACATAAGATCTGCAATCAAGGGAATAAGGTTGAGTGGTTTATTCATGTAAAGATTGTTATGTTGTCTATATCCCAATTGGGAGATGGTTTGTCTTGGCCATTAGAGGTGGACTCCATGAATAGAAACATTGACACATTGTCATAGGTGACGTTGTGTTGGATCGGGATATAAAGTGAATTGATGTGTTAGACAATCATTTGTATTGTATCTTAATCCTAAGATGAATAGTAGGCCCGTTGTCTTGACTTGTGTCTTTTGATGTACCAAAGGGTGACACCCACATCTTAATAGTCGTATGCATGTTGGTGTGTTGGAGGTATGACTCTTGATAGCGTAGACTTGTTATTTCATAGATATGGAATCCATAGCTCCTCTTTAGGATTAGTGATATCCTCTTATATTATTATCCTGTAATTGAAAAACTGGAGCGCTCAACCATTTGGATAGATAGGTGTAACTGAATGGTATACTATCTTTGGATGGTAAGTTTTCTGATGGTGAGATAATGGAACGTAAGATAAAAATGATTGGGAAGGTAAGACAAAACTTGCCCTTAAGCCGATTATGGATAATCATATGGGAATACGATACACTATGATATGTCATGGAGATTTAGTTATATGGGCTTCGTAATTCTATGTAGTTCGAGAGTGCAGCTCCAAGCTTTTATTAGAGTAGCGTTGGAGTTGATAATTATGGAATGTATATCTGGGATATTGGGTTTCATAATTATCGGGAGCTTGAACTATATAGGTCCATTTGGTCCCCTTTGCTAGCTCACAACATCCTGTAATGATACGGCGTGCTTTTTTAATAATTGATGACTTATATCGCATTTATCAAATTGGTTAAAATTTGAAAGAATTAGATAATTCATGTCAGTTTATCGGTTGAATTAATTTTGTGATAAAATTGATTCAAGATTAACTTGTTGAATTATTGGGATCAGATAATTCTTGTCTGTTTATCGATTGATTTAATTTTTGGATAAATTAGATCAAGATAAACTTGTAGAATTATTGGGAATTCATTTATTTTCTTAGAGATTATCTAGATAAAGTTGTTTTGATTAGATAACTTCTCTATTGGGTTATTTGAATTAAAACTGAGACTTTATCCTATAGAATCATAGGTGAAAAATAAAAGATTTGCGGAGATATTTATTAGGTAGTTTAGCCTGCCGATCTACGTGTTCGACCTGCCGATAGGACTGTTCAGCCTACTGATCATCCTGATCGGCCTGCTGATGAGCAAAGGATAAGATCATGCGTTTTTACGTGGATCTTATCAGATATTGATCTGAATTTGATTCTGGTTTGAATTTTGAGACCTAATCTGATAAGGATTGACCGTGGACCCAACCTCTATAAATAGGGAGTAAGTCTTAAGAGTTACTTAGATCAATTGATAGATTAAGAGTGATACTCTGTTGTTGAGAGTCTGAAAATTCCTTGAGAGCTTTTGTTCTCAAATCACGACTCTAGCTTTGGGTTCTCTCGATTGGATGGAAGGAGAGTCACCTGGTGGAAAAGCTATATGTGTGAGCCCACACTCACTTCGGTCGTGGATAGAGAATAGCAAAGAAGACCAGTTGGTTGACGCTCTTCTGGAATGTTACTTCTCTTCACGTTTTGCGCGGGTTCTTCAGCATACAAAAGTTAGTAAGATCTGGTTAATTTATGCATATAGTATGTCAAACTTATGTTTTGAAAAATACTCTGATGTAAAATTTTTAAAATTCCGCTACGTACTTTTTTTCCAACAACTATATGTATAAATTATGTGATCTTGATCTCTTCCATACTTGAATTTAATTTTTTAAAGAGTTGACACTCTAGGGCTTTTATATATTTATATATATTATCATGGATTATATGATGAATGTTATTAATTGATTATAGTTGATTAGATTATTTGTTAATTAATTAATTTGTGCTGGTTATGGTTCCTTAGAAGTTAGAATGTGTATCTAGGTTTTTCATGTAATTAAAAGGCAGTCTATCATCACTTTTCAGGAATTATTATTTAAGTTTAAATTTGTGAGAATTTTATAATTAAATAATCATTAGAGTAAAGATAGATCTAGAAGATCATGATGATAGCGATTCCAAAGGTATTTCCTGAGTATCTAAATTTTTATGTTTTTGAATTGTTAAAATTAAGATTGAAAATTGTGCAAAAACTATTTTCTAGAAAAACATGATTTTTGCTTGGTCGACAGGTTGAATCCTCAACATCGGCTGGCCGATGGTTACAGATTGGCAAGTCAAACCTTTAATTCAGCAGGCCTTCTGTAAGGCAGGATTCAGCTAGCTTTGGCGGCAGGCCAAACAGTAAAGTTTGACAGGGCAATCTCACAGATCAGTGTGCCGATAGAAAGCTATGGGTTTTCAAAAAGGTGCATTTTTTTGTGTAGTCTTGATTTTATTTTTAAGACAATTCTGAGAAAAATGAAATTTTATGATGACCGAAAATAACGATGTATTTGATCTATTCAGGATTGAGGAGTTGAAGATGGATGCCATATGAAGATGGATACAACTTGAAGACTCAAAGATGAAGAATTGATAATATGCTTCGATTGATCACTTGTAATCTTTAATTTCTTTTCTCTAGGGTAGAACCATAATATTATGGCTATTTATTTTTATTTTGCCTGTGACTTTGCATGTCTGCATTATAATATGATTTGCCATATATGTTGATAACATGTCATATAGAATAGGGAGTGCCGCTCATTAAAAATTGTTCATGCATTTTTTTAAATAAAACCTTGATTACCAAAGATTGAGTGGGAAAAGGTTTTCAAAAAGAGGACCTACAGCCTCCATCGTTGGTCCATGGATAGCACATTGTGGTTTCGACCCTAAGAAGAGATTTCATCATGTACCGAGATGGATCTCTGAAAGGATAAGATATTTTAACATGATTTAACGTTGCACACCTATAGGTGGTGATTATAAATCATGGATAAAATATTGAAATGATGGTTATATGCTCAAGTTAAGTTTACTATTAACCTCTCCTAGGAGCTCTATTAATATAATTGATAGCTAAAGAAAATGATTATTAATATATGCTGGATCAGATGGGTCTTGGATGACATATATTAATAATGAGGGGATCCATGTTCCCTATTGAACTTAGCAAGTCTCCTATAGGCGGCTTGTTGAATTTTGAGTTAGGGATTATCATTTTAAGCTTGTGATTTTTTCAAGGTTTTGACATATAAACACATTATATGTTTAGATGATTCTATTATCTTACTAAATTATTATAGTATATTTGTTTATGTTTAGTATATGATTCTTTATTGTAGATTAAAATGTCTTAAAATGCTATATCATTGATACTTGACAAAAGCCAATTAACCGGCAAGAATTTTTATGATTGGAAATGGAACCTAAATATTGGCCTATCCTTTGAGAAACTAAAATTTGTGCTGATAACACCGTGTCCTCCTGAGCCTACCAGAGATTCCACTAATGAGCAAATCTAAGCGTATGAATAATGTGCCGCAAGCAGAGCATGAAGATTATGAGAATGCAAAGTAGATCTTGGATAATCTTGAGGACATGTTTAGAGGCTAGGCCCTAACCAAATGGTAAGGGGCAGTTTAGAAACTCTTAAACTGCAAACAAAGACTGGGGACTCCTGTGAAGGAGAATATGATGTTGGTCATGGGTTACCTCGTTGAGGCACAAACCAATGGAGTTGACATAGACGTTGAAACATAGATGACTATGGTCTTTAAGACTCTATTTAAGTAGTTTATCCCATTTAGAGCTATATTTAATATAAGTAATAGACGAAATATGACCTTGACTAAGCTGATGAAGTAGTTACAGAAGTTCAAAAATCTGATCAAGGAAATTCTTGTTGGTGGTGAGGCTAACTTGGTAGCTACGTCTGGTTCCAATCCTAACTCTTGGAATGGAAAGAAGCAATAGGCTAAGAACCGGAAGCCTTCTATTCCTACAAACGGCAATAACAAGAAGAAGAAAAAGAAAAACCTAAAGAAGCTCAAGTGCTTTTTCAGTGGGAAGATCGGGCACATCAAGAAGAATTGCAAGGACTTCCTTTCCTAGAAGGTAGGTAATATCTTCTAGTTATTAAAACTTGTTTGGTTAAAGAATCAAGTGACACTTGGTCATAGATTCTGGTGCAACTAATCATGTTTGTGTTTCTCTATAGGGGTTCAAAGAAAGGAAAAGTTTGCTGCATGAAGACTTCATGGTTCAGATGGGCGATGAATCCTTGGTGCTGGCTAAAGTAGTGGGAGACATTTATTATTCATTTTGATAATTATAGGAGTTTAGTTTTACAAGACTATTTTAATGTTCCTAAACTTAAAAGGAATTTAATTTCTATAGCTTGTTTATTTAAAGACTTTTATGTAGTTTCTTTTAATAATAAAGTGGTGATTTGTAAAAACAAATCTTTTATCTGTGATGAATGGATGCAAAACAATCAATATTTTATCAAGCCAAAGATGGACTAACTGCTTAACACTGAGGTTAAAGATAAAACTCTAAAAGACGTAAGACTTCTCACTCTAATAAGACTTATCTTTGGCATTTCTGACTAGGTCATTTTAACCTGAATAGGATTCAAAGGTTAGTAAGGGATAGACCATTAAGCCACTTAAAGGTGGAATCTATACCACAATGTGAATCTTGTTTGGAGGGTAAAATGACCAAAAGACCATTTCGGTCTAAAGGCAATAGGGCTGAAGAGGTTCTAGAACTTGTGCATAGTGATGTTTGCAGTCCCATGAACATCCGAGCACGAGGAGGGTATGAGTAGTTCGCCACTTTTATTAAAAATTACTCAAGGTATGGGTATGTTTACCTAATGCACTACAAAAGCAAAACTTATGATAATTCTAGGAAGTTTTGGGTTGAAGTGGAAAAGCAATTAGGTAAACCTATAAAGGCACTTTGATCCGATCGAGGTGGTGAATACCGCTTCGATGAGTTCTCAAAAAACTTATTAGAGAATGAGATTTTATCCCATTTGACTATGTTGGGCACTCTAGAACAGAATGGCGTGGCTGAGAAAAGAAATAGGACATTGTTAGACATGGTCAGGTCCATGATGAGTTATTTATCATTGCCTTTTATCCTTTCATGGATATGCATTACAAACCGCATGTTCCTTTTGAACAATGTGCCTTCAAAATCGGTTCCTGAAACTCCTCATGAGTTGTGGACGGGAAAAAAGACATCCTTAAACCATATACACATATGAGGATGCTCAGCTCATGTCCTGTATAAGGAAGCGAATAAGTTAGAAGCACGTTCAAAAATTTGTGTGTTTGTAGGATATCCAAAAGGGACTAAAGTGGGTCATTTTTATAACCCAAAGGAAAATAATGTCGTGGTTTCTACATTCTAGTGATGTGCCCTAGGCCAATTATGTAATGACTATATTTTGACTTTGTTACATTAGTATTTTATCAATAAAGAGGCATTTTCATCATTGTTTTTTATTCTAATTTCATGAATAGTTAATTCTACCCAAGGTCATCAAGTATGTGACTTGATAGTAAAACTCTTAGGTGAAAATTGAATTCTATTCTAAATTACCCCTAGTCGGTTATTATTGGGATAATAATGAATGAAGACTAGTATGAAGGTTGACTGATGATTATGTTTTACTAATTATGTGTAGGAGATACTAAGTCAACTCATAAATACATATTTGAGAAATAATGTATTAGATGGACCCGCTATGAGAATACTGCATGGATAATTGTCATAAGCGATTCTCATCTCAATAGTATTATCCTAGTCTTCTGACCTGAAATCACTATTGTTTCCTACATGACAAGTTCTATATTTTGACACATTCTCATATTATTTTTAACAGGATGATGAAATAGATTGTTGTTGGATATCGAGTGAATCATGTACGAAATGTGAGTGATTAAGAAGGAACTTGTCCCTTATTTTTTATGAGAAAGATATCTATGGGCCCCTCGATAAGTTAGATTGAAGAAAAATGTATGGCCATACTGGAATGAATTGATAAGGGTTATTAATATCAATCTACTTAAGATCGAGAAATAATATGATTAAATAGTATAAGGATGACATAAACCATGTCTTATGTTCAATCAAGGTATCTAGTGACAAAAGGACTTTAATACTTATGTCAGATTATTGACATTCGCATAACTTGGGTAATCATAATATCTTGCTAGAGGCCGCTTATGATTTGTGGGCCAAAAACAGAATTTCAAGCCCACTACCAACGTTATGTGAACCTATAAGATCGCACACTTAGAACAGACTAAAAATGAATTTTGGGTTTACAGTGTCTAGGTTCAATGAACCTGATAATATCCAAATTCGATGTAATAGATATGTCTAAGTTCATTGAATCTGACATTATTTAGATTCTCTAAATCATATTCGAATTACAGACATTGTCTAGATTCTTTGAATCATATTCGAATTACGGACATTGTCTAGATTCTCTGAATCATATTCGAATTACAGTTTAGCCTAGTTAAAATTTGACTCTATCTCAAAGTCAATAGATATATATATATATATATATCTATTTTAGGGTTTCTAGCCGAATTAAGAAGAAAGAAGGCGTTCTATTATTCTAATAGACGAGAACATTAAAAACCTTGAAAATTAGAAAGAGTTATTTAATGCAAAGGAGAGGGTGCTAGCACACCAATTCATTTTTGAGAGAGTTTGTTCATGTGGATACCTACAGAGGGTGTTGCTCTTAGTAACAACGTCTGAATCTGATCCCGAATACAAAAAGCTCGAGTTAGGGTGTCACCGGAGTGAACCCGCTCTCTTTCTTCTAGAAATCTTGCCTTTTGTCATCCTACTAAGATTCTATGACTTTCTTATCAATCTAATCGAATTGCATGGATCCTACTAGGGTTTTGTGAGAATTAATTTTAATTTTCCACTGCTTATTTGAATTACAAAATCCAACAAAACACAACAGTGGTCTCAGAGAGACTTGTGAATTCGATTAAATTGATTTTATATGGTTCTGTGCATATGTGATATGCATGGATGTGATTTATACATTAATTAGATTAATGTGTTTGAGGTTTTATTTGATTAAACATTTTTACCGTGTTAATTAGATTAATACGTTTATTATTTCTTGTAACCTGTTGTTGTTAATTTGATTAATATTATAATTTAATAAGAATCTTGTAATCTGTTTTAAGATGATTAAACAATATACTGTAAATCTGGTTTCGGTTTTATGAGGTGGCAGACTGCTTAAATATTAAATAGTGATAATCTGTTTTGAACAGATTAATATATATCATAGGGTCTGTTTAATTGTTAAACAAGGATGATCAGTTTAAAACAGATCAATAAATTTCATGAATCCATTTAAGTGTTAAACAGAGATTAATTAATTCTGTTATGAACAGATTAGGAAGTCTGATTAACTAAAATCAATGGATTTACGCATCAGCTCATTCAAACGAGTAAGGTAAATTGTTTACCTTTCGGGAGCGCTGCCCCCTTGACCCCTACCCGCTAACCGGCTAGCGGGACCATCGCCAGGGCTGCTGCCCCTAGGACCTCTCAAAAGGCGCTGCCCTTTGAACCCGAATAGATTCATCCAATATATTGTTTTGGTCATAATAAAAATTTAACTATAATGAAATTATATTATTATGTTTATGTGTTCAGTGTGAATTGCATGGTGCATAGCATGGCCCTTTTATACCAATGTAATTGGCAGGTTTTGTTTAATTTTATTTTGGGTTTGTAATTTTAAATACAGCCTAAGTGTCATTTTTTCAATTTGTTGTAATTTATTTTTTTATTTAGTAAAATAGAATGGTTTAGATTGCAATTTGTAACGTAAAATCAAAGCCCAAGATCAAGATAGATGGAGGTTCAAAATGGAGGCTCAAGATGGAGTCCGTTCGTGGCAATCTAAGGAAATCCATGGAGATGAAGATTACCTAGGATTGACCATTAACCTTCATATTGGCTTATGAAGATCAATCTAGATTTGGGCCATGCTATGACACGCTTATTTCATTATTATTATGCTATATATGTGATGCTGTGTATATGATGCTATGTATGTGATGCGACATAATAATAAACAATAAAATAAAAATAAAGTAGAACCTTCACTTAATATTAAGTCATTAAAATGCCTTCCATAATTCAACACTTGTCAAGACTTGGATTGCTAAACATAGGTTCTGCCAAAGCAGGGTGTGTTAAGTCATCTAGGTAAGACAAGATGGATAATAGTGATATCCATATGTTTGACATGGTTAGACTTAACTAGGTTATCAAAATGGTTTTGGACCTAGGGCATTAGATGGGATTTTAATTTGCCAGGACATTTGATGTCAAATCCCTATTTATCCAAGAGTTACAGAAGATGTAATTGGTAAGGTGTTACCTACCTAAATAACCATACTTTAGGTGATAAGCCAAAGCTTACTTAAAGTGAGGTGAAATATGGATCTTGGCCCACTAAAATTACAATTGTTGTGATTGCCAAATTAATCTTGAGGGTTATTAATTTGATAAAATTAGTGGGATTTAAACTATGCCTAATTAAAAATTGTTTAATGAAATGCTAAGTATTCTATGTATATATTTGTTGTAGATAATGGAATCAAGCACCACATCTAACTTGTCACTGCGAACAATCCTTGAGAAGGATAAGCTCAATGGGACTAACTTCCTTGACTGGTACAGAAACTTGAGAATTGTTCTTAAGCAAGAAAGGAAGGAATATGTCCTTGATCAACCTATCACTGATGAACCAGCTGCTAATGCTCCTAGAGCTCAAAAAGGATGCTCATAGTAAGCATCTTAATGACTCTGTTGATGTCACTTGCCTCACGCTTGGAAGCATGGAATCAGAGCTTTAGAAGCAACTGATGGAAATGGAGGCTTATACCATGATAGGCCATCTCAAGGAAATTGTAACGCCCTGAAATTAATTTAATGATGTTATAATATAAAATGATGGATTAGTGTGCCATAATGAATATTTTAAACCTAATTTGATCATTTAATGAAATTTTGGGTTTAAAGTTGTTTTGGTTATCTTAATGACTTCTAGCTGTTTTTAATTATTTTAAATGTTATTTTGAACCTTTGGGACACAAAAATTTGAAAAATGTCAAATATATTCCGTTTTACAAAACCGTGGGCGGCACATAGTTTTCACATAGTAATAATTGTCTATTATTTTTCTCTATTTATTCTCTCTGCTTTCTCTCTCTCCCCGTGAGTCTCTCTCTTCCTCTCTCATTTTCCTCAAAATTTTGAATCAAATCAAGCTCAAGCTTTGGGTTTTGGTGGATTGGAAGCTCGGGAGCTCAATTGAACAACCAAAAACGTGAAGTGAAGCTTGGATTTGAGGTTAGTTTTGAAATTTCTAAATTTTTTTCAAACTTTCAAATTTTCATACATTTTTGAAATCTAAGTTTGTTTGAGCTTAGAAAACCCTTGATTTGGGTTAAAGAAACTTAGAACAACTAGAATCTAAGCCTTGTTTGAAGAAAAAAGGATTCGATTCAAGATTTTTCATTTTTTTCCCATTTTCTTTTATTTTCAGATTTTTGGGATTTTGTGTTTAAATCTTACTTAAATGAGTTCAAAAGTGTTCTATTATGTTTTTCTATCATCTATGATTGTTTTCTATGCCTGGGATTTGAGAAAAACAAGTTAAAACGAAGATTTGAGTTTTGGGAGACCCAAAACCCATGCCTAAGATTTCTAGAAATTTTTGAGTTCGGCAGGCTGGATTCATCCGTTAGGCAGGCTAAACCTAGGAATGTTTGGTTGACCAGGCTTGGTCCTCCGGTAGGCCGAACTGTGCAGTTCGGCAGGCCGAACTAGGGGACCGACAGGCCGACCGAACTAGGGCAAGTTTTGTGACTTTCATCCGTCTTCACTATTTTGAACTCCGATTGAAATCCCAACTTTATAAAATGATTTTAAAGATACAAAAGGCACACTAGGACATCATGAAATGGTTTAGTAACGTAGGGTATCTTAAACTAGATTTTGATCGACCTAGTTTGTATTTAGGATCGTTCGTGGTTCTGTGGAGCTAACGTATAACGGATTGAGATTACGGTGTGGTGCACTGACACGAGTATCGAGGTAAGATTTCTACCCCCTTCTTTGGTAGCCTAAATTTTAAATGATTTGGCCGTGAAAAGGGTTTCTGTAAAAATATTTTCAATGGTTGATTGAAAATGAAATTATCAGTTATGTTTTTTTTTATAAACCGTGATCTGAGATGAACTTCATAATAAATGATAATGAAAACATCTAGTAAATGGATTTGAATAAAGTTAGAAATAAATATAAGGGCATGATGCCATAACAAAGATCGGACCGTGTAGTGATCGACCTTGGGGGCAGTTCCCGAAACCCAGTTGGGCCACTACAGTGGTGATATTCATATGGTTTGCCTACAAAAAGGAAATGATGATGTTTCTGGTCGACCAAATAAACTATTTTGGGTAAGAACGGTTTTAATTAAATTTATTTACTTAAGTCTTCTCTTAAATAATCTCTTGAGTAATGATATTTCTTTTACATTAAATGTTTTCTTAAAAATATAATCCTACTAAGCCTTTCACTCACATTTTACTTGTTTTCAAACTTCCCCCTCTAGGTGGATTTCCTCTTCGGTTCAGAGAGGACTCAACGGACAGAACTCAGGAGCAATAGGAGAATCCATAGACTGTTTAAGTTATTAAATAAAGGCATGTAACATATTTATTTTCCCTTACTTGGACTGTGTATGTAATGGAATATTTTCAGTACTATGCGTGTGCACAAGATGTGGGTCCGTGGGACCATCCTCGTTCATCCTATTTAATTGTCGTTTCTTATTACTTGTTTAATGAACATATTTGTTTAAATTATCAAAAATGCTTGTTTAAAAAGGTTCTAGATTTTCCACCTTTTATATTTAATTTAGCCCTTAAACTTATGTTTTTAACTAAATTCTTATTTAATTAATTCAAATAGACCACCACGTCACCTCCCGTACTCCGGGACATGACAGAAATGTTCCAAGAGAAAGCTAGAATTGAAAGGTTTGCCACCTTAAAGGCATTACTCTTGTGCAAGGTGACTGCTGGTGGCTCAGTGAGTCCTCATGTTTTGTAGATGAATGGTCATCTTGATCATTTGCAGAAACTTGGTCTTGAGATTAGCCAAGAGTTGCCTATTGACATCATTCTTCAATCTTTGCCAGATGCTTATGATGGGTTTGTTATGAACTACAACATGCATAGTATGGAGAAGATTGTTTCTGAGTTGCATGGGATGCTTAAGACTGCTGAACAAAACATCAAGAATACCAAAGATATTCTGATGGTTAATAAAGGGAGAGGTATGAAGAGGAAAGGAAAGGGTAAGAGCAAGAATAAGGCTCCCAAGGACTTTAAGAAGCCCAAGCCTAACCCCAAGCCCAATCCTAAACCTAAGGCTAAACCACCAAAGGAGGGAGTATGCTTTTTCTACATTGATCCTGGTTATTGGAAAAGAAACTGCAAGCTCTATTTGGATGATCTGAAGAAGAAGAATAGTAGTGCGACTACTCTTTTAGGTATTTCTATTATAGAAGTCAATTTGTCTACTTTTGATTCCTGGGTATTAGATACTAGATCTGGATCTCACATTTGTACTAATGTGCAGGGTCTTAAGAGGAGTAGAATCTTGGCTAAAGGAGAAGTGGGCCTACGAGTTGGAAATGGAGCAAGAGTTGTTGCTTCAGTTGTAGGAACATATGAGTTCACTTTGCCTAGTGGACTTGTTTTAAGTTTAGAAAATTGTTATTATGCACCTGCTATGAGTAGGAATATTATTTTTGTTTCGTGTTTGGACAAGGAAAGTTTTGAGTTTATTATTAAGAATAATATATGCTCCATTTACCATGATAACATTTTCTATGGATATGCTCCACGAACGAATGGTCTTTATGTTCTGAACATCGAAAACAAAAATGAAAAGTCCATCTATAATGTTAATACAAAGAAGTTTAAATCTAAAGATTTAAACCCTGCCTATCTTTGGCATTGTCGTTTGGGCCATATAAATGAGAAATGCATTTCAAAACTCCATCAACATGGGCTTTTGAATTCATTTGATTTTGAATCATTTGAAGTATGTGAGCCTTGTTTATTAGGCAAAATGACTAAGACACCTTTTACTGGACATAGTGAAAGGGGTAATGACTTATTGGGCCTTATACATTCTGATGTATGTGGACCATTAAGTTTCACTGCTAGAGGAGGTTTTCAATACTTCATTACTTTCACAGATGATTTCAATAGATATGGCTATGTCTATCTAATGAAACAAAAATCTAAATCTTTTGAAAAGTTCAAAATTTTCAAAAATGAAGTACAAAATCAACTTGGTAAAAGTATTAAAGCACTTCGATCAGATCGAGGTGGGGAATACTTAAACCAAGAATTCATTGAATCTTAAAGATTGTAGGATAGTCTCACAATTAACTCCACCAAGAACACCACAATGGAATGGTGTGTCTGAATGGAGAAATCGAACTTTATTGGATATGGTTCGATCTATGATGAGTCAGTCAGATCCAATATCCTTTTAGGGATATGCTCTGGAAACTGTTGCATTCATACTAAACAGAGTTCCATCAAAGGCGGTTCAAAAGACACCATATGAGATGTGGACTGGGAAGTCACCTAGTTTGTCTTTTCTTAATATTTGGGGATGTGAGGCTTATGTGAAGCGTCAAATTTTAGATAAATTGGCACCCAAATTAGACTAATGCTTTTTTATGGGATATCCTAAAGAAACTAAAGGGTATTACTTCTATAATGCTTTTGAGAACAAAGTGTTTGTTGCTCAGAATTGTATCTTTTTAGAAAGAAAATTCATTTCTAAAAGAACCAGTGGGAGTAAAGTTCAACTTCAAGAAATTCAAGAACCACAAAATAGCATTGAACCACCTGTGGAATCTCAACTAGATCAACAAGTAGTTGTTGAGCCTACATAAGTAGCACAAGGCCTGAAAAGGTCTGGTAGGACACGCCAGAGCCCCAAAAGATATGGATTTCTCTTAATTGATAAAAATGATGTGATGATTGTGGATTAAAATGAGCCCACATCCTACCAAGAGGCCATGAATAGCCCTGACTATGATAAATGGCTAGAAGCCATGAAGTCAGAGATGCAATCCATGTATGATAATCAAGTATGGACTTTGATTGATCCACCTGATGGTTTAAAGACTATTGGGTGCAAATGGGTTTTCAAAAAGAAAACATACATGGATGGCAATGTGCATACCTTTAAGGCAAGACTGGTTGCAAAAGGTTTCAAGCAAACACATGGTATAGACTATGATGAAACTTTTGCACCAGTTGCTATGCTTAAATCCATTCAGATTCTCCTTACCATAGCTGCATACTATGATTATGAGATTTGGCAAATAAATGTCAAAACAGCGTTTCTTAATCGAAACCTACTTGAGGATGTGTATATACACAACTCGAGGGTTTTGTTAGTGCTGAGAATTTTGGAAAGGCTTGCAAGCTTCAAAGATCCATTTATGAATTGAAGCAAGCATCTCAGAGTTGGAATCTTCATTTTGATGAAGCAATCAAAGAGTTTGGTTTCATTAAAAATGAAGACGAGTCTTGTGTTTACAAGAAGGTTAGTGGGAGCGCAATAATCTTTTTAGTGCTATATGTTGATGACATATTACTCATTGGAAACGATATCCCTAATCTATAAAATGTTAAATCATAGTTAGGGAATTGTTTCTCAATGAAAGACTTAGGTGAAGCTACCTATATTCTAGGCATCAAGATCATTAGGGATAAATCTAAGAGGCTTATTGGCCTAAGTTAAAATACATACATTGACAAGGTATTGAATAGGTTTAGTATGCAAGATTCTAAGAGGGGATTCTTGCCAATGTCACATGGAATTAGTCTTAGCATGACTCAGTGTCCAATGACACAGGATGAGCGAGACCGCATGAATAAGATTCCATATGATTCTGCCATTGGATCTATCATGTATGCAACGTTATGTGCTCAACCTAATGTCTCATATGCCTTAAACAAAACCAGCAGATACCAATTAGATCCAAGTGAAAGTCATTGGACAATAGTCAAGAATATCCTTAAATATTTAAGAAGAACTAAGGATGTATTCTTATTGTATGGAGGAAAGGAAGATGAGCTTGTTGTAAGTGGTTACACAGATGCCAGCTTCCAGTCCGACAAGGATGACTTTTGATTGCAGTCAGGTTATGTGTTCTGTTTGAATGGGGGTGCAGTGAGCTGGAGAAGTTCAAAGTAAGACACCGTCACTGATTCTTCAACAGAAGCTAAATATATAGCCACCTCAAAAGCAACTAAGGAAGCAGTTTGGATCAAAAAGTTTATTACTGGTTTGGGTGTTGTTCCTAATACATAAGATCTAGTAGACTTGTATTGTGATAATAACAAGGCCATAGCACAGGCTAAGCAACTTAGATCACATCAGCGATCCAAACACATACTCAGGCGTTGTCATCTCATTGAGAAATCATTGAGAGAGGTGACGTTAAGATATGCGGAGTACCTACAAATGACAATGTTGCTGGTCCACTCACTAAGCCTCTCCCACAGCCTAAGCATGAGAGTCATACTAGGTGAATGGGTATTAAATACAATATGGATTGGGCCTAGTGCAAGCGGGAGATTGTTAGTGATGTGCCTTACACCATTTATGTACTGACCACATTTTGACTTCGTTACATTAGCATTTTATTAATAAAGAGGCATTTTCATCATTGTTTTTTATTCTAATTTCATGAATAGTTAATTCTACCTAAGGTCATCAAGTATGTGACTTGATAGTAAAAGTATTAGGTGAAAATTGAATTCTATTCTAAATTATCCCTAGTCGATCATTAGTATTGAGATAATAATGAAAAAAGACTAGTATGAAGGTTGACTAATGATTATGTTTTACTAATCATGTGTATGAGATACTAAGTCAATTCATAGATACATATTTGAGAAATAATGTATTGGATCGACCAGCTATGAGAATACTGTACAGATAATTGTCATAAGTGATTCTCATCACAATAGTATTATCCTTGTCCTCTGAACTAAAATCACTATTGTTTCCTACATGATAAGTTCTATATTTAGTTCTATATTTTGACACATTATAATATTATCTTTAACAGGATGATAGAATAGATTGTTGTTGGATATAGAATGAATCATGTGAAGAATGTGAGCAATTAAGAAGGAATTTGTCCCTCATTTATTATGAGAAAGATATGGGCCCCACGATAAGTTAGACTGAAGAAAAATATATGGTCATACTGGAATGAATTGATAAGGGTTATCAATATCAGTCTATTTAAGATCGAGAAATAATATGATTGAATAGTATAACGATGACATAAACCATGCCTTATGTTCAATCAAGGCATCTAATGACAAAAGGACTTTAATACTTATTGTGGATTAGGTTATGTCGGATTATTGACATTCGCATAACTTGGGTAACCATAATGTCTTGCTAGAGGATGCTTATGATTTGTGGGCTAGAAATAGAATTTCAAGCCCACTACCAACATTATGTGAACCTACAGGGTCGTTAACTTAGAATAGACCAAAAATAATTTTTGGCTTTACTGTGTCTGGGTTCAATGAACCTGATAATGTCTAGATTTGATGTACTAGATATGTCTAGGTTTATTGAATCTGATATTATCTAGATTCTCTGAACCATATTCGAATTATAGACATTGTCTAGATTCTTTGAAACATATTCGAATTACAGTTTACCTTAGTTAAAATCTGACTCCATCTCTAAGTCAATAGATATATATATATATATATATCTGGTTTAGGGTTTCTAACCGAATTAAGAAGAAAGAAGGCATTCTATTATTCCAAAAGGCGAAAACATTAAAAACCCTAAAAATTAGAAAGAGTCATTTAACGCGAAGGAGAAGGTGCTAGCACACCACTTCGTTTTTGAGAGAGTCTGTTCGTGTGGATGCCTGCACAGGGCGTTGCTCTAAGTAATAATGTCTGAATCCGATCATGAATACGAAAAGCTCAAGTTAGGGTGTCACCGGAGTAAACATGCTCTCTTCCTTCAAGAAATCTTGCCCCTTTTGTCATCCTGGTAAGATTCTATGGCTTTCTTATCAATCTAATCGAATTGCATTTATCCTGCAAGAGTTTTATGGGAATTAATTTTAATTTTTCGCTACCTATTTGAATCACAAAATCCAACAAAATGCAACACTACAAATGCAACTTTCCTTAAGGAAAGTTACATGGATGGCTTTAAGCCTCGTAGTGAGGTGGTACTTGAAGAGTTGGGGAGTGATTCGATCACTCCGGGGGTTCTAAATGAAATTGTTTCAATCAGTATAGAATAACCAACCAAATAACAACCTAAGAGACTTCAGCGTAGTGGGAGGATCGGGCGTCAACCTGAGATGCATATGTTCAATGGTGAAGCTTTCTTGGCTGAACCAAATGAACATGACAAGGATCCTTACACTTATGAAGAGGCTATGAAGGATGGTTATTCCAAACTCTAGATAGAAGCTATGAACACTGAGATAAAGTCTATGGAGAGTAATCGGGTCCTGGGAACTTGTGGATCTTCCCAAAAGGATAAAACCCATAAGGTGTAAGTGGATCTATAAGAGAAAGAGAGGAGCAGATGGAAAAGTCAAAACCTATAAGGCTAGACTAGTTGCTAAGAGATACACGCAAAAGGAAAGAATCGTTTACGAGGAAATCTTTTCGTCTGCAGCCATGCTTAAGTCCATTCACATTCTCTTGTCCATAGCTACCACTCTCGACTACGAGATATAGCAGATGGATGTCAAGACGGCCTTTTTGAATGGCTATCTTGATGAGTCCATATATGTGGTATAGCTAAGCTGGTTCAAGGCAAAGGCTTAGGAGGGTAACGTTTGTAAGCTGTTGACGTCAATTTATGGACTTAAGCAAGCCTCCTGTTCTTGGAACATAAGATTTGTTTAGGTAATCAAAACTTATGGGTTCAAACAAAATATGGATGAACCATGTGTTTACAAACACATTAAGGATAGAAAAGTGGTTTTCCTACTACTCTATGCAAACGACATTCAAGTAATTAGCAATGACGTTGGGGCATTGTCATTGGTCAAATTATAGTTGACCAAGTAGTTTGACATAAAAGACTGGGGTAAAGCTAATTATATTGTCGGTATCTGGATCTTTTGGGATAGAAAAAACAAAATGATAGCTTTGTTCCAAGCTACCTACATAGATAAAATTCTCAAGAGGTTTACAATGCATGATTTCAAGAAAGGTGGTCAACCATCTTAGTCTGGAATTACTCTTTCTAAGAAAGGCTCATCAAAGTCTAATGAAGAAAGAGAATACATGAAGAAAGTACCTTATGCTTCAACACTAGGTAGTCTCATGTATACCATGCTTTGCACACGAACGGAATTAGTTATGCAGTCAAGATAATAAGTCGATTTTAGTAGTATCTAGGACCAAACCACTGGATTACAATCAAGCATATTTTCAAGTTCCTGAGAAGGACTCGAGGGTATATGCTTGTATATTCAGGTGTGGATTAAACACTTTTAAGATATACTGATTCGTGTTTTCAATCGTATCCAAATTTGAGGAGATCAACTTCTGGTTTTGTGATTACTCTGGGTGGTGGTGCCATTGTTTGGAGAGTGTCAAGCAAGATTACACAAAGATTCAATGATAGAGGCCGAGTATGAGGCAGCTAATGATGCTTTGAAAGAAGCAGTATGGCTCTGCAACTTCCTTGAGGATCTTGAGGTAGTTCTTGGTATGGATAAGGTGGTATCGCTGTATTGTGATAACACTACAGCGATAGCTAATGCTAAGGAAGCAAGATTTCATAAGAAAAGCAAGCATATTTATCGAAAGTATCATGTGATAAAGGAATTCATTGAAGGCGGGCATATTGCTATATGCAAAACCTCATCTGAGGACAATTTAGCTTATCTATTTATGAAGACACTAACTGTGAAAGTTTTCAAGAGGCATGTGGAAGCTATGGGGATGCGGGATATGTCATATTTATTCACTTAGTGCAAGTGGGAGATTGTTAAACATGTATGCCCTAAGGAGGCAAAATGTAATATGTTTTTGGAGACATTTTTATCAATTAAGAATTTATTTATTATTCATATACCAAATTGTTGTCCTCTTTACGTTTATATTTATTGAATGTATGATAAGCAAACAAAAGTCTAAGATTGTAAATTTAAACCTTTAGAATCAGGCATATGATGGATAGATTATACGAAAGACATGATTCTAAAGGTAATGGTCTAAATTATAATATTTTCAATAGAGGGAATAAAGTTGGGCACTTTATGTTGGAAACAATGTGCACAACGAAATTTTTAAAAATTTTTCATCAGAGTAATTTCCAAAACACAAGTTTGACATGTTATATGTATAAATTAAACAGATCTTACTAACCTCAGTGTGCCGAAGAACCTCCGCAACCTGTGCAGAGAAGTAACGTTCTAGAAGCGCCTCAACCAACTGGTCTTCTTTGCTATTTTCTATCCACAACCGGAGTGAGTGTGGGCTCACACGTACAGCTCTTCCACCGGTGACTCTCCTTCCAACCAACAGAGAGAACCCAAAGCTAGTGTTCGTGATTTGCGAACAAAAGCTCTCAGGGAGTTTTCAGATGCTCACTAGAAGAGTATCACTCTTAATCTCTCAAATTGATCTCTATTGATCTCTGAGTAAATCATGAGACTCACTCCCTTTATATAGTTATTGGTCCTAGGGTCAGTCCATATCAAGTTAGGTCTCAAAAACTCGAAACAGAATCAAGTTCGGATCAATATCTGATAAGATCCACGTGAAAACGCATAATCTTATCTCCGTTGATCGACAGGCCGAACAGGCCAATTCGGCAGGCCGAACACGTCATCCGGTAGGCCGATCTCTTGAGAAAAAATCTCCGCGAATCTTTTATTTTCCACCCGAGATTCTAAGGGATAAAGTCTCAGTTTTGATTCAAATAACCCAATAGAGAAGTTATCTTATCAAAACAAACTTTATCAAGATAATCTCTAAGAAAATAAATCAATTCACAATAATTCTACAAGTTTATCTTCTTCTAATTTTGTCCAATATTAAAACAACCGATAAACAGACAAGAATTATCTGATCGCAATAATTCAACAAGTTTATCTTGAACTAATTTCTTACAAAATTAATTCAACCGATAAACAGACATGAATTATTTGATTCTTACAAATTTTAAACCAATCTGATAAATCCGACATAAGTCACCAATTATTGGAAAAGTATGCCGTGTCGTTACAGGATTTTGTGAGCTAGCAAAGGGGACCAAAATGGACCTATAAAGTTCAAGCTCATGATAATTATGAAACCCAATATCCCAGATATACATTTCACAATTATCAACTCCAACGCTACTCCACTAAAAGCTTGGAGCTGCACTCTTGAACTTTATAGAATTACGAAGCTCGTGTAGCTAAGTCTCCATGACATATCATAGTGCATCGTATCCCTATATGATAATCCATAATCGGCTTAAGGACAAGTTCTGTCTTACCTTCCCGATTATTTTTATCTTACGTTCCATTGTCTCACAATTATAAAACTTACCATCCAAAAATAGTATCCCATTCGGTTACACCTATGTATCCAAATGGTTGAGCGCTCCATTTTTTCAATTACAGGACAACGCATATAAGAGGATATCATTACTCCTAAAGAGGAGCTATGGATTCTATATCTATGAATAACAAGTCTACACTATCAAGAGTCATGGCTCCAACGTACCGGCATGCATACCACTATAGAGATGTGGGAGTCACCTATTGGTACATCAAACGACACAAGTCGAGATAACGGGCCCACTATTCATCTCAAGATTAAGATACAATACAAATGACTGTCTAAAGTGAATCGATTTGCCAAGACAAATTATTAATCCAAACCAATTCACTTTATGTCCCGATCCAACACATCGTCACCTATGATAACGTGCCAATGTTTCTATTCACGGAGTCCAACTCCGATGGCCAAGACAAACCATCTCCCATAAGGGATATAGACAACATAACAATCTTTACATGAATAAAGCGCCCAACTTTATTCCCTCGATTGCGGATCATATGTTTTAGACCGTCACCTTAAGAATCGTGTCTTCCGCATAATCATCCCATCATATGCCCAATTCTTAAGGTTTAGATTGACAGTCTCAGACTACTATTTGCTTATCATACATTCAACAAATATGAACATAAAGAGGACAAGATTTGGTATATATAAATGAATAAATTCTTTATTGATAAAAATGTCTCCAAAAACATATTACATTTTTACTCCTTAGGGCATACATTTCTAACAATCTCCCACTTGCACTAAGTGAGTAAATACAGCAAATTTTGTATCCCCATAGCTTCCACATGCCTCTCGAAGACTCTCCCAGTAAGTGTCTTCGTAAATGGATCAGCTAAATTATCCTCTAACGCGATCTTGCACACCGTGTCATGCCCGCCCTCAACGAAGTCCTTTATCACATGATACTTCCGATCAATATGCTTACTCTTCTTGTGAAATCTTGGTTCCTTAGCATTAGCTACCACCACACTGTTATCACAGTACAGGGATACCGCTTTATCCATACCAGGAACTACCTCAAGATCCCCAAGGAACTTGCGGATCCACACTGCTTCTTTCGAAGCATCACTAGCTGCCACATACTTGGCCTCCATCGTTGAATCCAAAGTGCAATCTTGCTTCGCACTTCTCCAACTGATGGCACTGCCACCTAGAGTAAACACAAACCCCGAAGTCGATTTCTTAGAATCCAGAGAGGATTGAAAATCTGAATCAGTGTATCCTAGAAGTGTCAAGTCCTCACCCGAATACACAAGCATATACCCTCGAGTCCTTCTCAGGTACTTGAAAATATGCTTTACCACAACCCAATGGTTCGGTCCTAGATCTGCCTGAAATCAACTTACAATCCCGACCGCATAGCTAATATCCGGACGAGTGCAAAGCATGGCATACATGAGACTACCCACTGTCGAAGAATAAGGCACCTTCTTCATGTATTCTCTTTCTTCATAAGACTTTGGAGAGTCTTTCTTAGAAAGAGTAATTCCAGACCTAGATGGTTGCCCACCTTTCTTAGAATCCTGCATTGCAAACCTCCTGAGAATTTTATCTATATAGCCGGACTGTGACAAAGCTATCATTTTGTTCTTCCTATCCCGAATGATCTGGATACCGAGAAAAAAATTAGCCTCACCTAAGTCCTTCATGTCAAACTGCTTGGTCAACCACAATTTGACCGATGACAACGCCCCAACGTCATTGCCAATTAGCAGAATGTCATCTACATAGAGCAGTAGAAAAACCACCTTCCCATCCTTTATGTGTTTGTAAACACATGGTTCATCCACATTTTGTGAGAACCCATAAGTCTGGATCACTTGACCAAATCTTATGTTCCAAGAACGGGATGCCTGATTAAGTCCATAAATTGACTTTCGCAGCTTGCAAACCTTCCCCTCTTGACCCGCGACCTTGAACCCGTCTGGTTGTTCCATATAAATGGACTCATCAAGATAGCCATTCAGAAAAGCCGTCTTGACATTTATCTGCCAAATCTCATAATCGAGAGCGGCAGCTATGGACAAGAGAATCTAGATGGACTTAAGCATGACTACAGACGAAAAGGTTTACTCATAATCGATTCCTTCCTTTGCGTATAACCCTTAGCTACCAGTCTAGCCTTAAAGGTTTCGACCTTTCCATCCACTCCTCTTTTCCTCTTGTAGATCCACTTACATCCTATAGGTTTTACCCCTTCGGGAAGATCCACAAGCTCCCAGACCTGATTAGTCTCCATAGACTTTATCTCTATGTTCATGGCCTCTGTCCAGAGTCTTGAATCAACATCCTCCATAGCTTCTGCGTAAGCAGAAGGATCCCTGTCATGTTCATCCGGTTCAGCCAAAAAGACCTCCCCATTGAACATATACCTTTCAGGTTGACACCCGATCCTCCCACTACGCCAAAGCCCCTGAGACTGTTGTTTAGGTTTGTTTGGTTTTTCTACACCGATCGGAATGGTTTCATTCGGAACCTCTGGAGTGAACAAATCACCGCTTAACTCCTCAAGCACCACTTTGCTTCGAGGTTTAAAGTCGTCCATGTAACTCTCCTCAAGGAAAGTTGCATTAGTTGAAACCACGACTTTATTTTCCTTAGGGTTATAAAAATAAGCCCCTTTAGTCCCTTTTGGATATCCTACAAACACGCAAACTTCCGAACGTGCTTCCAACTTATTCGGATCCTTAAACAGGACATGAGCTAGACATCCCCATATGCGAATATGGTTTAATGATGTCTTCCGTCTTGTCCACAACTCGTGAGGAGTTTTAGGGACCGATTTTGAAGGCACATTGTTCAAAAGATAACATGCGGTTTGTAGTTCATATCCCCAAAAGGATAAAGCCAATGATGAATAACTCATCATGGACCGAATCATGTCCAACAAAGTCCTATTCCTTCTCTCCGCTATGCCATTTTGCTGCGGAGTGGCCGGCGCAGTCAAATGAGATAAAATCCCATTCTCTAACAAGTGTCCCAAGAACTCATCAGAAAGGTATTCCCCACCTCGATCGGATCGAAGTGCCTTTATGGGTCTACCCAATTGATAAAAATGTCTTCAAAAACTTATTACATTTTTACTCCTTAGGGCATACATGTCTAACAATCTCCCACTTGCACTAAGTGAGTAAATATGACAAATCTTGCATCCCCATAGCTTCCACATGCTTCTCGAAGACTCTTCAAGTAAGTGTCTTCGTAAATGGATTAGCTAAATTGTCCTCTGACGTGATTTTGTACACCGTCACATGCCCACCCTCAATGAAGTCCTTTATCACATGACACTTCTGATCAAAATGCTTACTCTTCTTATGAAATCTTGGTTCCTTAGCTAGCTACCACCGCACTGTTATCACAGTACAGTGATACTGCCTTATCCATATTAAGAACTACCTTAAGATCCCCAAGGAACTTGCGGAGCCACACTGCTTCTTTCGAAGCACCTCTAGCTGCCACATACTCGGCCTCCATCATTGAATCCAAAGTACATTCTTGCTTAGCACTTCTCCAACTGATGGCACCGCCACCCAGAGTAAACACAAAACCTGAAGTTGATTTCCTAGAATCTTGATAGGAATGAAATTTTGAGTCAGTATATCCTAGAGGAGTTAGGTCCTCACCCGTATATACAAGCATATACCCTCGAGTCCTTCTCAGGTACTTGAAAATATGCTTTACTGCAACCCGATGCTTCGGTCCTAGATCCGCCTGAAATCGACTTACAACCTTGACCAGATAACTAATATCCGGTCGTGTACAAAGCATGGCATACATGAGACTACCCACTGTTGAAGCATAAGGCACCTTCTTCATGTATTCTCTTTCTTCATAAGACTTTGGAGAGTCTTTCTTAGAAAGAATAATTCCAGACCTAGATGGTTGCCCACCTTTCTTAGAATCCTGCATTACATACCTCCTGAGAATTTTATCTATGTAGCCGGCCTAGGACAAAGCTATCATTTTGTTCTTCCTATCCCGAAAGATCTGGATACCAAGAACAAAATTAGCCTCACCCAAGTCTTTCATGTCAAACTGCTTAGTCAACCATAATTTGACCGATGACAATGCCCCAATGTCATTGCCAATTAGCAGAATGTCATCTACATAGAGTAGTAGAAAAACCACCTTCCCATCCTTAATGTGTTTGTAAACACATGGTTCATCCACATTTTGTGAGAACCCATAAGTCTTGATCACCTGATCAAATCTTATGTTCCAAGAACGAGAAGCCTGCTTAAGTCTATAAATTAACTTCAGCAGCTTACAAACCTTACCCTCCTAACCCATGACCTTGAACCCGTCTGGTTGTTCCATATAAATGGACTCATCAAGATAGCCATTTAGAAAAGCCGTCTTGACATCCATTTGTCAAATCTCGTAGTCGAGAGCAGCAGCTATGGATAAGAGAATCTGAATGGACTTAAGCATGGCTACAGTCGAAAGCTTTCCTCATAATTGATTCTTTCCTTTTGCGTATAACCCTTAGTTACCAGTCTAGCCTTAAAGGTTTCGACCTTTCCATCCACTCCTCTTTTCCACTTGTAGATCGACTTACATCCTATGGGTTTTACCCCTTCGGGAAGATCCACAAGCTCCTAGACCTGATTAGTCTCCATAGACTTCATCTCTGTGTTCATGGCCACTGTCCAAAGTTTTGAATCAACATCCTCCATAGCTTCTGCGTAAGTATAAGGATCCCTATCATGTTCATCTGGTTCAGCCAAAAGAACTTTCCCATTGAACATACCTCTCAGGTTGACGCCCGATCCTCCCACTATGCCGAAGCCTCTGAGATTGTTGTTTAGGTTTGTTTGGTTTTTCTATACTGATCAGAATAGTTTCATTCGAAACCTCCAGAGTGATTGGATCACTCTTTAACTCCTCAAGCACCACTTTGCTTCGAGGTTTAAAGTCGTCCATGTAACTCTCCTCAAGGAAAGTTACATTAGTTGAAACCATGACTTTATTTTCTTTTGGGTTATAAAAATAACCCCCTTTAGTCCCTTTTGGATATCCTACAAACACGCAAACTTTCGAACATGCTTCTAACTTATTTGGATCCTTAAACAGGACATGAGCCAGACATCCCCATATGCGAATATGGTTTAAGGATGTCTTCCTACCAGTCTACAACTCATGAGGAGTTTTAGGGACCGATTTTGAAGACACATTGTTCAAAAGATAACATACAGTTTGTAGTGCATATCCCTAAAAGGATAAAGATAATGATGAATAACTCATCATGGACCTAACCATGTCCAACAAGTCCTATTTCTTCTCTCTGCTATGCCATTCTACTGCGGAGTGCTCGGCGCAGTCAAATGGGATAAAATCTCATTCTCTAAGAAGTGTCCCAAGAACTCATCAGAAAGGTATTCCCCACCTCGATCGGATAGAAGTGCCTTTATGGGTTTACCCAATTGCATTTCCACTTCAACCCGAAACTCCCTGAACTTGTCAAAAGTTTTGCTTTTATGGTGCATCAGGTACTCATACCCATATCTTGAGTAATCGTCAATAAAATTGACAAAGTACTCATGCCTTCCTCAGGGCTGGATGTTCATCGGTCTGTAAACATCACTATGCACAAGTTCTAGAACCCCTTCGGCCCTATGGCCCTTAGACCTGAATGGTCTTTTGGTCATTTTACCCTCCAAACAAGATTCACATTAAGGTATAGATTCCACCTTTAAGTGACTTAAAGGTCCATCCCTTACCAACCTTTGAATCCCATTTAGGTTAATATGACCAAGGCGCAAATGCCAAAGATAAGTCTTATTAGAGTGAGAAGTTTTAAGTCTTTTAGAGTTATTATCATTCATCTCAGTATTAAGCAATATTTCCATCTAAGGTTTGATAAAATACAGATTATTTTGCATCCATCTAGAACAGATAAACGATTTGTTTTTACGAATCACCACTTTATCATTAAAAGAAACCAAGTAGGAGTCTTTAAATAAACAAGATACAGAAATTAAATTTCTTTTAAATTTAGGAACATAAAAACAATCTCGCAAAAATAAATTCATATAATTATCAAAATAAAGATGGACAGTCTCTCACTGCTTCCGCTAAGACCAAGGATCTATCGCCATTCGAAGCGTAAAGTCTTCATGCAGCAGACTTCTCGTTTCTTTGAACCCCTTCAGAGAAACACAAACATGATTAGTTGCACCAGAATCTATAACCCAAATGTCACTAGATTCCTCAACCAAACAACTTTCTAAATACAGAATATCACACCTATCTCCTTCGGAAAGGAAGTCCTTGCAATGCTTCTTGATATGTCCAACCTTTCCACAGAAGAAGCACTTAAGCTTCTTTGGGTTCTTCTTCTTCTTCTTCTTGCTCTTGGTTGTAGCAGGAATAGAAGACTTCCCGTTCTTAGCCCGTTGCTTTTTTCCATTCCTAGAGTTGAGATTGGAAGGAGAAGCAGCTACCATGTTGACCTCACCACCCGCAGGAGACTCCCTGATCAGCACTTCGAACTCTTGTAACTGTTTCAACAGTTCTGTTAAGGTCATATCCCGTCTATTGCTTAAATTAAATATAGCTCCAAATGGAATAAATTCCTTAGACAGAGTCTCAAAGACCATAGTCATCTAAGTTTCAGCATCGATGTTGGCTCCATTGGTTTGAGCCTCAATGAGATAACCCATGACCAACATCATATGCCCCTTCACAGATGTCCCCGGCCACTGTCTATAGTTTAGAAGTTTTTGAAACGACCCTTGTCGCTTTGTTATGGCCTGGCCTCTAAACATATCCTCAAGATTATCCAAGATCTGCTTCACAGTCTCATAATCCTGATGTTGAGCCTACAGCACGTTATTCATGCTAGCCATAACATAGCAGCGGGCTTGATCATTAGTATCTTTCTAGCGATCATACGATTGTAATTGCTCATTACTTGAGTCTCCCGTAGGCTCGGGAGGACAAGGGGTTGTCAGTACATATTTCAGTTTCTCAAAGGACAAGACAATATCCAGGTTCTGTTTCCAATCATTATAGTTCTCACCGGTTAATAGGTTTTTGTCAATTATTGATGATAAAGCATTTTTTAGACATTTTTAATCTACAATAAAGAATCATATACCAAACATAAGCAAACATATAATAATAATTTAGTAAGATAACACAATCATATAAAAAAATACAAATGTGTTTATATGTCAAAACCTTGAAAATATCACAACCTTACAACGATAATTCCCAACTCAGAATTCAACAAGCTCCTAGGGGAGTCATGCCAAATTTAATTAGGAATATGGATCCCCTCCTAATTAATATTTACCATCCAGGACCCGTATGATCCAGCATATATTAATAATCATTTCTTTGGCCATTAATTTTATTAGCAGAGCTCCTAGGAGAGGTTAATAATAAAATCAACGTGAGTATATAACCATCATTCAACATTTTATCCATTATTTATAATCACCACTAGGGGTGTGCAACCATAAATCATGCTAAAATACCTTATCCTCTCAGAGATCCAGTCTGGTACATGATAGAAATCCCTTCCTAGGGGTCGAGACTACCATGTTCTGCCTATGGACTAACGATGGAGGCCTTAGGTTCTCTCTTTGAAAACCTTCTCCCATTCAATCTTTTGAAATCAAGGCTTTATTTTAAGGATATGCATGAACGGATTTAATATGAGCGGTACTCCCTATTCTATATGACATGTTATCAATTTACATGGCAAATCATATTATAATGCAAACAAGCAAAGCTACAAGCAAAATAATAAATAACTATAATATTATGGCTCCACCCTAGGGAATAGAAAACTAAGATTACAAGAGAATAATCGAGACATATTATTGATTCTTCATCCTTGAATCCTCAAGCTGTATCCTTCTTCATGTAATTTCCATCTTCAAGTCTTCAATCCCGTATGAATCGAATACTTCATTTTTCTGGTCATATCCAAATTTAATATTTCTCAAAATTGTCCCAAAAATAAAATTAAAACTGCACCTTTTTTGAAAAATTTTCAGCTCTTGGTCGGCAGGCCGATCTGGGTGATCGGCCTGCCGGTCATGCTCCATCGGCCTGTCGACCAGTGAAGATTGGCCTGCCGACTCATAAAAGTTTGGCCTGCCCCCAGAGCCACCTGATTTCTGCCCCACTAACGGCTTGTCAAACTAGAAGTCCAGCCTGTTGATCTGCGACCATCGGCCTGCCAAACTATGAGGTTCGACATGCCGACCGAGCAGAAATCTCCATTCCAAAAGATACAATTTTTGATGCAATTCATCAATTTTATTTTCAACAATTCAAAAACATAAATTAGAGACTCAGGAAATACTTGGGAATGCCATCATTCATTTTTAAGATCCGCCTTCTAGATCTGTCTTCTCAGAATGATTATTTAATTACAAAATTCTTACAAATTTAAAATTAAATAACAATTCCTTGACGAAGATGATAGTCGGCCATCTAATTACATGAAAAATCTAAATACACATTCTATCCTCTAAGGAACCATAACCGTCATAAATTAATTAATTGAGAAATAATTAAATAATGATTTATTTAACCATAATTAATTAATGAACATTCACCACATAATCCATGACAACATATAAAATATATAGAAACCTAGAGTACCAACTCTCTATAAAATTCAATTCAAGCATAGGAGATATTAAGATCACAAAATTTATACATATAACATAATCACAAACTCGTAAATTTATGTAACAATCATGGCTCTCATACCAATTGTTGAAGAAAAGAGTGCATAGCGAAATTTTAAAAATTTTACATCATAGTATTTTCTAAAACACAAGTTTGACATGCTATATGCATAAATTAACCAGATCTTACTAACCTTTGTGTGCCGAAGAACCCTCACAAAATGTGAAGAGAAGTAACATTCTAGAAAAGCCTCAACCAACTGGTCTCCTTTGCTATTCTCTATCCACGACCGGAGTGAGTGTGGGCTCACACGTACAGCTTTTCCACCAGGTGACTCTCCTTCTAACCATTCGAGAGAACCTAAAGCAAGTGTTCGTGATTTGTGAACCAAAGCTCTTAGAGAGTTTTTAGATTCTCACTAGCAGAGTATCACTCTTAATCTCTCAACTGATTTGAGTAACTCTTAAGAATTACTCCCTTTATATAGAGATTGGTCCTGGGGTCAGTCCTTATCAGATTAGGTCTCAAAAACTCGAAATAGAATCAAGTTCGGATCAATATCTGATAAGATCTGCATAGAAACGCGTGATCTTATCCTTCATTGATAGGCAGGCTGAACCACCTGATCGGCAGGCCGAACTGCCAAATAAAAAATCTCGCGAATCTTTTATTTTCCACCCGAGATTCTACAGGATAAAGTCTCAGTTTTAATTCAAATAACCCAATAGAGAAGTTATCTGATCAAAACAACTTTATCTAGATAATCTCTAAGAAAATAAATCAATTCCGAATAATTCAACAAGTTTATCTTGATCTAATTATCTAAAATTAAATCAACCTATAAACCGATAAGAATTATCCGATCCCAATAATTCAACAAGTTTATCTTAAATCAATTTTATCACAAAATTAATTCAACTGATAAACAGACATGAATTATTTGATTCTTCTAAATTTCAACTAATCTAATAAATCTGACATAAGTTACCAATTATTGGGAAAGCACGCCGTGTCATCACGGGATATCATGAGCTAGCAAAGGGGACCAAATGGACCTATGTAGTTCAAGCTCCCAATAATTATGAAAACCAATATCTTAGATATACAATTCATAATTATCAACTCCAACGCTACTCCACTAAAAGCTTGGAGCTATTGTTCGAAACAAAGTATGCAGCGGAATTTTAAAAATTTTTCCATCAGAGTAATTTTCAAAACACAAGTTTGACATGTTATATGTATAAATTAGACAGATCTTACTAACCTTTGTGTGAAGATCCTCCGCAACCTGTGTAGAGAAGTAACGTTCCAAAAGAATCTCAACCAACTGGTCTTCTTTGCTATTCTCTATCCACAACCGGAGTGAGTGTGGGCTCACACGTACAGCTCTTCCACCGGTGACTCTCCTTCCAACCAATAGAGAGAACCCAAAGCTAGTGCTCATGATTTGTGAACAAAAGCTCTCAAGGAGTTTTTAGTTGCTCACTAGAAGAGTATCACTATTAATCTCTCAAATTGATCTGAGTAAATCATGAGACTCACTCCCTTTATATAGCTATTGGTCATGGGGTCAGTCCATATCAGATTAGGTCTCAAAAACTCAAAACAGAATCAAGTTCGGATCAATATCTGATAAGATCCGCGTGAAAACGTGTAATCTTATCTACCGCTGATCGGCAAGCCGAACATTCTGATCTGCAGGCCGAACAGGTCATCCGACAGGCCGATCTCCCGAGAAAAAATCTCCGCAAATCTTTTATTTTCCACCTGAGACTCTAAAGGATAAAGTCTCAGTTTTGATTCAAATAACCCAATAGAAAAGTTATTTGATCAAAACAAACTTTATCAAGATAATCTCTAAGAAAATAAATCAATTCACAATAATTCTACAAGTTTATCTTGATCTAATTTGTCCAAAATTAAAACAACCGATAAACAGACAAGAATTATCTGATCGCAATAATTCAACAAGTTTATCTTGAACTAATTTCTTACATAATTAATTCAACCGATAAACAGACATGAATTATTTGATTCTTACAAATTTTAAACCAATCTGATAAATCTGACATAAGTCACCAATTATTGGAAAAGCACGCCGTGTTGTTACAGGTTTTTGTGGGCCAGCAAAGGGGACCAAAATGGACCTATAAAGTTCAAGCTCATGATAATTATGAAACCCAATATCCCAGATATACATTTCACAATTATCAACTCCAACGCTACTCCACTAAAAGCTTGGAGCTGCACTCTCAAACTTTATAGAATTACGCAGCTCGTGTAGCTAAGTCTCCATGACATATCAAAGTGTATCGTATCCCCATATGATAATCCATAATCGGCTTAAGGACAAGTTCTCTCTTACCTTCCTGATTATTTTTATCTTACGTTCCATTGTCTCACCATTAGAAAACTTACCATCCAAAGATAGTATACCATTCGGTTACACCTATGTATCCAAATGGTTAAGCACTCCAGTTTCCCAATTACAGGACAACGCATATAAGAAGATATCATCACTCCTAAAGAGGAGCTATGGATTCCATATCTATGAATAACTAGTCTACGCTATTAAAAGTCATGCCTCCAACGTACCGGCATGCATACCACTATAGAGATGTGGGAGTCACCCATTGGTATATCAAAAGACACAAGTCGAGACAACGGGCCCACTATTCATCTCAGGATTAAGATACAATACAAATGACTATCTAAAGTGAATCGATTTGCCAAGACAGAATTATTAATCCAAATCAATTCGCTTTATGTCCTGATCCAACACATCGTCACCTATGACAACGTGCCAATGTTTCTATTCACGGAGTCCAACTCCGATGGCCAAGACAAACCATCTCCCAAAAGGGATATAGACAACATAACAATCTTTACATGAATAAAGCGCCCAACTTTATTCCCTCGATTGCGGATCATATGTTTTAGACCATCACCTTAAGAATCGTGTCTACCGCATAATCATCCCATCATATGCCCAATTCTTAAGGTTCAGACTGACAGTCTCAGACTACTGTTTGCTTATCATACATTCAACAAATATGAACGTAAAGAGGACAAGATTTGGTATATATATAAATGAATAAATTCTTTATTGATAAAAAATGTCTCCAAAAACGTATTACATTCTTACTCCTTATGGCATACATGTCTAACAATCTCCCACTTGCACTAAGTGAGTAAATACAGCAAATTTCGCATCCCCATACCTTCCACATGCCTCTCGAAGACTCTCCCAGTAAGTGTCTTCGTAAATGGATCAGCTAAATTGTCCTCTGATGTGATCTTGCACACCGTGACATGCCCGCCCTCAACGAAGTCCTTTATCACGTGATACTTTCGATTAATATGCTTACTCTTCTTGTGAAATCTTGGTTCCTTAGCATTAGCTACCGCCGCACTGTTATCACGGTATAGTGATACCGCCTTATCCATACCAGGAACTACCTCAAGATCCCCAAGGAACTTACAGAGCCACACTGCTTCTTTCGAAGCATCACTAGCCGCCACATACTCGGCCTCTATCGTTGAATCCGAAGTGCAATCTTGCTTCGCACTTCTCCAACTGATGGCACTGCCACCCAGAGTAAACACAAACACTGAAGTCGATTTCCTAGAATCCAGACAGGATTGAAAATTCGAATCAGTTTATCCTAGAGGAGTTAAGTCCTCACATGAATACACAAGCATATACCCTCGAGTCCTTCTTAGGTACTTGAAAATATGCTTTACCACAAAACAATGGTTCGGTCCTGGATTCGCCTGAAATCGACTTACAATCCCGACCGCATAGCTAATATCCGGCCGTGTACAAAGTATGACATACATGAGACTACCAACTGTCGAAGCATAAGGCACCTTCTTCATGTATTCTCTATCTTCATAAGACTTTGGAGAGTCTTTCTTAGAAAGAGTAATTCCAGACCTAGATGGTTGCCCACCTTTCTTGGAATCCTGAATTGCAAACCTCCTGAGAATTTTATCTATGTAGTCGGCCTGTGACAAAGCTATCATTTTGTTCTTCCTATCCTGAAAGATCTGGATACTGAGAACAAAAATAGCCTCACCCAAGTCCTTCATGTCAAACTACTTGGTCAACCATAATTTGACCGACGACAACGCCCCAACGTCATTGCCAATTAGCAGAATGTCATCTACATAGAGCAGTAGAAAAACCACCTTCCCATCCTTAATGTGTTTATAAACACATGGTTCATCCACATTTTGTGAGAACCCATAAGTTTTGATCACTTGATCAAATCTTATGTTCCAAGAACGAGAAGCCTGCTTAAGTCCATAAATAGACTTTAGCAGGTTACAAACCTTACCCTCTTGACCCGCGACCTTGGACCCGTCTAGTTGCTCCATATAAATGGACTCATTAAGATAGCCATTCAAAAGAGCCGTCTTGACATCCATCTGCCAAATCTCGTAATCGAGAGCGACAGCTATGGAGAAGAGAATCCTGATGGACTTAAGCATGGCTACAGACGAAAAGGTTTCCTCATAATCGATTCCTTCCTTTTGCATATAACCCTTAGCTACCAGTCTAGCCTTAAAGGTTTTGACCTTTCCATCCACTCCTCTTTTCCACTTGTAGATCCACTTACACCCTATGGGTTTTACCCCTTCGGGAAGATCCATAAGCTCCCAGACCCGATCAGTGTCCTTAGACTTCATCTCTGTGTTCATGGCCTCTGTCCAGACTCTTGAATCAACATCCTCCATAGCTTCTGCGTAAGCATAAGGATCCCTGTCATGTTCATCCGGTTCAGCCAAGAAGACCTCCCCATTGAACATATACCTCTCAGGTTGACGCCCGATCCTCCCACTACGCCGAAGCCCCTGAGATTGTTGTTCAGGTTTGTTTGGTTTTTCTACACCGATCGGAATGGTTTCGTTCGAAACCTCCAGAGTGAACGGATCACCCCTTAACTCCTCAAGCACCACTTTGCTTCGAGGTTTAAAGTCGTCCATGTAACTCTCCTCAAGGAAAGTTGCATTAGTTGAAACCACGACTTTATTTTCCTTAGGGTTATAAAAATAACCCCCTTTAGTCCCTTTTGGATATCCTACAAACACGCAAACTTCCGAACGTGCATCCAACTTATTCAGATCCTTAAACAGGACATGAGTTGGACATCTCCATATGCGAATATGGTTTAAGGATGTCTTTCATCTTGTCCACAACTCGTGAAGAGTTTTAGGGACCGATTTTGAAGGCACATTGTTCAAAAGATAACATGCGGATTGTAGTGCATATCCCCAAAAGGATAAAGGCAATGATGAATAACTCATCATGGACCGAATCATGTCCAACAAAGTCCTATTCCTTCTCTCAGCTATGCCATTCTGCTACGGAGTGCCCGGCGTAGTCAAATGGGATAAAATCCCATTTTCTAACAAGTGTCCCAAGAACTCATCAAAAAGGTATTCCCCACCTCGATCAGATCGAAGTGCGTTTATGGGTCTATCCAATTGCTTTTCCACTTCAAGCCCGAACTCTCTGAACTAATCATAAGTTTCACGTTTGTGGTGCATTAGGTACACATACCCATATCTTGAGTAATCGTCAATAAAAGTGACGAAGTACTCATACCCTCCTCGTGCCCGGATGTTCATTGGTCCGCAAACATCACTATGCACAAGTTCTAGAACCCCTTCGGCCCTATTGCCCTTAGACCCGTATGGTCTTTTGGTCATTTTACCTTCCAAACAAGATTCACATTGAGGTGTAGATTCCACCTTTAAGTGACTTAAAGGTCTATCCCTTACCAACCTTTGAATCCTATTCAGGTTAATATGGCCAAGGCACAAATGCCAAAGATAAGTCTTATTAGAGTGAGAAGTTGTAAGTCTTTTTGAGTCATTATCATTTATCTCAGCATTAAGCAATAAGTCCATCTTAGTTTTGATAAAATATAGATTAGTTTGTATCCATCCAGAACAGATAAAAGATTTGTTTCTACAAATCACCACTTTTTCATTAAAAGATACCACGTAGGAGTCTTTAAATAAAGAAGATGCAGAAATTAAATTCCTTTTAAATTTAGGAACATAAAAACAATCTCGCAAAATTAAATTCCTATAATTATCAAAATAAAGATGGACATCCCCCACTGCTTCCGCTGAGACCAAGGATCCATCGCCCATCTGAAGCGTTAAGTCTTCACGAAGTAGACTTCTCGTTTGTTTGAATTCTTGTAGAGAAACACAAACATGATTAGTTGCACCGGAATCTATGACCCAGATGTCACTGGATTCCTCAACCAAACAAGTTTCTAAATATAGAAGATCACACCTACCTCCCTTGGAAAGGAAGTCCTTGCAATGCTTCTTTATATGCCCGACCTTACCACAGAAGAAGCACTTAAGCTTCTTTGGGTTCTTCTTCTTCTTCTTCTTGATCTTGGTAGCAGCAGGAATAGAAGACTTCCCACTCTTGGCCTGTTGCTTCTTTCCATTTCCAGAGTTAGGATTGGAACCAGAAGCAACTACCATATTGGCCTCACCACCAGCAGGAGACTCCTGTAACTGTTTCATCAGTTCTGTCAAGGTCATATCCCGTCTATTACTTAAATTAAAAGTGGCTTGAAATAGAATAAATTCCTTAGACAGAGTCTCAAAGACCATAGTCATCTTAGTTTCAGCATCGATGTCGGCTCCATTGGTTTGAGCCTCAGCGAGGTAACCCATGACCAACATCATATGCTCCTTTATAGATGTCCCCGGTCTCTGTCTACAGTTTAAGAGTTTCCAAAGCGCCCCTTGCAGCTTTGTTATGGCCTGGCCTCCAAACATGTCCTCAAGATTATCCAAGATCTGCTTCGCAATCTCATAATCCTGATGTTGAAACTACAGCACATTGTTCATGCTAGCCATAACATAGCAGCGGGCCTGATCATTAGCATCTTTCCAGCGGTCGTACGCTTGGAATTGCTCATTACTTGAGTCTCCCATAGGCTCGGGAGGACAAGGAGTTGTCAGAACATATTTCAGTTTCTCAAAGGATAGGACGATGTCCAGGTTTCGTTTCCAATCGTTATAGTTCTCACCGGTTAATTGGTTTTTGTCAAGTATCGATGATAAAGCATTTTTAGACATTTTCAATCTACAATAAAGAATAATATACCAAACATAAGCAAACATATATAATAATTTAGTAAGATAACACAATCATGTAAAATCATACAAATGTGTTTATGTGTCAAAACCTTGAAAATATCACAACCTTACAACGATAATTCCCAACTCAGAATTCAACAAGCTCCTAGGGGAGTCATGCCAAATTCAATCAGGAACACGGATCCCCTCTTGATTAATATATGCCATCCAGGACCCGTATGATCCAGCATATACTAATAATCGTTTCTTTGGCCATTAATTTTATTAACAGAGCTCCTAGGGGAGGTTAATAATAAAATTAACGTGAGTGTATAACCACCATTTCAATATTTTATCCATGATTTATAATCACCACCTAGGGGTGTGCAACCATAAATCATACTAAAATACCTTATCCTTTCAGAGATCCAATCTCGTACATGATAGAAATCCCTTCCTAGGGGTCGGGACCACCATGTTCTTCCTATGGACCAACGATGGAGGCCTTAGGTCCTCTCTTCGAAAACCTTCTCCCACTCAATCTTTTGAAGTCAAGGTTTTTTTTTTAAAATTATGCATGAACAATTTTAATATGAGCGGCACTCCCTATCCTATATGACATGTTATCAATATACATGGTAAATCATATTATAATGCAGACAAGCAAAGCAATGAAGCAAAGCTGCAAGCAATATAATAATAACCGTAATATTATGGTTCCACCCTACAGAATAGAAAACTAAGATTACAAGAGAATAATCGAGACATTTATCGATTCTTCATCCTTGAATCCTCAAGTTGTATCCTTCTTCATGTAATATCCATCTTCAAGTCTTCAATCCCGTATGAATTGAATACTTCATATTTCCAGTCATATCCAAATTTAATGTTTCTCAGAATCGTCCCAAAAATAAAATTAAAACTACATCGGAAAAATCACACCTTTTTTGGACATTTGGCAGCTCTCGATCTGCAGGCCGATCTGGGTGATCGGCCTGCCGGTCATGAAGGTTCGGCCTGCCAAACATGAAGGTTCGGCTTGCCGGTAAAGCACCAAAATTTTTGCCCTACTATCGGCCTACCGGACCACACCTCCGGCCTACCGATCTGTGACCTTCGGCCTGTCGAACTATGAGGTTCGGCATGCCGACTGAGCAGAACACATTCATTCCAAAAAATACAATCTTAATGCAATTCATCAATTTTATTTTCAACAATTCAAAAACATAAAATTAGAGACTCAAGAAATACCTGGGAACGCCATCATCAATCTTCTAGATCCGACTTCTCGATCCACCTTCTCCGAATAATTATTTAATTACAAAATTCTTACAAATTAAAAATTAAATAACAATTCCTAGATGGAGATGATGGTCTGCCATCTAATTACATGAAAAACCTAGGTACACATTCTAACCTCTAAGGAACCATAACCGGTATGAATTAATTAATAAATAATTAAACAATGATTTAATCAACCATAATTAATTATTAAACATTCACCACAAAATCCATGATAACATTTATATTATATAGAAACCTAGAGTGCCATCTCTCTATAAATTTCAATTCAAGCATAGAAGAGATTAAGATCACAAAATTTATGCATATAACATGATCACAAACTTGCAAATTTATGTAAAAACTTCGGCTCTGATACCAATTGTTGGAAACAAAGTGCGCAGCAGAATTTAAAAAAATTTTCCATTAGAGTAATTTTCAAAACACAAGTTTGACATGTTATATGTATAAATTAGACAGATCTTACTAACCTTTGTGTGAAGATCCTCCGCAACCTGTGTAGAGAAGTAACGTTCCGAAAGAACCTCAACCTACTGGTCTTCTTTGCTATTCTCTATCCACAACCGGAGTGAGTGTGGGCTCACACGTACAGCTCTTCCACCGGTGACTCCTTACAACCAATAGAGAGAACCCAAAGCTAGTACTCGTGATTTGTGAACAAAAGCTCTCAGGGAATTTTTAGATGCTCACTAGAAGAGTATCACTCTTAATCTCTCAAATTGAGCTGAGTAAATCATGAGACTCACTCCCTTTATATAGCTATTGGTCCTGGGGTCAGTCCATATCAGATTAGGTCTCAAAAACTTGAAACAGAATCAAGTTCGGATCAATATCTGATAAGATCCACGTGAAAACGCGTAATCTTATCTACCGCTGATCGGCAACCTGAACATTCTGATTTGCAGGCCGAACAGGCCAGTTCGACAGGCCGAACACGTCATCCGACAGGCCGATCTCCCGAGAAAAAATCTCCGCGAATCTTTTATTTTCCACCCAAGATTCTAAAGGATAAAGTCTCAGTTTTGATTCAAATAACCCAATAGAGAAGTTATCTGATCAAAACAAACTTTATCAAGATAATCTCTAAGAAAATAAATCAATTCACAATAATTCTACAAGTTTATCTTGATCTAATCTGTCCAAAATTAAAACAACCGATAAACAGACAAGAATTATCTGATCGCAATAATTCAACAAGTTTATCTTGAACTAATTTCTTACATAATTAATTCAACTGATAAACAGAAATGAATTATTTGATTCTTACAAATTTTAAACCAATCTGATAAATCTGACATAAGTCACCAATTATTGGAAAAGCACGCCGTGTCGTTACAGGACTTTGTGAGCTAGCAAAGGGGACCAAAATGGACCTATAAAGTTCAAGCTCATGATAATTATGAAACCCAATATCCCAGATATACATTTCACAATTATCAACTCCAACGCTACTCCACTAAAAGCTTGGAGCTGCACTCTCAAACTTTATAGAATTACGAAGCTCGTGTAGCTAAGTCTCCATGACATATCAAAGTGTATCGTATCCCCATATGATAATCCATAATCGGCTTAAGGACAAGTTCTGTCTTACCTTCTCGATTATTTTTATCTTACGTTCCATTGTCTCACCATTAGAAAACTTACCATCCAAAGATAGTATACCATTCGGTTACACCTATGTATCCAAATGGTTGAGCGCTCTAGTTTTCCAATTACAGGACAACGTATATAAGAGGATATCATTACTCCTAAAGAGGAGCTATGGATTCCATATCTATGAATAACAAGTCTACGCTATCAAGAGTCATGCCTCCAATGCACCAGCATGCATGCCACTATAGAGATGTGGGAGTCACCCATTGGTACATCAAAAGACACAAGTCGAGACAACAGGCCCACTATTCATCTCAGGATTAAGATACAATACAAATGACTATCTAAAGTGAATCGATTTGCCAAGACAGAATTATTAATCCAAATCAATTCGCTTTATGTCCCGATCCAACACATCATCACCTATGACAACGTGCCAATGTTTCTATTCACGGTGTCCAACTCCGATGGCCAAGACAAACCATCTCCTAAAAGGGATATAGACAACATAACAATCTTTACATGAATAAAGCACCCAACTTTATTCCCTTGATTGCGGATCATATGTTTTAGACCATCACCTTAAGAATCGTGTCTACCGCATAATCATCCCATCATATGCCCAATTCTTAAGGTTCAGACTGACAGTCTCAGACTACTGTTTGCTTATCATACATTCAACATATATGAACGTAAAGAGGACAAGATTTGGTATATATATAAATGAATAAATTCTTTATTGATAAAAAATGTCTCCAAAAACGTATTACATTTTTACTCCTTATGGCATACATGTCTAACAGCTGTACTCTCGAACTACATAGAATTACGAAGCTCATATAGCTAAGTCTCTGTGACATATCATAGTGTATCACATCCCTATATAATATTCCATAATCAGCTTAAGGACTAGTTCTATCTTACCTTCTCGATTATTTTTATCTTACGTTCCATTATCTCACCATCAGAAAACTTACCATCCAAAGATAGTATAATATTAGAAAAATAAGAGCGAAAAATGAATACTGCTCTATGGTTGGCCAAGTCGGATATAGAGAGCTTGAGCAATCCTTGGTACGTTAATATTTTACTCATATTACATATATCAATTATTCTATCATTACTATGTTACTAACATAGTGTAACATAGTTTGCAAAGATGGGCGTGCTACCAACATCGAAGGAGTTGCGGGTAAAATCACGTCAAGGTCCCGATAGCCAGTTTAAAAATCCAAAAGTAGCAGAAATTAGAAACTTGATTGTAAGTTTACTAAACATGAACAATTAATTTGTAATTTAATACCAGATGAAGGATTGCTTGAATAACATGGTTATGTTGTTGTTTTACAGGATGAATACACAATGCAACAAAGTCAAGGGAGCTTCCAATCGGTCAATAATGATGACATTCTGATGAGGGCACTAGGGAAACCAGAACATTTAGGATGTGTTTGTGGTCAATCGAAGCATGTGAAGTAGTCTCAATACTTCGACCTCTAATCAGGTACTTCAAAATTGAATAGCCAAATGTCAAAGATGCAGATGGAGATTGCAGAACTATGAGGTCTTGTGACCAAGCTCATTTCCCAAGGACATGCCAAGTCCGCGGATGATAGCATCTCACAATACAACAGCTTCAAAGCTAGTTGTAACCCTCCCAATAATGTAGTAGAAGCTCCAGAAGCTCGAGAAGTCCAATTATCACCTCCTCGTCAAGAGCCTGAACAATGCAGGCTCTTTGTTGGGGATAGAATTAATGGTGGGTGTGCACTTATTACGCTTGGGAAGGTGTGGATGGAGAGTCTTTCAAATGATACAGTTCATGGACAACTATTAGAGGAAGAGAACGTACACGTTAGCATCACTACCATCAGAGTTAGAATAGCTGAATTGCCTATTCTAACACTTGAAGCAACAACTGTGGGTGAAGCAATTGGAAGCTTCGTCACATGGCCGAAGTGGTTAGCTGAAGTCATCGCATTGATGAAGGTGAGTCGAGCGCCTAGCCATGTTCCACAAGATCTAAGCGAAAAGAAACAACAAAAATGGAAAAGCTCTACAAAAGCAAGAGAATCACAACGTAAGGTAGAACAAGAACAAGAACAAACTGTTGCTAATGAGCAACTGCCTGCATTTAACTTCACTTCAATACCTCAAGAATTTACGTAGTTGGCTCTATACACACATTCTTTCATGCACGATGGGTCAACGATTCAGTGCTCGATACCGGTAAATGTCACTGGCAATTAATTGCCTATCTATGTAAGGTATGAAGACGTTTACTACTTCATCAACTTTGATAAAATTAGCGCGAACTGTATCCTGGTATACCTCAGGTAATAACTCCATCCTTATTTCATATTTTTCAAATATAGGTAGAGTGCTTTTAAATAATTGACTGTATTGTTTTTTATTGTAGTTTTTGGCGGAATATTGTGAACTTCATGGCTTGGCGTAAAATTTCAGCTTCATATCTCTGGCCATTTTTTCAAGTACTGTAAGAGACCTACAGAGTGATCGTAGAGAGTGTGTCACATTACTCCTCCACCTATTAGCTTAAGCACTGAGGGGGAAATTATTTTTCCTGCCGTACAATGTTGGAGAACATTGGATGTTGGGACTTATTTCGCGATGGGAGGACCAAACATATTGGTTTGACCCCCTTGGACACCCACCACGGGAGGATTTCTTATCAGTAACGAGATTATAAGTATTAATGTTCTCTTATAAAATTAACTATTTTTAGTCCCACATAATTATATCATCTATTAATTCATTTAACAATAACACATTGTTAGGGCGCTTAACGATTGGACGCTTCAAGCAGGAAGTGGTGTCACAAACCAACCGAACGGAACACTATATTCCAAAAGTAAGTGTCCTAGACAACAAGGAAACATAGAATGTGGTTTTTTTATTCTACGTTTCATGCGGGATATAATTACAAGTGGTATACAAGCCTTAGGAAAAAAAAAATTTATATACTTACGGATATACATGAAGTTAGATTAGAGTGGGTACAATTTGTAAAGAGGTATGTGCTCTTTAGATAGATAGATGGAGATAGTAGATAAACAATGGCTCAAAATAGCTCAAATGTAAATGATCTTGTAAATTCCTTATAATTTCAATATACACCAATTTTGTATGTAATTAGGGCCTTGCTGTAATGGATAACACACGGGGGGCCATCCCGTGGGAAATCAAAAATTTCCAGGGATTTCTTTTTAGGATAATTCAAATTTTCCATGACAGTTTTTTGAAAATCCGTCGTGGAAGCTTCTGATTCCATGGCGGTTTCATGAAAAATCGTCGTGGAAACCTAATTTCCATGACGGTTTCATAAAAAACCATCATGGAAACCCTAGTTTCCATGATTGTTTTCATGAAACTGTCGTGAAAACCGTAGTTTCCATGACGGTTTTCACGACAGTTTCTTGAAAAACCGTCGTGGAAACATTAGTTTGTATGACGGTTTTTTGAAAAACCATCGTGGAAAATAACTACATAAACCCCTTTCCTGCGCCAATTTTTCTATTACACGATGGTAAAAAACCGTGGTGAAAACTTGATGTTGTACCACAACTGAAGTTTTCATGACGGTCAAAAAACCGTCGTGAAATTTTTCCACGAAAGTTATAAATCTTGGTGGAATCCACAGTTTGTAGTAGTGTAGTATTTTTCTCCATGTAATGTCTGTCTTCAATTTCAATCTCATATAAATCAAACTTTATTCTCTAGTTATCATAAAATCTCATTTGTTTTCCTTAAAATTGTTGCATAATAGAAAAACCTCACAAAAATAATAGAATATGACTTTCTGTCGCCTCATGATCGACTGCCCATGTACATCGCAGTCGACTGCACCGTCGCAGTCCAAAATTCATGAAGCCTTGTCTTCATTATTTTTGTAGTTTTAATTTTAACAACAATTTAAAAAAAAAAACTCACGAAAATTTTATAAACATGAAAAATAATAGCCCAGCAATCAATTCCATCTTCTGATCCATCTTGTCTTAGAATAATTATTTTAATACAAATTTACAAACCAAAATTAAAATAATAAATCCTAGACAGTGATGATAGTCTGCCATCCAATTACATAAAAACTTATATACACATTCTAACCTCTAAGGAACCATGACCAGTAAAATTAATTAATTAATATTATAATTAAAACAAAATTTAATCAACAATAATTAATTAATAAATAGTCACTATATAATCTCATAACAACATATAATTGTATAGAAACCCTGAAATGCCAACACTCTAAAAAATATAATTCAATCATAGGAGAGATTAAGATCACATAATTTATATACATTGCATGATCACAAACCTGTAAAACCTTCGTAAAACCATGGCTCTCGTATCAATTGTAGGAAAACAATTACGTAGCGGATTTTAAAAAATTTTTAATTAAAACATTTTTTCAAAAAGGTTGGACATGCTATGTGTATAAATTAATAAAAGATCTTAGTTGACTAGATAACTGTAGGAACTACAACTAGAGAAATCTATTGGAATACCCTCAACCAACTGGTCTTCGTTGCTATTCTCTTTCCATGATCAGAATATGGGTGGTTGCATGTCATTCAATGTTTTCTCAGGTGACCTCTCCTTCCAACAATAAGAGAAAACCTATAGCTAAAGTTTGGGATGTTGTACGATAGCCTTATAAGAGTTTGAGAGTTTCTCTCTCTAGATTACTCTCTCTAAATTTCTCAAGTGATCTAAGAAACAATAGAAAATAGTTCTCTTTATATAGTGGTTGGATTGGGCTAGTCTTTATTAGATTTAGCCTCAAAATTTGAGTTTGGATTAACTTTCTAAGTAAAACGCGTAAAGCACACTAATTGCTGGCACGGCACGGTCTGGTCAATCTTCCTACAATAGGTCCCAGTCGAACGGTCCATTGTGGCAGCATTCTTATGATGTGTTTTTAGCTCCTAAGATTTATCCTATTAATTTAAACCATACCTAATAGATAAATTCTAATTTATTTGACCTGGGTATCCTTTATAGAGCCTCAATTTTAATTCAAAGAACTCAATAGATAAGTCATCTGATTAAAACAATCCCATAAATATAATCCCATACAAATAAAACCTATTTTAAATAGTTCAACATGTTTATCTTCAATTAATTAATAAAATTAATTCAACCAATAAACTAATATGAATTATTAAATCCAATTTATCAAATTTTAGCTAATCTAATAAATAACATAAGTTACCAATCTATAGGAAAAACATGTTGTATCATTAAAGGAAATATTATATGCTAGCAAAGGGGACCTACTAGATATATATAGATTAAGATCTTACAATTATTAAAATAACATATCAACGATACATATATTTTATGATTACCAACTCTAAAGCTATTTCACTAAAAACTTTGAGCAGTATTCTTGAACTATATAGAATTACAAAACTCCAATAAGTTTATTGTCCACGACATATCGTAATGTGTAACATCCACATAGGATATTCATAATCAGCTTAAAGGATAAATTCTCTCGATTATTTTTATTTTTTGTTCCATTATCTCGCTATTGGAATACTTAATATTCATAAATAGTATACTATTTTGTTACACCTATATATCCAAATGGTTGAGCGCTCCAGGTTTTCAATTATAGAATAATGCTTATAAGAAAATATTATTCTCTATAAATGAGCTATGGATTTCATATCGATTAATAATGAGTTTACATCAATCAAGAGTCATGTCTCCAACATACCAGCATGTGTACCAACGTACCAAAAAAATTCATCTTTAGTCCTGATCCAACATAGCGTCACCTATAACAATATACCAATGTTTCTACTCATGGAATCCAACTTCAATGACCGAGACAAGTCATCTCCCATTAGGGATGTAGACAAGATACTAATCTTAATATGAATAAAGCACCCAACATTATTCCTTCAATTGTGGACCTTATCATTTAGACTATCACCTTTAAGGTTCATTCTTCCGCATAATTTATTCATCATATGCACAATCTTAAAGATTTAGATTGACAATCTTAAACTTTTGTTTGCTTATCATATATCCAACATAAATAAACATAAAGAGGACAACATTTGATATATGAAATACATAATAAAATCTTTTATTGATTAAATGTCTCAAAAAAACTATTACATTATTTAATCCTTAGGGCACCTTGCATAACAACAATAGTGTTTGTTTTTAAGATAAGTATGAGTTGAAAACAATATAAGTTTACCTTTCAAAGGGATATTCCATCGTGCATGCACTGGACCAGTCAACTTTACTTCATAAGGTAAGTGTACTGGTAGATGAACATAAAAAGGGTAACATTTGATATGTGAAATAAATAATAAAATCTTTTATTGATAACATGTCTCAAAAAACTATTACATCATTTAATCCTTAGGGCACCTTGTCTAACAGCAATAGTGTTTATCTTTATGATAAGTATGAGTTGAAAACAATATAAGTTTACCTTTCAAATGGATATATTCATCGTGAGTGCACTAGACCAGTCAACTTTACTTCGTAAGGTAAGTGTACTACTACATGAACCATTGCATCAAGAAATGACAAAGGGAAAATAGATTCAAGATTACATAAGCACTTGATAATCCCTTTTTCCAATGTATCAAGGTCTACAACATAAAATGTTCTTGCATATAACTTTTGAAAAAACAAAGATAGCTCAAAAATTGCAACAAGCACTTCTTTTTTCAAATAAGGCTTTAATCCAGCTGTATGTAGATGTTGTAACAAAACATGACAATCATGGTTTTCAAATCAGATATCGTCCCTTCACTTATGTTCATATTTTTCAAAATCTGTGCAGTATAACCATCTAGAAACTTGACCGAAATTAACTACTCGTAAAATTTCTTTTTTCTTCTAATTATATTGTGTAACATGTTGAAGAACTAAAAAGCTTATAACCTTTTTTTTGTAAGTACAATTCTTTATGTATGTTCATGTTAGCCAAGTCAAGTTGGGCCTTGTCTGTTTCCTTTGACTTACTATCTATGCATAAAATGTTAAAAAAATAGTACGCAGCAGAATTTTAAAAATTTTATACTAGAGTATTTTCCAAAACACAAGTTTGACATGCTATATGCATAAATTAACTAGATCTTACTAACCTCTGTGTGCCAAAAAGCTCCTGCAATCAATGAAGAGATGTAACATTCTAGAAGGACCTCAACAAATTGGCCTTCTTTGCTATTCTCTATCCACGATTGGAGTGAGTGTGGGCTCACACGTACAACTCTTCATTCAGGTGACTCTCCTTCCAACCAATTGAGAGAACCCAAAGCTAGTGTTCGTAATTTGTGAACAAGGGCTCTCATGGAGTTTCTAGATTCTCACTAGTAGAGTATCACTCTTAATCTCTCAATTGATCTAAATAACTTATGAGACTCACTCCTTATTTATAGAGGTTGGATCTAGGGTCAGTCCTTATCAGATAAGGTCTCAAAAATTTGAATCAAAATCAAATTAGGAACAATATCTGATAAAATCCACGTGAAAACGTGTGATCTTTTTTTCGTGCATAGCCAAGCAGATCTGTCTAATAGATAGGCTGAATTTGCCCCATCGGCAGGCCGAACTTGAGGATTGGCATGCCGAACTGCCGAAAAAAAATCTCAGCGAATCTTTTATTTTTCACCCGAGATTCTATAGGATAATGTCTCAGTTTTAATTCAAATAACCCAATAAAAAGTTATCTAATTAAAACAACTTTACCTAGATAATCTCTAGGAAAATAAATGAATTCCTAATAATTCTACAAGTTTATCTTAATTTAATTTATTCAAAATTAAATCAACTAATAAACAGACAAGAATTATCCGATCCCAATAATTCAACAAGTTTATCTTGAATTAATTTTGTCATTTTGTCACCAAATTAATTCAACCGATAAATAGACATGAATTATTTGATTCTTTCGAATTTCAACCAATCTAATAAATTTGACATAAGTCACCAATTATTGAAAAAGCATGCCATATCGTTACAGGATTTTGTGAGCCAGGAAAAGGGACAAAATGGACCTATATAGTTTAAGCTCTCAATAATTATGAAACCCAATATCCCAGATATAGATTTCATAATTATCAACTCCAACACTACTCCACTAAAAGCTTGGAGCTGCACTCATGAACTATATAGAATTACGAAGCCTGTATAGCTAAGCCTCCATAACATATCATCTTGTATCGTATCCCCATGGGATTATCCATAACCGGCTTAAGGATAAGTTCTATCTTACCTTTTTGATTATTTTTATCTTACGTTCCATTATCTCACCATCGGAAAACATACTATCTAAAGACGGTATACCATTTGGTTACACCTATGTATCCAAATGCTTGATCGCTTCAGTTTTTCAATTACAAGATAGCGTATATAAGAGGATATCATTACTCCTAAAGAGGAGCTATGGATTCTATATCTATGAATAATAGGTCTACGTATCAAGAGTCATGCCTCCAACGTAACGGCATGCATACCACTATTAAAATATGGGTGTCACCCTTTGGTACATCAAAAGACACAAGTCAAGACAACGAGCCCACTATTCATTTCAAGATTAAAATACAATATAAATGATTATCTAAAGTGAATCGATTTGATGGGACATAATTATTAATCCAAATCAATTTACTTTAAGTCCAGATCCAACATTTCATCACCTCTGACAATGTGCCAGTGTTTCTATTCATGGAGTCCACCTCCGATGGTCAAGACATATTATCTCCCAATAGGGATATAGACAACATAACAATCTTTATATGAATAAAGCTTGGAGCTGCACTCTCGAACTACATAGAATTATCAACTCCAATGCTACTCCACTAAAAGCTTAGAGCTGCACTCTGGAACTACATAGAATTACAAAGCCTGTATAGCTAAGTCTCCATGACATATCATAATGTATTGTATCCCCACATGATAATTCATAATCGGCTTAAGGACTAGTTTTGCCTTACATTCTCGATTATTTTTATCTTACGTTCCATCATCTCACCATTAGAAAACTTACCATCCAAAGACAGTATACCATTCGGTTACACCTATGTATCCAAATGGTTGAACGCTCTAGTTTTCCAATTACAGGATAACGCATATAAGAGGATATCATTACCCTAAAGAGGAGCTATGGATTCCATATCTATGAATAACAAGTCTACGCAATCAAGAGTCATGCCACTAACGTACCAGCATGCATACCACTACTAAGATATGGTTGTCACCCTTTGGTACATCAAAAGACACAAGTCAAGACAGTGGGCCCACTATTCATCTCAGGATTAAGATACAACACAAATGATTGTCTAAAGTGAATCGATTAGCCAAGATAGAATTATTAATCTAATTCAATTCACTTTATGTCCCGATCCAACATATCGTCACCTAAGACAACGTGCCAATGTTTCTATTCATGAAGTCCACCTCCGATGGTCAAGACAAACCATCTCCCAAAAGGGATATAGACAACATAACAATCTTTGCATGAATAAAGCGCCGAACATTATTCCCTCGATTGCGGATCGTATGATTTAGACCATCACCTTAAGAATCATGTCTTCCACATAATCCGTCCATCATATGCCCAATTCTTAAGGTTTAGACTGACAATCTTAGACTATTAATTGCTTAACATGCATTCAACAAATATGAATGTAAAGAGGACAAGATTTGGTATATAATAATGAATAAATTCTTTATTGATAAAAATGTCTCCAAAAACTTATTACATTTTTACTCCTTAGAGTATACATGTCTAACACCCATAAGTCATGATCACCTAATCAAATCTTATGTTCCAAGAACGGGAAGCTTCCTTAAGTCCATAAATTGTCTTTAGCATCTTACAAACCTTACCCTCTTGACCCTTAACCTTGAACCCGTCTGGTTGTTCCATATAAATGGACTCATCTAGAAAGCTATTTAGAAAAGTCGTCTTGACATCCATCTGTCAAATCTCATAGTCTAGAGCGACAACTATGGATAAGAGAATCCGGATAGATTTAAGCATGGCTATAGGCGAAAAGGTTTGCTCATAATCTATTCCTTCCTTTTGTGTATAACCCTTAGCTACCAGTCTAGCCTTAAAGGTTTTGACCTTTCCATCTACACCTCTTTTCCTCTTGTAGATCCACTTGCACTCTATGGGTTTTACACCTTCCAAAAGATCGACAAAGTCCCAAACCTAATTAGTCTCTATAGACTTCATCTCTATGTTCATAGCCTCTGTTTAGAGTTTTGAATCAACATCCTCCATAGCCTCTGCGTAAGTATAAGGATCCTTGTCATGTTCATCCAGTTCAGCCACCAAGGCCACCCCATTAAACATATACCCCTCGGGTTAATGCCTGATCCTTCCACCATGCTCAAGCACCTTAAGTTGTTGTTCAGGTTCGTTTGGTTTTTCTACACTAATCGGAATGGTTTTATTTGGAACCTCCAGAGTGATTGGATCACTCCTTAACTCCTCAAGCACCACTTTGCTTCAAGGTTTAAAGTTGTCCATGCAACTCTCCTTAGGGAAAGTTGCATTAGTTGAAACCACGACTTTATTTTCCTTTAGGTTATAGAAATAACCCCCTTTAGTCCCCTTTGGAAATCCTACAAACACACAAACTTCTGAATGTGCTTCGAACTTATTCGTATCCTTAAATAGGACATGATACGGACATCCCTATATGCGAATATGGTTTAAGGATGTCTTCCTGCCCGTCCACAACACGTGAGGAGTTTTAGGGACCGATTTTGAAGGCACATTGTTCAAAAGATAACATGTGGTTTATAGTGTATATCCCCAAAAGGATAAAGGCAATGACAAATAACTTATCACGGACCTTACTATATCTAATAAAGTCTTATTCCTTCTCTTCGCTACGCCATTCTACTTCATAGTGCCTGGCGCAATCAAATGGGATAAAATCTCATTCTTTAATAAGTGTCCTAGAAACTCATCAGAAAGGTATTCTCCACCTCGATCGGATCGAAGCACTTTTATGGGCATACCCAATTGCTTTTCCACTTCAGAGCTAACTTGTCAAAAGTTTCGGCTTTGTGGTGCATTAGGTACACATGCCCATACCTTGAGTAATCGTCAATAAAAGTGACAAAGTACTCATACCCTCCTCGTGCTCGGATGTTCATCGGTCCACAAACATCACTATGCACAAGTTCTAGAACCCCTTCGGCCCTATTGCCCTTAAAACTGAATGGTCTTTTGGTCATTTTGCCCTCCAAACAAGATTCACATTTAGGTATAGATTCCAACTTTAAGTGACTTAAAGTTCTATCTCTTACCAACCTTTGAATCCTATTCAGGTTAATATGACCAAGGCGCAAATGCCAAAGATAAGTCTTATTAGAGTGAGAAGTTTTAAGTCTTTTAGAGTTATTATCATTCATCTCAGCATTAAGCCAGCAAGTCCATCTTAGGTTTGATAAAATATAGATTATTTTGCATCCATCTAGAACAGATAAAAGATTTGCTTTTACAAATCACCACTTTATTATTAAAAGAAACCAAATAGGAGTCTTTAAATAAACAAGCTACAGAAATTAAATTCCTTTTAAATTTAGGAACATAAAAACAATCTCGTAAAATTAAACTCTTATAATTATCAAAATAACGATGGACGTCTTCCACTGATTCTGCTAAGACCAAGGATCCATCGCCCATTCGACGCGTGAAGTTTTCATGAAGCAGACTTCTCATTTCTTTGAACCCCTGCGGAGAAACACAAACAAAATTAGTTGCACCAGAATCTATGACTCAAATATCACTAGATTCCTCAACTAAACAAGTTTCTAAATATAGAAGATCACACCTACCTCCTTGGAAAGGAAGTCCTTGCAATGCTTCTTGATGTGCCTGATCTTCCCATAGAAGAAGCACTTAAGCTTCTTTGGATTCTTCTTCTTCTTCTTCTTGCTCTTGGTGTTAGCAGGAATAGAAGACTTTCTGTTCTTGGCCCGTTGTTTCTTTCCATTCCCTGAGTTGGGATTGGAACTAGAAGCAGCTACCAAATTAGCCTCTCCACCAGCAGGACACTCCCTGATCAGCAGTTCAAACTCTTGTAACTATTTCATTAATTCTATTAAGGTCATATCCTGCCTATTGCTTAAATTAAAAGTAGTTCTAAACGGAATAAATTCCTCTGATAGAGTCTCAAAGACCATAGCCATTTGAGTTTCAACATCGTTGTCAGCTTTATTGGTTTGTGCCTCAGCGAGGTAACCCAGACCAACATTATGTGCTCCTTTATAGACGTTCCTGGTCTCTGTTTACAGTTCAAGAATTTCTAAAGTGCCCCTTGTTGCTTTGTTATGGCCTGGCCTCTAATCATGTCTTCTAGATTATTCAAAATCTGCTTAGTCGTCTCACAATCTTCATGTTGAACCTGCAGCACATTATCCATGTTATCCATACAAATGTGTTTATATGTCAAAACCTTGAAAATATCACAACCTTATAATGATAATTCTCAACTCATAATTCAACAAGCTCCTAGGGAAGTCATGCCAAATTCAATCAAGAACACGGATCCTCTCCTGATTAATATATGCCATCGAAGACCCGTATGATCCAGCATATATTAATAATAGTTTCTTTGGCCATTAAGTCTATTAACAAAGCTCCTAGGGGAGGTTAATAATAAAATCAACATAGTGTATAACCATCATTTCAATATTTTATCCATGATTTATAATCACCACTTAGGGATGTGCAACCATAAATCATGCTAAAATACCTTATCCTCTCGGAGATCCAATCTGGTACATGATAGAAATCCCTTCCTAGGGATCGAGACCACCATGTTCTTCCTATGGACCAACGATGGAGGCCGGAGGTCCTCTCTTCAAAAACCTTCTCCTACTCAATCTTTTGAAATCAAGGTTTTATTTTACGAACATGCATGAACAATTTTAATATAAGCGACACTCCCTATTCTATATGACATGTTATCAATATACATGACAAATCATATTATAATGCAAACAAGCAAAGCAATCAAGCAAAGCTACAAGCAAAATAATAATAACCATAATATTATGTTCCACCCTAGAGAATAGAAAACAAAGATTACAAGAGAATAATTGAAACACATTATCGATTCTTCATCCTTAAATCCTTAAGTTGTATCTTCATGTATTGCCCATCTTCAAGTCTTCAATCCCTTATGAATTGAATACTTCATATTTTCGGTCATATCCAAATTTAATGTTTCTCAAAATTGTCCAAAAATAAAATTAAAACTGCACCTTTTTTGAAAAATTTCCAGCTCTCTGCAGGCAAGCCGATATGGGTAATTGTCCTGCCGGTTATGACCCACTGGCCTACCGATCTGCCTATTGATTCATGACAAATCGGCCTACCCATCTAGAAGTTCAGCCTACCACCAGAGCCATTTGATTTCTGCCCCGCTGACGGCCTACTGAACCTTACGTCTGGCCTGCCGATCTACGACCATTGACCTGCTGAATTAGAGGGTTCGGCATGTCGACCGAGCAAAAATCACCCTTTCCAAAGAATATAATTTTTTAATGTCGTTCATCAATTTTATTTTCAACAATTCAAAAACATAAAATTAGAGACTCAAGAAATAATTGGGAGCATCGTTATCCATCTTCTAAATCTATCTTCTCCGAATGATTATTTAACTAAAAAATTCATACAAATTTAAAATTAAATAATAATTCCTAGACGGAGAAGATAGTCCACCTTCTAATTACATGAAAAACCTAGATACACATTCTAACCTCTAAGGAACCATAACAGGTATAAATTAATTAATTAATAAATAATTAAATAATAATTGAATCAACCATAATTAATTAATAAACATTCACCATATAATCCATGACAACATATAAAATATATAAAAACCTAGAGTGTCAACTTTCTATAAAATTAAATTCAAACATAGGAAAGATCAATATCATAAAATTTATACATATAGCATGATCATAACCTCGTAAATTTATGTAAAAACCATGGCTCTGATACCAATTGTTAGAAAAATAGTACATAGTAAAATTTTAAAAATTTTATATCAGAGTATTTTCCAAAACACAAGTTTGACAGGCTATATGTATAAATTAACCAGATCTTACTAACCTCTATGTGCCGAAAAGCTCCTGCAATCAGTGAAGAAAAGTAATGTTCTAGAAAGACCTCAACCAACTGGCCTTCTTTGTAATTCTCTATCCAGGATCGGAGTGAGTGTGGGCTCATACGTACAGTTTTTCCTCTAGGTGACTCTCCTTCTAACCAATTGAGATAACTCAAAGCTAATGTTTGTGATTTGTGAATAAGAGCTCTCAGGGAGTTTTTAAATTCTCACTAGTAGAATATCACTCTTAATCTCTCAATTGATCTAAATAACTTATGAGACTTACTCCTTATTTATAGAGGTTGGGTCTAGGGTCAATCCTTCTCAGATAAGGTCTCAAAAATTTGAATCAGAATCAAATTCGGATCAATATCTAATAAAATCTATGTGAAAATGCGTGATCTTTTTTTGGGCATAGGCAGGCCGATCTGTCTAATAGGCAGGCTGAACTTGAAGATCGACATGCTAAACTGTCAAAAAAAATCTCAGCGAATCTTTTATTTTTCACCCGAGATTCTATAGGATAAAGTCTCAGTTTTAATTCAAATAACCCAATAAAAATTTATCTAATTAAAACAACTTTATCTAGATAATCTCTTGAAAAATAAATGAATTCCTAACAATTCTACAAGTTTATCTTGATTTAATTTATTCAAAATTAAATCAACTGATAAACAGACAAGAATTATTCGATCCCAATAATTCAACAAGTTTATCTTGAATTAATTTTGTCACAAAATTAATGCAACTGATAATCAGAATTGAATTATTTGATTCTTTCAAATTTCAACTAATCTAATAAATCTGACATAAGTCACCAATTATTGGAAAAGCATGCTGTATCGTTACAAGATTTTGTGAGCTAGCAAAAGGGACCAAATGGACCGATATAGTTCCAGCTTCCGATAATTATGAAACCCAATATCCCAGATATAGATTTCATAATTATCAACTCGAACACTACTCCACTAAAAGCTTGAAGCTGCACTCTTGAACTATATAGAATTACAAAGCCCGTATAGCTAAGTCTCCATGATATATCATAGTGTATCGTATCCCCATAGGATTATCCATAACCAACTTAAGGACAAGTTCTATCTTATCTTCTCGATTATTTTTATCTCACGTTTCATTATCTCACCATCAAAAAACTTACCATCCAAAGACGGTATACCATTCGGTTGCACCTATGTATCCAAATGGTTAAGCGCTCTAGTTTTCCAATTACAGGATAACGCATATAAAATGACATCACTACTCCTAAAAAGGAGCTATTGATTCCATATTTATGAATAACAAGTCTACGCTATCAATAGTCATGCCTCAAATATACCAGCATGCATACCACTATTAAAATGCGAATGTCACCCTTTGGTATGTCAAAAGGCACAAGTCAAGGCAACGGGCCCACTATTCATTTTAAGATTAAGATATAATACAAATGATTGTCTAAAGTGAATCTATTTGCCGAGACAGAATTATTAATCTAAATCAATTCACTTTATGTCTCGATCCAACACATCGCACCTATGACAACGTGCCAATGTTTCTATTCATGGAGTCCACCTTCGAGGGTCAAGACATACCATCTCCCAATAGTAATATAGACAACATAACAATCTTTACATGAATAAAGTGCCCAACTTTATTACCTCGATTGCGGATCTTATGTTTTAGACTGTCACCTTAAGAATTGTGTCTTCTGCATAATCTATCCATCATATGCCCAATTCTTAATGGCTTAGACCAACAGTCTCAGACTATTGTTTGCTTAACATACATTCAACAAATATGAACGTAAGAGGACAAGATTTGGTATATTAATAATAAATAAATTCTTTATTGATAAAAATGTCTCCAAAAACATATTACATTTTAACTCCTTAGGGCATACACATCTAACATAAAATTGTCCTATAGACACTCTGGCATATATTTTCCTCAACATGCATCACATCAAAATTATGTCTTAGTTTCAATTTCGACCAGTACCTTAAATCCCACAAAATGCATTTTTCTTGCCCAATTATTTGTAAACACATCATGTCATATACTTTTTTTGGCACTCTCTTTGCACTTTCTTTTTTTATCACATGCATCATATTTCATGTATTTCCATTATTTCTCAATATTTTTCCTAGTATGAATTTATCCACCTTCCCTAATTGTCTTAAGAGATCAATACCTATAAAATCTTTCAGAGTTCATCATTCAATCTTACCATCATAATGTTTATTTTTGATCCATAGATGATCCATGGGAAAATACCTGCGATGCCCCATAAAGCAAATCTTGTCCATGATGCAAAAGGAGGATTCATCCTCATTACAAACTAGACAAGCCTTATAACCCTTTGTGCTCCATCCAGATATTGTATTATAAGCAGGAAAGTCATTAATTTTCCATAAGACTGCTACATGCATTCCTCATCTTTTGACACATCATAAGTGTTCACCCCATTTTTTGATAATTCTTTTAGCTTATCAATTAAAGGTTGTAAATATACGTCAATATCTTTACCCAAAGGTTTGTCCCCTGGAATTAGTATCTCCATAATAAAAAACATGTCTTTCATACATCTCCAAGATGGCATATTATATAGTACTAAAATAACAGGCCACATACTATATTTGGTACTAAAATTACCAAATTGGTTAAACAATCCATTACAAGCCCTAATCTAATATTTCTTGGGTCCTCAGCAAGCCATGGATATTGTATCAAATTCCTTCCAAGCCTTAGCATCTGTTGGATGTTTAAGCGCATCATCAATATCAACACGTTTTTCTTTGTGCCACCTCATATCATCACATGTGTGTTGTGACATGAAAAGTCTCTACAGACGTGGAATACTTCAAAAATAATACATATTTTTCTTTGGTATATTTTTGCCTTTAGTGACATCAAATTTGTATCTTGGTGCATCACAAATAGGACATTTTTTCTATATCCTTGTGCTCTTTCCAAAATAGTGCACAATCATTTTTGCAAATATGAAATGTTTCATAGCTTAAACCAAGATCACACAATATGTGCTTAGATTCATAGTAGGACTGTAACGTCCCGAAATTTATTTAATATTAATATAATGTAAATGATGAATTAGTGTGCCATAATTAAAGTTTTAACTTTAATTAGATTATTTGGTTGGATTTTTAGTTTTTGGTTGTTTTGTTAAATTGATGTGTTCAAAAGATTTCTTATTGATTTAAAATGATGTTTTGAGTTTTAAAACACAACAATTTGTAAAATGTTAAAAATACTCTGTTTTACAAAACCGTGGGCGGCACATGGTTTTCGCACAGTAAAACCGCCCACCGATTTTCTCTATTTATTTTCCTTTCCTCTCTCTCTCTCCTCACTTCCACGCCAATCTCTCTCTCTCTTCCCTCTCTCTCTCGGCAGCTCACTCTCTCTCAATCTCTCTCTAAATTTTTGAAAACCGCATTCGAATCCAAGCTTCGGAACAGCAAGGAGGAAGCTCGGGGACGTGATTCGGCGACCGAGAACGCGGATTGAAGCTTCGATTCGAGGTTAGATTCGAAATTTCTAAACTTTTTCAAAATTTTCGATTTTGTGTGTTTTTGAAATCTAAGTTTGTTTAAGCTTAGAAAACCGTGGATTTGTGTTAAATGAGCTTAGAACAACTAGAATCTAAACCTAGATTGAAGAAAAACGGATTGGATTCAAGATTTTCATTTTTCTCCTCTTTTTCTCATTTTCGGATATTTGAAGATTTTGAGTTCAAATGTTGTTTAAATGATTCCAAACATGTTTTAGAATGTTTTTCTATCAACTATAGTTATTTTTCATGCCTGGGAATTTAGAAAAACAGGTTGGAATTCAGATTTGGATTTTGGGGATCGAGAAACCCGTGGCTGGGATTTCTGGATTTTCCCAGTTCGGCAGGCCGAAGTTCATGTTCGGCAGGCCGAAGTGATGATCGGCAGGCCGGTGTTCTTCCGACCGGCAGGCCGAATCTGGGGAAATGTTCGGCAGGCCGAACCTTGTTTCCGGCAGGCCGAACTGTACAGTTCGGCAGGCCGAAGCAGGGCGTCCGGCAGGCCGACCGAGGCATGGAAAATTTTGTGATTTTTACCCGATTTCACTGTTTTGAACCCTAATTTAAATCCCAACCTTATAGGATGATTTTAATGATACAAATGGCACACTAGGACATCATGAAATGATTTGGTAACATAGAATGTCTCGAACTAGATATTGATTGACTTAGTTTGTATCTAGGATCGTTCGTGGTTCCGTGGAGCTAACGTATAGCGGACCGGGATTACGGTGTGGGGTACCAGCACGAGTACTGAGGTAGGACTTCTATCCTATTTCTTTGGTAGCCTGGTTTTGAAATGATTTGGCTTTGAAAATGATTTCTATCAAAATGTTTTCAACGGTTGTTTGAAACTGATTTTATCGGTTATATTTTTATATACCGTGACATGAAATGAATTTCATAATGAATGTAATTGACAATACTCGGTAATTGGGTTTTGAATGATAATGATAATAACCACATGGGCATGATGCCATATCAGAGATCGGGTCGTGATCGACCTTGGGGGCAGGTCCCGAAACCCAGCTGGGCCACTACGGTGGTGATATCATGGTTTGCCTAGATAAATGTAAACTGGTGTTTTGATTTGACGAGTAGACTGTTCTGTGTCAGAACGGTTCTACTCAATTTATTTATTTATTTATTCAAATTTCTTTCTGTATAACTCCTGATAATGTTATGTTTCTTTGCATTAAATTATTTTATAAAACTTAGTCCTACTGAGCCTTTCGCTCACGTTTTACTGTTTTAAATTCCCCCCCCCCCTCTAGGTGGTTTCCCATTTAGGTTTGGAGAAGATTCTTCGGACCGAACTCAGGAGCAATAGGAGAATTTATTTACATTCTGTATTTATTAATCAAGGCATGTAAGACTTAACTTTATTTGTACTTGGACTGTAATTGTATTTGTGATATTGTCAGATCCATGTGTGTGCACAAGTTGTGGGTTGTGGAACCCATATTCACGGTTTTTATTCAATTATTGTTATTTGTTTAATGATTTTAAATTCTTTATAAAATGTGGTGGAAATTCTCTTCTTAATTTCTATTTAATTGGGTTCTCAAACTCTCGGTTTTTAATTAAATTCTCTTTTAATTAATCTAAATATTCCGCCATGTCACCTCCCGTACTCCGGGGCGTGACAGAATGGTATCAGAGCTCAAGGTTATGAACCTTGGGAATTGTGCACACATAGGTTTGACAATGAAATACCTCTGACAGTCCAAATTTTGTTTTCAGAAGTGAGAGAATGGCACCTAGACGTCGTTCGGCAGCTGACGCCGAGTTCGGAAATGATGAGGGCCTGATGAGGTCTATGATTGCGGCTTTCCGGCAGATGGCAGCCAGGGCTAGACCGGAAGACTCCAGTGTTGGTAGTCGGCATGCTTTCTTTAAGGAATTTCGGCGGGCGTCTATTCCAACTTTTGATGGCAATGGGGATCCGCAGTTAGCTGAATATTGGTTGGATTCGATCTTGAAGCATCTGGATACCCTTGGTGTGCCTGAGGAGTATCGTGTGGAGTTTGCGGCGTATAAGCTCGAGGGTGGCGCTAACACCTGGTGGAAACAAACTAAGCGTTTGGAGCGCGGTGGCGATATCGGTTGGGACAAGTTCGAGGATTTGTTCTATGATCGGTATTTTCCGCAGGGATATAGAGATCAGAAGGCAGCTGAGTTTTATAGATTGCAGCAGGGTGATATGTCAGTTCGGGAGTATGAGGCGAAGTTTAGCGAGTTGGCTAGGTTTGCTCCATCAGCTGTGGCATCGGAGCGCGAGAAATGCATCAAGTTTCAGGAAGGACTCAAGGCTCCTATTCGTCGGCAGTTGGTTGCTCTACGGCTTAGGAGTTTCGGAGAGCTTGTGTCGTCGGCGATCTCTGTGGAGAATGATTACGTGCAGTATTGTGAGGATCGAGCCAAGGCTTCAGGAGGACCGCAGAGGAGTGGCAGGAAGAGCACCAGTAGTCGTCCAGCTCCGGGGAAAGGCAAGCAAGGCGGTGCGACCAGTGGCAGTAGCAGTTCGTCTGGCAGCGGGCGCAGCAATCCCTACAGCTTTCATTGTCATTTCTGTCAGCAGCCCGGACACATCAAGAGGAATTGCCCGATCAGGAGTGCTCGTCTTGGATCGCAGACCGGGGAGGATGCCAGTCGTTCATCTCAGCCTCAGCCTCAGACCCTACCTCCGCCTCCGCAGTACCCGCAGTTGCAGTATCCGCAGTTTTCTCCTCAGCAATTCTCATATCCGGCACGGGGACAGCAGCCGCAGTATTTTCAGCGCAGTGTTCCTCAGTATAGAGTTCCGAGTACAGGTAGTGTGCAGTCATCTCCATCTCAGCAGCATCGGCCGAGTAATGCAGGACCCAGCAATGTCGGTAGAGGAAAAGGGAAGGCGCCAGTGCAGGTTCATGCAATGGCATCTGGAGGGTCAGATTCTCAGATTGGTAACGCGGTTGTCGATGGTATGGTTTTGGTTTCTAGATCTCTAGCTCGCGTTTTATTTGATACCGGTGCCTCTCATTCTCTCATTTCGAGTTCTTTTGTACATGCCTTGGGATTAGAAGTAGAAGAGTTTAAGGAACCCCTAGTTATAACTTCTCCCTTGGGGCGGGTGTGTGTAAATTGTATGTGTAAATCTTGTAAAATAAAGGTTGGGGATGAGATTTTGAAAAGTGATTTGATTATACTCCCCATGAGTTCCTATGATGTGATTTTAGGGATGGACTGGTTGTCCAGGTATAGTGCAGTTGTGGACTGCCAACTTAGAAAAGTAACCCTAGTGTCTGATAGGGGGACGGTAATCACTTACCAGGGTGGTGGTGATTGGCTAATGAGTGAGCGTCTCATGAAGTCATGTCTAGGAGGGCGAAGGAATCTAGATTGTTTTGCTTTTCTTGCCAATCTAGATTGCGAGCCCTATGTTTCGAGTAGTAGTGTAGCGATTCCGGTGGTTGGTGAGTTCGAGGATGTTTTCCCCGACGAGTTATCAGGGTTACCACCGCATCGGGAGATTGAGTTTGGTATCGAGTTGTTTCCAGGGACATCACCGATTTCTATGGCACCTTATCGGATGGCGCCGGCAGAAATGAAGGAATTGAGGAAGCAACTTCAGGAGCTTGCTGATAAAGGATATATTCGGAATAGCACATCTCCGTGGGGAGCACCAGTTTTGTTCGCTAAGAAGCACGATGGGACTCTCAGGTTATGTGTGGATTATCGGCAGCTGAATCGTGTTACGGTAAAGAACAAGTATCCTTTGCCTAGGATTGATGAGCTATTTGATCAGTTGGGAGGTTCGCGATACTTCTCGAAGATTGATTTGCGGTCAGGTTATCATCAGCTCAGAATCAAGGAAGAGGATATTCCCAAAACAGCTTTTAGGACTCGGTATGGGCACTTCGAGTTTCTGGTTATGTCTTTCGGGTTGACGAATGCTCCAGCAGCTTTTATGGACTTGATGAACAGGATATTTAGGCCGTATCTGGATCAGTTTGTGATCGTGTTCATCGATGATATTCTTGTGTATTCTAAGACTTGGGAGGAGCATGAGCAGCATCTTCGGATCGTGCTTCAGACTCTGCGGGAGCACCAGTTGTATGCTAAGAGGGAAAAGTGTGAGTTCTGGTTGACTGAGGTCAAATTTCTGGGTCATGTCATCTCGGAGCATGGTATTTCAGTGGATCCGTCCAAGATTGAAGCTATATTGGAGTGGGAACGACCAAGGAATGTAGCGAAGATTCGCAGCTTCTTAGGTCTTGCTGGATATTACAGGAAATTTGTAAAGGACTTTTCGAAGATTGCAGCTCCGTTGACGAGGTTGATCAGGAAAAACGTCAGGTTTGAGTGGGATGAAGACTGTGAGTCTGCTTTTCAGGAATTGAAGAACCGGTTGACTTCAGCTCCAGTATTAGTTATTCCTAGTAGTGACGAGCCGTATGAGGTTTATGCTGATGCTTCAGGGCGCGGACTTGGATGCGTGTTGATGCAGCATGGACGTGTGGTTGCGTACGGATCGAGACAGCTACGACCTCACGAGCGAAATTATCCTACTCACGATTTAGAGCTTGCAGCGGTGATCTACGCGCTGAAGATTTGGAGATGTTACTTGTATGGAGCATCGTTTCAGGTCTTCTCCGATCACAAGAGTTTGAGGCATTTGTTCACTCAGAGGGATCTCAACTTGAGGCAGCGCAGATGGGTGGAGTACATGGAGGATTATGATTTCGCGTTGCAGTATCATCCTGGGAAAGCTAATGTGGTCGCGGACGCGCTTAGCAGGAGGTCTTCAGGGATTCTCGCTTGTTTGATTTTTGAGGACTGGAGCAGGGATGCGACAGTGAGTGAGTATCGGCTACAGTATCATGACGACAGTGATCGAGTTTCGTTATATCATGTGGAAGCGACTCCAGCTCTTGTTCGGATGGTGAAGCAAGGTCAGTGGCAGGATCGACATTTGCAGGGGATTTGGTCGCGGATTCAGAACGGGGAGCAGTTCGAGGAATGGAGCGTGCATGCAGATGGATCGTTGTACTTCCGGGAGCGTCTTGCAGTTCCAGTTATCGCCGAGGTGACGAAAGCCGTTCTAGACGAAGCTCATAGGTCTCAGTTTGCTATTCATCCGGGGAGCACCAAGATGTATCGTGATTTGAAGAGGCACTATTGGTGGAGAGGCATGAAGAAAGATGTTCGCGAGTACGTGGCCAAGTGTTCGACGTGTCTTCAGGTGAAAGCCGAGCATCAGAAGCCTGCAGGTCAGCTTCAGCCGCTTCCTATTCCAGGGTGGAAATGGGAGCATGTGACGATGGATTTTCTCACAGGTTTGCCAAGGACGGAGCAGCGGCATGATGCAGTTTGGGTTGTGGTCGACAGGTTGACGAAATCGGCGCATTTCATTCCGTTTAGGTCGACGTGTTCCAGGAAGATTCTCGGGGAGTTGTATATGCAGAACATTGTGAGGTTGCATGGAGTTCCTTTATCCATCACCTCTGATCGAGATACCAGGTTTAATGCTAAGTACTGGAGGAGTTTTCAGGAGGCTTTGGGTACAGATTTGAACTTCAGTACGGCGTTTCATCCTCAGACTGATGGGCAGTCTGAGCGGGTCATTCAGGTTCTCGAGGATATGTTGCGTGCTTGTGCGTTGGACTTCGGCGGGAATTGGAAGCAATGTTTGCATTTGGCGGAGTTCTCGTACAACAACAGTTATCAGGCGAGTATCGGTATGGCACCATTTGAGGCGTTGTATGGGCGACCGTGTCGGTCACCTGTGTGTTGGGCCGAGCCGGAAGATAGAGTTATTCTTGGGCCGGATGAGATTCGTGATAGCAACGAGAAAGTCGTGGTGATTCGGGATCGGTTGAGAGCAGCTCAGAGTCGGCAGAAGAGCTACGCGGATAGGAGACGTAGACCCTTAGAGTTCGCGGTTGGAGATTTTGTTCTCTTGAGGGTGTCACCTCGTAAGGGAACTATGCGGTTCGGGGTGAGTGGGAAACTCGCGCCGAGGTATATTGGGCCGTTCGAGATCACTCAGCGTGTTGGTATGGTCGCTTATCGGCTTGATCTTCCGCCCGAACTTTCTCATGTGCACGATGTGTTCCATGTGTCGATGCTTAGGAAGTGTCCACCTGAGCAGGGTAAGATAGTATCGTTTCGCGATGTGCAGGTACAGGAGGATACGACATACGAAGAAGTGCCGATTCAGATTATCGACCGGAAAGTGATTAGCTTGCGTCGTCGTGAGATATCGTTGGTAAAGGTCGTGTGGCAGCATCACGGGGTTGATGAAGCCACTTGGGAACTTGAGTCGGGTATGCGGGAATTGTATCCGCATTTGTTTTGTTTTTGAGATAAGTTGTAAATTTCGAGGACGAAATTTCTTTTAGGGGTGGAGAGTTGTAACGTCCCGAAATTTATTTAATATTAATATAATGTAAATGATGAATTAGTGTGCCATAATTAAAGTTTTAACTTTAATTAGATTATTTGGTTGGATTTTTAGTTTTTGGTTGTTTTGTTAAATTGATGTGTTCAAAAGATTTCTTATTGATTTAAAATGATGTTTTGAGTTTTAAAACACAACAATTTGTAAAATGTTAAAAATACTCTGTTTTACAAAACCGTGGGCGGCACATGGTTTTCGCACAGTAAAACCGCCCACCGATTTTCTCTATTTATTTTCCTTTCCTCTCTCTCTCTCCTCACTTCCACGCCAATCTCTCTCTCTCTCTTCCCTCTCTCTCTCGGCAGCTCACTCTCTCTCAATCTCTCTCAAAATTTTTGAAAACCGCATTCGAATCCAAGCTTCGGAACAGCAAGGAGGAAGCTCGGGGACGTGATTCGGCGACCGAGAACGCGGATTGAAGCTTCGATTCGAGGTTAGATTCGAAATTTCTAAACTTTTTCAAAATTTTCGATTTTGTGTGTTTTTGAAATCTAAGTTTGTTTAAGCTTAGAAAACCGTGGATTTGTGTTAAATGAGCTTAGAACAACTAGAATCTAAACCTAGATTGAAGAAAAACGGATTGGATTCAAGATTTTCATTTTTCTCCTCTTTTTCTCATTTTTGGATTTTTGAAGATTTTGAGTTCAAATGTTGTTTAAATGATTCCAAACATGTTTTAGAATGTTTTTCTATCAACTATAGTTATTTTTCATGCCTGGGAATTTAGAAAAACAGGTTGGAATTCAGATTTGGATTTTGGGGATCGAGAAACCCGTGGCTGGGATTTCTGGATTTTCCCAGTTCGGCAGGCCGAAGTTCATGTTCGGCAGGCCGAAGTGATGATCGGCAGGCCGGTGTTCTTCCGACCGGCAGGCCGAATCTGGGGAAATGTTCGGCAGGCCGAACCTTGTTTCCGGCAGGCCGAACTGTACAGTTCGGCAGGCCGAAGCAGGGCGTCTGGCAGGCCGACCGAGGCATGGAAAATTTTGTGATTTTTACCCGATTTCACTGTTTTGAACCCTAATTTAAATCCCAACCTTATAGGATGATTTTAATGATACAAATGGCACACTAGGACATCATGAAATGATTTGGTAACATAGAATGTCTCGAACTAGATATTAATTGACTTAGTTTGTATCTAGGATCGTTCGTGGTTCCGTGGAGCTAACGTATAGCGGACCGGGATTACGGTGTGGGGTACCAGCACGAGTACTGAGGTAGGACTTCTATCCTATTTCTTTGGTAGCCTGGTTTTGAAATGATTTGGCTTTGAAAATGATTTCTATCAAAATGTTTTCAACGGTTGTTTGAAAATGATTTTATCGGTTATATTTTTATATACCGTGACATGAAATGAATTTCATAATGAATGTAATTGACAATACTCGGTAATTGGGTTTTGAATGATAATGATAATAACCACATGGGCATGATGCCATATCAGAGATCGGGTCGTGATCGACCTTGGGGGCAGGTCCCGAAACCCAGCTGGGCCACTACGGTGGTGATATCATGGTTTGCCTAGATAAATGTAAACTGGTGTTTTGATTTGACGAGTAGACTGTTCTGTGTCAGAACGGTTCTACTCAATTTATTTATTTATTTATTCAAATTTCTTTCTGTATAACTCCTGATAATGTTATGTTTCTTTGCATTAAATTATTTTATAAAACTTAGTCCTACTGAGCCTTTCGCTCATGTTTTACTGTTTTAAATTCCCCCCCCCCTCTAGGTGGTTTCCCATTTAGGTTTGGAGAAGATTCTTCGGACCGAACTCAGGAGCAATAGGAGAATCTATTTACATTCTGTATTTATTAATCAAGGCATGTAAGACTCAACTTTATTTGTACTTGGACTGTAATTGTATTTGTGATATTGTCAGATCCATGTGTGTGCACAAGTTGTGGGTTGTGGAACCCATATTCGCGGTTTTTATTCAATTATTGTTATTTGTTTAATGATTTTAAATTCTTTATAAAATGTGGTGGAAATTCTCTTTATTTCTTACTTACTTGGATTTTTAAACCCTTAATTTCAATTAAATTCTCTTTTAATTAATCTAAATATTCCGCCACGTCACCTCCCGTACTCCGGGGCGTGACAAGGACTTTGGAAGACGAGGACATATTGGAAATGCTTTGTCAAGTAGCTAAAGCACCATATCAATTGACTTGTTACTTCAATTGTTCAACACTTTGGTATGCATCAACATAACAACAAACAAAAGCGAAGAATAGTCCATACAACTAGGATAGAGCTTTTTCTCTGCTTCTTGAAATAGAGTTTTAAATTTATCAACTATAATATTATGTTTACCATTTAAAGTTGTCTCATCAGGATTATTTTCTTAGGATATTCTTCCATTTGCATCTTGCAATAGTGCATGTATGTCACTGTCATTGCTATTCTTAGAACCTTCATTGTCTTCCTCTATGTTTGAATCAACATCTTCAAGATAATCAAAGTTTAAATTCATGTCTGTCTCTCTATAATTGTCATGCCCCGTAGTACGGTAGGTGACGTGGTGGATTGATTAAGACAATTAATGTAAAATTTAATTAAAATATGATTTTAAATCTTTAATTTAAATGATGAAAATATGAAAATTTTTGAAGCACTTATATGCATTAAACATATAAGAACTTGAGGTAAACATTAAGTAGGTAATAATAAATAATAGAAACGAGAATGGGTCACACTGACCCACATCTTGTGCACACACAGAGTACTGACAATATTATCTTACAACCACAGTCCAAATATAGACAAAGTTAGAATGTTACATGCCTTGATATTATAATTAAAATAACCGACTAGGTCCTTCTATTGCTCATGAGTCTTGTCTATAGAATCCTCTCTTAACCTTAGCTAAAATCCACCTAGAGGAAGAAAAGTTTGAAAACAAATAAAATGTCAGCGAAAGGCTCAGTAGAACAATATTTTAAGAAATATTAAATTCAAAGGCAAAATATCATTACTCAAGAAATTATTTAAGAGAAAACTTAAATAAATAAGTTTAAACAAAACCATTCTTACCCAAGCAGTTTATTGGTCGACCAGAAAGATCATCATTTTCTTTTCCTAGGCAAACCATATGAGTAACACCACCGTAGTGGCCCAGCTAGGTTTCAGGACCTGCCCTCAAGGTCGCACGCTACACGACCCAATCTCTGTTATGGCATCATGCCCATATATTCATTTTTATCATTATTCAAAACCCATTTACCAGGTATTTTTATTTACATTCATTATAAAGTTCATCTTAGTCCACGGTTTATAAAGATAACCGATAAAATTCCTTTTTCAATTAACCATTGAAAACATTTTGGTAAAAACCCTTTTGAAGGCCAAATCATTTGAAACTGGGTTACCAAAGAAAAGGGGTAGAGTCCTACCTCGATACTCATGTCGGTGCTCAATGCTGTAATCCCGGTTTGCTATACGTTAGCTCCACGGAACCACGAACGACCCTAGATAAAACTAGGTCTATCACTATCTAGTTTAAGATATTCTACATTGCTAAACTCGTTCATGGTGTCCTAATGTGCCATTTATATCTTTAAAATCATTTTATAAAGTTGGGATTTCAATCTGGGTTCAAAACATTAAAAACGAATGAAAATCACAAATTTTCTCCTTGTTCAGTCTGCCTATCGGTCACCCTGGTTCGGCCTGCTAGAAAACCAAGTCCGATCGATCAAACTTTTCTAGGTTCGGCCTATCGAATGGATGAATCCGGCCTGCCAATCCCTTGAATCTAGCCTGCCGAACATGAAGTTTTGCCTGCCGAGTTGGAAAATTCTAGAATTTTCCAGCCACAGGTTTTGGGCCTCCCAAACCCCAAATCTTCATTTCAACCAGTTTTTCTCAATTCTCAGGCATGGAAAACAATCATAGATGATAGAAAAACATAATAGGACACTTTTAAACTCGTTTAAACAAGATTTGCACTCAAAATCCAAGAAAATCTGAAAATAGAGAAAAATAGAGAAAAATGAAAAAATCTTGATTCGAATCCGTTTTTCTTCAAGCAACGCTTAGATCCTAGTTGTTCTAAGTTTCTCTAACTGAGATGAAAGGTTTTCTAAGTTCAAATAGGCTTAGATTTCAAAATGCAAGAAAAATTGAAAAATTGAAAAAGTTTTGAAATTCAAAAACTAACCTCGAATCGAAGCTTTAAATCGTGTTTTCGGTTGCTCAAACACATTCTCAAACCTCCAATCCACTAAACCAAAGCTTGGAGCTCGATTTAACTCAAAGATTTTGAGAGAAAATGAGAGAGAAAGGGAGAGAGAGAGAGAGAGAGAGTGACGCATGGGAGAGAGAGAGAGGGAGAGCTGAGAGAGAAAGAGAGAATGAGAGGAAGAGAGGAAGAGTGAGAGATATAAATAGAGGAAAAAAGTGAGTGGTTTTACTATGCGAAAACCGTGTGCCGCCCACAGTTTTGTAAAACAAAACATATTTGATACTTAACAAATTGTTATGTTTTAAAACTCAAAATAACAAGTTAAAACAATAAGAAATCATTAAAATAAGAAAAACAACTCTAGGTTCAAATTTCACCAAATGATCAAATTAAGTTTAAAATATTCATTGTGACACACTAATCCACCATTTTACATTCTAATATCACTTCATTAATTTCGAGGTGTTACAATAACATACCCAATTCACATAATGGCTAGAGAAACCATGAAACTATAAATGTTATTCAATTGTTCCTAGATCTTAAAAGTAGAAGTTTATACATTTAATGCAAGGGCAACGAGTCTTACTATCATTGTTTAGGTGATGACGAGCAATAGCAATAAAGCTTTTAACCCATTGGTGTTTTCTTTAGATAACTTATTATTACCCCATATTTAACTTTTGTCCATAATCACTTTCTTAACTCTGCTTTCAACATATTCAAAATTTATCAACAGTGAAAGTTTGACTCTTGCTATATAATTAAAAGAAGTAAGCTGGTAATATATATAAAAGTAATTCTCATCTAATTTGATGTTTTCATTTTTTTATGAACTATATAATAAGAAAATTATTTTAGTAATCGATATTAATATAGGCTATAAAGAAAATCATTTAACATATATATATATATATATAAACCAATTCTACTTACTTGAATTTATGGACGAAGAGAAAATTTATGCAATTTCAAGATGGAAAAAAATTATTTGAAAATGAAAAATAAAGAGCAGTAAATTAAAAGCATTATACCTAAGGGTCCTACTATTTACCGAAATCTCAATACTTTTCACTCATTATTTACAAAATTGTCATTCTCATATTTTTTTTTTAAAAAAGTCCTAGAAGTGTATATGGCATACCTACTAGAAAGTGAAGAATCAGGAAAATCTCTATTCAAGTTGATGATTACCTAAATAAGAGGAGAAATAAAAAAATATTTAATACGCAAAATTAAATACGAATTAAGAATTTTAGTATAAAATGTGTTTATATATATATATTCATTTATTATAAAAGCTAAAAAAAATAAACGAGCAAAATACACCAATGTAAGACAAAAACCAACAGCAAACTAAATAAATAAAAAAAAGTCATCCACAAGTTGAAGGAAGGTTCATCTTTGTCTATATCATATGGCAAGATCCACGGCAGAAGAAAAAAGTGTGGGACCGCAAAAAAAAAAAAAACAAGTTAGAGCAAAATAAATATACCATGGTAGTTATTTTTCTTTAACTACTTGAAATTTTTACATAAAAATCTTTCAATAGCGCCCTAAATATCTCTTTGTCCTTTAATTTATGCAATGCAATATATTGCTTTCTCTCTTTTATTGATATATTTAACTATCGTTCTTTATCACTTGATGTATATCGGAGTAGGAAAGTAGTTACTATAAAATTTTCAAAATATAAACATTGAGATTTTTTTAAATAACAACATTTTTCTATTATTTGAACTTCATCTTGCTGATAAATTTTTTCATTAAACACTTAAAAATATTGTGATATAAAGTTTCTCATTTATATAGGTCAAAACAAACGTCAAGTAAATGTAATTCTAGTTTGAAAAACAAATCTAACTCTTAAAAATAGATAACCTTAAATTTAAAATTTTTTGAATGGATTAAATTTGAAACTAATATAGTTTAAAAATTAACTAAACATAGGGCCCATTTGGTACAGTTTTTGCTTGTATTTTTAGTCAATAGAAGAAAAGATGCAAAAGTTACAGCTTTCACTAAGTGTTTGGAACTATATTTTTAAAAGAGTTTTAATAGGCCAACAAGATTTCACTTTTTAAAAAAAAAAAGTTACAAAAATGTCATATTTAAACTTATAATGTATCACTAATATACGGGTACAAGTTTCAAAGTCTATTTTAAAAATATTTAAAATATTTTTTTTTTAGAAGCTATATTTTATGGCTTTGATAGGAAGCACTTCTGGAAAGCAAACACACTTTTGACAGTTTATCTAAACACTTCCAAAAGCAGCTTTTGGACTTAAGAAGCCAAAAACAACTTTTAGAAAGCCTTCTCAAACAAGCCCATAATCTTAATAACAACCTAAAACTTATATGATGGTGATCTCCAAAAGACATAAACGTGGGATTCTTAACTAGAAAAAAACAAAAATAAAAGCAAAAACAAAAAGGAAACTAATCTTTCCAAGTAAAAGAAAACAATTTAAAAAGAAAAAAAAAGTTCCGTACGCGGGGTTTCCAAAACTCACGTTCACGTGCATATATATACACACATATATATGTGCTATGGTTTCTATATGATCTTCCACTCATTAAGGGATTTATTGAAAAAAGAAAAACAAATACCCCAAAGAAAACTACCAGCTGTAGGAGTGAAGAAATTACACATATCAGAAGGATTTTTAGTTCTATTGTAGGTTTGTTTTGCTTACACACTAGTTAGAATCAATTATATTTTTTGCATATTGGTCTCTCTTGTACTTCTAGAAAGTAAATTTTCACTATTTTTATAGTGGTGCTTGATGATCTATTTCCAACTAAGAAAATAAAGCAACCAGGCCTTTAAAGATTATAATTTTGAAATAGGAAGAACAAGTGACTATGACACTGTGTTGGAGAGAATTGAGTCATGTAAAATTTGAGTTGAAAATATATTGCTTTCACTTTTCTTGATTTATTATTTTTTCAATTCTTTAATTCTGAGTTTTTGATTATATACAATTTGTTTTTGCTAATCATTTGTTAGATTCTTAAAATTTCTGGTCGTTTATGATTTGTTTTAATGTAAAGAAGGATGATTTGATGCTTCTTTTTGAGTTCATATTCAATTTTGATTTTGTCGGTTCCTGCTTGTTGAGAAAGACAACTTATTTCTCAGCTGAGAATACATTTAAAAGAACTGAATTTGGATTTTCAATGTTTAGTTAAATTAGGTTATCCATTCAAAACAAAATTGGATTTCCTAAACCTTATTTTTTAATCTTTCATGTTATATAACTTTGTTTGTTATAAAGAAACTTTATATCTCTGAAAGAGTTTTACGTTTCTACAGTAGCTAATTTAGACCACACAAGAATTTGAGAACTCATTTTTGACATATCACATATTTAATTGGACTTCTTACACGTGTTTGTTTGAAAATTCTTATTCTTTTTTCATAATACACAAAGACTTCTTAGCATGTTTGTTTGAAAAATCTTATTCTTTTTTCATAATACACAAAGATGATAATCTAATGTTTCACCTTGACTTTATACTAATAATTCTTATGCTATCTCAAAATTATGTGCGGTTAAGTTGTTAAGAAAATTTAAATTATGTCAGCTACGCTAAGTTTAGGCAAGAAATTTTTAATTTCATGTTAACGTATGCATATAGAACAGAAAATTATGTCATGGTTTTATACAATTTTAATATGCTATCTTAGTGAACAACATAAATAACTCCAATTGTCTTTAAGTTTGCTTCTTGGGCCTGAATTCTCTTTTATTCATTTAAAAATCCCTTTGATGTAAGGCGGTTGTAATTTTTTTTAATTTCTAATTGAACTTGTTTTTTGATTCGAATTTACTTTATTTTTTTTAGCAATGCCGCCGAAGAAGAATGCTTTTACACCAGCTCTTATATACTCAGCATGTCACATTCACTCATTAATCCTTCTATTTCTTCACCAGCATTAGAAACATCCACCACTACTCCTTCCTCCCACTAAGAATAGTCCCACATGCATTGGCTTCCACAGTTTCTATTAGAAAAAGAGTGCGCAGTGGAATTTTAAAAATTTTTATATAAGAGTATTTTCCAAAACACAAGTTTGACATGCTATATGCATAAATTAACCAGATCTTACTAACCTTTGTATAGCGAAGAACTTCTGCAATCTGTGAAGAAAAGTAACGTTCTAGAAGAGCCTCAACCAACTGGTCTTCTTTGCTATTCACTATCCACGACCGGAGTGAGTGTGGGCTCACACGTACAGCTCTTCCACCAAGTGACTCTCCTTCAAACCAATCGAGAGAATCCAAAAGCTAGTGTTCGTGATTTGTGAACAAAAGCTCTCAGGGAGTTTTTAGATTCTCACCAATACAGTATCACTTTTAATCTCTCAACTTATAGGAGTAACTCTTAAGACTTACTCCCTATTTATAGAGGTTGGGCCTAGGGTCAGTCCTTCTCAGATTAGGTCTCAAAAACTTAAAACAGAATCAAATTCATATCAATATCTGATAAGATCCGTGTGGAAACATGTAATCCTATCCTTCGCTCATCGGCAGGTTGAATAGCATGATCGACAGGCCAAACACATGGATCTGCAGGCCAAACTGCCGAAAAGATATCTTCGCGAATCTTTAATTTTCCACCCGAGATTTTAAAGGATAAAGTCTCAGTTTTAATTCAAATAACCCAATAAAGAAGTTATCTAATCAAAACAACTCTATCTAGATAATCTCTAAGAAAATAAATCAATTCTCAATAATTCTACAAGTTTATCTTGATCTAATTTATCTAAAATTAAATCAACCGATAAACAGACAAGAATTATCCGATCCCAATAATTCAACAAGTTCATCTTGAATTAATTTTATCACAAAATTAATTCAACCGATAAACAGACATAAATTATTTGAGTCTTCCAAATTTCAACCAATCTGATAAATCTGATATAAGTTACCAATTATTGGAAAAGTACGCCGTGTTGTTACAGGATGTTGTGAGCTAGCAAAGGGGACCAAATAGACCTATATAGTTCAAGCTCTTGTTAATTATGAAACCCAACATCCCAGATATACATTTTATAATTATCAACTCCAACGCTACTCCACTCAAAGCTTGGAGCTGCACTCTCGAACCACATAGAATTACAACGCCCGTATAGCTAAGTCTCTATGACATATCACACGTATTGTATCCTCATATGATAATCCATAATCGGCTTAAAGACAAGTTCTGTCTTACCTTCCCAATTATTTTTATCTTACGTTCCATTATCTCACTATCGAAAAACTTACTATCCAAAGACAGTATACCATTTGGTTACACCATGTATCCAAATGGCTGAGCGCTCCAGTTTTTCAATTACAGGATAACGCATATAAGAGGATATCATTACTCCTGAAGAGGAGCTATGGATTCCATATCTATGAATAACAAGTCTATGCTATCAAGAGTCATGCCTCCAACGTACTGGCATGCATACCACTATTAAGATGTGGGTGTCACCCTTTGGTACATCAAACGACACAAGTCAAGACAACGGGCCCACTATTCATCTCAAGATTAAGATACAACACAAATGATTGTCTAAAGTGAATTGATTTGCTGAGACAGAATTATTATTCCAAATCAATTCACTTTATGTCCTGCTCCAACATATTGTCACCTATGACAACGTGTCAATGTTTCTATTCATGGAGTCCACCTCCGATGGTCAAAACAAACCAGCTCCCAAAAGGGATATAGACAACATAACAATCTTTGCATGAATAAAGTGCCCAACTTTATTCCCTCGATTGCGGATCATATGTTTTATATCGTTACCTTAAGAATCGTGTCTTCCGCATAATCTATCCATCACATGCTCAATTCTTAAAGGTTTAGACTAACAGTCTTAGACTATTGTTTGCGTAACATACATTCAACAAATATGAACGTAAAGAGGACAAGATTTTGTATATAAACAATAAATAAATTCTTTATTGATATAAATGTCTCCAAACACTTATTACATTTTTACAACTTAGGGCATACATGTCTAACAATCTCCTACTTGCACTAAGTGAGTAAATATGACAAATCTCGCGTCCCTATAGCTTCCACATGCCTCTCGAAGACTCTCCCAGTAAGTGTCTTTGTAAATGGATCAGCTAAATTGTTCTCTGACGCGATCTTGCACACTGTGACATGCCCGTCCTCAATGTAGTCCTTTATCACATGATACATCCGATCAATATGCTTACTCTTCTAGAATCCAAATAGGATTGAAAATCTGAGTCAGTATATCCTAGAGGAGTCAGGTCCTCACCCGAATATACAAGTATATACCCTCGAGTCCTTCTCAGGTACTTGAAAATATGCTTTACCACAACCCAATGGTTCGGTCTTGGATCCGCCTGAAATCGACTTACAATCCCGACCACATAACTAATATCCGGTCGTGTGCAAAGCAAGGCATACATGAGACTACCCACTATCGAAGCGTAAGGCACCTTCTTCATGTATTCTCTTTCTTCATAAGACTTTAGAGAGTCTTTCTTAGAAAGAGTAATTCCAGACCTAGATAGTTGCCCACCTTTCTTGAAATCCTGCATTGCAAACCTCTTGAGAATTTTATCTATGTAGCCGGCCTGGGAGAAAGCTATCATTTTTTTCTTCCTATCCCGAAAGATCTGGATACCGAGAACAAAATTAGCCTCACCCAAGTCCTTCATGTCAAACTACTTGGCCAACCATAATTTGACTGATGACAATGCCCCTATGTCCTTGCCAATTAGCAAAATGTCATCAACATAGAGCAGTAAAAAAACCACCTTCCCATCCTTTATGTGTTTGTAAACACATGGTTCATCCACATTTTGTGAGAACCCATAAGTCTTGATCACCTGATCAAATCTTATGTTCCAAGAACGAGAAGCCTGCTTAAGTCCATAAATTGACTTTAACAGCTTACAAACTTTACCCTCTTGACCCGTGACCTTGAACCCATATGGTTGTTCCACATAAATGGACTCATCAAGATAGCCATTCAGAAAAGCCGTCTTGACATCCATCTACCAAATTTCGTAGTCGAGAGTGGCAGCTATGGACAAGAGAATCTGGATGGACTTAAGCATGGCTACAAGCGAAAAGGTTTCCTCATAATCGTTTCCTTCATTTTGCGTATAACACTTAGCTACTAGTCTAGCCTTAAAGGTTTCGACCTTTCCATCCACTCCTACTTTCCTCTTGTAGATCCACTTACACCCTATGGGTTTTACCCCTTAGGGAAGATCCACAAGCTCCTAGACCTGATTAGTATCCATAGACTTCATCTCTATGTTCATGGCCTATGTCCAGAGTTTTGAATCAACATCCTCCATAGCTTCTATGTAAGTATAAGGATCCCTATCATGTTTATCCAGTTTAGCCAAGAAGACCTCCCCATTGAACTATATCTCTCGGGTTGACGTCTGATCCTCCCACTATGCCGAAGCCCCTAAGGTTGTTGTTCAGGTTTGTTTCGTTTTTCTACACTGATCGAAATGGTTTCATTCAGAACCACCGGAGTGATCAGATTACTTCTTAACTCCTCAAGCACCACTTTGCTTTGAGGTTTAAATTCACTCATGTAACTCTCCTCAAGGAAAGTTGCATTAGTTGAAACCACAAATTTATTTTCCTTTGGGTTATAATAATAAACCCCTTTAATCCCTTTTGGATATCCTACAAACATGCAAACTTCCGAACGTGCTTCCAACTTATTCGGATCCTTAAACAGGACATGAGCTGGACATCCCCATATGCGAATATGGTTTAAGGATGTCTTCCTACTCGTCTACAACTCGTGAAGAGTTTTAGGGACCGATTTTGAAGGCACATTGTTCAAAAGATAACATGGGGTTTGTAGTGCATATCCCCAAAAGGATAAAGGCAATGATGAATAACTCATCATGGGCCTGACCATGTCCAATAAAGTCCTATTTCTTCTCTCCGCTACGTCATTCTGCTGCGGAGTGCCCGGCGCAGTCAAATGGGATAAAATCCCATTCTCTAATAAGTGTCCCAAGAACTCATCAAAGGTATTCTCTACCTCGATTGGATCGAAGTGGCTTTATAGGTCTACCCAATTACTTTTCCACTTCAGCCCGAAACTCTTTGAACTTGTCAAAAGTTTTGCTTTTGTGGTGCATTAGGTACACATACCCATACCTTGAGTAACCGTCAATAAAAGTGATGAAGTACTCACACCCTCCTCATGCCTGGATGTTCATTGGTCCGCAAACATCACTATACACAAGTTCTAAAACCTCTTCAGCCCTATTGCCCTTAGACCCGATAGTCTTTTGGTCATTTTACCCTCCAAACAAGATTCACATTGAGGTATAGATTCTACCTTTAAGTCACTTAAAGGTCCATCCCTTACCAACCTTTGAATCCTTTTCAGGTTAATATGACCAAGGCATAAATGCCAAAGATAAGTCTTATTAGAGTGAGAAGCTTTAAATCTTTTAGAGTTATTATCATTCATCTCAGCATTAAGCAATAAGTCCATCTTAGGTTTGATAAAATATAGATTATTTTGCATCCATCCAAAACAGATAAAAGATTTGTTTTTACGAATCACCACTTTATCATTAAAGAAAACCAAGTAGGAGTCTTTAAATAAACAAGATATAGAAATTAAATTCCTTTTAAATTTAGGAACATAAAAACAATCTTGCAAAAATAAATTCCTATAATTATCAAAATAAAGATGGACGTCTCCTATTGCTTCCACTGAGACCAAGGATCCATCGCCCATCCGAAGCATGAAGTCCTCATGTAGCAGACTTTTCGTTTCGTTGAACTCCTACAGAGAAACACGAACATGATTAGTTGCACTGGAATCTATGACCCAAATGTCACTGGATTCCTTAACCAAACAAGTTTCTAAATATAGAAGATCACACCTACCTTCTTTGGAAAGGAAGTCCTTGCAATGCTTCTTGATATGCCCGACCTTTCCATAGAAGAAGCACTTAAGCTTCTTTGGGTTCTTCTTCTTCTTCTTCTTGCTCTTGGTGCTAGCAGGAGTAGAAGACTTCCTGTTCTTGGCCAGTTGCATCTTTCCATTCCTAGAGTTAGGATTGGAACCAGAAGCAGCTACTATGTTGGCCTCTCGACCTGCAGGAGACTCCCTGATCAACAGTTCGAACTCCTGTAACTGTTTCATCAATTCTATTAAGGTCATATCCTACCTATTGCTCAAATTAAATATAGCTCTAAATGGAATAAATTCCTTTGACAGAGTCTCAAAGACCGTAGTCATATGAGTTTCAGCATTGACGTCAGCTCCATCAGTTTGAGCCTCAGCTAGGTAACCCATGACCAACATCATATGCTTCTTTATAGATGTCCCTGGCCTCTGTCTATAGTTTAGAAGTTTTGAAGCGCCCCTTGCCACTTTGTTATGGCTTGGCCTCTAAACATATCCTCAAGATTATCCAAGATCTGCTTTGTAGCCTCATAATCCTGATGTTGAGCCTGCAGCATATTATTTATGCTCGCTATAACATAGCAGCGGGCCTGATCATTAGCATCTTTCCAGCGATCATACGCTGGAATTGCTCATTAGTTGAGTCTCCCGTAGGCTCAGGAGGATAGGGCATTGTCAGTACATATTTTAGTTTCTCAAAGGACAAGACGATATCTAGGTTCCGTTTCCAATCATTATAGTTCTCATCGGTTAATAGGTTTTTGTAAAGTATCAATGATAAAGCATTTTTAGACATTTTTAATCTACAATAAAGAATCATATACTAAATATAAGCAAACATATGATAATAATTTAGTAAGATAACACAATCATGTAAAAAATATACAAATGTGTTTATGTGTCAAAACCTTGAAAATATCACAACCTTACAATGATAATTCCCAACTCAGAATTCAACAAGCTCCTAGGGGAGTCATGCCAAATTCAATCAAGAACACGGGTCCCCTCCTGATTAATACATGCCATCCAGGACCTGTAAGATCTAGCATATATTAATAATCATTTCTTTGGCCATCAATTTTATTAACAGAGCTCCTAGGGGAGCTTAATAATAAAATTAAAGTGAGTATATAACCATCGTTTCAATATTTTATCCATGATTTATAATCACCACCTATGGGTGTGCAACCATAAATCATGCTAAAATACCTTATCCTCTTAGACATCCAATCAGTACATGATAGAAATCCCTTCCTAGGGGTCGAGACCACCATGTTCTGCCTATGGACCAACGATGGAGGCCTTAGGTCCTCTCTTCGAAAACCTTCTCCCACTTAATCTTTTGAAATCAAGGTTTTATTTTAAGAATATGCATGAACAATTTTAATATGAGCGGCACTCCCTATTCTATATGACATGTTATCAATATACATCGCAAATCATATTATAATGCAGACAAGCAAAGCAATTAAGCAAAGATACAAGCAAAATAATAAATAACTATAATATTATGGCTCCACCCTAGAGAATAGAAAACTATGATTACAAGAGAATAATCGAGACATATTATCGATTCTTTATCCTTGAATCTTTAAGCTGTATCCTTCTTCATGTAATACCCATCTTCAAGTTGTCAATCCTGTATGAATCGAATACTTCATATTTATGCTCATATTCAAATTTAATGTCACTCAAAATTGTCCCAAAAATAAAATTAAAACTGCACCTTTTCTAAAATTTTTCTAGCTCTAGGTCAGTAGGCCGATCTGGGTGATCGGCTTGCCGGTCATGCTCCATCGGCCTACCGACACATGAAAGTTCAAACTACCACTAGAGCCGCCTGATTTTTGTCCCACTATCAGCCTATCAAACCTCATATCTGGCTTGTCGATCTGTGACCATCGGCTTGCCAAACTATGATGTTCGGCATGCCAACCGAGCAGAAATCTTTTATTCCAGAAAATATAATTTTTAATGCAATTCATCAATTTTATTTTCAACAATTCAAAAACAAAAATTAGAGACTCACGAAATACCTGGGTGTGCCATTATCCATCTTCCATATTCGCCTTCTAGATCCGTCTTCTCCGAATGATTATTTAATTACAAAATTCTTACAAATTTAAAATTAAACAATAATTCCTAGACGGAGATGATAGTCTACCATCTCATTACATGAAAAACTTAGATACACATTCTTAACTCTAAGGAACCATAACTAGCATAAATTAATTAATTAATAGAAAATTAAATAACAATTTAATCAACCATAATTAATTAACAAACATGCACCACATAATCTATGACAACATATATAATATATAGAAACCTAGAGTGCCAACTCTTTGTAAAATTAAATTCAAGCATAAGAGAGATCAATATCACAAAATTTATACATATAACATGATCACAAACTCATAATTTTTTGTAAAAACCATTGCTTTGAGAAGTAACGTTCCAAAAGAGCCTCAACCAACTGGTCTTCTTTGCTATTCTCTATCCACGACCGGAGTGAGTGTGGGCTTACACGTATAGCTCTTCTACCAAGTGACTCCCCTTCCAACCAATCGAGAGAATCCAAAGCTAGTGTTCATGATTTGTGAACAAAAGCTCTTAGGGAGTTTTCAAATTCTCATCAATAGCATATCACTCTTAATCTCTCAACTGATCTAAGAAACTCTTAAGACTTACTCCCTATTTATAGAGGTTAGGCCTAGGGTCAGTCCTTATCAAATTAGGTCTCAAAAACTCGAAATAGATCAAATTCGGATCAATATCTGATAAAATCCACGTGGAAACATGTAATCTTATCCTTCGCTCATCGACAGGCCAAACAGCTTGATCGGCAGGCCGAATAGACCCCATCAGCAGGCCAAACACACTGATCAACAGGTCGAACTGCCGAAAAGATATCTCCACGAATCTTTTATTTTCCATCCAAGATTCTATAGGATAAAGTCTCAGTTTTAATTCAAATAACCCAATAGAGAAGTTATCTGATCAAAACAACTCTATCTAGATAATCTCTAAGAAAATAAATCAATTCTCAATAATTCTACAAGTTTATCTTGATCTAATTTATCTAAAATTGAATCAACTGATAAACAGTCTTGATCTAATTTATCTAAAATTAGATCAACTAATAAACGGAAAAGAATTATCCGATCCTTATAATTCAACCAGTTTTTCTTGAATTAATTTTATCACAAAATTAATTCAACCGATAAATAGACATGAATTATCTGATTCTTCCAAATTTCAACCAATCTGATAAATCCAACATAAGTTACCAATTATTTTAAAAGCATGCTGTGTCGTTACAGGATGTTGTGAGCTAGCAAAGGGGACCAAATGGACCTATATAGTTCAAGCTTCTGATAATTATGAAACCCAATATCCAAGATATATATTTCATAATTATCAACTCCAACGCTACTCCACTAAAAGCCTGGAGCTGCACTCTCGAACTACATAGATTTTCGAAGCCCGTATAGCCAAGTCTCCATGACATATCACAGTGTATTGTATCCCCATATGATAATCCATAATCGACTTAAGGACAAGTTTTTTTTTACCTTCCCGATTATTTTTATCATACATTCCATTATCTCACCATCGAAAAACTTACTATCCAAAGACAGTACACCATTCGGTTACACCTATGTATCCAAATGGTTGAGCGCTCTAGTTTTTCAATTATAGGATAACGCATATAAGAGGATATCATTACTCCTGAAGAGGAGCTATGGATTTCATAACTATGAATAACGAGTCTACGCTATCAAGAGTCATGCCTCCAACATGTCGGCATGCATACCACTATTAAGATGTAGGTGTCACCCTTTGGTACATCAAAAGACACAAGTCAAGAGAATGAGCCCACTATTTATCTCAGGATTAAGATACAACACAAATGATTGTCTAAAGTGAATCGATTTGCCGAGACAGAATTATTAATCCAAATCAATTCACTTTATGTCCTGATCCAACACATCGTCATCTATAACAATGTGCCAATGTTTCTATTCACGGAGTCCACCTCCAATGGTCAAGACAAACCATCTCCCAAAAGGGATATAGACAACATAACAATCTTTGCATGAATAAAGCGCCCAACTTTATTCCGTCGATTGCCGATCTTATGTTTTAGACCATCACCTTAAGAATCAAGTTTTTTGCATAATCTGTCCATCACATGCCCAATTCTTAAAGGTTTAGATTGATAGTCTTAGACTATTGTTTACTTAACATGCATTCAACAAATATGAACGTAAAGAGGACAAGATTTGGTATATAAACAATAAATAAATTCTTTATTGATAAAAATGTCTCCAAAAACTTATTACATTTTTACTCCTTAGGGTATACATGTCTAACAGTTTCATCAACCATTATCACCCATTTTGAGATGTCCCCCTTAATGTCCAATAGGGTCTAACATCTTCTAGTAGATCTAAATATCCCATATTTTTATTACTAATCGTTCCTTATTTATTGCTCGTTGCCTATATGGTACTTTTATTTAATTTTTATTTACTTTGTAGCACCACCAAAGAAAAGAACCCTTGGTCCTAATTAAAGTAAGGGCACAAGTTGCTTAATTAGCTAGCTCTAAACAGAGACCAAGTTATTGGATGTGACTTATAAAGAGAGTGAGCTTCACCCGTATGGTGACAATGCCTCAAGGTTTGCATCTAAAATTGGCATTATTATATGGGATCATGCTCCACTTAAAGTTAAAGGAAGGAGCAAAATTGATAAAAAGGATAAAGAAATCATTTATACCTAGATAAAGGTAACTTATAAATTATTATTATTTTTTGTATAAGTTGTACAAATATTTATCTTTTTATTTTGATTATTATGTTGTAGAGTAAGTTCAACAAAATTTGAATGATCAGAACATGGTGAACATCATTGATTCTCATTGCTCTAATCATTATAAGAATTATCGAAGTAGTATTCGCAAGGACTATAAGGCCCTAATACGGATAGGAAAGAATCCAAGAGATCATTCATCTTCAAAAGTAAGATCAAAGGAAGATTGGGAATGGCCATGTGATAATATTTTTAGCAACTCACAATGGCAGGTACAAAATTTTTGTGTATCCTTCTACTTGGTTTATTTGTTGCTAGTGTATCTTATGGCATGGAATTTGTTTTAGAGTTAATTTGTGTCTTGTTGATGATGGACCGAATCTCTTATAAAACTTTATTTTCTTTTTTAGTATTTATATTATTGATAAGCCTTTAATCCAATGAGTGTATATTAGGAAGAATAAGTACTAATGTTTTTTGGTTTTGTTCAAATATGGGCTATAGCTTAGCTAAATGAAATTTTTCTATATTTAGTTTACTTATGTTTTGGACGTATGAATGACTTTATTATTGTATTTTAACTAGTAATATTATTTTTTTGTCATTAATCTAAATCTCTTTTGCATTTAATATGCTTAACATTTGATTGCAATTTTAGTTGACACTGAAATGATCTAAGATGATAGCTGATAATAGAAGTAAACTCCAACACAACCATCGAGCTGGATCTAAATCTTTTATCCAGCACGGATCGAAAAAATTAATCGATTACTAAGAGTGAAAACCAAATTTGCAAAAGGCCGATATATTAGCAACTTAGGTTAATCTACTATAATTAGAAAAAGAAAAATTCAAGACTTTGACTATGGCCTATTAGGTTCTAGTCAAAGTGACATATTCATATACTTTACCTCTTAGTAATTAAATAAAAATATGAGTTTTAACGTTCAACAGGCAGAAAATGGCGTAATTGAGCTTGGACAAATTGAGTTGTTCACAGAGACTCACTAGAATATAGTTCATGGTTGGGTTAATGAGCATGTAGAGAAAAGATATGTAAGTTTTATTTTTCAATAATTTTATTTTTATATCTATTGTATTTCTATATTCAATTTGCAAATTTATTTGTTTCAAATTGTAGATTGAATGATTAAACTGAGAAAACAAGAAGAAAAAAACAATGAAGTTGTGGATAATGCTGCAATATGTGCCCAAATTCTTGAAGGTGAAAGAAAAGGATATATTCTAGGCCTTAGACCCATTCCATCTAAGAGGCAATCATCCCAATCTTCATCTCAAGTTGAAGCACCAATTCAACAGCGTGTTGTTGACATGGCTAATCAAATACAAATAGATTTTCAAAGAGAGAGAGAAAAGATAGCTACAACCTTGTGACAACAACTATGAAATGAAATTCTGAGGATATATGAAAAGAGATGATAGCTATCATGAACAAATCAAAGGAGCATCCTTTTTCAAGTTTTCAATCATCACAGCACCCGCCACCACAACCGCCGCCACCACTGCCATCTACACTAGCCGTTTGATATTTAGTATTTATTTCTAGGTATATATATAGAGAGAGATATACTCATCTATTTGATTTGATGTTAATGTACTTCTTTTGATGCACTTATGTTTGGAGACATATTAAATGCTTGATAGGATCTCTACTTTTGAACCTTAATTGGATTTTATGTTATTTATTTTATATCACTATTTAGGTATTTGGTTTGAATATTGCTTATGTTATTATACTATTTTGTTTACATATGTTATTATCTTTTTTTTTTCATTATATGTTGATTTTAACTTATTCAATTGAAATTAAATCGATAATATAAAATTTATATTTGTATTTAGCAAGTAAAAAAATTAGTCATTCAAAATAGAAGTCTATTTGATTCCATGACCACATTTTATTCAGTGAAAAAAAAAGGTCTTTAATTTTATAAAATGATGACTAAAATTTAGTCACTCAAAATTTACAATTAAATTCTTCTGTGACTAATTGTTAGTCATTACAAAATTGAAAATGAAAAACTTCAATGACTAACTAGTAGTCACTAAATTGATTCTTCAAGTGACCAAAAAGTTAGGCACTATATGTTTGATAGTTCATTTAACGACGACTATTTATTAGTCATCAATTAACTTTTATGCAGTTTGTAAAAAGTGATTTAGTCTCCTTGCAACATAAATTTTGGTGCTCTTTAAATCTTCTTGCGACTAACTAAAAGCTCTTTTGTAACTAATTTTTTGGTTGCAAAATGCATGGAAATTTAGCAACTACAAAATTTTAGTTGCAAAAGACTTTCTACAAGTAACATTCAATGACCGAGGGGCGACTAAAAATTTTTAGTCATAAAAGGTATTCTACAACTAAATTCAAACTTTCTACAACTAAAAAATTAGTTGTTTAATGAGAAATTTTTCGTAGTGAAGATTGCAATCTCTAGTAGGATTCTTACGAGAAATATCTTTAGAGATAAGGATACTAAGCTAGATTACGTCATAAAGGTTAGAACTTGTCTTCGATATGAGATCGTTTAGAATATGAGATCGTACCTTGTGTAGTTAGAGTGATCATAGATGACCACTTAAACATCGGAGTACTAGGAATGAAGTGGTGGCATTCATAATTGAAGCAAACACAGGTTACCACTTGCTCATAAGAGCACTAAGTATAATACGATGCCATGCATACTCGTAGCAAGTACAGGGTACCACTTATGCATCAGAGCACTATGCCATGCATAGGTACTTATACATTAGAACACTAAAATAGTGCCACATGTAGTCGGAGCGAATACACATCTGTTACTTATGAATCAAAGTATTAAACACAAAGAAATGCCATGTATAGTTGGAGCAAGCATAGCCTGCAACTTACACATTGCCATGCATAGCCACTTACATATCGAAGCACTAAAGTGGTGCCATATGTAGTTGGAGGGAGTGCACATCCACTACTTATGCATTAGAGCATTAAATTTTGCGGTGGTGTGTACTTTTAATCAAATGCATTGTAGGATAGCTCCAAATTATGTAGACTCCACCTTGGATAGCTTTGAGTTACATAGATTGTGTCACGGATGGCTCCAAGTCATGTGGAATGCATCAAGGATAGCTCCTTGTCACGCCCCGGAGTACGGGAGGTGACGTGGCGGATCATTTAGATTAATTAAAAGAGAATTTAATTGAAACCAATGGTTTAAGAATCAAATTAAATGAGAAATAAGAAGATTTCCACCACATTTTTATAAAAGAATTTATAAATATTAAACGAGTAATAAAAATTAAATAAAAACCGCGAGTATGGGTTCCACAACCCCCAACTTGTGCACACACATGGTTCTGACAATATCATAAATACAATTACAGTCCAAGTACAAATAAAGTTAAAAATCTTACATGCCTTGATTAAATAATACAAAATATATAAAATAATCCTCCTATTGCTCCTGAGTTCGGTCCGAAGAATCCTCTCCAAACCTAAATGGGAAACCACCTAGAAGGGGGGAAATTTAAAACAATAAAACGTGAGCGAAAGGCTCAATAGGACTATGTTTTATAAAATAAATTAATTTGAAGAAACATTTCATTGACAGGAGTACTCAAAAGAAACCTTAAATAAATCAATAAATAAATAATTTGAGTAGAACCGTCCTGACTCAGAACAGGATACTCGCACAATTAGAAATACTATTTTTCTTTTCCTAGGCAAACCATGATATCACCACCATAGTGGCCCAGCTGGGTTTCTGGACCTGGCCCCAAGGTCGTTCGCTACACGACCCGATCTCTGATATGGCATCATGCCTTTGTGTTTATTATCATTATCATTCAAAACCCAATTACCGAGTGTTGTCAATTACGTTCATTATGAAATTCATTTCATAATCACGGTATATTAAAATATAACCGATAAAACCATTTCCAAACAACTGTTGAAAACATTTTGATAGAAATCCTTTTCAAAGCCAAATCATTTCAAAACCAGGCTACCCAGGAAATAGGATGGAAGTCCTAACTCAATACTCGTGCCGGTGCCCCACACCGTAATCCCGGTCTGCTATACGTTAGCTCCGCGGTACCACGAACGATCCTAGATACAAACTAAGTCGATCAATATCTAGTTTGAAACATTCTATGTTACCAAACCATTTTATGATGTCCTAGTGTGCCATTTGTACCTTTAAAATCATTCTATAAGGTTGGGATTTAAATCAGGGTTCAAAATAGTGAAAACGGGTAAAAATCACAAAATTTTCCATGCCTCGGTCGGCCTGCCGGACTCCCTGCTTCGGCCGACCGAACTGCACAGTTCGGCCTGCCGGAAGCAAAGTTCGGTCGGCCGAACACTTCCCCAGGTTCGGCCTGCCGGTCGGAAGAACACCGGCCTGCCGATCATCACTCCGGCCTGTCGAACTGGGAAAATCCAGAAATCCCAGCCACGGGTTTCTCGATCCCCAAAACACAAATCTTGTTTCTAACCTGTTTTTCTCAAATCCCAAGCATGAAAAACAATCATAGTTGATAGAAAAACATACTAGAACATGTTTGGACTCATTTAAACAAGATTTAAACTTGAAATCCTCAAAAATCCAAAAATGAGAAAATGAGGAGAAAAATGAAAAATCTTGAATCTGATTTGTTTTTCTTCAATCTAAGCTTAGATTCTAGTTGTTCTAAGTTCGTTTAACTCAAATCCACGGTTTTCTAAGCTTAAACAAACCTAGATTTCAAAAATGCACAAAATTGAAAATTTTGGAAAAAGTTTAGAAATTTCAAAACTAACCTCGAATCGAAGCTTCAATCCGCGTTCTCGGTTGCTAAATCACGTCCCCGAGCCTCCTCCTTGCTATCCCGAAGCTTGGATTCGAAATTGGGTTTAAAAATTTGAGAGAGATATAGAGAGAGAGAGAGTGCCGAGAGAGAGATCAAGAGGAAGAGAGAGAGAGATGCGTGAGAGTGAGGAGAGAGAGAGAGAGAGGAAGGAAATAAATAGAGAAAATCGGTGGGCGGTTTTACTGTGCGAAAACCATGTGCCGCCCATGGTTTTACAAAACGGAGTATTTTTAACATTTTACAAATTGTTGTGTTTTAAAACTCAAAACATCATTTTAAAACAATAAGGAATCCTTTGAATGTATCAATTTAACAAAACAACCAAAAACTAAGAATCCGACCAAGTAATCAAATAAATGTTAAAACGTTAATTATGGCACACTAATTCATCATTTATATTACATTAACATTAAATAAATTTCGGGGCGTTACAACTCTCCACCCCTAAAAGAAGTTTCACCCTCGAAATTTACAACTCATTTCAGAAACAAAAACAAATGCGGATACAACTCCCGCATACTCGACTCTAGTTCCCAAGTGGCTTCATCAACCCCATGATGCTGCCACACGACTTTTACCAACGGTATCTCGCGACGACGCAAGCTAATAACTTTCCGGTCTATGATCTGAATCGGCACTTCTTCGTACGTCGTATCTTCCTGAACCTGCACATCGCGAAACGAAACTATCTTGCCCTGCTCAGGTGGACACTTCCTAAGCATCGACATATGAAACACATCGTGAACATGAGAAAGTTCGAGCGGAAGTTCAAACCGATAAGCAACCACACCAACACGCTGAGTGATCTCGAACGGCCCAATATACCTCGGCGCGAGCTTCCCACTCACCCCAAACCGCATAGTTCCCTTACGAGGTGATACCCTCAAGAGAACAAAATCTCCAACCGCGTACTCTAAGGGTCTGCGTCTCCTATCTGCGTAGCTCTTCTGCCGACTCTGAGCTGCTCTCAATCGATCTCGAATCACCACGACTTTCTTGTTGCTATCACGAATCTCTTCCGGCCTAAGAATAACTCTATCTTCCGGCTCGGCCCAACACACAGGTGACCAACACGGTCGCCCATACAACGCCTCAAATGGTGCCATACCGATACTCGCCTGATAACTATTGTTGTACGTGAACTCCGCCAAATGCAAACATTGCTTCCAGTTCCCGCCGAAGTCCAACGCACAAGCACGCAACATATCCTTGAGAACCTGAATAACCCGCTCAGACTGCCCATCAGTCTGAGGATGAAATGCCGTACTGAAGTTCAAATCCGTACCCAAAGCCTCCTGAAAACTCCTCCAGTACTTAGCATTAAACCTGGTATCTCGATCAGAGGTGATGGACAAAGGAACTCCATGCAACCTCACAATGTTCTGCATATACAACTCCCCGAGAACCTTCCTAGAACACGTCGACCTAAATGGAATGAAATGCACCGATTTCGTCAACCTGTCAACCACAACCCAAACTACATCGTGCCGCTGCTCCGTCCTCGGCAAACCTGTGAGGAAATCCATCGTCACATGCTCCCATTTCCACCCTGGAATAGGAAGCAACTGAAGCTGACCTGCAGGCTTCTGATGCTTGGCTTTCACCTGAAGACACGTCGAACACTTGGCCACGTATTCACAAACATCTTTCTTCATGCCTCTCCACCAATACTGCCTCTTCAAATCACGATACATCTTGGTGCTCCCCGGATGAATAGCGAACTGAGACCTATGGGCTTCGTCTAGAACGGCTTTCGTCACCTCGGCGATAACTGGAACTGCAAGACGCTCCCGAAAGTACAACGATCCATCTGCACGCAAGCGCCATTCCTCAAACTGCTCCCTGTTCTGAATCCGCGACCAAATCCCCTGCAAATGCTGATCCTGCCACTGATTTTGCTTCACCATCTGAACAAGAGCTGGAGTCGCTTCCACATGATATAACGAAACTCGATCACAGTCTTCACGATACAGTAGCCGATACTCACTCACTGTCGCATCCCTGCTCCAGTCCTCAAAAATCAAACAAGCGAGAATCCCTGAAGACTTCCTGCTAAGCGCATCCGCGACCACATTAGCTTTCCCGGGATGATACTGCAACGCGAAATCATAATCCTCCATATACTCTACCCATCTACTGCTGCCTCAAGTTGAGATCCCTCTGAGTGAACAGATACCTCAAACTCTTGTGATCGGAGAAGACCTGAAACGATGCTCCATACAAGTAACACCTCCAAATCTTCAGCGCGTAAATCACCGCCGCAAGCTCTAAATCATGAGTAGGATAATTCCGCTCGTGAGGTCGTAGCTGTCTCGATCCGTACGCAACCACACGCCCATGCTGCATCAACACGCATCCAAGTCAACCCTGAAGCATCCGCATAAACCTCATATGGCTCGTCACTGCTAGGAATAACTAATACTGGAGCGGAAGTCAACCGGTTCTTCAATTCCTGAAAAGCAAGCTCACAGTCTTCATCCCACTCAAACCTGACATTTTTCTTGATCAATCTCGTAAACAGAGCTGCAATCTTCGAAAAATCCTTTACAAATTTCCTGTAATATCCAGCAAGACCTAAGAAGCTGCGAATCTCCGCTACATTCCTTGGTCGTTCCCATTCCAATATAGCCTCAATCTTGGACGGATCCACTGAAATACCATGCTCCGAGATAACATGACCCAGAAACTTGACCTCAGTCAACCAAAACTCACAATTTTCCCTCTTAGCATACAATTGGTGCTCCCGCAGAGTCTAAAGCACGATTCGAAGATGCTGCTCATGCTCCTCCCGAGTCCTAGAATACACAAGAATATCATCGATGAACACGATCACGAACTGATCCAAATACGGCCTAAATATCTTGTTCATCAAATCCATGAAAGCTGCCGGAGCATTCGTCAACCCAAAAGACATAACCAGGAACTCGAAGTGCCCATATCGAGTCCTAAAAGCTGTCTTGGGAATATCCTCTTCCTTAATCCTGAGCTGATGATAACCTGAACGTAAATCAATCTTCGAGAAGTACCGCGAATCTCCCAACTGATCAAATAGCTCATCAATCCTACGCAAGGGATACTTGTTCTTCACCGTAACATGATTTAGCTGTCGATAATCTACACATAACCTGAGAGTCCCATCGTGCTTCTTAACAAACGAAACCGGTGCTCCCCATGGAGATGTGCTATTCCAAATATATCCTTTATCAGCAAGCTCCTGAAGTTGCTTCCTCAATTCCTTCATTTCTGCCGGTGCCATCCGATAAGGTGCCATAGAAATCGGTGATGTCCCTGGAAACAACTCGATACCAAACTCAATCTCTCGATGCGGTGGTAATCCTGGCAACTCGTTGGGGAAAACATCCTCGAACTCATCAACCACCGGAATCGCTACACTGCCACTCGAAACATAGGGCTCGCAATCCAGGTTGGCAAGGAAAGCACAACAACCTAGATTCCTTCGCCCTCCTAGACACGACTTCATGAGACGCTCACTCATTAACCAATCACCACCACCCTGGTAAGTGATCATCGTCCCCCTATCAGACACTAGGGTCACTTTTCTAAGTTGGCAGTCCACTACTGCACTATACCTGGACAACCAGTCCATCCCTAGAATTACATCATAGGAGCTCATGGGGAGTACAATCAAATCACTTTTCAAAATCTCATCCCCAATCATTATTTTACAGGATTTACACATGCAATTTACACACACCTGCCCCAAGGGAGAAGTTATAACTAGGGGTTCATTAAACTCTTTTATCTCTAATCCCAAGGCATGTACAAAAGAACTCGAAATGAGAGAATGAGAGGCACCGGTATCAAATAAAACGCGAGCTAAAGATCTGGAAACCAAAATCATACCATCGACAACCGCGTTACCAGTCTAAGAATTTGACCCTCCAGATGCCGTTGCATGAACCTGCACTGGCGCCTTCCCTTTTCCTCTACCGACATTACTGGGTCCTAGATTACTTGGCCGATGCTGCTGAGATGGAGACGACTGCACACTACCTGTACTCGGTGCTCGATACTGAGGAACATTGCGCTGAAAATGCTGCGGCTGCTGTCCCCGTGCCGGATATGAGGATTGCTGAGGAGAGAACTGTAGATATTGCAACTGCGGGTACTGCGGAGGCGGAGGTAGGGTCTGAGGCTAAGACTGACAACTGGCATCCTCCCCGGTCTGCGATCCAAGACGAGCACTCTTGATCGGGCAATTCCTCTTGATGTGTCCAGGCTGCTGACAGAAATGACAATGAAAGCTGTAGGGATTGCTGCGCCCACTGCCAGACGAACTGCTGCTGCCACTGGTCGCACCGCCTTGCTTGCCCTTCCCCGGAGCTGGACGACTACTGGTGCTCTTCCTGCCACTCCTCTGCGGTCCTCCTAAAGCCTTGGCTCGTTCCTCACAATACTGCACATAATCATTCTCCACAGAGATTGCCGATGATACAAGCTCTCCAAAACTCCTAAGCCGTAGAGCAACCAACTGCCGCCGAATAGGAGCCTTGAGTCCTTCCTGAAACTTAATACATTTCTCGCGCTCCGATGCCACCGCTGATGGAGCAAACCTAGCCAACTCATTAAACTTTGCCTCATACTCCCGAACTGACATATCACCCTGTTGTAACCTATAAAACTCAGCTGCCTTCTGGTCTCTATACACCTGCGGAAAATACCGATCATAGAACAGCTCCTCAAACTTGTCCCAACTGATATCACCACCGCGCTCCAGATGCTTAGTCTGTTTCCACCAGGTGTTAGCGCCACCCTCGAGCTTATACGCCGTGAACTCCACACGATACTCCTCAGGCACACCAAGGGTTTCTAAATGCTTCAAGATTTAATCCAACCATTACTCTGCTAACTGCAGATCCCCATTGCCATCAAAAGTCAAAATGGACGCATGCCAGAATTCCTTAAAATACGCATGCCGATTACCAACACTAGAGTCTTCCGGTCTAGCCCTGGCTGCCATCTGCCGAAAGGCTGCAAACATAGACCTCATCATGCTCTCATCATTTCTGAACTCGGCGTCAGTAGTCGAACAACGTCTAGGTGCCATTCTCTCACTTTTGAAAACAAAATTTGGACTGTCAGAGGTATTTCATTGTCAAACCTATGTGTGCACAATTCCCAAGGTTCATAACCTTGAGCTCTGATACCATTCTGTCACGCCCCAGAGTACGGGAGGTGACGTGGTGGATCATTTAGATTAATTAAAAGAGAATTTAATTGAAACCAATGGTTTAAGAATCAAATTAAATGAGAAATAAGAAGATTTCCACCACATTTTTATAAAAGAATTTATAAATATTAAACGAGTAATAAAAATTAAATAAAAATCGCGAGTATGGGTTCCACAACCCACAACTTGTGCACACACATGGTTCTGACAATATCATAAATACAATTACAGTCCAAGTACAAATAAAGTTAAAAATCTTACATGCCTTGATTAAATAATACAAAATATATAAAATAATCCTCCTATTGCTCCTGAGTTCGGTCCGAAGAATCCTCTCCAAACCTAAATGGGAAACCACCTAGAAGGGGGGAAATTTAAAACAATAAAACGTGAGCGAAAGGCTCAGTAGGACTATGTTTTATAAAATAAATTAATTTGAAGAAACATTTCATTGACAGGAGTACTCAAAAGAAACCTTAAATAAATAAATAAATAAATAATTTGAGTAGAACCATCCTGACTTAGAACAGTCTACTCGCACAATTAGAAATACTATTTTTCTTTTCCTAGGCAAACCATGATATCACCACCGTAGTGGCCCAGTTGGGTTTCGGGACCTGCCCCCAAGGTCGATCGCTACACGACCGGATCTCTGATATGGCATCATGCCTTTGTGTTTACTGTCATTATCATTCAAAACCCAATTACCGAGTGTTGTCAATTACGTTCATTATGAAATTCATTTCATAATCACGGTATATTAAAATATAACCGATAAAACCATTTCCAAACAACCGTTGAAAACATTTTGATAGAAATCCTTTTCAAAGCCAAATCATTTCAAAACCAGGCTACCAAGGAAATAGGATGGAAGTCCTACCTCAATACTCGTGCCGATGCCCCACACCGTAATCCCGGTCCGCTATACGTTAGCTCCGCGGTACCACGAACGATCCTAGATACAAACTAAGTCGATCAATATCTAGTTTAAAACATTCTATGTTACCAAACCATTTTATGATGTCCTAGTGTGCCATTTGTACCTTTAAAATCATTCTATAAGGTTGGGATTTAAATCAGGGTTCAAAACAGTGAAAACAGGTAAAAATCACAAAATTTTCCATGCCTCGGTCGGCCTGCCGGACTCCCTGCTTCGGCCGGCCGGACTGCACAGTTCGGCCTACCGGAAGCAAAGTTCGGTCAGCCGAACACTTCCCCAGGTTCGGCCTGCCGGTCGGAAGAACACCGGCCTACCGATCATCACTCCGGCCTGCCGAACACACAGTTCGGCCTGCCGAACTGGGAAAATCCAGAAATTCCAGCCACGGGTTTCTCGATCCCCAACACACAAATCTTGTTTCTAACCTGTTTTTCTCAAATCTCAAGCATGAAAAACAATCATAGTTGATAGAAAAACATACTAGAACATGTTTGGACTCATTTAAACAAGATTTAGACTTGAAATCCTCAAAAATCCAAAAATGAGAAAATGAGGAGAAAAATGAAAAATCTTGAATCCGATTTGTTTTTCTTCAATCTAAGCTTAGATTCTAGTTGTTCTAAGTTCGTTTAACTCAAATCCACGGTTTTCTAAGCTTAAACAAACCTAGATTTCAAAAATGCACAAAATTGAAAATTTTGGAAAAAGTTTAGAAATTTCAAAACTAACCTCAAATCGAAGCTTCAATCTGTGTTCTCGGTTGCTAAATCACGTCCCCGAGCCTCCTCCTTGCTATCCCGAAGCTTGGATTCGAAATTGGGTTTAAAAATTTGAGAGAGATATAGAGAGAGAGAGAGTGCCGAGAGAGAGATCAAGAGGAAGAGAGAGAGAGATGCGTGAGAGTGAGGAGAGAGAGAGAGAGAGGAAGGAAATAAATAGAGAAAATCGGTGGGCGGTTTTACTGTGCGAAAACTATGTGCCGCCCACGGTTTTGCAAAACGGAGTATTTTTAACATTTTACAAATTGTTGTGTTTTAAAACTCAAAACATCATTTTAAAACAATAAGGAATCCTTTGAATGCATCAATTTAACAAAACAACCAAAAACTAAGAATCCAACCAAGTAATCAAATAAATGTTAAAACGTTAATTATGGCACACTAATTCATCATTTATATTACATTAACATTAAATAAATTTCAGGGCGTTACACTCCTAGTCATATAGATTACATCATGGATAGCTCCAAGTCATACAGATTGCATCATAGATAGCTCCAAGTCATGTAGATTACGTCATGGATAGTTCTCAGGAATATGAATTGCATCATGGATGGCTCCAAGTTATATAGACTACACACACATTAGCGAGCTTGGTGGATCAAGTCCTAAGTCAAGACCATGGGAGCTTCTTCCTATGTAAAACTTTTTGTATTTCATGTGTAGTTGATTTCTTTATCAAGCGAGCTCCATCAAAGGAATGTGAATTTCAAACTATGGCTAAAGCAAACCCAGCAATGGCGAAGACCCCAAACACAGATTTGGTTGATTAGGTAGTTTCATGCCATGTGTGTGTCATAGATGTTTGTCTAAAGGATGTTGAACTAGTTGGTAGAGTATGCAAGTCTCCAAAGAATCATCCCCGAGTTTCTTAGATAAGAGTTGCTCGTAGTAGCCTTGAGCATCTCCTTTTATTGCCATTGTGTACAATTTCCTTCAAAAAGATGATGACTTCTCCCATAGCTTTCCCAATTAGCGATATGAGAGATCAGTATAAGGAATCCGTAAAGGCTCAGCTTCGTATCATGTGCTTTGGTGGTTATCATAGGACATTTTGAAAGCTTTATAGGTAAGAGATAAGGCTCTAATAGCAGAGGTTATAGATTTTAAGGATGAGAGATAAGCTTGTAAAGGTGAGAGATAAAACTCAAGCAATAAAGAATAACATAAGAGACAAATGACGATGTTATGGAGATGATGAATAAGTCATCAAAGTGGAACTCCGCCAAGAATTAAAAAAATAGGATAGATTGCAACTAGCAAGTAGTAAATTCATGCAAATATGGTGAAACGTCGCCAGTAATGGAGAATCAATATAGAGAGGATGAAGTATTCATAACTTAATTGAATAATCCTAGAGTGTAGTGAACAATGTAGCTTCGAAGGTTGAACAAAGTAGCTTTGAGTGCACCACATGAAATCACTTTAGAGGTTGAAAAGATAGCTCAAAATCAAAAAACACTAAAGATTAGCTTGAGAGATCAAACAAGGTAGTTTTAAAACATACCAATGAAACAACTACGGAGATGAAGTAACCCCGAAGCATATACAATGAAGCAGATATGAGAATAGAACAAGGTGGCTCTAGAACGGCTCAAATAAGAAAGCTTCAAAAATTAGAGAGAAGTATAGAGCATTGCAAGCAGAGTCTCTCTAAAGGTCAAGTAAAGCGATTTTGAAAATTAAAGAAAGTGGCTCCGAAGTGAATCAAATCAAGTAGCTCCTAATGTTAGTGGAGGAGACTTTGGAATAAATAAAATAAAGTTACTCTAAAGAGTAAATAAAATAGTTTTAGAGATTGATCAAAGTAGCTCCAGAGTGGAAAATATAAAGTAAACATGGAGATAGAATGAAACAGCTTTGGAGCAAATTAAAAATAGGAGCTCTAGAGATGACATAGAATAGCCACAAAGCAGATATGAAAAATCAACTACAGAGATCAAATAAAGTATTAGTGGGGCTGAAATGAAGTGGCTATAGAGACAGGACAAATTAGCCATGGAAAGGAACAAAGCACCACATAGATAGGAGGAAGGCACTCCAAAAATCAAATAAATAACTCTAAGGCAAATCTAGTGAGCGATCGATGGAAATTGATGAAATACCTAAAGAATAAATGAAATGAACCAATCATGAGAGTTAAGAAACTATAGTGTGAATCAAATCATGCCACCTCAGAGATTGGATATAGCAATTCTAGAAATCAAACGTAGAATGGATCAAATGAGGTAGCTTCAAAGAAGGAAATAACTGCCTTGAGGTAGGTCAAACAAAGTAACTCTAGAGATAGAATGAAGTGTTCCAGAGTTGATTAAACAACATAGCCCTGAAGGTTGAATAAGTGCGCTAGAACGGACCAAACAATGTAGCCTTGGAAATGGAATAAGTGATCTAGAGTGGGCCAAGCAAAGTAACTCTTAAGGTGTAACAAAATGCTCCAAAGCATGTTGGACAAAGTAGCCTCGAAGACAAAATAAGTGCTTTGGAATGGACCGAGCAAAACAGCTCTAGAGATGGAATGAATGCTTTGAAGCGGACCAAACAAAGCAGCTCTAGAGATGAAAGGAGTGCTCCAAAGTAGAGAGAATGAAGCAACCCTGAAGATGGAATGAGTGCTCTAGAGCTAATCAAATGAAATAGCTTTAGAGACAAAATTAGTGATTCAAATTGGACCAAAGAAAGCAACTCCAGAAATGGAATAAGTGCTCCAGTGTAGACCAAACGAAACAGCTCCAGAGATGGAATAAAGGCTCTGAAGCAGACCAAATGAAGTAGCCTTGGAGATGAAACAAATTCTCTACAGTGGACCGAATGAAGTGGCTTTGGAAATGGAATGAGTACTCTAGAGCATAGCAAAAAAAATAGCTTTGAAGATGGAATAAGTGCTCTAGAGTGGGTGGAATGAAGCGGCTCCAGAGATGGAATAAGTGCTCTGAAATATATTGAATAAAGTGGCTAGGAGATGGAATGAGCGCACCAAATCGGAGGGAATGAAAAGGCTCTAGGGATGGAATGAGTGCTCTAGAGCTACGCAATGAAGTAGGCCTGGAGATAAAACAAATGCTCTAGAGCAGACCAAATGAATAGCTTCAGGGATGGGATAAGTGTTCTAGAGCAAACTAAACGAAGTAGCTCCGGAGGTGGAACAAAGTGGTATGAAAACATTTTGGAGAAACCAAGTACTCAATAAATCAATAAGATTGTCCTTTGTTCGCACATGGAGACCTTAATTAATGATGGCTAACATGTAAAGGATCTTGTCGAGACCCAATAATCATCATTGTAGTATTTAGACAAAATTACGTATATCAAATGGGGTTATGGACGCAAAGAATTCAATATTATTAGGTCAATCATCCACTACATAATTCTTTGGTGCGGTCATGCTTTGTGAAGTCATACAAGCACCAGTAATAGGTAGTCTCATGTTATTTATACTAGAGATAAACAGGAAAGCAAGTGAGCATGATGAGACACCAAGTATAGTTAAACAACCCATATACTTGATAATAAACAAGATTGATACATGCCAGAGATGATCAAAGGAATTAATAAAGAATACGAACAAATTCAAAATAACCAAACAAGTCTATAATGAAGGTTAGCCCAGTGTCATGATAAGAAGATAGAGAGAAATTACTAACATTTTATGCAAATTAATCGATAGTCAAAAGGGTCTCTGAGGGACAACCTCGAGCTACATGCTTACCAAAGATAAGCATAGTAGTAAAGTGACTAAAAAAAACATGTCATTTATAAATTACTATTTGCATTATGTATCTTTATGGATGCTTGTGTAAGTGAAATGTGATTATTAGTCATGTTGACCTTTTTATCGCTTCACTTATATCCTTGGCAGGAAGTATAAAATAAAGCAATGGCAAGCACGGTGAAAGCATCAACCCCTTAAGAAATGAACAAGCCTCCAACGAAAAAGGACAAGGCTTTATATCAAAGGTACAAGGCTATAGAGATAAACGCTAAAGCACCAAAGGTGACAAATAAGGTTTTGCAAACTTGAATGTGAGGCTCCGAAGGCAAAAGATAATGTTCTAGAGGTGAGAGGTATGGTTCCAGTGCAAACATCTTTCTTTCTATGTCTCTAAAGTGAACAACTATTGTTGCAGTCTTCCCTTCCAAAAACTCACTCTAGTGGTTGTCTTCCTTTGACACAAAACTGCTTTGGCTCTTGCAAGAGACCGCCAAATAATACCTCAGAATTGTCTATCATAGCAATGAATTATGATGACTCTAGGATGTCTTCCTCTGTCAATGATTTATCATTGGAGAAGTCTTCAAGGCCAAATTCTCCTTATGAGGATAAGTCTTCGTTGATAAAAGACAAGGCTTTAAAGGCGATGGTCATGGCTCTTGGAGAAGGACAATTGTTGTAGTGCTCCTAGAGAGAACTAGATGGTGACAAAGACAAGCATGCCGGTGAAGGATGGCAATGCTCTGGAAAAGAGTTGAACCATGACAAAAACTAATTTATAAAGTAAAGACATCGTAGTGCTCTCCAGAATACAGAATTGTAGTAGTGTGTGGAGTTAAGTTGCGAACTTGCAAGAACTTTTATACGGAAGGAGAGATCTTTGCCATCGTCAACTTCTTTACGTTGCTTTGTCGTAGTTTCAAATATGTTAAACCACTTTTTTTGGACCTTTGGATAAGTCTACTCCAGAGGCATATGCTCCATGACTACAAAAGTCATCTGCTTTGGGCCCTTCACCTAAATATGCTCTAAGACCACTAGAGTCGTTTACTTCAAAAACTCTAGCAAAATGTCCTCTAGTAGTATAAGCTTTAGAGGCTATTATTTTGAGAATTTTAATGGAATCTGCTCCAAAAGTGCCATCTTCTAGGCGATCATGACATTACTTCAAGTGTTGTCTTCCAAGAGGATTCTAGCACTATCAAGATTGGCTTCTTTGGCATGTCAGTTAGTCAATGTTTTGCGACAAGTCTCTTCCTTTTTAGTGAACAATCCTTTTCATCATAAAGAAGAATAACAAGCCTCAGAACAAGGCTTATTGTTCCGAGATGAACTTCAATATCAGCAAACATCATATGTGTGTTTGTCAGAGCAATATCCTATGCTCTAGTACAAATTCAATAAAACCTCTTCCCAGAACAAAATAGTTGTTATGTAGAGGAACAATTCAAGAAGAGTTCGTTTTTCGAACCAGGAGCCATTACCCCAGAGCTAGGAGCCCATCTTTTCCAAATAACTACTTCATCGTAGTTAGAGAAGTCACAATCATTACTCATTTTAAACTCATTGACAAATTCCTCCAATTCTCACATTGCACTTTCTTGTCCTTAATTTTCTTTGGGATTTTAGCTACGGTATTTCCATTTTTTGAAGCATTCTTTTTTTTGGAAGACTAACCATTATTTTCCCACTTCTAATTGCAATTATTTATAAAATATTCCAAAAGTAAAGTCCTTTTATGATTTAGGAAAATGTTAATCTTGTTGAATATATAAATGCCTCTGTTGATAGAATATATTGCCATTCCGAAACAAAGTAGGAAAATAAGGGTATAATAGAGTATGCAAATCAGTTCTAAAAATACTTCAAATACTTCATTAAACATATTCCGAAAAAATCTCACAATTCACTACCATTTTATATTAAAATCCCCAAAAAGAAAAGCTACGACATTGGGAGTTTGTCACACAAACCATCTATGGCAACTTCAAGGAGGATCTCTAGCAATTTATCATGACATCGTTATTGTGATCATGTATGTAGCTCTGTGGCAAGATCTTCGTGACATATAGCAAGTTAATGAGTTGCTCACGCTCTTTGGAGGAAAGTTGGCCGACTAAACTGTTGCAGATGTGGAGTCAAATCAAGTCGACACCCCAGCAAAAAGGAAGAAAAAGAGAGAAAAACGCCTGCTCGTGAGGCAGGGAGCAAGCGCCGCAGCTCTGGCAGAAGAGCGCCGTGGCGCTAGGACAATGACACCTAGGCGCCAATTGGAAGAAGCCTACGCTCAATTGGAAGAAGCCTAGGCGCCAATTACAAGAAGCCTGGGCTCAAAGTGAAGAGCGCCTAGGCGCTACTTGCAAAGAGCCTAGGCTCAAAGTGTATGGCGCCTAGGCTCTAGGTGTATGGCGCCTAGGTGCTGCAGGGGAGCGTGACGCGCTGTGCTGCGCGATGTTTTTTGAGTTAGAGTCGGATTCAAAGGCCCTAAAAATGGGAAACCACTAGGGTTTCTCATTAGTTGCTATTTTTCTCCTCCTTTGGTTATAAATAGACACAAGGTAGCTGTTGGGTTTGGTGCCCTAAAAGCTGTGACATTGTACATATTGTTAATAAATAAATAAAATGACATTTATTATTATTTTGGTTGATTATATGTATTATTAATACATTTATAAACATCAAGAAAATTCCATAATTATTTATGTGACTATAAATTTAGCATATAAGTGTTATTTGCTTAGGGATAAAATTTATAGATAATAATCTAAATAGTACGTAATAATTAATTAAAATTTGGGATCTTTAATTAAAAATTACAAGTACGGTCCAATCTCATCTAAAATAAAATAGTCATTATCCAGACTATTAATGTAGAGACATTGGATTGGAGGTACTTTATATAATGAGATTATATAGGACTGGACCAGATAAATTATGAATCTCTAATAATCATCCGTTACAAATAGAGTATTCAAATTTATCACTATGATGATCATATATTTGACAGTCTTAATCCTGAGTATTTATTAGACTCCTATTTATTACATTATGTTTTTTGACTTGCATGGTAAGATTTGTCTAAGCACAGATTATAACTTAGCATCTTGGAAACATAAAGTAATAAATGGCTGGGAATAATATTATACAGATATGGAATCCATTCCTTCCCTATGGAAGTTAGAAAAATAGTTCTCTTGAGTGATAATTCAAGGTTTGAACAGTAGAGCGCTCGTTCATAATAAGATTATGAATTAATTGTTCATTAGAGAATTATTGGAACTCAAGGATAAAGATGTAATAAGAGAGGTGAACGAAAATTAAACCTAGTTCTTATTATGAACAATTTATGGAGGACTGACTTATATGTAATGATTATATAAATGGACTACTCGCTAATTTTCTTTGAGTAATTTCACTGTAATCTCAAGAGTTCAGTTTCAGGTTTTTAGTGGAGTAACACTGAAACTAATAAATTTGGCACATTAATTAAAGAGTTTGATTAAATGTCAAATTTATTGGAGCTTGGGTTATAGGTCCATAGGTCCCCAATACCACCTCTGTAACACTATATTGGATTTTTGCATAGAATGAATTATACATATTTAATTCGGAATTTTTGAATTCTGAATTAATTTTTTCACACTTGAATTATTAACGTGACACAGAAAAATGTTCTCTATGACACATAATGTAATGTGATAAATGTTATCACATTTGACTGAGCATTAGTTAATTAATTGATTATTGTTAAAATCTATTCTTAAATAAATGTGATTTATTTTTGAATTGAGATTTATATATATATATGGTTTTGAACCAAATCTTTTTATATATATATAAGATTTTATAATATATTAATATATATATATATATTAATATAATATTATTAAAAAAAAAAGTGCAGGCGTGAAACTTTCACGTTTCACTTACTATATATATATATATATATATAAACCGAATCACATGTTGTGATTTGGTCAAAGTCAAAAAAAAAACTTTATGTAAACTTACAAATAAGGATTCGGGAAACAAAACAAAAAGAAAGAAGAAAACGGAAAAGAAAAGACGAAAAAGGAAAGGAAAAGAAAAGGGAAAGCAAAATTACTAATGGCTCAGTTATAAAAAGGAAGAGATAACAGTTATCTCAGTAATTTTTATTCACATAATTTTTAGAGAGAAAAACTGAGAGTTCTTCTCTAAAGAAAAAGGTCTGCTATCTCATGTGTTGAGTACATAGCAGATTCAGAAAAGTGTGAGGAAAATTCATTCTTGCAGTTTGACGCCCACTCGTCTTTCCATTGGTGTGGAGGCCTGGTTTGGAAGATCGTGGTGTCAAAGAGGAAAGCTAGGATACCCTGATAGTCTTCAAAAGGTTAGTAAAAATTCCTAAAGCTTTCTGTAATTAAAATTATATATCTATTCCCAATGAACAAAGTTTTCAGAAAATTTTTGTTTGTCAACGATCCATTCCTTCCGCTGCGTTTCTTGTTTTAATTCCAACAAATGGCATCAGAGCGGGTTCTAGCATATATAATTTTAATTAAACATGATTTTATTTTGATGATATCATGTTTTTGATGCATGTTTGTGGGCACTTTGCATCTTTGTTAATTATTATTCATGTGATGAATGGTTGTTTAATGAAAGGATTTTTGGTCGTTAATTATATGGTCCTTTTGGATTAATAATTTTATTTTCAGTTTGATTAGATCAATCTATGTAAACCCATAAAGGGGTATAGGCTTTTTGTAATTTATTATTATTATTTTTTCTTCTCTCCTCTCTTTCACTTGCAACACGTGGAGCGATGAAGAAAAATATGTCCATTGGATTTTTTGGCCTAGTTGAGAACTGTGGGCCTATCAAATTTCAAAGGTAATCCAGCAAATTGTTGCACAATAATCCAATTGATGAAGACTGCAAAATTGGAGCAGGGAATTATGTATAAATTACAAGAAGACCCCTGTAATTTTATTTTTTATTTTTATTTTTTGGGTTGTAATTTTAATTATCCAAAAAGACCCGGTCAAAAATTCATTGTTTATATTCATTTTTATTTTCATGTGATGATTGTGATAACATGTTCATGCATGATAACATGTCATCTAGGAAAGTGCCCACTTATAGTTATTGTAACATGACATGCATACGCTTAGCATATTATTTTTATAATGGAGTTTATAAAATGATTTAATATGTGTTAGCATTAATTTAATGAGATTAAATTAATTGGGTTGGTTTTATAGAATCTTAATTTATTAATCAACCAAATAATGTGAATTTAGTTTTAACAGTTAAGACTTGGTAAAATTCACATTAATTCTAAGTTATCTAATTTTAAATTGTTTAATATTTGGTAACTTAGACAATTCATAATAAATTTAGATTTTTAGAAAATCTGGTAATTTATTTAAGTGTAAATAGAATGAGATTCTATTAACACATAATATAATCTAGTAATTAAAAAATTGTTTTTATCTACTAGAATTATGAAACATATGATGTTTTATAAGATAAAACACATCTTTTAAAATAATGAGTGGGAGAAGGTAATATGACAATATAACCTGCGGTCTCCACTATTAGTACAACACCGTGAGATTTAGGTGGCGCCTCGCGACGCTTTGATTTCATCCTCCCTACGGAGGGTGTCCATTTAAATCAATATCAAGGTTGGCTTCCTTGAGATAGGATTTTATAATGTATTTTAAAATTGACCTACCCTACGGCGGCAATTTTGAGTTAAGTTGTTAAAATCTAAAATAGTGGGTTACACTCTTAAAGACATAATTAAATTGTTAATTATATCTTGACCAAAATAAACGGTTATTAATAAATATAGAAAATATGAGATATTTTGAATATATTTATTAATTGAGAATGTCTCAATTCAATTCATAAATAATTTGACCTACCCTACAGCGGCACTTTATTTATTAAAATTGAATAATCATGGAATTAGTAAAATATTTTCAGTGTTTTTCATATGCATCATGCATCACGTTTACTATTCCAAAACATATATTTATGATGTTTATGCAACCATTTTAATTTATGCTATTTTATTTATTTATTACAGCAACAATGTCTAATCCAATCATCGCAATTCTCTCAAATGAAAAATTAACCGGAGATAATTTTGTCAACTGGAAGAGTAACATGAACATTGTACTAATTTGCAAAAGTTACAAGTTTGTCCTGACGGAGGAATGTCCTCCAGAGCCTGCTACAAATGCTCCTCGTAATGTACGGGAAGCATATGATCATTGGATCGAGGCGAATAATAAGGCCCGTTGTTTTCTTTTGGCTGGGATGTCTGACGTGCTTAGGATGAAGCACGAAAGCATGGACACCGCTTATGAGATAATGCAGTCTCTGCAAGACATGTTTAGTAAACCTTCTGAAAAGGCACGCCACGAAGCCGTTAAGGCAGTAATGAATGCAAAAATGAAGGCAGGGATTTCGGTCAGAGAACATGTTCTCAACATAGTTAACTATCTCCATGAGGCCGAGGTCAACGGGGCTATGATAGATGAAGCCACACAGGTGGGGATGATTTTAGAAACCCTCTCCCCTACGTTCCTACAGTTCAAAAGCAACTATTTCATGAACAAGCTGAAATATAACATGACTGAGTTGCTTAATGAGCTTCAAACCTTCGAGTCTATTTCGAAAGAAAAGACTAAAGAAGCTGAGGCAAATGTTGCAGAAGCTCAACCCTCCTCTTCTGCCCAAAAGAATAAGAAGAGGAAGGGGACTGAAGGAAGTGGTAAGTCTAAGAATGGAGGGCAACCTAAGAAGAACAAAAGCAACAACAACAAAAGGAGCTCCAACCAAAAGAAGCCTAAAGGAAAATGTTTCCATTGCGGCGTAGTTGGGCACTGGAAGAGAAACTGCAAGAAGTATCTTCAGGAGCTCAAAGAAAAGAAGAACAACGGTAAATCAGATTTACTCATTTTAGAAGCTTGTTTAGTTGAAGATGATACTTCACCTTGGATAATTGATTCAGGGGCAACTAACCATGTTTGTTCTTCTTTGCAGATGCTTAGTTCTTCAAGGGAGCTTGCCAATGGGGAACAAACGATGAGAGTGGGAACGGGAGAGGTTGTTTCGGCAAGAGCAGTGGGAGTTGTTAAACTTTATTTTAGAAATAAGTTTTTAATTTTAGACAATGTTTATTACATTCCTTGTTTTCGCAGAAATTTGATTTCTATTTCCAGGCTGTTTGAACAAATGTTTAATGTTTCTTTTAATAATAATTATGTTAATATTTCTAGAAATGGTTTGGATATTTGTTCTGTGCATCTGGAAAATGGGCTTTACACCTTAAGGCCCAACGAAAAAGCACTGCTCAATACCGAAATGTTCAAAGTTGAACAACCTAAACCCAAGAAGCAAAAGATTTCTTCTAATAATGAAACATACCTATGGCACCTTAGATTAGGTCACATCAACCTTGACAGAATTAACAGACTGGTAAAGGAAGGTCCTTTAAAAGAGCTAAAAGTTAGTTTTCTACTAGTTTGTGAATCTTGTCTTGAAGGTAAAATGACTAAGAGGCCTTTCTCTACAAAAGGCGAAAGGGCCAAGGAACCACTTGAGCTAATACATTCAGACGTCTGTGGTCCAATGAATGTACAAGCCCATGGTGGTTACGAATATTTAGTCACATTTATTGATGATTATTCAAGGTATGGTTACATATACCTAATGCAAAGGAAATCTGAAACTTTTGGAAAGTTCAAAGAATTCCAAGCGGAAGCTAAAAAGCAATTAGGAAAGACGGTGAAGAGTCTTCGATCTGATCGAGGAGGAGAATACCTTGATACTGAATTCAAGGACTATATGATAGAACATAGTATTCTATCACAACTCACCGCACCTGGAACACCACAACAAAATGGTGTTGCAGAGAGAAGAAATAGAACGTTGCTTGATATGGTGAGATCCATGCTCAGCTACTCATCATTACCTACTTCATTTTGGGGATATGCACTACAAACTGCAGTATATCTTCTAAACATAGTTCCATCTAAGTCTATTTCAAAAACACCTTTAGAGTTATGGAATGGTCGCAAACCTAGTATGTGACATATTCGTATATGGGGGTGTCTAGCACATGTGCTGAAAGGTAAGACTGGGAAGTTGGAACCACATTCTGAAGTATGCTTATTTGTGGGATACCCAAAGGGAACGAGGGGAGGTTTGTTTTTATAGTCCACAGGATAAGAAAGTATTTGTATCGACAAATGCCACTTTTCTCGAGAATGATTATATGACAAACTATAAACCTCATAGCAAAATTGTACTTGAAGAGTTACTTTCTGATCAGATCAGACCGCAACCGACAACTGTTGTCGAAGGACAAAATGAGGAGACCACATCTTCCTATCAGAATTTCATACCACCTCGACGTAGTGGGAGGGTTGTGAGACCACCTGCTCGCTACAGGGAACTTGGAGAAGCAAATGTTGCTATCTCTGATAATGGTGAAGATGATCCATTGACATATCATGATGCAATGGAAGTTTCTAAGAAGGAAAAATGGCTGGAGGCTATGAACCTTGAAATGAAGTCCATGTACTCCAATTCAGTCTAGGATCTTGTAGACCTACCGGAAGGGATAAAACCCATAGGGTGCAAATGGATTTACAAGAAGAAAAGAGGAGTGGATGGGAAAGTTGAGACTTTCAAAGCTAGGCTTGTGGCAAAGGGTTATACCCAAAAGGAGGGAGTTGACTATGAAGAAACTTTCTCGCCTGTAGCTATGCTTAAATCCATTCGGATTCTTTTATCCATTGCTACTTGTCTTGATTATGAGATATGGCAAATGGATGTCAAGACTGCCTTTTTGAATGGCTATCTTGAGGAAAGCATCTATATGGTGCAATCAGAAGGGTTTGTAGTCAAAGGTCAAGAGCAAAAAGTTTGCAAGTTGCAGAGGTCCATCTATGGACTCAAGCAAGCTTCAAGATCTTGGAACTTGAGATTTGATGAAGTGATCAAATCTTATGGTTTCGATCAAAATATTGATGAACCTTGTGTTTACAAGTACATCAAAGATAAGAAGGTGGTCTTCTTGGTTCTTTATGTAGATGATATCCTACTCATTGGGAATGATGTAGGTGTATTATCTGATGTAAAGAAATGGCTCGCCAGCAATTTCCAAATGAAAGATTTAGGTGAAGCAAGTTATGTTCTTGGAATCCAACTCATAAGAGATCGCAAGAACAAACTCTTGGTGCTGTCTCAAGCATCGTATATCGATAAGGTGCTTATCAGATTTTTGATGCAAAACTCCAAAAAAGGTAATTTGCCTACACGTCATGGAGTTTATCTTTCAAAAGAGCAGTTGCCTAAGACACCTCAAGAGGAAGAAAATATGAGACGGGTACCCTATGCATCTGCAGTAGGAAGTCTAATGTATGCCATGTTGTGTACAAGACCTGACATTTGCTATGCGGTGGGTATAGTCAGTCCGTATCAATCCAACCCAGGATTAGATCATTGGGTAGCGGTTAAACATATTCTCAAGTATCTTAGGAGAACGAGAAACTATATGCTAGTTTATTCTGGTGAGAATTTGATTCCCATTGGATACACTGATTCTGATTTTCAATCAGACAAAGACACACGTAAATCTACGTCTGGATCAGTGTTTACTTTTGGTGGTGGAGCCATAGTTTGGAGAAGCATCAAACAATCTTGTATTGCTGATTCAACTATGGAAGCAGAATATGTGGCTGCTTGTGAAGCAGCTAAAGAAGCTGTTTGGCTCCGTAAGTTCTTAAATGATTTGGAAGTAGTTCCAGGCATGGATAAACCACTCACACTGTATTGTGACAACAGTGGTGCAGTGGCAAATTCAAGAGAACCTAGAAGCCACAAAAGAGGAAAGCATATAGAAAGAAAATATCATTTGATTAGAGAGATAGTGCATCGAGGCGATGTGGAAGTTGTGAAGATAGCGTCGAAAAACAACCTTGCCGACCCTTTCACGAAGACGTTGCCTGCAAAGAGCTTTGAGGGACACTTAGAAGGCTTAGGTCTTAGAGACATGTCTCACCTGCTTTAGGGCAAGTGGGAGATTGTTGGGTTTGTTGCCCTAAAAGCTGTGACATTGTACATATTGTTAATAAATAAATAAAATGACATTTATTATTATGTTGGTTGATTATATGTATTATGAATACATTTATAAACATCAAGAAAATTCTATGATTATTTATGTGACTATAAATTTAGCATATAAGTGTTATTTGCTTAGGGATAAAATTTATAGATAATAATCTAAATAGTCCTTAATAATTAATTAAAGTTTGGGATCTTTAATTAAAAATTACAAGTACAGTCCAATCTCATCTAAAATGAAATAGTCATTATCCGGACTATTAATGTAGAGACATTGGATTGGAGGTACTTTATATAATAAGATTATATAGGACTGGACCAGATAAATTATGAATCTCTAATAATCATCCGTTACAAATAGAGTATTCAAATTTATCACTATGATGATCATATATTTAACAGTCTTAATCCTGAGTATTTATTAGACTCTTATTTATTACATTATGTTTTTTGACTTGCATGGTAAGATTTGTCTAAGCACAGATTATAACTTAGCATCTTGGAAACATAAAATAATAAATGGCTGGGAATAATATTATACAGATATGGATTCCATTCCTTCCCTATGGAAGTTAGAAAAATAGTTCTCTTGAGTGATAATTCAAGGTTTGAACAGTAGAGCACTCGTTCATAATAAGATTATGAATTAATTGTTCATTAGAGAATTATTGGAACTCAAGGATAAAGATGTAATAAGAGAGGTGAATAGAAATTGAACCTAGCTCTTATTATGAACTATTTATGGAGGACTGACTTATATGTAATGATTATATCAATGGACTACTCGCTAATTTTCTTTGAGTAATTTCACTGTAATCTCAAGAGTTCAGTTTCAGGTTTTTAGCGGAGTAACACTAAAACTAATAAATTTGGCACATTAATTAAAGAGTTTGATTAAATGTCAAATTTATTGGAGCTTGGGTTATAGGTCCATAGGTCCCCAATACCATCTCTGTAACACTATATTTGATTTTTGCATAGAATGAATTATACATGTTTAATTCGGAATTTTTGAATTCTGAATTAATTTTTTCACACTTGAATTATTAACGTGACACAGAAAAATGTTCTCTGTGACACATAATGTAATGTGATAAATGTTATCACATTTAACTGAGCATTAGTTAATTAATTGATTATTGTTAAAATCTATTCTTAAATAAATGTGATTTATTTTTGAATTGAGATTTATATATATATATATGGTTTTGAACCAAATCTTTTTATATATATATAAGATTTTATAATATATTAATATATATATTAATATAATATTATAAAAAAAAAGTGCAGGCGTGAAACTTTCACGTTTCACTTACTATATATATATATATATATATAAACCGAATCACATGTTGTGATTCGGTCAAAGTCAAAAAAAAAAAAAAAACTTTATGTAAACTTACAAATAAGGATTCGGGAAACAAAACAAAAAGAAAGAAGAAAACGGAAAAGAAAAGAAGAAAAAGGAAAGGAAAAGAAAAGGGAAAGCAAAATTACTAATGGCTCAGTTATAAAAAGGAAGAGATAACAGTTATCTCAGTAATTTTTATTCACATAATTTTTAGAGAGAAAAACTAAGAGTTCTTCTCTAAAGAAAAAGGTCTGCTATCTCATGTGTTGAGTACATAGTAGATTCAGAAAAGTGTGAGGAAATTCATTCTTGCAGTTTGACGCCCACTCGTCTTTCCATTGGTGTGGAGGCCTGGTTTGGAAGATCGTGGTGTCAAAAAGGAAAGCTAGGATACCCTGATAGTCTTCAAAAGGTTAGCTAAAATTCCTAAAGCTTTCTGTAATTAAAATTATATATCTATTCCCGATGAACAAAGTTTTCAGAAAATTTTTGTTTGTCAACGATCCGTTCCTTCCGTTGCGTTCATGTTTTAATTCCAACAGTGTCATGTCCTAGAGGGACACAAAAAAGTCTCAGAGGGATATGTGACATATCTGAAGGGACATACATTAAGTTTGTAGTATAATAATTTTTCATATTTTGTGGTATAAAATTGTCTAAAACATTAGAATTATATGAATTGCTTTGAGAATACCTAGTACCTAATAACACTTTCTACCTATAATATTCCTTTAAATTTCCCACATTTTCATAAGGGAACTTTTATAATGTCAAGAGAAAAAATTCTCGATACAGTGTTAGAAAATACGATAATTTGTAAGTTTTAAATGTTGGAGTTACTTAAGTCACGTTGTCTTTATAAATTTTAAAGAATATGATAATTCGTAAATTTAAGTTGGAACTTCAAACTTCAAGGTTGAACTGTCATGGTGTCATGAATGCACCATAAAAGTAGAAACAAAGAAAGAAACAACTATTTAATAATGAAAACGTACTGATATAATTATCAACTAATCTGATATGCATAATAGGTGTTTTATTCTTTTCTTTTTTTTTTTTTTTTTGAAAAGGATACATCATAGAAAACCTTATCAAGTTGAATTTTTAATACCAGTTTATAAGTATTAAATAATTGTGTATTTTAAATAATAGGTTACGTGTTATGATGATTTATATATATACATGCGTATATTTATACACTTTGTCAAATACTGATTATTCTAAACATCATAATTACTAATTATATATGTGTATGTATAATATATTATTAATGTTCAATTTACTTTGTTTTGCCCTTAAAAAAAAAACTTTACCTTGTTTTTAAAAAAATCTTAAAGCCTATCTAAATAACAATATAACAATTTTTATTTTATTTTACTTACATGATTCAAAATCGGTTATATTTAGTTTCTTACGTTTTTTTTTTTTTTTTAATTTTGATCTCATATAATACCTTGCTAATGAAGGGATCAAAAGTGAGATAAAGTAATAGATTATGGACTAAAAGTGAAACAAAGTAAGAGATTCTGGATCAAATTGGGACATCTCAAAAATATATCATTAAATATTTAACACCTAACTGATGGAAGGACCAAATCTTAAATATAGTAAAAAAAACTAGGGATCAAAATGGGACTTTTTAAATATTGGAGACATGGGACTGAAGGTAAACTCAAGGGAGTATTTACAAAATTAACCCAAAAAATAATGACGTAACAATTGACAAAATATTTCAAAAAACGAATGTTGTATCTCGGATACATCTTACTATATCTACCAATGGCCAATATTAACGATGCAATAATATTTGAGACAATAATAATATCAAGATAGGCAATAAAATCTCTAAAAATCCTTATTTTAATGGATTTTTTTTTCAATATATATATATATATATATATATTTATATATATAAAGAAATTTGTTGATAACTATTATAGGCCCATATATTATTATTTGTTTAAAATTAAGGAACGTAGTAACATTAATGTCTTTCTCGGTTGACTAGATATTTGGACACAATGTATCCAATATTATACATATATATTTTTTTTGAGATGCCGTTAATATTAGTTTAAACATTGATTTACTGAAACACTACATAAAATTAGTTGCGAACTAGAAAAGAAAAGAACCAAAAAAAAAAAAAAAACCGTTTCTTATAAAGACGGCAAAAAATTTGTGTTACCCTCTCCCTCATTTCTTTTGTCGCATTTTTCTTTCTGCTCTATCAAATACTAATCGAGGTTTTCGGTGAGCCCTGTACATTTATGGTGTTTGGTGCCTATAAGAAGAAAACACATTTCTAAATGGGATAAAAAAAAAATGTTAGGGTGGATTATAGGGACAAAACAAAGACAAGGTGACAACAGCGATAACAACAAGGTATAGGGCGACTATGAAGGCGAAGGTGAGTTTGTAGGTAGCAATGACTTGAAAAAGTGATAATCAGAAGGAGAATAAGAAGAAAAGGCGACGATCGTAAAACCTATGAATTAATGGTGAGTTTAATTTGTTAAAAAAATCACTTTTAATGTTAAAATCATAAACTACGAGTAAATGGAGATCTTTTATTAATTTGTTTGACTTAAACTTACATCATTAATTTATACGATATAATAATTAGATATAAAAATTATGTTGTCGTCGTTGCTCGTCACCGATCTTAAATTAATTTGTTTGACTTATACTTACGTCAATAATTTATGCGACGTAATAATTATGTTGCCGTGATATAATAATGTGACATGAGACAGATAACGTAACAATTGACGAATGTCATGATCATGTGAGCTTGTTATGATTTACGCACGAGTACTAAAACTAATATTTGATGACATAATAGATGTGTAACACTCAAAAATTTAATTAAGTAAGGTTAGTATGTAAATGATGAATTAATATGCTTAATTTAATTTAAATTTAATTTAAAACATTTTGTGGTACATTTTAAAATTTATCTCACCTATAGTTATTTTTATTTGTTATTTGAATTTGAAAACAAAAAAATTTATCAAATGTCTAATATGTCCCTTTTGAAAAACCATGTATTAGAACATGATTTTCACTCGGCATAACCATATTTTCTTCTATTTAACCCCTTCTCCCCTCCTCTTCTTCACTCACTCTCCTCTCTCTTTCTTTCCCGACCCTTTCTCTCCTCTTCTCTCACGCTCTTTCACCCTCTCTCTTCTCTCTTCTCTCTTGATTTTTATTCAAAATTTGAGCAAAAAACTTTGAACCTCAGCTAGATTGGAAGTTCAAGAAACAAGATTCGTCTCCATAAACCCGATTTAGCTCGGATTTAAGGTTAGTTGACTAAACTTTCAAAATTTTAAACTTTTTCCCAATTCTCTAACTGTCATTGAAATGTTGAAATTTGAGTTTCCAAAGCTTAGAAAACCTTCAATCTAAGTTAATAGAGCCCAAATCACCTAGAATACAGGCTTGATTTCACGAAAATTGGGTTAAATTACATTTTTCTCTTTTCTTTATTTTAAAATTTATTCAAAAATCTTTATGTAAATCTTGTTTAAAGTAGTTTTAAAGTGTTCTAGTATATTTTTCTATCATCTATGAACATTACCCATGCTTGAGAATTGAGAAAACAAATTTAGAATGAAATTTTAGATTTGGGGAGGCCGAGACTCGAAGTCTCAGGTCCCCATATTTTTTAGTTCGGCAGGCCGAACCTGGGCCAGTCCGGCGGGTCAGTGCTGCATGGCCGGTAGGCCGAACTGTACAGTTCGGTGGGCCCGAACAAAGAAGTTCGGTAGGCCGAACAAAGAAGTTCAGTAGGCCGACCAGATTTTATGAAATTTTGCTATTTTTCACCCATTTTTCACTATTTAAAACCTAGATACAAGATTTTTAACCTCATGATATGATTTTTGTGACCTTTAAAAGGCATACTAAGAAGACAAGATGAGATAGCATAGTACTGTAGAAAACTCTGAGTTAGATATTAATAAAGCTTAGTTTACTTTTAAGGTTGATCGTGGAGCTAACATATAGCGGGTCGGGACTACAGTGTTGGGTCACGATGCAGAGTATCGAGGTAGGACTTCTACCCCTTTTTTGTTAGCCAGGTTTTTTAAATGGTTTTGGCCTCAAAGATTCTTTCAAAATGTTTTAAATAAATGCAAAATGTTTTAAATATTTTCAAAGAGGGCCTTGGCCATAAAAGGAGTTATGGCCAAATGATTTCTTTTAAATTGATTTTTAAGGAATGATTAGAATGAACTTCTTAGTATTTTTCATTTCTTGCTGAAGAATAAATAATCATAATGAATCAAATAATGAATATAATAAGAATATCTGGTAAAATAGAACATAATAATGATAAGATACCGGATGTGTCGACTAACACCGTCTAGAATGATAAACTAGAGCATGATGCCATACACAGAGATCGGGTCGTGGAGAGTGCGACCTTGGAGACAGGTCTCGAAACCCAGTTGGGCCACTGCGGTGGCGATACTATGGCTTTGCCAAAATAAATAATAAAGAATAATTCCATATTAATAGAGATTCTAAAGGTAAGGATGAATTTAAATATGTTTTATTTATCTTTCTGAAATTTTGTGAATAATTTTCAAATATGAGAATTTATGTTTAGAACTAATATTTTCTAAACCTAGTCCTATTGAGCCTTCCGCTCACATTTCTTTATTTGTTTTAAAAACCTTTCCCCCTAGGTGGATTGTAGCTTAGGATCGATTAGGAGGCAATAGGACAAACACGTGAGTTATAGAAATTTTGTTTTGATTATTTCTTCATTTTAATCAAGGCATGTATTATTTAAATTTTTATCTCTCATATTGGACTATGATTGTAATATTTTATTGTCGGTACCATGTGTGTACACTAATGTAGGTCCGGTGGGGCTCAGCTTATGTTCTTCTATCTTTGTTATTTTATTTTATAATTAACTGTTTTAAAATAACAATAATTGCTTTAAAGAGTTTTTTTAACTATCATGTTTTTCAAAATAACCCAAAACATTAATTGATGTTTTTAATCAAAAATCTTGGTTTAATTAACTTGATTAATCCACCATGTCACCTCCCGTACTTCAGAGCGTGACAAGATGACATAGTAACATTAATGCATTTTTATCTAACATTAGATAATCTCTCAAAAATCCTCATTATAATATATATTTTTTTCAAATAATTTATAGTTTGGTATTTGTTGATAGCTATAGCATTCATATATATTGTTGTTTGGTTCAAAATTAAGGACACAAATAATTGAACTAGTGACTTTGTGTTCCTTCTCAATTGGTCAGATATTTGATAGAATGATAATCTCTTAATCTTTCTGATGTTTCATGGAACTTCGATGATTCCAGTGTTATGTAACATATTTGTATGACATCATCTCATACATAATGAACGAATACACAAGCCTTTACCATTTAAACTCGTGATTAGATTATGGCAACTAAGATAAATTTTCCATAACTAGGCACAAACCAGGCAAAATAAAACTTGAAGAGTAAGAAATTCAACAAAACACACCCTTTTGTGCCTGAGACATACCTTTTCTATCCATTCGAAATGTCAAGACTGCCCATCCATAAAAGAGAATAAAACCCATTTCTAGTATCTAATGAAGGGTATATTAGCACATTCACCAGTCCTCTTCAAAATTGTGATAAGACTAAGTAGAAGCGTAACGGTCCTTGAGTACAGGCTTTAGAAACAAGCACAAACAATAACCTCTGATTGGACAGCCAAGAACTTAAACGGATTGTGAAATTCTCTAGAAGTTCTTCACAACCCCTTATTTTGCTATAATATGTGTTGTTTCTTTGCCCTATTTCATCAACATATTCACTATTCACAGCCAAACAAGCTTGTTGTGCCCACCAACCCCCTTTTCTCACTAGTAGTCTTCCTCTCAAGATCTCTCCTTTTCATCTCCAAGGCTAGTCTTTTCTTTCTACATAGCACAAGCTTTTTTTATTCTTTATTTTGCCAATATTGCATGTTCTATTAGAGTCTAATGTGTATGAGTTTTTATTTTTTTTGTTTAAATATTGGTGATAAACAGGGATATGGATAGTGGTGATGAAAACTACAATTCTGATGTCCAAGTTGAGGCTTCTGACAATGAAATCTCCGATTCTGACAATGATCAAGTCTCTGTCACGATTAACAATGAGGATTTGATCGCCATGAACGCCACATCAGATGCTGATGACTCTGAAGTCCAGAGCCAATACAACTTTGAGGACTTCGCTAGAGAAGGGATGACGAGGGTTGGAGAAGTGGAGAACGAGTTCCTGAATGTCAAGGCCCGCTTCCTTTGTGGAATGGGGTCGCTCAAGCCCGAAACGACTATTGTTTCGGTGCACAAGTGCCTCAACATAGCCAGCATCACTATGCAAGCCCGAATGCAGTCTTTCAGGGTCTTTACCGAGGCCATAGCTAGAAAGCACGGCGGCCAAGCAAATCTGAAGAGGGCTTGGTTTGGTGCCTCAAGGGACGAGATCTGTCAGATCGTGTCCCGTGGGTTCAACCGATGCACGGATCCTAAAACCTACAACGAGGTGTCCTATGGTGTCGGGATCTATTTGGCTCCCAACTTTTCACTCGATAGGTAAAAACAAACAATCATGTTATGGGACTCATTTTTTATTAGTCTACGGTACTTTGAGAAAAGATACAACAAATTTTTTTTTTTTAATCGTGGAAATAAATGTTGTAATTTCTTAATTATATGAGTTCTTTTCTCATTATCATTGCTTTCAGACTCTTGTTATTTTTTAAATATCAGATTTGGCTCAAAATTGTCCATTTTTAATTATAGGGTTTCATTTTCATTTTGTATTTTTGGGCAGTGCGCTATCATCAGTTGAGGACGAAACCGGGCTGCGGCACATGCTGATGTGCCGGGTTAACTTGGGAAAGGTGGAAGAAGTGAATAGAGGCTCAATGCAAATTCTTCCAAGTTGTAGGCATTTTGATTCTGGAGTGGACAGTCTCATAGCCCCTACGAAGTTTATCATATGGGGGCTCATATGAACTCACACATTTTGCCTGAATACCTCATAAGTTTCAAGTGTCCCTGGAATCACAAGTAAAATACTTATAATTAATTTCTCTCTTCGCTTATATTGATTAAGTAACATTATATATTGAGATTAACAATTAATTGATGGAATGAAATCTGCAGATATATTTTCAAGGCCAAGTAAAACTCCTAGATCGCCATGGATGAGCGTTCCCATGCTTATTTCCATTCTGGCGAAGAGTTTGCACCCGGCTCGAACGCAAACTGGCTCTGAGATGTTACAATGATTTCAGGGCGAGTATATCATATTTTTACATACATACACATATATACACACACACATATGATGAAACCCTAATTGGTTTTGTGGATGTGTGAGTGCAGGCGGGGAGGCTGAGTCGACCACAGATGATTCTGAGGCTCAGGGAACTCGCTGGGGACGAGCTGCTGACGCAAGTAATCCAGGCAACCCGATGGACCCCCCAGCCGCCACCCCATAATCGATGATGATCAGGAGGAGGAGTTTCATGATCAAAAACACAGCCGCAGATCTAATACCAGATCATTGATCATGTGTCTTGCTTAGGGAATTTTATGATATTTTTGTTGAATATTGTCTTTGGTTGGCCATGGTACTTTCGCTGGCGGCGGCTGTCTTTTAGCGGCCACCTTTTAATCATTGAGAGTTCCTAGGTTTTTTATTTTTCTTTCTGTTGCGGCTGTCTAGGGTTGCCGCTATCTAGGGTGTTGTCTTGGTCTTGGGATTGAGTCTGAATTTGCTTGTCTTCCATTTATGGCAAATGTGAGTGATTTCCTATCTGGTTTGAATATTACCCTAGCGGAAATGGAAATATTTGAAGTGTATTGTTGTTATGCCTTGAATTGGAAAGAAAGCAATTGCCTCTCCCAGACATATTTTGTGTTTATCTCTATCTATCTATATTGTTCTAAAGAAATATCAATAAAATCGCATAATATATGTTGGCAAAAAAAAAAGAAAAAAAAAGAGAGAGAGAACTCAATACATACTCACAAAAAATACCTTTAACATGTCTTCGCAAAAAAAAAAAAAAAAAAAAAAATCACATCATAAATATATTGCATATACCAACATATACATATTATATGTACATAAAAAATACTCAATGTATACTCACAAAAATACACTTGACATGTCTTCGCAAAAAAAAAAAAATCACATTATAATATATATATACTAACAAATGCATATATGTTATACTTATACAAAAAAAAAAACACAATGTATACTCACAAAAATACACTTATCATGTATCTTGGCAAAAAAAAAAAAGAATCACATTAATATCTATTATACATATTATATGTATATATATAACACAACAAAAAAACAAACAAACAATATACACACACAATGTATGTATACATAAAATACGTGGGAAAAAAAAGGAACAAACAATATATACGAACAGTATATATTGGCAAACAAAAAAAATTAAAATGGACGCAACATATGTGGACACAGAAGCACAAAAGTATTAATAATACTAATGAAAATGCAGAACTAGTAATAAAAACGCCGTAGGCAATGTTATCGGCAATTAAAGATTCTAAGATAAATTATTTTGTTTTTTTTTCTCTTCATATTTTTTTGAAGGGCGTACTTCTCTACAATTGACGCAAGCGAAATAATTAGATTAATTTTATTTCAAACAATAATGACAATCTTGATTTTCACAAATATCTTTGCTAAAGATCGCTTCTATGTCTTCTTATTTTTTATAAAATAAATATTCTTTATGCGGCCGATCATATAGTAAAACGAACACTTTCTTAACATAATCCTTTTGAAATATTATGGAAATTAGAAATCCCCTCCCATTTTTATGTTTTGTTTTTTCCAGAAGGTCCAAACAAAATTGGCTTCTCTGCTCTTCTTCTTCTTCTTCCTCGAAGGAAAAACGCTACTGACACTAGCTACGTGTGCCATATGTATATTGGACTAGAAACCGGAGGCTGTCAGAATGATTCATCTTCATTAGCGATTACATTAACTTTTGATAGTTCAAATGCAGAGATCGAACAAGGTTTGTTTGAAATTCGAGTTTTGTAAGAAAACATTATAACAAAGTTGATTTGAACTTTGTTGTTTGAATTAACATTCTCAATCACCAAATTAATAGTTCAAGATGTTTATTCCATTGACCTGTGAATCTCTTTAGAATTTTGTTCCAAACAACTAAAATAAGGTAGTTGTAAAACTTTCAGGAAATCAGCTTTGGGAGCACGATATGGTCTTTCGCAGGACTCGAATTTACCACACTGCATTTTCTATACGCTGAAATCTTTGAAAATAACTAGTTAAAGATTTTCTGCCAAAAAAGAAAAGCTTAAAGAAATACTGCATCTTTTTAATACAAACCACGACATTAAGCTAAACCCAGCTCTTGCAATCCATCCAAAACGTACACACGCAACAATAAAAGAGGGTTTTTTTTTTTTTCCTGATATATGATAAATAATTTACAAGATGCTCAATGCACATACGTAAATATTTCCAACATCTATCCAGAATATAGCGGTATATATATATATATATACAGCCACATATATAGATAACTAGGTAGAGATGGCTTGACAGAATCCTACTGCTTCTTGTCCATCAACGCCTTTATTTGCTTCTCCAGCTGGTAATAAAATAAAAACAAACCAGTTTAAACTATGAGAAAACCAGTATCATAGGACAATTAAAAACCCAGTTACAAACTATTACAAGGATTGATGTGGTCCACTAAAAGATACAAACCTTGGTAGTTTCCATCTTCTGCATCTGCAACTCTTTAACTAGTCTCTCGTTGCTGAAAATTATACAAGAGAAGCAACAATCAAAAGAGACTATATAATCAGCATGAACATATCTTCTCAAAATTGCACGAGATCCCACACTTACTGTTGTTCCATTGACATTACATGAGATTCAAGGAGTCTCTCTCTACCAGAAGCAGCGAACATCTGAGAAGTGTGATGGTGTTACTAACTTAAGTCAAACAAAAAGTAAAAAGCAAAAAGCAAGAATGGCATTTCAATTAATAATTCAGTTTCGTTTGGTACGCGGGTTCGAAATGTTGTAGTTTAAACCGGTAGTTTTGAACCTACGTGGTTTAAATTGAACTGATGTTTGAAATGAAAGTTAAATACGAGAATAAAACAACACATCAGAGAATTGGTATTTGAAAAACTATGGTTTATAAAGGAAGATAAGAATGAGAAGGATTTTGCTATAAAAAAGGTTCTCAAATCTGACAATTTAGCCCGTATAAACGATCCTCACTGTTTTGAAAAATTTAAAACCTACACCTACCAAAAGCCCCTTTTTGTGGACCCATAGGTTCAAAACCACTTAAAACATTCTAAATATCCGAACCAAATGGCTCATTAATGTGCAAGAGCATCACCATTTGAAAGAAAATTGATTTCACTATGTACGTTTCTGACTGATGAACAAAATTGCAACATTCAGCTCAAATTGATAGCTTAGTTAACGAAAATTATGCAAGCAATAGTCCGAGCCATGTACTGAGCCAGTGTACTCATTCAGAGCAAAAGTGGCTCGAGAAAATCTCATTCACTTGATTATTTCAACTTGCTTTGTATGATAATTTTAGGTGTCATGTATGGTTCTCTTACTCTACATTCTTATATATGTGCTTTTAGTATACATATTAAGCATAATTTTGAATGCAGCATACTGTAGTTTTAAAGATAGCAACAGAGTGAACTAGCCAAGTCAATCTCTAGTTACCTGAATGTGCTCATTGTTTCTCACTCGTTCCACAAAATGGGTACAATTACCTTTCACTATGCAAATTGGAAAAAGTACAAGATTAACATGTAGAAAACAAGAGGATGAAAATCTCAAGGCTTAACACATAATAAAAATGTGTTCACATTACCTGTGATTTGTTGTACATATCTGGTAAATCTCATTATTTGGTACTGCAAGAAAAGTAAAGAATGATTACATACACCAAGCATAATTTCCTAATTCAGACAAAAACAAACTAATAAAAAATAAAACCTCTATTGCATACCCTTTGCATGGCATTTTGCTGCAATAGATATTGTAATGAGGGAAGAATTGAAGCAGTTGTGACGGATATAGGATTCAGAGATTGCCCAGAACATGCAAAGACAACGCCATTTGGGTTGTCCTAAAAAACATAATTCAAAAAGTTAAACGCCAGTCAAAAATTTATATTGGAAGAAAGATCATGCAGAAATTATTCATTCTAGTATAAATTACAAAGGGGATTCCACCACTTGAAAGCCAACATTTCAGAATATAGTACCCTAAGTATAATAAAACCTTCCCCTCAAAAAAAAAAAAAAGTATAATATAAACCTAATTAGATTATTAAATTGTACTAAATAAAGAGAAGCAGATCGTACGCAGGCTGCATGAAATTGGTTAGTATAATACCATGCATTTACCGCACAAAGCAGATCATACGTAGTTTGCATGAAATTCGTTAGTATTATACCATACATTTACCGCATTAGTGCGATAATCATAAATGCTTTTATATTTTAGGTAACATGATCTATTTTGTCAATAAATTGTGTACAGATCCTTCCCTTGTACAAACTCTAGTTTCCAAGTATAGTGTTTGCCAAACGTGCAGAATTAAATTGACAACAAATAGGTTAAAGACTATTGTTTAACGCTATCTTTTTCGTCTAATTATGCAGTAGAGCTCATGGTAACTTTGCATGAGCATACCTTAGGAATGGCATCCGGCTCTCTCACAAACTGGCCCTTGAACAGAAAGCCCGCATCTTCTGACATTTTTGTCCTGCATTAAGGTAACACAAATTAAGATTTAAAAGAAAAAGAAGGTCAAAGAAAGAAAAAAAAATAGAACAAATGCATACGAGATGGAGACGTACTGCAATCTCCGTCCAGATGATGTGACAAGTGAGACCTACAAATAAATAGATTTAACTTATTTAGATGTATCCTGCCATGAGGCTATGACATTTTACAATGATAGTTGCAATATTTGAGCTTGAGTTGGCGGTTTGAGTTCTAAGTTCTTGTTTGTAGTTAAAGCAAAGTGGAAGCTAAACCAGCTTAACAGGACTGAAGATATCTCCTCATTCGAAGCATGAATTAAGCATAATGATGAAGGATATACAGATACGGTATGAACCAAAACACTTGATGCCAGAAAAGTAAAGTAGAAGTTATGACATTACTTGTTTTTAGGACTAAAAATGTATAAAACAAACACGTCCACCTAAAGCTGAACGAAGAATAAATGAACGGTCTAACACGTGCATAGAGCGACAAACACTTAAATTTGCATGAAGTTGGCTAAAGAAAAGTTATAATAGATAATGCACAAAGCATGTTTAA